>CM064330.1:41812616-43176616 GCA_032595735.1 Pelochelys cantorii
CCTATACAGCTCTTTGTTGACCACTTGTTCTGAATTTTGATGTAGTTTGGCTCTTTGGTTTGAAAAGGTTGCGAACTCCTGCCATAGAGAATAACAAAAAAATATATAGTATCATGAGCTTTTGTGGGCAAAATCTACTTCTTCAGATGAGCTGGAGTGGAAAAAAACCTGAACAGGTCTGTCTTGGGTAAAATACCTGTTCTGCTATCTTCCAAACAGAAGGAGTTTCTGGTGGAACAAGTTCCAATAACATCTCAGGAAGCTTTTGAAAAGAAGTGTTGTGGTGTAAATTAGTTTAATTATTCAGTGCTACTGGCTGATGGTTAGTTTAATTTGCTCTCTAATTTTCTAATATTAGAGTATATTATGTTGCCCTAGACTAGAGAATTGAACTTCTAGGTTCTTAGCTCTATAAAGTTACCAGATTTGTGCATTATATTTAATGCACTTTAGAACATATGTGTACTGAGTAAGCAGGTTCTGAGTGAATCCAGTCTCCCAAAATAGACTTCTTATCCTTCTCCCTTTCACTATGAAGTCTCTTTCAACAGACCTTAGAATTGCTTATATGTACACTACAGTGTAGGGTTTTTTTTCTTAAATGGGAGTATAGGAAGCCTCATTTCAACTATTTTTAACATAAATGTTTTCTTTAGAAATTAGAGATATTAAATATCGGTTAACTGAATAGTCGAGTAACTGCACAAATTCTTAACGGTTAGTCGACTATTCTATAGTCCCTGGGGGTGGAGCTGGCAGCCAGTGCACTCCAGCTCTACTCCCAAGGAGCCCCCTTCCACTCCATGCTGGGCAGCATGGGGTGCCAGGTGGGAGCTGGTCCATGAAGGGAGCCGATTTAAAAACCAGCTCCCCTCACGGACTGGATGCCTGTCACCCTGTGCTGTTACCTCTGATACAGGGGTGACAGTAGCCCCTGTTGGGGGGTGGGTCTGAGCTCCTGGATCCAGTGTGAGCCAGAACTGAGCTGGGCTGCCTGCCTGTCCACCTCTTAATAACACTTTAAATGCAGAGCCACACGGGGGTTGGATCCCAGACCCATTGCAAGCCGGGACTGAGACAGGCTGCTGGCCAGCCTGCTAAAAAACTTACTAGCGGGGCTGAGGGGGGAAGTGCATGTAGTCTATAGCATTAACCTATAAGCTTTTGCTTATCAGTTAATTGACCACACTATTACATTCCTACTAGAAATACTATGATAATTAGAAAATTTATCCACATTCCACTTTTCTGTTTATATTAATTTTAAATGGATTTAAAGACTAAGCAGGCCTCCTTAATGCTCTTTATTCAAATCTCACCAATTCCGATGAGCATCCTTTAAGGCTTTGAGGTCTGCTCCATTCCTGTAGGTAGAACACCTTTCTCAGATTAGGACAAATTATTATTGGATGAAATACAGATGTTTATACTTTTGCATGTTAGATTGTCAGAAATCTTATTTACCTTTCTCCCTCTCCCACTCACCCTAAACCCAGACTGAGTATAGCACAAACTATATCTCTTACTTTATTTGATATATGTAAGAAATGGAGCTGTACTATGGCTCTCTGTTGGAATTTAAATTTAAGCCGGAGTTTTAATATGCTGGTCTAAAATTATATTTAAAATTTTCATAGTGCTTTTATTTTTCAAAGTTTGTGTACAAACCTTGTCTAATCTACATAACCCTGTTGAAAAAAGAAAGGTGTCATCAGAAGACTATAATTTATACCAAAAACTAATGGACAATATAAGTTATAATTTTAGCAAAACATTCCAGAACAGCATTGTTCCCTACATGTAAATATATTCTTCATGGTTATTATATTTCAGATATTTTCAGTTCTTTGATTCTGAATTCTCTGTATGCTTTGTGTTGCCATGTTTGGCATGATTACTGTCTCGGCTTGGTTTATTTTCCATGTTTCCGTAAGAACAGTTTTCTGTAAGCATCTTTCAATTTTGAATAAGAAACCACACACAAAGCAGAGGATTTTATTTATTTATTACTAAGGATAAAATCAAGAATTCTAAACAATGTTCGTTCGTTCTAGTGTCTCCACATTTGGTTCAAGGACATATTTGCAACCTATGGATACTCGTCAGTATTTATATTGCCTAAAACCCAAGCAGGAATTTGCAGAGAAAGCTGGAGTGATTAAGGGTGTAACAGTAATTGGAAAACTAGATATTGTATGGAAGACGAACTTAGGAGAACGGGGAAGGTTGCAGACCAGCCAGCTTCAGAGAATGGTAGGTCTTTTACAATCAGAAAATTCATTTTCAAAATGACTGAGTGATGAACTTAAACCATGAAAGAAAAGAGTTCAAGTGCTTGCATGCTAACTGAACTTATTCTGAATTCAGCATGTGTCTTTATACTTCACACATACATTTTCAGGGAAGAACTGCTCTGTGAAGTGTGAAAAACCATGTTCCCTGAAATAGAGAAACTAAATAATAATGCTGTTTTTTTCTGACCTTCTGTTGGTATATGAGAGGCAAAATTCCTTTCCGTTTGCTTGATGTTTTACTTGTTATATTAATAGCATATAACATGCCCATTTTTGATACATTGAACCACACAACTTAACAGATCATGAATTTAGAATGCAAGAGCAAAGCATTTAATTTACCGAAGTACCAGAGAGTGAAGAAGAATTAGTCCCTTGATTGGAGTTTGCCAATGTACTTAAGAATAGTTCTTGTCTTTAAATATGGCTCCTCTTTTATCCCACAGATCTACTCCCTGTGTGCATTTGGACTCGTCTGTTTTCTTAAGCAGAAAATAATCAACAATTTTAATAAAAATAGTTTTTATATTTTACTCTTCTTGGCCATTGCAGCCAACACATCAAAAAGAAGTGGATTCTTTTCCATCTGGTGGCTCATCAACAGTTGCTTACAAGTTCTTATTACAGGACCAGTCAGCCAGCTGTGCCACTTCACTGTGTGTTTACTAGGCAACACAAAGAGTTAAATTTGGCTTGCAGCAGCACCATTATTGAAAGTGATGGGTTCTTCCTTACCCACATACCAACTTGACAACTGCATCATAGGCTGCACTTGCAGAACTAGGTGTCAGGAAAAAAAGTCTCTTTGACCAATTGTTTGCAGTGGTGCTGTAGCTATGCTGGCCTCAAGATATGAACAAGACTAGGTAGGTGACGTAATATCTTCTGTTACTCGACAATGCAAGCTTTTGAGGCCCACAGAGTTCTTAAACTTAAAAGCTTGTACCTTCCATCACCAAAAGATGGTCCAATAGAAGAGGGGTTTGCAAACTATGGATTGCAACCCAATACTAGGTCATAGAATGTCAGGCACTGGGTCTCACTGCTGCAGGGTGATCAATGGGGGTGCTAAGGCAGGCTACCTGCCTGTCCTAGCACCACAAACTGTGCTGCACCCCTGAAGTGGCTGGCAACAGGCCCAGCTCCTAGGTTGGGTGGGGGGGGGGGGGTGATTGCCCCTGCCCTGAGTTCTAGCTCTGCACTCCCATTGGCTCAGAACCTGCTGCCAGCCACTTCCGAGGTGCAGCATGGTCTGTGGTGCCAGGAGAAGCAGGAAGCCTGCTTTAACATCCCAGCTGCACTGCTGATGAGCCAATCAAGGTAAGCCCCTTCTTCCCCAGCTGTGCCCCCTTTTTCCAAAGCTCTCATCCTCAACCCCACTCTGAAGTGCACAGTCTAGTCAAACTATATTGGGTTGCAGGCATGAATAATTTTCTTCAGCTGGGTCATGAGGTAAAAAATTTTTAAAACCACTGCAATGGAAGGTTACCTCACCTAACTTGCCTCGTTGTAAACATAATACATCTGATATGGAATCAATGGGGGACAAACCTGAAATACAGCATTGCCTTTTTGAGAGTCACTTAGAAATTCACACTGAATTTCTGATTTTTTTTTCTTTTCATTTTAACCTCAATGTACAGTTACATCAAGCATTTCTTCCCCCCTCCATCCAGCTGGAAATTGTCCCATCTGTAAGCTCTTTTTGTCTAGTAACTGTGTGCCAGTATTTCCTAGATGTTGATATTATTAGTCTCATCACTAAAATGTCATGGGTATACTGATGAAACTCTAGCTTGTTTGCTATATCTTCTTGTTTGTCAACAAACTCTCCCCACTCTTAGCCTACCTTGTTGCTAACTTCTCTTTAAGACAGACTCTTTTCCCTTTAAAACAGACTTTACCCACCTAAAGCGGGATTCTTTTATTTTCTCTCCTTCCTCATTGGAGACTTACTTTGGTAATCTGATTATCTACAGCATCTTAACTCCAGCTGCTCGTGCTTGAAAAGCCAGTGGTACTGCTCACTTTCCTCTTCATTGAGCATATGGAAACCAAAGCTAACTATTTAATAAATCTTGACATTTCGGAGACTGACTTGCTTCTATTTCATCATTGTAAGCCAGTGGTTCACAGTACCCCTCTTTTAATGATTGCTGTGAGGCGTTTTCTGCACTTAGCTATTTCAAATGTACATGCTGCTTGGTTCCCAAATGTCTCATTTTCTCTCTTGTTAGAACCTGACTCCCACACTTCTCTCCTTTGACCTTTTTGTCCCATCAAACTACTACTTTGCTAGATTCCGCGTCAATCATTAGTTTTCTCCTTCTAACCTAATTTTACTCCTTATTACTCCTGTCATCACTTAATGAGAGTTTTGCCATTGACTCCAGTGGGGCCAAGATTTCTATCAATATATGCTGGTTTTCACCTTAATTCTTAGCCACTGTTTTTCATCCTCTTCTGTAAATATTTATTTAACCTTTCTTGCTTGCTAAATAGTCTTACTTAGACATATGATTTTCCAAATAAGGTTCCAGAAAGGCTAGTGTTTTCTCTTCTCGGTGCCCTGTTGTAGAACAGTTTGCTCTCTGTCACAGTACTGACATTGCCCTTCTCTGGGTGGTTAATGATGTTCCAATTTCTTTGTGGCTTTACAGAATACAAAAGTACCTCATACAGAAAACTGGTGACTAACTGAATTCACACACTTAATGGTACTTTCATTTCTGAAAGGGAAATGTTCCCTTCCATTATCTTGTATCCTAAGACTTTACTTGTGGCCTGTTCTCATTCTGGAATGTTTCATTGTTCACTTCAACTTTAGATGTTTTGTGTGTGTGGTATCTCTCTCTCTCCTCTGACTTATCAAATCTGTCTTCCAGTCTTAATTTTGTAGAATACTGCTAGACTTTAACATTCTCTTGCTGAATGACTCTGCTGTTTTTCTTAATCCCTGTTCTTGAGAGTCTAGAATACTGTCAAAAACGGTGAGGAGTCCTGTGGCACCTTATAGACTAACAGAAGTGTTGGAGCATAAGCTTTCGTGGGCAAAGACCCACTTCGTCAGATGCATGTAGTGGAAATTTCCAGCTTTGCCATCTGATTCTGCTCTAGCCAATAGGACACACTACCTGCTCCTTGGTTTATGACACAATAGTATGGCCAAGCTACTCTCTCATTTATGAAATAGGATCAGATTCTTTCCTTCCTCACCTTCACTAGATTCCTATCTCCTAACCCAAATAAAAACATTTGATGAATCATTTCAGTCTGTCTCTCCTGTCTTTTGCCTTTCATACCTCTTCCCCTCAAATCCTGTAAGTTAGAGATTGCCCTTTTTCACAGCTGCTTCATTGATTTGGAATTCTCCCTTAACTCTTTAAAGAGCAAAAACACAGCTGCTTGAGTACTACTTCGTTCACTTTAGTATTCAAGACTAGCTTTCCGTGCACATCTGCACTTTCTAAAGTGAATCATATTTCTTTTCGTTACATAGGCCTTTCAGCCTGCCAGGAAGTAGGCATTCCCCGCTCTGTGAATCATTATCTTTTTTTATTATTTATCTGTAAAATGTTCTGTGGTACTGTATGAAGGATGCCATATGAAAAGTTACATTTAATATGGGAAAACTTACAATAAACCTACCAATTTATTTAAGTGCTTCATCTCTGAGCTTTGGGAGAGGGGGAAAAAAGGAGGTAGGAATGGATAGTTAAGGCTTTTGGAAATAGAGCATAGAGTTCTTTATTTCCGGTTTTCTGGCTTGAATTCAGACCAAACAGGTAGTAACCAAAGCCTCTGCCATATGATGTGTAGTCAGTGAGCTATGCTAAAATGTCTTGGGTCTCAAACCAAATGGTAATGAACAAGCATCAACATCAAATGCCAGCCTAGCTGGCAGTTAACTAGCAACATTTTGGTAGAGGTTCTACACATTGAAAGGATATATAGAGAGATTTATCCTCTCGCCTATAGAAGGGATGCCTTGGTCAAGGATCAACTGTGTTAATGGGATAGTGTGGGAAGTGTATATTTCCATTGCTCACTCTCCCTTACTTGCTTTTGAGCACAAGAAAGATATCCAGTCTCAAAGTGAAATGACTCCTTTCCTTTCCAAAATTGTATGTTCACGTTCAAAACTTAAATTAAGAAATTGGAAAACGTAATTATAAAGAGTGTATACTTAAGATCTAATTTTTTTCCTAATAGTTTTCACCCATCCTAACTTCTAAAAAAAATTATTTTCATTTTTCTTTCTATTTCTTAGGCCACATCTACACTAGCATTTACGTTGGCAAAACAATTGTCCAGATGTGTGTGAGAACATTCCTGGAGCTAGGGATGTTAAAATTAATCAACGAATCAAATAGTCGATGGAATTTCCATCGACTATTTGATTAGTCGATAAAGGTGCTGCCACTTTGAAATGTAGCAAGAGCCTGCCCGGCTGTTGCTACATTTCAAAGGAGGAAGTGCCACATGGCATTCCCCCTTTGAAATGTAGCAAAGATTGAAACACCACATGGAGGCTGGGGCCAGCAGGGAATCCCTCGCTGACTTTGGGCTCCATGCAGTGCTTCCACTTTGAAATGTACAAGAGCCTCCCCTGGCCGTGGGCTCCCTGCAGTGTTTCAGTCTTTGAAATGCACAAGAGCCCCTGCTGGAACTCTTGTACATTTCAAAGGAGCTCCCCCCCAGCATTCCCTCTTCTTTCTCCCTGCCCCTTGCTGCCTCTTCCTGATAAAGGCAGAAAGTGGGGAGGGGAGCGACTAGTTAAGTAACTAGCTTGTCAGCTAGTCACTTACATCACTACCTGGAGTGACATGTTTTTTGCCAGTATAAGCCCTTTTATGCACAGTGCTATATCAGTGGGAGATGCTCTTCCACAGGCATAACTACCACCACTTATTGAGCTGGTTTGATTCTGTTTGATGAGAGCTCTCACTGGTCAGTCTAACTTGGCCACACTAGCAATCCTACAGGAGCACAGCTGTATGGATACAGCTATGCCCCTGTAAATGTAAACATGACCTTAGTCTAAATTTAACTAGATTAAATGAAAACTGAGTGTAATACTTGAGCTTTAACAATCATTTGAAAAGCTAACTGTTCTTATACCTCTGCAGGCCCCAGGTTATGGTGACGTAAGACTTTCTTTGGAGACAATACCAGATACTGTGAATCTGGAAGAGCCTTTTGACATTACATGTAAAATAACAAATTGCAGGTAATATCAATTGGTTTTTGAGCTTTTTTGATAGGGGAAGTTTGGTTTCTTTAACACTTGCTACTAAAGTCAATTTTAAACATGGATCTGTGTGTGTGTGTGTGTGTGTGTGTGTGTGTGTGTGTATTCAAACACGTGTGTACGCGCACGCGTACACCACATTGCTACTCTTTCTTGTTTGAAATAATGTTTACAGTAAAGTGATCATAAAGTTAAAATTCCACCAAAGGGTGCTGGTGATACTACTGGAATGGTGCCAAAATTCTGTGATGGAGGTCTGTAACTGCAATTTTGTATGGATATAAGAGTTAAATTACAAAACATCTTACATTATTAGCATAAATATAAACACTAAGTTAAATGAATTCACCTACTTTCCTGAAGAATAAAGAATGTTTTCAGTGTCAGCTTGAACTTTCACTTACTCTGCAACTTTCCAGAAGTATTGTTCAGATGTTTTAATCAAATTTATCCTAGTCTTGAATATCAAGTAGCCACTAGACATGACGAGTAATAGTCATGCTATAATAGGATTGTATTCATACCATTATTTAAATTATGTAATTCTAAGCAGTAACTCAGGCCAGGAACTAAAGGGAAGCCATTATTCTGCATTCACCTTTTTTAGTAGTCATTTTGTTCTTGTCCCATGTGTAAATGATGATATGGTATTCCAGCATGGTTAGAGTCTCAGACTACGTCTACACTGCCGGTTTTGCCAGCAGTGAGTATGCAAATGAGGTACAAATTAGCACACCACACCTCATTTGCATAATTTATGCAAGCTTTTTTGCGCAAACGGTTTTTGCAGGAAAAAAAGTAGTGTGCACGTTTTCTTTTTGCGCAAAACCCCTTTCCCCGCCAGATCCTTATGCTCCAAAAAAGGAGGTTTACCGATCTGGCGGGAAAAGAGGTTTTTCTTCAAAAAGAAAACGTGCACACTACTTTTTTCCCCCCGCAAAAACCCTTTGCACAAAAACAGCTTGCATAAGTTATGCAAATGAGGCATGGTGATATAACTTATGCAAGCTGTTTTTGTGCAAAGGGTTTTTGCAGGGGGAAAAAAGTAGTGTGCACGTTTTCTTTTTGAAGAAAAACCTCTTTTCCCACCAGATCGGTAAACCTCCTTTTTTGGAGCATAAGGATCTGGCGGGGAAAGGGGTTTTGCGCAAAAAGAAAACGTGCACACTACTTTTTTTCCTGCAAAAACCGTTTGCGCAAAAAAGCTTGCATAAATTATGCAAATGAGGTGTGGTGTGCTAATTTGTACCTCATTTGCATACTCACTGCTGGCAAAACCGGCAGTGTAGATGTACCCTCACTGCACAGCTCTTACAATGTTGCTGAAAATATATTGTGTAACTGAAAAACTTTGAGATTTAATGACTTGTAATGGCTCACCTTAACTTCAGTAATAAATATCAGGAGTTTCTAATGCGTGCTAACAGAAACATCAAGCTATTGTACTTCTCCAGGCTTTCTTGAATGCTAAATAATTAGATGTATTCCTTATTGTTTACTTTCATCTAGCAGTGAAAGAACTATGGATCTGGTTTTGGAAATGTGCAATACTAATTCCATTCACTGGTGTGGAGTTTCAGGAAGGCAGCTTGGAAAGCTACACCCCAGTTCATCCCTCCATCTTGCACTTACTCTGTTGTCTTCAGTACAGGGACTACAAGTAAGAGTCATCACACTTGAACCAAATAAATGTGATACATAGTGGTTATTTTATAATCTCAATAGTGCAAAATTTATTCTTCTATACTTACTAAACTTTGTACAAATCTTTTTCCCATTAGAGTGTCTCTGGCTTAAGACTAACAGACACGTTTTTGAAGAGAACATATGAGTATGATGATATTGCACAAGTCTGTGTAATTTCTTCAAAAGTAAAAGAAGAACATTGAAGAAAAATCTTTTTTAACAATTTTTCTTGGGATTTCTTGGACCAACTTCCTAAATTTTACATCTGAATGATGGCAAAATCATGTTTAAAACATCCGCAATCAGTATAAGTATGTTTATTTATTTGTTTCTTCTGTAAGCATTTTTGGAATGTTTTAAAAAGTGTTTTAAAGAGAGAGCTATACATATTTTATCTATTATTTGAAAATAAAATCTTCAAAGTCTGAAAATGGAACTGTTGGTATTTCTTACGCTATTGTATTGAATATGCAGTCATGTAAGAATGAAGTTATCCATTTCCTCATAGCTTAAAATGGCGACCCATTGTAACACTGACTACGGAGCTGCTTTAAATTGGAGGGACTAGCCTCTAAAATCAGGATTGGAGAGCTTCCACTTAATTTAATCCAGCCTGTGGCAAATCTCTGCACTGCAGGTCAGAAGCCCTCAGTGGTTTGTCCTTATGGTCCCTAGGTGTAGAGGCAATCAAGGAAGCTCAACGTACTGTTCCTAGCACCAGCTTCACAACTCCCATTGGCCAGGAATCACGCCGATCTGCCTGGCTCCTCCACTTTGAGACGGCAGCCACTTTTGGGAGTGGTGTGGGGCCATGGCAGGTATGGAGCCTGTTTTTGCTCCACTACACTGCTGACAGGGAGACAATTCAGTTAAGTGCCATTGGGCCAGAATCTGAATCCCACCCCCCAAACCACTTACTCCAGGTCAGCATCCTTTCCCACACTCTAACTGCCTCCCAGAACCTGCATCCCTAAACCCAGGACTCCAAACCCCGTGGCTCCAGCCTGCACCATGAACCCTTTATCCCCACTCCAGAGCCTGCACCCTCATCTGCAGTCCTCACCCCTTCCTACACCCAACCTCCTGCTCAAGCCCGGAGTTCCCTCCTTTTCCCTAAACCCTTAATTTCTGGCCCCACCCTGAGCCTCTTCATTCCTTCATGGGCCTGGATCTGTGAATGGCCCACAATTGATATTTTTTCTGTAGATCAGTAGACCCTGATACAAAAAAGCTTCTCTGCCTCTGCTCTAAATGGCAAGGTTTTGGATGGGGGTTAGAATCCATTTCTCACGTTTCACCCTTCTACTGTCAGGACTTTTACCCTTCAGGATTTGGACTTGAACTCTAGCATGCAGGCACCACCCACCTCCAGTCTCCCTTTCCAAGATTCCCTGCACATGACTATTATACCCCCTTGATATCCCAGGATGAGGCACTTTTTCATGATGTGCTGTTAGCAAGCAGCAGTTATATCTACTGCCTGCTGTAACTCAGCTCCCAAAAACCAACACCTCCAGTCACACACACTCTGCAGACCTCATCCTCTTTGTGCAGGATAGTGAGACACACACACCAACCCAAGTCATTTGATACTCTTGGAAATTACATGGGAAGGTGTCTCCAAAGAGACCATGTACCCAGAACAACACTACAGTACCGAGGTTTATTTATACTGAGGCCTTAGTAATAAACTTATGATTGTTTGTTTGTTTTAGAGATAGCAAGGATGTAAGTGGAAACAGAATTGGTTATACATATGAGAATATCCTAGATCAACACTTAAGGGTTACCTTTCCTATGTAAAAGTAGATTTTTTTTTTTTTTCTTCTTTCTTCCCAGGGATTCAGTCTTTGACAGAGCTGCTGGTTTTCAGCCACAAGCAGGATCCAAATTTTCATGAATGGCCCCTGCCCTTCAAGGGGTTTCCTCCATAAATGGATAACAGTTTTACTTGTCCCCCAGTTTTAGTCCACTAAGCTTTTGAAATGCCCTTGGCTGTGTCTACACTGGCGCGATCTTGCGCAAAAGCAGCTGCTCTTGCACAAAAACTTGCTGTCTGTTTACACTGGCCACGTGTTGCTGCGCAAGTAAACTGATGTTCTAATGTATGAAATCAGGGCTTCTTTCACCAGAACTCTGATGTTCCCGCTCAGGAATAAGCCCTTTTGCGCAACCGTTCTTGCGCAAGCAGCCAGTGTAGACAGGCAACATGAATTTCTTGCACAAGAAAGCCCTAGGGTTAAAATGGCCATCAGAGCTTCCTTGCACAAGACAGCGTCTACACTGGCATGGATGCTCTTGCGCAAAAGCACATGGCAGTGTAGACGCTCTCTTGTGGAAGAGTTTTTGCACAAAACTCTTCCACAAAAGAGTTCTTGCGCAAGAAGCTGCCAGTGTAGACATAACCCTTCTGTTTGTTCTTTAGTATGCTGAGCCTCATGAAGACTTGGAATGCAGATGTAGCATTTGTTGTGTTTTGGCTTACAATACTTAATTGATATCAGATGGGGATAGGTGACTGGACAGTCTTTGGCCAGAAACCCTGTTTGTCAACTCTTACTACATTTTTAGTCGGTACAAAATTCCTTAACACCATATATACATAAATTTTTGCAGTACTTAGGACCAATGTGTCACCAGCTTTCATTTTAAACCTCCCCCTGCCGCTGTTGTTTATTGATAAATACCACAAAATCTGTGTACTGGGTATAGTGAGATTGTTGCGTTTTAAGAATTGCTGACAATTCTTTGTCATGGGGCTGGCACCAATGAGCCTGTCTCACTTACTATGATTCACGTTTAAGCTCAATAAATTTGATAGCAAGTACTGTCAGATTTTTACATATAGATCATGCTATGTTTGATACACAATTAGAATGAACTATTAGAGAATTCTTTTCCTAATGGATATTGGAAACTTTGTATTTGTACAGTAAACTTATTTTTCCCCAGGGTCTTGTCTTGGCTGATAATTTCTTGTTTACCTTAAGTGGGTCAAGACTATTCCTAAATAAAGAAAAGTTCTTCTCTCTGGCTTTCTACATTTTTTTTCCCAGGCTTATCAAGTAGCAGCCTTGCCTAGTTTGACATGTCTGTTAGATGTTTCTAAGAATTAACATTTTTTTTTTAAATATATGGGATGGATTATGGTGAGATGAGTGAATGGTAGTGACCAAACTAAACTTCCTCTTTCAGAGGTCTGTTCTAATAAATATATGCTTGATTCATATTTTAGGACTATGCTAAGTTGCCATGGGTGCAGGAACAGTACAGCCTATCTTCACTCTGCATGTTAGTTACAAAGTCAGTAAGGATACGGATACACTGTGGGGGGAGTTTTGGAAGAAGGAATGCGAATTGCAGGGCACACTCTCTCATAACATCTTGTTTAAGGCAGGTCAAGTTGGGCACTTAAAATCACATAGCAGCAGCCATATTGAGTCAGAGCAGTGGTCCACCCAGCCCAGTATCCCAACAGTGGCCAATGTCAGGTGCTTTAGAGGGAACAAACAGAACAATCAAATGATCCATCCCCTTGTCTCCTTTTCCCAGCTTTGGGCAAACAGGGTAGGGCCACCACCCCTGCCAATCATGGCTAAAATCTAAGGCCCTACTAAACTCACTGCTATGAAAAATGGATCATGGGCAGTGGAATTTGATTGTGCACTTTTACCCCTTAGTAAGGGCAATGAGAGAGGGTCACAAGGTTATTTCAAGGGGGTCACAGTATTGCCACCCTTACTGCGGGGCTTACTTCAGAGCAACGAAGTGGAGACTGTCAACTGCTGGATGGGATATCACTTTGAAGGCAGCACCTCATCAGCAGAAGTGCAGAAAAAAGCCTGGCCATGCCATACCATGCCACTCTTTTGTGTTCTGCTGCTGGCAGCTCTGCCTTTAGAGGTAGACTCCCAGTCAACAGCTGATGCTCTCCAGTTGCCTAGCTCTGATGGAAGCAGTGCAGGAATAAGGGTAGCAATATCACAGCCTCCCCTACAATAACCTTTGTTTAAAAAAAAAAAAAAAAAAAAAAAAAAAAAACCACACACCTTCCACAACTCCTTTTTGGATCAGGACTGCTATGACATTTCAAATTTAAATAGCTGAAATAATGGCATTTTCCAATTTCAAAATCCTATGCCCATGAAATTGACCAAAATTTACTGAATTTGGTAGGGCCCTACTTACTAGCTGTTGATGGACATATCCTCCCTCAACTTAGGATTTTTTTAAAAAAATAGATATTAGGCTTGGCTTCAAAACATCCTCTGGCAAACAGTTCCACAGGTTGACTGTTTTGTGTGAAGAAATGCTTCCTTTGTTTTAAATCTGTTGCTGATTAATTTCATTTTTGGTATGAATAAATGCTTATTTACTTTCTTCACAGTCATGATTTATAGACTAATCATATTCCCCCTTAGTCATCTCTTCAAATTTTACAACCTTTCCTGTCTAATCATTCCTCATTTCACTAATCCTGTTGATAAAGGTTGGCACAGTTGGAGTGATGTGAGAGGTCAAAATATCTAAACTTAAAAATTCATCATTTTTAATCAACAATGGAAAACCATGAGAATTTCATTTTGTTACACAATCAGCCAAACCAATACTGGGACTGTGCTTCCGGGCTTAGCCCCACTGTAATTACTGATACCTTCTAAACCCAGAGAGCCAAGTCTGGACCTTTGACCCTTCAATTCACTCAGCTTTTCCTCCCCCAATAAATAAGCAACATTGATCTCTCACTTGAGCAAACGCTAAACAACAGGGCTGTGTCTAGACTGGCACGATCTTGCACCAGAGCTATGCAAATGAGGCTCAGCGTGGAATATCCCCAAGCCTCATTTGCATAACTAATGAGCCACCATTTTTGCAGAAGAGGCTCTTGCTCAAGATGGAGCTGTCTACACTGCCCCTTCTTGCGCAAGAAAACGCCTCTTGTGCAAAGCTGTTATGCCTGAAGAGGGTTTTTCTTGTGCAAGAAGGGGCAGTGTAGACAGCTCCGGCTTGCGCAAGAGCCTCTTCTGCAAAAATGGTGGCTCAGTTATGCAAATGAGGCTTGGGGATATTCCACGCTGAGCCTCATTTGCATAGCTCTGGTGCAAGATTGCACCAGTCTTGACACAGCCCAGCAGTTAAAGAAATACTATTATGTGCTTCATAAACTTCAGCTAGTTAATAGAGGGTAACATGCTCTCATGTCATTCACCAAAACTACTTAACCCCCTGGCCACCTCCAAAATTAGAATCTCAATACCTTTAAATTGATCTTGTAAAATGTAACTTAGGTAGCAGATACAGAAATGATAGGGCTTGTCTACACAGCAAGTTACAGTATGACAAGCCAGGATGTGCCTGTGACTGTATTCAGAGTCTCTCATTGCACTATAGCAGTGTTCATGTGGCAAGTTACATCACTATAAATGTGTTTGTTAGAATCTTATGTCTAACTTCCCACATCAAGAAGTCCTTAGAGAAATCAAATTGTGAAACTGTGGTAATTAACTGGTGTTCTTCAGAAGTGATATGTTTTCTCAAGTTGCAGTCACAATTCTTTGCCTTAAACAGGAATGTGCAATTACGAGATTGAAATAATAGGCAGGTGGAAATAGCTTTATAAGAGGAGCTTGCTGCAATCTTGATAATGGAGAGGCTTCCCTCTCTTGAAATACAAACCCAAAATTGCACTTTAGTTAAGGCAAATTCTTAAGTTGGGTGCTGTATGCTGAAGTGCAACTTTAATTGTGTTTTTATTAGAAAAGGAAATCAGATGAAAATACATTTCCACACAAACCTGTTTTTTGGACATATCTTTTAAGAAAGTGAGTCAAGTCAGCTGTTCATTTTGCAAGATATTTTCCATTTCCCACTGCTTACCACATGAATTTGCTGCTGCACCAATAGTGACACAAAATCAAGTAAGCTTTAAGTAGTTTTATTTAGTTCACCAATAAACTGTAATTGGTGTAAAATGAAAGCACTATTTGTTTAGATCGTGATTTACCACTTAACAGTATGATTTTTTTTCACAGTACACAAGCTCTCTCCTCAATCACTGATTCAAACAATGTGAACAGTGTAGTCTACAGCGTGACAAAATACATTTTAGCATGAAGCAAAACTTCCTGGATGGGCATTTCAGTGTTGTACTTTTTATTAAGCTATGAAGTCCCAGCTGCAAAACATAATAGACTACTGCAAGTTTTGTACTGTCACTTATAGCATGTTTCTGCATTAGGTAATGCCATCAAAACTGTAAAAACAAGCATTTTTGTTACAGATGCTGGAATAAGACACATTCTAAATAGTGCAATGGAAGTTATGACTCCTAATAAGCACAGTTCCAAGAGTACAGTTCATAGCATTAGTGATGATTACTTAGGAGCAGTTTATGACATGTCTGGCTCTAATAGAATACAGAATCTACAGAATACTCAGTAGCTATATGTACATATAACTACATGCAGAAAGAGTGGCTTTTTGAACCCCTACGGCCAACCTTTGTTTGTATAATTGTTAATTTTAATATGGAGATCTACCATCTCATAGAGCTGAAAGGGACCTTGAGAGGTCATCAAGTCCAGTCCCCTGCCCTCACAGCAAGACCAAGGACCATCCCTGACAGATTTGCCACAGACCCCTAAACGATTGAACTCACAATCCTGGGTTTAGCAGGCCAATGTTCAAACCACTGAGCTATCCCTTAGGCACACTTAATGATCATTACAGAAACTCAGCTACAGAAGGCTTTAGTAGGAGAGAGTAAGAAAAATCACATTTAGTGCAAAAAAGACTGGAATTGACTGTGGAGATGCTGAAATCTGGAAGGGTGAAATATAGTAGAAAATACACTGTGTGGGTACAGGGACAGTTTAAAGTGCATTTTATGTAAAAAATCTGCCAACTGATTTTTCCATGTGTGTAGATTCTTAATGGAACTACAGGTTGAACCACTCTAGTCTGGCACACTCTGGTCCGGCAAACATCCATGGTCCAGCATGATTTTAGTGAGGCGGATGTCCACTTATGCGTGTGGCTAAGTTTCCTGTGGTCCCATAAAGTTTGTTTATAGCCACCAGTGTGCTGTACTGTTATTTAGCTCTAATTTACCCCAAATGTCTTCTAAGAGCCCAGTAAGCAGTGGAACCGTTGGTAATGCTACTAGACAACATTGACCTTTCATAGTCCAGCAAATTCTCTGGTTTGGCACCAGTAAGGTCCCGAGGATGCCAGATTAGAGTGGTTCAACCTGTATCTTGCTTGGGGCTTAATCAATTTTCAATATTTTTTAATACAAGCAATAATCTTTTTAGTATAATCAATCTGCCCACATGGCAGTTTATTAATTACCTGAACTATAACTGAAAAAAGCAACATACATTAGCTAGTTCTTCGCAATTTACACAGCCAGTGTAGACACTTCTTTTTATGTGGTTAGGCCAATAAAACAGATTAGCAATTATTCAATTTAGAACATTGGTGTGGTTGCCTAATGCTTCCAATGAACTCCAAATATTAATGAGCGTGTAGTGCAATTTTAAATAGCATTATTTTTACAAAAAACTAATATTCTAATTCATGATGCAGTAGTTATTTAATGAATAAAATGTGAAGTGTCTTATGCAATGGATGTTAATCTGAGATTCTCGTCTGGATTTGAAGACAACTTTTCACCTCATCTCACTGCGGACACAGCTGAAAATTTACCCCATGCAATATGCAGCCTGACAAAATTGGGACTTTTTCCCCTTCCCATCACAAAAGAGGCTCCTGCTTTAGTTCCAAATTCTGACCTAGTTTACATTCTGTGCAGTGTCCCCTCACTAGCTCTAAGTGAAGACACTTTGTGTGCCAATAAGAGAGCTTCCCCCATCAGCATAGGTACTCCATCTTCCCAACAGGCAGTACCTACATTAATGGGAGAATAGTGCTATCTACATGAGAAGTTAGGTCCATATAACTACTTCACTCAGAGATGTGAGCTATGTAGTTACACTGAAAAAAGTCAGTAGTATAGGTCAGAGTCTCTCACCCTTTTTGATACCAGGGACCAACTTGCTGCCTTCCTAAACTGTGTCAAGGAGATCTCAGAGACTGGTGCCAGTGCATGGACCGGTTGTTGAGAAACACTGACATAGACCAAGACTAAGTGTATCCAGTGGTAGTAGATGGCATCAACAGAAAGCTGAAGAGAAACAGGGCACAAAAATATTTTTTTAAAAGTATAGAAAATCAAGAGGGTACTAAAAGGTAAACTTAGGAGAGCTGGAAAGAGGAACACTCTAGACTAGAAAAACTGTTTCATGGCCTTTTCATTATTCATCACTTATTTAAAATGTACACATTTATGGTATAGTTAAACTTCAAAAATCCTTAACTGTGTTTTTTCCCATAAGTCAGTGATTTGCTGCACTGTGGTACATATTGATTTATTTTTTCTAAAGCAATTCCCTAAGTTTTCAGTGCTAATAACTTGTGTAGTTTAGCTAATCACCATCATGGATTTTTAAACTCAGGTTGTATACTATATAAACACAGGAATGAAGCACAACTTTCCATGTCTATGCTATTAGTGGCATAATGGAGACCTCCGAGCTACTAATATGATTTGGGGACATATGTGACAGTAGAAATTCCTATTTCCTTCTCTCTTGTCCTGGTCTTGTTCTCAGATTTCTGTATATCTTCCTCCTAGTTCAGTTTTATCATCCTCTATACACGCAACTCTTAATCCTCCCAAGTCTCTACTACCCACCAGGTAAAGTTGAAAGGCATGTGATGCTGACACCAGAAGCCTCTCAACAAGCACTAAAAATTCAGTGCTATGAAGCCACAGGGCTTATCCTCGGACACATTTTAAATCCACATTGCACTCTCCATCACACACTTGGGCTCATCACAAGGAGCAGACTGCTAATCAGATCTACTGTTTCATAGCTGATCTGGCAAGAAACAGAGTCATGCAACCCTTTGCTACTGAACAACAGGCCTTTTACAAGGTAATTTTTTAAAAACAATTTTTATACACAGGCATGCCAGCACACTTGAAAGCATTAGACTCACTTTCCCTCTCAGCAGCCCTTGAAATCACTCCAAATCACAGCCTTGGTGCACAGTAAGTAGCCTCTCTTAAAAGAAAAGGCAAGTTTTAACATCCATTAACAGATTGTGTTCATTAATGTGAAAGGCTTAAAGATGGTAACTTATATTTGGGAATTTTAATGAGTCAATGAATCTATTTTATATATCTATAAATTTACAAAGGATTCACTATGCATACATGATATGTTCAAACTTGTGTGCAACAGATCTGTTTTAACAGATTTATTCTTGTTTCACAAACAGACACAAAGGATTTTCTGTCTCATGTCCAAGCAGAGTAGTTATGATGATGCTTTTGCTATTAGCTACAATATGCATTTTGGGATTATACACCATTCACATTTCTAGTTCTACAAACACGTGCCTCCTTTAAATCAGGAATGCTCTTCAGTGCTGCCACTGAAAGATCTGCTCCGGACATGATTTCTCAGTTGTTCTATGAGTTCTGGATTCTGCTGCTGTATCTGCTGTGCAAACTGCTGCCCCCTGTGTTGAACAGTTGTTGTTTTTTTCTTTGTAAATCAACAGGTAAGTAATTGACATGCAGCCCTCATAAGAAAACAGCAAGTTTTATGAGAGCTGAAAGTTATGTTATGTAAATGAAGGCAAAAGCAAGCATGACTGGGATGGTAAGTATTAAAATGATAATCATGGTGTGATGGATTTTACTATTTGAATTCTGTTGTGATGACAGATGGACATGTGTCTTTAGACCTATCCAGCTGCTTTTGATGAGAACTACGGTTGACTAACCTGCAGACACTAACATAGGTAGGTAAAGGTGCTCTTGAATGATTCTGCTGCTTTCCTTCTAAGAGATGCCATCAAGCAATTTTTGCTGTAGCCTAACAACAATCTGTGGGGTTTCCAAGATGTATTCTGCTACCCATTTTGTACACGTGTAAGTGAGGCCATTGGCAGAATGCAAAGTAATTTTATCTCCAATATGCTCACAGTACCCATCTCTACAATTGGACTTCACTTCACCCCAACAATCACTGATCTACATTTAACTGCTAGGCTTATTTATATTCATCTAACTGGCTGAAATTAACCTCAGGTGAGACACAGGAAATACTTTATCATTGGGAAAAACAACTGGAAGAAATCCGTTACTCCATGAATAACCTCTCGAGGGATCAGCTGCGGATTCACAATTTTGGTCAGATAGCAGTAGTTACCAGTACTCCTTTAATATGATGTATACTGGGCAGGAAGGAATGGGGGTCCTTGCCAAAATTACTCACACTATTGTTGCCAATAATGTGAACTATTAAAACAGACTCTTTGTGGGACTACATCTAAAAACTATTTGGAAGTGTCTAAATGTATACAGTCCAACTATGTGCTTGGCGTATGAGCACATTACATGGTGCTCTGTTGTACACTGGCTTTTATTTGATTTATGGCCTATTAAACTCTAACTGGTTCACATCCCAGCTACTGTAGAAACCACCTCCCTCCTCATGTGATATTGCATCCAAGTTGCTTGAAGTAGCAATCCATTCCCATTTAAATGGGAGGAAGCTGGTGTGGCAGAATATTTTCAGCCTTACATCTTCACTGCAGCCCTAGGTGTCTCAGAGACTGAGTTTCCTAATCGACCTGTTAGTTTGCTTGTTCAAACTGAATGAATGATATGTACAAAATAAGTTAAACAAAAATAGTGAAGAGTAAAATGTAAAGTAAAATGTTTAATAATCTAAGGTTATTAGGAATACAAAGGCCAAAAATCAGCTTGACACTATCCCTTTTAAACAAAAGCTGAGTGCTGTTTTTACAAATATGAGGTAATATGTAACTCTTCACAACACTTACGCATGTATGAGGCTTGACAGATCAGTTAGGCCACCGACACCAGCAGCAGGGCCACCAATGGCATTAGACATCATCCCCGACATTCTAGAACAGTAAACACAGCATTGGTATTGTGGTGTTATCATCTGTTATTATCCAGCAGTTCTTTGCTGGATTATTATTCCATTATTCCGTCCATTATTCCGAAATCAGTATGTGAGCATCTACACAGCTAGCCTGTATATCTAAATAATTTCAAAATAACTGACAGCTTATTTTGGCGTTTGTAAACCTCATTCCGAGGAATAACACCTCTTCTGAAATAGCTATTTCGGAATAGCAGTAGTGTGGACGCTCTATTACTGCTATTTTGAAATAGCTCCTCCCCCAGGCCATTCAAAGTAATTACTCCCCAGTGCTTCTTGGGGCTCTAAATCGAGGTAGCACATCCACACTAGGGGAGCCTGCCTCAGACTAATTTCCAGGCTTCCCTGTAGTGTAGACATGCTATTTTGAAATAATGTATTTCAAAGTATTTCTTCCAAATAGCTTATTCCGAAATAATCATGCAGTAGCCTTAGTGAGTTGTAGGGGAAACTAAACTGTGGTAGCACTAGTTACAAAGGACACAGCTGTAAAGTCAATAACAGCAAGAACACAATACACATTTTAGTAATCCATTGCCATTTGCGTTTGTTTTGCTAACCCACTCAGACACCACTAGCATATCTTTTTGCTCATACTCCATGTTAATACTTACAGTTGTTGAACTTGAGGATTCTGCATTAAACTTGCTGCCTGGAAGAGATTAGATGTACTGCATGTCATAATACAGTAAAATATTTAGTTATCACTGGGGGAGTCATGAGAAGCACAAGACATATCTTCTTGTATTACAACACACAAACTAAGTTAATGACTCTAAAGACATGATCCTCAATAAAAGGACTCATTACAGAAATATATTTCAAGGACAGGAAGATAATATAATTCATTATACTCTACACACCATGCATATCAGTTACAATGTACTATTACTATTCAGGGTAATCAACCACGAAAAAAAGGAAGTCTGTGTATCTCCAGGTACTCTAACCTAATGCCTTGGAAATTAGAAGTTAAAATGCACCAGATATTTGGGCAATCATCTTAATGGTTTAAAAAAACAGCTCTGAATTATGTATTTTTTAATATTAAGCTTCCATCATTTGATCTAGAGAAAGCTTGGAATCTTGTCTAATGTTTTCTGCTAGATATGATATATTGAAAGAGAACAAATTAAAAGCTTTCTACGCGGTAATGCCTATTGTCAGGAACCTGAAAAGGCTTATGGATTCTAGGCCATGAGAAGGGAACAGTTAGTTTTGGGACAGCTGGGGTTGTTATTGTTTTTATATTGGGTAAAAATATCTAAGCAGAAGGGGTAGTCTTCTGTGTATGGGATCATTTACATGTTTGTGATGTATTTCTATAAGTTTCCGCCAAAAAACTGATGGGAATCCAAAGTACATACATAAAAAGATCCTATAAGAACATTTTCTATGTATAAAATGTTCTGCATATTCACTTACTCATTGATATTATCTATTCAATTAAATACAAATACTTGGCACTTTTCTTCTAGAAACATTTTAACTGATTTATCCTCACAACCGGTATTCCTTGTAAGCTGTGCACTTGTGCTGCTCCTAAGGAGAGATACAAATGCTGCCCAGCTGATTAGCAAAACAGCCACAACTAGGTTTTTTTTCTCTTGGTGGTGCACATTTGCAGATGCTTTGGTACACACAAAAATTCATTCTGCACATGGATGGAAATGATTAGAGGGAATGTTGATCACAATACCTATCCATTTTACAGTTAGGGAATGACATATAAAAAGCCAAACTGATTGCAGCTCCTTCATGTTAATGAAATTGTATTCATTTATCTCAGCATGAATTTGGTCCAGGAGATCAAAGGCCTGAAACTTGAGCCACAAGCAACTTTGTTCAAGGTTAGACAGTGGTAAAAAGCAAAAAGAGATCTTGGGAGTTTCTGGCTCCTAGTTCTGGGTTCAATCCACTTCAGTTATCAGGCAACCTCTGGAAACAATAAAAAAAATCCATTTCATGTTGCTAGCTAAAGACGGAAGAGAACATTTTAAACTCAAAACAGATGGGGATTGTCTGAAGAATGCAATTACCCAACATGGGCTTCCTGTGCAACTTAATAAACTAAGCTGCGTAGAAAATTTATCTACTCCTTCCTCACAGACCATTTCTATCCTAGAAAACTTTGGGATGTGACCAAACTGGCATCTCTTTTAAGTTAGAGGTTATTGCATGCTCTAGGGCCATGTACTCCAAACTTCACGGTGTACCCTTTAGCACACAGATGTTAAGTTTAATGTTGTGGGCAGCTTTTGACAAAAAAGGCTGCCAGTAATGCTGCAATCCACCAGCTGGAACTGTTTTAAGAACTCAGAGGAATGCAACAAAATTCTTGCAGAACACAGAGATGAATATATGAAATTTAGTCTCCTGATCTATGCTCCAAAATTAATTCAAATCAGTTTGGTTAAGAGCACTATGTAGACTGAAGGTTTATTGAAGGGCAAAAAATAAAAGATAATGAAAAAAAGTACAGAGTTGTGTCGAGATGTCACTTTTCAGCATTCTGTCTGGTCTGATCTTCAAATGAAAGAAGTGCTTAAATCCATAGTGTCCAACTCGCTAGCTACATGTGGCTATTTGGCCAGTTGAGTGTGGCTAGTTTGCTATAGCAGGAGCTACTATAGTGGTTACTGCTTCAGAACTGGTTGGACACTACAACTCTAGGGGTATGTCTAGACTACATGGCTCCATCGACGGAGCCATGTAAACTAGTTTATCCGGCATAGGCAAAGAAGAGGGGATTTAAATAATCTCCACTTCATTAAAATAAACATGGCCACCGCGCTATGCCGACGATCAGCTGATCCGGCACAGTGCGGTAGTCTAGATGCGGATCAGTCGGCTAGGGACTTATTGAGACCCCATTGGGGAAGCTCAGACAGATATAATTGCACTGCTGTGGTGGGCAGCCTGGAAATGTGCCAGGGAAAGGGTCCCTAAGCTGCTTTATTCCAGGAGAGGTATTCCCCACCGTTGACTGCATGTGAAGTTAGGCATCTCCTCACAACGTGGATTTAAGTGCCAGGGGAGGAGCATAAAACAACACTTTCACCCCACCCCCAACAGCATCTGTCATTAGCTAGCTTAGGTGGCTCTCCACCTAGCTTGCTGGCTTTTGTGGGTTGCGTTTTAATCTCCCCATTCACTTATAGGGTATGTCTAGACTATATGGCTCCGTTGACGGAGCCATGTAAACTAGTTTACCCGGCATAGGCAAAGAAGCAGGGATTTAAATAATCCCCGCTTCATTAAAATAAACATGGCCGCCGTGCTGTGCCGACGAACAGCTGATCCGGCACAGCACGGTAGTCTAGACGCGGATCAGTCAGCTGGGGAAGCCTTTGCCAACGGATCCCTTATGCCTCGTGAAAAGCACTTGATTCTTAAAGGGTTCGCTACCCTCTGACAATGCCCAAGCCATTTCTTGTGAGAATGAGTTAAATGTATGCCTCTTTCCACACAAAATGGGAGTGGTGATGTACCGACCTTACAACATTTAGGCCAGTGGTTAGAGCACTCACTTGGGATGCAGAAGATTTAGGTTAATTTTCCCTTTTGCCTGATGGGGGGAGAGGATTTAAACAGTGCTCCTCCACCTCTCAGGAGACTGCTCTAACCATTGGGAGATGGGATATTTTGTGGGTTGTGCTCAGTCTGGATAATTAAATAGTCAGAAGGCTACAGAAAAAGGTGGATTCTGGAATTAGGGGTCCTCTGAGTGTGGCAGCACCCCCTGGCAGTGATTTCCATCATTTACGGGGTTTGCAGTTCTGTCCAATGGCTCTCAGCACCCCCACCCCCATTATAAAACTATTCCAGCACCTATGCAGAGAAGTGTCAAGGGTACCTATCCATAAGGTGAGAGACCTAGGAGCCAGTGGTACTCCTGCTTCAGTGACTCTATTTGGAAAGCTTCAACAGGAGAGATTGAAAGGGACCCATGCCACAGTATCCCATAGCCCACTCGTTGGGCACCACTTCCTCCATTTAGAATGAGACCTGTTCCAGTGGGCATGCTTTAAGCACACTTATCAGATTGGGTCTGGCAGGGAAGGAAGATCAGTGAGCAAACTGCGTCTTCCTTTGGTGTATAGATCCTGCAGCTAGGGTTTAAGCGACATGGTGTCCAACCAGTTCTGAAGCAGTAGCCAATATAGTAGCCACTGCTATAGCGAAATAGCCACATTATTCTGAAAATGAGTTTTATTGTTCAAGCCAACTAGCCACGCTCAACCAGCCAAACAGCCACATGTGGCTGGTGGCTAGTATGTTAGACACGATGGCATGGAGCTTTACAAATCTGATTATTGTTCCACTGATTTTTCTAGGTACCCAAGAGTTAGGTGCTACACCACTTAAATCCTTCTGTGGATCCGGGCCCTAGTGTTCAGAAATATGAGTAAGAAATAACTAAATGAGATGGAAGAAATAAAAACTAGTACTGTCCACCTGGTGGAAAACAATCTCAAACATGAATTCTCAAAACAAACCAGGAACCTGAAAAGTAGTAATAGACAGACATTAGAAACAAGTTAGTAATAAGATATGGCAGCAAAATAGATCAAATTTAATTATGGGCACTGCCCCACCCATGTGCACACACAAGTATCATGTCATGAGTAAGGAAGTAAAAGTCTTTCTCTCTGGATTGCTTTGCAACTGCATCTGAAACACTGCATTCAGTTCTGGACACAAGTAGAAAAAAAATGGACAAATTGGACAAAGGTTAGAAAAAAGCAGAGTAGTAAACCCTGTATGATTTAAGTGTAGGTTTATGCACATGTGCAGAAAACACACTCTTTAACCTACATTTTAATCAATTCTCTTAGAAAATGTCTGAAGCTGCATGAAGTGGCTAGGTCTTTACCTGGAAGGAAGGCAGTGTAGTCTCTCAGGTAAGTCTACATCACGATAAAAGAGCCATGGCACAGCTGCAGTTGGTCTCACTCAGCAGACTCAGCCTTACAGGACACAGATGGGGGCCAGGAACAATTGGGAAAGGTACTGAGCCCAGAGCTGACACCCATAGCCAGAGACTGGAACTGGAGCCCAAAGTCCCATGGCTAGATCCTGGGGCCCCACACTCTGGAGCTCGCCACTGTGCAGCTGAAGCCCACGGCTGGAGGAGGCAGTGAAGACCAGTGGTCATGGGGACAGATAATAAGACCAGGACTGGTGTCCGCCACCGCATGACTGGAGGCCAGGTCTGGAAGCCCTGTGGCCAGAGGATGAGTTGGAGACCCAGGGCAAAGCAGGAGGACACGGTGGTGATCCCAAACCCAAAACCCTAGAACTAGAGCCTGCCGTCTTCCACCCCAGAGTTGAAGTCAGAAGTCTGAGCCCCACTGCCCCTAGGAAGGGGGAACTCACAGCAGCTACCTGCCCCTCTGCCATTTGTGGCTCCACAGAGGAGCAGGGCCCAATTGCTGCTGGTGGTCCTGGGGAGGGAAGGAGCCATTGCTATGCCTCTCATCACCACTCATGGAACTATGGCTACAAGAAAAGCCCTTGGTAGCCACAATCAGCCACAATGACCACATTTAAAAAACATCGATCTAGATAATCCCTGACAGGTGTTTGGCTAGCCTGCTCTTAAAAATCTCAAACGATGGAGAATTTACAACTCCCCTAGGCTACTTATTCCTGTGCTAAGCCACCCTGACAGATAGGAAGTATTTAACTAACGTCCAACCGAAACTGCCCATGCTGCGATTTAACCTCATTGCTTCTTGTCCTATCCTCAGAGGTTAAAAAGAACAATTGTTCTCCCTCCTCCTTGTAATAATCTTTTATGTAGTTAAAAACGTATGTCCCATTCAGTCTTCTGTTTTCCAGGCTAAAGAAACCTAGCTTTTTCAATCTTTCCCTATAGCTCATGTTTTCTAGACCTTTAGTCATTTTTGTTGCTCTTCTCTGGACTTTCTCCAATTTGTCTACATCTTTCCTGAAATGCTGTGTCCATAACAGGACAATACTCAGTTAAGGCCTCATCAGCGTGGAGTAGAGCAGAATTACTTCTCATGACTTTCTTACAACATTACTGCTAATACATCCCAAGATGATGTTTGCAATAGTGTTATACTGTTGACTCACATTTAGCTTGTGATCCACTATGACTCCAGTCCCCTTTCTTCAGTACTACTTCCAAGGACAGGAGTCTCAAACTCCCAGCCCATGGGCCATCCCCAGCTGGAGCAATTGCGCAATCTGGCCTGGAATTCCTGGTGGGCTCAGAGGGGGCTGTCTGTTACTGGCTCCCAAACCCCGCCCTTTCCTGCCATCACTCCCCCCTCTCCCGCGATGACACCCCATTCTCAAGGATGTGGCTTTGGAGATGGGGAGGGCAGGAGCCCCTCCCACCCATGATCCCTTGAAGCCACATCCTTGGGGACAGGGTGCCATAGAGAAGTGAAGGTGGGGAGATGGTGGGAAGTGGCAGGGTTTGGGGGACCAGTAATGGACAGCTCCCCACCCCAGCCCACGAGGTGTCCCGGGCCCGATTGCACACTTGTTGCAGCCAGGGATGGCCCAGGGGCTGAGACCCCTGTCCTATGCAGTCATTTCCCATTTATGTGTGTAACTGACACATAGCACTCCTTCCTAAGTGGACTACGTGGCATTTGTCCTTACTGAATTTCATCTTATTTCAGACCTTTTCTCCAGTTTGTCTAGTTCACTTTGAATTATAATCCTATACTCCAAAGCACTTTCAATGCCTCCCAGATTGGTCTTGTCTGCAAACTTCATAAGTGTATTCTCTATGCTATTACCTAAATTATTGATGAAGATACTTAACAGAGTTGGTCCAACAACTGATTCCTATGGGACCCCACTGAATATGCCCTTTCAGTAGCTTCACTGTGAACCACTGATAACTACTCTCTGGGAACAGTTTTCTAACCTGTTATGCATTCACCTTATAGAAGCTTCATCTAAAGTTGCATTTCCCTAGTTAGTTAATGAGATCATGTAAGACTATATTAAATGCCTTACTAAAGTCAAGATGTACCACATCTATTACTTCCCACATATCCATGAGGCTTGTTCCGCTGCCAAAGAAAGCTATTACGTTAGTTTCACACAATTTGTTCTTGACAAATCTATGCTGTTACTTATCACATTATATTCTAGGTATTTGCAAATTGAGAACTTAATTTTTGCTCTATTATTTTTCTGGGTACTAAAGTTAAGCTGATTGGACTAATTCTCCACATTATCCGTATTCCCCTTTTTATAGATGGATACTTTATTTGCCCTTTTCTAGTTTGCTGGAATCTCTCCCGCATGCCATGACTTTTCAGAGATAATCGCTAATGGTTCAGGTGTCCTCTCAATCATCTCCTAGAGTATTCTAGGCTGTATTTCATCAGGTCCTGGTGGCTTGAAGTCATCTAACTTGTTTAAGTAAGTTTTAACGTGCTCTTTCCCTATTTTAGCCTCTGAACATACCTCATTTTCACTGGCATTCATTAAGTTACATGTCTAGTTGTTACTCAACTTCTTGGTGAAAAGTGAAACAAAAAAAATGTTCTGGTACTTCTACCATTTCCACATTTTCTGTTCTCCCTCTTCCTCCATTGAGTAATTGGTAGTCTCCTCACTTTGAATGCATGTGTAGACTGTTTTCTTGCTACCCTTTATTTCTCTAGCTAGTTTAATCTCATGTTATGCCCTGTCCATTCTAATTGTTCCTACACACTTGTGTTAATTGTTTATATTCAGCCTTTGTTTCCACTTTTTGTAGGACACTCTTCTAAGTTTCAGGTTATTGAAGTTCTCCTGGTTCTGCGAGGGTGGTGTCTTGCCATACTTCCTATATTGCCTACACAGTGATATACTTTGCTCTTATACCTTTAATAATGTCTTTTTGAAATAGTGACAACTCTCTCAAACTATTTCTCCCCTTAGACTTGCTTCCCAATGGATCTTACCTACCAACTCCCTGAATTGGCTTAAGTCTGACTTCTTGAAATTTATCTTTTTTGTGCTTGTTTCCCTCCTACCTTCCTTATACTCATGAATACTATCATTTTGTGATCACGTTCATGCAAGCTACTTTCCACTTTCAAATCGTTCAACAGTTCCTCCCTGTTTTTCAAAATCAAACCTAGAAGCCTCTTCCCTACTCGCTTTCTCCACTTCCTGAAATAAAAAAATTGTCTCCAAGACATTCCAAGAACTTGTTGAATATTCTGTACCCTCCTGCTGTATTATTTTCCCAACAGATGTCTAGATAGTTGAAATCTACCATCACTACCAAGTCCTGGGCTTTGGATGTATAAACAAGTTATGGCAAGCATTAAAACCATACTCCTTGGTAAAGCAGGAGCAATGTTTAAAACATTTTACAATCTGTTTCTTAATTAAAAGCAAATTCTTAATATACTCACCATACTAATGAATGCTGGATTGTTTATCAAGCTTGCCATGTCAAAACTCAGTCCTGTTCCAGTCTGAAAACAAATAGTATCTGAAGATTACTATATCTAATAATCTGCCATTTGAGTTATTTAAAAACCCACTGAAAATACAAACTAATTAAGCTAACTTACAGGACTGGAGAGGTCTCTTAGTTTCTGTTCAGCTATTTTCATATTTGATTTGTAAGAGTCATTTTCTGGATCAAGAACCAGTGCTTTTTGGTAACTGGTAATTGCTTCTTGGTATTTATTCATAGAGGTCAAGGCCAACCTAGTGGGAAATAAAGAAATCCTGTATGAGCATATAAAAGTAGTAATGATACTAGCAGTCTCAGATCTAATTAGCATAGGAGTAAGTGAGGGAATCTCACAATTAACTTAGATCCTGATCACACTGAAATACATACAAGTTTACTACCAGAATCCAAGTACCGATGTATATTCACTGGTGATGGCATTTTCTTTTGTCACATCACTTTCTGCAGCACAGATGATCCACATTCAGGCAAGCCTTATCAAGGAGTCTTTGCCACAAGGAAAATGCCAAATGATTCTGGCTGTTCTAGGCCATGCATTCATAGGATAGCATCTAATGAAAGGGTGCTTCTTCGAGCTCTGGACACACCTTGAAGCAGAGTTTCTCTCTCAACTAAGCCTCTAAATCTTGGGGGGTTTTATCATGGTATAGATGTACCCAAGAGACTCCATTGCACTTCAGACCACACACTTTGGCACAAACACATTTACAGAAGCTTATACTATACTGGCCATACTTCTCCCTCCAGATTAGGGCTAAGAGCCCGTTCAAACATGGAGACATTCATAAAACTTTAGGTAGTAAAGATGCATGATTCCATTTGATCTTTCCAAATAGTTCACAATGTTCTGTATTCACATTTTTCGCTAGATTAAACCATTAGTATTCATTCAATCTTCAGGATTAAAATTCATGCTAAGGACCAAAGTCAGCATTAGCATGCACATATACAGAGCTCACTGACTTCAACAAGAGCCATGTACGTGCCTCTGGGGGAAGAATTTGGCACTAGATATTTGTTTTATTATTAACATTTCTTTAAAGAGATTTACCAGGTGAACTTCACTTTTATTGGTTAGAGGGTCTGATTCTCTTTATGCATATAGTTGCATGGAATGTCGGGTCTACTTTAGCATTTATAGGTCACAGTGTCTTGCCTGTAAGTTACTATTACATCATCAGCCAGAGAGGCTTGTAACTTAAGTGGTAAAGGCTTGTATTTCTGGTGTCAAGGGTTCTAAGTTCTAACTCCCACACACTAAGCATGCAATGATAGATTGCCCTGCCCAGTTATGACAGCACAAAGAAATCACAAAGCAACTGCATGGGCACCCTTGGGAATATCTCTAACACAAAAGTGCCTCTGCAGAGGGAACTGAAAAAAGTCAGACATGTGAAGATGTGAATTCATAACAGTGTGTACTTTAGAGTACCATGTTATGATCCGAAAGAATAAATATAACATTTTCACCTCCACAGATCTGCGTCCTGGCTGCATGTAACTGAGAAAAATAAGTCTGTATTCCCCATAGCTCTGCAGACCCAGCACTTTTGAGAGAGGGATCTGGGTTCTATTCTGTATCAATTATCATTAACAGAATAGTCATTGTTCCAGTTACAGAATAACTACTGGTGATTATACAGGAGCAAGAAAGAACACAGCCTGAGTTTGCAGTGTTGATAAACTGAAGAAAACAATATATGGTATAAACAGAACAAATATAACAGAAAGTCACTAGGAGAGATCATGGACATAGAACCTCATGCCAGCTTTAGTCACAAAACAATTACATTTTTTAGTACCAGATCTTCAGTCAACACAATCTGGAATTCCCCTCTGATGAAAGGCAGGGGTAATACCTTTTCTGGACATTCCAAACATTCAGTTAACTAAACTGCCTGTAATGGTTAAAAACCATAGAAAGTGGGTCCTAGAGAGTTTCCAGGAACACTAGGGAAACAAGAAGTGAGTTGACAGGAAGCAAGGCAAGCCAATGAAAACAGAGTGTGTTTTTTTTATTTGGAAGCAGTGACCTTCCTGTTCTAGTCTTGATGTGACCAGAGGAGAGCTGGGAGACATGAACTGAGCCAGGAAGCATGTAGTGATATCCATGCCTAGGGAAGGACTATCTTGGAACAACCGATATGTGAACAGAACAGGGACTGTTTAGTCAGACGCGATCAAGTTGATTTTCTTTATTTTGGGGTTTGTTGGACTTCTCTGTGCTGAGCACATATAATGCCCCTTACACTGTAACTCTTCAAACTGGATCCCAGGGAGCAATTCTCTGTGTTTTAATGTTTTTTTTAGTTGCTCTGTAACACCTAGCAACCAACTGATGTTTCACCAAGTATGTTTTCCTTGTCTTGTTGATAAAAATCATCCTTTAAAAGACCACGATCTGATTCCTGTGTCCTAGAAGGCAGAAGGTTCTGTGTGCACATGCCTAAGATTGCAAAGTCAACTATTAAGAAAAGTTACAGTTTTTTCAAGCTCTCTCCAGAGGGAGGGTTAAAGAGCGTGAGGTATCCCACAGGAATAAATTCCCAAATGCATCTTCCTGGATTCTCAAAGGGGGTTTTTTTGCATTTGGGTGGTGGCAGCAATACCAATCCAAGGCCAGGGCATCTGTGACTATGGGGAGTTTTTAAACAGAAGCCTTTAGTGGCAGGGTATTTTAAAGTCTCTTTCAGGCCCCCATCTTCTGGACTCAAAGTGCCAGGATGGAGACAGCCTTGACAACCCCACTGATTTAAGTAGAGCTACAATGATTTACACCTTCCAAAAATCTGTCCCTTCATGCTTACATAATTCTGGATTATCTTACCCCATTCTCCCATATGCTTTGCTGTATTTTGGATCTATTGCTATTGCTCTCTCACAGTCTTTTATTGCTTCATTGTAGTTGCTGAGCTTACTTTGAGCAGCAGCCCTAAAGTAGGGGAAGAAAAAACACTTATTTATGAAAAGTCTGAGCAAATCCAGATTTAGGCCCCAATTCTATAAAACTTAAAACCCCATTTCACTATAAGAACATGTTTAATCCTATTGACTACTCAGTTACAATATAGAAAATTTGCTCAATTGCCTTTGCTTCAGTGAAACTGTACAAGTGCATAAAGTTAAACATGTGTAAGTGCCTTACTGACTTAACATACAAAAGAATATAGACTCGTATCTTATAAAAATGTAACAGTGAGGGAAAGAGTCTGAGAACCAGAAAATGGATATACACAAAATATATAATTAAATCAATTATAACAAATCAAACTGTCATATGGGAGATTGGGTGATCTATAATGACGTCTAGGAAAACAAGTATTCTGTACAGTCACCTTTTGCAACAATAATACTTTTTGTTTCTACTCCACAAGATTCAAAGGATACCCCCCCTTTACTCATAGACTTGTCAGTCTCATAGCACAGTGACAATCCTTCTGTTGAAGGCATCTATCCCTCAGGTGCCTGGCTCCAGGAGAATTGCTAGAGGAACTAACAGTTCTACTCTGCCCATGTAAGGAAGCTATATTTATTTTTGCAAAATCTCTGTAGAAATAGAGTTGTGGGCATAATGCCACTCATGCTAGTAGGAAAATCTGGATAAAGAGGCCCAAGAATTTCTGAATAATTCCTGAACTTTAAACAGGGAAACACTAATTATTTTTACATCTAATTTATAAATCTGGATAATAGAGTGGCCAAGCCAAGGAGTTCAGATCAGTATTCAAATTCAATCTTTCCAACAATTTGAGGGTACTCAGGAAAAAAAAACAGTTTCAGTCTTTTCACAGTTAAAATGCGACTTTACAGAATATTTAATTCTGAATGTATTTTGTGCTAGCTTACTATGAACAACTGTGTAAAATATTTTTGTAATTTAAACCTTACTGCTAATACGCCTTCTGAATTACATTATTTGTTTAGATTTGATGGGATAAGTTACTTTGCTTCCTACTGGGAAGTATTCATTGCCTTTAACTTTATGAACTGCTTTACACCTGTGCAACTTCACTGAGGCCAATGTAGTTGCATGAGTGTAATCAGAGGCAGTATTTAGCTCTACATGCACTTCAATTTTTTTTCATATTTAGGGAAAGACTCAGTAGCCCAAATACAGAATCGGCCTCATTCTTCTCTCCCTTTTTCTTAAGATAAACAACCCCGTCCTCTATTTCAACTTACGTCTGTTGCACCATTTTCGAAACTTCTAGAGCAAAATTCATTCCTAGTTTTAAATTATTTCAAGTGGTGGTATACCCACTTATGCCAGGGCTGAATTTGGTCTGTTTTACAGTGTCAAATCATTGCAAGTTGCACATGTTTTGCATAGTCATTAAATAGTTGTTTTGTGTTGCTCATTACGCACTTTTTTTAACTCATTCAAAGCCTACTGGAGTTAACGGGAGTCTTTCAATTGACTTCAATGGGCTACATGACCAGTTTACATCTAGAGAGAATTTATGGCACTGGTATGTTATAAGAGAAAAGGTATAGTTCAATCTCTAAACCACTCCATTAAATACTTTACTATATAATTCCTCTTAGGCCATGTCTACACCATGTCTACACTGAGAGACAAGGTCAAATTTATTAAGGTTGATGTTTTAGCACCTGATTTTGTTAAGTTGAGGGTACATGTTCCCACAGTGTGCAAGAATTCAACATAGTTCAAATTAGTAAGTCCCCAGCAGGGTGGCTACTGTTGACTTTGAGAGCCATGCACTGTGGGTAGCTATCCTACAGTGCCTGAGCTCCTTTGAATTCTGGGTTATGCTCCCAGTGCAAGATGGCACCAAAAATGTGCAGTAGGTTAGTCTGGGTACATGTCATCAGTGGCCCCTTATGCACTCATTTTCTCCCTCTCTCCATGCTTAAGACCAATGGCAAACAGTCTTTTTGTGCCTTTTCTCTCTTGTTGGTTATCTGTGCAGACACCATAACAACCTAAGCCTGGAACCCATGGCGGATCCTGTTGTGCATCAAAGCAATGGGTACTTCTTGATGGTGCTGCACAGGCTGATGGATCATAAGGGTCTTTTCACTGACATCAATGTTGGATGATTGGGAAAAGTGCATGACACACATATATTTAGGAACTCCTGCCTCTTCAGCAAGCTGCAAGCTAGAACTTTTTCCCCAGACCTGAAAATTAGAACTGGAGATGTTGAAATGCCAATGATGATACTTGGTGACCCAGCCTACCCCTTGTTCCCGTGGCTCCTGAAACCGTACATGGTCAGTCTTCACCGCAGTAAGGAGCCATTCGACTATAGGCTGAGCAATTGCAGACTGGTGGTAGAATGTGCTTTTGGGCATTTAAAGGGAAGATTCTGCAGTCTACTAACTAGGTTAGACCTCAGCAAATGCAACATTCCCATTGTGGTGGCAGCCTGCTGTGTGCTCCATAATATTTGTGAGAGTAAAGGGGAATGTATCTGTCAGGGTGGAGTGCCAAAGACCAGCTCCTAGTCAGAGATTTTGAACAGACACACACCAGGGTAATAAAAGGAGCACAGCAAGGGGTAGTACAAGTCAGAGAAGTTTGAAAAGACAGTTTTATGAATCACCAATTTTGAGAATCATGCATGTTGCTCTCAACAAGGTGTCCCTGCAATTCAGTGTACTAACCTGTAACCCCCAATCTCTTAATACAAGTAATAAAGAGACTATTGTTCAGAAATCATTCACTTTTATTTAGGGAATACAGCAGGGACAGAAAAGGAGCCTAGAGTGGGAGCTTTGGGGTGGAGGGTGATCACAATTGCAAGAAAGACAGTCTTTTGCTACATGACATGTCACTGGGGATTGAGAGTGAGGCTGCCTTTAACTACCCCTTCCTCCCCCCTCGCCCCCCCACCTGCATTCTAGGGCCTCTGGGAGAGGAGGCTATGGAACTCAGAGTAGAGGGAACGTTGGTCTGCAAGGGCTGAAGGAGGTGCCTGTTCAGGTAAACATCCTGGAAAGCTGCCATATGATCCATCACAACAGCCATGGATGACAACACTCTTTCCTGGTGCTTCACATCCCTTCCTTGCATGTTTTCCTTTCCTTACACTCCATGCACATCTCTTCCAACAGCGTATTTCTCCACTCGCTTACACATTCCCCTGTCCAAACTGGCAGGTTGCATTTGTTCCTTGAATATCTCTTCCCTAGTCCATTTTAGCCTGTGGGTCTGTGCCAGGCAGACAGCTGGTGGGACCAGGAGAATGCACAGCAGGCTGACTCAGATCCCTGATGTAGTGAAAAGTGAAGGGCAGACTTTACAGGAGATATTTTGTAGAGTGTAAATCCTAATTGATTAGAATAAAAGGCAGGTTTCTCTAAAGACAATAGGGATGTGTTATGTATAAGGCCACAGTTATGCTTTTAAGCAGCTACTTTGCAGCAGTTACATATTAGGGATGTTAAGGTTTAAATGGTTAACTGGTGGAAGTCAAAGGTGGCTGCTCCAAATCTGCGATGGGCCCGCCATGGACAGGGGCTGCTCCAGCTGGGATGCCGGAGCAGCCCTTGCCTGCAGCAGCCACAGCAACCTCTATCCGCTGTGGGCCCAGGCACCTCACAGACAGGGACAGCTCCTGCCTGTGGTGGGGGAAGCCACTCCAGCACCCGCATTTACTCCCCCTTTAATCAGTTAACCGATCAGCTAATTAAATGGGATTTTACATCCTTCGTACACATCAGAGTTCTTAGGTGAGCAGTTCAGGGCAGGGAAGGGGCTTACACAGCACCCAGGAGTTTGGCACCCCGCCCCCCACATTTGCCAGGAAAGTGCAACTTTTGCTTCCTGCAGGAGCAAGCAGGAGGGAGTGGGGGATGGGGTCCAGCCATGGAATCAGGGTAGGAGCTCATGTGTGACCCGTGTGTTCAGCACCCATCCCTCATTTACCAGGAAAATGCAGCTGTCTCTTCTTGCAAGAGTGGGTGGGTGGGAGGGACAGGGGAGACAGTTTGGGCCTGGCAGCAGGGACTCAAGTCATGCTTCACTGGGGATGAACAAACAGAGGTTTACTGCAAAGGCATCAGCTAATAGCTTCCCCTGCCTTATCCAGGTTGCCATGAGAGATATCAGCCCTCTTCGAATCACACGGAGTGATAGGAAACAGATGCTGACTGAATGTGGTCAGAAACCTGGACCTTATGCTGCCATCATTTGTGCTGCAATGATGCCAGACCACTTACTGCTGGCTTGGCATAGAAATGTATCCTACTGTGGAGGATGGAATAAGGCAGCCTCCCCAGAAACCTTGTGAGAAGGATCAAAAAGTTCTTCTAGGATAGCTTTATGGAGATGCGCAGTGAGGATTCCCATTCCATCTCCAGACGTGTTAACAAACTGTTCCAGGGACCCCCACTGTGTAGGCACAGCGGCTGCCACAGATCACACTTGATTGCCTTAGCTCACTTTTAACAAAATAAAAATTTAAACTCACCGGAAGTGCCCTGCCTGGGATCAGTGCTCAAATGAGATGTCCTGGGAGAAGGGGATTGTCTTCAAGGTTATAAAAAGTTTTTGGCTCTCGGTGACATCAGTTACCCCACTTGCCTGCTGAACATTCTCTTCCTCCTCCTCTTCCATCATGCCGTTCTCCACGCTGCTGCCCGAGGCTGCCTAAGTGTGTTGGGAGGAACCTATGGACTGGTTAGGGAAGCTGTTTGTAGAAGCATGTTAGCGATGATGCTCCAGACCGTCCATTTGCCTCTTTGTCTTTTGGCACGCTTGCCTCAGCTCCTTTATTTTCACTTGGCACCGCTGGGCATCTCTGCATATTCCTTCTCCTTCATCCATGTCCTTTGGCATAGATATCTGCATTTTTTTTGCTGGTTTGTAGTTCTGCGAGAACAGATTCCTCTCCCCACTCAGCAATGAGGTCCAGGATCTCTTGTGTTCTCCATGCTGGTACTCTTCTGTGACCCTAGGGACTAATGGAGCTCATGGAACATGAACTCATGGAATTCATGGTCAGGTGTGCTGCTCAGATGTGCTGCATGCTCTTGGATCTGCTCACCACGCTGTCCACACAGGAAATGAAGTTCAGATTTTCCTGGGGCTTTTCCTGTTCTCCTGGAGAGCAGCACAGTTCAAAGTCATGGCCAAACCAGACAGCACAGGGCACTGTGGGACACCTCCTGGAGGCTAAGAACGTCGAATTTCACAGCACTGCGTCTGCACGACCATGCAAGATCGAATTTAGTAGTTACTCCTCGTGAAAGCAAGAGTACAGAAATCGACTTTAACCACCCTAATGTCAACAGAACGGGCTTGGTAGAGTGGATTCATTGTTTAGAAAATCGACCTAATGCAGCTAAATGCCCAGTGTAGACCAGGTCTTAGTAACTAGGGAGAATAATCTGTATTAGAAATGCATTATGTAGAACTATTACTTTTGCAATAATCCTGACATAAAAATATTTAGCTCCTATACAATCCTTTACATCTTTAAAGCACTTTACAACATTTTTTCCTCTGGAAAATTCATGCATATTAGGCCTGATCTATTAGACTGTGAAAGAAGGGCTGCCAGTAGCTCAAATGGGCTTTGAATCAGGCCTTTACTAATTTCTTGTATAGAAGGTGCTTCAATTTGCCAACATCAATCATCAAATACAGTCTTGAAACAAAGTTAAAATCCACACTGCAAGTATAATGAAGACAAAACATCCACGTATAGTGGAAATGATACATTTTAAAACATGCATAATCAAACTGGTATAAATCAAGTTTTTACTTGCTGAAAGAGAAGCCTTTTCACTTCACCTTGTTTTGATCAAGTTCAGTTTTTCTTTTTAAAAATCTCTATGAAGTTTAAGGGATTTTTATTGCTGTTTTTACCTGTTACAATAATACACTGCATTATTTGGATCCAACTCTATAGCGTGAGTATAACAATCCACTGCAGCAACGTAATTTTCTTCCTTCATGTGATTATTGCCTGAAATAAATTGTAAAAATAATCTTTTAAGATAATTAAAAGTGTAATTCTATATCTGAAAGAAAAACAGAGCAGAATCATTACACTATAGTACCTCACAAAGCAGTTGGGACTGTGTTGACTTTTGTGCTTAACTTTTCAGAACGGGATTTTGTATGTCTATACTACCAAAATTTGTTGGCAAAACTTATGTCGACACCCAAAAGCGACAAAACAAAAATCACCAGAGAATGTTCAGACTTGCTCTGTCAACAGACCATGTCCACATTGGGGGCACCATCATCAACAGTGTAAGCAATTCATTCTGGATATGTATCCCACAATGCAATATTGTGGGAAGGCAGAGTTGATCCCTGCGCATCTTGGGATTCCCTCATTGTTCTCCCACAGACTCCTCAGCTACTGGGGGCATCATTATGAGTAGCTCAGGGAGCTCTCTGTGATGAGGAATGTCAAAGAAGCACAGTATCTGTCTCCCTTCCCCACAGCAGCAGTCTGCCTGCCACTGTGTTCCAGGGGAGAACAGGAGCATTCCAATGATTTGTTCTTTCTTTGTTCCCCAAACTGAGCAGCTCAAATGTCAGATAATTCCCACCGCTTTGAAAGGGTAGGGGTTCATTAGCTCTTTTGGACACAGTATCGTGCTGGAAATTCATGTTCCCTGATTATCCTGGGATGCAATATCTCTGAGAGATATTTGGGAGTTGTGGTGGATAGAGTCCTGCCCCCCCCCTCCTCCCCCCGCCCCGATTCTATAACTTATATCAGGGGTCAGCAACCTTTCCAAAGTGGCGTGCCAAGATTTAACCCTCTTGCCGTGGGCCGTGCCGCTCTCTTGGGAGGGAGGAGGGGCTCTCTCCACCACGCACCCCGTGGACCACCTAGGTCAATGAAAACCTTTCTGTGGATCACCAGTTGCTAATGGAAACTCACCGTTAATTACATAATTACGCCTGAGCCATTTTGCTAGTGCTGTAGCTAGGGAGAATGGTTTAATTTAAATTATTAAACAGATTAAGAGCTTTAACTTCCTCATGTTTGTTTATCAAACTTCATTTTAAATAAAGTAAAAATATTAATTTTTGTCCAACACAAAAGGTTTCAATGTTTTCTTTATTTATGGCAGGGCTGGGGAACATTTTTTGGGTTGGGGACCACTGACCCACAGAAAAATTAGTTGGGGCCACACAAGTGAGAAGCAAAAAAACTCCTCCAAAAACCCCCAACCCTCACTGATGTGGCCCCCAACTGAGACACGTCACTCTTCTGGTGCTCCAGCCCCACGGGGTGAGGGGAAAAGACAGGTACGACTGAGATTCAGGGCTTCCCATAGGCCAGATTTACTTTCCTGGGGTTCCAGAATTAGTGGATTTTGTGGACCCCCTAAGGCTCTGGGATGGGAACAAAAATGAGAGGTTCAATGTGAGGAATAGGGCTGCCACTGAGTGGGATAAGGATGCAGAATCTGGGCGGGAGGTGCAGTGCAGGACGGGGTGAGGAGGGCAGGGTCTGGAAAGAGAGTTTGGCGGCAGGAAAGGGCGTGGGGTGGGGGTATGAGAGAGAGTTTTGAGGTGGGAGGGGGTTGGGAGAGTAATGCAAAAAAGCTGAGAGGGTGAGAATGCAGTCAAATAGCTAGTTGGGGAGGGAGGCAAAGAAGTGGAGAGTGAAGGAAAGTACAGCTTCTGCAAAGGAAAATTGTATCCCCCCCCTCATCTTCCCTCTGCTCCAACCTTGCTCCCCTCAACCCCATGATCCCCCCCCCAACCTGATCCCCTGCATTGCCCCATGCCCCTCAGTGCAACCCCTGGCCCCCTCCCATCCTGCCCCCCATCCTCCTTCACCCCTCTCCCCCTGCTCCCACATCCCTGTGCTCCCAGCACACTCACTGGCAGGGCAGCAGTGCTGGGACTCATAGCCCCCCGGGAGCAGTGCTGGGGTGAGGAGGGGCTGGGGGGGGCGGAGTCACTTCCCTGCTCAGCCCAGCCCTTTGCTGGAGCTCACCCTTCACCTGCAGACTGCGGCTCCAGGGCGAGCAGAGCCCAGGGCTGGTTCCACCCATCCAGCTGCCGTGGGCTGCTGGGGAAGGGGCTCCCTGCCCCTGCGCACAGTTTGCAGGAGCAGCAGGGTGCAGCGCAGGCCCCAGCATCCCATATGTGATTGGCCACCCAGCCCCGATCTGCGGAGCAGCCCCAGTCCCGCCCCCTCACAGAGCAGGAGGTAGCACCTGTAGTGGGGGAAGGAGGTGTTTAACCCATTAGCTCCTAGCAGCTGCATGCCTAGGCTGAGCAGGGGCAGCCCTAGGAGTGTGGAGCTCAGCGCAGGGTCTTGCTGGGCCACCCGGGCCCCTATGTCATGCCGCACACACGCGCACCTCTCCCACCCTGCTCCCCCTCCCAGCAGGAAGCCAGAGCTGGTGCTCCAGCCTGCAGCTGTGCGGCAATCCTGAGGCTTGTGGGGCACAAAAAGAAAAATCGCATCACGTGCCACTTATGGCACACGTGCTGTAGGTTGCCGACCCCTGACTTTTATTATTTACAGGCCTGCTGACAGGGGAGAGCAAAGGAGGCAATTGTCCCAAGGCCTGGCAACTCTAAGGGCCTCAGGCTGCCACCACTATGGTAGCAGCAGCTAGCAACCCGGCCCCCTCTGAATTGTTGCTGAAGCACCACTCCGTGTGGCTCTGAGGGCTCAGGGGAAGGCGCTGCAGGCCAACTGCCTATGGCTCTGCCCCTCCTGCCTGAGGCCCTACCCCTTCCAGGAGCACAAAGCCTGCACTTTGCCCTGGGGCTCAGTGCTGATTATGTATATTTAGTTCTATTAGTATGCATATGGTTTGCTTGCTTCCAGTTGACCAACTAATCCAGGTCAGATCACTCTGAATCAGTGACCTGTCCTCTTAATTATTTACCGCTCCCCCAATTTTTGTGTCATTTGCAAACTGTATCACTGATGGTTATATTGTATCCCAGAACATTAATATAAATGTTAAATATGCTAGAGCTAAGTACTAATCACTGCAGGACCCCAATGGAAACATACCCACTCAATCACTCTTCTTTGTTTAAATTACATTTAGCGACTTGTCAGTTAGCCAGTTTTTAATCCATTTAATATACACTACGTTAATTTTCTTTGTAATTTTTAATCATAATGTAAGGATTTGAGGGGAGTGGGGGGGGTGTACCCCAGAATGTGATCAAGCCAATTGCAACCATATTATGTGCTCTCAGCCACTACGAATTACTGAAATAGGACACTACGTAGTTAAGGGTTAATTTGGAGTTAGGCTTTCAGAAGCAAGGTAAAAATCAAACTGGCAATTTCTGCTAATCACAATGGAGTAGGGCAGGGGTGGCCAACCCACTACAGACAAAGAGCCAAAATAGTGGTGGATACAGTGCAAAGAGCCAAGGGAAAGAAGTTGTTGAGGAAAAAAAAAAAAAAGCTGCCCCTTTAACAGCCGCATGTGGCCCAAGCAGTCTTCCATTGGCCGCAGCGTCAAATCTCGCTGCCCCAAGGGGCGCCCTGACCAGACAAGGAAAAAAGGTCAGAGCAGGGGAATGCAGAACAGCCACGGGTGCATGAGCCAAGCCACAGGTGCAGGAGCCGCAATTTTTCCTCTGAAGACCTCATGTGGCTCGTGAGCCACGGGTTAGCCACCCCTGGAGTAGGGGAAGAAAGTCAACAACTGAGATTAAAAAGCTTCATGGTTGGAAGTCTTTTGAATGTGGACTCCTCTGATATTAAAAGTTTATTAAAAATTAATAATAGTAATACTGATGATTCAGGAGGGGTCATTATGACATGTGTGCTAGTTATAAAAGAATAGACAATATAGTGTACTTCGGAACAGTCCTATGAAGCCATCGTGAGAGATGTTTTTTCTGACACCTTTTTCCCCAGTGGATCAACTGGCCACTACAAATTGGCTATTAATTACTCAATACTCTTCCAGCTGTTAGGTAAATATCCGGGATGTTCTAAACCTATTGCTTATGTGTGTGTGAACTTAAATCTCATGGAGTGGAGTGATAAACAGGAGCATGCTTACTTGCATTTAATCTCTAATCAAACAGAATTACTGTGTTCCTATTAAAATATTCCTGACTCCACCAAGAGTGAAATAGTTAAGTTACCTCTTTCAGGGTTCAGAAGATCTCGGGTAACAATGAGATACCAAGTCAAATACCTTAGAGAAGTCTAAGTATATTACATCAACACTGTTGTTTTTCCTCAATTTAACTTGTAATCTCATAAAAAGATAATACTTTCACTGTCAAGAAACAGTTATTTTTTTAAACTGTCACTATCTCCTTATGTGTAAGTTAGATAAAAAAGTATTGCATATACTTGAACCCGCCCTAACAGAGACTACTACTAGAACTAGTAATATCCTACCTAGCAGTAAAATAGAAGAGATTTTATAACTGCATATGCATCTAATCTGTGACTTTGGAATCTTTGTTGCTACTACGAAAAAAATACTGCTTGAGACACAGGGCCAAATTCAAAGCTGACTCACTCAGGCTATGTCTACACTGCAGAGTTTTTGCACAAAAACAGCTATTTTTGTGCAAAAACTCACAGAGCATCCATACCTCAAGCATATTTTTGCACAAGAAAATTTACAGTAAATCAACAGAACAGAGGGGTTTTTGCAGTATAGGTATTTCTCTTTCTACAAAGATTAACTCCTTTTTGCGCTAGAGCTCTTGTACAGAAAGGTGTGTGTGGAATAGAAACAGGGTTTTTTTGTGCAAAAACAGCCTATCAAAAGAAGCACAGGTGCCCTGGTAGCCGTTCTGTTAATGGCAATCAGAGCTTTCTTGAGAGAGAGTCTGGACACTCTCTTGCGCAAAAGCGCATCGGTTTTCCAACTCACTTTTGCAATGTGGATGCGTGCTTGCGCAAGAAGTTTTTGCAGAAGACCTCTTCCACAGAAATCTTGCACAAGAAGCCTGCAGTGTAGACGTAGCCTCAGTGACCCATTTACCTCAATCTTGTGAACCCAAGCTCTGAATTTGGCTCCAAGAGCACAGGAAGCCAGCCAGACTGTATGATCTGGGACTCTGAACATCAGAAAAGTAGCCATGATAATTTATTATAGTGTCAGAAAAAAACACCTCAAGAAAAAGAAATTGTTTAACTTAGGGATGAATGTGTGTCTTCCTGGAACAGAAGTACGAGCATTATTACATAATATTTACTACTGCAACACCCAGAAGTCCCAATTAAGATCAAGCCCCATGTTATACTAGGTGCTATACGAACACACACACAAACCATGGATCCTGCTCCAAAAAAAAAAAAAAAAAAAGCTCAGAGCTTGTCTACATTGGCAAGTATTGTCCAGCAAAAAGTGCATTTGGTCAACAAAACTACATGAGTGTGCACACTGCAAAGTGACTTTTGTCATGAAAAATGGCCATTTTCATCAACAAAAAACTTCCCGCTCCATGAGGGAATTTTGTCTTTTCCCCTCCCTGTGTTGTTGACAAACATGCAGCGTAGACACCTTGAGGCATTTTGTTGCTGATTCTAGCCTCCAGGAAAAGGTCCACAATTCCCAAGTAGTTGCTCTGGTCAGCAGTTTGAATTCCTCTATCCTGCAGCCATGTAACCAGTTATCCACCCCAACCCCTTGCAAGCCCCATGAAAGTTAAATCCCATTTCCTACAGCACGAGCACTTGGATACGCTCCGCCCATCCTTCCCCACGCAAGCTGGCCCAGGAAGTGCAGTAGTCTCATGATATCTTCCCAGGTGCCCATGCCTCTCCATCGCACCAAACACCCCCTTGCTTGGCCCACTACAGAGCTGTTGGATCTGATCAATATACGGGGAGAGAAGTCTGTCCACTCCCAGCTGTGCGTAACCTATAGGAACTGGGGTATGTAGGGACACATTTCTCATTCTTTGTGTGAAAAAAGGTATGAGCTAGACACGCTGCAGTGCAGAGCGAAACAAACATATCATAAAGCCTGTGAAGCAAACCGATGCTCTGGTGCTTCATAAAGATCTTCCATTTCTATACTGAGCTGGACAATATCCTTGGCAGTGACCCCACCTTCTCCAAGATCCCTGTGGATATTCAGAGGTCATGGAAGATCTAACCCAGAGGATGAAACTGGTTGAGGTAGACAAGGACCAGGGGCTCCCCCCACGGTCACTGACTGTCTGGCCTGCTAGCAGACATAGTCAGTCTGAGCAACCTCTTTCTGGGGGACCAAGAAGCAGGGGATGAGATTTATGGTAAGTGGCTGTGGCTTGTGGAGTGCAAGGCTAAGGGCATGGAAAAGTGGGAGGCAGGCTGTGTTTCTCAGAGCTGCACATATCCCTGCGTAGCTAATTGATGTGGCTGAGCAGCATGTTGATTCTTGTCATGATTTCAATGGAATCCTGCAGAGAGGGGCTATCAAAACCTTTGGAGAGGTATATGTAAATTTTCTGTCAAATTCCATGGCAGTGCTGCTTTGTTCCCTCCCCTGTTGTAGGACAGTAGCCTGTACCATTCGTCAATCACTTGTGCAGGCACGAAAGCAGAACACAGGTGGACTGCATATGGAGCACAGCGAAAGCCACAAGCCTGGAGAAGTTGTCCCTTGGTTTCCTTGTTTACCATGAGCAGGGAGATGTCTATCAGGATATTATGCACCTATAGAGAAGTGTGGTATGATTAGAACTATATTCCTGTAAAGGGAATTTTCTAGCCCCAGCTGAAATTTTTTTCATCCATATGGACGGCTGCCACTAACCCATCCCCTCACTCACCATGATTAAGTTGCTTGCCCAGATACTTTCCTGATGACCCTCACAAGAAATCCAGAAGGAAATGTTGGAAAAGGCATTTGTAAGTGAATTGTTACAATGTCAGAATTGATGTGAACAGACCCCTTTTTATGCATTGTGCTGAATATCAGAGACTTTGGCAGGCCTGGTGCACAGTGCTTTGGAGAAGATGCAACAAATAAGGAAACACCCTAGGAAATACAGGGAGGATTTGATTCATCAAGTGCTAAATCAATTACCAAGTGACTGCAGATGATGGAAACAGCTTTTGGAAAGGGAGCTGAGGAACCACCAGGAAAACCAGACCTTTGCCAGACAGCCAACACAACACATGATCAGGGTCATGGAGGAACAGATGGAGATCCTAAAGTTCTATGCTTCTATTTACTGTTTAACAATGTCAACAGACCAGTTGCTGTGATCCTAGGTGCAGGCATGTTCCCAAGTATGTGTTGCATGGTGCAGGAGGCACAGAAGCAACTGTTACAAAGGTTTATTTCAGTGTTCCTCATTTTCAGAGTGCACCCCCAAAGCCTCCCTAGTGTTGACAGCAGCCATAATGTCTGGTTGCCCAAATTCTATAGCCAAGCCCTGTGCTTCAATGCTCTACCGCTGAGCAAACAATTCACCCTTACTTTCACAGAAATCATGTGAAGTGCAACAAACTGACAACCATGGGAATATTGTCCTCAATGAGGTCTAGCTTGCTACAAAGCCACCTTCAATCTTCCAAAGGTGCATACAACTACCATATGGCACCTGCTGAGCCTGTTGTTAAAATGTCTTTTACCGCTGTCCAGGTGCCCCATGTACGGTTTCATGAGCAAGAGGTAAGCCGGATCTCCAAGGATCACAATGAGCATTTCCAAATCCCTCAATCTTGTGGTCTGGACAGAGGGAGCAAGTATAAACACGCTTTGGTGGCTTTTTTTTGACAACTTCTACATTAGTTTCCTGGACAAAACTCAGTAGCGACCTACGAAATCAAGTGAAACATGAAGAGGGGGAAAGGATATAATTAAATATACATTGTGTCTATGCACACATGTAAAATAATGCTTTTTTTTTTAAGTCTATAATAATGGAAAGTGTCAACTCTTCAGTTTGCTCCTGAATTATTAATTGGCTAATTCTTTACAGGAATCACAGCACAGAGTGCTATTAATAAGAAGATGGTTGGTGGCCTATTAATGAGTTCAGGAAAGATGATTCATGCACCATGGACAGCATGGAAGAAAGCCCAGAGATGGCATGCAGGTACACCAGGTTAGAGTGGAGGAATTCAGGGAAGTTGGCGTAACAAGAGCAGAAAGGGGACAAATTATAAAGGACAATGAAGGTAAGGACAAGAAGCTTGAATTTAAGTAGGAAAAGACAGACATAATTTTTAGGCATCTCCAACTAGACTGATCAATCATGCCAACTCCTAACCAACTATTTCAATAGATAGTGTATCCTTAAGTCAGACTGGCGACTGATCTGGATTACATGCTAGTACAGGGCATACTCCTAGCAGGTGATGGGTAACAGTAAAATACAACTACTGCACTCGGTACTGAGTGCGCTTTCCATAAGTACCCAACACTGTGTAGAAGCAGGCAGTTAAAGAAGTGAAAAGCTATTCCAGAGAAGTTATATCAATGATCTCCAATTAATTTTCACTTCTGACCTAACCAAGTTTGAATTCATAGCTCCAGAAAGGAAAGGCTAACGGCTCACTTCATTATCTCGCAGAACTTTTTTTAAAGTGTACTTTATAAAGCCAGAGTGAAATGTTAATCCTTGTCATTTCAACAACTGCAGCTGACCATTTAAAATGAGAGACCTTGACCTCATTGTGAAATCCAGCCAATTTTTTCATCTTTCACTTTTTTAAAAACTTTTCCCAGAGGGCTACCTCCACCCATCAAATGTAAACATACTAATTTGTATTTTATGGGTAATATCAACAAATCTGAATTCATATCCAAAATACAGTATAAACAAGCATCAATCTATTCAATATCCCTGCGTATTTGTAACCAAAGCTACATTCTTACTTTCATTAACATTAAAACTTAAATTATTTGGAGTACATATGATAAGTTAGTACAATGCAAAAGAACCTGGAAATCTATTTTTTAAACTAGGGATATAACAACCCATTTTACTGTGATTTTATATAATGTAAAACTGTTTTTATATAATTGGTAAAATCCAGAGTTTAATGAACTCAGTGGGAGCTTTCCATTGACTTCAGTGGGACCAGGACTTGAACATTAAAGCCCAGTGACTGCATTGGGTGCTGAAGACATTCTGCATTTTGCAGATGACTTTTATCCAAACCATCACATACACTTTACAAAGTAATAAGTTAAATACTGTTGGGTGGAAGCTGTACTGGCAAATAAAGAAAGCCACAATACACTCAGCAACAGCCACACGTTCATTAGATCCTCTACTATTCAAATAGGAAATGCTAGCCAGGGCTTCATGGTTTTCTTTTCATTTTTAACTTCCTCTTAACCAGCCATCAGCCAAAGGACAGGATGAACCTTTTTTCATTTCTCATGAAGCACAGCACTGAGCCTATAACACACATCATTAGTACTGCACTACATAGTTAGCATTAGCTATAAGACCAAGTTTTCATGTGGAACTTGCTGTCCAGATACAATACGGCCACCGACTAAGCTATGTCAACACTTTAATATCACTGAAACCCAAAACAGCATGAAAGGATTTCTTCCATAGGCTGGGATGCTAGCAGACCAGATGCTAGCACCTCACAAGGCTCAGGGCCTCACTGAACACTGAGAAATACATAGCTGGAAAGGAGTCTGCCTTTTCTCTGGGTTAGTATAGTTAAAATACATATTAGTATTATAAGACTGTGCTTAGTGTTCAGACTTAATGGAACGCTTGTCGGATGCTGCATGACTATTTATATCTGTATCCCATGGTATATAAAGTTATACTGAATGATAGCACTGTAAACCTCTAATTGTGTAACTCACCAAACAGGAAAAGCAGCATTAATTAAGATAAAGTGTTTGTTCTGCACATAAGAGGCCCACTGCAGGCAAACGAGGCATTGTGTAGCACCAAAATGCAGATATTTGTTATTGCATTTCTAACTCTATCTAGGAAGGGGAACCAATACATGAACTCACACCATCAGCTTGGAATCTGGGGTAAAGGGATGAAAAAAATCCCTGAAAAAGTGAAACTCACTTTCACAGGCCTTGGGAGGCAGGCCAGTCCTCGCCCACAGACAACCCGCCAACCTGAAGCATATTCTCACCAGCAACTATACACCGCACCATAATAACTCTAACTCAGGAACCAATCCATGCAACAAACCTCGGTGCCAACTCTGCCCACAGATATACACCAGCAACACCATCACAGGATCTAACCAGATCAGCCATACCATCACTGGTTCATTCTCCTGCACATCTACTAACGTAATATATGCCATCATGTGCCAACAATGCCCCTCTGCTATATACATCGGGCAAACTGGACAGTCCCAACGTAAAAGAATAAATGGACACAAAGAAGATATTAGGAATGGCAATATACAAAAACCTGTAGGGGAACACTTCAATCTCCCTGGACACACAACTGCAGATCTAAAGGTAGCCATCCTGCAGCAAAAAAAACTTCAGGACCAGACTTCAAAGAGAAACTGCTGAACTACAGTTCATCTTCAAGTTTGACACAATCAACTCAGGATTAAACAAAGACTGTGAATGGCTCGCTAACTACAAAAGCAGCTTCTCCTCCTTTGGTATTCACACCTTCAGATCAGCTACTAGAAGTGGGCCTCATCCTCCCTGATTGGATCCACCTCAACATCTCTAGCCTGATTCTAGCCTGCATATTTATACCTGTCTCTGGAAATTTCCACTACACGCATCTGATGAAATGGGTCTTTGCCCAAGAAAGCTTATGCTCCAACACTTTGGTTAGTCTATAAGGTGCCACAGGACTCCTCTCCGCTTTTAAGGAGAAACTTGTGTGTGTGTGTGTGCACACTGTTTGATCTCTGAGGGGGCAAAGGTTTCTAAGCATAAGCAAGAGATCTCCATTTTGCTTGGCAAGGGTCAGCCCTAAAGACAATACAGAACTGCATAGCTTGTCAGAGTTAGCCTCTGGTGGGCCATTGGCACTTTAATTTACCTCCACCTCCACAGGTACAGCTACTTGATCTTCTGTTTGCCATGGACCACTGTTCCCAACCAATGGGAGCTGCAGGAAGCAGGTATCCCAGTCTGCACCATTTCTTGCAGAACCTGTTGGCCAGGAATGGCAATCCATGGTGAATAGGAACTTTAAGCAGCCATACCTGTGGAAGGGCTGGTAAATTAAAGCAACAGCAGCCTGCCACAAGCTAACCTTGGTGCACCGCATCCGGCCCATGGGCTAGTTATTTCCCACCACCTATCTATTGCGTAGTCCAGCTTGCCTAGGTAACAAGATAGACTGGAATACACAAGGGGACTCTGTAATTCCATGGTAAAACTGTTATAGTGCTTCAGGCATTCACATTTGTTACTGGGTTGATGAAATCTAATTACACATCACACAACCGGGCTTCTGTCCTGGTTTTTGACAGTCTGTCCTGAAGTTGGCACTCATGAGCCACTTCAGACAGCATAACATTTGGTGTAGGTGGCAGGATTCACATTCACGGGTCAATTGGATTTATTTATTGAGAGTTTTTAAATGTTAAAAAATAAACACAAGTGGAAAACAGTCATATTACAGTTTTGAGACACAAGACCTTGAAATGTTATGTAAGGAAAGAGAAATATCCCATAAACAGAGAACCCCAGATCAGGGGCTGAAAACTTTGCTCATAAGTTCTATGCAAGCATCTTAGCACCCTCCTGCCAAGATGACATAGAGACTGCTGCAGTGAAACTGAGACTCGTACTGGGCAACCCAGGAAGAATGTGAGCCCCACAGGCTTATGGTAGAATTCCAGATCAAGGAGATCAAAGAAACAGAAGAGGCAGAGGAGACAGCTGACCACAGATGCATGGAACATACAGCAGCAGTCAAAGTCAATGCTGAAAATGAGCAAAAAGACCACCAAAGATGCATGGAACAACTAACTGGAAGCTGAATGAGCTCACACACTGCAGCTCAAAGTACTGGAGCAATAAAAGGAGTTTCCTCAACCAGTTTGGGGATTCTGCACTGCATTTTGACAGTCTCCCTTGAGGCTGGCACTCACGATAATGAGGGACTCCTGACAGCATGACACATCCTTATCAACTACACACCTTCATCTTTCAGCTGATCAGCCTTTTCAATATCTTCTGGCAATGAATCGGAGAGAGGCAACATGTCATTCTATATTTAAAAAAAAAAAAACACAAAAAAACAGAAGTATATTCTGATTCAGGTATAGTTTATGGCTACATTAATGCCTTCTTTCACAACCTTCATCCTGAAAGGTGCTGTGTAAACAGATACACCTCTTAGCTATTGCACCATTATGCCGTAAGTCAGAAAGCAATCATACCATTTCTGTAGTACACACTTGACCAAGATAGTTTCTCTGTTCCCACTTAAAACATTACAACAATGTATGACCCATGACCCTATAAAGTGGTGGTAGTTTTTTTAGTCTAACTTCTGGTATCCTGCTTTTCTTCCTCCTGACTTTTCTCTCTTCTTTCTGGCACCAACAGTATTCTTTCTATGTTGGATCCCTCTGAATTTAAAAGTATAGCTTTTGTTTTTATGTAAACTGGTAGTGTAGAATGCTTAAGAAATTAAATTATATCCATAAAAAAGGAGAGACAGTGGAGCTAGGGGGCAGAGGGACCAGGAAGCTGTGAATGACCTCAAGCAATATCTAGTCAACTGTCTCTGGAATTGAAAAATGCTTAAGTATCACTAAGGCAAATATCCTTCATGTTAAAAGGGGATCCATTATTTTTAGTCACATATTTCACATGGGTTATCATCGCCTTGGCTGAACTTATGTAATGTCAGAGTCCAAAAACTATCCTGTTCTCCTACCTATTACAGAAATTTAACACCTGAATATTTTTATCAAGTTTCTGCATATAAAACACATTAAGAGTCAACACCAGAGTCACAATCTTAATTGATTATTGATAAAGTAACCCTAAAAGACTAAAATCAATTCTTACCTCGTGAAAAGAATTCGAGAACAATTCTGTCAAGTGCTGTGGCACTGCAAGGTGCGTATCTTCTAGGCTAATCTTAAAAACTGTCTCCAAACACTGAATTGCAACTTCAAAGAAATGAAATCATAATTAGAAAAGGTCATCATTTTCTCAATATAAATGTGTAAATAAAATTTAGTAATAAAACTAAAAATAAATAAGGCAAAGGTACATTTTGTGACATATTAGTTGGCTAGTTAAGTCTAAAAACAAAAAAATTCTTTGGCGAAGTATCCAGTTTTTCGTGACAATTTACTATAAAGTATTACCCATCATACGGAAATAATAAATTCCCGACTTCCCTTGGAGGTCAAAAACCCACGTGTGAGAGTGCTGAATCATGACAGACAAATCAGCTCTCTAATCCCTGTAGCCTCAATTAGTTTCCCCAGCAATGGCTGATTGAGGAAATAGAAAGGAATCAGAAGGACAGTCTAGATGAGTTAAGGAATTAATTGATGCATCAGCTGACTAGCCAGATTAAAAAAATAGGAAGTGTTGGAGGGAGGACAAGGCCAGCTGTATCCAGATTGAAGGGGATTCAACGGAAGCAAGGTCTCTCTTTCTCTCAGAGCCCTAATGAATAGGAGCTGAAGGTCATAGGAATTAGGACTCCTGTTTTACAGTGTACAAATGTCAGCAGAAGAGACCTGAATAAGTTATACTAAGTGGACGCTACAAAAAGAGGATCTGAGGAGTTCCTGGCATGGCCGTGTATGGGGGGAGGAGGCACATACCTATCACACTTGTTTTTGCCCCTCAAGCAATCCCTTTCCTAAATGCCCTATCTCATTTTTAGCTCTGTCTAAAAACAGAAACTACAGTTTAAAACACATTTTAAAAATATTTCAATTTTCACTCTTCTCGGTTTTGAGGGGAGAATAAAATGTGTTAAATCTATTTGATGACTCCTAGCTCCTCCTCATCTTTTTTCTGTTCTGTGTAGGGGAAAGAGAACATTCATCAGTAACAAATCAAATTATCCTTAGACATAATATTCTAGATGTATTATTACTATAAATATTAGAATAAATTTCCATGGTAGAAATAACTGGCTCTTATACATTGCAGTGAGCTCCCACAATTACCATTTAACTGAAAAATTAACACAATCTTTATAATCCCTTTGCCACAAGTTTAACACGTTAGTACCTTTATGGAACAAATCAATGAAAGACCTTTATTTTTCTCTAGGAGGATAGTCTTCTGCTGCTAGGCAAAAGGCAAGTCAAAACAAAAGACTTTATTAAAAATAAGCATGGAGCCAAAGCACAAATATTTATTTTCAACATGGAAGATACTGATCCTCTGACAATATATAATTTTTAATATACTAAGCAACTGGAGTGAAATCTTAACCCCACTGACAATAAAAAGAGGCTAGGATTTCATGCCAATCATGTACAACAGCTGCAATTCTTTGTCTGAAGGATATTTGTATAGAATAAACTTCCACTTGCTCTCTGTCCCATTACCACACTGTTGCTATTAGGGAAGTAAATGGTTGGTTAAGCTTACCCATTCTAATTAACTGGTAGGGGCTGGAGCACTCCCCCTCCCCCTGCAGCAGGTTACACACTTACTCCCCTGGCTTCCCTGAAGGCTCTGCAGTATACTACAGAGCGTCTACAGAGCCTGCAGCACGTGTATCTGCTAAGATTTTTAGCGGTGACGTTGTTACATTTTTAAACAACTTTTTACATCCCTATTTTCTATCTGACTGTCACTGGCTGAAATTCACTCCAGAGCAGAGGGCTAGGTTAACTCCTTCACATCACTTAAGCCCTCAGTGAAACTCACCTCAATTCCACAGGACCAGTGCAAGGCCCTCTACTTTACCTGAACTACAGGCTTTGTGGCAGTGCAGTGTAAGCGGGGTCATAGATTCCAACAGAAGGCCCACTGTGATCATCTTGTCTTACCTCAAAAATTAATCATTAGTAATAAAATTTTCCCAAAATAATTCCAGTTTAAACTACACACTGATCCCACACAGGCTGGTGTTAAAGATAGCAATGAAGTACAGATGCTGGAATGGCCAAGTAAAGAGCAAAAGCAGCCATTTAAACAGACTGCATAAATGAGTTAGAACACTGAAGCTGCTAATCCATATACGGAGAAACAGAACTATTCTATTCAGGCTTTTGCAGCGTTCTCATAGCCATAGTTTCTGAGAACCTTCCAGTAGTGCATTATGTGACTGTTCTTCTCTCATTCTCTCCCCAGAAGGAGAAGCATGTGTAGTGAAAAGGCTTGTTTTTGGTAGGGTTTTATTTATTTTAAATAAATACATCTCTTGCTATGCATTTGCATTAGGGGAGGTAAGAGCAAAGAAATGCACCTTGCATTCAGAGCAGAAAATATTGAGATTTGTGATGTTCTTAGTTTTTGGGAAAGTTCATTTCAGTCTCAGGCCATTCCCCACCCACACAACAAAGTTCTGTCTCCCACACAGATAAGCTTTACTCTTGCTATTGAGAGTTTCATTGTACCCGCTGTCTGCCACAGACTCTATACTAGCTGCGAAGCAGTTCCAGACCCCGGAAACAGGGGGAAAGTGTTGCCTGCCTAGCCCACCTCTGATTTCTGTTTATGCAGGAGAGTCAATTTCACAAATGAAACATGCAAATGAGCAGTCCTTCTATACTTCACCTGAAGTATAGAACTTCACCTGTAGCCATTGTTCCCTGTAATTTTTCCCATACCTGAACAGAATAAATTTTGTTATGTGCACCAATATGAAGATGATGTGCAAAACATCACCTCCATATTGATGCACATAACAAAATTCATGTGGTGGGGCAGGGACAAGGGCTTCTGAGTATGGGAGGGGGCTCAGACTTGGGGAAGAGGGTTGGGGTGCAGGAGTATGAAGGCTCTGGCTAGGCATACAGGCTTTGGGGTGGGGATGGGGCAAAGGATGGAGTGCAGGGATGTAAGGGGGAGCTCCGGGGTTGGGCCTCAGCAGGGGGGTTCCAGGGCCGGGCTGCAGCTATGTTTGGGTGAGGGTGGGGGAGGGGAAAGAGAGGTGCCAACTTCAGAACATCCCTCCTCTGGCCACAGCACACTGCTAGGTTGGGCATGAGGCAGCCTTCCTCCCAACTTTGAGCAGATGCCTTGAGCTCCTGCATAGTACTAACTAGGTGGTTGCGCAACTTACAGGGAATTTTGCCTATAGTCTGATATACTTATATGCTTCAGCCAATCAGAGTTCATTTTATCAATAAAAGATGGCTTTGAAAATCATGCTACACTTATTGTGATGAAGTCTTCAACTGGCTGACTTGTTTTGTATAGTTTGTTTGATATTTTATATACAATGCTTTACAACCCCCACAGCACACTGTAAGGAACACGAAGTACCCTTGTACTGCATGGACCATATTTTTCCTCACAGCCTTACATTCATGGACAAGATTTGGCTTGACATCTATTTCACATAGAATAAACTTAACTTCTATAGCTAAAAAAGGATCAGCTATGCAGATTAGTTGGCACAGATGCTGTATATTGTATAATACAGCATATGGTACCACATTTTTGGCAACACAGAAATGTAAAATTAGGATTTCACATCTCTGCTAAAATATGTTCAATAGTGGAAACGTTCAGTTTTATCTCTGAACATTTATATGCCGTTAAAAGCATTATAGCCCACTTTCATTTAATAAATACATTTTTGTTATAATTGTAGTTCATTTGCCTCAGGGCAACTCTAGCCAATGTGTCCAATTAGTGATCAGATACTCAGTTACAAACAATCAGTATTTAACAGTATTTTATTAAAGCCAACATGAATAAAAATGTTTCCTACTTCATAATTTTATTTCTGAAAGTGTTGTCTTTTTATTAGCTGGAAATAAGTTTGTCAACAAATATTGAGATATTTTAAATGAATATAGTTGTTTATCACATATCAAATGCACTGACTATTTCAGCTTTTTGTTGTTAAATTGAAACTTCAAAATATGTTCCATTCTCTCCTTCCTGCCCACACTAGTGTGTAACTGTGTTACACAAGTTCAGTCCAGTGGAAACCATACTTGAAACTTCTTTAAACACAAACAAGGAATCTGTGATTGAACAATATGTTTAAACGTGGCTGAAGAGTGCCCACTAAACCAGATTATAGAAAAAAAAATGTAGAGTCAACTGGGAAAGAGAAAACTGTATTCAAAACTTGGGTAAAAGCATGTCTGCATGGGGCACTCAGGAAAATTAAGGTGAATCAACTAAAGGTGTAACGTCAATGCATATAAATTAAGCCGTACCTCCAGTTTGATGTTTGTGCTCAGGAGTAAAGTGGTCTTAGTTTGCAGTAATTTAATCTTCCTTTGCCAAGACAAAAATATATCTGTCAAGAATCCTTACTGCTATGTGCTACTTGGAATCACTAATAACAGTCCTCTTCAGTATTACAGCTCTTACAATAAAACATGCTTGTCAAGAAATATAAGTGGTGCATTCTTTGTGCTTTCACTTTCAGAGACACCAACCTGCTCTCAACTAGCACATGAAACTCCTAACAATATTAACAAGAGCTTTTCATGTGCAGCATCAAGGTAGAACATTGCAGTTCATGATTTAATCCCCCCACCCTTGCTTTCCAATACAGATGCTGTTGACAGAAGTGCTGTTCCTCAGTATTAACCTCATTTATAGGTTTGGGACCCATCACAATGGTATGAATAAAGACATTATCTGGCTAGCACACTACCTTACATATCCTAATGACCAAAAAAAAAAAAAAATCCAACAATGGGTACTTAAGAACAATTTGCACCTTTTCTATCAGCTTCATGTAACATGAACACTCTAATTGACTCCCTCCCCCCGCCCCCCCCCGCTTATTCCCTTCCTTCTCCCACCCCATCCGCTATTTATTTTGGGACCTTTAATAACTCCATTCATCTGAAGAAGTGGGTTGTGCCCATGAAAGCGCATGCTAACTTCTACATGTTTTGTTCATCTTTAAGGTGCTGCTTGACTATTCATTGTTTTTTAAGTTTTTCCAGTCACAGACTAATTCGGCTACCCCTCTGAAGTTCCTCAGTATGTTATCCATAGATGATAGCACATATGAAAAGTTGAGGGAAACCAGACACAAAAATTGAATGAGACAAGAGTTAGTACAAAACAAGATAAACTTAAAAAACCACAAATAGTCTGGTAGCACTTTAAAGACAAGCAAAACATGCAGATGGTATACATGTTTTGTTTGGTAGCACTTTAAAGACTAACAAAACATGTATACCATCTGCATGTTTTGTTTGTCTTTAAAGTGCTACCAGACTATTTGTGGTTTTTTAAGTTTATCCTGTACAGACTAACTTGGCTACCCCCTGAAGCAGTAAAAAACAAGTGAGGGAGACATGTCCACATCATCTCCCCAATGGTTGGGACTATTGCGTTTCCTAATTTAAGTCCTTAGAATAACTGAAAGGGCCAGTTGATTAGAAATAAGACAATGCAAAGCCAATACCGTTTGGATCTCTTCCAATTTACACAGATTTTACTTAAAAATTAATTTTAATTAAAAATCTTGTGGACATTTAATATCTTAATCTGATTCAGGAATTAAGTTGTTTTTCCTTTAACAACAAAAACTTCAAAGCATTTGACAAAGTTCTTTAGATTTTGTGAAACTTCAAACTTCTCCCATGCCTAGCCCAAAATCGGCAACTTTCTTTGGTAATAGATAAGCCAGTAGAGACCATATTGAAATCTACAGGATGACAATATAAATTGTTCAAATAATAATACTTTCCTAACATACAAGAAAGAAAATACAATAATCATAAGACAACATCAGTAATTAATATAATTATTGCTTTATACATCATGATGTATGTATCAACCAACCTAGCACATAGGTATGTGGCCTTCAGTATTTACCTTCCAAGCTTTCTTGTTCATCTGAAGTGAAAGTATCCAACTGACTTTGTTCTCTCAAGAAATGGATGACAGCGTATACTAGACGTTTCACTGATGACATTTTAGAAGCTTATGAACTTCACCTAAATTATAATAAAAATAAAAATATTTAGAGCAGTATAGAGACATTGTTAACACTGACAAGAATGCTTTAGGGTCAATCACTGAATACTTTGCACACCCTAACGTCCCATTAATTTCACTAAGAATTTTGGATTCACAAGATATGTAGCAAAAAATTTTCATAAAAAAAAAAAAATCAAGAAAAGTATCACTTGACAGTTTCTTATTCCAATAAGATTCATAAATCATAAGGCCAGAAATCATAAGGCCACTGCGATCATCCAGTTGAACCACCTGCACAAAACAAGTCATAGGACTTTATTGAATTAAATCCTGATGGCAAAGCAGTTCCATCCACAGGATGGTCAGGGTAGCTGCCCTTTACCCCGTGCTTTGGGAGGCCCTGCAATAGCCACCCCAACCATCCTAGAGACAAGACCTGCGAGGCCTAGGACAGCCCAGAGTATTACCTGGGCGTCTGGCACAGGGTGGCAGCAGGGGTCAAGCCCCCTCACACTGATCCTGGCAGCGGGAACTGGAGCAATACAGCAGCCTGCCCTGTTCCCAGGAACATGGGGGAGCCGATCCCTGCTGTTGCCCCACTCTAGGCCCTCCCCTTGTTACTCCTATCTTGTGTTGCTCGAGGGAGGGAGCTTTGGGCAAGGGAGCAGGAAGAGGCGGAGTAGGGACCAGGCTTGGGGGAAGGAGTGATATGGGGCAGGGTAGGGTCAGAGCAGAAGCAGGGCAGGGATGGGGCCTGTGGCAGGGTGGAGGATGGCCCTGCCTTAAGGAGTTCATAAAAACTCATTATGGATAATTTAGTAAATTAATTTTGCTCAAAAATACAGTTTTGATTTAATTTTTAAAGCACATGCAGCTGAATGCAGGAATATTCATTCACATAAACAAAAATTTAAAAGTACAGTAAACACTGTTTTCTCTGGCACTTCACCAACTGGAAAGCTCTATAAACTGACATTTCTGATCTTCTTGGATAATCGGGTTGATGCAGGGCTGGAAGGCTCTCTATCTGGCTCTGCATGACTCCCTGAAAGCAGCAACATGACCCTGCTGCTCTGTGCACTACCTCTGCCCCATGCCAAGTGCTGGCTCTGCAGCTCCTATTGGCTGGGACCTGCAGCCAATGAGAGCTGCAGGGGTGATGCCTGTAAATAGAGGCAGCGTACAGAGCCACCTAGCAGTGCCTCCACTTAGGAATTGCAGGGTTATGTCCCCACTTCTGGGGAGCTACCTGGGGTGAATGCCACCCTGATCCAGCACCACAAAAGAATACCCCACACTCCCAGCCCAGAGTTCCTTTCTGCACCCCAAACTGCTCACCTCACAGTCCACACCTTCCCCCTGCAATTATTGCAGTTAATTTGACTAACCAGCATTCCCCATTCTCCCAACATGCCAGGTAACAGAGTTTTTACTGTACGTAGATAGATGTCTCGCCATGTACATAAACACTTCCATTTTCTGACACTGTGCTACAGAACGGCTATTTTCTCTTTAGACTGAAAACCAAAACACTGTGACCTCAGTGCAAACTTGTGATTAGTGACATGCTGCTGACTCAGCCTGATTTGTATTCAGCAGCTATTAGGAGTTATATAACTTTTCTTTGAGAGGAAAATTAGTTCTAACTTTTTTGATTTTTTTCCCTTTACTAAAGGGAACTTATTTTTTCAATACAGCACAATGTTTAACTATGCTCTGAAAAGCAGATTGTGGATTTAACATATAGACAAAAGTCCATACCTATAAAAAGCCTATTTGTATATATATAGCTGTGGTTCAACCATCTTAAGCAGCCACTAAGGAAACTAGCAGAAGTCAGTTACCAACTAGAGGTGATGTGTGAGTAATAATCTTATCAAATATAGGGGATACTTTGAACCAAAGTGATCGTTTGAAAGAAGAAGCATGCAGTAGAGTATGTTTCTCTGTATACGGTACAGCAATGATCAGTTATTTAGATACCTACGAGTGTATAGATAACTGTAAGACATTTTTGTACACACTTTCTAAAGACCACTCACTGTCCATTAGGCTTTCTATGGTTCCCTAGGTGCACTGAAACCCTGTATGTACACCAGATCTGACAAGCTTCCCACCCAAGGCATCGCAACAAGCTCGGCGGAGCCAAGCACCGGCCAAGAACTACCCATGTCCAGCCACAAAAGCTCCTTGGCAGCCCGCTCCATTGCCGAACTAGCCAATGTGGCTGACATGGCTTCTCTCCTCTACCTGCTCTGCCCTAGCTCTGGGCCTGACCAGGTGTGGTACCGTGCCCGAAGCATACGGGCGGCTGCCCATGGGAAGAGGAAGGACCCTCTTCCTGGCGCTGCCTCGCTCAGAGGAGGAGGCGCAAGTGATGCCCTGCTGCACCCTCCCCTCTCACAGAGACAAGGGAAGAGCCCGATGCCCCCGGCGGCGGCTTCATCCCCGCTGCGGCACAAGAGCGCCCTGAGCGCAGCCTCCGCAGCACCCTTACCGTGCAAGGGGCAAGGAGCCCGGCCGGAGCAGGTCTGGGCGCCGCAGGGTTGCCCACTGCGGGGGCTCGCTCGGCGCGGCGCGGCGCTGGCAGCGGAGCTCGGTGCTTGCCGCTCCAGGTCGGTGGGAGGGGAGCGTGGGGGAGGCGCGGCCGGCGGAAGTGGATACGCAGCTCAGCTGAGCCGCCGCTTGCCCGCGGGCACATGGCTGAGGAGCGCGCGCCTAGCCTCGCCTGCCGCCCCCCCCCCAGCCGCTGCAGGCCCGCCGCCCCCATGTTCTCCCTGTGCAGAGGTGCGGGCCGAGCCGTCAGCAGGTAGCGTCGTGGGGCCGGCAGCGGCCGTGACTGCAACGGGGCCGTGGGGCTGGGGCTGGGGCTGGCCAAAGGCGGCTGCGGAGGGTGGGGGTTTCGGACTGAACAAGGGAGGGGACGGTGTCCAAGGGGATGGGTGGCGGGCTGGCTGGCTAAGAGCAGCTGCGGCTCTGAGGGGTTTGCTGCTGCCCACGCCGCTTAGCAGCCGGAACCCCCTGCTTAAAACCTTCCTCACTGAGGACGTGTCCTGCCCCCTCCCTTTATGCGGGGCGGGGCATCCCTTTTCTGCTCAGCCCTGGTGGCGGCTCTGCCCCCACACCTCTCCCCAGCAAGGCGGGGGAGTCTCCCCCATTTGACTTAGGCTGGGCGCGACTAGCATCCAGTCAGCTCAGGAGGAGAAACGACTGGTTCTCTCCAGCGGTTTGATTTGCTTGCGGTAGCTTTCTCCAGGGCACGTTCAGAGGCCCCAAGTAAGAGACCGGGCATAGAGCAGGAGGCGTTAGGTTAAACCATGCGGGATTGCTTCCTTCAGCATGTCAGACTCTCTACCACTTGCAGGCCCGGCCCCAGAAATATTTGTGGACTCCTTTGTAGTGGTTGTCGGCCCCTTCTGAGTGTAAGCCTGGTGTGGCAGTGCTATATATCCCTGTTGAATCTCAGACGTTTTTCATTTTGACCACACACCTCTGCATGACTGTAAGTGCTGCCCTACACAGCTTCATCAACCCCCAGTTTTTTCTCATTGAGCGTGTGAGTTTACCGGGGTGCACAGTGGGTAAAAGTTACATAATAATTAGAGGAAACTTCCCACAGATTTATCTTCTTCCTCATTCAGCCATTCAATAGCTATGTCTCCAGGACCACCCTATTTCACCAGTCATTATATATGGTCCTGGTCTCAGCTCAATAAAGTTCCACAGTTAGCAAGATACCTGATCAATTCTGTCAAATCCTACCCCTACCACCGATCCTGTTATTCGAGTAAGCCTCTTGTAAATACCATTTCCCAGAAGCAAGTACTTACCACTTGGGAACCTGAAGTCACCAGCCTTTCTCCCTCTGATTCCATGTACATGTTAGTCTAGTACCTGGTCACCACCAACCCTCCCCATGCTGGTTTCCCTTTTACCTTGGATATGCTCCTCAGGCAGCTGGGGCTATTCTCCCTTGCAAGCCTAGTCTGCTTCATCTTTTCCTGCTCCCCTATTGATATTCCTTTCCTATTGATGACCTCTATTCCTTGAGGTTAACTGCAGTCTCTTTATCTGCTCCTAGCTTAATGGCCCTCAGAAGTTACAGAGCTATCTGTAGCTTCTCTGGCTACTGCCATGGAACCAATTGCCAGAGGTCAACCTTAGACAGCTGCAGCTATTAGCCAACAAAGGGTGGCAGTTCCAAGCCTGAGCATGATTGAACCTGGCAACTGCAGTACTAGGGGCTCTAAACCCTCCATGCTGGCCCTTGCTAGCTGCAGATACTGCTGTTACATGCTTCCCTTCTCTAGGACATGGCTTTAATTTCCTGAGATACCTGTCACTTGCAGCAGAGACCCCCAGTTCTCATACACTCCTCAGCTAGCACATAGTTGTGCAGAAAATGCAGCCTAAATGATTTGGGAGGCTGGGGCACCAGGAGGTTCCCATCCCTGAGCATTGGCTCTGGAAAGAGCTCACATGGACACCCTCTGCTGTGGGTGACTCTGGGATCCCATGAAGGCAGCGGAGTTACCCCATGTATAACTAGTTCCGCTCAAAGCCTGTTGAAGTAAGTGGGAGTCTTTTCATTGTCTTTAATAGGCCGTGTATAGAAGCAAATGACCTTATTTGAGACTCTAGGAACATATTCTATGCTGCAATGGTTTATAGTTGTAACAGGAGGGTCTCTTGTTACCTGACAAATATTCAACCTTCCTGCAGAGCTTCATTTTTTTAAAAGAGTCTTCCCACCCATTTATGAAGTGTAAACCTGCTTAATTTAGAAGAGCTGAAAATATCAAGTAATACGGTTAATTAAGGAAGGCACTTATGTATTCAGTAGGAATTTTGGATGTGCAGAGAACATGGGACTGGTTTCTGTATGTTTACAGAACTGCAGAAAAGTGGAACAATTTGGGTGATTGGAGGATATCTGGATCCAAAGACTGTCCCACATAATGAGGAAAAGTTGAGGTATCTTTGTTGTTCTTTTGTTCTATTCTTCATTTCTTTGGCAAATTTGGCAGTGCAAAGGTAATGGCTGTTGCAAATAGCAAATCCAATTCTAGTTAGCACTGGTAAGATACCAGCATTTATTGACCAATTTTATCCTATTTTTTCTACAGCAAATTACAGTGGATCAGTATTTGATTTGGGAGAAATAATGTAACAGCAACCCAGACTGAACTTGAGTACTCCTTGATTTTGAGGTGTTCAAATCTGGAAGGCAGGTGCTAGGATTCCCTTTATAAATATCATATATATCTGGAAAGGAAAAGCCAATTTTGGCTTCCATGGCTCAGAAGTGGAAATTGAGTCAAATCCTTATGCATGCCTGGTGTTGTATCTTAAGCTGCTCAGACTCTCTTGTACAGGCATGTCAAAGTTGAAGCCTACTGAGGGCTGCACAAATAAAAACTGATAGCTTTCAGGGCCACCAAAGAAAATGTACTTTATCAGAAAGTCGTAATTGTTTATTGTTATAGATTATGTTTTAGGTATATTTTATAATATTTTTCAGGACTTGTTTTCATATAATACAATAATTTGATGTGTAAAATTATTATTTGCTCATATAAAATAATTTTTAATTTAAATATAAATTTGAGGTACTTTTTTTATGATACATAACTTGTTTTGTTGAAATAAAAACAAGTATAGACCATGGTTAATCAAATAGAACAGGCTTCTGTGAAAATTTCAGTACTTTGTAAGTTTTAGATTTTGCATAAACATAATTATTCATGCAATTGCAAAAAATTGACATATATTTATTGATATAAAATGAACATACATTTTGTGATTTTATTTGGGAATAAATAAATAAAAAACAAAATATTAACAAAATAACCCCCTCCTTCCCCCAGAGCCAGGCACCCCCAACCTAATACCTTCCCCACACAGACACAGCCAGGCACTCCCAGCCCCCCCAACCTAATACCTGGGTCCCGGAGTTGCCATTGCTGCCACCACACATTTCTTCCTCAGGCACACTGAGGTGGCGTGAGCACAGTGGACTGCTCTGAGTGCATGCTGGGCGCAGTGCGCAGATCAGCCCGACCAGCTGTGAGCACATGCTGGGTGCCATGCACAGAGCAGCCCTGGCCATGAGCAGTTGCTGCAGTGCAGAGTGGCCCGGCCGGCTGTGATGTGCATTTGGCCACGTGCTCTGAGCGGCCAGCGGGCCGCACTTTATTCCTTTATGAAAATGTATTGGTGGGCCGCAAAAAATTTTGATCGGGCCATATGCGGCCCGCCAAACACCAGTTTGACATGCCTGCTCTAGTAGAGCCTTCCCTCTCTTATTATTTTAACTTCTACAGGTGGAGTGTATGTATCTCCCTTGCTAGGCTTCAGATAGAGGTTCGTTGTCCATTCAGTCCATCCAATTTCTCCTTTGGAGGCTGCCAGCCAAGGCCACCACCATCCCTAATCCAGTCCGGGGAAGTCTTCTAGACCAAAGGTGAAGCCTTCTGCTCCTGAGGGACACATTTTGATGTTTCACATTCACAATGCCACCCCCTTCTAGCTGCCAGAGCTCTCCATTCACAGCAAGTGCTACGCACAGGTCTCAGTGCTTCCCTTCTCCCTCTCCCTCCCTTTGCTAGTGCTAGCAGCCAAGGGAATGCTGGGATATGTAGTTCCTTCCCTGCTCCAGGGCCTGATCTGTAGGCAGGGAGCTGGCCAAGGAACTACAGCTCCCAGGGAAGTTGAGCTCTCAACTATGCTGGATCGTTGTTGCTTGGAGGCTCGCTCTTGTGTAATAGTGAATGGGAAGACAACATAAGGGTTTATTATGTAAATACTTTGCAGTAATGCGAAAACAAGACATTTGTGTGGAATGGAATTAAATGTGAATGAAAATGAGAGATGGCCTTTGCAGTAATGGATATTTGAGAAGTAACATGAATAGCGTGTACATAATACAAATGACATGAATATCCTTTGCACATTGTCACTGCTATACCATCAAAGACTTTTTGGTTATGTGGTTAAAAGGACATTATCAATTTAGAAATCAAATTTCTGTCCTAAAATTGTTTACATGCAAATGCTGTTAATAGCTCCAAAAGTTCCTATAACTGGAAAAAAAAAATTCTCAGCTTATGTATTTACAGACCTTTGTATGCAGTCATTTTCGCTGTTTTTCCTATGCATAGCAACTCAGTCTCCCTTGTTCTTTGGATTTCTCCAACTGTGAGAAAAACACACATTTAAAAAAAAAAAGGGAAAGTGGCACTTTGAAATAGGGATGTCAGCATGTAGTCTACCACGCGATTAACCAATAAGCCCGGGCTTATCGGTTAATCCTGTTGACTGCATGTATCAGAGACAGCAAGGGGGAGGAGACTGGTGCCCATGGAGCTGACTTTTGAGCCAGCTCCCTACAAGCACCAGATCCTACAGAGCCACCTGCCCCGTGCTGCTGCCTCTGTTAGAGAGGCAGAAGCACGGAGGGTGAGGGGGGCAGGCAGGAGCTGGTACATGCGGGAAGTTGGCTTTCAAAACAGCTGCCCACTCGTATCTGCTCCCACGGAGCCACTTGCCCCCGTGCTGCTGCCTCTATCAGAGGCACCGGAACGGGGAGGGGAAGCCGCTTCTGTCATCGGGGTTTGTCTCAGCCCCTTAGGAAAAATAAGCTGACTGAAATATGGGTGCTAACAAACAGGGTTTTTATTCAATAATCCAAACAAAGTAAAGAATATAACTATAACCAGGACCCCCATAACTAAAGGTATGTGACATAAAGGTGGTGCACAACTGCAACTCAGGTGAGTTCCCTTCCCCAGGATGGGACCCAGGTAAGGAAATGGAGGATTATAAAACCACTACCATATCCTGCAGCTTGTGGACTCTCACAACGGTGAGACAGCTCCGGATTCTGTCTCCAGATGTAATTCAGGTGAGAGGGATCAGGCTGTGTCAGCTATGTTCTGGCAACGGTCGGTCCACTCCCTTCCCTGCGCCATCGTGGGGGTGTGTGTGTCCTTGTTGATGAGGGGTGGCAGCTAGTAGCACACCCCTTGCGTCCAGGTAAGTTTACCTTCCACAACCAAAACCTATTGGCATGGTGCTGTCGTACCCTTTAAACAGCTCTGGACTCTGCCACTCAGATGGGCAGCCCCTTAGAACTCCAGAGTTAAGTTAAGTTAATGCCTATTACGCCCGCTGGCGTGTAGGGCAGCAATGAAGGTTCTCCATTTTTGTCTGTCTTTGGCCATTTTCTCCAGTGTGTCCCAGTTGTAGTTCATTCTCTTCATATCTGCCTCAACAGTATGCTGCCATGTTGTCTTGGGCCTCCCATGTTTCTGTCATCCTTCAGGCGTCCAGTGAAGTGCTACCTTTACTATGGCATCTGCCTCCCTTCTCAGGCCTTAAATAAGCTGCTGTTTGTTGCTGGGCAGAACCTAGGTCATGTGTCTGCCTAGTTTTCCTGCCAAAACAACAAAAGAGCGGGAAAGTGCCCTTAGGGGAGTAGTAAGAAGGGTGGCCAAGAAGGAATCCATGCTGTTGTTTGGACTTTTACAAAGTGGCGTACATGTGTTATTGATTACCAGAACTTTCCCCCTACATTACCACAGAATGACAGACAATCCCCTTGGCCAGTCCAGTCTATGATACCACCCAGACAGACTTGACTGATAGTTGGTTGCTATACACCAGGGGTTAGCATTAAGTGCTGTGCCCAGGCAGTGGGAGCTATGGGAAGTGGTGCAGACTGGGGAACCACTTTCTGTGGCTCCCTTTGTCCGGGAACACCAGTCTGTGGCCAAAGGGAGCTGCAAGCGGCCATACTTGCAGGCACGCAGGTAAATAAAGAGCTGGTGGCCCACTAACCCTGGTGAACCACCCTGCTATACACCAAAGATCATAAAATATTCAGGTTGCTTCCTCTCCCAAGAAACCAGTCACTTTCCATCTCTCTCCCCTGTCAATTTGTACCTTAGATTTCTCACCAAAGACAGCACTTGTAGACAATCCTATAATTTAAACATTTATTAAGTGGGAAAAAGAAATTAGCATTATTACGTTTAAAGTAGACAAGTATATATACACACGAGTTACAGTGTGTGGTTTAAAAAGTTACAGAATTGTAGTCATCTGTCAGCATTGAATGCCTTTTAGGGCTAACCAAAGTTGATCCTGGAAATCTCTGCTTCTCGTTCTTCGTTCCAACCTTGTCAGGATATATCTACACTGCAACTGACACCTGTGGCTAGACCATGCCAGCCAACTTGGGCCCATGGAGCTGTTCCATTGTTTTGTAGGCTTCTGGGCATGCATAATTTGAACTGGGACTCAAGAAAGTTTTTCATTTTCATAATTTTCCACAGCAAACCCAGAGGTGCTAATGGTATGAACTGTCAATCCTGGACATCAGCCTTGGCAAACTCTGACATAAATTAAGCAATGTTTCTGGGCCTAGCCTGGATGGATACTTTCACAAGGTCCTAGATCAGGGGTGGGCAAAGGGGCCACCATGAGCCAGATCCAGCCTGCCAAGCAGGTTAATCCGGCCCTCAGCTGCCCTGCCATTCCCCCCCCACCAGGCCGATTGAGACCTGGGGACGGGGAGCGCACAAAGTCTCCTCCCGCACCAGAGGGAACCACATGCCCTGGCGGGAGGAGGAGACTTCACATTCCCTTCCATCCCCAGGCTAATTAGGTCCTGGGGGTGGGGGAGCAGGCAAAGTCTCTTGCTCCCGGCCCCACCAGGGGCACATGGTTCCCTCCTGGCAGTAGGGTTGCCAACCATCAGTAAATTTATGGACAGTCCGTAAAAAATTAGCCAAAATTGGACATGTCCGTATACTCCGTAAAAAAATTTAGGTGTCCATAAATTTCGTAAAAGTGCAATAAAATTTCAAAAAACAGCAATTATTCTATAGCAATTGAATTTCTTCTGTGCTGCTTCAGTCATTTTACCGCAGAGCAGCAGAAATTGGACGTTTTAGTTGTCAGTGTTCGGATGTACGATCACAAAATGGAAAACTTCCAGGATCATGACTAATTAAATTAAAGTGAGTTAAATAGCATATTGTTCTTGTAATGTATGAATGACAACGATTACTTTTCACTTTTGGCCATTTGTCGTCTTAATATAGTATAAAAATTATGTCTGTAAAAAATGTGTCTGTCCATAAATTTTTCCTATTTTGTCCGTAAATGAAATTTCTGTGGGTTGGCAACCCTGCCTGGCAGGGCGAGGCGGGTAGCGAGAGATTTCAGGCACTCCTCTGCCTCCAGGCCCTGATTAGCCTGGGGGTGTGGGGAGCACACAAAGTTTTCTCCGCCAGCCAGGGGCGTGCAGCATCAAAGGGAACTGCGCACAGCACCAGAAGGGAACCGTGTGCCCCTGGAGGAGTGGAGGGAGCCAGAGACTATGTCTGTTCCCTTGCCCCCAGACCCTTCCCAGCGGCTAGGAGATGCAGCGCAGGGAGGGGAGGAGAGGCGAGGTGCCTCCCGAACTAAGGGAAAAGCCTTCTTTTGGCCCCCCTCCTGATGCTGCTGCGCTCCTCCTTCCTGTCTCTGCGTGTGTGTGTGTGTGTGTGTCCGTCCGTCTATCCCTCCCTCCCTCCTGACTGGCCTGGAGGCAGAGGGAGCACGGGAAGTCTCCTCCCACACAGCACCTAGCAGGAACCGCCAGCTGTTCAAAGCAGCTGGAGGTTCTCTTTAGGCGCTGGGCGCACCTGGCCAGGCAGGGGGCAAAGAGTTCATGCGCTCTCCTATCCCCAGCCAATCAGGGTCTGTGGGTGGGAGAGCACTCAAAGTCTCCTGGCCCTGCCCTTCCACGTGAGGCTCCACCCCTTATGGAGTAACCCACGACCACTTCCGAAATTTGCAAAGTAGCCCCCGCTTCAAAAATTATTGCCCACTCCTGCCCTAGATCCTGGTCTCCAGGCATAACCTGGAACTCTACACAGCAGTGAAACAGCCCACGCCCCGCAAGCCTAAATTGGTTGGCACAGGTCAGTTACGGGTGTCTAGTTGAGAGTATTCCTATGCACAACATAGTCCAAATGCAAAAGAGAAATGAAAAATGTTCTGATAAGCTATTTTTATTTCCTTTTATCAGAATTCAAGGGGATGGGACAAGGGCAGTAGCCTTTTCACACTCTTAATGGGTGTGAAAGGGCAATTAAGTCTTTGTATTGTAATGTTCCACAATGGCCTATATAGTTTTGATAGGGCATTTTAATAGCTAGAAGACTATCGGTCCTGACTGGATTCAGTTTTAGTTTTGCAATTATAAAGGAGACTCTTAAATATTACTTTATAGCATGTGATAAAGATAGAATAAGAGAGATTAATGCATGCAGCAATTTGCACGCATTTAATAAAATGTAAACATACTGTTAAGTTCAATATTCATCTTAAATATACGAATGCACAGGTGAAACAGACAGGTTTTCAGCAATGAATTTGTTAGTACTCAGCTGAGGCCTAAGGACTTAGCAAGAGCTAGCATCTACCTTTACCAGCGTCATATCCTGTCAGATGTTGAGCATATGCCTACAGTTGACTAAAATGAAGTTATTAACTCAACACAAAGGTTGTTTATAAATATGAGAGACCTTCATACCTGCCCCAATATCAGAGGAAAACAATATGAAATACTCATATAAGATCTGCAACAGTTAAGACAATAAATTTCGAAGCAGGAGACTATGATGTAATTTGCTCTCATGGCCTGGAACACAGCAGACATGAAGCTTCAGAAGTATCCATTTTAATTTACGCTTCCAAATTAATTGTTTTTTGCCATTTTGTTTATGTTGCATATAACTTACTATCCTGATAATCTAGATTTTATTGCATATTCTCTTTTCCTTGTCTCAAAATACAAAACACTGTTGTCTGTTTCCACAGAGTTTCAGTAATTGGTGTTTTGAATAACAACTCACTAAGAAAAGCTGTTTTGTCTAATTTTGCTTAACTGAAAGATTTTATCTCTAATTTTTGCATACATACCAAATGGCACTTGGTCAGGCTAGTGGGGGGGAGGGGAATAAAGGCAGATACCTGAATTATTTTAAAATACAGATTTATTTAATTAAAAGTACAACTGCTTAAGGCCTATACAAGAAAGGATAGACCTAAAAAGGAATATGTTTTTATGTCTAAAATACTGTTTAAAAAGGCAACGTTCTTTTTAAAAATAATTCACAATAGACTTTTTGCTTTAATTATATTCTTAATCTCCCAAATTCATTTTTAAAATTTCAGAGCTGGTGGCCCACGGCTTTTACTGAGAATGACATTGGGAACAGAAATTGCTGCCCATCCCAAAGCCTCTTCATATGCAGCATCAGACCGAAACTTTTTGAAATGGGACCTGTCACCAGAGCAAATCAGAACAAGAACAGAAGATCTGATCACAAAAGCAAAGCAAGTGTATGACAATGTAGGAATGCTTGATTTTGAAAAGGTAACATATGAGAACACTGTGCAGGCTCTAGCCGATATAGAAGTGGAGTATACAGGTGAGTACGTGGAGTCTAATACCTTCCTTCTCTGAATTCACCCTGTCCACACAACAGAGTTCTGGAAGTTATTCAGAAAAAGCAGTTACCACCTGTGAATCTGATCTGTGTCCTCCTTGGCTAGAGAAAGTATAGCTCTCAGAAGCAATATTTATTCATATTGCCCTCTCCACAGCATTTGTTATAATCAGGCATGAAATTGTGCCTACCTTTGAGACATGGCAAGGGAGAGTAAGTCGATGCCCTCTGAGAGAAATAAGTGAAGCAATATCAGCATGGTAAGAGTCATGATGGACAGTGCTCCTCCACTTTCAAAGTCCTCACCTGTGAAGTCTCAGAGGGACCTATCCTGTCTTTCATTCTTGTCAGTAACTGCATAGAGCCACTTGAGGGCACTGTGCAACAGTATGGATTAAAATGTCTGCAGTACACATATGATACCGAGATTTACAATTACTTTCCCCTTAAATATAAACAGAAACAGCACTTTCCTTCAGCCATTTGAGAGCCTGTCTGAGACTAGTATCTGAAGTCAAATCAGGTGACTGAGATGATGCTAGTGGACGAAGGAGAGCATTTCATAGAACTCCTCTTCTCCTCCACTGAGGGCATCTACTCCTTTAAGTCTTCTGTTAAGACTCTTCACAGCTTCTGTGCACCAAATAATCTGTGCCTATGTTTATTACACCCCTTTCCCATTACAGATGCCAGGAAGACTGCTGCAAACAATCTTGACTCAAACAGCCTCCTGTCAGATTCATATTTAGCCACAGTGATGATGAGTGATCCATGCATTCATGACCTTCAGCCTGAATTACTGTAGCTCTCTGGATGTAGGAATAAAACTACACTGCTCAAGTTAAAAATAAATAAAATAAAAAGTTGCTACTGTGTTCTGAACCGGCAGTAAGCTACCCAGCTGCAGAGGCAACGAAGGGTACATTTCACTCCAGTGCACTTGTTTCTTCACTGGGTCTTATAGAATCATAGAACACTAGAACTGGAAGGGACCTCGAGAGGTCATCAAATCCAGTCCCCTACCCTCATGGCAGAACTTTTTAGACCATCCCTGATAGATGTCTATCTAACCTGCTCTTAAATATCTCCAGAGATTGTTACTCCACAACCTTCCTAGGCAATTTATTCCAGTGTTTAACCACCCTGAGAGTTAGGAAATTTTTCCTAATGTCCAACCTAAACCTCCCTTGCTGCAATTTAAGCCCATTGTTTCTTGTCCAATCCTCAGAAACCAAGGAGAACAATTTCTCTCTCTCCAGCTTGTGACACCCTTTTGGATACCTGAAAACCACCATCATGTCCCCTCAGTCTTCTCCTTTCCAAACTAAACAAGCCCAATTCTTTCAGTCTTCCTTCATAGGTCATGTTCTCTAGACCTTTAATCATTCTTCTTACTCTTCTCTGGACCTTCTCCAATTTCTCCACATCTTTCTTGAAATGTAATGCCCAGAACTGGACACAATATTCCAGTTGAGGCCTAATCAGCACAGAGCAGAGCGGAAGAATGACTTCTCATGTCTTGCTCACAACACTCCTCCCAATGCATCCCAGAATCATGTTTGCTTTTTTTGCAACAGCGTCACACTGACGACTCATATTTAGCTTGTGGTCCACTATGACCCCTAGATCCATTTCTGCAGTACTCCTTCCCAGACAGTCGCTTCCCATTCTGTATGTGTGAAATGGATTTTTCCTTCCTAAGTGGAGTACTTTGCATTTGTCTTTATTAAACTTCATCCTATTTACCTCAGACCATTTCTCCAGTTTGTCCAGATCATTTTGAATTATGACTCTATCCTTCAAAGCAGTTGCAACCCCTCCCAGCTTGGGATCATTTGCAAACTTAATGGCTACGTCTAGACTGGCATGATTTTCCGCAAATGCTTTTAACGGAAAAAGTTTTTCCGTTAAAAGCATTTGCGGAAAAGAGCATCTAGATTGGCACGGACGCTTTTGCGCAAAAGCACTTTTTGTGGAAAAGCGTCCGTGGCAATCTAGACGCGGTTTTGCGTAAGAAAGCCCCGATCGCCATTTTAGCCATCGGGGCTTTTTTGCGCAAAACAAATCTGAGCTGTCTACACTGGCCCTTTTGCGCAAAAGCTTTTGCGCAAAAGGACTTTTGCCCGAACGGGAGCATCAAAGTATTTGCGCAAGAACACTAACCATCATACATTAGATCGTCAGTGTTCTTGCGCAAATTCAAGCGGCCAGTGTAGACAGCTGGCAAGCTTTTGCACAAAAGCAGCCGTTTTTGTGCAAAATCTTGCCAGTCTAGATGCAGCCATGAAGCGTACTCTCTATGCCAATATCTAAATCGTTGATGAAGATATTGAGCAGAACCGGTCCCAAAATAGACCCTGCAGAACCCCACTTGTTATGCCTTTCCAGCAGAATCACGAACCGTTAACTACTCTCTGAGAACAGTTAGCCAGCCAGTTATGCACCCACCTTATAGTAGCCATATCTAAGTTGTACTTGCCTAATTTATTGATGAGAAGATCATGTGAGACTGTATCAAAAGCCTTACTAAAGTCTAGGTATACCACGTCCACTGCTTCTCCCTTATCCACAAGACTCGTTATCCTATCAAAGAAAGCTATCAGATTGGTTTGACATGATCTGTTGTTTACAAATCCATGCTGGCTGTTACATATAACCCTATTATCTTCCAGGTATTTGCAGATGAATTCCTTAATTACTGGCTCTATTATCTTTCCTGGAACAGAAGTTAAACTGACTAGTCTGTAGTTTCCTGGGTGGTTCTTATTTCCTGTTTTTAGATGGGCACTATATTTGCCCTTTTCCAGTCTTCTGGAATCTCTCCCATCTTCCATGATTTTTCAAAGATGTTAGCTAAAGGCTCAGATACCTCCTCTATCAGCTCCTTGAGTATTCTAGGATGCATTTCATCAGGCCCTGGTGACTTGCAGACATCTAACTTTTCCAAGTAATTTTTAACTTGTTCTTTTTTATTTTATGTTCTAAACCTACCCCATTCCCACTAGTATTCACTATGTTAGGCATTCCTTCATCAGACTTCTTGGTGAAGACCAAAACAAAGAAGTCATTCAGCACCTCTGCCATTTCCAAGTTTTCTGTTACTGTTTCTCCCTCCTCAGTGAACAATGGGCCTACCCTGTCCTTGGTCTTCCTCTTGCTTCTAATATATTTATAGAAAGTCTTCTTGTTACCCTTTATGTCTGTAGCTAGTTTGAGCTTGTTTTGTGCCTTTGCCTTTCTATTCTTGCCCCTGCGTACCTGTATTGTTCGCTTATATTCATCCTTTGTAATTTGTCCTCATTTCCACTTTTTATGAGACTCATTTTTTATTTTTAGATCATGCAAGTTTTCCTTGTTAAGCCAATGTGGTCTTTTGCTATACTTTCTATCTTTCCTAGAAATGCACAACATGTGAAATGCACAACATGTCTTCCTCGGCTCCCGAGAGACAGCCAACAACAAGAAGTATCTTTCCTACGCAGTGGAATAGCTTGCTTTTGGGCTCTTAATAATGTCCCTTTGAAAAACTGCCAACTCTTTTCAATTGTTTTTCCCCTTAGTCTTGCTTCCCATGGAATCTTACCTACCAGCTTTCTGAGTTTACCAAAAGCTGCCTTCCTGAAATCCATTGTCTCTATTTTGCTGTTCTCCCTTCTACCATTCCTTAGAACTGTGGTCACCAACCAGTCGATCGTGATCAACTGGTCGATCGTGAGACCTCGACCAGTCGATCACAAGACATTCCGGGCCTCCCATTTCCCCCCACCCTGAAGAAGCCCCACTACCTACCTCGAGCGACAGTGGAGGTAGTGGCAGCTTCCCACCGGGTGGACGGAAGTCCTGCAGCTGCGCGTCACTTCTGGGGGTTCCGGAAATGCGCTGGCTGCTTCCTTGCCCCAAGTCTGTGGCGTCCCAGGAACTTACCAGGTGAGTCCCGAGAGGAGCGTGCTGGGACTTCCCTTCTCTGTGGGAGGGGGGAGTCAGGCCCAGAGGGGGCACGCAATGGGGGCTTCCCTGCTCCGCAGGAGGCTCACGCCAGCCCCGGCGGAGGCACGCGACGGGGCTTCCTTCCTCTGCGGGAGCAGGGGGTCAGCCGCGAGGGAGGCGTGCAACAGGGTTTCCCTCCTCTGGGGGGGGAATCCAGGGAGGAGGCTGGTGCAGGGGACTCTCTGCCCCCACTGACACCCTGTCCCCTGCTGCAGAACCCTGTCCCCTGCCCTCCTGGCACCCTGTTCCCTCTCCCCTGCCCCCCCAGCCACAGAACCCTGCCCCCACTGGCACCCTGTCCCCTGCCCCAGCACCCACTAGCACCCTTCCCCAGTACCATGTCCCCTGCTCCCACCAGCACAGTTGGGGCCACATTAGTGAGGCTTGGGCGGGGGGGGTTTGGAGGAGTTTTGGGGTTTTTTTGCATCTCACTTGTGTGGCCCCAACTGACTTTTCTGTGGGTCAGTGACCCCTGACTCAGAACAGGTTCCCCGCCCTTCTCATAAATAAAGACAATGGAGAAACTTTTTGTGTTTGACATAGTATTTTATTTAAAAATGAAGCCTGGCCAACCAACCCCCAGTTGGGGCCAAGCCCTCATTTGGCCACAGCATCATAACACTCCTGCACTCCCCCTTCCACCAGACCCTAGATTTGAGCCTATCATACACTGGATCCCCTGTCCTGAACCCCTCACATACCCCAACCCAAATTCCTGAACCCTCACATCCACAAGCCTATGGCTTGCTTAGTACCCTAACCCTACATCTGACCCCAACACTGCCCGGCCTGGAGCTCCCTCCCCGAGCCAGCGCCCCCTTCTCCACCTCCTCCTGCATCCAGATTTCCTCACAGAGCTTGCACCTCTCATCCCTTCCCACACCCAAATCCCTCATTCCCACCCTAGAGCCTACACCTCCTGTCTCAGCCGAGCAAGGGTATGGCTAGACTGCAGGAGTTTTTCAGGATTCCAGAGATATCCCAGAAAAACTCTTCTGCATCCAGAGATGCGTTTGCTCTTCCACTAAAAAAAGTAGAAGAACAAACATGCTCTTTTGGTCACCCCTATATTCCTCTTTCCATGAGGAATAAGGGGGCTTCCAAAAGAAGGGCTTTTTCTGACATTTGGTCCAGTCTAGACATGCCAAATGTTGGAAAAACCTCTTCCTACAGAAGAATTGAAAAAAAAAAAAAGCAGTATAAAGGTTGGGGATAGCACATGATGGAGAGGAGGAGAATAGAGAGGGCAGGGCATCAAGGAAGGGGTGGGGCGGTAGATCTTGGCTTTTTCTGTCATTTAAAAAGTGATCTTCGGTGTAAAAAGGTTGGAGACCACTGCCTTAGAATCATGAACTCTATGATTTCATGGTCACTTTCACCTAAGCTGCCTTCCACTTTCAAATTCTCAACCAGCTCGTCCCTGTTTGTTAAGATCAAATCTAGAACAGCTTCCCGCCTAGTAGCTTTTTCAACCTTCTGAAATAAAAAAATTGTCTTCAGTGCAGTCCAAGAACTTATTGAATAGTCTGTGCCCTGCTGTGTTAGTTTCCCAACAGATGTCTTGATAGTTGAAGTCCCCCATCACCACCAAATCCTGTGCTTTGGATGCTTTTGTTAGTTGTTTAAAAAAGCCTCATACAACTCTTCTACCTGAGTATGTGGTCTGTAGCAGACCCCTAGCATGACATCACTTTTTTTTTTTTAACCCCTTTTAACCTAACCCAGAGACTCTCAACACATCTGGTTCCTATGTCCATCTCCACCTCAGTCCAAGTGTGTACATTTTTATATATAAGGAAACCCCTCCTCCCTTTTGGCCTCGCCTATCCTTCCTGAGTAAGCTGTACCCTTCTATACCAATATTCCAATCGTGTGTATTATCTCACCAAGTCTCTGTGATATCAACAGTGTCATAGTTGTGTTTATTTTTTAGCACTTCCAGTACTTCCTGTTTATTACCCATGCTTTTTGCATTTGTATATAGGCATCTAAGATACCAATTTGACCTTGCCTCCCAGTTCTGCCTTGTCCCGCCTTTTTTTTTGCTATTATAGCCCACACTCCCTCCCATTTCCAATCCATCTCCCAGGTCTCCATGTTCTTCACTTACCTGTGGACTTTGGTCACCTGCCCCTGTCGAACCTAGTTTAAAGCCCTCCTCACTCGGTTAGGCAGTCTGCTTCCAAATACAGCCTTCCCCTTCCTTGAAAAGTGAACCCCATCCCTGCTTAGCCATCCTTCTTGGAATAGCATCCCGTGGTCAAGGAAGCCAAAACCCTCCTGGTGACACCAGCTTCGCAGCCAGGCATTCACCTCCAGGATGCACCTGTCTCTGCCTGGGCCCCTACCTTTGACAGGAAGCACTGAGGAGAATACCACCTGCACTCCAAATTCCACCTATACTCCCAGAGCCCTGTAGTCACTCTTGATCTGCTCAGTGTCACACCTTGCAGTATCATTGGCACCCACATGGATTAGTAGCATGGGGTAGTAGTCAGAGGTCCGGATAATCCTTGACAATGCCTCCGTAACGTCTCGGATACGGGCCCCTGGCAGGCAGCATACCTCCCGAGATGACATGTCAGGGCGACAGATGGGCGCCTCCGTCCTCCTCAGAAGAGAGTCTCTGACCACCACTACCCTACATTTCCTCCTCGTAGTGGTGGCAGCAGACCTCCCAGCCTTGGGGGTACAAAGCTTCTCCTCTTCTGCTGTAGGGGCTGAATCCTTATCTCCTGTATCAAGAAGAGCATAACAGTTTCCCAGTACCACAGAGGCAGGGTTGGGAGCAGGGGTGGAGCACTGCCTGCTGCCAGAAGTGACCAGCTGCCAGTGTTCCCCCCGTGCCATCTCCTCCTCCACCACTGGTGTGTCAGCAGTTTTGTGTATTGGGACAGCTACCTCAGCTGTCTCAACATGAATACTGTCCAGGAATTGCTCGTGGATTCAGATGCTCCTCAGCCTAGCCACCTCCTCCTGTAGCTCTCCCACCTGCTTCCTGAGAGTTTCCACCAGCAGGCACCTTTCACATTGGATGGTCCTCCCCAGCCTGGATTTCAGTAAGTGGGAATTGCAAGCCACAGTCCCCGCAAACCACACCAGAATGTGGATCGAGGCATCCATGGTCAGGTGCTCTGTCTGGCTACCGGCACAGGCGGAGGAGACAGAAGCAGTGCTGGCACAGGTGTTGCGGGTCTTCCTGACAATAGTAGGCCTCCCTCTTTCAAGCTCCTTCTTAAACTCTCCTGTTTGCAGCCCCCTGTCCGCTTCACTCCCCTGGTCACTCTGCTCGCCTAGGTCAGGCCTGCCCCCTCGTTAGTCACACAGGGGAAGGCTGATACTGAGGCTGAATACTAGTTCGGATATAAGCATTGGTTCCCAATTTTCAAAGCTCTATGTGGGACTGCTCTCGCTTTCCTGAAGGACCACTCATAGTATGTGATAATGACCTCCCATGACAGAAGCATTCCAGAACCTTGGAGCTGTCAGTCTTTAACATTACACTCGTGAGCTGGGGAGAGAGCTTTCCCAGTAACTGGCCTATGTACCTGGAACTCATTCTCAGAAAAGACCCAGATGCCCACAAACGTCAGCAGCTTCAGAGTAAAATGTAAAACTTACCTCTTCATTTGAACCATCCCAGAAAAACAAATAAAGTTCAGTCCCTATAGATTGGAGGAGAGAGCAAACCACATATGTATGTTCATCCCATAATTTTGAGAGAGACAAGATACCGCAGTGTTTGGTTGTGTATAGTGTCTTGGTTTTTCACAAAGCTTTTTCAGTTAATTTTAAAATCTGTCACTAATCTTTAGAACCTTCATCTGCTAGTAAAATGAACTGTCTGCTATGACAAAAAGCATTTGTTACACTTTAATGTAAAATGTTTGAACAAAGCATAACATGCAGGATATTAGCACTTTTTTAAAGGGAAAACTATCATTAGATTTAATCAAGTAATCCAGCTAAGTCATTTCACCTAATTTTTTAATTATAGGACCTGTGTTCATGTTTGTCATTCACACAGGGGCATGACATTACTGCTGAGAATTTAGTTTATTTAGTTTATTTTATTTACTTTATTTTTCATTTCTGTTCAAATTTATGTTACTCCCCTTATGATCGTAGTCCAAAATAATGGCACATTATCTCCCACAGTTTTCATATTATTAGTAATAAAAGGAGTTGGTCATATCTGTATTTTCTTGTGCCAATTTTTTAATTATTTGAAGGAGAATTATAAAGATTCAAAATTTGCTATTTCCAATGTTCTAGAGAGAGAAAATCCATGACATCCATTACAAATAGTTTATTTTAAAATATCGATTTTCTGTACTTTTAAAAGATTCATCTTGTTTCAAAACATAAAATTACTCTGTTTTAAATATATCTATACTAGAGGGTGAGGCTCATTGTTGACCGGGCAAAGTCATTTTGCATAGATTACACTTATAGGAAAGGTCAAGAAATTAAATATACGTAATAGAATTTTTTATTCGTGTGCTTGCAAAAAGGAACTAACAACAGTTTTAAATTTGTAGGATTTCATCTTCAAACATTATTCATTTTATTGAGTAATTACCATACATAGTAAATTTGAATCAGAAACTTAGTGAAGAAAATTAACTGGTGTCAGTTAAAGCTTGCTGATATATGACGTTTGTGGTTTTTCAGTCTTTTGCTTACATGAACAGATTTTTTCCATTTCCCACTCTGGATGTTGCTACATAAAATTGTCCGTGTACAAAACAATCTCAATACAATGTTGGTCAAAATAAATCAAAATAAAAAAGGAAATTGAAATAAATTGCTGGTGCATAAAAATCTTGAGACAATGATATCAAGCAATCAATTCTGATTCTTTATAATATTTATTGTATTAGTAGGTAATATGCAAATACGTTCTTAAAAAGTAAATAACAAAACAAATACGAATGCCAAAAAAGGTAACTCCTATCAAGTAAAGCTTCCATCACTCTTTCTGTAAATAATTTGAATTATTTTGTGATTTGTAAGAGTAAAAATTTTCTTTGCACTAAAATGACAGTTGAATAGGTGACCCAATTTTAATTTTGTTAGCAAATATTTTTATGAACTCTAATCATAATAGTCATGACTTTTTTTCTGATGGAAAAACAAAAAATAATTATTTAAACCTTTCACCCAGAATATTCCAGTGTAAAAAGTAGTGCGTTCAGCTAATTTAAGTGGCAGGATGTTTATGCAGAATTTGGTATCTATAGGTAACTGCAAAGTATGACTTCATTTTGCACAAACAAATCCACAAACAAACTCTTCAAAATATATAGCAGATAAAACCTTTACTTAATCAAAATTAACCTTATGGAACAATTAAAGTGGGGACATTTGCCTGAGCAGTTAGACTTTCATAATGTACAATACCAGTGAAATAAGCATTTGTTCTAATAATAATTGCTGCTGTGTATATAATTCATTTTTACATAACCTGTAATCAGTTCATTAGCTGTAAATATTAATCAGTGGTTGCTTCACGTATCTGTTTATATTTGTTGATTTTTGAAAGCTTGTGTAAAAACTATAAGAATGAACCTTTACTAAAATGACTTACGTATTCCTAGAAAGTTCCTCATTCTGAAAAAAATGGACATAAACTGAATGCATTGTAAGTGCTTGGTGATTTTTTTTTTAAGTGTATTTTTATTTTATTAGTGGAAAGAAGCATGTTGGATTTCCCACAGCATGTCTCATCCAACAAAGATGTGCGCTCAGCAAGCACAGAAGCTGACAAAAGGCTTTCTTATTTTGATGTGGAGATGAGCATGAGAGAAGATGTGTTTCAAAGGATTGTTTATTTACAGGTAGATGACAAAAGATTAGTAAAGATATCCTATAGAGGAATATGTAAGATGCCAGCAATGAAACTTAATATTTGAAAAAATCAGTACAGCAATATCCCTATGACTTGGTTAATTTCAACTGTTGTTAAATCCTCAACTCAATAGAGTTATGGCGTATGTGTTACATGAAGGACCTCATTTAAATTCTCGTGTTTCAAATAGGGTTGCCAGATGCTTTCGCAAAAAACCCCGAACATGGCGGGGGAAAAAATTGGTTGAGCAAAAAAAAAAAAGGGGGGGGGGGAGGACCAAAGTTGTTGAGCAAAAAAACTGTGCCTTTAAATCTGGTATTTTCTGTGGGTTTTTTAACCAGACAGGGACCACAAATACCTTACTGTCTGGGTAAAAACCGGATACCTGGCAACCCTAGTTTCAAAAACCTAAGGATATTGTGTAAAGTAAATCTTTTTTGGCTAGAAATCTAGGGAAAATGGTGCACTTTTTTTCATTTCAGTATTTGGCTGCCAGATGTGCTTTTGTGCACACTCATTCACTATTTTTCACTTCATTAGAGTTAGTAATGGGTGCATTTTTTTGTCTGTTATTCTCAAAGTCAGTAATGCTGATTTAAACAAAATGGTTTGCTGCTGGAGCTGCTTTTTAAGTGTTTTCATAGTATACCATCCTCCCAGTGAGCACCATCGGAAGTGTTGTGCTTTAATTAAAACAACGAAAAGTCCTGTGGCACTTTATACATCTTATAGGACTAACAGATTCATTGGAGCATAAGCTTTTGTGGGCATGCATGCATCTGACGAAGTGGGTCTTTGCCCACAAAAGCTTATGCTCCAGTAAATCTGTTAGTCCCAGTGGTCCCCAACCTTTCAGTGGCCAATAGTACATTCATGTTTTCAGAAGAGTGTGGCGTGCGCCAACAATTTTTCAAGGCTTATTTTGAATTTGTATATTAAATAATACGAAAAACATCATATTTAATATTACAAAAAAAATGAATCCATAAGATAAGGTAATTTTACATGTAAAAGGTATTAATTAAATTATTTTGCAATTATTTGGCCCCCCCTTTGGAGAACAAATAGAAAAAAGGCGTCAAATGCGCAGATTGAAGGCTATTTTCATATTAAATGTGAATTGGGTAAATCTGATAGAAACTTAATTTAGTTGGATAATTTTTATTTTAATTATATTGTAATTAAAGGGGTGCTGTGCGCCCCTTACAGCTGCCATCAGGCGCCCCCCATAGGTTGGCGCCCCGGGCAGCTGCCCGGCTAGCCCACCCCTTAATCCGGCCCTGACCCTCCTGGTGCCTCCCCCTTCCCTCACTGCCCCTGCCCCCTTTGCCCTCTTTTTCCCTGATGCCCACCCCCTCACCACCCTCTGCCCCTGTTCCCCTCATGCCCCTGTGCCCTCACACATGCCTTGCTCCATCCCCTCCTTCCTCATACCCACCCCTTCTTTCAAGCCTTCTCCCAGCACCTCCGCCCCCCCCCCTCTAGCCCCCAATGCCCTTACTCTCTCCTCTCCCAGCATCACCCTGTCCCCCCTCCCACTGACAGCTCCCCTCCTGCCCTTTTCCTCATTGTCTCCACTTGGCCCTCTGGCATTTGTCTCTCCTCTATGCTGTCCCTTGGTGCCTTCCCCTTTCTTCTCCAGACCTGCCCCCCTCCCCTCAGCACAAGCCCCTTCCTCTCCCACACCTTCCCCCTATTTTTCCCGCACCCCCACCTTCTGCCTTCCAGTTTGAGTCTGTGATTGGGCCCGGCCCCAGCTGCTTCCGTGACCCCAGACCACGTGCCGGGCTTGGAGTTGGGCCACGCGGTTTTAAAATGTAAAGACCCGGGCCGTGACGTCACGGCACGCTGGGCATCTCCCCTCTCAGCTGTTGCGCAGGCATTTGAACATGCCGTGCATGCGCTCCCTCAGATGTCTTGCGAACCTGGCATCTCCCCTGTCAGCTGTTGTGCGGAGGGGGTGCGCGAGACGATCGGAGGGAGCGCATGCCGCTGCACAACAGCTGAGAGGGGAGACGCCCGGTTCACAAGACATCCAAGGGAGCACATGCGCAGCGTGTTCGCTGCGCATGCGCTCCCTCAGATGTCTTGTGAACCAGTCTCTCCCCTTTCAGCTGTTGCGCAGCGGCATGCGCTCCCTCCGATAGTCTCACGCACTCCCTGGGGTACGCGCACCCCGCTTTGGAGACCACTGTTTTAAAACACCAGCGCAGGCGCACATAAATGCCCCGGCGGGAACCATGGAGCCCGCGGGAACCATGGTGCCCGCAGGCACCGCATTGGGGACCCCTGGTCTATAAGGTAACACAGGACTTCTTGTTGTTTTTGCAGATTTAGACGAACACGGCTACCCCTCTGATACTTGCTTTAATTAAGTGTATGTTATTAATTTTGTAATTCAGACTAAACAAAAAATAATTAAAATTTCCTGTGGTCTCACTTTTCTTACCCTCCCAAATGTATGATAAATACAATTTCATTCTTCAGTCAAGTAATTTTAAAATAGTAAGCAAATAATTTAGTATAAATAATTTTAACATTTTCATCTCTCCCTGCTCCAAATGTGAATCCTGTATTTATTAAGTCTTCATGCTTATTGTTGTTCCACATCACTTGTAAAGCATGGAGCCACTGCCTGCTAGTGTCATTTCTCTGCTGTCTCTTTCAGTGCGGTTGCTTTTTGTAATACTAACTGGAAATCTTGATATTATTTGCACTGAGATCTGAACAGAGAATTTTGTAATCAAGTCCCGAATCTGTTCAAGTTCTTACCATGTTTATACTACTCCTTAAATCACTTTTATTTAAAAAAAATATTAGTAGAGGAAGATGTATGAGGTTTTTTTATGTCTAATTAAATAAAAAAATTTTCTAAATATTAAGGAAAAATTCCACCGTGACTTAGGTATTAAATGTATATTTCAGATCTCCTTCTTTAAGAACTGTTTATTCCAGTAATCTAAGCCCTTGATATAGGTGTTTATTATAGATTCCTAATATTAATGTGTGTAATGAAGTGATAATACTAAGCCTAGTCATGCCTAATAACTACACACATTGGCTTGTAGGGGCATGCTTAAGAATGTTGCCAAACCTCCCCACCCACACATCCTTGGTTCTACTCTAGTGTCCAATATTTCACATAGTCTCTTTTTCTCAGTTCTCCTTAAAGACTTGTTCATACAATACACGGAATAATATGGTTGTTCAAAAATGAAATGTAAAAATATATTATGTAAATATCATCAAAGTGACATTTAAGAAGCAATTATCATTAATTCTGAAAGATTCAGAAAAATAATGTAGAGTACTCAAGTTTATAATCTCTTTCACAAAACTTGAACATCAGAAAAACATTGGGTGAGATTAGATATCATTAATAATTAGAAGTTTAAAATTCACCCCATAACACATTAAATCCATGATTGCTGTAAAGTCTTATGCCATTATTTATCTTGAATCACATAACTAGCCTACTTAAGGGGAGTTGAACTGCTTATCTCCCCGAACTTAGGTATGTGCATAAATGTTTGCAGGATGAGCATTAGATCTCTTCAAGGCAGCCATTGTGATATTTCTGTTTATAAGTACGTTTTAAGAGAGGTAGTTGATAGGGTAAAAGTGAGCTAAGAAAAAAATCCCACACGTGGCCTAACTAATTTAATATGGTATTCTGTAACTCTTCTTAATTGTAATTGTAGTAAGATAACCCTATCCCTTTACACCAGGGCTACTCAACACACGGTGCGGTTTGGATTTACATGGGGCTCAAGACGTGGCCTTTAGGTGGAAGCTAAAGCAAAAAAGTAGTCAATGTAACGGTCTTCTGTTGATATGTGTTTTAGTAGTTACATTCCTGGACTGTCGTTGCTCATTAAAAGTGCTGTCATATGGGTGGAAATCGGGTAAATATTGCATTTTATTAATATCAGCAGAACTGACTTAAATGGGGCTTGTGTGTTGTGTAGTCTTGCCTTAATCTTTGTATTCATGCCCATCAGTGTGAAAGAAGCTATTTGCATATATGTGCAACCACACTTAAGTTGCGGCCCTCGGCATGTGCTGTGAGTATCATTGTGGCCCCTGGGGCTTCCAAAGTTGAGTAGCCCTGCTTTACGCATTGCAATACTCCTGTTTTTTCTACTCATCATTTTCTATTTAATATAATTTCAGCAAACACGTGATCTAGGATATTTAAAGCCTGAAGCTAAGCGATACTTAGAGAAGTCAATTAAAATGGGAAAAAGGAATGGACTCCATCTTACCAAAGAAGTACAGAATGTGCGTATGGGTTTTCTATAATTATAATATGATGAAAGTATGGTTTCACTGCTATGAAGAATTTAAGTGTATATTTGTGTTCCTGGGCGTCGACACCACTACCACAGGAGCAGCAACAGCTGCAGTGCCAAACCCTTTAGATCACCACTGGTGCATTACACTCTGGGCAGCTCTAAGGAGCTGGGCAGGGTCAGCGTGGCACCCTCCACGTGACACGGAATTGGTTGCCCCCAGCCCTGCCTCTGCCCGAGGCTCTTCCCCTTTTGGGAGAATGGAGCTGGGCTCCCCACATGCACCTTGTGCAGGAGCCCAGCAAGTCTGTTGGCCCCCCTGCCTTTAGGACATCCTATAATAGGCATTGAAGAACAGCTCTTTGTAAGCTCAAAAGCTTTTCTCTTTAACCAAGAGAAGTTGAGCCAATAAAAGATACTACCTCAACCACCTTGTCTCACTATTTAACAGCACAGGCATGTGAACATGAAGTGGCCTTCTGCCTTTTTCTGTTGATTGTTCCCAATGGTTTTTCAACTGACAGTAGCTTTAATCTCTGTTATGCATATTTGTATTATGTTAAGGTTCCTGATGCCTCTGGCAGTTAATTAGAAACTACATGTAAGGAGACTGTGTTGATGGTATAGAGTGAAGTAAAATCTTGACTATTGTTAAAATCTCACCAGCAGCAGAAATAATGAATTAGAATGTATGCAAGCTGTATTTAGGTAAATTTGGTAGTGAGGAGCAAGAATACCCTAGAAGTCAGCGTGATATCTCGAAAATATTTTGCTTATCCAATTTCTTGTCTTTAAGAAAAGATTTTGGAATGCTGTTCTCTTTCATAGATGTTATTTTCTTTCTGCTGTATATTTAAAGGTTCCAAACTAATCTAGGAGCTCTTTTAACTTTTCAACAGCTTTTTGACACAACTTTTGTTATCTCTCTGCTCCTTTTGGAGCCATCTACCACTTATCTTTAGGACAACAATTACCACTGGAATACAACAGCAAATTTTATTTAAAATTAAATTTACTTTATCTTTTGTTTGAAAAGTCTACGTGTTAATAAATAAAAACTACCTAAGAACATTATTTTAAAACATCAGTGGTTCTTAGTCTGTGGTCCTTGAACTGCTGGGGGTCCACGGACTATGTTTAAGTAGTCCACAAAAGATGTAGATTAAAAACTGACCAAACAGAATTCAGCTACGTATACAATCAGTAGATTTCCAAAGGGAGCCGTACCACCATTCAAAAATTTGTAGAGGTCTGCAAATGAAAAATGGTTGAGAACCACTGATTTACATGACCAAACCCTTCCTAGTTAAGAAAATATACTTCTAACATGTAAGTTTTGGGTAAAAGAAATTCTAAGAGAAAGTTAAAATATTTTTTACATGTAAGGCACCAATAGGTAGTTACAATTTTGATTTTTGATGGTCAATTCAATTTATATTCAATTTAGGAAATAAAGACCATGAAGAAACAATTGAGTGAGCTGTGTATAGACTTCAACAAAAACCTCAATGAGGAAAACACATTTCTTATGTTTTCTAAGGATGAACTTCGTGAGTACTTTATTTTTCTGTCTTTAGAACTGCAGTTAAATTTCAGAAATCCCTCTTGCACAGCTCCTAAGCTATGTCTATACTGTACCTCTCGTCTGCAAAAGCTTATGCAAATGAAGCGTGGATTCAAAAAATGAGGAAGAACGGCTCTTGCACAAGAATGGGGTTTTGCGCAAAAACAGCCCCTAATTAATTATGCAAATGAAGCATGGCAATATGGTAATCTGCGCTTAATTTGCATAAGCTTTTGTGGAAGAAAGGTGCAGTATAGACATAGCCTTACGTAAGGTTAAATTGTCATCTCTAGAAAATGAAACTGTAACTCTGTTACCAGGGGCAATGGATCCCGTGGGCTAGGAGAGGCTGTGCCTTCCCAAACAATGAGATATGGCTCCACCCTATCCAGGCCTCCTGCCCCCGGCTCATCTGGTGTTCTTCTCCAGTGCTCCAGCTGGGGCTGGGCAAGCTGAGGCTGCGCTCTGTCTACCTTCCTCATGCTCCAGAGATGAGGAGGCTGTGGCCACAAGTTGCCTGCATTTCCCATGCTCCAAAGCTGGAGAGATTGCCGCCGCTTGCTGCCCAACTTCCCCATCCTCCTCAGCCTGGGGGCTAGCCTGGGGTGGGGCATAGGCTGCTGGCTGTGCTGAGGAGAGACTCTGGGCTCTGGTGCGGGGTAGAAGGGACAGAAGGTGTGGGGTTGGGAGCTAGTCTCCTCTAGCCAGGAGTTCACCTCCCCATGAGTGTTACAGCCTATATTGGTTTCCTAACCTTCTCCAAATCCAACTCAGGATTGCCTTGGTGTGATTAAAAATTCTTCATGACTTGCCCTACCTAATCTCTCAGATCTCATTACCGATTGCCCCACTGGCCCGCTCCACTGCTCCCATCTTTGCCTTACTCTGTTCTCTCCCTTCATTTCTCTACTGTTTAGTGTCTGTGTTATTCCATCCATCTAAAACACTTTTCTGCTGTTCAGGAAGTTAAGCTACTTCCTTGTTTTACATATTGCTTTAAAGCTTTCATTTTCTGTTTATCATATGATTCACTTGTCTCTATAAGGATTTGGTGATCTCAGGTCTGGAGGTCACTCTTCAAATGTATTTTATGAGATTAATAAAAATAAAAATTTTTAAATTATAATCTTCTTTAAAATGGGATTAGTTTGTTAAATATATTTTTGCTAGCCATAAGTGATGTGTTCATAATTTTCATTTTGTATGATTTGGTTAAAATAAAAGGCAATAACCATAACATTTAGGGCTATATACAGTAGAGGAGTTTTAAAACTGAGATCTGGAGAAAAGCTGAGAGGTGCAGAAGAGCACATTGTTTGGCTGACATCCCTTAGATGTGGATTTATTAAAGGGGATTATTCAGTCTTAATAAAGAGGAGAGGATAGAAGTCGATAAACTACATCTAGAAACTGAAGAGAAACTGTCAAGCAAAAAGGAATCCCAATCAATTACATCACATAAAGGCAGTCAAATAAATATTGACAAATTTTATAAATGCTTGTGTACAAAAGCAAGAATTGTAAATACTAGGATGGATAAATTTAAGTGCCTGGCATTGCTTGAGAATACTGATATAATAGGGATCACAGAAGTTTGATGGAACAATGGTAAACAATGACACACAGTAATACCAGGTTGTAAAATATATAGGGATGACAAAGTAGGTCTTTGTGTGGGGAAAAGTAGCACTATATGTGAGAGAAAGCAGTCACATAAAGTAAAGATCATAAATGAATGAAATAGTACCATAAAATCTCTATGGATAAACATGCTTGAATAACAAGAGACTAGCTATATACCACTGACCACCTGACGGGACAGTGTAGGTGATTGTGAAATTGTTTGGGAGTTTAGAGGGGGCTATAAAAACAAAAAAACAATAATAAAGAGGGATTTCAACCATCATCATTTTGATTGGACGCATATCATCTTAGGATGAGATGCAAAGATAAAATTTCTAGGCATTATTCATGATTTCTTCTTGGAGCAGTTAGTCCCGGAATGCACAATGGGACAGGACTATATCAAAATTTACTTAAGTGATAGACTTTGGTCCAAGATGGACATACTTCTGAAACGCTCAATAATAGCTACCCTAATGTAATTAAATTTAACACCCTTATATTGGGGCAAAATACCAAAAAAACTTCCCACTGTAGCATTTCATGTCAAAAAAGGGAACTATACAAAAATGAGGAAGCTAGTTAAATGGAACTTGAGAGGAACACAAGTAAGAGTATAATGCCAGCAAGCTTCATGGAAACTATTTAAAAACAGCACAGTGAGATCAAACTAAATGTAGATTTAAAAAAAAAAGAGGAAAAGCACCAGAAAAAATGATGTTTCTAAACAGCAGAGTGTAAACTGAGGTTAAAGGCACCCTTTACAAACTGTACTGAGAAAATTAGAAAGGAACAAACTTTTGCAAGTCAATTGTAAAAGTATAGTTAGGCAGGTCAAAAGAAGAATATGAAGAATAGCTAGCAAAAATACAGAAAAACTAAGGTTATGTCTACATTGGCACATGTAAAGCACTGGAAGTTACAGCAGTGATCAGAGAATGCTACATGGAAATTGCTATTGTGTGTCCACAGTATGCTTCTTGTGATGGTGGAGCATGTCCACATTAGCAGCTACAGCAACATTTTACCGGGATACCAGAGGTAAAAGTTTCGGAAGAGTGGACGTGTTCTTTCGCCATCCCTGTAAACCTCGTTTTATGAGGAAGGAGAGATGGCTCAGAAGAGCAGGTTTTTCCAAAATTTTGCACGTATCTTTTTCCGACTTTTCTTTGTAGTTTAGCCGTAGCCAAAGAACAGTGCATTGTGATAGCTATCCTACTCTACAGCTAGCCCCAGGATGCTTGGGAAGGATTTGCAATGCCGCATGAGGCCGTCAGCGTCACATGATGCACGTTTCCCAATCCCATTGCTCTATGGCAGTGTTTCCCAATTTTATTTGGCCACGGAACACTTTTAAACTCGAAAGAATTTTGCAGAATCCCTAATAACAGTCTAATATATGGAGCTGAAAAAGTAGACCACAAATAAATAAGGATAATAATAAACAAATGCTAAACAGGGTCATGAGATCAACATTTAGTTTAATTGCACACATTTAAGAACAAAAATCACATAATATTTTTTTTTTAATCATAAAATGTTATTGTAATGGAATTTTCTTGCGGAATCCTTATTCTCATTTCGCGGAACCCGGGGTTCCACAGAACCCCATTTGAGAAACACTGCTCTATGGTCATCCTGTTATACTGACAGCTGCGTTTCAACAGAAGGGGGAGTAATGCGACAGAGAGAGAGAGAGAGAGAGAGAGAGAGAGAGAGTGTGTGTGTGTGTGTGTGTGTGTGTGTGTGTATGCAGAGTGGGGTAGAGACTACATTTTGGGAGATGGCAGCATGCTGTCATGTAAGTTCAGACTGTGGCACAAAGCAATCTCTCCTGAGGCAGAGGGAGGAGGAAACCCTGACATCCTAGCTTCCGTTGCATAGCAATCCATCTCTCTGTCTCTCTCACACAAACATGCCTGCCTCTATGTTCAGCAGCACAAGCATTCCATCTAACTGATTTGCTCTGTGTCCGGGAGCAAATCAGCAGTCTGCTAACTGTCCAAAATGGAGGTCTGAATGGGGATGTGCTCATGCCTGCAAGACAGAGGAGCTCCAAATAAAGAGCAGAGGGGACTCGAGGGATTATGAGCCATTTCCAGAGGCCAGTCAGAATGCAACAAACAATTCAAGTGTCCATACTGGCCCCCCCAGTGCTGTATCCAGAGCACAGCAAGCTCTATGCTTGTCATTGAGTTGGTTTACCTAGAGCACAGCAACTGCAGAGTTAGTGCACACTAAGTGCCTTGCCAGTGTGGATACCTTGGAAGTTACAACACTGGGAGCTCATTTAGCCCTGGTCTATATTGGGAGTTATTTCAAAATAACTTCCCTTATTTTGAAACAACAAGTGGAGCGCCCACACTGCCAAGCCCATTATTTCAACATAACAGGCTGGTTATTTCAAAATAATAACTCCCGCTTTCCACAAGGAATAATGCTTATTTTGAAATAGTGACTTTGAAATAGTGTTAGTGTGGACTCTCCACTGCTGCTATTTTGAAATAACTACTCCCCAGAGTCATTCAAAGTAATTACTCCCCAGTGCTTACTGGGGCTCTAAGTTGCGATAGTGCATCCTCATTAAGGGGACCTGCCTTGGACTAATTTTGAGGCTTTTTTGTAGTCTGGACACGCTATTTCAAGATAGTTATTACAAGAGTTATTTTGAAATACATTATTTTGAAATAATTTCCTAGTGTAGACATGCCCTTACTGTGCAATAACTTACCAGTGTAGACTTGGCCTAACAGCAAAACTTTTTAAAGTAGATCAAAAGCAAGAAACCTGCTAGACAGTGACTAGGGCCACTGAATGATCAAGGTGCTATTAGGGCACTCAAAAAGACCAGGCTGTTGCAAAAAAGCTAAAGGAATTCTTTGTGTCTTCCTTGCAGAGGATGTGAGGGAGATTTCCACACATGAATCATTCTTTTTAGGTGACAAATCTGAGGAACTATTCCAGACTGGAATAAATTGATAATTTAAACAGCAACAAGTCACCAGATGTTATTCACCGAAGAGTTCTGAAAACTCAAATATGAAATTGCAGAACTACTAATTACTGTATGTAACCTATCACTTAAATCAGTCTCTGTATCAGATGACTGCAGTATAGTTCATGTCACTTTTTTTTTTCTTTTTTAAGAAATCTTCAGAGGCAATCCTAGCAATTACAGGCTGGTAAACAACTTCAGTACGCAGCAAACTTATTGAAACTATAGTAATGAACAGAATTATCAGACACATAGACAAATGTGTTATGTTGGATAAGAATCAGAAAGACTTTTGTAAAGGGAAATCATTCCTTACCACTCTCTTAAAACTTTTTAAGGGTGTCAACATGCATGAGGAAAAGGGTAGTCAGTTGAAACAGCACACTTGGACTTTCAGAAAGCCTTTGACAAGGTTGCACATCAAAGCCTCTTAAGCAAAGTAAGAAGCCATAGGATAAGGAGTTTCCTCTCACAAGTCAGTACCTCGTTAAAAGACAGGAAACAAAAGAGAATAAATGGTCAGTTTTCACAGTGGAAAGTGGTAAACAACGGGGTCTCCCAGGGATATATATTCGTTCCAGTGCTTTTCAACATTTTCATAAATTATCTGCAAAAAGGAGTGAACAGAACAGTAAGGTGGCAGGGTTTGCAGACACTCAAGATAGTCCAAAGCCTACTGTGAAGAATTACAAAGGGATCTCACAAAACTGGGCAACAAAATGGCAGATGAAATTCACTACTGATAAGTGCAAAGTAATGCACATTGGAAAACATAATCCAAACTATTTATATAAAAGGATTGGGTCTCCATTAGCCGTTACCACTCAAGACAGAGATCTTGAAGTCATCGTGGATAGTTCATCTGCTCAATGTGCATTTTTGCAGCAGTTTAAAAAGCTAATATTGTTAGGAACCATTTAAAAAAAAGGATAGATAATAAAACAGAAAATACCACAATAAAACTATAAATTCATGGTGTGCTGTATCCAGTTCTGGTCACCCTGTCTCAAAAAAGTTGTAATAAAGTTAGAAAAGGTACAGAGAAGCACCAAAAAATTATTATCTTGCAGATGAGTAAAGATTAAATAGACTGGGACTGCTGAGTGTATTAAAGAGATGACTAAGGAGGGGATAATCTGTAAAAATTGTGTTTTGAGAAAGTGAATAAAGAAGTATTAGTCACCACTTCAGATAAGACAAGAATCAGGAATTACCCAATTAAGTGAATAGGCAGCAAATTTTAAACATACATAAATACAGTGGAGTCCGGATTATCCGACTCCCGGTAATCCGACACTCCGCTTTATCCGACCCTGCAGCTCCCGGGGACTTTGTCCCCGGGAGCTGCAGGGTTGGATACAGCGCGGGCCGGAACAACGGCCCCGCTTGCTGCCCCGTCGCTCTCTTGGAGGAGCTGCTGCCGCTCCTGCCGGGGACAACGGGGCCGTTCTCCCGCCCCGTGCCCTGGAGCCACTGATGCGGCTCCTGCCGGGGCCGCGTCTTCCCCAGCAGCAGCGCATCAACTGCTCCTAGAGAGCAAGGGGACAGCTGATGCTGATGCTGCCGGGGAAGAAGCGGCCCCAGCAGGAGCCGCATCAGCTGTCCCGTTGCTCTCTAGGAGCAGCTGAAGGGGCTCCTGCCAGGGCTGCGTCTTCCCCGGCAGCAGTCCCTGTCATCTGACATATTCGGTAATCCGACCATGTGTCGGTCCCGTTTAGGTCGGATGATAGGGACTCTGCTGTAATTACTTTTTCATGCAATGCACTTGTGAAGCTTGTTGACCAGGGATGTTGTGAGGACCAAAAGTATAACTATTGAAAAGATCTGTCCATCAATAGCTATTAGCCACAATGGTCAGGAAAGCAGGTAACCCCATGCTCTGGGTGTCACAAAACCTCTGAGTTCCAGAAGCTTTGAACCGGATGACAGGAAATGGATCACTTGTAAATTACCCCATTCTGTTCACTTCCTCTTAAGGTATGATGTTGGACATTTTCAGAAGTCAGGGTTCTGGGCTAGATAGACTACTGTTGTTATATTTAACTGGTCTGTGATAAAACAAATGAAATATTGTTTGATTCACTAATCATTGTTCTGATATTTTTAAAAAGAATTTCTACTTGAAAACATCCTTTATTGAATGTTGTCAATTTATATTCCACAGAAGCCCTTCCTGATGAATTTATTAATAGCTTAGAGAAGACTGGAAAGAACAAGTATAAAGTTACATTAAAATATCCCCATTATTTTTCTGTCATAAAAAAGTGCTGTGTTCCAGAAACAAGAAGAAAAATGGAAACTGCCTTTAACACAAGATGCAAGGAGGTACATCAGATATTTAATTTATGAAATTCTAAGTGTGGCTAATAATGGTAGTCTATAAGAATGTATTAATAGGTACTTAAGAAATTCTAATAATGTAATTCAGTACAATTAATGAAAGAAGGCAGTGTTCCCTCTTAGTTTTTCCATGCATGAGTGGAGTGAGTTTTGACATGTGCCCTAATATTGAGGTCATATGCACTTGTGTGGATGTGTGCCACCGTGGCACCTGCCAGTTACTAACAAAAATCCTAGCTATAATTTTATTTTTATATATATATATATATATATATATATATATATATATATAAATAAATTTTCCTGAGGAACGACAGGGTGATGTCATCATGTCACTTTGCGTCCGCAGGAGCCAAGCCTCAGCAACTCCTAGAGTTGGCCTCCCCAGGGTCCATGTGCAGAGCTGGGGCTCCCTGTGGCCCCATCCCTCCCCTCCCCGACCCAACAGTGGGGGGAAAGCCATAGCTGCTGTATTTGTAGCCTCAGCCCCGCCCTCCCCAGCGGCAGATGGGGGGAGGAGATGCAGCCTGGCCCCTCCCAGCAGCTGGAGGCACAGCTGGGCCTGGCGCGGCTTTGGCCCTGCCCCACCCAGCAGCCAGGGACAGAGCCAGGCCTGGCACGACCTTGCCCTGGCTCCTAGGGTTGCCAGATAGTTTAACCAAAAATACCGAATACTCCTCCTCTCCCCTCCCCCCCAAAAAAAACACCAGGGAAAAAATTCTGTTGGGGGGGGGGAAAGGGGGAGACCAAAGTTGTTGAGGGGGAAAAAAAAAATAAATAAAACAGCATGGCCCTTTCAATGCGTGCAGAGTCAGAATAGGCATAGGAACAGGGGAGCGGTTGAGCACTAAGACGCAGGGAAGGTATTGCTTCCCCTTGGTCTTTAGGCTTTTTGCTGGTGGCCATTTTGTGTTCTTGATCAAGCCAGAACGCAGCTTCCCTGCGGAACCAGGTAAGCAGAGGGGTGGGAGGTGTCGGGGGCTGGGCTCAGTTGCCGAGTGTGTCATAGGGTTGTCAGGTGTCCAGTATTTTCGCCTCCTGGCGGGGGGGGGGGGAAGCGGACATTTTAGGTGTCCGGTATTTTCTGAATTTTTTTTACCGGACAGGAGGTGAAAATACCGGACTGTCTGGGTCAATACCGGACACCTGGCAACCCTACTGGCTCCCCTCCCCGGTGGCTGGGGGGGAAGAGAGCCGTGCCAGCAACGGCCTCAGTTCAGCCTAACCCCCCCCCCCCCCCCCCCGTGGCCAGGGTAGAGAGCCAAGCCTGCAATAGCCTTGGCCCACCCCAAACCTCTCCCCCCCCCCCCGGGCGACTGGGGGGAGAGAGCTGGGCTTGCTGCAGTCTCAGCCGAAATCCCCGGTCGCCAGAGGAAGAGAAGTGGGACTGCCTCAGCCCAGATTCCCTGGTGGCTGAAGGAAGAGAAGTGGGACTGCCTTGGCCCAGCCCCTCAGCTGTCAGAGGGAGAGAGCCAGGCCTGCCTCAGCCCGGCCCAACACCCCAACAGCTGGAGGAAGAGAGCCAGGCTTGCCACAACCTCTGCCCAGCTTAACACCCCCCTCCCCCCAAGGAGTCATTAGGAGAGAGCCAGGCCTGCCATGGCCTTGGCCTGCATCCCCGCCCCCCAGCGGCTGGGGGAAAGAGCCAGCGCAGGCCAGGGCTGCTATGCCTCAGCCTGGCCCTTTGCTGCAGCCAGGGAGAGAGCCAAGGGCTGCCTACCCCCAGAGGGAGGGGGTTGGTGAGCGTAACGAGCAAGGGGCACAACCCCCTAGTGTGTGTGTCTGTGTGTTATAGAAGAAAGCTTCAGAGGGGTAGCCGAGTTAGTCTGTAACAGGAAAAACTTTAAAAACAAATAGTCTAGTAGCACCTGAAAGACGAACAAAACATGTAGCTTTCAGTTCATGATACCATCTACATGTTTTGTTCGTCTTTAAGGTGCTACTAGACTATTTGTTACAGAGAAGAAAGAATACTAAAATGAGATGATTAACAAGGTGGGTGATTTTAAATGTTTAATATGAAATAAATAAAGAAAAATACTGTAAAATTTTCAGTACCCATCTGGTATCTTATTAAAAAAGGTGCCTGGTATTGTTGTCTCTCCCAGGAAAGTAGAGTTGAAGGCACTAGGGCCTGAGCTGGCACAAGAAGTCTAACACATGAGGCTGCGGAGGAGAGGGAGGGAGTAGAGGGGTCAGGGAGCTGCTTCTGGGTTTTATTCAGAAGCCCCCTAGCACATTGGGCTGCCTGGGCGGGGTAGTGGGGGAGGTTTGCTGCTTCTATTTGCAGGTACGCTCACCAACAGCAGCCCAGCTGCTAGGGCTGGCCGAGAAGGAGGGGCCGCTTCTACAGGCACAATGACAGCAGCTGGAGCTGACCAAGAGAATTGGAGTCTAAGGCTACGTCTACACTATGAGTTTACTTGGCAAAAAATGCTAATGAGGGACTCATTTGCGTGAGTCAATCTCATTTGCATATTTTCTGATTCGTTTTTGCGCTAGGGGTTTTTGCACAAAAACAAGCAGTGTGGACTTTTTCTTTTTGCGCAAAAACCCCTTTTTCTGCAAGATCGGTATACCTCCTTTTTCGGGGCATAAGGATCTTGCAGAAAAAGGGGGTTTTGCGCAAAAGGAAAACGTCCACACTGCTTGTTTTTGCGCAAAAACCCCTAGCGCAAAAACGCATCGTCAGAAAAGATACAAATGAGATCGCAACTCCTGCAAATGAGTGCCTCATTAGCATATTTTTTGCCGAGAAAACTCTTAGTGTAGACAGCCTCAGAGTCAACTCTCCTTCTCTGTCTGCCTCCCAACCCCCCTGTTGACTTCTCCCATTCCTGTTCTCCCCACCAAGTTCACCAGCTTACCTTTATCCACCTTCTCCATCTGTAGGGTCAGGAGGAGGTAGCTAATTAGTGTAGGCACACTGCTCCTCCACTAATAAAGTGGGTGGGTCTTAATTTCTTCCCATGCAGCTGCTCAGCCATGCACTTTACAAGGAACTATGAAAGAAGGCCATAATTGGCTATTTGGGGGTAAATCGATTCTGTGCAAAAATCATTCTGGGTTTGTATGGTGCTTCCCTTCTTCACTTAGTATCTGAAGAAACTTCTTGGACAACTTTGTTAACAATTCATTAAATTCTGCCTAGTTAGATTTACTACATTTTCCCCTTTCCAAACAACTGTATGTTTAAGTAAATACATAATTACTGAGCTGCATTTTGCAAAGTCTGTGAAATGTGCCATATGGTTTTAAAATAAATAGAGCACATATCTTAATCAGCTAATCTCCCAGCTACTTAGTTTATCCAAGTATTTGCCCAAAAAACGTACTCTAATACAGTCACCCTAGTTTTAGTGATACACACACACACACACCCCCCCATCATCAGTGGGTGATATATATAGAAGTAGAAGGTTTATGTGTGTGTTGTGTGTGTGTGTGTGTGTGTGTGTGTGTGTGTGTGTGTGTGTGTGTGTGTGTCCTTAGTTGTCATTCAGGCACTTAATTTGAAAATAATTGAGAACTGAGCTTTTGTACTCGATACAGTAGCAATTGTGAAAAATACAAAATAAAACATCACTAAGAACTGAATACAACATATCTAGTACATTCAAGACTGATGGGCCCATAGCTGAACTTACTTTTTGAAAGCTTTTTTTAGAGTATTTCTTTCTGACTGAGAAATTTCACTTATCCACAGTGGGAGCTACAGTTTAGATATGTTCTCAATTTCTCCACTCAGATGATTTGATCACTTTTAATAAATGCAAATAAAACATGTCCAGCATTTGGACTGCACACCACAAATATTTTTATAAATTTTACTCTACTTTTAATTAACAAAAAAAAATCCAATGATGCTCTTCCTAGTGCTCAGATGTGTAGCCTTAGAAAGAAACTGTTGCCATTTGATTTCAGTAAAATGAATGATGGGGCAAGAATGATAATTATCCTGACTTTAGAAAAATCAGGACTCTTACTCCTGTCCATCAAATTGTAGATACTGTGCTATCAAAAATTTCAGGAATCTTACCAAACTATATTTTTACTTAAATCATTTTTGAGTAATAATCTCAATATGTATCAGACAGGTATCCGTGTTAGTCTGAATCTGTATAAATAACTACAAGTCCTGTGGCACTTTATGGACTAACAGATTTATTGGAGCATAAACTTTGGATATCGGAGCATTGATTGGTACTCCTTTCTTTTCATGTGCCTGTATATTTATACCTGCCTCTGGAATTTCCACTACATGCATCTGACGAAGTGGGTCTTAGCTCACGTAAACTTATCCTCAATAAGTCTGTTTGTAAGGTGCCACAGGACTTCTTGTTGTTTAATCTCAGTATGCTTCATTTTAAATGTCTGCTATTGTATATTATTTTAGTTTAAATTTTATTCAGACTATTGTTTTGATCATATGAATTTAGTTGTTTTTAATTCATCATAACCTTGCCTTCTTTTTCCTAGGAAAATGCTAAAATTCTTCAGCAGTTGCTTCCCTTAAGGTCGAAGGTAGCAGAGCTTCTTGGGTACAGTACACATGCCAACTTTGTTCTGGAAGTGAACACTGCAAAGAGCACAGATAATGTAACAATCTTTTTAGGTTTGTTTTTATTTATATATTTATATTTAGTTATTCAACACGCCTCTTTACTTGAGGGGAAACTTAAGTATGAAATGTGGGCACAGAAGGTTCATCTGAAACAGGAGCTCTCTGCTCCACCCCTTAATATTTTTAAGAGTCTATTCTCCAAGCATAGGCATAACTGTTAAATATAATGGAAGTTCTGGTATCCTGTGTCAGTGTACTTTTGCTTCAATAACTGCAGTGAAAAACTTATATTAAACAGCTATGTAGAAACTGCTGTCTTGAAACAAGCCACTGATCCATCTAGCTAACCATCCTGCCCACAGCAATTGCTTCTCGTCACTGCTTTAAAAGGGGGGACAGAAGCTCTTACGCTGTACTTGCTTCCATTATTTAAACACTAGAATACTTACCTGGCGTTGCCCAGTCTTTCAGGGTAGAGGGCTGGTGGTATAGGAGGTGCAGGAGTCAGGGCAGGGCCTTTTTGGGAGGCAGGCAGAGCAAGAGGCTGCAGGTGTGGGAGGTGCAGGAGTTAGGGTAGGAGGTGAGGAGGGGCTCAGGGCAGGGGGCTGGGGATGTGGGGAGGTGCGAGAGTGAGGGTTGGAGGGTCAAGATGGGCTTTGGTTTGAGGGGCGTCCCATGTAGCAGGGCCTTCTCTCCCCCAGACTCCCTGGCTGGCAGGGGCTTTTGTGTCTCTCCCGCAGCCAGCAGGGGCCTGTCTTTCCTCCCCCGCAGCTGGCAGAAGCCTTTGTATCTCCCATCTCGGCTGGCAAGGGCCTTCGTTTATCTCGTCCACCCTGGCCAGAATGGAGCAGTCCCTGCCTGTGGTAGGGACGGGGGGACAGACGTTCCAGCCCACCAGTGAGTGAAGGGGCCACTCCAGCTGAGCTGAAGTGCCCCCTCCCCTTTAAATTGTTTAACCTGTTAAACAATATGTTTAACCAGTTAGTCAATTCAACGGGATTTTACATCCCTAATTTGAAATGGTGTCCCTGGTGGTATCAGTGGTTTAAAGTAGATTAATTCTGTGTTACTTACTGAAGAGAATTATTTTCCAGGTATCTGGCTGGTGAGTCTTGCCCATATGCTCACAGTCTTAATTGACTGCCATATTTGGGATTGGGAAGGAATTTTCCACTGGGCTATATTGGCAAAAACACCGAGTCTTTTCGCCTTCCTCTACCACAGGGCTACTCAACACACGGCCCATGGGCAGCATGTGGTCCGCGGCCTGTTGGTTTGCGGCCCATGGGTGGGAGCCAAAACAAAAAAGTAGTAAATATAATGGTCTTCTATTGATATGTGTGTTAATAGTTAAATTCCTGGACTGTCATTGCTCATTAAAAGTGCTGTCATATGGGTGGAACTCGGGTAAATATTGCATTTTATTAATATCAGCAGAACTGACTTAAATGGGACCTGTGTGTTGTGTAGTCTTGCCTTAATCTTTGTATTCATGCCCGTCAGTGTGAAAGAAGCTATTTCCATATATTTGCATGTAAAACATGTATATGAAACCACACTTAAGTTGCGGCCCTCGACATGTGCTGTGAATATCATTGTGGCCCCCAGGGTTTCCAAAGTTGAGTAGCTCTGTTCTACCACATGGGGCACATTTCACTTGAAGGTTTAAAAACTAGTGTAAATGTTGGATTCTCCATAATCTGAAATCTTTAAATCATGATTTGAGGACTTCAGTTACTCAGTCAGAGGTTAGGGATCTATTACAGGCATGGGTGGGTGAGGTTTAATGGCCTGCAGTGTGGTGGGGTCAGACTAGAGATGATCATGATGGTCCCTTCTGACCTTACAGTCTGAGTCTACTTCTCTTTTGGATGCCCTTAGAAAAGAATGAAAGATACTATGACACTTACTTTTTGCCAGTGATGGTGGTGCAGGAGCATACATGCTAGTAACTCAGATATCCCTGTAACCAAAACAGAAAGGCAGGCAATAAAGTAATCATTAATTGAGAAAGGGAAAATTGTGGTGGTTGATAATTGGATAAATTTTTTAATATTTGTATAAATCTAAATAAATAAATTAGTTCTCCAGTACCAATAGTAGTAACATAGTACAATATGGAACAGGCAAGTTGATACAAAGGTAAATCTCTGGTTGCTTTTTCAGATGATTTAAGTAAGAAATTAAAGCCACTTGGTGATGAGGAGAGAGAGTTTATTCTGGAATTGAAGAAAAGAGAGTGTGAAGAAAGAGGCTTTAACTATGATGGAAGAATCAATGCATGGGATTTACATTACTATATGAACAAGACAGAAGAGCTTAAATATTCCATAGATCAAGAGAAGCTGAAAGAATATTTTCCAGTTGAAGCTGTTACACAAGGCTTATTGAGCATTTACCAGGAGTTGCTGGGACTTGTATTTGAGCAGGTAGAAAATGCTCATGTTTGGCACGAGAGTGTTACTCTTTATACAGTAAAAGACGATTCAACAAGAGAAGTTTTAGGGCAGTTTTACTTAGACCTCTATCCCAGGTAATTCTATTAATTTGTTTGTTTTATTTAAAAGTGTTAAGATGGTATCAATCTTACCTAGGAGTGGAGTTATATGAATTTGGAAAGTGATTTTTTGTTTCCTAAATGTTAGTGTGTTTCTGTTAGGGAAGCATTCATATAGCTCCTGTTCTACCTGCATATATCTTCAGTGAGTTTCAAACAGTGTTCCTTTCAATATCTGTCTTTGGTTGTGTTCTGATCAAAAGCCCTTAGCCCATAATTGAGGTTGCTGGCTAATACTACAGGTGATGTTTATTTTTCTCTTTTGTTTGTAACATGCCTTTCACATGGCACATCAACACTGGTAGAGATGTATGTGTTTTCTGTCTTCTGCCTATCAATCAAGACATGCTAATCAGGATGAAGAAATCTTTGTACCCTTTTCCACCTCTTATCTCCTAGCAACCAAACTTCCACTTGCATTCCTGGTTCATATTGAAGGAACTGAGCAGAACAACTGGTGCCTTTGACTGAAACACAATTTCGGACCTTGTTCAGCCTCAGTCTTCTATGTGGAGGAAAGAGCAGAGAATCACTCAGGCTACTGCCTCCAGTCTACCAAGGCAGCAAGAAGAAGAAGAGAAAACTGATTAACTCTATCTGAGCCTCCCCCTAGTCAAAAAAGGCGATGTGCTTTTGCGCAAGAGAGCATCCACACTGTATAGACACACTTCCGCAAGAAATTTGATGGCCATTCACAGAATGGCCATCAGAGCACCTGTGCTTTGTGATAGGCTCTTTTTGCACAAGAAACCCCTGTTGAGCATCCACACACAGCTTTTTGTGCAAGAATTCTTGTGCAAAAAGGAGTTATGCCTCGTAGAAGTATACCTACACTGCAAAAAGCCCTCTGTTCTGTTGATTGACTTGTGTAAAAATGCGCTTGAGGTGTGAACCCTCCACGGGTTTTTGCGCAAAAACTCATGTTTTTACACAAAAACCCTGTAGTGTAGCCATAGCCTATGTGTCTTCTCCTTGCCTCCCAACACAAATCTTAGTTTTATTTCTTTATCCCTATGCCCCTTCCCAACATATTATTTAGAGACCTTTTCTTCACTCAAGGTGGTAGGAAGTTTCTCTGTGTCTCATCCCAATAGATGCTTGAGGAGAAGTTTGCCAGGCTTTAGACAGAGCAGGCAAAAATTCCCTGAATCCTTCACTAAGACTCTCTCAATCTTGGGGCAGCCATCAACACTGAAGAGAAAAATCCCTGAACCAGCTCTTCCCGAGAGCCATAACTGTCCTGTCCAGCTCTGCTGATAACACTGGTCTTGTGCCAGGTCCTGGTTCTGTGATCAGTTTCATTTCAGGATCTTTTGGCAGTTTCTGCTGAGACTTCCATGTACCAGGGGAAAACTTGGAGATGATCATCCAATAGTCTCTTCTTTAAGTGGATGTGTCAATCTCACATTGAAGGTGATTCCCTTCTAGGCCCTATCTGGTCTAAATGTCTCAAGTTCCTTGGTGGTCTATGGTGACTAAGGTTTCTTAAAGTGCACTTCGTGTCCCACAGGATCTGCTTACCAGTGCATAAGAATCAGAATCATAGAACACTAGAACTGGAAGGGACCTCAAGAGGTCATCGAGTCCAGTCCCCCTGCCCTCACAGCAGGACCCAGTACCATCTACCATCCCTGATAGATGTCTATCTAACCTGGTTTTAAATATCTCCAGTGATGGAGATTCCACAACCTCCCTAGGCAACTTATTCCAGTGTTTAACCACCCTGACAGTTAGGAACTTTTTCCTAATGTCCAACCGAATCCTCCCTTGCTTCAGTGTAAGCACATTGCTTCTTGTTGTATCCTATCCTAAAAATCTATTTAATCAGGACCACATCCTTCATCCCAAACCCACAGCCCTAAATTGATGGGCTTGGTCTATGAGCAGTGCCTTCTAAAGTGTCTGAGCATCTGAGGCAAGTTGATTATTTTATTGAATTCATGAATCCTTCACATAATATGGGGCTTGGGCTACACTCTTCATGGTGCAAATCCTAAAATCTTTCAGCCTAAAAATCTTTCTTCCTGCCCTCCTGAACTTCCTCTAGCCAGAGCTTGATAAGAACATGTCAGCTGGTTATCATAGAGTGCAGACCTATGCACTTAATATTGCTTGAGTAAGATAGATGGCTTCCCAGAAGTACAGACCAGCTAATGTTCAATTTGCTAAAAGTGGTCTCTTACCTTAGGCCTTCAATTAAGTCCCCAGTGCCTCTGTGGAGACTTTGTCTTATTATTTAGCTCCCTTTAAACCTCTGAGATCTCTCCCTCTCCATGTGCTGGAAACTGTTTTTTTGCTGTGCAGGGAATGCTCCAGTTTGGGCTACAACTTCATGCAATATCAGTATGTAAGTCCCTCTAATCAAGGTCCTTCAGTAAAGAAAGAGAATTTAGGGTTTGGTATTATTAATGTAAAGGAGGAAATTACACTTAACTTTTTGCATCATAAAACAGCAATAAAGCAGGAACATTTGAATATTTTGGATTTAATGTGCAGTGACTCACTTTTAATTATGACAGTTTTTAACTGTATTAAAACAGTTTAATTAAGAGACTCATTTTGTTTTAAAATCACACTGCTAAAGCAGTAGATCTTGTTTTTTTTCTTTAAATTTCCTCAAATGTTGGTAACAAAAGCTAATGTTTCAGAGTCTTTCATACTATTACTGTCATGTCTAAGATTTAGTAAAATTGGCTATTAGAAGCAGCAGAGTTGTCACTTTTGATTTCAGTAATATACTATAAAAATAAAAAAGAGGCTTGGAAATACTGCTCTAAATATTAAACTAATTGGATTTAGAAGTACTTTTCTTTGTGCTATCAGTAGGATCCTAAGCATAGTGACTTGTATAAAAGTAATTGGGCACAATCTTAGAGTATTTTCTAACAAAAAAAGAGGGTCCCTTCCTCATATAGAATCATAGAGGGAAACAGGTCTCTTCCCCATGTTAATTGTGGAAGATTTGCCTATTGCGTAAGGATGGCTTTTGGTGTATTTTCTTGTTTAGAGAAGGGAAGTATGGACATGCAGCGTGCTTTGGTCTCCAGCCTGGCTGTCTACGCTCTGATGGCAGCAGAATGATGTCTGTTGCCGCTCTGGTGACCAACTTCACCAAACCAGCATCAGATTGCCCATCTTTGCTGCGACATGATGAAGTGAAGACTTACTTCCATGAGTTCGGTCATGTAATGCACCAGATATGTGCACAAGTAAGTAACATTTCTATTTCATTAAAATATCTAATTATTTTTCACAGCCTCTCAGTAGCGTGAGGGTGGGGACGGGAAGGGGGTGGATTAAGCCTGGTTGATGGGTGTATGTTTTCCTTAAACTAAGTATGTAAAAGCTTCACACTAACTTTTGATACTTGTTTTGCGTTTGTGTATAAGCGGAGAACTGAACACAACTTCTGGAAAATGTTCACGTAACAGCAAATCTTTTCCCCTCTGCACAGCCTGAGCAACTGCGGTGAGCAATGAGCAGCTTCATGAGGAAGGAACCCTCCCATAGGCAACAGAGCTGATCTGTGACTGGCATTGCAACTGTTGCTTTTCATAGTACACACTATGTGTTAGGAACTGTACAGACACACAAAAGCTGAGTTCCTGTCCCAAGGAGTGGAAACAGATGATGAATCCACATAGTCATGTATCCACTGTCCTCACATGTCTCTGATCCCAGTCACATTCTGCATGGTGGCATACACATAGGGAGCCCTCACAAAGCTGCCCTTCTTGATGCAGAGGGTGCATGCATCTCCTGTTTGAGCTTCCTGAATGCTTCCTTTAGTCCTACCTCCACCATGTAGTAGAATCAAACCAGTCCTGCAGTAGTCAAGAGTCTCCACATCAGCGAAAAGGCTGGAATTGGCCTGGAGACTTGTCATAAAGACATACAGAAGTTGTTTAGTTTCATCTTTACTTAACCCATATGTAAGACTGATTCTGCCACGACAATGATCGATTTATTATTAATCTAATTAAATTTGTTTCCCCTTATTTAGAAAGCATAGCTTTTAGTGTTTCTTCTTAAAAACTGAAAATTGTGTACTATCAGCCCACCAGTCAAGGACTCATAGTTGCCCTTTTGCCTCTTTAATCGGTAGGTAGCAGCACAAATAAAATATCAGAGGTATGTAGCACACTTGGGATTCCATTTCCTGGCTTCCACAGAACTTCCACAGAACTAGGAACATATAAATCAACTGGTTAAATTTGGTGTTAAACAAGCTGGACTCTGAATTAAGTGCTAGCATGTAATCTTTGTACAATACATAGCTTTTCTCTTCTGCTTGTCTGAAAAATTGAAAGAATCCAGATATACATTCTAGCCCCAAGATGCTATGAAATCCAGTTTCAGAGTGCAAAAATTAAAGCCCAAACCCTGCTTCTTCCTCCACAGCTACAGAGGGATGCCTCGCAATTTGAATACATGGATCTGCTGTAAAAATGGGAGTAGGGTTTGAGGGAACCAAATAGGGATGTGTCTCCCTTGCACAGAATAATTAGAAGAGTAAGGACTATTTCATTCATGCTGCCAATGGATTTCACTTCTTTGAAGCCCAGCTGCATACACTCCCACACTTCAAAAATATCATGCAGTATTTCAAGTGCCAGCATACTTCTACTGAATTAACAAAATTGGAGGGATAGTGTTCAACAGGATGAATGGGTCTCTGAAACAGGTTTAAATAAATCTCTGAAACAGGTTTAAATGAATTAGAACTACAGCATTATGCAGCAAAATTATACAAGCTAGTCACTGAGTTAATTTTGTGATAGAACAAAATTTTGTAGCATGTTAAAAGTAATTATGTTGAATAAATTAGTTATTTTTAAAGATGTCCATTAATTGCAGTTAATGCATGCAGTTAACAAAATAAATTTTAAGTCACAGTTTTAATTGCACTGTTAAATAATAGAGTACCCATTTAAATTTACTATAACTATATTGGGTGTTTTCTTCCTCATTTTCAAATATATTGATTACAATTACAACACAGAATAAGAAGTGGACAGTATTCACTTTATATTATTATTTTTTATTTCAAATATTTGCACAGTCCTCTCAGTCCTACTCCTTGTTCAGCCAGTTACTAGGACAAACAAGTTTGTTACATTTATGGGAGATAATGCTACCCACTCCTTATTTACACTGAAAATGCAAACAGTTGTTCTCATTGCACTGTTGTAGATAGGACTGCAAGGTATTTACATGCTACATGTGGTAAACGGTAGTATGCCCCTTCATGCTTCAACTTGTAGGCTCTGAACTTTACACTGTTAATTTTTGAGGGCAGTTATGGTAAAATAAAATAAATAAATAAATAAATAAAATATGAGTTTGTAAGTTTAACTTGCGTGATAAAGAGATTATAATATAGTGCTTGTTTTAGGTGAACTGAAAATACAGTCACTTTTGTGTCTCTTTTACAGCACAAATATTTGTAATAAAAATAAACATAAAGTGAGCGTTGTACACTTTGTGTTCTGTGCTGTAATTTAAATCAATATATAAACATTTAGAAACATCTAAAATATTTATAATAAATTTAAATTGGTACTCTGTTATTGTTTAACAGTGCAATTAAAACTGTGACTATTTTAAATCTCACAATTAATTGTGATTTTTAAACTATTTGATGGCCCTGGTTATTTTTGATGTCATGGGGCTTTGCTGAAATGTACTCATACTACTACAATATGCCATGTAAGAGAGGATGAGGAAAACAGACCTATTTCTGTGTTCATGTCACTGAGAATCATTGCATGATGTAGAGTTTTGGTTAGCTTTCTGATTGCTCATAACTGAACTTTTCTTGATCTATCTCGGTTTAAAGGTTGAGGCTATTTAACATTGATATTTCTTGTAATATAACTGTTTATCATTCTGCTCTGTTTTATATCATCATAATTTTGACACCGTACATAGGCTGACATTTTACTGTGTGTCTGATCTAATCTCATGTGTATTTTAAATTGAGAGCTTTTTTGTCGTGTTTTTGTTTCTTTGCTTGTTTTTTTTTTGTTTGTGTTTGTTAGACTGATTTTGCCAGATTTAGTGGAACTAATGTGGAAACAGACTTTGTCGAAGTTCCTTCACAAATGTTTGAGAACTGGGTTTGGGAAAAAGAGCCTCTACAACAAATGTCAAAACATTATAAAGATGGGAGCCATATTGCAGATGCTCTTCTTGAGAAACTTATTGCTTCTAGAAAGGCCAATACAGGTATCTTTTTTTCTTTTAGCATTCATGAAATGGTAGGAAAGACATAGGGCAATATCCCACACAATAGAGAACAGTCATAGGTCTCTTCCAGCTCCATGATTCTATGTTGGGATTGGTCCTGCCTTAGGCAGGGGGCTGGATTTGATGACATCCTGAGGTCTCTTCCAGCTCTATGATTCTATTCTATACGTCTTAAATAGTGGTGTCTCCTTCCTTCTCTGTGTCCAGCTCCCCATAATTGCTCCTGAGAGGTAAGCACATCTAGAGAAGAAAGGCTCACTAGATTATACCTTGGAAAAGAGTGCAAAAACTGCTTAAATGCTGAAAATTACTGTTAAAATGTCTGATCTCAATTGTGTTTATATCGTGAGAAAAATACAAATAAAAAAGATGGAGCAACTCCTTTCATCTTTTTTTTTTTAATTACTGTACCAGAGTGGGAGTCAGGAAACCTTCCTGACTGCTGCAGTTTCTTCCTTATTATTATTTATGGTGTCGTGACTGCCCAAAACCACTACAAGGATTATGCTTGCTATTGAACAGACACTTAGAAAGGCACTATTCCTTCTCTCCAGCAAGGGTGTCCAACTAGGGGAATGGGACAGAGGGCAAAGGACACACTAATGAGAGCATGTCTTTACAGAGGCCCTCCTATGTGTCTACCTTAAAAGATCCAAATTATTTAAAATTACTTTGTCAAATATCAACAACCCCTCAATTCCTCCTCCTAGCGATATTGTCACTTGGCAATTTCTTATTGCAAAGACTTCCCATATGTACATGGGTGAGTCTCTGCTTGATTCCCTGTCTTTAACATGAAAATGATAAAATGTATGTCTGATACCATAGAAACTCAGCCTATTACTATAACCTTTATCTATCAAATATCCTTATACCACTAGGTCTTTTGACTCTTCGTCAGATTGTTTTGAGCAAGGTTGACCAGTCCATTCATACCAAATCATCTGCTGACCCTGCAGATGAATATGCCAAATACTGCATGGAGATTCTGGGAATTTCTGCAACCCCAGGTATGGAAAAATAATTTTTTTTTCATGCAGCATGTGCATCTGCTTAAGATAAGTATAAAATACCTTATACTGTATAAAGTAGGTCTTACAGTACACCTGGTGAATGTTGCTTATAATAGAAATCCAAGTTACGAAACTGAAGTGATTACTTTGAAATAAGACAGGAAAGGTCATTAATGTTAGTCCCTCAAAAATGTCCATTTGCAGCTAGGATATATTCAAGATTGATACATTAATGCTCTTCTAAATCTGAACTACTGTTATGTTAAAGGGCTGATAATATTTAATTTCAACACTAATTTGTTAATGTTTCTTTCCTTTTCAAGGCCATGCTCATGTCTATTCCATGTTCGGTGCAGGTGTACCACATGCACTGTTGCCAGAATTTTTTCCCTTAGTGGTATTTGTAGGACCAGCTCTAGTGCCCTTTAGAGTTACACATTCATGTGTTGGTTTAAGGGGTACCTCCAACTTGGTGCCCAGTCACGTCCTCCTTACTGCCCATGACAGTTGCTTGAATAACTCTGCTTCCTTTGGTTTTTGAACTCTAACTCTTTGTACTTAAGCTTTTGTAAGAAAGACCCACTTCATCAAATCAATTCCAACTCATCTGATGAAGTGGAATTCATCTCAACTCCAGCCCATCTGATGAAGTGGGTCTTACAAAAGCCCATGATACTATATATTTGTGTTAGTTTCTGAGGTGCCACACTACTACTCATTGTTTTTAAAGTTACAGACTAACACAGCTACCGCTCTGAGTCTTTGTACTTATCATTGTTTAGTTTATATAATTTTTGTAATAAGCATTAGTGTACGTAGTGTAAATAGTTTCAATTGTTGAAGGACTCCTTTGCTCAGGAGCCAGGCATGCACCAGACATCAAACCTATGGCCATGTGTGTGACCTGCCCACCAACTGCTTGAAGGGCTTAGGAGCAACTCACATGAAGGATGGATATCAGATCTGTTAGGGCTCCACATCTTTCTTGAAATGTAGTGCCCAGAACTGGACACAATATTCCAGTTCAGGCCTAATCAGTGCAGAGTAGAGCGGAAGAATGACTTCTCATGTCTTGCTCACAACACTCCTGATAACACATCCCAGAATCATGTTTGCTTTTTTTGCAACAGCGTCACACTGTTGACTCACATTTAGCTTGTGGTCCACTATGACCCCTAGATCCCTTTCTGCAGTACTCCCTTCCTAGACAGTCACTTTCCATTCTGTATGTGTGAGACTGATTGATTGTTTTTTCCTAAGTGGAGTACTTTGCATTTGTCCTTACTAAACTTCATCCTATTTACCTCAGACCATTTCTCCAATTTGTCCAGATCATTTTGAATTATGACCCTATCCTCCAAAGCAGTTGCAACCCCTCCCAGCATGGGATCATCTGCAAACTTAATAAGCGTACTCTTTATGCCTGTAAGCCAGTTAGGCTTTCCAGAGGGGTTCCTCTGCCTCTGTGGGCGGCCACTCCGCCCCACTGCACACCTGCTACTTAAAATAGTCCAAGTCAGTAAGGGTATGTCTACACATCAAAGTTAATTCGAACCAACAACTGTTATTTCGAATTAACTTTAATAGTGTCTACACAGGCAAACCACTATTTCGAATTAAATTAAAAAAAGCGGGGTGCTTAATTTGAATTTGGTAAACCTCATTCTACGAGGAGTAACACCAAAATTTCGAATTAGCTAATTGAAAGTAAGTGCTGTGTAGACATTGATTTCGAAATAGGGGGCCTCCAGCCTTCCCAGGGTGCCTGGTGGCCACTCCAGCCTCAAGCAAGAACACTCCTTTCCCTCCCCCGCCCTTCCCGGAGCCCTTAAAGTGGTAGAAGCTGGCACAGGCACTGTGGCCATAGTGAAGCCTGCCGGCCTAGAGCCAGCAGTCACTGCCCTGACCCAGTGGCCCCAAAACATGAGCCAGTAAGCCACTGTCAGCCAGCCCTCCTCCACTCCCCAGGAGCAGTCTGCCAGCTCCCAGGAGCCTGCCAGGGCCCGGAGAAGGCAGGCACCTTCCTGGTCCAGGGTGGAGATCAGGGTGGACCTTACTCAGGTTTGGGGGGATGCCCCCAACGTCCATGATCTCCATACTAGATGGAGGAACGCGGCCGTCTATGGCAGGATAGCTGCCAGCCTGGCCACCAAAGGCCACATGCGATCCCAGGAGCAGGTCTGCATGAAAATCAAGTTGGTCCGGCGAGATCCCCAACTCAGAGCCCTAACCTTCCCCTCCCCCTTCTTCCCATTGCTTCCCCCTTCCAGCTCCCTTCTCCCAGGTTTCCCCCTCCCCTCTCCCACCCTCTTCTCCCCTCTCCCGCCTCCTTTCCCCAGTCTCACCAGAGTTTCATCCCCCCGCCAGTTTTGTTAACTAAAGAGAGTTTGTGTTCATGAAAATATGTGTATTTTATTTGACATCAGGAAGCAGGGTTGCAGGGGAGGGGTAAGTGGAAGGACGTGAGGGAGGAATGAGGCACAAGCCTCCAGTGGGGCAGACCAGGGAGGCTCTGAGTGCTGCTCAGAGTGGAAGCTCTCCCGCAGGGCCTCCTGGATACTGACAGCCCCCCGATGGACCTCCTGGATGGCAGCCTGCAGAAAGTGCAGCCGCGCTTGCAGCAACATGTTCACGAGAAGCACCAAAGTGCCCAGGTGCAGCTCTGGCTCCATGTTGCAGAGTGCTATGGTGTCCCGAGTGAGGGCAACCAGAGCACTCCGAGACACAAATGCTTTGCTGTCCCTCAGTGAGGCAGGCAAACAAGCAGGGACACCTGGGAACCGGCTGCCCGTGTGTGTGTGTGTGTGTGTGTGTGTGTGTGTGTGTGTGTGTGTGTGTGTGTGTGTGTGTGTGTGTGTGTGTGTGTGTGTGTGTGTGTGTGTGTGTGTGTGTGTGTGTGTGTGTGTGTGTGTGTGTGTGTGTGTGTGTGTGTGTGTGTGTTGCTTTAAGCACAAACAAGCCTCAGTCTCAGGCAACAGCCACACAAAGACACTCCTGACCTGATGCCCTACCCCTGACCTGGTTCCGGCCAGCCTTAAATCTGAATCAGTGTCTACTCAGTGTGGACACAGTATTTCAGATTAGCAAAACGCTAATTCGAACTGCATTTTGTGTCGTCGGCTAGGAACTCTAGGCAGGCCTCTGTCTCCCTCAGAGACTGGGCCCTGACTGAACTCCCTGGCAGAGTTCTTATAGTCCTAGCCACGCCCGTTGGCTTCCTGTCAAGTGAGTGGGCAGGGCTAGGCTGTGCCCAAAATGGCTCCCAGAGGGGTTCCTCTATCTCTGGCTCCGTGGATGCCCAGTCCTGTGCCCCACTCCAGAGAAGGAGGAGAGGCAGCAGGGTGCAGCTGCTGCTGCTCTTCCTCCTCTTCCCTCCCCCCCCCGCGGCTCCTGCTCCCTGCACCGGCTGGGGCTCTCCCCGCCCTACCCAGCCACCACCTGAGGCCTCCGTGCTGCTGGACCTGCTCCCCCTGGACACCGCCGTTTCCCACCACCACCGGCAGCTGCTGCTGCTGCCTGAGGGGAGAGGGGGGGCCTGCCGGCTGCTCTCCCTCTCCCCTCCCCCGCTCCAGAGGAAGCGCCCACCACCCAGAGGTCTTCCCCACCTGGCTGCCATCCGCCCACTGCTGCTGCTCTACCACCTGCACCCCACCGAGAGAGCCAAAGACCGCTAGTTGGACTGTGGAGGGGGTTTGTTTGTTGGGACTGAGCCTTTCATCTGCTCTTGAGGTGGTGGTGGACTGAGACACCAAGAGGGGGGCTGGGGGGAAGTGTAGAGCCCTCCCCCACCCATACCACCCCCCCCAACCCCCTCAACCCCCTCCACCTACCTTTGTACCATCTCGACTCGTCCCTCGGTGGGGCTAGCTGTTCCCCCCCCCCATCATTTGGGACTGTTCTGCTGCAGCAGCGGGCAAGAACTGAGCCTCCCACAAGCGCTCGTGGGTGTGTTTCGCCCCCCACCCCCGCGGACTTGGTCCCCCTCCCTCAGCTGTGTTTGGCTGAGGGGCCCCCCCCTTACCTGTGCTTACCCCCACCCTACTTTAGCAGCTTGCCCCATTACCCTCTGCCTGCACCGCCCTATTAGCCCAGTTTGTTCTCTCCTCCCTTCCTAAGGTTGCTTATCCACCACACCAACCCCAGAGCTTCTCACCTGCCATGCACTCGTCAAGCCAGCCTGTTGTGTGTGCCCCACCCCTCCCAGCTGTAGCCTTGCCTCCTCCTGTTCCTAGCTCCCTTAGTGTTTCTATCCTCCACAGCCTCCCAATAGTCCCCTGCTGCTGCTCTGAGTGCCCAATTCCCCTCCGAGCGCTTGTGCCCCCCCTTTTTAGTTAGCTCCCCCAGTACACTGTACCCCCCCCACTGACCCCAGAGCTCCCCCACTATCCCAGTGCAGCCGGAGGAGCCGGACCCTGCCCTGCACCCGCTACCGCGTCCCCTGTCCCATCCTGCCAGCGCCCTCCTCCTCTGTCTCCAGCCTTGCAGGGAGGAGTGCTTGCTGGCCCCTCGGTTCCCCGTTTCCATCCTGCCCTTCCTAGTGTCCTCCCTCCCTGCAATTAGCCAGTGGGGGAGAGTGGTTGCTCTTCCCTTTTTCCTTCCTTCCCCAATTGCGTTCCCTCCCCCCCCCGCAATAGCGCCCTCCTCCTCTGCCACAGCCTTGGCAAGGAGGAGAGGCTGCTAATACCCCCCTTCTTTCCTCAGTTGCCCCTCCCTGAAAACTACCCTTCCTTTCTCGCCCCCTCCCTTTCACTGAAGCCCTCCTCCCCTGCCTGCTGTTTGGTGGGGAGGGGTGGTTAACCCTTGCCCCTCCCCCCGGCCATTTGTGTCTCCTTCCTCCCTCTCCTCAAGATGGAGGAAACCCCTGCCCCTGTCGGTCCCACAGTCCCCCCGTTGCCACCGGGCCCGAAGAATGCTGCAGCCAACCTCCTGACTCCCGGCCCGAGCTCCGCCGCTGCCACGGCCAATGCCCCCCTGATATGGACGGGCCCTCTACCTCGGCCGCTAAGAAAGGCCGGGGAGGGAAGAAGGGCAAAGTCCCGGCCCCAAAGGCCGTAACTCCCGCGGCTGAGGCCGCCCCGCCCACTGCAGCCCAGACATCTACCACAGCCTCTCCCTCCCCTGCTGTTCCCCCCACCGGCTCTGGGGGTGATCCATCTATGGCCCCCAGAGCGTACACCCAGGTGGCCGCTGCTGCCCCCCAGCGTGCTGCCACGTCATCAGCCCTGACCGCCGCCTCCAGCTCCATCCCTGGTGGCCGAGGCCCCTTTCCCACCATGACCAGGAGGCATGGCATCCGTTGCTTCCTGGTCGCCACCTCGCCCCACATCGAAACCTACATGCGGGCATTGGTGAGGGTGGTGGGGGCCTCGGCCGTGGTGGTAGCCTCCAAGATGTACAGCAAGGTGGTGGTCTTCCTTGCCGCGGAGGCCGCCGCCCAGGAGAGGTACCTGGCAGTGGGGGGCATGCACGTGCCCCTCGAACCGCTGGAGGACCTGGGCGTACGGGTGGTCCTCACCTCCGTCCTGCCCTTCCTCCCCAATGCCACCCTGTTGCCTGCCCTCTCCACCTTGGGGAAGCCGATATCCGTCATCAGCCCTCTCTCGTTGGGCTGTAAGGACCCCGCCCTCTGCCACGTCTTGTCCTTCTGCAGGTACAGCTGCAGCTGCTGCCGGCGGAGCATGGTGGGGTGGCGCTAGAGGGGTCATTTATGGTGCCCTACCAGGGGGCCCTCTACCGGGTCCACTACTCAACGGGAGGGGCCCGGGTGCTTCCTCTGCCGGGCTATGGGACACGTCCGGAGGGACTGCCGGGCTATGGGACACGTCCGGGGGAGGCGTCTGGGCCCCCTGGGGCCCGGGAGGGCGCCGACCCTGCCACCGTTGGTCCCCCTGGTAGTCCAGCTTCCGCGGCTGCCCCTTCTCCAACCAACGGCCCTGCTCAGGAGCCGGAGGCGCCTCCTCTGGTGTGCCCGAGCAAGCAGGCAGGCCCCGCCTCCTCTCCATCCATCTCTGTGGGGCCCAAGGAGGAGAGGATGGCGCGGTCGCTGCCGGGCGAGGGAGAGGGCCCCCCCCCCGGTGGAGGTTTCCCTGCCCTCCTCTCTCCCTCCCCTGCCTCAGTGCCCTTCCCAAAAAGCAACTGCGCCCCCTGGCCTTGGCCCTGCTGACCAGCCCTCCACCTCCACCTTGGAGGGCTGGACGCTCGTCGGAGGGAAGCAAAGAGCCCGCCATTTGCGGGCTCGATCTCCACCCTCCGATAAGGAGGGTGGGAAGGCCCCCCTCTGAAAGATCCTGAGGGGGGCCAGCGCTGCTGAGATCGCCCCCGGCGAGCATCAGCAGGAGGCGCCGGCCGAGGAAGCTGTGGCAGCGAGGGGGGACGATGTCGTCCCCCTTGCAGAGCCCATCCGCGAGGAGGCCTCGGGTGGCGCTCCCCCGGCCCTGGTATCAACTGCACCCCCCGCAGTCACCGCCGAGGTAATTGTTGCCTTGGCGGCCGGCGGGGAGGGCTCCGGGGTCGAGGGGATGGAATTTGGCTCCATCTTTGAGGAGATCGAGGCCCTGGGTCTGACCCCGCTCACCCAGGGGGAGGACGACCCTCTGCCAGCGGGCCTCGGTCTGGGTGGCGACTCTGTGGCGCCGCCCCCTCCTCTCCCTAACCCTGACCCTAATCCTAACCCTACGTCCCAGGTGGCCAACTCCGTCCTTACACTCGGGGCGCCCCTAGTGTTACCTATTGGCCTGGCTGACTCGGGCACCAGACCTGAAGCCGCCGAACCCTCCGGGGCGACGGCTGGTGCAGAGCGGCCGAGTCTCGAGCTCAGGGGCACCCCCTCTCCAGCAAGCGAGGCGGGGCGGTCATCCCCCCTTCCCGTTGGGGGCCCAGCAGAGAACACCATTCAGGCTGACGCTGTGGTGACAACTCCTGCCTCTCCATCTGCGCCTGGCGTCGGCTTGGGCCACCTCCCTGCTCCTGTCCCCCTCGTTCCCATTCGGGAGGAGCCACAGCCCGGTGGCACAAACCCGGGGGATTCTCCCCTAGACCCTGCCCCAATTTCTGGTCCCCTTCCCTGTCCCGATCCTCCCCTCACCCCAGTACGTGCCCTTGGCCCCAACCCTACCCTTTACGAACCTATTTCCAACCCCGAGTCCTCTCCTGTCCCTCATCCCTTTCCTACCGTTACCGCTCCCCCTCTTTCCATCCCTGACCCACCGTCCAGTCGTGAGCCCACCCCCTTTCCACCCCTACCGTGCTTCCTGTCCTGCTTTCATTGTCCTCCCACACTGCCGTCATTGCCACCCCCATGGGCACTGTCTCGTTTCCGCTGACCGTGGGCGGCCCTCGGGGTGGTATTTGTGTCCCCGGTCCCTAGTCCTTTAGGGGCTGCCTTGTTCCCTCCGCCGCCCCCTCCCCCACCGGGGTTGGGGACAGGCAGCGTGGCACCGTCGTTCTTGGCGCCATGCCAGGGCTCAGACCCCGGTTTGCCCATCTCCGTGGCCTGCGAGGTCCTTTTGGGGGCCCCGACGGAGGGCTCCACCTTCCCCTTAGCCCCGCGTGTATCCACGAGGAACTGGTGGAGCTTAGCCACCTCAGCGCTGGGGGCTGAGCTCCGCCAGTTCCTCGTGGATACACGCGGGGCTAAGGGGAAGGTGGAGCTGGCCCTTCAGCGCTGGGGGGACTTTGATTCCATTCTGGGGGCCACGAGGGCCCTCTTGCAGGAGGGGAGAGGGACCAAGAGGCAGGACATCGCGGCCTACTGGCAGGCCCGCAAATTTCATGACTCTCTCCTCGCCTTCGGGTCGAGGAATGGCCTGTTGCGGGGCCTACGGGAGGCCGACGATCACCCTGCCCGTGAGGATCCACCCCAGCCCTCATTATGAATTATGCCATCATCGCAACATTGAATGCCTGGGGCTGTAGGGCGGGTCTCCGCAGGAGCCAGGTGCTCTCCTTCCTTCGGGAGGGGGGGTACTCGGTGGCCTTCCTGCAGGAGACCCACATGACTCCAGCCATCGAGGCTGGCTGGCGGCTGGAGTGGGGGCACGGGGTGTATTTTAGCCACCTCAGCGCTCGCTTGGCTGGGGTGGTCACCCTGTTCTCCCCTGCCCGACGGCCCGAGGTGCTGGGGAGCGCCAAGGTTGTCCCAGGCCACCTGCTGCATGTCCGGGCCCGCATAGAGGGGCTGATGTTGAACTTGGTCAATGTCTACACCCCGCACGCGGGCCCGGACCAGGTCACCTTTTATCGGCAGGCGGCCACCTTCCTCGGCACCTTGGATCCTCACGAGTGTCTGGTCCTGGGCGGGGATTTCAACACCACCTTCAATGACCGGGACCGTGTGGGACACATGAACTGCCAGGCCACAGCAGGCATCCTCAGGGAGATAGTGGCGAGACCACCACCCGGACGACAACACCACCTTCACCTACGTCCGGGTGGGAGACAATCGGTCGAGCCACTCCCGGTTGGATCGCATTTATCTCCCTCGTTTCCACTTGGCACGGGCCCACTCCTCCAGCATTCGACCGGCCCCGTTCACGGACTACTATATGGTGGCCGTGAAAGCCTCTCTGAGTTCGGAGAGGCCGGGGCTGGCCTATTGGCATTTCAACAATAGCTTGCTGGAGGACATGGGCTTCGTGGTGTCCTTCCGGGAGTTCTGGCTGGCCTGGCGGGGGCAGCGGCCCGCCTTTCCCTTGGCGTGGCGCTAGTGGGATGTGGGGAAGGTGCGCACCCGGCTCTTCTGCCGCGACTACTCCCGGGGCGCCAGCCAGCGGAGGGATGCGGTGATAGAGCAGCTGGAACGGGAGGTTTTGAAGCTCGAGAGGCGCCTGGTATCCGCCCCCGAGGAGCCACCCCTCTGCGAGGCGTAACGGGAGAAGCAGGAGGAACTCCGGGCCCTGAAAGATCACAGGGCCCAGGGAGCCTTCGTTCGATCTCACATCCAGCTCCTTCGGGAGATGGATCGCGGCTCCCACTTCTTCTACGCCCTCGAGAAAAAGAGGGGCGCTAAAAAGCACGTCACCTGCCTTTTGGTGGAGGACGGCACCCCCCCTCACAGTTCTGGTGGAGATGTGTAGGAGGGCCAGGGCCTTCTATGCCAGTTTGTTCTCCCCGGATCCGACCGAAGACGACGCCTGCAAGGTGCTCTGGACTGAGCTCCCGACAGTCAGCACGGGTGACCGGGACTGGCTGGAGATGCCTCTCACTCTGGCCGAGTTCTCAGAAGCCCTCCGTCTCATGCCCAACAATAAAACCCCGGGCATGGACGGGCTGACCGTGGAGTTTTACTGCGTGTTCTGGGATGTCCTCGGCCCAGACCTCGTCACCGTCTGGGCCGAGTCCTTGGAGAGCGGGGTCCTCCCTCTGTCGTGCAAGTGAGCCATGCTCGCCTTGTTGCCGAAGAGGGGGGGACCGCCGCGACCTTCGGAACTGGCGTCCCATCTCGCTCCTCAGCATGAACTACAAGGTCATAGCAAAAGCCATCTCACTGCGACTGCGGTCTGTGCTGGTGGACGTGATCCATCCCAACCAGACCGACACCGTCCCGGGCCGTAGCATCTTTGACAACTTGTATTTGGTCCGGGATCTCTTGGAGCTTGGGTGTAGGGACGGCTTGTCGTTCGCTCTCCTGTCCCTGGACCAGGAGAAGGCATTTGACAGCATGGACCACGGGTCTCTCCTGGGCACTGTGCAGGCCTTCGGCTTCGGGCCCTGTTTTGTGGGTTTTCTCCGGGTGCTGTACACCCTCGCGGAGTGTTTGGTCAGGCTCAACTGGACCCTGACCGAGCCAGTCAGCTTCGAGTGGGGGGTAGTCAGGGGTGTCAGCTGTCGGGCCAGCTGTACGCTCTGGTGATCGAGCCCTTCCTCTGCCTCCTCCGTAGGAGGTTGACGGGGTTGGTGCTCCGAGAGCTGGAGCTGCGGCTGGTCCTGTCAGCGTACACCGATGACGTGCTCCTCATGGTCCAGGACCCAGGCGACCTGGTGCGGGTGGAGGCCTGCCAAGCCATCTACTCGGCGGCCTCCTCTGCCCGGGTCAACTGGGTCAAGAGCTCTGGCCTGGTGGTCAGGGACGGGTGGCGGGCTGGCTCCCTCCCACCTGCACTTCAGGCCATCAGGTGGAGCGCAGGTCCGCTGCTCTATCTGGGTGTCTATTTATCCACCACGCATCCTTCTCTGCCGGAGAACTGGCGGGGTTTGGCAACCAGGGTGGGTGAGCGGCTGTGGAGATGGACAGGACTGCTCTGGTGTCTCTCCCTCCACGGGAGGGTGCTGGTACTAAATCAGCGGGTCCTGTCCATGCTCTGGCACCGGCTCAACACCCTGAGCCCGGCCCCAGAGGTCCTGGCCGAGCTCCAGAGGACAGTTTTGGAGTTCTTTTGGCCAGGACTGCACTGGGTCTCTGCAAGGGTTCTGTCTCATCCCTGGAGGAGGGGGGCCAACGCCTGGTCTGCGTGTGCAGCCAGGTCCGGACCTTCTGCCTCCAGGCCCTGCAGAGACTCCTCTTTAGTGCAAGTAGTCCGGCATGGAGCACTTTGGGGTGCGCCTTCCTCCGCCGCCTCCGAGGGCTCCGATATGACCGGCAGCTCTTTTTTTGTCCACCCAAGGGGCCTTCCGTGAGACCTCTCAGAGCTGCCAGAATTCTACCAGGAACTCCTCCGGACCTGGAAGCTGTTCTCAGCGACCAGTTCCGTTGTGGCCACCGAGGGGGCAGACCTTCTCGCGGAGCCCCTGCTCCACAATTCAGCCTTGTGCGTGCAGGTGGCGGAGTCTCCTTCAGTGCGCCAGAGGCTGATCCTGGCAGAAGCCACCAAGGTCGGAGACCTCCTAGACTACGACGGGGGGACTGGGTGGATCCCCAAGCGCTTGCTCAGCGTATGGGGCTCTGCACCCCTCGAACCCTCCTGCGCCTACTCCAGGAGGTGAAGGCGGCTTTGCTGCAGCCCGCTCTCGATTTCCTGCAGAGAGTCCTGTGAGAGGGTACGCCCCGTCCCTCCCTTCTTGCAAACCCTCCATCTCTTATCGGGCCCCTGTTCCGCAAACCCCCCTGGCCTCCCCATCCATGGATTCCTAGCCGGCTGCAGGATTGCAGCCAGTATGTGTTTGAACCATGCCAAGAAAACACCTATACACGCTCGTGCTCCACACCCTGCATTTCCCCACCCTCGCGTCCTGCCCCAACACTAAATGGTGGGACTGTCTGAGACCTATAGAGGGTGGGGAACCAGTGTGTATTCCACCCTAGTTCCACAGCCCATCGGGGACATTAGTTGGCAGCTCCTTCACAGAGCCATGAGCACGGGTGTGTACTTGGCACTGTTCACCCTTATCTCGGATACCTGCCCCTTTTGCGGCGTGAGGGAGAACCTGGCACACCCATATTTGGAATGCGCCAGGTTGCAGCCCCTATTCCAGCTCCTCCAGAACCTCTTATTGAGGTTCTGGCTGCACTTTTCCCCTTACCTCTTCATTTACGTACACCCTATCCGTGGCCCCACAAAGTCGCGGGACTGCCTTGTCAACCTCCTCCTGGCCCTGGCTAAAGCCGCCATATACAATACCAGGAGAAGGATGCTGGACGAGGGGGTTCCCTGCGACTGTGGGGCCTACTTCCGTTCCTCCCTTGTCACGTATTCGGGCAGAGTTCCTCTGGGCGGCGTCCACTGGCTCCCTTGACAGCTTCGAGGAGCAGTGGGCGCTGTCCGGGGTTCTCTGCTTGGTGTCCCCATCTGGTTCCCTTGTTTTAAACCTGTGACCCACACCCCTTGACCCTTTAGTCGTTATTTGTCCCCCGTAACTAATTGGACATGGGTCCAGTTGTCCCTCCTGCAAGGCTGAGGGAGGGGCTTTGAAAAACATGGGAAGGTGGGCAGGCAAAGCCCGCCCACATTCTAAAATAGGCCCCACTATAATGCCAATATCTAAATCGTTGATGAAGATATTGAACAGAACCTGTCCCAAAACAGACCCTGCGGAACCCCACTTGTTATGCCTTTCCAGAAGGATCGCGAACCATTAATAAGAATTCTCTAAGAACTGTTATCCAGCCCGTTATGCACCCACCTTATAGTAGCCCCATCTAAGTTGTATTTGCCTAATTTATTGATAAGAATATTATGCGAGACCGTATTACATTTCTTACTAAAATCTAGATATACCATGTCCACCGCTTCTCCCTTATCCACAAGACTTGTTATCCTATCAAAGAAAGGTATCAAATTGGTTTGACATGATCTGGTCTTTACAAATCCATGCTGGCTGTTCTCTATCACCCTATTATCTTCCAGGTGTTTGCAGATGAATTCCTTAATTACTTGTTCCATTATCTTTCCTGGAACAGAAGTTAAACTGACTGGTCTGTAGTTTCCTGGATTGTTCTTATTTCCCTGTTTTTAGATGGGCACTATATTTGCCCTTTTCTGGTCTTCTGCAATCTCTCCCGTCTTCCATGATTTTTCAAAGATGATAGCTAAAGGCTCATATACCTCCTCTATCAGCTCCTTGAGTATTCTAGGATGCATTTCGTCCTAAACTTGCAGACATCTAACTTTTATAAGTGATTTTTAACTTGTTCTTTTTTTATTTTATGTTCTAAACCTACCCCTTTCCCACTAGCATTCACTATGTTAGGCATTCCTTCATCATCAGACTTCCCGGTGAAGACCGAGACAAAGAAGTCAAATGCCCAAGCTTTGTCAGTAGCGTTCCTTGCACAGGTCAAAATCCAGGATATCTGTAGGTAGCACAACCAGATTATCGGTGTATATACCTTCACATCTCCCTATGCCATCATCCAATAGGCCAGGGACAACATCAGTTTTGGGAGAAAGGTGTTGCTGCTATCAAATTCATGAACGCTGAGCCCATATCCTGATGTACTGCTTGTGAGTCACCTGTCATGAAATGGACATGAGCAAGCACTAAAAGAAGAAAAATCGGTTATTAACCTTTCCGTAACTGGTGTTCTTTGAGATGTGTTGCTCATGTCCATTCTACAAACCACCCTCCTACCTCTGTATCAGCATTAACAGAAGAAGGAACAGATAGGGTTCACATAGCAGGCTGTACCCCTTATTCTGAGGCATGAACACATAGCTCCAGAGGGCATGAGAGCCAGACTCCTGAATACCACTAAAGGAAAGGTCTTCAGCAATAGTGCTTGTGGTGTGCTCCCATGCAGCCTTCTTGCCAAAGGTGGTGTCATAATTCCATAACAACCAGGCCACATTCTTGCCAATCTTCCCGAAATTTCACAAGAACCCTAAGGAATGGTAGCTTCACTCATTGAACGTTGGGAATGGACATGAGCAACATCTCAAAGAACAACAGTTATGGAAAAGTTAATTATCTTTTTTGTCTGCTTTTTAAGGAACAAATATGCCAGCTACTTTTGGACATTTGGCAGGTGGATATGATGGTCAATACTATGGATATTTGTGGAGTGAAGTTTTTTCCACTGATATTTTTTATAACTGTTTTAAACAAGAAGGAATAATGAATCCAAAGGTAAGATAGGAACTAGCTTTTTTGTATATACCATTAGTGATTTTTTTTTTAATTTCACAATTAGCTATGGTATAAGCTCCATAACTAGATTTATTATAATCACCATAATTGGTAGGTTTTGACATTTTAGTCCTTTCTACTATATGTATCAAATCCACTACATCAATAAAAAGTTTATAAATTATTTATTTCCTTGTAAAAAAAATCTATATTTTAAGGGCATTTGTGGTTTAAACAGTTCTTGATTTATAAAGTTTAAATATTTAACTTGCATAAGATATATGGCTACTGTGGTTTGTTAGGAATTTACACCGCACAGTATAGGGGAGCACACTGTCTCATGATAAAAAATATGCATGTTCAGCTGCTGTAAAAGTTGTATGACATTAGTGCCCTCTTTCCACTAATAGCAACTCACCTATGTGTTTTGTTATGCAATTGCCATTCAGACTATGGAAATCTAAATCTATTCTCAGCTTCCCCTTTTGCAGCACAGAATAATTTACTACACTGTCAGATCAGTTGAAGCATTTTGTGTTTTGGTCTCTTTGTCTGGTTTTGGAAGATTTAGAAATACATTCCCTCAGAAGGCTTTGAATCTTAACATATTCTTTCTCTGCATTCTGAGCTGCTATGTAGGCCTAGACCTCTTTTCTTCATAGCACAAAGAAAGGAAGGACGGCTGATCTAGGGATAAAGGTGGTAACCTAGGATTTGAGAGAACTGTATGCAATTTCCTACTCTGACACAGACTTCCTCTGACACCTTGAGCTAAATCCACAAAGTGGACAACTGCCATTTATATTGCCATTGATAAAGCCAGACACCCATCTCATGTCTAAAGCCTAGTGTGTCCTCAAACTAGTCATTCCTTGCCTCTCTCGTCTGTTGGGCTCGATCTGGTATGTATACTCCAAGCATGCCTATTGGAGTGAACCTCACAAGAAGAAGGAGGAGGATGTGGTGATGGTGGTGGTGCAGCAACCTCTTCCCCTTTAGCCTAACTACCCACCCAGGATGTAGGAGGCTAAGTTCAAATCCTTTCCTCTCTTTGATGGGGGCAGGGATTGGAACCCAGGAGTTCCATTTCTCCGGTGAGTGCTCTGACCAGGGACTCTGGGATAGGTTTTGGTCTTTCCTTGTGAAGCTCTTCTATTTTTTATTTATATAAAAATTTTATACCCACACACACTCGCACAAATAGTCCTCAGGCCAGAGAGAGATTGAGACTGATGCAATAGACCAGTGGTTATGGCACTTACATGGAAAGTGGGAGACTCAAATCCCTGTTCCACTGAGATAAAAATATAAAGGCATTACCACATTTTTTTTTCTTTTTTTTTTTTAAAGAAAGGGTTTCAGTGCTTAACTCCAGGAGAGGGTTTATGGCTGTGATTATTAAAAGGAGGGAAATGCTTCCCTCTGGCTTGGAGTTAAATTTCTAATTCCCTTTGAGGAGCAGGATTTAGGCTTCACACTCTCTTTGTGAATACCTTAGCTTAGCAGCTCCCTGTTCAACTTGCCAGCTTTTGTTAATTCTGTTTGTAAGTACTTGATTTTCCCCATGCATTGAATAGGGATCCTGGGCACCTAATTTAGCACTATGGCTTCCACTAGAGCATGGGGCACCTAATAGTTAGGTGAATGGCAATGCTGAATCTGAGACTCCTTTACGGATCTAGCCCCTGAGTTTCTCCCTTTTCTGTTCCATGTGCTCGCTTGCTCTCTCTGCATAGGTATATTTCATTTTCTGAGCATTTCTGAAAGACAACTTAGAGTTTTGACTATTCAAAACTTTCCCATATTGCTCTGTGACATCTGTTGCTCCCTATGAATTAAAGTGCCTTTTATTCTGTTTTTTTATTTAGGATTTTTTCTCTTTATCTGAGATTAAAAAATTTGTCTCTTCAGTTTTTGTGACACTGCCAAATGGATATTCATTGTGCTTTGACTACATAGGTTCTTTGTACTTTTCTTTAGTGTGAGGTCTTCTGGAAACTCTCTTTATGAAGGTGATGAGAAAATAGTTATTTCATTGAAGTCCTTGGCCTTTTATCTTTGTTGAGCAGCTCATAACTTTTTAAGGGGGATCTATTATATATGAGTTACCTGCTTTTTTTTCCTTAAAGTAACCTCATATACAAATCAGATGTGTTCAACCTATTGTCCTTTCTGATTGCATTTTTCTAGAGGCATAATAGAGTTTCCTATTGTGGGACCAACAACCCTCCGTAAACAAATATCAGATATTCTACTAAATTTTTGTTGTTGTCTTTTTCACATATCACCACATCTAGATTAAATAATTTATTATTTCAAACAAAAACAACCACTCCAAAGTACCCAATTAGGTTTCTTACTACAGCAGCCATTTCAAATAAGACCTCAAGTAATTTCAGTTTCAGAAATTCATGAAAGGAAGGCAGTTGCTAGCATACTGTAAGGCGGTGGCTTTTAGAACCCCAGCTTACCTCTTCCTGTCAGAATGAAATTGAGGTTTCTCTTTGTGCATAAGCAGCTATCACATTAACCTCTTGACATTCAAAACTGTATTTTTTTAATAATCACTCATCTATTCTTAACTCTGTAACTTTATTATTGTCAGACTGCTCAGTCCCTATAGATTTTATGGTGGAATCGCTATTCTTTCTAGTTTTAGGAGATGTGATTACCTATACCAGCAGTTCTCAAACTTTTTGGGCTCCGGAGCCCTTTACATGTGTAAAAATTTATGCGGTGCCCCAGCGGTCCACTGATTGTATGTGTTGTACCTATCAATGTTTCCAGTTTGTCAACCTCACAGAGCCCCTGGAGATGTCTCATGGAGCCCTGGGGCTCCGCAGAGCACAGTTTGAGAAACACTGACGTATATGATATAGTGAAAGATTTGTTCCACAAATACCCCAGATTCTTTTTGAAAATGTCTATAGTCTCCAAAGAACAAAGACTTCCAGAGACTAAAGCAGTAAAATATAAGCAACCCATCAGTATTGTTGCTGCTCAGTAAGTCATCTTAACAGTGCGCCTCTATACATTTTCCAGAGTTTTTAGAGATGTGAAAGATTCAGAGTAAAAATTTTCCCCTCTTTTGGAATAGAAAGCCCCAAACAAAGCAGAATTGCTAGGGTCCTGCCACATAGGGGAAAGATCTGGACGCTCTTGCATGGCTGTCTGAATCATGGGCCTGACTAGCCAACTGAAGGCAGACATGGCTGCTGTGAGTCAAACCATGAGGTGTTTAGAAATATTTTTTTTCTCCTGCTGCCCCAACTTCTCTTAGAATCCACATGGAAAGTTCATTTACTCAAGCTTTTCTCAGGAAATGGGCTTAAAAAGATTCTGTTTTAAAGATGTACCTAAATAGAAGCTGTGTTGGTTCTTGACTGTCATTGCACTCAAAAATTCCTTTCACACCTAACACTTCTATGAGATGAAATAATAGGTACTATAATAGAAAAAAGGTACTTGAAAACATAAAAACTGTCAACTCAGTACTGTGTGGTGTTTTTTTTATTACATTACTAAATCCATATGAACAAATGTAGGAGAATGTACATTTTTTTTAAATTAGAAAGAGAAGTCTATTATTGCATAGTATCTTATGCTTGCAGGGCAGTCAACAGATGTCTCCACGTCCTTGGAAGGCAGGACCTCAGGCTGAAGGGATCGGACTGGGAGCTAACTTCCCCCAGTCAGCTTTTCAGTGCCACTCGGTGCATGTCACTTGAGGCTCCACTGGTGATTTAAAGAGTGAATTGCTTCAGCCATACAGGCCAGGAGTCCTGGGCCCTTCTAAATCACTGGATCCCAAGGCAGCTGCCCACTTTGCCCTTCCTGCCCCATTCCATCAACAGGCCTGGCTGTCTATTAAAATAACAGTACTCTTAACATTACTTGTGATGTCAGTGTTGTAACAAATCCATGTGCTTTAAGCAACAGACTCTTGTGGAAAAGCGTGAACTTGGCTTTTAATAGGGAATAATTCTGTTACTTAACACCTTTAAAATTAATGTTAAGATTTATGTGTTTGTGTTCTCATAATGAGTTAGGATAATTCAGATGTTTATTATCCCCCTAATAGTGGAGACAGGGATTTCTTCAGTTTGGAGAGGATAGCCAGAGTTTTCTAATTAGAGGAGTGTGGACTTGAGGTTCTCTTGGTCTGTCTGACAGTCTTTTGAGATGACCCATTCTGCCCCAGATTTTGGCAAAGTATTGTATGCATGGTGCCTCTTGGAGAATATCTTACAGAACATGAGAAAATGAAAGGTTTGTGACTACATAAACACTGCAAGGCCCCATGAAAGAGATTTCTTCAGGAATTGATGGAGGCCTCTCCAGACTTGAGTCCACTCTGGCCTTCTATCCCTGGTTGTCTCTAGGATACAGCCCAGGCTTTAGCTCTTAGTACTAAGGAAGAATCCAGAGAGAGGCAGCTCCTACTATGATCAGCAAGCTGTCCTTCATTTGTTACTGATCTGGAGAACTGCACAGACACATATTAACACTCTGATTTACTTTTTCTGTCAGGCTGGAATGAAATACAGAAACCTTATTCTGAAACCTGGAGGATCTTTGGATGGAATGGAATTACTTCAAAATTTCTTACAACGTAAACCAAACCAGAACGCTTTCTTGTTGACTAAGGGATTAAATACTCAGTGAAGCAACAGATCCTTTCAAATGGTACATCAGCAAACTGGGCAACTTGAAATATCAGTGTATTTCATGCCTTGCATATAAAATTTGATTTTAAGTCACACAGAGCTACTACCACAGTGGAAGAACACAGTCTAAGATACTGTATTCAAATTTCTATAGTGATTCTTAGTTCTGAATTGATACAAATTAATCTAGAAAAATACTGACTTACATTTCTCTTAAAAAGACATGGTTGAATTATTCTTTGTGAAGTAATTTAAAAATGAGGAAAACATACATTCCCCAAAATTAAATAATTTATTCATTTTTATTCTGCGGTTTCTTTTATTGTACTGATAGTTCACTGACATCTACTGTCGAAATTAAACTCTCTTCAGTGTGACTTGGGTTTAACTTGCTTCCAGGCAGAAGATTAAGACCCAGGAGAGGACTTTTGCTCCCCAGCATGCTTCTAGATGAGATATTTGCATCAATGACACCTTCATCTTTTATGTTAAACTATTAACATGTACCGTGTAATTGAAGAACTTCTTTCCCAGTTTCAATTGTCTCCTGTGTTGGGTGAAACAGGTGAAAAAGCTAAGATCTTTGTAGTTCTATTATTATCTTCCTTTTTTTTTTTCTTAATCTAAAGCTTTATACTAGGTTACCATACATCTCCTTTTTATTCTTTTACTCATACTGGCAATCACTAAAAAGTAATACTTGCACAAGTATAATAATTTCAATTATTCTGAAAAGTCTTTCATGATACGTAGAAAAAAATAAATGTACGTCTGACACAAATTTTAGTAGATGGTGAAAATCAATCCAAGAATGGTCTATGTGTACCCTGAATCTTACTAGTTCTTTCTAGGGCGTAGGAGAAGATTCTGGCCTGGGGGAGGGATGTAGGAGCGGATGCAGGGTATGGGAAGGAGTTGTGACTTGTGGCAAGGGGAACAGGTCTGGGTGGTGACCTGGGGCAGGGGATTGGTGTGCAGGATCCAGGAGGGGGTATGAGTGTAGGAAAGGATTCTGGCCTGGGGGAGGGGTGTAACAAGAGGTGAAGGGTCTGGGAGGCTGTTGGGGTATGAGAGAAGATGGGGTGCCAGAGGCAGGCTCTGGCCAAGAGATGCTTGCCTAAGCAGCTCCCGGCCAGCAGCACACTCAAGCAGGCTTCCCTGCCTGCCAGCCAGCAATCCCCAGCTCACTATTCCATGTGGCTGTTGACACTACAGAGGAAGGCTTCATATTGGCTGGTTGAGATATTTTACTGAGGGCGGAGGGCAGCGCAGGGAGCCACAGGGAGCAGCTAGCTGCTTTAAACGGCACTGCGGCTAACACTCCCTGCTGAAGGGATGGGTAGACCCGATTAAAAGGCTTGATGGTCTGTATCTTGCCTGCCCCTGGCATAAGTGCAAAGACACTCATTCTTGGAATATAGAGAGGCATTGCTCTTACTTTCCAAACTGGCTATTTCTTAGATATTATCAAATTACCAGAAATCATCTTGTCACTAACTTACATTTTTACACATTTGAACATTTCTTTGTCCGAACGGGAGAATGATGCAGAAACATTTATATGAAGTTCCCCATTTGGGACTCAGCTGTTTGTCAATTTAAAACTTGACATAAGACATGCTACTGAATCACAGAAGCCATGTATATGAAAAGACAAATGTACCCAAAAAAGGAAAGCATTATTACATTTAAGCTATCCATATTCAGAGCCGAATACACAGAGATATTAAGGAAGTCCAATGGTGGTGTTTGTGAAGCATTGATAACCATAGAAATAGTAATTTGTCAAATATAGAGTGATGATGTCCCTGGACATCATGATAGGACAAAGGGAAATAATTTGGATTTTTTTCTGGGACAAGGAGGGAACACTCTTTTTCAATATTGAGTATACTAAAGACATGCATTGATCAACCAAGAGATTAAACCTGTGATAACCCAAGTTTTGGTTTTAATGTATCTTTTGGGATTTAAGCATAATGCCATCATACAGGGTATGTCTACACTGCAAAGTTAATTGGAAATAACAACCATTATTTCGAATTAACTTTAATAGCATCTATACATGCAAACCGCTATTTCGAAATTAATTTGAAATAGCGGAGCGCTTAATTCGAATTTGGTAAACCTCATTCTACAAGGAGTAATGCCAAATTCGAAATAGCTATTTCGAATTAAGTGCTGTGTAGACACTTAATTCAAAATAGGGGGGCTCCAGCCCTTCCCAGGGAGCCCTGGTGGCCACTCTGGGCACAACCAGGAAAACTTACTCTCCTCTCCTCCAGCCCCGAAGCCATTAAAGGGGTAGACCCTGGCCACAGTGCCTGTGCCAGCTCCAAGCCTGCCAGCCCAGAGCCAGCAGTGGCCACCAGGACCCCTGACCCAGTAGCCCCAAAACATGAGCAGCAAGCCACTGGCAGCCAGCCCTCCACCGCTTCCCAGGAGCAATCTGCCAGCTCCCAGGAGCCTGACAGGGGCTGGAGAAGGCAAGCACCTTCCTGGTCCAGGGTGGAGATCATGGACCTTATTCAGGTTTAGGGGGAATGCCCCCAACGTCCATGATCTCCGCACTAGATGGAGGAATGCAGCTGTCTATGGCAGGATAGCTGCCAGCCTGGCCACCAAAGGCCACATGCGAACCCAGGAGAAGGTTTGCATGAAAATCAAGTTGGTCCGGCGAGACCCCCAACCCTGGGCCCTGAGCTTCCCCTCCCCCTTCTTCCCTTGCTTCCCCCTTCCAGTTCCCTCCTCCCAGGTTTCCCCCTCCCCTCTCCCACCCCTTTTCTTCCCCTCTCCCACCTCCTTTTCCCAGTCTCCCCAGAGGTTCATCCCCCCCCAGTTTTGTTCAGTAAACCCAGTTTATAGTTTTGAACATACATGTCTTTTGTTTGACATCAGGAAGGGGGGCTAGGGAGGGGTAAGTGGAAGGACGTGAGGGAGGAATGGGGCATGAGCTCCCGGTGGGGAGGACCGGGGTGGCTCTGAGGGCTCCTCAGGGTGGTCACTCTCCCGCAGGGCCTCCTGGATCCTGACAGCCCCCCAATGGACTCCCCGGATGGCAGCCTGCAGAGAGTGCAGCCGGCCTGATGGCAACAACCCCCCAAAACACACCGGCATGCCCAGGGACAACTCTGGCTCCATGTGGCCGAGTGCTGTGGTGTCCCGAGTACAGGCACTCAGGGCACTCCAAGACAGGACTGCTTTGCTGTCCCTCATCGAGGTAGACAAGAAAGCGGGGAACCATGAGAACTGTCTGTCCGGGGTGAGGGTAGGGTCCCTTTAAGCACAGAGCTCAGTTAGCCTCAGGCAGCAGCCCCACACACTAAGTCCTAACCTGATGCCCTGCTGGCACTGGTTCCGGCCAGGCTTAACTTTGGTTCAGGGTCCACTCAGTGTGGACGCGCTATTTCGAAATAGCAAAACACTATTTCAAAATAGTTTTTGTGTATTGATGTGTTATTTCGAATTAGCTTAATTCGAATAAACTATTTTGAATTAAGTTAATTCGAATTAACACTGTAGGGTAGACATACCCACATATATTTATGCTAGTCAGGAGGATATCTCAGACTTTTCCAAGCTAAGGTGTCAGCTTCCCCTGATTAGGCTTCAGTATGGCAATTATATAGGCAAAACCTAGAAACTACCTTGATCTATGTGACTTGAATCAAACTTTTTGTTTCTCTATAAATACTAATATGAACTTTCACAGCCAGTTAGTTTTATGCCCTAGTACTGTAAGGGTATGTCTACACTAGCTCGTTAGTTTGAGCTAGGTAGGCAAATGAGGGCTACCAGAGTTGCAAATGAAGCCTGGGATTTAAATATCCCGGGCTTCATTTGCATGTTCCCGGGTACCACCATTTTCAAATCCCCCTTAGTCCGAACTCCATGCCCGCGGCTACACGCAGCACGGACTAGGTAGTTTGAATTAAAGATCCTAATTCGAACTACTGTTACTCCTCATTCCACGAGGAGTAACGGTAGTTCGAATTAGGATCTTTAATTCGGGAACATGCAAATGAAGCCCGGGATATTTAAATCCCGGGCTTCATTTGCAACTCCGGTTGCCCTCATTTGCCTACCTAGCTTGAACTAACGAGCTAGTGTAGACATACCCTAAGTTAGTTACATGTGCATGCAATTTCATATGTGAAAAACAGTTATATACTAATATAGGCATACTGAGGCGATTAAGGCAAAGCTGTCTGGTAAGCCTTAAATTCTGTCTGGATTAATGTCTCTTAAATTCTAACTGGATTTGTAATAAAATGCTTTTTCTTCTTTCTATTTCTGTTAAGGTGGCAGTTATTGTTAAAAGAATTTTAAAATATGCACTGTAGAATTATAAAATTCTTATTAATAGAAAAATAGCTACTGACCAATGATGCTTTTCCAGACTGAATCGATAAGACTCTGAATAATGGAAGATTTAGCAAAAGACAAAATGTAGTGTTCTTTGTCAGTTTGTTAGAGAGATTTCCACATGAGGGAGACCTTTCTCTGTATAAGATACAGAGATTTCAGCATTAAGAAGTGTGTGAATACAGTGCTTATAAACAAAAGTATGCTTATGATTTAATAGTTGGAGAGATTTAGCCTGATTTTTAAATATTAAAATCTGTTAAAGACACAGTGTGCTTTTGGTGTAAACAGTTTAACTGTCTTGCAGGCTTTTCTACTGGTCCCAAAAGGCTCTACCATACATGCGTAAGAACATAAGACAAGCCATACTGTGGTCCATGTAGCCCAGTATCCTATCTTTCCACAGTGGCCAATGCTAAGTGCTTCACAGGGAATGAACAGAACAGGCCATCACTGAGTGATCTAATAGCCATTAATTGATCTATCCTCCATGAACTTATCTAGTTCTTTTTTGATCCCTATTACAATTTTGGCTTTCACAATATCCCCTGTCAAAGTGTTCCACAGGTTGCCTGAACATTGTGTGAATAAGTACTTCCTTTTGTTTGTTTTAAATCTGCTGTTCATTAATTTATTGGCTGACACTTAGTTTTTGTGTTATGAAAAGTAAATAACACTTCCTTTTCTCCACACCAATTTTATAGACCTCTGTCATATCCCCCCCTTGTTGTCTCTTTGCCATGTTAAAGTGTCCCAGTCTTTTTAATCTCTCCCAAATAGAAGCTGTTCTACACTCCTAATAATTTTTGTTGCCCTTCTCTTTATCCAATTCTAATATATCTTTTTGAAAGAGAGAGAGTGACCAGATCTGCTTGCAGTATTCAAGATTCAAGGCATACCATGGATTTATATGGAAGCACTATATTTTCAATTTTATTATCTATCCCTTTCCTAATAGTTCCTTACATTCTATTAGCTTTTTTGATTATCACTGCTTATTGAGCAGATATTTTCAGATAATTTTTGACAGTGACTCCAAGATCTCTTTCTTGAGTGGTAACAGCTTCATTTTGTATATATAGGTGGGATTGTTTTCCAATGTGCATCACTTTGCATTTATCAACATTGAATTTCATGTGCCATTTTGTTGCCCAGTCACCCAGTTTTGTGAGATCCCTTTGTAACTCTTCGCAGTCTGTTTGGGACCTACCTATCTTGAGTAGTTTTGTATCACCTGCAAATTTTGCCACCTCTCTATTTACCCCCCTTTTCAGATCATATATGACTATGTTGAACAGCTGTTCAACATTAGTTCAACATTAGTCCCAGAACAGACCTTTGGGGATCACCACTGTTTATCTCTCTCCATTTTGTAAACTGACCATTTATTCCTATGCTTTATTTTCTATCTTTTAACCAGTTAGGGTACATCTACACAGCAGCGTTATTTTGAAATAACTGACATTATTTTGAAATAACAAAATGCTCATCTACACAGTAAGCCATTACTTTGAAATAATGTCAAGATGGTAGACTTCTTGCTCTGACTCCTGTAACTCTCATTTTATAAGGCGTAAGGGAAGTCAAAGAAAGGGTGTTTTTCCTTCAACTTCCCGCTGTGTAGACAGTGCCAAAAGACGAATTAAGCTATTTCGACTTCTGCTACGCAATTGACTCTTCCCCCAACAAATCATGTTCATCTATGTATTTGATATTTCAGTTCTTTACTGTAGTTTCTACCTGTTTGCCAAGTTCTGAAGTTAGGTTTGCCAGTCTGTAGCTGCTGAGATCACCTCTGGAGCCTTTTTTAAATAATGTCATATTAGCTATCCTCCAGTTATCTGATATAGAAGCTGATTTAAATGTAAATTATATGCCACAGTTAGTAGTTGTGTAATGTCATGTTTGAGTTTCTTCAGAACTCTTCAGTGAATATCATTTTATCTTGGTGACTTTTCCTCCTTTGACACCTCAATCTGCGGCAGGTCCTCAGATTTGTCACCTAAAAAGAATGTGGTATAATCTCCCTCACATCCTCTGCTCTGAAGATTGATGCAAAGAATTCATTTGGTTTCTCTGCAATGACCTCCTTCCTTGAGTGTTCCTTTAGCACCTTGATTATCCAGTGGCCACACTGATTGCTTAGAAGGCTTCCTGCTTCTGATGCACTTAACATTTATTTTCAGTTACTTTTTTAATCTTTGGCTAGTTATTCTTTACATACTATTTGACCTAATTATATTTTTACACTTGATTTACCAGAGTGTATACTTCTGTTTTTCTCAATAGGATTTAGCTTCCAATTTTTAAATAATGATATTTTGCTTTTAACCAATTCTTTACTTCGTTGTTTAGCCACCACGGTCCTTTTCTGGTCCTCTTACTATGTTTTTAAATTTGCGAGTATACATTTAATTTAAGCCTCTATTGTGGTGATTTAAAAAAGTTTCCATGCAGCTTGCAAGCATTTCACTTTTGGCACTGTACCTTTTAAATTCTGTTTAATTAGCTTCCTAATTCATTAACTTCCTAATTTTTGTGAAGTTCCCCTTTGTGAAATTAAATGCAACTTTGGTTATTAAATGCTTGGTTATCTATGTTATGAAACTGGGGGCAAAATTTTGCACCCAAATTCATCAGCTGTGCAGGAAGATCTTTACATATGTATAGAATTTTCACATATGTAGGGAGAATGGAATCTGAGCCAAGATGTGCCCAGCAGATAGGAGAAACAAATTGTGGTCCTTTAGGTCCCACTCCTGCCTCAATGAAGTCTGTAGAGGTTTTGCCAATGAGTTCCAGGGGTAGAGGCTCAAATCATTAGGTCGGTATATTCAAACCTGCATGTCAAAAGTTAGGCACTTGATGAATCATCTAATTTCAGAAATATTAAGCACCCGTGAATCCCACTGACCTCATTTCAGAACATCTGAAAATCAGGACATGTGTTTAGGGCTTGTCCACAAATTACTGTGCTGAGCTTTCTTGCTCAGGGGGTGAAAAATCACCCCCTGAGCACAGCCAGTTTCAGTGCAACTACTTGCCAGTTTAGACAGGCAACCAGTGATGGGAGCACAACCCTTATGGAGGTGGTTTTCCTAAAGTGATAGAACTCTCTCCCAGCACTAGTGCCATGACTATACTGTGTAGAGACAAAGCCTTGGGTACTAACTATAAGTACCTATGTTTAAAAATCTCGGCATTCTTTGTAGCCTAAGCCGATAATACAAAGCTACCTGCTGAATTTGTACTTCTCAACGAAGTGGTATAATATATCTTTTTCAAAATTTCTTTGATATTCTCACTGAGCACTCATTTCTGGCATGTGCCAAAAAGATAGAGGTTTTAGCTGTCTTAGAGAGCTTGTTTGGCTTCTCAATCCAGAGTTCTAAAGTGAAGTGAAACAAATGAGATTGTAAAAATATTGCTGTTATCTTTTCTACCATAATCTGGCAATTATGATAAAGACTGGTAATTTCATTGAGCATGGTCTTGCAGAAAAACACTGGTATCCTTCTATCTTGCTGCAAATGGCTGGTTCTCCAATAGGAGATGACATGGCTGCTTGTTCTTTATAGACAAGTAAAAGAAATATCCATTTGTCTGCTACAAGATAATGTGTCTCCTGCCCTTCTTATCTTTTGTTTCTAGCAACAGTGCTTCATGCTGTTCCTGCCAGCATACCATTTAAACTTAATTTCCTACCAATACTTTTTTCCATGCTCTCATGATACTCAAAAGATTATTCCAAAGCTAGTTACACCACATCATATTCTTCTGCAACAATTTATACTCCCTTAATACTATTTAACATCAGTGCCTGATATTGTTTCATTGAAGCAATTGTATGACCATATCACATTTTTCAGAGATGTGCTCACACCTCTGCAAGATGTGTGGGATCACAGAGTAGAAAGGACCTGCAAGTGATCTGTAGGCCAACAAGATGTTAAATGGAGGGGCACAGTTAGATCACTGATGCATAATGGACCTTCTTTCCCTTCATAGGAATGAACTACAGTAACTGTCTCAAGAAAAGAATATCTGACACCATAACTGAAGACTTTAAAGTCCATCTTCATAATGAGTGTTTTGACCTACCAATGAAGAGAGAAAGTTAGACTGACAATCTATTTTTATAGAGTTTGACAGGAGAAACCTCTCTGTCACCTGGGCAATTCTAACTGCTGCTTTGCCTCCATTTCTCTCTCTCTCTCTCTCTATATATATATATATGTTTTTCCTATGGGACAACAGAGTGACATCATCATATCATTCTGTCCCCCACAGGCTCTCCCCTGCCCCAGACACTGTTTTGGGATTGGCAAAGCCGCGGCAGCCCAGCCTTGGCAGATTCTGCCTCCCAAAAGCCTGCAGCCAGAGCTGAGCAGACAGAACCCTTGGGAGGCAGAATCTGCCCAGGATGGGCTGCCAGGCACTTTGCTGTTCCTAAACAGCGTCTGGGGCAGGCAGCAATTCCAACCAGGGCTTGGGTGCCACTCCAGATCAGCCTGGAGGGGAGACCTGAGGTAGAAGCTTGGGGGGAGCTGGACCTGGGGACATTGCGGGCTTTCCTGATGGTAAGAAGGCCTGAGGCACAACGCGGGAGCAGGCCCAAAGGGGAAGCAGCACGGATCCTGGTGGCCGAGGGGAGATGCTGGCTGCATGCCAGGCTGTCCCTAGCAGCCTCCTGCTCGGGAGAAGCAACCACTGCACTATGTCCCCTTCTGGCAGCTGGCTGTGGTACACAATTGCGTACATGGGGCGGGCTGAGGTTTGGTTGCTGCTTGGGGGGTGGGGGCCACAAGGCTGTGCTTCTCTTAGGTGGGGGCTCTCAGCCCCCTGGCCCAGGGGACTGCTTAAACTTGTGTGAGGCCTGGGACGCGGCCTACTCTCACTGGGAACAGAGGCAGGCTCCATGTCCCTGGCCACCCACCACCCCATCCTCCTCTGTGCCCCAAGTGTCCACACCAGCACAGAGCCGTCCAGGTGGAACTTGCCACCACAGCCGGGCAAGCCCTGAGGCATCACAGATGGGAGGCCCAGCAGCATTCGCAGTGACTGTGGCCAAGTGGGGATGGAGTAGTTGGGGGGTGGGAGGAACCTGCATCTGCATGGTGGTACCCAAAGACTCCTCTCACTGCATGGTCCCCCGGCCCTCTTTCCATCCTCCATGGCCCGAGCCCCTCTCCTGCCCCCTCACAGACTCCCATCCCCCCTTCTCAACCTGGCATCCCAAAGAAACCCCCGCTCTCTGACCCTCTCTCTTTCTCTGCCTCCTTTCCATTTCCTTTGCCCACAGACACCCCCCTTCTCTGCTTGACAGCACCCCAGCAGTGCCACCTTTGCTGACCCTTCTCTCCAGGCAGCTGCCCCAGATCCTCCTCTCACAGCACAGCAGTTCCTCATCCCTCCCCCTGCTCCCCCAGAAATTCCTGCGTACAGGCCTGATGCCATTTCTTTGCTGGTTAGGTTGCCTATTCATGGGAGTGGGCAGAGTGTGCATAGGGAGGGAGGAAAGGGGATAAGGGAATATGTGGGGATGGGTGGTGTGGTAAGGGGGGTTGGTGGGGGTTAAGGGGATATAGGAATGGAGGCAGGGGGAGAGCAGTGTGGGGGTGCACAGGGGAGGGGTTAGGGTAGAATGGGTGGGAGTAGGAATGGAGGGAAGGGAATGGGGATGGAAGACCGAGTGGGGCTAGGGATGGAAGGAGGGAGATGGGCTGTGGGCCATGGACTATTTTATTGGTGGGTGAGGCAGGAGTGGGAAGGGTGTGGATGTGGGGGTCTGGATGGGGATTGAAGGGCACAAGCAAGTGGCATGGGCTAAGAGTGTTTGTATCTAGGGGGCCATCCAGGCAGGGCCGTAACAAGGGTGAGGTGAGTGAGGCACTTGCCTCGGGCGCACAGCTGAGGGGGCACAGTCCCACAGCTGTGCACCATGTCTAGGGTTTCAGGAAGTACATGGGCTGCACTTCCCCTCCCCAATCAGCCAGCGTGCTGCCTGAAAAGCTGGGTTTGTGGCACACCAGCTTCTTCCTTCCCCCTGCTGCCTTCCTGTGCAGGGAGCAAGGAGCAGGGTGCGCGCTGCCTGAGCAGTTGGAGCTGGAGCGGTCCTGGGACTCCTACTCCCCCTCCCCTGCTTCACGTAGGAAGCAGCAACCAAAGCTCAGCCCACCCCTTGCACACAGTCACGCACCACAGCCAGCTGCCAGAAGGGGAGATGGTGCAGTGGTTGCTTCTCCCAAGCAGGGGGCTGCCAGGGACAGTTGGAGCTGGTGGGGTTCCAGGACTCCGACTCCCCCTCCTCCGCCCCCCACAGCCAGGCAGCAGGGGAAGGAAGTCACCAGTATGCCACAGACCCAGCTGTTCAGGAAACGCTGGCTGTTTGGAGGAGGGGGAAGCAGCACACGTGCTTCCTGAGAGCCCAGACTTGGCGTGCAGCTGCAGGATCCCCAGGTACTGGCCCCAGCTGTCCCTGTCCCCTCCCCCAGCCAGACTCCCCCCCCCATGAGTACCCTGTCCCAGCCCCCCCCAGCACCCTGTCCCAGCACCCTGCCACCTGCCCCAGCACCCACCAGCATCCTGTTCCCTGCCCCAGCACTCTGTCCCCTTCCTCCACCAGCACCCTGCCCCACTTCCCTGCCACCTGCCCCACCACCCACCAGCACTCTGCCACCTGCCCCACCACCCTGTCCCAGCACCCTGCCGCCTGCCCAAGCACCCTGTCCCCTGCCTCCGCCTCCACCACACCCTGCCCACACCAAGGACAGTCAACATCGACCGCTGCTTAGAGGCGCCATTGTCCGATTTCTAAAAAGATGTTTCCTTTATGAGGTCCATGGGAAAGTTAATGTGGTGATCCCTTAAACATATGTTTCCAATTTTCAAGATAACTATTTTAATTGGGAGTTTGAGCCATTTAAAGGCTATTGTATTTAAGTTAAAGAATTTTAGCAGGATTTTTTTTTGGGTGATTCTTTTGTTAAAATGGATACTGCTAATCTTCAAAAAGCAGCAGTAGAATTAAGTTTTAAATATGACAGCAATTTGAATGCCTCGGAAATTTCATCAGAAATTCAGAGTTTTAAATATCAGGCATTAGCGCTGTTGCCAAACGTTTCATCTGCGACTAGTTTGGACTTTCTACAGTTAATTCATTAATATAATCTGGCCGAATCTTATCCAAATTTGGAAATTGCCCTGCGAATATTTCTCTGCTTGCCAGTGACTATGGCTTCTTGCAAATGAAGTTTTAGTAAACTAAAATTAATTACTGTTATATATGTATTTTCCCTTTTTCTACAAAATAACTACTATGAATATATAAACATGAAAGGGTGCAATTTTATAATCTTGCCTCAGGCGCAAAATGAGCTAGTTATGGCACTTCATCCAGGGGTATAGTGGGCAGGAGCGGAGAATGGTGCAACTGACTTGGGGCCATGTAGAGCGCAGTTGGGCTCAGTGCAAGATTAACAGGCTCTCTGGCTGCAAACGCAGCCAGTGAGAGGAGGGTTGGCAAGCATAGCAAGTAGGGGGCACAGCCCCTTAGTGTTCTATTAACTTTTCCTATTGTGTATTCATCACTTAATTAGACTTATTTTCTTAAATGATTATTTACTGTATACTAGGTTTTTGTGTAAACACTGATTATACCATCACACGTTATATATGTACTCAATGATTTCTCAATTTTAAAACTTTCAGATGAGCCGTTTGAGTTTATATTATATTTGTTATCCATCTCTACCCTTTGAGCTTGGTCTGTGACAGCTTCAGGAGACATAGCTGTGATCATGTTAAAGTACAAGTGTAGTGTAATGATGTAAGCAGCAGAAGGGGTTCAGCTTCTTCAGAATGTGCCTGCATCTGGAGAGCCCCATCAACCCCTTGCATCACCATGGCTAGTCTGTAATTTTAGTGTAAAAGCCTCCTCAGAGATAATGTGATATTTTCAAGGACATGGGAGCAACACTCCCAGCTCAAAGCATAGACATACCCTAAGAGGCACCCTACTAAAGTTGTGCACCATGTTTTAGCTACCCTAAGTCCTACTAAAATCTGTCAGCACCCCATATGTGTTTATTCCCTGCCTCTCCGGTTTTTGGGAGTGGATTGGAATCTTTCTTCTCTCTCTGCATCTCCTCTTGGCAGTTCTTTTCTCTCTCCCTTTCTGGCTGGGAAAAGCTATTTCATCTCACATGGAGAAGGAGGCTGTCTGCCAGTAAAATGAAAGTGATACGGTATCATGTTGATGAAGTGAAGCCTAGGTTCATCATATTTTCAGCTTCCTCTCATTCTCTTGAAGGATCCGCTTTGATTTGCCATTAGCCTCAGAAAAATGAACTTGTTTAAAACAATACCACTGGAAAATATAACACGCACTTTGTGACATAAACCAGATTGCTAATTGTAATAAGTAAATAGGGTCAATCACCAATCTTGTTTCTTGCATAATTCTATTTATTAAAATCTATTGTATCAATATCCATTAGACATAAAACAATTGTGATGACTATGTAAGCCAGGGGTCTGAAGGACTGCTTGAAATGCAGCCAGCTGAAGTGGTTTAGCCTTGCAAGGTAAGTAACTGTTGATATGTAAATACAGCTCATGCTGGGATGGGGAAGGAATCTGGGGTGTGATTATGTAAACCCAATTCAGCCAGGGCTGATGGAGGATCGGTTGTTAGAATGGAATGTGATGTACTGTAACTAATTTGGGCTGTTGTGGGGTCACAAATCATGCTACCCCTAAATGTGGGAACTGTAAAATATGACACCAGTGCTTGCAGGAGAGACACCATCATTGTAAGAGGTCCCAGATGAACAAGCGTCTCCCTTCCAGAGTTGAGTGAACGGAGTTGGGGGGAAAGGGCTTGAGCCAGCCTGCTTCATGCTTGCCAGGTGTGAGCTGTAAGACTGGTTCAACCTGCCTCTTTCCCCCCTTGTTTTAAGGATAGACCTAAAACAGACACCATCAGGAGTCTTTTTCCTAGTCCAATGGAAGCTGGAATCTTTTGCCAGCCTAGGTGGTAGCTAAAGAGTTGAAATCAATAAGAGTTGAAGTGACTGGTTTGGCCTAGAGCCAGACCCATTCCAGCCAGCAAGATTGCTGGCAGGAGTGACCAGCAGGTGGCTGGTAGGAGTGGCGGTAGGCAGCTGGCAGGAGCAACCAATGGGCAGCTGATAGAAGCGGCGGCAGGCAGCCAGCAGAGTGGCTGGTGGGAATGACTGGCAGGCAGCCGGTAGGGGCAGTGGCAGGCGGCCAACAGAGTGGCTGGTGGGAACAACTGGCAGGCGGCCAGTAGGAGCAGCGGCAGGCGGCCAGCGGAGTGGCTGGCAGGAACGACCGGCAGGCGGCCAGTAGGAGCAGCGACAGGCGGTGCAAGCAGACCACAGGAGCATCATAAAGGTGGCATGGCCTCAGGCTCAATGAGTGGAGTCATCAGGGTGATGTGTCAGGGTCTGCACTGACTGGACAGAGCTGTAAGTGGGGCGTTTGAAGTGGGGTACGGAGAAAGTTTGGGTAAATGAATGGAACCCTTAGGCTACGTCTACACTGGCAGCTTCGTCCAGAAGAACTGTTTTGCAGAAGAGTTCTTGTGCAAAAACTCTTCCACAAGAGAGCATCTACATGGGCATGTGCTTTTGTGCAAGAGATGTGCTTTTGTGCAAGAGCATCCATGCCAGTGTAGACGCTTTCTTCCACAAGAAAGCTCTGATGGCCATTTTAACCATAGGGGCTTCTTACGCAAGAAATTCATGTTGCCTGTCTACATTGGCCTCTTCTGGAAGAGCTCTTGTGCAAGAAGGCTTATTCCTCGTGGGGAGAGGAATAACTCTTCCGGAAGAAGCCCTGTTTTACAATGCTATACTGTAAATTTACTTCTGAAAGAAAGCTCGTGCTGTGTAGACAGCCAGCAAGTTTTTGCGGAAGAACGGCTGTTCTTCCGGAAGAAGCTGCCAGTGTAGACGTAGCCTTACATTGTTGGACTAGTGAGCCTGAGAGGCAAAGGACATTCTTCAATCCATTTGAGCTGAGATGGTTACTCATGGGGGGTTAGGAACTATGTTTGTGGTATTTTTCCAAACTAATGCCATGTAACTTCTCTTCCTCTTTCATTAAAAGTTTCTTTCCTACACTAAGACTCTGTGCTTGCGAGTGGGGAAACATTGCCTCTCAGAGGCACCCAGGGGTGTGTGACTTTCCCAGGCTACTGGGTGGGGGGCTCGAGCCGGTTCTGTGTGAGATGGATGAAAAGGAACCCCTAGATATTGAACCCAGCCCTAGCTGCTGCTGGCACTACCTGGCAGAAGGGTTACAACTATAATCATTTGTAAGAGTAGTCATTGCAATGAATGAATCACAGGGTCTGTATTTCCAGCTTTCACTTTTAGACTACTAAGTACTTTTTAGGGAACAGAGATCTAAGGGCTGAAAGGGAAGTAAAGTGGGAAGTCTTGAAGGGGCTTTCCAGAAGTTGACTGGATTGTATGGGGAATGGTGAGAACAGAGGGGAAGCTGGCAAACAAGAATGTTGTGGGTGGGCACTAGATGTCTGGAGGTGTTGGGGAGTGAACCAGCTATTGGGAGGGGTTAAAGACTGAGTAGAAGTCAGTGGCGGAAAAAGGTTCAAGTGAGAGAGAGGGAACCAACAGCTGGGAGAAGAAAGTTGTACCGGGGTGTTTTTGTGAGCTTTGTGGAAAGGTTGGGAATTGGGATGTATGTTAAGGTGAAGACAGCAGAAAGAAATAGGTGTGGATAATTACACATACCCAATACAGTTTACTGACCATGTCTGAATATTCTAAGACAGCGGTCACCAAGCAGTCAATCGGGATCTCCTGGTAGATCTTGGAGCCTCTAACAGGTGATCCTGACTGGGTTTGGCCAAGAGGATAGCTAAGTGCAACACTTCAGCTGCCTCTCCCTGCACTGCCCTTTTGCACCTTGGAGCTGTTTCCCTCTCCCACCCTGTTTTTATCTGCACAGAATGGAGGTGGGGGGCACAACAGGGTTTGGGATGGAGGGAGTTTGTTGGCTGCTTTTGAGAGTGGGGCCAGGCCACTGCACCACCACACAGCAGCCATCTGTGGTAAGCAGTGTCCACCTGGAACCTGCATGCTGAACCCCTGTCCCAGTCATGTACACCCTCCTGCACCCCAAGCCCCGGTCCTAGCCCTGAGCACCCCTAGACCCAAACTCCCTTACAGAGCCTGTACCCTAAACCCCCTCCTGGACCCCAACTCCTGCCCTAGGCTCAGCTCAGCCAGATCCCTTAGCCCAAGACCAGAGCCTGCGCCGCAACCCTCTGCCCTGCCTGATGAAAGGGAGGAAGGATGGAGTGAGCAGGGGCGGGGCCTGGGAGAAGAGGCGGGGCCAATATATTTGGGTTGGAGGTAGATCCTGGATTGCACTTAAATTCAAAAAGTGACCGCATACTTTGAAAGGTTGGAGACTCCTGTTCTAAGAAGAGTATACAGTTTAGCTATATCATGTGTGTATACACATGTGTATATATGTAAATCATTGTAATTTAAGTCATGTGCAAAAGATAACACTAAAGAGCCTGAGATTAAACACCAACACATTTAAATGCTTCCTTTAGGACATCAATCATTGTCTTGTGACAAAATCATATTCACTATAACTATAGTTGGTGCTAGCTCTTTTGTATGAAAAGAAAAACTCTGTTATGGGGGACTTAAATTTGGGAGATATATGATGGCAGTCTTGACTCAAAACTTAAGTCTTAAAATGTCATTAGTTTCTAAAAAATATATATTGTTTTCTTAACAGAAAAGGCCATTTCTTAAGGATCAGTGATCATAATCTGACATTTAATATAGGTAAATGGAACACAGTCTCAATCAGAAATATATGTGCTTCAAAGGGCTAATTTCCCTAACATGAGGAAAAAATGCAGCAGAATTGATTGGGAGGAAACATTTAGAAAAACATGTGAATGAAAATTATGAGCGCTTTGTAAAGAATTATTTGATGGCCAAAAAGCCATAATTTCAAGATCATAACTTTGGCTGTTTCAGTGATGAAGTGAATCCTGCAATTAAAAACTAAAAATCAATATAAAACAAGTGATAAGCAAGGGGAAATAGATAGCAACTGTATACATTAGAAATACAGAAAATTGATAAGGGAAGCTAGGAATGTCAGAGAAAAATCCATGGTTGCCAGGGCAAAAGGCAATAATGAGTCTTAAGTATACTAGAAGCAAAAGAAATCCTAGCAGTGGTTTAGGCTCACTATCTCTTTGGAGATAGTGTTAATAATTGTGCAGAACTGTATGGTTTGTCGGTATTTAGAAAGTATCGAGACAGTGTCCTTTTATCACATGGGGATGATGAAACACTTTCCATTCCATTATTAACTGAGGAGGATATTAGATCTCATCTACCAGAGATAAACATTTTTAAATCGCAGGCCTAGATAACTTCCACCCAAGAGTCCTAAATTTGTCTGAGGAGACCTCTGTCCTGCTGATGTTCATTTTAAAATAAATCTTGACCTACCAGGGCAAAAAAAGAGCAAAGGGTGGTCAGTTGACATCAGTCCTAGGCAAAAGAATGACATAGCTGATACAGATTTCAATTAGTAAAGAATTAAGGAATAGGAATATAATTAACGTTAGTCAACATGAAAGTAAGTCTTGTGAAGCCACCTTGATTTCATTTGTTGAAATGAGTTTGGTTGATAATGGTAAATGGTTAGATATTCTATACTTAGACTTTTGTAAGGTGTTTGATTTAGTCCTGTAAAACATTGTGACTTGAAAATTAGCATTACACATTATTAATAGACCACATTAAATGGATTAAAAACTAGCTGGTGAACAAATCTCAGAAAGTAGCTATCAGTGATGAATCATCAACTCAATGATTCTAGAAGGTTTTTGCACAAATTGTCACTAGGCATGATACTAATCAACGTTTTCCTCAGTGAGCTCGGTAAATATAAAATCACTGCTGATAAAATCGGCAGATGACACAAAGACTAAAGGAGAGGTTAAATAATTCTAAGGACAAGGCAGTGTCCAATTCTAAGGACAAGGCAGTTTACTCAAATTGCTTGGTAAACTGGGACAATTAAAAATGCATTTTTAAAATAGCCGCGGGCACGGAGTTCGACCTAAGGGGATTTAAAAATGGCGCCCGCCTGGCAAGATGCAAATGAAGCCCGGGATATTTAAATCCCGGGCTTCATTTGCAACTTCGAATGCCTACATTAACCACCCTAGTTCAAACTAAGGTGGTAGTGTAGACATACCCTTGCAGAAAAAAACAACAAATGGTCTGGTAGCACTTCATAGACTAACAAAACATGTAGATGGTATCATGAGCTTTCGTGGGCACAGCCCACTTCTTCAGATGACCAGAGTTTGTTGTTTTTTTCCATCTATTTAGTTTATCAAAAAAGATCGAAGGTCTCTTATTTTTAGCAAACCATATTTTCCTATGATTTAGCTGCATGTTTCCACAGAATTATTATAAATAGTCAAGTTCTGTGAAGATCTAGCATACACCATTTTTCTTACTATTTATTTTAGAAATGTGCATCTGTCTGTCCATTATTCTGTGAGTCCATTTGTTCAAGAACTCCTCTTAAATTAAGAGCTAAGACCACCAAATTTGGTATGCAGCTGCTTCTTATAACTGAAAGCAAGGAAAAGGTTTGGTTGTACCAGGAGAATGCATTGTGTCTGGAATTTGATTGTTTCTCATAAAAGGGAAGGGTCTGGTAGCAGGGATAGTTATACTGTAGAATGACCAGGGGGGAGGTGGGGACTGCGAGGGGCCAGAGATGGTGACGGGGACAGCTATAACCCCAGTGAGCCAGCAGGGGTGTAGAAATGGACAGCTATCTACTATATATTTCAGAGAGTTTATCTGTTTATCTGTCTGTCCCCTAGCTGGGGGACATACACCTCTCCCCCGGCTTGCTTGCTGCAACTGCAGTGACCATGGATAAGTGCTACTCACTTGGCCCAAGCTGCTGTGGTGAGAGAGGGCTGGGGTTTTCCTCTCTCCCCCGGGCAGCCAGCATACTGAACACCTCATCCCCAATCCCCAACCCAGAATAATTATTTAAATGAAGAAAAACAAAACTTGAGTAAAGGACTCGAGCAATGCCAGGTAAATCTTCTAGCTGAAAATAAATCAAACAGATACTAGGAAAATCTGAGTCCTCCTACATTGCTTCTGATGGGGAACAGTATTACTACACTCTTCAGAACTACAGCACGGGCATGAGATTTCATACTATGTTTTTCTTCTTGCTCCTTTAAGCATTTTCCACCTTACAAGGATTTCTTTAAATGACAGGGCTCCAGACTAGCGAACATCTCCTTCCCCTCCCTCCCTTGCCCCCCCATGGAGTGTGTGATGTGACTGGCAGCTAGAAGCTGTTGGCTTCTAATCAAGGTTTGAAATCTAGAAACCTCTGCTGATTGGCTGACCCTTAGCAGGGGGCGGGACTATCAGGCAGTCCAGGGCTTTATAAGCAGTGAGTCAGCAACCAGGAAGCTTGTGAACAGGTGATTGCAAACAGGGAGTTTTGAGAGGGAGTTCTCCAGGTGAAGGAGAAGCAAATACAGGACCCTTGAGGGAAGTGGCTGTGTGAAGTGTGTGTTGTGTTTGGGGCTTTCTTGATGTGTGCTGAGCTTGTGTTTGTTTGTGAGTGTGGTGGTGGGGTATTTTTCCCCCCTCTTTCCCCTCGCACCCCCCCCACGGAGTGTGTGCTGTGACTGGCAGCTGGAAGCTGTTGGCTTCTAATCAAGGTTTGCAATCTAGAAGCCTCTGTTGATTGGCTGAGCCTTAGCAAGGGGAGGGACTATCAGGCAGTCCAGGGCTTTATAAGCACTGAGTCAGCAACCAGGGAGCTTGCAACAAGGTGATTGCAAACAGGGAGTTTTGAGAGGGAGTTTGGAAGGGAATTGGGAAGGGGGCGAGGTACACTTGCCATTCTTTTAAATCCTTTCTCTAGGAAAGCAGGTATGGATAGTGATAGGTCAGATGTTGTTACCTGCACAGCTTGTGCCACGTTTGTCTTCCTCCCGGAAGAAAGAAGGGATTTCATCTGCACTAAGTGCAAGTTCATCGCCATTTTGGAAGAAAAAATTAGAGGACTGGAGGCCTGAGTGTCGACCCTATGCTCCATCAGAGAGGATGAAGACTTCCTCGATAGAAGGCAGTGTTTAATCCTGCAGACATGATAGGTGGAAGAGCCAGAGAGGGCAGTACAGGACAAGGAAAAGAACTGGCAGCATGTAACTTCTAGAAGGAAAAAAAAGGCCAACTCAGGAATCCCCCATTGCTACAAAGTAAGTAATCTCTTTCAGGCTCTCTCCACAGGCACTGAAGTGGAGAATGCTTTGGGAGGGACCTCTCAAGGAAGAAATTGGAAGGGAACACCATCTACTGGATGGCATGGTATGAGTAGTCCTAGAAATGGGGGTTCCAGACCACCACCCCCAAAAGAAAAAGACAGGAGGTGGTGGTCGGGGACTCCCTCCTTAGAGGGACTGAGTCATCCATCTGCCGTCCAGATCTGGAATCTTGAGGTGTGCTGCTTTCCGGGAGCTCGAATTCAGGATGTGACCGAGAGTCTTACAAAACCGATCAAACCTTTGGATCGCTACCCCTTCCTGCTTCTTCATGTGGGAACTAATGATATGGCCAAGAATGACCTTGAGCGGGTTACTGCGGATTATGTAGCATTGGGAAGAAGGATCAAAGAATTCGAAGCACAAGTGGTGTTCTCGTCCATCCTCCCTGTTGAAGGGAAAGGTCTGGGTAGGGATCATCAAATTGAGGAAGTAAATGCATGGTTGCGCAGGTGGTGTCACAGAGAGGGCTTTGGTTTCTTCGACCATGGGACTCTGTTCCAGGTACAAGGATTGTTAGGAAGAGATGGGATCCACCTAACCAAGAGAGGAAGGAGCATCTTCACGAGCAGGCTTGCAAAACTACTGAGGAGGGCTTTAAACTAGGTTCGTTGGGAGGCGGTCACCAAAGCCCAGAGGTGAGTGGGGAAGTCGGATACCGGGAAGAAATGCAAAGAGGAACGAGCAACAAAGAAGGACCCCTGATTCGAATGGAGAAGGTAGGGCAAACAACTGGTTATCTAAGGTGTTTGTACATGAATGCAAGAAGCCTGGGTAACAAACAGGAAGAATTAGAGGCCCTGACCCAGTCCAAGAACTAGATTTGATTGGGATAACAAAGACTTGGTCAGATGACTCGCATGATCGGAGCGCTATCATGGAAAGGTATAAACTGTTCAGGAAGAACAGGTGGGGGAGAAAAGGAGGAGGAGTTGCACTGTATGTAAGAGAGCACTATGATTGCTCAGAACTCCAGTATATAGAGGGAGAAAAGCCTGTTGAGAGTCTATGGGTTAAGTTTAGAGGTGCAAACAACAGCAGTGATGTTGTGGTTGATCCAGTGTCCTATAGCAGACACCAGGTGGATGAGGTAGATGAGGCTTTCTTCAGACAACTGAGAGAAGCTTCTAGATTGTAGGCCCTGGTTCTCATGGGGGACTTTAATCACACTGACATCTGTTGGGAGACAAATACAGCAGTACACAGACAATCCAGGAAGTTTTTGGAGAATGTTGGGGATAACTTCTTGGTACAAGTGCTGAAGGAATCAACCAGGGGCCATGCGCATCTTGACCTGCGGCTCACAAACAGGGAGGAACTAGTTGGGGAAGTAGAGGTGGGTGACAACCTGGGAAGCAGTAAGCATGAGATGATAGATTTCAGGATCCTGACCAAAGGAAGGAAAAAGAGTAGTAAAATACACAACCTGGACTTCAGAAAATCAGACTTTAACTCCCTCAGAGTATGTCTACACTACAGCATTATTTCGAAATAGCTTATTTTGAAATAACGTGTCTACACACAAAATGCATTTTGAAATCGTTTTTTACTATTTCGAAATAGCGCATCCACACTGAATCGCATTTAAGGCCGGCTGGAACCAGGTCCAGCAGGGCATCAGGTCAGGAGTTACTTTGTGTGGCTGCTGTCTCAGGCTATCTGAGGCCTGTGCTTAAAGGGACTCCCTCTGGACAGCCGGTTTTCAGCTTTCCCTGCTTGCTTGCCTACCTTGATGATGGACAGCAAAGCATTTTGTCTCTGTGTGCTCTAGTTGCCTTCACTTGGGACACCACAGCACTCTGCAACATGGAGCCAGAGCTGCCCCTGGGCACTCTGGTGCTTCTTTTGGATGCGTTGCTGTGAGCCTGGCTGCACTTTCTGCAGGCTGCCATCCGGGAGGTCCATCGGGGGGCTGTCAGTATCCAGGAGGCCCGGTGGAAGAGCTTCCAGCCTGAGGAGCACTCAGAGCCTCCCTGGTCTGCCCCACTGGGGGCTTCTGCCTCATTCCTCTCTCACATTCTTCCACTTACCCTCCCTAACCTTCCTTTCTAATGTCAAATAAAATACATGTATTTTCATGAACACAAACTATTTATTTAACAAAACTGGGGTGGGGGAATGAAACTCTGGTGAGACTGGGGAAAGGAGGTGGGAGAGGGGAGAAAAGAGGGGAGGGGGAAACCTGGGAGGAGGGAGCTGGAAGGGGGAGCAAGGGGGAGGGGAAGCTCAGGGTTAGGGGTCTCACCGGACCAACTTGATTTTCATGCAAACCTGCTCCTGGGTTCGCATGTGGCCTTTGGTGGCCAGGCTGGCAGCTATCCTGCCATAGATGGCTGCGTTCCTCTGTCTAGTGTGGAGATCATGGACTTTGGGGGAATCCCCCCCCCAAACCTGAATAAGGTCCATGATCTCCACCCTGGATAAGGAAGGCCCTGTCAGGCTCCTGGGAGCTGGCAGACTGCTCCTAGGGAGCGGTGGAGGGCTGGCTGCCAGTGGCTTGTTGGCTCATGTTGTGGGGCCACTGGGTCAGGGGCAGTGCCTGCTGGCTCTGGGCTGGCAGGCTTGGAGATGGCACAGGCACTGTAGCCAGAGTCAACACTTTAAAGGGCTCCAGGGATGGGGGAGGGAGAGGAGTGTTCTTGCTTGAGGCTGGAGTGGCCACCAGGGAAGGCTGGAGGCCCCCTATTTCGATATAAGTGTCTACACAGCACTTATTTCGAAATAGCTATTTCGAATTTGGCGTTATTCCTCATGGAATGAGGTTTACCAATTTTGAAATAAGCCCTCCACTATTTTGAATTAATTTCAAAATAGTGGTTTGGCTGTGTAGACGCTAGTAAAGTTATTTCAAAATAACACCTGTTATTTTGAAATAGCTTTGATGTGTAGAGACCTGATGGGCAGAATCCCCTGGGATGCTAACATGAAGGGGAAAGGACTCCAGGAGAGCTGGCAGTATTTTAAAGAAGCCTTATTGAAGGCACAGGAAGAAACCATCCCAATGCGCAGCAAGACATGCAAATATGGTAGGAGACCGGATTGGCTTACTGGGGAAATCCTTGGTGAACTTAAGCACAAAAAGGAAGCTTACAAAAAGTGGAAACTTAGACAGATGACTAGGGAGGGGTATAAATGTATAGCTCGAGAATGCAGGGGAGTTATCAGGAAGGCAAAAGCGCAACTGGAATTGCGACTAGCAAAGGATGTGAAAGGTAACAAGAAAGGTTTCTACAGGCATGTTAGCAAGAAGAGGGTCATCGGAGAAGGTGTGGGGCCCGTACTGGATGAGGGAGATAACCTAGTGACAGATGATGTGGGGAAAGCTGAAGTACTCAATACTTTCTTTGCCTCTGTCTTCACAGACAAGGTCAGCTCCTAGACAAATGCACTAGGTGATGGAATATGGGAAGAAGGTGGACAGCCCTTGGTGGGGAAAGAACAGGTTAGCTAATCGTACACAATGTATACGTATACCTAAACATACACAAATCCATGGGTCCGGATTTAATGCATCTGAGGGTACTGAGGGAGTTGGCAAATGTCATTGAGGTGCCTTTGGCTATTATTTTTTAAAAGTCGTGGAGATCGGGAGAGATCTCAGATGACTGGAAAAAAGGCAAATGTAGTACCCATCTTTTAAAAAGGGAAGAAGGATGATCCAGGGAACTATAGACCGGTCAGTCTTACCTCAGTCCCCGGAAAAATGGAGGGGATCCTCAAGGAATCCATTTTGAGGCATTTGGAAGAGGGGAAAGTGATCAGGAATAGTCAGCCTGGATTCACAAAGGGCAAGTCATGCCTGACCAATCTGATTTGCTTCTATGATGAGGTAACTGTCTCTGTGGATATGGGAAAGCCAGTGGATGTGATATACCTTGACTTTAGCAAAGCTTTTGATACGGTCTCCCACAATATTCTTGCCAGCAAGTTAAGGGAGTGTGGATTGGCTAAATGGACTGTAAGATGGATAGAAAGCTGGCTAGAAGGTTGGGCCCAGCAGGTAGTGATCAAAGGCTCAATGTCAGGTTGGCGGTCGGTTTCTAGCAGAGTGCCCCAAGGATCAGTTCTAGGACTGGTTTTGTTCAATATCTTTATAAATGACCTGAATGAGGGGATGTATTGCACCCTCAGCAAGTTTGCAGATGACATTAAGCTAGGGGGAGAAGTAGATATGCTGGAGGGCAGGGATAGGGTCCAGAGTGACCTAGACAAATTGGAGGATTGGGCCAAAAGAAATCTGATGAGGTTCAACAAGGACAAGTGTAGAGTCCTGCTCTTGGGAGGGCGACCAAAACGCTTAGGAGGCTGGAGCATATGGCCTACGAGGAGAGGCTGAGGGATTTGGGTTTGTTTAGTCTGCAGAAGAGAAGAGTGAGGGGGGATTTGATAGCAGCCTTGAACTTCCTGAAGGGCGGTTCCAAAGAGGCTGGAGAAAGGCTGTTCCTCGTAGTGATGGATGGCAGAACAAAGAGTAATGGTCTCAAGTTACAGTGGGAGTGGTCTAGGTTGGATATTAGGAAAAACTATTTCACTAGGAGGGTGGTGAAGCCCTGGAATGAGTTATCTAGGGAAGTGGTGGAATCTCCATCCCTAGAGGTTTTTAAGTCTCGGCTTGACAAAGCGCTGGCTGGGTTGATTTAGTTAGGATTGGTCCTGCCTTGGCAGAGGGCTGGACTTGATGACCTCCTGAGGTCTCTTCCAGCTCTATGATTCTATGAACACACTCTCAAGCAAACAGACTAGATGTTTCAATCAGCCTCTCTCCACCTGACATAGGGCAGCCAAGAAAAGGGCTCACTTCCTACTCTGTGTTCAGTCAGAGAAGGTATTTCTATTAGTTCTTCCTTGCAGAAGCCCAAAGTGAGTAAATAACTCAGAGTTTTCTTAAACCAACAGTTGTTTGTTTAGTCATAGTTAACTGTTTTTATCCTTGCCTACTTTGTTATATAGGCATGAGTTAGATTTCTTATTATGTAAAGATACATAGTTTCATTTGTTAGTTTTATTTGTAACGAAAGAGTTTTAGGGGAAAATCTTTTTCTGTGGTGTCATGAACAGGAGGAATGCCAACCAGCACCCTGTGACTTAACTCCAGTACCTAGCAAAGGTGTAGTCCAAGGGGCTGGAAGAGCCAATCAAGATAGAGTGTTGAAATTTAAATTGGATATAGGTTCCTTGCTTGCTTTCTGTGTGTGGGAGAAGTAATCTAGGAGTTGAGAGATACAGAATGATTTAAATCCAGATGGGATTATCATGCCCCTTCCCCTCCATGGAATTCAGGGCATGGGAGTGGACTGAACAAAGAGAAAATTAGAAGTGAGTACCAGGGAAATGTGAATGTGAGTCCAGTAGCATTCAGGGTAATTTTTCTTTCTTTTGTGTGTTTGTTTGAACTGCTCTGTGTGATTCTATGACTCCCCTCTCTCCTTATCATCTAAGCATTGTGCCAGAGTTTTTTTTCTTCTATTTTAATTCAGTTTCTTCAGTTGATCTATAACATCTAATAATCAAGTATACTTTATCAAGTTTATCTTTTGTTTTGTAATAAAAATCACTTCTTTTAAAGTGGTGATTTCATTCTTGTGTCCTGGAAGGTCTGTCTGTCTGTATGTATCTGCATGCCTCTATCTGAGGGGTCAGCTACCAAAGACTGCAGCTTGTTTTTCTCTTTTCCTTTTCAAGCTCTTTTGGGGCAAAAGAGCATAAGATACCCCTGGGTGTGATTTCAAGTGTTCATCCCTGGCTTTTTACGGATCAAAAAGTTCTTGATGGTGGCAGCAAATTCCCCAAAATCTGTGTATTAAGATTTGAGGGGGGGCAGTTTTTGTAACCAGTGCCTGTAGAGGCAAGGGATTAAAGCTCTCTTGTGGGCCCCCACCTTCTGCATTCAGAGTGCCAGAGTGGGGAACAGCCTTCACATGTGACTTTTAATCATCTCTCTTTATCTGAGTGATACAAGACCTAAATAATCTTGATAAATCAAGCAGCAGTGATATGTGTTAATTGATGCAGAATATAAGAAATTTTCTTTAGAGAGCAAAAGTTATTTTTGACTAGGAAAGGCTCTAACTTTAACCTTCCTTAATCTGCTAGCATGATGTAGCCTACTTTAATTAACAATAGATTGATTATCTCATTACTTTAATATTCACTCATGCAGTTATTAACATCTCCTTTTCTGTCCCTTCTTCTGTCCTGTCCAATCTCCTTAGTGTTTTCCACCATAGTGCTGAAAGGCAGTTATAGCTATACCTGACTCTTCTGGTGCTGTTGTTAATGGAATGGACAAGTAATTAACCTTGTCATCATTATGGTACTCCCCTACACCTTTATTATTAATCTTTTAAAATAACAAGCCCTTCCCCAGTGCTGCAGAGTATGCAGGGAATAAAAAGAGCAAAGACCCTTTTGAGAAGTCATAGCGAAGAGGCATCTGTCCTGCATGAAATGCTTCTTTGGCAACCCCCTGGGAAAATGCTAGTGGAAGTGAAGGATCAGTTTTATAGTATGATCGAAGCTGTTACCTCAAGATAAGTATTTATACCTTTAAACACTGTATAATTATTTTTTTTACTATTTTTAAGACTAAGCAAACTTGCTTGTTTCAGTAGAGTGATCAGATAACAGAGCTAACAGGAGCTGAGCATTTAATTTAGAAACAAGCACATTCTTGATTATTAAATATATTTATTGTTTTAGATCTGTAGTGATTGGTATTTATAGAGAACATATCACTATAGTCTCAGTTCTGCAACTTAGGCACATATCCCCAAAGGTATTTGGGCTCTGAACTTTCAGTGGCTTGCTTTGAGAATCTGGCCCTTAATAACCTACATTTTCAAACTGTGTAAGTGTGATCCTCAAAAAAGAAATAGGCAAGTAGAACCTATAATGCCTCTGTTAGCCTAGCAAGTGTTTTGGTTATCAAAAAAACTTCCTAAAATACTTAAAACTTCTGCTGATTTTTTTTGCAGCTTTTAGTAAGGAGCAGAGCCCATTAACATTGATCAATGCCCACTGTGAAAAATTAAGCCTTTTCAGATTATTACCTCATGATACTTAAGGATGTTTTTGAAACTAGCTAGTTTTGTGATACATGAAAGGGAAGGCTAATGTAAATATAAATAATTTCATTCATGCTGTATTAGTCTCAGTGCTGAGCCAATATCCATTACACAAAAGGTTTATGATTGTAGATATTTACTTTTCACATACACTGCCACTGCCCTGTTCTTTATGTTGTGGGAAAGTTATTGAGGACCACAATAGGGCAGGATTATAATAGGAACATCCCAGCTTGCTATATATGTTTAATAGGATAGAACTACTTTCACTTGCATGAGAATATACTGCAAGAGTGTTCTCTTGCTCTTCAGTTTTAATTAGATTTGGTCCTAGAATGTGGCTTTATTGGATAACTGCTTGAACTCCTGAGCTGGAGAGAACTATCTGTACGCTACTTGCAAACAGACTTTTATTGTTAGCAACAACACACCTTTAAACAACATACTTCCTTTAGTCTGTCATTAGTTGGAACTGCTGAAGAACTGCCATGTATTTAAAGGAGTGTTAAGAGTAGACAGCAGTTTAACATTTCCAAATTCACATTTAATTTAGATGGCAAGGGACACTGTTAAAGCATTTGGATTCTGTCTGTTAAGTTGCGTGTTATATTTGTGAAGATGCTGCTTATTCTGTTGTCAGTAGAGCAGGAAAAGGTTTAAAGTAACCTATCACTGAATAACTTTGTTTTTCTAAAGCATAATGCAATAAATCTTGCCTATGCTGCTGGGTTTATTAGTGATACTTTGTGGCTACAAACATAGCTAATTCTTGGGTACCCTGTTACTTACTGGAACTTGGGCCAAGGAACCTCATGCCTCCTATGGGGAGAGTAAAGTGCCTAAGAAAGTGATTCTTAGAAGCAGCAAACCAAGTGGGGAGCCACATAAACTAGTCAGGAGTGAAATGCACAAGAAAGGGATAGGACTTAGGCCCAGAGCCACAAGGTATTTAAGTGCCTAAATCTCACTGATTTGGGTCTTAGGCACCTGACTGCTAGGCAGGTGTGCCATTTATCTCTGTTTAGGATTCTCCATTGTGAATTCTCTCCTAGAGTTAGGTGTCTTCAGGTCAGCCCTTTCTCACAAAAAAGAGAGAGAGAGAGAGGGTATGTCTACACTAGAGTTTTGTTGAAAAAATGGCTGTTTTCCGACAAAACCTGTGTACATTCACACTGCAATCATGTTCTTCCGTAAGTAAATCAAAAGAACAGAGGGTTTTTTCTGGCATTGGTAATCCTCTTTCTACGAGGAAGAAGCCTTTTTCCGAAAGAGCTCTTTTGGAAAAAGGCATGTGTGGATGGAGAGGAGGGGTTTTTTTTGAAAGAAGAGGCCTCCAGGAAATAACAGGTGCCCTGGTGGCCACTCTGTCCAAACTCTATAGTTCCTGTCTCCTGGCCCCTCTTAAAGCTGTAGGCACCCTGGACGAGCCTTGTGGCAGGAAGCCGACCTCAGAGCAGCCCCTCGCTGAGCGGCTCTCCCTGCCACAGGCCTTGCCATCCAGGGCAGAGCCTCAAGCTCCCCATGACCCTCCTGGCCCTCACAGGGAGTAGTCCCACGGGTCCCAGGACCCACCCAGGGGACCAAGAGGCATGCACCCTCCTGGTCCCGAGTGGAGATCCTGTCCCTCCTCGAGCTGTGGGGTGAAGAGGACACCTTGCAGGAACTCCACTCCAAGCATCAAAACGCTGATATCTTCGAGCACATGACCGAGTCCCTGGTGGAGCACGGACACCCACCCTGGACCTTGGAACAGGTACGGAGTAAGGTGCAAGAGGTCACGGTAGAGGAGGAGCAGGAGGACCAGGGCCAGCCAGAGGAGGAGAGGGAGGAGGAGACCCTGTCCCTGGAGCCAGTGCCGGTCAGCCAAGATGTCTCCCAGGCCTCGTCGGACGCTGGGGAGGGATCTTCGGATGAGCAGCCTCAGTTTGTCACATACACAGAGCAGGGGATGGGGGTGCACAGGGGGCGGGGTGTGAGGGTCACTCGGGCTGCTCACTCTGGATAGCATGCTGCGGTCTGCCCACGTGGAACCACGTGCAGCATTAATGTGCGGCATGCGGATGCAGCAGGCAGTCCCTGAGCATGGGTGGGATCCTGCTGCCAGGCTCAGGGGAAGCCACACATATCTGGCCAGGGGGGCCCTCCTCCCAGCACCTGCCATGGCTGGAAGCAGGCTAGCCACAACAGTGCATGCAAGACCCCAGACACACCGAGCAGTGCTGGATACAACATGCAGCCATGCCTGCACGGGCGAGGCACTACCCCCTCCTGTGGGCAGCACTGCAACCTGCAGGTGTGTGTGCAGACCCCAGGGAAGGCCAGGCTGCTCCCTGCTCCTCTGCTGCCCATGGGGGGATCTCACTGGGGCTGGACACTTCCCTTGCCTGCTTCTCTGTGGGCCGGGGGGAGGGGTTGTGAAGCAGGCACCATGGCATGGTCCCCTGGGCACCCTCGGGGCCCCTGTGAGGCATGGCCCACTGAGTAGGCCACACATGGCCTTGCTCCTGGGACATCCCCCTTCTCTGCTCCAAGGACTGTTGGTTGCTGGTCACTGAGGAGGGCGCGGCCTCAGGGACGGCATCTGCCTGGATGACTGATCGCCTCTCCCTCTTTGTGTTCTCCACAGCTGGGACTGAGGGGCGAGTTACACCACCCCTGTCAGCTGCCACAGCCCAGGGGACCTGAAGGTGCACCAGGGTCCAGGAAGACCTCATGCGCCAGCATGTCAGCGTTTTATGTGACATGCAGCAGACCCTGGAGCAGAAGGTCCAAGAGGACACTGAATGGCAGAACCGCGCATGGGACCAGCTCATGCAGCGGTGTGATAACGTGTGCCATCATGTTGTGCATGATGGCACAAATGTGTGCTGTCACTCCTCCTGCCTTCCACCCTCCTGTCCCCCCAGCTATGCCCATTCCCCCTCCACTTGCCCCCTAAGCGATACTTCTGCTCCCTCCCCAGGTGATGGCCACGTCCCCTCCCTAGGTGATGCCCCTGCCCCCTTGCCATCCATGACCCCACTCCAGGCCACCCTTGTAATCCCCAGACCCACATAACCCTGATGAGGTCCCTGCACCCGAGGTGGTCATCTAGCCGGCCCTGACACCACTCTGAGCCCCTCTTCCCCTGCCCACCGTGCTTGTAATGAAAGATAAATACAGAGTTCATTTTGTTGGAAACCAAAAAGGTGTTTTTATTGAGAGTTCAGGGAAGGGGCAAAGGGAGAGGTTGTGGTGGGGAAGGGATAGGGCAGCAAGCCAGAGACCCCTGTTGGGGAGGTCCTGGGAAGAGTTAGTGGGGTCCTTGAGAGAACTCCTCCCTTGGGGCCTCCTGGATATGCACCCTGGCCTAATGGGTCTGGGGGATGGCAGCTGTTCTCGGCTGCTTGAACGCTTGCCCCTTGTGGCTGGTGTCTGCCCCCCACCTCAGGAAGAAGGCCTCCCCCTTTCTCTCCACAATGTTGTGGAGGACACAACATGCCACGATCACCTCAGGGATGTTGTGTTCCCCCATGTTGAGGCAGGTCAGTTTCCACCTGAAACACACCTTGAGGCGGCCGAAGGTATACTCCACCTGAATCCGGGCCTGGTTCAGGAGGGCATTAAATTGGTCCCTGCTGGGGTCCAGGTGGCCAGTATAGGGTTTCATAAGCTACGGCATGAGAGGATAGGCTGTTTCCCCCACAATACACAGTGGCATCTGCACATCCCCAACTGCAAATTCATGGGGGAAGAATACGCCTGCATCCAACTTCCCACACAGCCTGGAATTATGAAACATGCGAGCATCATGTGCCCTGCCCAACCACCTGACAAAAATGTCCGTGAATTATCCACAGTGGTCGACCAGGGCCTTCAGCACCATAGAAAAGTAGCCCTTCCTATTAATGTACTAGGCCGCTCAATGCTCTGGTGTGCAGACCGGGATGTGGGTCCCATCAATGGCTCGGTTAGAGTCTGGGCACCCCAAAACAGCAGATCCAGCCATGACTGGGTCCAGGTCTCCCGGGTGGATGACCCTCTGCAGCAGAATCGAATTGATGGGCCTCATAACCTGTAGAAGGAGACAAACACACACAAAACAGCGAATAAGAGAGAGAGAGTGCCTGAGCCCTTAGGAGGTGCCTGTCTCCCTCCCTTCCCTTCTCCCCCCCCCCCCAACATTCTAGGAGCCACCCCCTATGAGGCCACCCTCCCCAGCAGCAGGGCTGTGTGAAGGCGAGATAGCACAATCCTCTGGGGACAGGGCCTCCCCCTCACCTGCACTACACTCCCCACAGCCCCAATCCCCTTTTCTCAAGGGTCCCCCTTTTCCAGGACTCTTCTCTCCCCCTGCCCCCATGCAAGGACTTCAGCTCCAGAGTGCCTTACCTCCATAACGAGGGCCCCAATGGTGGACTTCCCCACGCCAAACTGGTTGCCCACCAACTGGTAACTGTCAGGGGTAGCAAGCTTCCAGAGGGCTACTGTGACCCACTTCTCCAGGGGGATGGCGGACTGTAGGTGAGCGTCACGTCTCCAGCGGGCAGGGGTAAGCCAGACACATAGCTCCAAAAAGGTGGCCTTCCGCATGTGGAAGTTTTGGAGCCACTGCTGGTCATCCCACCACTCATGACCAGCCGGTGCCACCAGTCCGAACTGGTGTCGAGCCTCCAAAAACACCTCAGAGTGTAGCCCCCGCACCCAGGGAGAGGGTCCCTAGAATAAGCTCAGGGTCGAGCTCAGTCAGGACCAGGAAGGCAGCTGGCACAAAGTGCTGCAAAAACTGCAGCATGGCTGTGTGGGGCCATCGCATGCCCAGGGGCAGGTCTGGCTCCATGGCTCACAGGAAAAAGCTGAGGTGTCCACAAAAGCTGGGCAACCACAGCAGGCACTGCGAGAGCTTTGCTGTCCCTTAGAGAAGTAGGCAAGCATGCAACAGAAGCAGAGAAATGGTTGTCCAGGGGTGTCCCTTTAAGCGCGTGTCTCTGCAAGGCTCCAGCACCAGCACTGGGAAGCAACTGGTGACCTGGCTGAAGTGGTGGCCTTTTATGTGAGAAAGCGTCCAATCAGTGTGGATGCTCTCGTTTGAAAAAGCTCATCGCTTTTTCGATGCGCTTTTGTGCGTGGATGTGCTCTTTTGGAAGACGTTTTTTCAGAAGATCTCTTCTGAAAAAGCTTCTTCCGAAAGAACCCCGCAGTCTAGATATAGCCAGAGAGAGAGACCTCCAATAGCCCAACTTTGAATGGCTCTACCTTCGAATTCCCAATGCTGCTTGATTTGGTATAGGGACTTGAACCTAGCTCACCTACATTCAAGGTGAGAGTCCTAACCACCATTGCTCAAAGTGGACAGAGATAATTTTGCCTAGGTGTGTACCTTAACTATGTTTCCTTGTTTTCAGAAGTTTGAGTTTTTCTGAACTTGACATTCTGTAAGGGCTCAAGATGTCACTAAGCAACACTAATTCTGCACTAGGTCTTCATCAGTTAACTTCCTGGAAAGGAGGGGGGAGGGGAAGTGTTCATTGATTTGGTTTTTGGTTTGTTTTTAAAACAGAAAAATGACTTTGTTTCTTCAGAAAGTTAGTGATAATTGGCATGTGAGTGTAAGACTCAAGCCTATCCTCTGTAAAGCTTTATTCTTTGTGAATAATATTTTCAATATTGTTTCCCCAAAGGCATGGTGGATGTCATCCAAAAGGAGGGGTAAGTACTGAGTGATTTCTAAAACAAAGGAAAGTTTTTGCAAAAAAACAACTGAACTGTGTTTTTTACAGCTATTCCTACATGAACACTTGCCAGCTGTCTAGACTGGCCGCTTGAATTTGTGCAAGAACACTGACGATCTAATGTATGATCGTCAGTGTTCTTGCGCAAACACTATGATGCTTCCATTCGGGAAAAAGCCCTCTTGCGCAAATGTATTTGCGCAAGAGGGCCAGTGTAGACAGGGGAGGACTGTTTTGCGTAAAAAAGCCCCGATGGCGAAAATGGCGATCGGGGCTTTCTTGCGCAAAACCGTGTCTAGAGTGGCACGGACGCTTTTCCTCAAAAAGTGCTTTTGCGCAAAAGTGTCCGTGCCAATCTAGACGCTCTTTTCCGCAAATGCTTTTAACAGAAAAACTTTTCCGTTAAAAGCATTTGCGGAAAATCATGCCAGTCTAGACGCAGCCCTTATGTTTTATTGCTTAATGTTTGATCGGAGAAATTAACCTGGTACAATAGAAAGACTGTGCTGTTAGAAAATCTATATATGGCTTCAAAAGATAAATACTGGTATGAAGCTCACTATCTCTGAGCTGGACTAATGCTATGTGATATTACAAGAGATTCCTTAACAGAACATAAATTCTACATCTCTAACATTCATTTGCTCAGTTAAAAATGTAGGTAGTAATCCTGCAGGCTCTAAAGTTAACAAAGCCTGCTTGACACATTAAACCAGGAATATATACTCTCTATGAGGGGGAGTCACTGGGTTACTATCAGTCCAGTCAAGAAAAGTCTACTCACTTTTCTAATATATTTTTAATGTGTAGGAATCAACTCGGACAGCTGTTATCTAAAATAAATCCCTGCACCAGGAAAGTCATGTGTTTGTAACACTACGACCATTCAGCATGGCCTTCTTATTCAATACCATGAGTAACAAATAAAAAATCTTAGCAGAGTTGGCAGCAAGAATGGAACAATTTCTTCCCTCATTTAATCACACAGGACAAACCAGATCTTTTATGACTCAGTGTCCCTGTAACAACTGGAGGTTAGCTGATATATTACATTACACCAGGATAAATAAGATTAAAGATCTTATAATATCTGTGGAACCAAACAAGTGGTCTAATGAGGCTATAGTTCCTCCACACACTCTCTCCCATCAGTAATGAATATTTTTAACATCAATCCCATATTTATATCCTCCATACAAAAACATGCACAATTACAAGCTTTTACAGCTAGTACCTTAGCTGTTCTTATATACAGTACTACATGACAGAGATATCTCTTTCCATATTGCCAAATTTAATAACTGAACGTCTTGCTGTAACACTGCTCTACAGCCAAAATGCTTCTGAAATAAATGTAGTCAAACTTTACTAGTTCTGGGTCACTGAGACGAAAATGATGCTTAAAATTGTTGATTGGCTCTAGTTTTCAAGATATGCTATTGGGTCAGTATATATGACCCTTGACTTGGGAATGGCGGAGGATAAGTGAGTTATAAAGGGAAGGGATCTCAATTTAAACCAGAAATGACTAAAATACATCTTTGACCGGATCTATGAATAAATCTATGACTGGATTTGGACAGTACTTGCTTTTTAGGCAAAACAATGAATGATGCAATCTGAAGCTGGTATTGCGTCATACATGATATGAATTGCATCATGTTATTCCTAGAAGTCATGGATGATGCAATCATAACGAAGCTTACATCACTCTGCTGAACAAATTGCCCTATATCAGTTCTAGAAATCATACAGTGTCGTGCTCTCTTATTTGTCAGTGTTTGATTTTGCAAAGGGACACATTTCTGTTTAGCCAAAGTGAGCAGAGATGCCTCGTACTTGTGTGAACAGTGCAGATAACTTCTGCTATGTTTGTGGTGAAGTGACTTTTGCATCACAAAAGCGCAGTATAACCACTATGGTTAAGAAAGCCTATCACCTTTATTTTGGCTGCAAAATTGGAGATCAGGACAAGAGGTGGGCCCCACTCATATGCTGCAACGCTTGTGCAACAAATCTTCGCCAGTGGTTGAACAGGAAAAGGAAATCTATGCCTTTTGCAGTGCCAATGATTTGGAGAGAGCCAACAGACCATACCAGCAATTGTTACTTCTGCATGGTGACTCCAGTTGGGAAAGGTGTGTCAAAGAAGAAAAAGTGGACTGTGCATTATCCAAACATTCCATCAGCTATACGCCCAGTACCCCACGGAGAAGGACTGCCGGTTCCTGATGCACCAGAATCATTCTCACTTGAGTCAGACGAGGAAGAGGAAGAGGATGAAACTTCTGGTCCTGAACCATCAATGTCACAGGACCCACGTTTTCTCCCATCCTCCTCCTCTGAACCACACCTCATAACACAAGGTGAACTGAATGACTAAACTATGTACATAATAGTTTTTTGCCTTTTGTTTCATAATAAATTTTATTTATATAACCCTTTTGCTGATTTTTAAAGTGTTACATAAACAGGACAGGTGAAATATTATCATGTAAAGCAACCATAAACACATGAGAAGACCTAGGTTTACAATTTATGATTAAAATTCGACTATCTACACAATATACATAGACGTAAAATGTAAAAACTTAAATATCTTGGAAACAGTAGCCAATCAGTTTTTTTAATTGTCATATTTGAATTCAGCACATCAAAATACATAATAAATAGCACATTTTATCTCTGAAGCAGATGACTTCTAAAAAATTGTAGACCAGTGTAATCAGTCACATTCAATTGATCTGATTTTACAGTTAAAACAGGAAAAGCTATTTCTATAATTATTGATTACAAACCTTCCATAATCAGCTTCCTGTTCCCACTACCTATCCATAGTGCCCATCCTGTTTTTAATTTCAATGGCTGCACAAATTTTGGAGTGCACAGACAGATCATTTTCTAGTTTACCTTCTTACCCTTGCCCATAAATATAAGGTGTAATCTCTTTATAAGGCTCAATTTGAATCTAATGTAGACTCTTAAGAATTGCTCTCTATTCTTTTAACCATGTCTCCTAAAGCTTTTCATATATAGGAAAACTTAGCTATTTTACATAAAGTTGAATTGCTTTACACATGCTTTAGAAGTAGTAGCAGTGGGAGTCCCATGAATGCCCTAAGGGTATGTATAGACTGCATCCCTCTGTCAGCAGAGGAATGCAGATTAGGCAGGTCGACATTGCAAATGAGGCAGGGATTTAAATATCCCGCGTCTAATTTGCAAAAAAATGGCCGCCGCATTTTGCAGACTCAGCACTTTGTCAGCACACACCACACCATAGAAACACTTATCCAGGAACCTACCCCTGCAACAAACTCCGTTGCCAACTCTGTCCACATATCTATACAAGCAATACCATCACAGGACCTAGCCACATCTGTGACACCATGAGGGACTCATTTACCTGCACCTTTACTAACATGATATACCATCATGTGCCAGCAATGACCCTCTGCATTGTATATTGGCCAAACTGGACAGTCTCTGCCAAAGGATAAATGGACACAAATCAGACATCAAAAAGGTGACATACAAAAAAATAGGAGAACACTTTAACCTCCCTGGACACTCAGTAACAGATTTAAAGTAGCCATTCTTTTACAAAAAAATAAAAAAAATAAAAAGCAGACTACAAAGAGACACAGGAGAGCTGCAATTAATTTTCAAATTTAACGCAATCAAATTAGGACCGAATAAGGGCTTAGAATGGTTCTCTCACTTCATAGGCAATTTTCTCTCTCTTGGTATTCACACCTCACTATCAAGTGCTGGGAGTGAACCACACCCACCCTGACTGAAATGGTTTGTTAACATTGGTCCTACACTCGATAAGTAACCCCCTTCTTTAAATGTACTAGTGCATACATATATCCCTACTTCTGTTTTCCACTCCAAAAATCTGACAAAGTGGTTTTTAACCCATGAAAGCTTATGCCCAAATATATCTGTTAGTCTTTAAGGGTATGTCTACACAGCAGTATTATTTCAAAATAACTAGTATTATTTCGAAATAACTTAGTCTGCGTCTACACAGTAGGCAGTTATTCCAAAATGTTGAAACACTGTCAAGCTGGAGGACTTCTTACACTGACTCCTGTAACCCTCAGTGTCCAACGAGTAAAGAAAGTCAGAGGAAGAGTGCTCTATTTCAAAGTAAGGGCTGTGTAGAGTCTCCCAATTTTGAAGTAAGCTATTTCAAAATAAACTACGCAACTGACTTAGCTCAATTTGTGTTGCTTATTTCGAGTTAAGCCCTGCTGTGTAGATGCACCCTTAGGTGCCACAGGATTCCTTGTTGTTTTTGCAGATAAAGACTACCACAGAGACCCCCACTGAAATTATTATGCAAACAAAAAGTCCTTGCCAATCAGTGCTGGTGAACTCCACTTTAAAAATGAATTCATTATTGCTATTGCCTTTTGACTTAATATTTTAAGCAGATGGGTTGTGACCAAGACAACTTCCCTTTTGAAAAGTTAAATCGCAGAGTTTAATTAAAAAAAGAAAAAAGTGCATGATTTCAGTTGCTGATAAATGGAGGAGAATTGGCTAATTTTTTGGTGATGATATTTTTTTCACTGAAATCAGACTAGATGTGACTCTTAGTATTTCTAATTTTAATTAGCATATCCGTAAAAAGATAGATTAATAGCTTATCTTATTAAGCTTTTGTTTCAGTCTTTTCTAGGGCAGGAGCTTATGACATCTGTGTCACTATGGAGAACTATAACATTTAGGCATGTCTAAACTAGGAAATAATTTCAAAATAAGTAAAAGCTAAATAACTCCCAAAATAACAAAATTGAAATAGAGCCTGGTTCTGAACTAGGGGGAGCATTGTCCAGCAGACAGACTGGTTCAGATCCACTATGGAAGAGCATTGAAATTACTCAGAATTGTTTCAAAATAGTGTGTCCACACTGAGTGGAGCCTGCCCTGGATTTAGAGGTCCCAGAAGCACTCCAGGAAGGAGGGTACCAGGAGGGCAGATACTTCCTGTGGCTGCTTTGTCAGGCAAGCTGTGATCTGTACTTTCACTGGCTCCTCTTTATGGACACATCTCACACACCTCTCCTCCACTGCCTCTCCCCTCACAATCACCAAATGGATGCAGTGTGCTCTAGTTGCCCTTACGGACACCACAGCACTTACAACATGGAGCCAGAGCTGCTGCAGTGCCAGGCTCACGGGCCTCATGCTGCACCTCATGGCCATTTCGTCCAGACTGCCCATATACCAGGGATTTCCCTGCACACCCCCCCCCCCATGAGGGTGTATACCTCCCCTGAATTTCCCCAACCTCTCTCCCACCAGTTTTGTGAACTAGTTACATGCCAATGTAGTGATTGTTTGGAAATTTGAATTGAAATTGAAACATTAATACACACTTTAAAAGCATATACAGTGTATGCTAAGATATGTGTATCTGAAAAAGTATAATAAATTTGAAAAGTATGAACATAGACTAGCTTCCTTATACAGCTGTTGTTTTTTATGACAATGTCAGTGCATTCATTCTGGTGATGTTGTCCAACCTAATTGCTTACAAATCATAATTTGAAATTAAGTCAAAATGAGCTCTTCCTGACAGCTAGTGATGAGCTGGAGGTTGGGGGGAAAGGCTTCAGGACCAGATTGTATTTACATTCACACCTAATCTACCTAGGTATCCAGCAAACAAAGCTATGTTGCCCAAGTGATAGATTTTGGCTGGGCTTGGGTTATAAATCACTAGAATGCTGGGGTGGGGGGGAATGAAATGTTGTTGTTCTTATTGTATGAGTAAAGGGTAGTAGAACTGTACTTAACCTGTACTGATTGAGGGCATCAAGAGAGAGGGTGGGGACAGGTGTTTTGCTTGATGGTCTGAGTCACAAGTACTATTAGACCTGCCCCTCTCCACTGTTTAAAGACAGAGCTGATTAGGCTCCATATATAGTCTTTTGTTTTGTTAAATGATCACTACAGATGAAATCACTGATAATCAGATCTAAGTGCTTAGTCCTGCTGTGGGGACAGTGTTAATGTGGGTACAGTATTTTTGTGTAAGAGACAGCCCAGACTGCACTAGCAGCAAGGTTCCCCCACTGAGAGCTCAGCTGAAATCACCAAGAGCTGGGTGGAACCTCAAGAGACCAACTCGCAGAGGTCACAGTAGCAGGTGGCAGCAGAAGGTGATGGCGCAGGGCCATTGCCAACAGAGTGATGGAGTGAACAGTGGGACAATGAACAACAGTGGTCAGAGTGAACAGTGAGCAGCTGGAGGAACAAGCAAGGTGCCTTCTTGCCCCCCACCTGGGAGGTGTACTCACGTGAAAGCACCTCTGAACTCTGAGTCTCCACTGACCAAGGACAACACTGGTGTGTGGAGTGAGGTGGAGGGAAAAAAGAAGGGCACGTTAAATAAACATTTGTTTGTTGGACTATATTTTAGTGACTTTGCTCCAGAATGCTAGATTTGTGACAGGGAATGGAAACTTATATAAATGTGTTTCCTAGTAGGCCAAGATTTTTAAAATGCATTATTTTCCAAAGTTGTTATCTCACATCATTGCTATCTTGAGAGGTCATTATGTTGGGGAGTTTCTGGACTAAACATTTTTATTATTATAATTAATTTTTACATAAGAATGGTCATACTGAGTCAGACCAGGGGTCCATATAGCCCGGTATCCTGGCTTCTGACAGTGGTCAAGGCCAGGTGCTTCAGCGGGAATGAACAGACAGGTAATCAAGTGATCCATCCCCTGTTGCCCATTCCCAGCTTCTGGCAACAGGCTAGGGACACTCAGAGCATGGTATGGCATCCCTCCCCATCCTGGCTAATAGCTACTGATGGACCTATTCTCCAGGAATTTATCTAGTTCTTTTTTTAATCCTGTTATAGTTTTGGTCTTCATAGCATCCCCTGGCAAAGAGTTCTACAGGTTGACTTTATGTTGTGTGAAGAAGTACTTCCTTTTGTTTTTTTAAAACCTGCTGCCTATTAATTTCATTGGGTGACTGCCAGTTCTTGTGTTACGTGAAAGATTAAATAACATTTCCTTATTCACTTTCTTCACACCAGTCAAAATTTTATAGACCTCTTATCATAATCCCCACTTAGTCGTCTCTTTTCTAAGCTGAAAATTCCCAGTCATTTTAATCTGTCCTGTTTCATACCCCTAATCATTTTAGTTGCCCATCTCTGTACCTTTTCCAATTTCAATATATCTTTTTTGGGATGGGGTGACCAGATCTTCACACAGTATTCAAGGTGTGCACATACCATGGATTTATATAGAGGTAATATGATATTTTCTGTTATGTGTTTTGGTGTATTTTGCATTATCCTTATGTTAAATTTGCATTATCCTAACAAAACATTTAATTTATTCATATCTCTTTTATATGTTGCAGGTCAAAGTGAAAATGAAAAAACAAAAAACAATACAACAATTTTTCCACTTAAAGGTCTCAAAAACTAAGCAAGGTGAAGAACACATCAAGAACCAAGAATATATCAACATGTAATCTGAAGGGTCAAGTGGTGTATGTACATCTGACCAGCCCGAAGCACAAATACAGCTACCTACTGAAGAAACAGTGTCTCTAAAACCTAAAGGCACTTCCTGATGTTTGTCGATCAAAGTGTTCCCATTTATTGAAGTTACAAAAGATGGCTAGTGGTGCACCTCTTGCAAAAAAGCTTATGAAGAAGGAAAGCTTTCCAGTGCTATAACTGGTAAAAGTGGAGGAGCTTGGTTTGTCAGACCTATCAGCAAAGCCAATGCTGACAAACTACATGAAAAGGCAGCAAAACACCAGGCCTCTGGACTGCATCAACATGCAGAAAGCCTTATAAGCCCACTTTCAAAGCCAATTTTAGAAGTACTTAATGAGTCTGTTAAGAATGCTGGAGACACAACACAGTTCATGCGAACAAACATGGCTGTGGCATCATACTTTCTATTTAAGCAAGAGATACCACACACTACAAACTGGAGGCCAATGTTAAGTGCATTGTCACTTGTTCATCCTGAAGTTGAACACGAATTCTGAACAAGACCAGCAAATGCTCACTATCTTTCTGCAAGAAACTCAACTGACTGGCTAGAAGCATGCAGTGCAACAGTGAAAGACTCAACAGTTGAAAAAGTGAAGAACTCTCATCACGTTCAAAAAATTTGCATCTATGGCTGATGAATGCACCGATGCAAATGGGCATCAAGTATTAAGTCATTGTTACGTTATCTTGATGTCAGAGGTAGGACAGTAGATGCATTTCTAGATGTTCAAGTTATAGAAAACATATCGGCTGCATCTGTGACTACCCACATCTTAGAAGAGTTAAATGCTTGTCAATTGAACCCCAAACAGATGGTTGCTTGTGCATTTGATGGAGCTGCAAACTTCTCTGGAAGACATGGTGGAATATAAGCTTTGCTCAGAGACAAGTGTAACCTTAATCTCTCCTATACACACTGCAGAGGCCATCTACTCCAACTCGTACTAGTACGAGCTGCAGAATCTTCAAAAGACATTAAAAAAGCTATAAATGTAATGTCTTCATTATATTCTTTTTTCAGCAAGAGTCCAAAAAGACTGGATATCTTGGAAAATATAGAAGATACACTGGGACTGAAGTTCAAATTAGTCCAACCTGGGAAAACCCGCTGGCTTTCTCATGAGCGATCCTTGGCTGTTGTCTTAAAATTACTCCAGCTGTTATTACTGGCTTTGGAAAGTATCTACCAAGATGGGATGGATCTAAGTAGTGAGGCTGGTGGATTACTTTTGCTACTATGTTCAGAGAAGACTATTGCCATTTTCTCTCTCTAGAAAATCTACTATTGAAACCACTTGGGTCATTAAACAATGCCATCCAGGCATCTGCGACAACAGTAGTAGATCTTTGTCCAGCAATAGAAGCTACGTTTGGATCAATCAGAGAGCTATCCATTGAAAAAGTACTGGAAGAAGCAAAGATTTCAGTCCAGAAGTTGATTAATGAAGGCATTTATATTGAATCCTTAAGTGAAGAGGACAAGAAGTGTTTGTAAGACAACTGAAAAAGTACACAGACTTGATTCTTAAAAATCTACAACAGCGACTTCTAGATTCTACTCAACCTCTACGTAGCTTTTACAGATGCCTGTCCAATAAAACACTGACGGTTGAGTGGAGTGAGGCACTACCAGCAATGGGGCTGCCATGTGCTCAGGACAGAATAGAGAATTTGAACACAGAGTGGAATATCATACGATGAATGAATGAAGATTTGACTTCAACTTCTTTTTTATCATCACTAGTGGCTTGACCGGATCTTTGTGCTATGTTTCCTGGGATGAAAGAAGTAGGAATTCATCTCTTGCTACTCCCAGTCACAACAGCTACAGCTGAGCATTCTTTTTCATCATTGAATAGAATTTTGTGTTCTGAAAGAAGTCGCCTTCTGCCTGATCATGTGAATGAACTAATGAGCATATCAATTGAAGGAATGGAAGTACTGGACACACAAGAAGCGACTGAAGATGAACGCATTGCATTTGAGAAGTTCATTAACAGAGTTGTGCAAAATTATAACAAGAAACCAAGAAGGATGTAGATGTAGTGCTTCATAGAAGACTTGAGTAGCCAACTTTAATTTGTATGATTTTTAAAACATAAGTTAAATCTAATAAAATGGTCATGAAACATTTTTCAGTTTTTACTATGGTGCCATACAGCCCACCTTCACCCTCACGGTCTCACCCCCTCATTGACCCTGACACCCCCCCCCCGTAAATTTGAACACCCCCTCCCTAATTTCAAATCCTGGGGAAAACACTGCCACATGCTGCTCCAGCAGGACAACAATCAGCCTGAACCAGAGGACCTCTTCACCCAGGTCCTGGTGCTCCAGCTCCTGCAAATGCCCCTCAATCCCCTGGACACCGTTTAATGCTGCTTCTGGCAGAGGGACTGGTTCAGAATGGTGGGACTGCATCATCATGCAGTGATAGATCCAGCAATGGCTCCAGAACTTCTGCATGCAGAAGGCCACCTTCCTAGAGCTCTGCAAATGGCTCATCAAGGCCCTCAGGCGACAGGACACCCAACTGTAACCTGCTATCCCCATGTAGAAGTGCATCACCATTACGCTGTGGAAGCTTGCCACACTGGACAGCTATCTTTTTGTCAGGAACCAGTTTAGCATGGGGAAATCCACAGTTGGGGCCATGCTCCTGCAAGTAGCCAAGGCAATAAACCATGTGCTGCTATGGAGGATTGTCACTCTGGACAACATGGACACCATCGTGGATGGCTTTGCTGCCATTGGCTTCTCTAACTGTGGGGGAGAGAGGGGGAGGATATACAGCACTCACTTCCCTATCCTGGCCCCCAACCACCATGCCTTGGACTACATAAACAGGAAGGGGTACTTCTCAATGGTGCTGCAGGCCCTTGTGATTCACGAGGGATTCTTCACTGATATCGACATAAGCTGGCCAAGGAAGGTGCATGACGCCCGAATCTTCTGGAACTCCTGCCTCTTCCAGAAGATGCACGCTGGCACTTTTTTCCCCAATCACACCATCAGGGTCAGGGAGGTGGATATGCCCATCTGCATCCTGGACAATGCAGCCTACCCCTTGCTGCCCTGGCTTATGAAGCCCTATACAAGCAGCCTGGACCCTACCAAGGAGAACTTAAATGCCAGGCTGAGCAGGTGCTGCATGATGGTAGAATGTGCCTTCAGCCACTTAAAGGGGAAGTTCAGGAGTCTCCTCATCCAACTGGACCTCAGTGAGTGCAAAAATCCCCTTTGTGGTGACAGCCTGCTGTGTGCTCCACAACTTCTGTGAGAGCAAGAGGGAGACTTTTCTGCAAGGGTGGGGGCAAAAGCTGAATGGCTGGCCAGGGCATATGAGCAGTCAGACACGAGTGCCATTCGACGAGCATGTCAAGGGGCTGTGCTCATCAGGGAGGCTTTGAGGGAGAGTTTCAGCCAAGGCCACCTGTGAGACTCTCCTCTGTGCCTCTCTGCAAGGGGCCCTTGCATTCCCCCTGTGTGCTTTCCCCTTCCCCTGCCCTCCCTTCCCACTCTCCCCTCCTCCTTAGCAGAGCAAATAAAAAGCCTTTTTTGTTTGAAAAAAACAAGCCTGTTCATTTGAGGAATATAAAACAGGGGAGGGAATGGGGAAATAATCTGGAATGGATGGGGCTGTAAGTGATGCCTGCCTCAGTCAGCTCAGGAGGCTTTGGCTGCCCTGGAGTTCCCACTGCCCTGTGTTCTGAGGCCCCCGCAGGCTCTGGGGAGCTTAGGAGGGCCAGGGGGAAGCAGGGAGGTGGCTAGTGGCCCGCTCCATGCATGAGGCCATGTGCTCTGTCACCGAGGTGAGGAAGGAGCACATGGCCTTGTACTGGTGCACCAGCTGGTCCTAGGCAACCTTCTGCTGCTCCCACTTGGCCCAGTACTCCTGGTCAGCAGCCTGCTCCCAGTGCTCCTCATCAAGCTCCTGGATGAGGAACTGGAGACAGGCCATCTGCTAAAACCTCAGGTCTTCCCATGTGCATTTTCTCCAGTGGATCCCATGGAGTTGGGAAAATGGTGTGGAAGGTGGTGTACATGCAATGCTTGCAGTTGGCCCAGCTGTGAAGAAAAGTTACAAGGGCAGTCATCCCAGAAGACACTGTATGAAACCTAGCTCTAATCCTTGAGTTGACATTGAAGGTCTTGGTTCAGACGATGGTGATGTGCTTTGAGCAAGGCCATATGTTGCCTAAACAGCGGGCACTTTCCTGCAAGGGCACAGATGTACAAGGGGAGCATCACTACAACCACATCCCAGGGACAAGCAGGCATGGGAAGATGCCAGCCAGGCCAGGATCCTGCAGTTGGGAGGGGGGATGGGGCAGCTCGGCTTCTTTCCATGTCCCGCACATGCAAGATCCAGCACTGACAGCATTCAGCAGGGAGAGAACTTCTATCCCTGACCACTGTGTGCGTGTGTGTGTCCAAGGCTGCTTGCTGGAGAGAGTGCTACTGGGGTTCTCTCCTCTTTCTCCCCCCACCCCACCCCCCCGGCAGGTTCCCATGCAGGGGATCAGTCTTCTCCGCATCATCACACTTGACCAGGAGTGGATGCTGCCTGAGTGTGGGCATGACCCTGTGCAGCACTGCTGTGTGGTTCCATGACCCTACCCTCCTTAGTGCTGGCTTGTCATGGGAAGGTATCCACGGAGGCCAGAATAAGACAGGCCTCTCTCCTTGTGAGGAGGTCTGAGGGGCTCCTGTGTGAGAGCATCATGGGGCTGAATGCTTCAGACTGGCGCTCCATGTGACCCCCATGCACAGGGTGTTGTGTGACCCCCTGGGCCGAGCAAAGAGCACACACTCCCTCACAGTGCACCACCTGCCCCCGTGTGTGTATAGGGAAAGTTATAGAACTCACCTGAAAATGCCTTCCCTGGTTTACTCCGACGCCTGGGAAAGAAGACGACTAGCTCCAGGCTAAGAAGCAGGTCCTGGCTTGCAGGCATGGTTGCCTGGCTGGCCTCCTCCTCCTCCTCTGCAACCCTACCCTCATGGAGGCCGATGCCAGGCTTGTCCTAGCCGGACTCAATGACAATGGTGGGGAGATGACTGGCCCTCCTCCTAGGATGGCATTGAGCTGCTTATAGTAGGGGCATGTGTAAGGTGCCGCCCCAGAGCATCCCTTCTGCTCCCTGGCCTTGTTGTAGGCTTGCCGGAGCTCTTTGATGTTCATCCGGACCTGGTTAAGTGTCCATGTCCTTTTTCGGCCAGGCTGGCAGTCATCTGGCTGTAGACATCAAAGTTATGCTTTCTGGTACAGGGATCCTGGAGGATGGTCTCCTCACCCCAGATTCAGATGAGGTCCAGAATCTCTTCACCAGTCCAGGCTGGTGCTCTCCTGTGTCCCTCATCAGTGGCAGCCAAGGATGCTGTGGGAGTGCTGGGCTGTACCATGGCTCCGTCTGCTGTGGCTATATGGCATGGGGCTGGCAAAGCTCTCCATGTGCCACAAGCACTTTTTCTGCAGCCTGCTACTTTAAACTCTGCAGGAGAAGGGGAGCAGTGGAGTTGGAAGGTGTGGCCTGAACAGCAACAAGTGCAGCTGTGAGAGGCTTCTGGAGGCCAATTATTTTGAATTATCAGCACTGGATCGTCCACACTAATGCTATTTTGAAATAACAATTTTGAAATAAGTGTTGTTCCCTGAGGAAAGTAGGAGTACAGATTTTGAAATAACCACCCCATTATTTTGAAATAACAGGCTTGATAGTGTGGGAGCTCTGCTTGTTTTTTCGAAATAAGGGGGGCTATTCTGAAATAGCTCTCTAGTATAGACTAGGGGTGTTAAATATCAGTTAATTGAATAGTCGATTAACGTCATGAATTCCTATTGGTTAGTCAACTAGTCTATAGTTCCCGGGGGCGGGGCCAGCAGCCAGCCAGCTCCAGCCTCACTCCTGAGGAGCCCCTGCCACTCCATGCTGCTCCCTCTGTATCAGAGGCAGCCGCACAGGATGCCAGGCGGGAGCTTGTCTGCAAAGGGATCCAGTTTAAAAAACAGCTCCCCTCACGGACCGATTGCCGTGTCACCCTGTGCTGCTGCCTCTGATACAGAGGCAGCAGCGTGGGGTGGCAGCAGCCCCTGTCTGGGAGGGTGGATTTCTGAGCTCCGAGACATGGCATGAGCCAGAACTGAGCTGGGCTGCTGGCCAACCTGCTAAAAATGTACTGGCTGGGGAGGGGGAGGGAAATGTGTGTAGTCTATAGCATTAACCTATAAGCTTTTGCTTATCAATTAATCGGTTAATCAACTACACTATTACATCCCTAATATAGACTAGGGCTTAAAGTCAACCATGTGGAAGGTTGCTGGACAATGCAGAGGACTTTCACATCTTTTGAAAAGTCACAAGTGTATAAACTACAGATTTTAGTTAATGAGTGACATTACTAATTAATGTATTTGTTGCATGTGTCAAAGATGCTCTCAAAATATAGCTCTCATGCACTGATTTGATATTAATGCTATCATGGATAGGATTTAGTCTGATAAATGAAATACATCAGCCAATTATAACATAAGCAAAATGCTGTTGCTTGAAAAAGATGGACTTCCTTTATGGCAGTTGGAGATATTGTCTTGGTTTCTTTCTGCCTATTATCTTGAGATTTGCTACTGAAATGGCATTCATTTACTTTATTTCCTTTTTTTAGTTCCTCCTCCAAACTTTATTGAGTCATCATTGGGAATTTCCTTGATAGTAGCGCCCTTTCTCTTGACTTTGCATAAATTAATGGTGAATCATCACTGAAAAGGAGAAGAGCTTCTTGTTAGGAATAAGTAGGGAAAAGAAAACCAGGGGGTTCTGCTGTTTCACAGGTCTAACAATGCTCTCTTTTCTTGTGTCATTTTCACATTGATTAGGTTAACTGATGGCTCTTTATACACTAATTTCTATATTGATCAATCTGAATTGGCTGGCCACACTGGTTAAGTGAAAAAAATTCCTAAGGGGTACAAATGTTAATTGTACTGGTAATTACTTTAAAGCTTTTACCTCAGTTTAACCAATGTCCATATCCATGGAAACAGGAGCAGGGACAGCAGAATTCAGCAGAGCTGTTTTGAACTCTTGGTACTGTCAGCCGTGCCTGAAGCAGGAAGACAATTATGCAAACTGCACATAAGACTACTAAAATGTGATTTTTAGTGTTTTCACTTAGAAATGTAGGAAGGAATTCCTTTTAGGGGTGTGAATTCACTGTCGTAGGCAGTATGGGCCAAATTAGGGTCTCAATTTTGCCTTTAGCTGTGTTGGCGGGGCAACTGGAAGTTGCTTGGCAAATGGACTCCCAGGAGAAATTCTACCCGATGGATCATTTTTTCTTGGGACTCAAGCTGAATAAACCAGCTACATACCCCTTGGGCTTTGTCTTCCAGAAACTTCTTAGCAAAATTGTACACCATGTCTATCAGTTCATCTGAAATTTTATAAGTAGGCTGATTAATTCTTATAGTTTAACCAAGTCAGATAATTTTCTCTTTTCTGTTATGTAATGAAAAAACAATTTATTGCGCCATCGGTGTAACTGTGGAAACTTCTTAAATATCAAATAACTTTTTAGTATTCTGAACCTGTGTTCCCTGTAAGTTGAGTGCTTGGGTGGCCACAGAGATGAGATTCACATGCTGCCCAGCTGATTAACAGCATGCCCATAGTTCCCACAGCCAGCATGTTTGTGATGCACATCTGCACGTACCTGGGTGCACAAAACAAAACTTATTCTACACCTGGATGGAAAAAATTAAGAGGGAACACTGTTCTGGACTATGTTTTTTTTTTTTCTTTCAAACCCTGCAATGATTGTATATAGTTCTATGTACAGTTTGCACTTGCTTTATGAAGTAGGGATTATTTTTTATTCCTGTGACAGGGCGCTTGCCCTGCACTGGCCCTTTAAGGGTAAAACCCCAGCCCTGAATGAGGGCTGAGAGTGAAGCCCCTGCTGAAGCAGTTCTCGCTAATGAGGGCCCAGCTGGGGGCTATATAAAGAAGGGCTCCCAGAGGGAAAAGAGAATTTACTGCTGCTCTGAATAGAGAGCAAGAGGGACCTGCCTGCAGAGCAGAGCAGGGAGGGCTGGGGAAGTTCTGGCCAAGCAAGTTCCCAGGCTGCAGCGCCTGAAGCAAAGCTTGAGGCTACTAGGGCTGCAGAGAGACAGCCAGGATAGGCAAAGGCAACTGGTCCACACCCCTTTGCCAGTGATGAGTGGTTATTATAGACTGCAGTTTGCCCCTGAGGCAGGGGCTAGCTGAAGACTGGCAGTGGGTCACTGAGGCAAGGTGGGTACAGGGGAACTGAGTGTTCTCTGGAGGAGAACTGGGTGCCCCTTGGGAGGGGAGGACCCTGGAGTGCAAAGCTGGATAAACACCTACCTTCCCCCGCCCCCCAGAAGGGGGCTCAGAGACACTGAAGTGGGCACTGCTGGAGGGTAGTGTCCTGAAGAGGAGGCTGTGGTCTAAGAATGACCGGGTCTGGACTAGAGAGGGAAGTGAGAACATGGGGAGACACCAGCTAGAGGGAGGTGTCCAATGAGTTGATGAGCTAATTTCCGGGGCTACCATCTGGAGGTGCCATGGTGGCGAGTCTGCCCCGTGACAATTCCTTTGACTAATTATTCAGTATATGATGTTGTTAGTCTTTAAGTAGTTCCCATGTTTTGTGAAGGGGATTTAGATAACGAATTATAATTCAAGTAAAGCATTCATAAGGGGCAAGGGAGGAGAACGATAGGGCAACTTAACATCAGTCAAGGTGAGTGTCATCTAAATAAGAGTACCCCATTGGGACTATTAAGGCAAGTTTGCTGATATATGTGATAACTTCATCAGGCATCTGTTGCAGCCCCCTCCATTCCTCACCATGTGAGAAGGAGGAGAAGAAGCTTGGTAACTTTGATGTCAGTAAGCCAACCTTAAAGACTTGTTCATCAGAAGTTCAAATTAGGGATGTTAAGGACTAGTTGACTATCCAATAAGCAAATGCTTATCCGATAGTTGACTAGTCGCTTCCCTCCCACCCACTGTCTCTATCAGAGGCAGCAAGGGGGGAGGAGGAAAAGAGAGGGGTACTTCAAAGCAGCAGCACTGAACGGAGCTCGGGATCAGCTGTGCAGTGCTGCCCCTTTCAAACGCCGCCGCAGTGTTTCAAAGCGGCAGCGCTGTGTGGAGCCTGAGGTCAGCTGAGAAGTCCCCAGATGATTTCAGGCTCCATGCGATGTTGCTCCTTTGAAATGCTGCAGTGGCGTTTCAAAGGGCAGCACAGCCCTATCGACTAATCAAATAGTTGCTGCAAGCCAGAAGCCTTGATTCTCAGCTACTTGCATTGGTTTGGAGCACAAGCATTGGCTCACTTCACTGTGGGAGGAAATTCTGAGCCTTAGTGCTTCCCTTCTGTGTGGCTAGAGTATGAGCAGCAGCTGACTGGAACAGGGGAAGCCCCAGCACTAGGGTTGTAAGAGTTTAACTGGTTAACCAGATAACTGGTAAGTTAATGCTTATCGGGTCTGGTTACTGGTTAAACACCCATGAATCCAGCAGCTGCCAGAATGTCAGCCAGGAGTCCGCGACATTAGCAGCTGGTGAGGTCTGCAGCCACCAGTGTTTAACCATGTAACTGATTAAAGTCCTTTTTTTTTTTTTTTTTTTTTTTTTTTTTTTTAAACTTGTGTGTGGCCTCCAACTGATTTGTTTTCTAGGAGTCAATGGCCTTCACTGAAAGAAGGTTCCTCACCCCTACTCTAAAAGGCCTATGAAGGGCTGCTAGTGGGCAGTTGGAGGAAGAAAGAGAGGCTATGCCACATGTGGGCAAAATACAGCCCAGACCAGATCTAGCCTGCCAAACAGTCACTTGCCTGGTGCAGCCACACACACCGCTCAAAGTGGCCAGCTTGTGGGCCTCCCTGTGTTTCTCTGTGGGGCGTATGCCCCTTGTGGGAAGGGAGGTCTCTGCCATGGATGACTGAGGGAGGTAAAAAGCCCCCGCCTCATCCCTTTTGCTGAGGCCCTGGCCTCTCCAGGCGGAGGCGGGCCACTGGGCCATGCACATATGCACCCTGACCACAGGGAGGGGAGGCGAGTGGGTAGGTGCGCACTGGCCCCAGAGCACAAAGGCAGGGAGGAGGGGGCATGATGTGGCCCCAGCTTCCTCAGCCCTGTAGCGTCAGGGGAAGGATGAGGGAGCATGCATGGCCCCAGCCCCAGATTACTGGGGGAAGGAGGAGGGCACGAATCGTGGCCCCAGCCTTCCTAGCACGGGGTGCTAAGGGCAGCACCACTCTGCTTTAGTATGCCCACAGTAGGCATTCTGAGGGCAGAATGGGGGTGGGGCCATGCCTGGTGGTTTGGGAAGGCAAAGCCTTCCCTCGCCTAGGCTACTGAATGCTCATGGTCTCTGCACACTGCCCCCATCCTCAGCAGTCCTTGAAGCTTCCATTGACCAGAGGAGACTTGGTGCCAACCTCCCCCAGAAGGGCTTGTCACACCAGAGAGATGCATGCTGGTGGCAGCAGCTGGCTGCTTTGTGTAGCATTTGGGGCTGCAGCAGCAATGGAGCCTGCTTGAAGGTGTCACTGGCTGGGAGTGGCCAATAGTAAGCGCTTCAGTTGAAGCCTGCACCTGGCTTCACTACCTTCCACACCCCAACCCACTGCCCCATGTTGCAACCCCCTCTTGTATCCAAACTCCTTCCCAGAACCTATACCCCCTCCTGCACCTCGATCCCTAACCCAGAACTCCCTCCTATACCCAAACTCTGCCCAGACTCTGTATTACCTCCATTAATATTATAGAAAAGTGTGGCCCCGACCACTTACAAATTTGAAAATTATTGCCCACCCCAAGCTATGATGTAGAGAGCAAAAGATAAATTGGAGTGGAACTAGTACCTGTGTTCGGGCCTTGGAGCAAGTAAGCCTGCAACTGTTGCTCCAGAGAAGGAGCAAAGCTGTTGGAAACTGGGAAGCTACCAGGATTAGGTGTGCCAGAAACCCCTAGAAGAGGTGACCATGAGGCTAAGTTGAAGCAGATAAGAATCAAATCAATAGATAGTACCCTTCCTAACACAGGAATCTACACAAAGAGCTGTTTGCACCTTCATTGAATGTTAGGTTGATTGTGTCCCAACCATCGCTCATCACAATTGAGTCCATTAGCATGAGAATTGAATTTGCAGACGAATTGTAATTCCAACGCCTCTCTGTGTATTTGGCTAGTAGAATTGGTTTGTGACAAGACAGCCACTTGAAGATCTTTTAAACAGCGATTAGGAAGATTAAAGTGTTCCCCAACAGGTTTCTGTATGTTCCCTTTACGTATATCTGATTTGTGTCCATTGGTTCTTTCCCGCAGATACTGTCCAGTTTGTCAAATATATATAGCAGTGGGGCACTGCTGGCATTTGATGGCATAGATCAAATTACTGGATGTGCAGTCAAATGACCTTTTGATTTGGTAGCTTATGTTGTTGACTCCAGTGATGAATTTGCTTGTATAATGTGTTGGCAGAGTTGGCATCTCATTTGGTTGCAGGGCTGGGTTCCTGGATGCTTATGATGTGGTTGTGTGGTATGGTTACCAGAAAGAATTTGTTTCAGGTTGGGGGGTTCTCTGTAAGCGAGAATAGTTCTCTACAGCAGAACTGTCATGCTCTATCCATGACATAATTAGTACCCAGTGGGCAGCACTAGCAGTGGAAGGCATGTTTTGATCTGGCTTGTTGCTGAAACTGATTTTATTCCCACATGTCAAATTCAGGGTAACCAAGCTATCTACCTTCCACGTCCTAATGATTTAAAAAACTAAACAGTGGGTACTTAAGAACAATTTGCCCTATCTCTATTTATCAGCTTCATGTAACATGAACACTCTAATTGACTTTTCCCCTCCTTTTCCCCTTTCTTCTCTCCCCCCATTCTCTATTTATTTTGGAAATGAATTTTTAGTACTCCATCTGAAGAAGTGGCTTGTGGCCACGAAAGCTCATGATACCATCTACATGTTTTGTTAGTCTTTAAGGTGCTGAGAGACTATTCATTGTTTTTTAAGTTTTTCAAGTTACAGACTAACTCGGCTACCCCTCTCAAGCTATCACTATCAGTCATGTATCTTACAACATTTCATCAGCTGCTGGCATGTGATCAGAAGAGTTTAACTGCTAGGCATGGCATTGACCTGATGTTACATTATATATTTTTTAAAAATTGTGTTACAGTAGCACAAAGGATCCAAAGTGTTCGACACTTAGTAAAAGACAGTTGCTGTCCCAAAGAGCTTACAATCTAAATAGAGAAGACGGGAATTACATTGGCTGCAGAATGATTTAATGACATGACCAAGGTTGTATACAGATAGAATCCATGACAGAGCCAGGTTTACAGCCAAGAGCTCCTAAATCTTAGTCATGTGCCTTAAACACACAACCATCCTTCCTCTAAAACAAGATCAAATGAAAGACTGATAATGGGAGATTGAAAAAAGATTAGAATATCTAAATGTGTCAAAGCAAATGTGAAGTTTTACAGTGCATCTTAATTAAATAAACATATCTGATGTAACCCAAAAGTACTTTAAATGCCAGCATGGTTGGTTTGTTTTGGAAATACCTTCTCCGTTGTATAGATACAATCAAATGTCAGTTTGTTTGAAAGTTATAACCAGTGACATGTTTTCTTTCAATAGCTACTAGGATTGCTTCTGTAATTAAAATAACTTGTCCACTGGACAGCAGAGATCGCACTGTTTAAGAACACTGTAGGGCTACACTCCCAATTGTTCTGCTTGATAGCATTAGTTTGTCCTGATCAACAGTTCTGCTGATGTCTTAGGTGCCAAATGAGAGCCAAGACATCTCATGGGAAATGTTAGGCTATAAATGCTGTACCACAGTATCTCTGCAACACGGTATTTCTATTACCATTCATGTTTTCCGGAGGTTTATGACCTGCCTATATGTAGGATTATTTTATACACAACCATTAACACTGAACTGAATCAGCCAAAAAACAGAACTGCTTAGAGGAAAGAGAAATCCATAATCAAGCCCTGTGTTTAAATTGGGACTTGGACAAAGCAGTTCAGAACCATCCTGAATCTTTGGCTATCCTCCCAAAACAAACTGACCCTAAACATTCCGTATGATTCTGCTCTTATTGGATGAGGCACTGCCAACTCCTAACCTGCCCCACCTCGTTTTCCTTCTTTCCCATGACTTTCCCAACAGACCTACTTCTTCCTCCTTCATAATCACCCTACACATACCTGTAACCTCTACATTTTGAAAGAGCTGATTGCCAGAGCTGCTGGGTTCTGCAATCTCTGATATTCCCTGGCTCTCACTGAGTTAAAATCTCCAATGCTCTGATGTAAGTAATGTGCCATAAAGCCTATGAATTTCGAAATCGGTGATGGCTGTAACTAGGGATGTAAAATCCCAGCTAATAAGTTAACCAGTTAAACCGTAGGTTTAATCAGTTAAGGGATTAAGTGGGATCCTGCAGAAGGGGGCTGATAGCAGAAACTGGCAGTCCCAAGTGTGGAAAGGTGCCACCGCTGCTGGGCCCCCCTGTGTTTAGGGCTGCGAGTTGCTGCTGGCCCTCCCCTGCACCTGGGCGAGGCAGCAGCAGAAGCTGGCAGCCCCAAGCACAGAGGGCCTGGCTTCTGCTCCCCTCCCCCCCACATGCAGGATGGCCAGCTCCTGCTTCTGGCTCCCCTGTGCGCAGGGTGGACAGCTAGTACAATTAAAGGTGATGCTTACTGTGTAACTGGTTACCCATTCACATCCTTAGCTATAGCCCAGTCTCCTAGCAGGATTGAAGGGATGTATGAGTTAGAAATCACAATGGGATTTACTCAAGCGTCGTATTGTAGGAGTATTGGAGAGCCATGGAAAAACAGATTCAAGATATTTGGATAAATGGATTATTTGCCCATTTCTGATTTTCCACACTGCAAACAAACATGCATATTACCCTGTTGCCCATGAAAATTAATAACATCTAAAAAATCTTTTTCAAGCCCGGTTCTACAATACTGCCCCATTGAATCATTAAACTTATTCCATTGACTTGCAATAACAGAAAAATTCTAGAATACAATGAGGATGAGAGAAAGTTGTACCATTCTAATTGCCACAATTATCTATGGCACTGTTTTCTAGCACTGAGGAGCGAGAGACTGTCTCCATCCTACTGGCAGCCCAACTCCAGGGTTTGTATTCATGGCCAGAACAGTCCACTGTTTGCTCTAGGTGGAAATCTAGGCATTAGACTGCTTTAAACAACTGTCTTTACTCAGAAGAGATGTCTCTAGGCACAAAAGTAGTCTAAGGCTAGAACTACCCTACTACAGAAAGCTGTCTTAAGGTACGCAACTCCAGCTATTTGAATAACGTAGCTGAAGTCAACATGCCTTAAGTCAAGTTACGGTGGGGTCTACATCGCAGGGGGTCGATTGGAGAAACTCTTCCATTGATTTCCCTTTCTCTTTTCATCTGGGTGTAGAGTAGCAGGATCAGCTGGAGAGAGATCAATGGTTGATTTGGCAGGTCTTCACTATATTGATCTCAGAGCATCGATTCCTGCAGGAGTACAGAAGTTGCCCCATTGGCCTCCACATATTGTATGTTTTGCTTTGTCGTTGTCTGGTGACTAATTACCAGAATAAATAGCACTTACACAGTATGTTTCCATAGTCAGTTCTCTTTGCTTGATGGGGAATCAATAAATAATGTCTGTTGCTATCCTTATCATATGACATAAAGGTTTCTGAAAGTCAAAGTGCAGTGACTCATTGACTCTCTGGAGAATAATCAGTGACTTGGTCTAGGTTTCATCCTGAATACCAAGAAACCAGACTGAGGTCTGTGCATAATTTCTCTGATTGCCCAGTCATACAGCACTGTTCCTTTGGGATTAAAATGGGAAGGCTCCTCCTCTTTCCTAATGCTGCTATGCTCTATTTGCCTAAAGACAGCCCATGAGTGGATAGTAAAGTGCAGGACATTTTCATGATGGAAAGTATTTATGAGACTACAGTATATGCTATGTGATGTTAGTCAAATACTGTTCATCACATTCTTTAACACAGTGTATGTAATTTAGAGGCTTACCTCATTATCCTCATTACTGAGCGACTTGCATACATAGATGATTCTGCGTGACTGGATAAATTGTTGGTATGAAATTTCCCTTTTCCTCTTTCAAGCTATTGCTTTGTACAGTGTTAAATTACACTATATATTTGTCTGAGGTTCCTGTAATCTCCTTTGGTCTAAACATGACCTAACGGTAATCCCTGGCAGCTGCATTTTTGTTAAATTTGTCTTCCTTTGGAAAATTAAATATAAACATTGGGAGGGAAAAATCAACAATTTTAAAGACAGAAAAGGTTTTACTTTTTTTTTTTTTTAAATTTCAGAGCTGCTTTAAGTATAGGGGCATGTAGTCGGTTTGACCGCCCAGAGGGGTTCCTCCTCCTCCGGCTCCGTGGGCGGCCACTCCGACCCACTGCGCTGCCCCTTTAACACCGGCCCCGTTAGTTCACCGGGAGCGGTCCAGCCCTTAGTTCAGGGTGTGACAGCAACATCAGTTCATAAGGGTGGCCAGGCCCTCGGTGCAGGGCGTGGCAGTAACCCAGCACAATCAGTAATGAAGAGTGGTCAGGCCCTCAGTTCAGGGCGTGGCAACAAATGCACACAGTCAGTTATAAAGAGTGGCCAGGCCCTCAGTTCAGGGAGCTCCTTGTTTAGGAGGGGTGCTGGCGGATCGCCTGTGGCAGTGGCGAGGGGGGAGACTGCCACCCAATAGGTGGGTGGCAGGGGGGGCGCAGGCCCACCCACTCCACTGCGCCCCGGCCCAGGGCCCTAGGGCAGCAGTGCAGGCTGCTTCGGCTCAGCAGGGGCTCCCACCCGAAACGCGCCGGCCTAGGGGCCTTTAACAGCCCCCTTCTTCCCCTGGGCCACTTCCGTTCTCCCCCTTGGGCGGTACCTGGATGTCGGGCAGTGGAGGCTGGGAGTCCAGGAGGGTCTCGTCCCACCGGGGTGGTCTGGTCCAGTCCTCTGCCGCTTGCAGGTCACTGGGGCTCAGCTGGGCTCCAGGGGCCGGCAATCTCGGGCGGTTGAGCCAAGCCTCTGGGTCAGGGTCCGTGGAAGTCCCGGGCGGTGCCTCTGGTCGAGGTAGCTGGGGCCGTAGCTGGGGCCGCTTCTCCCGGTCCCAGGGCTGGTGCTGGGGCACAGGCTCAGGCTGGACTTTCGGCTCCTCTGTCGCTTCTGGGAAGGTAGGCCAGTTACACTTGGCCTCCGCCTCCCAGGCAGGGAGCCAATAGTCTGCCTCTGGGCCCCCGCAAGTAGGAGGCCCTGGCCAGGCCTCAGTCCCCACTTCCCAGGCTGGGAGTCCAGGGGAGGCCTCTAGCCTCTTGGCAGGCTCAGCCCTGACTGAGGCTGCTGCCTGTGCTTTTATAGTCCTGGGCCCGCCCCTGGGCTTCCGGTCAGGTGATAGGGCGGGGTTAGCCTCAGCCCAACATGGCGTGTGGAGGGGTTCCTCCTCCTCCTCAGTGGGCGCCCACTCAGCGCCCCACTACACTCCAGAGAAGGAGGAGAGGCAGCAGGATGCAGTGTTGCTGCTCTCTTCCTTCTCCCTCCCCTTGCTCCTGCTCCTGCACCAGCTGGGGCTCTCCCTGCTCCACCCAGCCACCACCTGAGACCTCCGTTACCTGAACCCGGCGTCGGCGTGGGCCCCCTTCCTGTTCCTGCTCCCGATTCCCAGGTCCCCATTCGGGAGGTGCCGCAGCCCGGTGGGGTAGCCACGGGAGACCCCTATCCAGACCCTGCCCGGGATTCCGATCCTCTCCCGTGTCCCGATCCTCCCCCCACCCCTGTTTCTGCCCTTTATGAACCCATCTCCAGCCCCGAGTCCTCCCCTGTTCCTGACTCCCCTCCAACCCCCACCTCTTCCCTGCTTCCCAACCCTGACCCACCGTCCGGCTCAGAGCCCATTCATTCTCCCGCCCCTACCGCGAAGAACATTCCTCCGCTGCCATCCCCCCGTCCCTTTCCCAGCCCAGCCCCTGCCGTAACACCTGATCCATCCCCATCGCCCCCCCAAATGTCCGCTAGTGCCGCCCCCACGGGGGCCGTCTCATTCCCGCTAGTCGTGGGCGGCCCTCAGGGGGCGGTATTTGTATCCCCGGTCCCCAACCCGTTAGGGGCTGCCTTGTTCCCTCCGCCGCCCCCTCCCTTGCCGGAGTCGGGGACGGGCAGCGCGGCGCCATCGGTGTCGGCGCCGCATTGGGGATCGGATCCCCGCATTGGGGATCGGATCCCTGTTTGCCCGTCTCTGTGGCCCGTGAGCTCCACCCGGGGGCCCGGACGGAGAAGAATCCTGGTTCCCCCTTGGCGCTGAGGGGCGAGCTGCGCCAATTCCTCGCGGATAACCGCGGGGTAAAAGGGAAGGTGCAGCTGCGGGGGGGGCCGACGATCGTCCTGCCCGTGAGGATCCACCCCAGCCCTCTCCATGAAGTACACCACTATCGCGACGTTGAATGCCCGGGGCTGTAGGGTGGGTCTCCGCAGGAGCCGGGCGCTCTCCTTCCTTCGGGAGGGAGGGTACTCGGTGGCCTTCCTGCAGGAGACCCATACGACTCCGGCCGTCGAGGCTGGCTGGCGGCTGGAGTGGGGGGACGGGGTATATTTTAGCCACCTCGGCGCCCGCTCGGCCGGGGTGGCCACCCTGTTCTCCCCTGCCCAACGGCCTGAGGTGCTGGGGACAGCCGAGGTTGTCCCGGGCCGCCTGCTGCACGTCCGGGCCCGCGTGGAGGGGCTGATGTTGAATCTGGTCAACGTCTACGCCCCGAACGCGGGCCCGGACCAGGTCACCTTTTATCGGCAGGCAGCCACCTTCCTCGGCACTCTGGATCCTCGCAAGTGTCTGGTCCTGGGCGGGGATTTCAACACCACCCTCGATGACCGGGACCGTGTAGGACTCGCGAACTGCCAGGCCGCAGCAGGTGTCCTCAGGGAGATCGTGGACCACCACTCCCTGGTGGACGTCTGGCGAGACCACCACCCGGACGACAACACCACCTTCACCTACGTCCGGGTGGGGGACCACCGGTCGAGCCACTCCCGGTTGGATCGCATTTACCTCTCCCGATTCCATCTGGCACGAGCCCACTCCTCCAGCATCCGGCCGGCCCCGTTCACGGACCACCATCTGGTGGTCGTGAAAGCCTCTCTGAGTTCGGAGAGGCTGGGGCCGGCCTATTGGCACTTTAATAATAGCTTGCTGGAGGACGCGGGCTTCGTGGCGTCCTTTCGGGAGTTCTGGCTGGCCTGGCGGGGGCAGCGGCCCGCCTTTCCCTCGGCGCGGCGATGGTGGGACGTGGGGAAGGTGCGCGCCCGGCTCTTCTGCCGCGACTACTCCCGGGGCGCCAGCCGGCGGAGGGATGCGGCAATAGAGCAGCTGGAACGGGAGGTTTTGAAGCTTGAGGGGCGTCTGGCATCCGCCCCCGAGGATCCACTCCTCCGTGAGGCGTACCGGGAGAGGCGGGAGGAGCTCCGGGCCCTGGAAGATCGCAGAGCCCGGGGCGCCTTCGTTCGATCTCGCATCCAGCTCCTTCGGGAGATGGATCGCGGCTCCCGCTTCTTCTACGCCCTGGAGAAAAGGAGGGGGGCCAAAAAGCACGTCACCTGCCTTTTGGTGGAGGACGGCACCCCCCTCACGGATCCGGCGGAGATGCGTGGAAGGGCCAGGGCCTTCTACGCCGGTTTGTTCTCCCCGGATCCGACCGAAGCCGACGCCTGCAAGGTGCTCTGGACCGAGCTCCCGACGGTCAGCGAGGGCGACCGAGACCGGCTGGAGATGCCTCTCACTCTGGCTGAGTTCTCGGAAGCCCTCCGTCTCATGCCCAACAATAAAAGCCCGGGCATGGACGGGCTGACCGTGGAGTTTTACCGCGTGTTCTGGGACGTCCTCGGCCCGGACCTCGTCACCGTCTGGGCCGAGTCCTTGGAGAGCGGGGGTCCTCCCTCTGTCGTGCAGGCGAGCCATGCTCGCCTTCCTGCCGAAGAAGGGGGACCTCCGCGACCTTCGGAATTGGCGTCCCGTCTCGCTCCTCAGCACGGACTATAAGGTCGTAGCGAAAGCCATCTCGCTGCGACTGCGGTCCGTGCTGGCGGACGTCATCCATCCCGACCAGACCTACACCGTCCCGGGCCGTAGCATTTTTGATAACTTGTATTTGGTCCGGGATCTCTTGGAGCTCGGGTGTAGGGACGGCTTGTCGTTCGCCCTCCTGTCCCTGGACCAGGAGAAGGCGTTCGACAGGATGGATCACGGGTATCTCCTGGGCACCCTGCGGGCCTTCGGCTTCGGGCCCCGTTTTATGGGTTTTCTCCGGGTGCTGTACGCCCTCGCGGAGTGTTTGGTCAGGCTCAACTGGACCCTGACCGAGCCGGTCAGCTTCGGGCGGGGGCTACGTCAGGGGTGTCCGCTGTCGGGCCAGCTGTACGCTCTGGCGATCGAGCCCTTCCTCCGTCTCCTCCGTAGGAGGTTGACGGGGTTGGTGCTCCAAGAGCCGGAGCTGCGGCTGGTCCTGTCGGCGTACGCCGATGACGTGCTCCTCGTGGTCCAGGACCCGGGCGATCTGGCGCGGGTGGAGGCCTGCCGAGCCGTCTACTCGGCAGCCTCCTCCGCCCGGGTCAACTGGGTCAAGAGCTCTGGCCTGGTGGTCGGGGACGGGTGGCGGGTCGGCTCCCTCCCACCCGCGCTTCAGGCCATCAGGTGGAGCGCGGGTCCGCTGCTCTATCTGGGCGTTTATTTATCCGCCACGCATCCTTCTCCGCCAGAAAACTGGCAAGGTTTGGACGCCAGGGTGGGTGAGCGGTTGCGGAGATGGGCAGGACTGCTCCAGGGTGTCTCCCTTTGTGGGAGGGCACTGGTTCTGAATCAGCTGGTCCTGTCCATGCTCTGGCACCAGCTCAACACCCTGCGCCCGGCCCCGGAAGTCCTGGCCAAGCTCCAGAGGACAGCTTTGGAGTTCTTTTGGCCAGGACTGCACTGGGTCTCTGCAGGGATCTTGTCTCTCCCCTTGGAGGAGAGGGGCCAGGGCCTGGTCTGCGTGCGCAGCCAGGTCCGGACCTTCTGCCTCCAGGCCCTGCAGAGACTCCTCTTTAGTGCAGGTAGTCCGGCATGGAGCACTTTGGCGTGCGCCTTCCTCCGCCGCCTCCGATACGACCGGCAGCTCTTTTTTATCCACCCGAGGGGTCTTCCGCGAGACCTCTCAGAGCTGCCGGAATTCTACCAGGACCTCCTCCAGACCTGGAAGCTGTTTTCGGCGACCAGGTCCGTTGTGGCCGCCGAGGGAGGAGATCTCCTCGCGGAGCCCCTGCTCCACAATCCAGCCTTGTGCGTGCAGGTGGCAGTCTCCCTCGGTGCGCCGGAGGCTGATCCTGGCGGAACCCACCTCCTGGACTACGACAGGGGGGACTGGGTGGATCCCAGAGTACTCGCTCGGCGCATGGGGCTCTCCACCCCTCGAACCCCTCTGCGCCTACTCCAGGAGGTGAAGGCGGCTTTGCCGCGGCCCGCTCTCGACTTCCTGCAGCGGTCCGTGCGAGAGGGTATCCCCCGCCCCTCCCTTCCTGCAAACCCTCCGTCCTTTTTTATCGGGCCCCTGTTCCGCAGGCCCCCCCCGGCCTCCCCACCGTTGGACCCCCAGCCGGCTGCAAAAGTTGCAGCCGGTTTGCTTTCTAACCGCGCCTAGAGAATATCTGTACACGCTCGTGCTCCACACCTTGCATCTCCCCACCCTCGTGTCCCGCCCTGATACCAAATGGCAGGACTACTTATGACCCGTTGAGGGTGGGGAACCCCGATGGGCCAGCGTATATCCTACCTTAATCCTGCGGCCCGTCGGGGATATCAGTTGGCGGCTCCTTCACGGAGCCGTGAGCATGGGCGTGTACCTGGAGCGGTTCACCCCCATCCCGGATACCTGCCCTTTCTGCAGCGCAAGGGAAAACCTGGCGCACGCCTACCTTGAATGCGCCAGGTTGCAGCCCCTATTCCGGCTCCTCCAGAACCTCTTACTGAGGTTCTGGCTGCACTTTTCCCCACACCTTTTCCTTTATGCACACCCAATCCGTGGCCCCACAAAGTTGCGGGACCTCCTCGTCAACCTCCTCCTGGCTTTGGCCAAAGCCACCATTTATAATACCAGGGAGAGGATGCTAGACGAGGGGGTTCCCTGCGACTGTGGGGCCTATTTCCGTTCATCCCTAGCGTCACGTATCCGGGCAGAGTTCACCCGCCCACTTCCTGGGTTTCAAATAGACCCACTACAGGACATAAGAGTATTGTATAAGTAATGCTATGTTGGGATTTCCTTTTAACAATAAAACGTAGTGCCCCTTAACTGTAACCAGTATGTACCACACAGAAGCATTTTAACCTAATTTTAATTATACTTAAAACTGATGTTTTTATATCAAACTATTAGCATACTAACATCACTGAAAAGTTGTATCCACCAAATTACAAAATATCTCTTAAGAGTCCATGCTACTGCTGTCAGTAAGAGATCTAAATTTTTAAACTGCTCCAACTGATAACAGCTGCTGACTAGCATTCTTAGGTGCTTATTAGGCTCTAAAAGTCATATGAAAACTAACTCAGTAGGGAGTTCCTAACATTGATAAGTACTGCCCAGCCAAGGAACAATGATTAAATGAGAAAACAATGCGTTTGTCGCTTGCATCTTACAAAGTGATTTTTAGCCATGAAAGCTTATGCCCAAATAAATCTGTTAGTTTTTATGATGGCAGAGGATTCCTTGTTGTTTTTGTAGACACAGACTAAAATGGTTGCCCCTTTGAGATTAAATGAGAAAATCTCAGACTACAGCTATCTTGAAGATGTGAAAACCTTAAGAAGTAATGCTTTGCTTTTATTATATATTACAGTGAAAGTTACCCATGGCCCTATGCATAGTGTAGTGGTTCTCAAACGGCGGTCCACGCACTGCCACCTTCCAGGTGGTCCTTGGCTCAAGCTCAGCTCCCCCACCCTTACACCTTACCTCCCTTTTCCTGCAGCAGGGATACTTCACTGGTACTCCAACCTTGTGCCCCTCTTGCAAGGTAGAAGCTCCAGCACTGGCTTCCCTGTGGGTCGGGGGGAGCCCAGAGCCTCCCTGCCAGATCTGCCTCGTGGGGGAGAAGTGGAGCTAGAAGTGGCTCCATGTGCTGCTGCTGCCACTGCCCCTTCCCCTCCCGGGGAAACAGCAGCGCACTTACGCACTGTCTGGAGGCTTTCCGCACTGCTCTCATTGGCTGGAGTAAAGCCAATGAGAGCAGCGCGAGGCTATGCCTGGGACACACCTGTGAGTGGCATAGGACGCAAAAACAAGTGCCCATCCCACCCCTTCATGCCCAGACCCCACAGCCCCACCCTGCTCCTGGCACCACCCCCGTCCAACACCCTGCACCCCCAGATCACTCCTGCACTCTTCTCCCTACCCCCACCCTGCTCCTGCACCTACCCTTGCTCCTGCACCCTCCCTCCTCGCCCCACACTGCAGCTTCCCTTGCTCTCCCCTCCCCGCCCAACCAGACACCTTACTTCCTGCCTGCTCCTGCACCCCACCTTCTGCCCAGACCTCACCCCCTCGCACACCCCACCTCCTGCCTAAATCCTGCACTCTCATCACTATTCCACTCACTGGAGCCCTGTTGTGCACACTAAACTCCTCATTTCTGTCCCCACCCCAGAGCCTGGTGGTAGCAACTGGTGGTCCACTGAAAGGTTTGCATTGAGCAGGTGGGCCATGGGCCAAAAAGTTTGAGAACCCCTGGCATGGTACATCTATGTCTCCTGGAAAAAAAGAGCTATAATACTCTCTTTATAGAACTGGTTGAACCTCTCTAGTCCAGCATCCTTGGGATCTGACCGGTGCTGAACCAGAGAATTTGCCAGACCACAGGAGTTCAATATTTTCTAGCAGCATTTCAACACTTCCACTGCTTAGTAGGCTCTTAGAAGACATTTTAGGGTTAATCAGAGCTAAATAACAGCACAGAACAGAGTCAGGATGGGTGGCTGTAAACAAACTTTATGGGACCACAGGAAACTTGGCCACACCTATGGTAAATGGACATCTGTAAAATCATGCCAGACCACGGATGTTGCCAGACCAGAGTGTGCCACATGAGAGAGGTTCAACCTGTACAAAATTGTTCTAAAAACAGATAGCATCAAGTTATGCTCAGGTGGACTTCTGGAAGAGAAATGAACCCTCTGATAATATCTTATTGGTCAGAGTACGGGGGATTCTAATAATGAAAAGTTCCTGGATGATCTCAGAGATTACACATAAATATTTGGGGGAACAGAGCCTTAGACTGTATTTTATGGCAAGAGCACATCTATTGAATGTGCATAATTATGAGACACAGTCAGTTTGTCTCAAAAGTACTTATGTTCATATTACTTTAGCGTTCTCTCACTTTGGTTGATTATTTCTAAGAAATATCATAATGAAATGGAAGTTATAGGATTTGTTTACACTATGGGAATGAATCCCCCTGGATTTGAAGTTTTCTTGAAGTTTATAAACATTCTAAACAGGATCTTGAAATTTATTACCCCTTAAAATTCCTGAAATAACTTTTGATATTTTCTTGATTTGTGTATATATAGTTTTATCTTGTCTATATAAAATGTCACAAGGAGCTGTAGATTATCTTTTTTCTTTTAATCTGTGACTATATTTGGTTTGTGATGGCTAATCCCTTAAGAAAAACAATATTTTACACTGAAACTAAAACTGACTCTACTAGAAGTTGCATGGGAATAAAAGAGAATTTCCCACACCTGCCTATTATTCCAGATGCATTAGGCAATTCACAACAAACACTGCTAATGAGTAATCTGCACTAAACAAAGGGTATGATAATCTCATACATAAGGCAAGTTCATGAAAGAGTTAATGGAGAAAAAAAAAGAGAGGACTTCACTGGCAAATTACCATCTTGGGATAACATTAGTTAGCATAAAGATGCATTGCTTGATACTGGGAAGGAACTCTTAATTGGTCATGCGAAATTTACAGGTACTAATATAGTGACCCTACACTGACAAATCAAGACGTACTTTGAGTCAAAGGACATGTCTACACTGACAGATGTAAAGTGGTGGCAGTTACAGTGCTACATGGGAGTGCAGCATGAAAAACACTATTTTGGGTGTCCTTGCTGTGAGCCACGAGTGCATTAGCATGACCACACTCATGGCACTTGCAGTGCCTTTCTGAGCGGTGCTTTCTGGGAAGTTATCTCTTCTGCCGCAGAGGTTTGTGGAGAGGTGTGGGTCCTGTCCTAATGCCTCGTCTGCATCGCTTTGCATCACAGTAATCCCTGTGCTTCCATCCACATTTGGCACCATCTTTCAACAGCTTCTGTGCTGCGCGCTCTGCTTTCTCGGTGTGTGGGAACAGATCCACAGATGTTCACAAAAACGTTGACAGGTCTCACTAGAATATCACGCATAGCAGTTGAGTTATTCCTGAAGCTGCAAAATGATAAGGAGAGTGGGCAGCATTCATATGATATAAGAGTCTTGTAACATTCACAGAAGTGCTGGCCATGGCAGAACATCGCTTTTGGCCTCGAGAAACTGAATGGTGGGATCACATCGTCGTGCAAGCCTGGGATGACAAGCAGTGGCTGCAGAATTTTTGGATGAGGAAAATCATTTTCATGTGTTGAACCTGCCCCCACTCTGGAGCATAAGGACACACAAATGAGAGCTGACTGCCACGTTTCTCCACAATCGCACTGTGCAAGTTGGCTACTCCAGACAGCTTTTGCTCTGTCACCAATAATTTCAGAGTTGGAAAGTCGACTATTGGATTCATGATAATGGAAGTGTGCAGGGTCATCAATCATATTCTCTTTGAAAGACCGCGACTCTGGGCAATGTGTGTAAAATTGTGGATGGCTTTGCATGGATGAGCTTTCCAAATTGCGATAGATGGCATGCACATTCCAATTCTGGTGCCAGGCCACCTAGTCTAAGAGTACATTAACCACAAGGGATATTTCTCCATGGTTCTGCAGGCATTTGTGGATCACCATGGGTGTTTCATGAACATTAACGCAGGCTGGTCTGGAAAGGTGCTTAATGAACACATCTTTCAGAACTCTGTCCTGTTCAGGAAGCTGCAAGCAGAGACTTTCTTCCCAAAACAGAAGATCACTGTGAGGGGAAGTGGAAATCCCCATTGTGATCCTTGGAGACCCTGCCTATGTCTTAATGTCATGGCTTATCAAAACCATACACAAGGAGCCTTGACAGCAGCAAGGAGAGGTTCAATAACAGGCTTAGCAGATTCAGAATGACTGTGGAATGTGCTTTTCGCTGGTATTGAAAAAAATTTTGGGACACCATGTGCAGGGGGCACTAGTTTTTATGTCCATTTTGATTTTTCCCCTCTAAAGATGGTAGTCAGCCTCCCTGTCACCATCCCCTGCCTGAAAAGGGCAGAGAAAAAGGTGGGACAAAAGGAAAAAGGCAGGAAAACTGGGGTCACTTGACCCTAATCTGCCTGACAACAAGAGGGCTTATAAGGGGTGTTCACTCCCACCTCAGGACTCTCTGCATGCGCTCGCTCTCTGAACAACTCTGCGGTGTATCTATAGACCCATTCAGGCAGCTGGAGTTGTTTGGCTTGATAGACAGTATGAGGCAGGAACCTGGTTGCTACCACAATACAGATTGGGAATCTCTCACCAGAAAATGTGTCTGGGACAGTCTTCTGTGGTGGGCCACCCTGTGTCCCACACTTGTAGTGTTTGCTGGTGCAGGGGTTATTTGTTTTAAGTTAATGTGACTGCAGTGAGACCAGACAACCAAATCTCTCTCTCTCTTTCCCTCCCTCCCCCCCCCCCACACCATTTGTCTTCATATCCGCATACATACATACACACTCTCTCTCCCTCTCCCTCCCCCCCACCCCCACCATTTGTCTTCATATCCGCAAATCACATGCAGGATGGCAAGTCAAGAAAAGAAAAAGACAAAAGCGAGAAGACCTTCTATCTGCCTGATCCTTTGCATCCTTTTCTCAGTCCTGAGATATCCACTTATCTTTGTCTCCAAACATAAAGATGGTGATATCCCTTATTATTTGTACTGTCCATAGTTTTGATTATTTGCATTGGGGGTCTGGCTTCGTGCCATGGTTTTGTTATAACACCCAGATTTTGTTTTGTTCTTTAAGTTTGGTGTTGTGTTAATAAAATTGTTACTTTAGCCATTTTGTGTTGTGCTTGACTAATAATCCTGTGATAGAGTTACAGCTAGGGTGAAGAGCCTGTGCTTACACAAACAAGATCAAGTCCATGTCTCACAGGGGGCCACTCACGTAGCTGCTCTGTCTACAGTGTGAGCAGCACCTCCAGGATGTCTGCTTGATGCTCCATAATGTTTAGGAGCCTCTGTGTGCTCTCCTTCCACTTCCTCCTGTTGCTGTCCCTCCACTCCTGAAACAGTGTGCGTTCAGCGTCATCATTGGCTCAGGAAGGCTCATAAAAATTCTTCTCTAGTCTTTCTTGTGCACTTCTGTGCCCATCTCAGATCCTCTTCAGGGGTTAGAGCTTCCCAAGACTGGCATGCCAAGGCCAGCTCTATCAAGGCCAAAATTGCAACGTTACAGAGGGTCCATTGTTAACAGTAGACATAGCATTGTCCCAATCCCTTTAAGACACTTGCACTGTCCACATACTTAGCTCTGTCTTACTATCCTGAAGCGACCATGCATACATAATGACATACAGGAACCCCACAATAATGAGTTCACCAAGGGATTACCGAGGGAAACCCTAGGTACAGTAGAACAGGGAAAAGGGCCAGGAGATCTCTTGCTATGGCAGTGCTGGCGGAGGTATCCCTTGGGTGAAGCTGAAGCAGGGGAAAGCCTTGTAGCAGAGTCACAGGGAAATCTCTTGGTGCAGCTGGGCAGGATTTTTCATTTGCACATGGCTGTACTGTGTTCTGAGCAGGTGTGAATTGGGGAGAGCAATGGAGGAGGGGAGGAGTGAAAGTTATAGTAAAAGCCATTCATTTCCATAGGCTGTGTTCATCCTGGAAGACATTTTGTTGTTTAGGGTGAGCATTATGGATGTAATAGTGTAGTCGATAAGCCAATAAGCAAAAGCTCATAGGTTAATGCTATAGACTACACGCATTTCCCCCGCCCCCACCTGCCAGTAAACTTTTTAGCAGGCTGGCCAGCAGCCCAGCTCAGTCCTGGCTTGTGCTGAGTCAGAGACCTACCCCCGCTGCAGCTTTGCATTTAAAGTGTATTAGGAGCTAGGCGGGCAGGCTGCCTGGTTCAGTTCCAACTTGTGCTGGGTCCAGGAGCTCAGCCCTTCTCTGGGACAGGGGCTGCTGCCACCCTGTGCTGCTGTCTCTGTATCAGAGGCAGCAGTGTAGGGCAACAGGCAGCCAGTCTGCGAGGGGAGCTGCTTTTTAAACTGGCTCCTCTCGTGGACCAGCTCCTGCCTGACACCCCGTGCTGCTGCCTCTGATACAGAGGCAACAGTGTGGAGTGGCAGGGGGCTGCTTGGGAGTGGGGCCAGAGTGTCTCCCAACTGTCAACGTCAGCGTTGCACTTCAAGTTATTCTTTAGCAAGTTCTTATAATGCTTCCGTTGTCCTCCTACATTACGGTATCCTTCTTTCAGATGAGAAAACAGGACCTGTTTTGGGAGGCGATGGTCTGGCATCTGAACAACATGACCAGTCCACCAAAGTTGCTGATGGATGACCACTGTCTCAATACTGGTAGTCTTTGCATCTTCCAGAATACTGATGTTAATGTGCCTGTCTTCCCATTTGATCTTCGAGATCTTGTGGCGGCAGCGTTGGTGATACCTGTCAAGGACATTCAAGTGATGTCTGTAGGTTGTCCAGGTTTCAGACCCATACAATAGTGTTGGGAGAATTATGGCTTGATAGACAAGAAGTTTGGTGTCTATTCATATGCCATGATCTTAAAAAAACCCTGTGCTGTAAACGAGCAAAGGCTGCACAGGCGCTGCTCAGACAATGTTGGATTTCTATATCAGTATCTGCCTTAGATGAAAGATAACTTCCAAGGTAGAGAAAATGATCAACATTCTCCAGTGCCTCTCCGTTGATTTTAATAGATAGGGTGCATGGTACCTCATTTGGCGAGGGCTGATGGAGCACTTTGGTTTTCTTAATGTTGAGGGTGAGACCAAGGCATGCATGCATGTATGATGACTGCAAACATGGTTGGGGGCGATGATATAGCTTTGTTTGACTCCTGTTTGTACTTTGAAAGGTTCACTCTAGGAGCCAGTGCTGCTCAGAACAGTCACTTTCATTTTGTCATGAAGTAACTTTAGGACATTGATGTATTTATCAGGACACCTAATCTTTGAAAGTATAGTCCAAAGGGCCCAGTAATTCACTGCATCAAACGCTTTAGTTAGATCAATAAAAGCCATGCACAGTGGTCAGTTTTGCTCCTGATACTTTTCTTGCAGCTGCCCCACAATGAAGATCATATCTGCAGTTCCACAACATGGTCAGTAGCCATTCTGTGACTCTGGTAACATTTTCTTCTGACAGGGACAGAAGATGGGTTGCAGGGACCTGTGCCAGAACTTTGCCAGCAACAGCAAGGAGAGAGAACACGATAGTTTCCACAGTCGACTTTATCCCCTTTTTTAAAGAGGGTAACAATCAAGGCATCCCTCATTTCACTGGTTCACTCCTTCTTTATCCAGATTTTAAAGATAAACGGGCTAAGCTTCTGAATTAACTCTAATCCACTGTCTTTAAGATTTCAACAGGGATCCCATCTGGACCTGTTGCCTCGTTGTTCTTTATCTGCTTGATGGCATTGTAAACCTCATACAAATTTAGAGGATCTCCAAGCTCATCCCTAGAAGATCGTTGGGGGATTTGCTCAAGAATGTCATCTGCAACCATGGAATTGTGATTAAGAAAATCTTCAAAATGTTCTTTCCAGTGAAAATTAATGGCTTCATTGTCCTTCAAAAGTGTGGGTCCATCCTTTGCACGAAGGAGGTTCATGCCATGACAAGCTGGCCCATAAACAGCATTAATAGCACTAACAAAACCATGTGTATTATGGGTACCCACAAAATATTGGAGTTCTTGCGCTCTCTTAGTCCACCATTTGTTGAGTTCTCTGGTTTTACATTGGACTTCTGCCTTTGCCTTAGCATGGGCCTCTCTCTTTATCTCGCAATTTATATCATTCTGCCAAGCACAAAATGCCTTTCTCTTCTCATTGATGAGCTGCTCAATTTCAACATCATTCTTATCAAACCAGTCCTGATGTGGTCTGGTGTGGTAGCCAATGGTTTCCTCACAGGTATTGATGATTACTGCTTTCAGCTGGCTCCAATGTCCCTCAATTTATTCCAGAAACTCTGATTGAAACCTTTCTTCTAAGACTGCTTGGAAGTGGTCACACTTAATGGGGTCCTTCAGCTTGCATCTGATCTGTTTCTTTTGCAACCTCAATTGGGGCGGGGGGGATCTTAATTTTCAGTGTGGATCCAATGAGGTGATGATCAGTCCAGCAGTCATCAGCACTTGTCATTGCTCTTGTCAGAAGTACGTCACTATGATCTTGAGCACGAACTGTGACATAGCTGAGAAGATACTAGTGCTTTGAATAGGTTCTCTAAGATGTTTTGAACTTGTCCTTTTGTTGAAAAAGGGTGTTCGTGGTGATAAGTTCATGTTCAGCACACTTGGTCAGGAGCAGGATTCCATGAGTTGCTTTTGCCAACTTCTTCTTTCCTGAGTGTTCCTTTCCACAGGTCTGAATCTCATCCAATATGTGCACTGAAATCCCCCAGAAGAATGATTGTTGGGGTGCGGCCACCACCGATCAGTCCAAAACGCAAGCGGCCCGCCTCTCAACTATCTTGCCACCCTCACAAAGAGGGGATTCGAAAAACTGTAGTCCCGACCAAGCGCTCTCCCCGGGCGCCTGGCACTGTACTCCTTGCGATTGGTCGCGAGGGGGTAGGGGGGCCTGGGCCCTCCCTCTCTCATGGGCCCCAGCCCAGGGCCCTAAGAACAGGTTCAATTGAACCTGTCCAGCCGGTGGGGGTTTTGGCCGCAACCCTCCGGCTCGCCGGGCACTCCTCCAGGCCCTGCCCTGAGCTTCTTCCTACCCCGTCGCCTCGTCCCTCTCCTCCCCCCTCTCTCCTGGGCTCCTATTCCCTTTTTACCCTGTCGCCTCCTGATGTCACCCGCCAGTCTGTCTTCTGACATCACCCGCCGGTCTGCCCTCTGACGTCCCCCACCGGCCGTCCTCTGACGCTCGGGCATCCCCACGCTGGACTGACGTCAGGCCTCCGCCTCTCACCCCGCCCCTGCTGCTCAGCTGGCCCGCGGTGGCCGTGCAGGGAGAGCAAAACCTCCGCGTTCCCCGGGCCGCCCCGAGGAGCGCGAGTGCGACCGCCGGCTCAGTGCGGGGCGGATTCGCCTCAGCGGGGTAGAAGCGCTCCGCCCCATCACAATGATCTTATCTTCTTTAGGGATATCCGATAAAATGGTTTCCAGCTGAGAGTAGAAATCTTCCTTTACATCCTCATTGGCATCTATTGTTGGCGCATAGGCGCTCACAATAGTTACCTATTGGTTTTTGGTGAGCCTCAGAGTGTCATAAGCCGCTCACTGATGCCTACTCGCAGCTCAGAGAGGCACCTTACGAGCTTATTCTTAATAGCATAGCCTACTCCATACAATTGAGATTCATCTTAAGATTTTCCCTTCCAGAAATAGGTGTATCCTCCTTTCTCCTCTCTCACCTGTCCTTCATCAACTCTTCTAGTTTCAGACAAAGCAGCAATATCAATGTTAAACCAATTCAATTCATGAGCAATGATATTCACTCTTGTTAGTCACCGTCTGAGTTGTCCATCAGGGTATGTACATTCCAGGTTCCAAAGTTGAAAAGTTTCTCCCATCTTCGACCAGTGGGGTGGTGATTCTGCGGGATACAGCTATCTAGCCAGGAGGAAAAGAGACAAGACTATTATTAGGGCACTTTTTCTAGCCTGCTCCCCATGTGGGGTGAGCAGAGTGGGTCCTAAAGAGGACTGCTCAGTCATGGATGCAGCAGCCAAGATGCTCAACCTGCCTTGGTCCTTGAGCAGGATGACTGAGTCACACACACACTGCCTATGTGTCAGTCTGTGACTAGGAACTTCTGGCTCTCACTGTCCTGTTCCTATCGCCATTCACTGATTGCCACCAGACTTTCGACTTGTGAAGGTGTTGCTTTCCCAAACTGGAAGATGCCTGTATGGGAATTCTTTTAAAATGGGGCAACTGGTGCACAACAGTCACCACACTGTCCTTGACAGACAGAGGGCTTGAAACCAGTGACATACACACCACAAGAATTGGAGATCCTCTACCTGCTGCAGCTTTCATCCGCCTTCACAGCTGCTGTAACATTACACTACACAACAGTTTCAACTCCATTGTACAGATATCCTCTGTCTGCTCTGCCATTGAGGACTACTTGGATCACACTGTCTCGAACCTTGCCTTTGAATGTTCTACCATGGGTGACCCTAAGGGAGTACATGACTCCAGGCAACATCATTCTCAGGAGTTATTGGAACATGCAAGCCTCTCCATCACTACAAGGTGATGATCCAAAACAGCTCCTGACTGAAAGTCTCTATGGAGGTCAAGTCCTCCTTTGGTTCTGGGTCCTTTTTCCCCTCAGCACAGTTGGCCACAACTTCCTTCTCCTGTTTCAGTCCACTGTCATATGGCCCCTGAGACCTCGAGGTGTCCATGAGGGTTTTCAGAATGGAGGTAGGGTCATCTCCAAGTATATCATCCAGCTCTTTGAAGGTTTGCTTCCCATGCATTGTAGTGGGGCATTTTGCAGCTCCTTCCCTTTGATTCTCCACTGCAGTGCATCCTGGTTGTAGCCCCTTTCAGTTATGCATCAAGAAATGTGCCTGTAGGTATTGTAGTTCCTACGGCTGGAGCACAGCTGGAACTGGACTGCCTCCTCTCCCCAAATGCTGATGCAGTACAGTACCATAGTTCCTGCTAAGGTGTGCGTCTGTGCAGCCGCATACAAAACATTCTCCCCCCTGCCCATCTCCTCTGGAGAGCTGTACAGAAGCATGCCCACAGCAGCCAGCTGCTCCAGCAGGTGGGGCCAGCTGAGCCAGCATGGTAAGGGAGCTGCTGGGGCTGGGACCTGCCACGGCTGCATGGTGGGGTGGGGGGGGAAGGGAAGGGAAGGAAGGCCTGCTTCAGTGGCTGGGGCTGCCACATGGCATGGGGAGCCAGGGCCTGTTCTGGCAGCTGGGGCCAGGAACGGGACCTGCCGCATGGTGGGGGGGAGGTGGGCGGGGCAGTGGTGTCTGCTCCAGCGGCTGGGAAAGGGACCTACCACAAATCTGGGGAGGCAGGGTCTGCTCTGGTGGCGGGGAACAGGACATGGTGCATGGCACGGGGAGGAGAAGGAGATTTCTGCTCCGACAGCTGGGAACGTGCGTGTGTGTTAATAACTTGGGTGCCATTGTGGCACATATCCGATCGAGCACACATGACCTCAATATTGATGCACAAGCCAAAATTCATTCCGCTCATGGTTGGACAATCAGAGGGAACACTATGCAGCATCTTTGCATGGTTCCAAGTAGGGGAACTCCTGGTGCATGGCTAGCTGGAGAGAGGCACTAAGAACACACCATATGTAGCTGAGCAAACAGGAAGGAGACTCAAATCTCAAAAAGAATGCAAAGGATGGGTCTGGGGGTTGGTCACCAGAGAGCAGGGCAGTAGAGTTCAAAGTGATGCCCAAAGAGGCAAGAACAGGCAGTGTGGGAAGGGTGCTGGAGACTAATCACAATGCAGTACTTCACCGCACTAGCACCCAAACGCACTATCCAGAGCACAGCAATCTCTATGCTGCTTGTAAAGGTGGTTTAAGTAGAGCAAACTAGCATACACTATGATTTGCCAGTGTGGATACTGAGAAAGTTACAGTGCTGGGGATTGATTTACTGCACAGTAACTTGCCACTGTAGACTTATTTTTAACTTTGGGGCATGAAATTTGTCATACTTAGTTCTAGACAAAAGGCGAGTTGTTCTGAAGAAAAAGAAATAAGAACCTAAAAACAGCCATACTGGGTAAAATCAAAATTCCATCCACTCCAGTATCCTGTCTTTCACCAATGGCCAGTGCTAGGTGCCCCAGAGAGAATGAACAGAACACATAATCATCAAATGATCCATGATACTTGTATGAACATGAGAAAATGATAGAGGTTTCATGGTTTGGGGGGAAAAAAGAAAGAGACCTCTTCCTACTCTGTTTACAATGCCTTTATTTAAAAGTGTAAAATTTGGCATAGTTGTTATCAGTTCGACATTTATTAAACAGAGGAGGGGATTATTTGAGAAAAATATAGGAACAAAAAGTGAGTGCAACCTAATGCATACTGCCTTAAGTCCAGATGTTGCTATATTTGGATAATTGAACATTAAATAGTAAAATATGTAATTCCTATTTACATATGAAAATATTCAAATAAACATTTGAAGATACAATCAAACTTAAGTGCATTTATTTAAATATGAGCATATTCACTTAATCTCAGCTAAACTATTGGCACTCAAACCCCTTCATTGAACTGAATGGTAACTGTAACATTCCTGAACTAGAGTGATAATGGATCAGTCTCAGGAGAATGGCAATGATAAACTTTTTACTTCAAGGGGCTTGTCTTGATGTATAGTGCTACAGGGCACGGGTGGTGGGTGAAGGCCCAGCGGTGGAAGGGAAGACAAGCCCAAGCCCAAGCCCCGTTCCGCCCCACCCCACCCCTTCCAACGAAAGCCATACCCCTTCCCCTGAGACAATACCTCTTAAACAATCCTTCCCCCCCAAACAAACTCTGGCCAGCCCCAGCCCTCAAACCACGTCTTTCCTGGCTACCAAGAGGACCGGGGCTCCCCGTGCTGCAGCCCCAGCTCTCTCTGGCTGGCAGGGACCTAGTCTCCTGGTACTGTGGCTCCAGTCATCCCTGGCCACTGGGCTGCCACGCCAGCACTCCGGGGCAGCTGGGCAGCGTAGGCAGTTTTGGGAAGGTAACACCTTCCCTTGCCTTGCCTTTGTTACTGACCACCCCTGCACAGCTGTAGTGTTTTAGTGGAGATGCTATTACGCTGATGGAAGTAGTTTCCTGTTGGTGTAGTTAAACCACTTCCAGGGGAGGGGTAGCCATGTTCACAGAAGCTCTCCCATCAACATAGCACTGTCTACACAGGAACTAAGTTGTATAATTACATTGCCAAGGGGTGTGGATTTTGAGCAACATAGTTATACTGATGTAGGTCTCTAGTCATGTAGACGTGGCTCAGGTTGTGTGCTGAAATCAGGTGTAGGCTAGTTGTAGTTTGTAGTCAGGTGACTACAAATCTTTACTATATAATGAGTGTTCAGTAGCATTAATAAAAAGAGTTTGGGTTTAGTTCAATTCTTAATGGGCCTGGATTAAGTATACAGAATCACCATTCATACTGGTACATTTGTTCACAGTCTCATTGAAGTAGCCAAAGATTAAATGAGTGTGAAAGCTACATCCTTAGAAGTGATCCCCTCAGAACATGATTACAGAACATAAGGTGATCAGCATGTGGAAGTCCATCCTGCAGTTACCAGTGCTGTCTATCCTGTGGCTCAGAACTTTAGACTCCAGATTTGTCAATCTGGCATCGTGCATAAGTAACAGATTCACTAAAAAAACTAAGGATACAAAAAGCAAAAACAGCTACTACCACATATTGTTGAGATTTAACATGAACAGATGAATAAATCATGTGACACACAACAAATCTGCTAGCTACATTTCACATACCCTTGCATGTTATTAAACATTTAAATTAATAGAATATTTAGTGAAATGCTACTTACATAGAAAGGGGGGAATGTTTCAATAAGAAATACAACTTTGAATTTCTTAGTTTAGCATCCACGATCTCAAATATAGCATGACACTATTATTAACATTTAAGTCATTTAATTTAATACTTTTTTTTTGGAAACTCACCATGTGGGCACTGTGCCCTTACTCCCCAATAAAAATTCTCGACATAAATGGCACGTTGGAGTGATAACTAAAAAGGTTATGTGCAAGAGAACAAAAGCCTGGCACAAGACTGACTGTAATATATGCAATTAATACATTAGGATGCTGAGCGGGTTACCCCTAAGAAAACAACTCTCGTTCCAGACTCAAGATTGACTTTGTCTTAACTGATACCTTATCTAAAATGAAAAAGTCAGCCACCGCGCCCTGTAGTCCACTGCCTGCCAAAAAGCAAAATAAACAGCGACACCTTTATACTAAAAACAGGCAGCGAAACCACGTGGCGACTGCTTAATGAGGAAGAAAAAGGGTCTCAACAACTGCGAGCTGTTGCTTTTCCACACACGCAGCGAGCGCTGTGGGCGTGAGAGACAAACAGCGAAGGGAACGTTACGCTGACCTCTATCGAGCCTTCATCACCCGCCTCCCCCTCTTCTTCGTCCTGGCCCCCCCACCAGCTCCGTCCTTTGCCCCTCCCCGTCCCCTCTCACTTCTACCTTTTCGTTTCGTTCCGCTCCTGGCACTCCCACGCGCCCTTTCCCTGCCCCTACCCTCGCGTGTTCCTCGCTCCCCCACCCCCGCACCTACCCCAGCGCACAACCGCCCCTCCCCCCTCAGCCCATCGCTTCCCGGTTTCACGCAACGCAACTTGCTGAGGCATTGCTCGCGGAGCGCCGTGATTGGCTGGGGTTGGCCGCCCCTCGCGAGGCCCTGGCTCCGGATTGGCTGTGCTCCGCCGCTGCTCGCACTCAGCCCCAGGCTTGTGGGCCGACTCTGGAGTGAGGCAGGCGGGTTCTTCGCCTTCCCCTAGCGGCCAGCAGGAGTGTGTGTGTGAGAGAGAGAGAGAGAGAGAGAGAGGCGCGTCCGCCCCTCCCTCCCGGCGGCGCTGCAGTGCCTCCCCTTGGCTGTGCGGCCGTGCTGCCGCCTGCCTCGTGTATCGTGAGCGCCCCTCGCCCCGCCGCGGGCACGACGTGGCCCGGCTACTCCCCGTTCCCCAGCCACCGCCCGGCCGGAGGGAGGAGGGCGCTGCTTGTTCTTCGCCTAGCGCCTCTGGCGGCGGTTAGCGGAGCGGAGCGGGCCGGGCCGGGCTGCATGCGGCAGTCACTATAGGACGGGACTGCAGGCGGGGCGGGCTCGGCGCGCAGAGCTGGCCTAGTGTGGGGAGGAGGCAGCCTGGCTCGGGCGGCAGGGGGCGGTGGCGGAGCGGGCGCTGCAGACTCGCCGTCTGTGCCCGTGCCCAGGGCAGGAAGTGATTCTCCAACTTCAGCGCCGCGGCCGGGGGATGTGACTCGGCCGGGATCGGCTGGCCGCTGAAACCGGGACCGGGGGTGCCGAGAAGCCGGTGCTGCGTCCTCTCTGCCCCAGCCCTGCTTCCCGACCGACAGCGGCTGCATCCGCTCGGCCCCCGGGAAGAAAACTTGGTTGGATTTAAAATTCCCCTTGGGACGGAGAGGGGCCCTGCTGGCGTGGGGTGAAGCTGATCGAGACAGCAGCGATCGAAGGTAAGTGGGTGCAGAGGAGGTTTGGGTAAGAAACCTTGCGTCGAGGGGAGGGGAAAGGAAGGAGCTGGCGCTTCATTCTGATATCCTGTTTTTGGCCTTTAGTTTCTTGCTGGGCTGTGTTGTCTGCCTGAAAAAAGCCTGAGTCTCCTTTTGTCTCTTCCAATGTTATTTGTGTGTGTGGGATCGTTATTTCCATGGAGGTTGCAAGAAGAATCTGGTGAGATCGAAAGTTTTTAAGCTCCTCAAACACAGAAGTTTCTTTGTTCAGCAGGATGAGGTATTGAAGTGAAACTGCCTGGTTATGGTTCTCTTCTGAAATAGTTAGCCCGGCAGCTTAGTTCCTTTCTCTACAAATAAACACTTCCAAAGGGTACTGCTCTTAATTATTTTACTCGAAAGAAATCCAGAAGTTAGGAGATATTTGCTTTCCCTCCCTTACTTTCAAGGGTGTTGGTTCCTTTACTGTCGCCATCTGATATGTGCATCCTTTGAAAAGAACGACTGATCTTTCTCTGTAATCATTTGTTCGCTTTGCAAATAAGGTTGTTTTGCTTGTTTTCTGTTCTTCAAGATGAAGAGTTTGGCTATCTATTTTATCACTGGAGAAGAGTTAGTTTGTTTAATTTTATCTTAATACCTGGGGCAGGATAATCAACACTTCTTGCATTGCCTTTCCTTACAGCAGAAACTGAATGATTTTCATATGTAAGACATATGCCCTACACTTAGAACCTGTAGAAGTTGATCCTGGTAAAATCTGATGTAGTCAAAAGAATGGAAGATACCATACTTTAATATGAGTTACTATAAGAACTGCTTCTCAAAATTAATATGGTATAATTTGGGTAAAAACCGACGAATTTAATTTTCATTGCTTTATATGGGACTTCTCATCAAAATTTGAGATAAGAATACACACAGGCTCAATGCAATGTGATACTACAAACATCTTGTTAAGGCTATTGTAAAAGTGTGACTACTACATATTACTTTATCTTGACTAATTTTATTTAACAAAAAACATACTATACAAAGTATCTAGATGTCCTATCACAACTTGGTTTGAGATGCTTCAGAGAGCCAATGCCAGATATTGATTACACGAGTTCCAAAACTATACGTGCTGAGAGAGGTCTAAAAAAAAAATCATTCATGTATTGTATAGATTTCAAAAGAATGCATTAAAGGCCATAGCTTGGGACTAGTTTATGTTCTCCTTGATAGAAGACAGTCTAAATTTATTATCCTTGAATAACAAAGTGGATGGCAGTGTGTTTTCAGTTATACTGACTGGATATGTTGTGTGATCAGCCTGGTTTAGGAATATGAAACTGGCTTGTCTGAGAAGCGTGTGCACCTGAGAATCAAATACATTCACTTTTATATGAACTTTTTATACTTATTATATATGTATTTGCCCATTTTAAGAAAGTAAAACATTTAAAAATGACCCAGGTCTGATAAATAACATCAGGCAGTTTTGTGTAGCGATGAAATGATTATTCATCTAGCACTGACTCGTTTAGTAATAGTATTCTTTAGTGGAAAAGTGACAGATTTGTGTCAATACAAAATAGCTTTTTCAAATGACAGTGCACAACTGATCTGGGTTATGATTTATAGACTTATCTTCACAGGCAACAGAAGAGGTTATTCTTGGGCATCTGAAAGAACTAAACAAAATAGATGACATTTGAACTTCATCTTCTTTCTATGGCTTATACTTGGCAGTGAAGCAATGAAGTCTAAATAGAGTAATCCTTTTATAGAGAGTGATCATTTTCCAAAGCAGTGCTTCATTCCCAACAATGACACGGTTCTGAAGGTGGGGAAAATGTAGTAATGCATGACAAATTTAGTTGTCAACTAATGTATTCCTAATGGATGTAATTTTATTTCTTTTCAGACTTTTTGTTTTTCTGATGATGTGCTAGATATTTTTCAGTACTGTGTAGGAGAAGAGATCCTTGTATTTGGGGCTCCAACTTTTTAAACTAGTTTTGTCATTATGGTAGCTACAAATAAGGCCCTTCTTAAATGATGAGAGGTGCAGTTCACTGCTACTTATAGCTAGTGGTTATGCCATAAAATGGCGTTCATTTCATTAACATAGAATAAATTTCCTGATGAATACTAAACTTTCTTGCAACCAGCAGTGTTTTCAGAATAAAAAATTACTTAGTAATAAAATCTTTAAATTGACATTTTTGGTCTAGGAATGTAAGTGACTAGTCAAGTAGTTGACTACCTCATAAGTCTACACTTATTGGGTAGTCGAGTCGACTACTTGACTGCTGGCATTTCCCCCTCTCCCTGCTGCCTCTATATCAGAGACATCAAGTGGAAGAGCAGGAGCCGGTGCTGGAGGGAGCTGGCTTAAAAACCGGTTCCCCCCAACACTGTCCCCGTAGTGCCGCCTGCCTTCCCCCCACACTGCTGCCTCTATTAGCCCAGGCTCTCTGCGAGCAGAGGCTGCTCCATATTCTGTGGTAGCAGTTCTTGTCTCCGAGGGTCCCAGTGGGGAGCTGGGATCCCCAATGGACAGGGCTTCTCTGGCGCAGCCTGTGTTTGTGGCCAGAAGCAACTGGACCCGGCATGAGCGGGGACAGAGCAAGCCTGGCTCAGTCCCGGCTCATGCTGGGCCCGGCACTGCTGCGGCTCTGCAGTTTAAATTAAGTAATAGTCACCCAGCTATTACTACATTTAAAATGCAGAGACGCAGCGGGGGTAGGTCCTGGACCCGGCGCAAGCTGGGACTGAGTCAAGACCAGCTCAGTCCCGGGTCATGTGGAATCTGGGACCTACCTCCGTTGTGGCTCTGCAGTTTACATGTAGTATGAGCCAGGCTGCCTGCGCACCTGGTTCTTACTACATTTAAACTGCAGAGCCGTAGCAGGGATAGCTCCTGGGCCTGGTGCAAGCTGGGACAGAGTGCCTTCCCTTATTGACTAATCATGTACTCGATACAAATTGTATTGACTACATGATTAGCCAATTACCCACCTCTTAACATCCTGTTTTGGTCAATTCATTTTATAAAACGTTAAATCTACTAAGGGTTGTGTAACTGTTATATATGTTAACTTGTCCTGTTTCAGCCAGTGTCTTCACACATGTGTTGGTTAGGAATGTAAAATCCTGTTTTAAGCAGTTAACTGGCCTGGCTCGGAGCCCAGTGCAATCCCAGTTTAGTCCTGTCTCTCACCAGGTCCAGGAATTACCCCCACTGTGGCTCTGCCACCTTAAATGTACTGCTAGGGTTGCTCAGTCCCACTCACACTGAGTCTGGGACCTACCCCCGTTGCGCCTCTGTAGTTTAAATGTAGTAGGAGCCAGGAAGCCTTACTTTATCAGTTAACTGCGTAGTCGATACAAATTTTATCAACTACACGGTTAGTGGATTACCTTAGTCTTCTCTTTTCCATCCTAAGCAAACCCAGTTCTTTAATCTTCCTTCATAGGTTATGTTTTCTATACTTTTATTAACTTTTGTTGCTCTCCTCTAGACTTCTTCCAGTTTGTCCACATCTTTCCTGAAATGTGGCACCCAGAACTGGACACAATAGTCCAGATGAGGCCTACTGAGCATAGAGTAAAGCAGAAGAATTACTTCTTGTGCCTTGCTTACACGTTCATTTTCATCATCCGAGTCAGATGTCACCAGCAGAAAGTTGATTCTTTTTTGGTGCTTCAGGTTCTGTCGTTTCCACATCAGAGTGTTGCTCTTTTAAGACTTTTAAAAGCATGTGCCACATCTCATCTCTCTCCAGTTTTGAAAGGCACTTCACATTTGTAAACATTGGGTGGAATGCTGTAGCTATGTTTAGAAATCTCACACTTGTACCTTCTTACATTTTGTCATATCTGCAGTGACAGTGTTCTTGAAACAAACAACATATGCTGGGACATCATCAGAGACTGCATGAAATATATGACAGAATGTGGGTAAAATAGAGCAGGAGATATACAGTTCTCTTGCAAAGAGTTCAGTCACTAATTTAATTAACATTTTTTAACAAGTGTCATTAGCATGGAAGCATGTTCTCCAATAGTGGTTAATGCAATAACGAGCATACAAAGGTTAAGCATATCTGGCACATAAAATACCTTGCAGTGACAGCAACAAAAGTGCCATGCAAACACCTACTCTTGCTTTCAGGTGACATGAATAAGAAATGAGTAACCTTTGCTTGTATTTATGGGAAGTAACTTGTTTGTTTTAGTGATTAGCTGAACAAGAAATAAGACTGAATGGACTTTGTTAGATTTTTAATTGCAGTTATTTAACAACAAAAAAATCTGTAAATTTACATTTGTAAATTCCACTTTTATGATAGAGATTGCACTACTGTACTTGGAAGAGGTTAATTATTTATAATTTTTAAAGTGCAAATATTTATAATATAAAGTGAGTACTGTACACACGATATTGTATTATAATTGACATCAATATATTGGAAAATGTAGAAGAAATAGCCAAAACATTTAACCAATTTCTACTGGTTTTCTGCTGTTGTTTAACGGCACTATTAAAATTGTGACTAATCGTGGTTACTTTTTTAGTTAATTGCATGAGTTAACTGCTATTTATCAACAGCCCTACTTTTTTTTTATTCTTTTGATGGCATCTATGCATTATGTATGCCTTTAAGGTAAAGTGGTAATGAACTTTCCCAGGGGCTTAGAATATATTTAATACTTTTTAGCACATTTAGCGAAGTTTGATATGGTTATTTCCACTTTAATGTAAAAAGTTGGGTTTTTTTTCACCTTTACAACTTTATACCATTTTTGGTTTACCTCCTTCAGAAGCGAAAAGTTTCCTTTACTCAATTTGATGGGCATGCTTCTGTTATTTTAGGGTTGCTAATAAATCTCTTGTTTTTTTGAGAATATGTACATTTATGAGAATATTAAACATAGGCTCCTCAGTGATGAATCTTCCTTCTAGGGATGTGAACAGATAACCGGTTACCCAGTAAGCATCACCTACCGGTTAACTGTTAACTGGACCTGGGAGCAGCCCTGCGGGGATCTGGAGCCAGCCGTCCTGAGTTGGAGGAAGGGGAGATGCATGTGGAAGAAGGAGTCGGCTGCTACCAGAGGAGGGGGAATGGGAGCAGGATCCCACTTAATTGGTTAACTGGTTAACTGATTAAGTGGGATTTTACATCCCTACTCCCTTCTTAAATAACCTAATACTTTTTGAATAAAGATTGGACAGTTTTTTTGGGGAAGGATAACTTTTCTTATTGACCTGAAGGTAGCTCTTGACGCATGAGAGCATACTACTGTTGGTACTGAGCGCTAACATAAGTGTTTACAGATTTTATATTTTATTACAATGTGTTCTGTGTGGAAACAGTAATTTATACAGTGGTTCAGATGGAATAATGCTGATGTTTTTGCATAATTAAAACAGTGTAATTGCTGTACAGTTGATGATTATACTTGCCACAATAGAATGTAAATATTCAAACTTAAGTAGAGTAGGGATGTTAAATATTGGTTGATTGAATAGTTGATTAATCTCATGAATTCTTATCAGTTAGTCGGCTATTCTGTAATCTCTGGGGGTGAGGCTGGCAGGCAGTGTGCTTCAGCCCCACTTCCAGGGAGCCCCCTGCCTCTCTAAGACAGGGGTGGCAGCAGCCCCTGTCCAGAGGGCGGGGGAGAGTCGGGAGTCTGACCTTCTTCACCCGGTGTCAGCCGGAACTGAGCCGGGCTGCCTGCCTGCCTGGCTCCTAATACATTTTAAATACAGAGCCGCAGTGGGGATAGGTCCTGGACTTGGTGCAAGTCAGGACTGAGCTGGCTGCTGACCAGCCTGCTAAAAAAAATGTGTTGGTGGGGGAAAATGCATGCAGTCTATAGCATTAACCAATAAGCTTTTGCTTATTGGTTAATCAACTATACTATTACATCCATAAAGTAGAGTGTTCATTATATGCAGGGCTCGATGATCGTGGCGAAAACCACTAGCCAGCCCCGCACTGCACATGCGCGAGACCCGCATTGTGCATGTGCGAATCACTGGTGAACGGGGCAACCAGCTGAAATCTACTCGCCCTGGGCGAGTAGATAAGCGGATTTGTCGAGCCCTGATTATATGTATTCTAAACAATGCTTATTTGGGGTTTTTTTGGTGGTAGTTTTGGAATATCCTTCATCTCTATTTTTGTTCAGTATTTTTGCTTAGCAGTTACCTACTTTTCAGCAGTATAAACTGTTCAGTTTTATGATGCTTAAGCTTTTAATATACCTGTTTTTAGCACTGTTTCCCTTCATATGATCTTTTGTATGCTTTTATTTTTTTCTGGAGGTAGTGCAGAGGAATGATATTTCAGCACTGAGTTGGTGTTTGCTTTTTGCTGAAAGAGGATGTGTATGACTTTTTTGTACAATTGAGAGTGGTACAAATGGAACCAAACTTTGTTTTATCCACAACAGAACTGTACTTCAATTATATTGTAGGACATCAATATTGTAACTGGTTCTCAAATGAGCAAACTCAGGAAATGTGGTCTAGATTAAATCCCATGTAATATGGGTACACAACTGGTTGAAAGACCATGCTGAAACAGTGGTTAGTAGGAGTTTACTTTCAAACTGGGAGGGCATATCTTAATGAAATTCTGCAGGAGACAGGCCTTGGTCTGATACCGTTCAGTATTTTCATTAATAACTTGGATAATGGAGTGAAGAGTATGTGTAAGATAGTATGTTTAGAAAGGAAAAATCAAATACACAATTTCAAAATGGGGAACAAATGATCAGGCAGTAGTACTGCAGACAAGGATGTTGGGGGTTATAGTGTATCTCAAATTGAATTAGCCAGCAGTGTCAAGCAAATAGCTAACAAGGCTGATGGCATTCTGTGTTATGTTAACAAGATTGTTGTCTGGAAGACACAGGAAGTAGTACAGGTTGAACCTCTCTCAATAGGGACTCCCTGGTCTGGCAATGTCCATGGTTCGGCAGGACCTCTGATGCTGCTGAACCAGAGAGAACTGGTGGAGAGCCAGAGGCAGGAGCCCTGCGTGGGCTGGGAACGCAGCCAGGCTGGCTGCAGGGAGGCCAGTGGCTGGGAGCCCTGCCGCGGGAGTCCGGCTGAGTCAGTGGCGGAGCGGCCGGAATGCCAGTGGGCTCTGGTGGGGCAGCAGTCTGCTGCGGTGGGACTGTGGACTACTGCAGCAGGGCTGGTGGCTGCGCAGTGGTCTTTTGCAGGGGGTCGGGAATCCCAGTAGCGGGGCTGTGGGCTGGTGGAGCCAGTGCTGCTGTGGCAGGGCTGGGAGCACTGGCGGCAGGGCAGTGGTTTGCTGCGGTGAGTTGAGAGCCCTAGCAGCAGGACCATGGCTGCCATGACCGGGCAGTGGGGCTAGTGGCAGGTGGGGAGCCAGCTGGGAAGCCAGGCCAGGAGCAGAGTCGGGCTGGGGGGCTGGTAGCAAGGGGGCCAGAAATGACCTCCCCTGGGCTGGCAAAATCCCTTCTTCAGGACCCTTCAGATCCTGAGGGTGCTGGACCAGGGAGGTCCAATCTGTAGTCCTGCTCTACTTAGCATTGGTGAGCCCTCAGTTAGAGTGCTATGACCACTTCTGTATGCTGGATTTTCAAATGATGTGGACAGACTGACAGGAGACCAGAAGAAAGCAGGAAAAATGATAAAAGATTTAGAAAACCTGACGTGTGAGGAAGGGTTAAATAAACTGGGCAAGTTTAGGATTGAGTAAAGAGGGTTGTTGGGGTACTTGATGAACCTTCAGATGCATGTAAAGTTGTTATAAAGAGGATAGTGATTAATCTAGGGATGTGAAAGGTTGACGAGTAAACATCAGCCATAATGGGTGATGCTTACTGGTTGCAGTTAACCACTGGCGGCTGGAGCCCCTCCCCACCTGCCATGGGCAAAGGGCTGCTCCAGCCCCATAGGGCCCACCATGGACAGTGGCTCTTCCTGGTGTCCAGAGCAGTCCCTGCCTGTGGCAGTGGGCAATAGGAAGGTGCTAGAGCAGCCCTCCCTTGGTTAACCAGTTAAATGTGAAGTTTACTTCACATTTAAAAAGTTAACCAATTATAAGGGATTTTGCATTCCTAATGCCTACTGAAGGAATGTAAAAGAAGGGTGAGCAAATACTGGCCTGTGGGCTGGATCTGGTCTGCTGTATTTATCTGTGCATCTGCAGGTAAGGGGATCACAGATTGGCCACAGATTGCTGGTTCCTGGCCAATGGGAGCTGTCATCACCTGTAACTGTGAAGGTCCAGGTAAATCTAGTGGCAGGGGCTAAGCTTGGGGAACTGCTGCCATTTTATTGCCCACCCCTGATGTAAAAGGAGCAGCCTTCCCCCCCCCTCCCCCCAGCTATTCATGGACTTCTCCAGTTCCAGCTGTGGTAGAGGTTGCTCTCCCTCCCACCCCAACCCTACCTGGTCCAGACATGCCACAGCCAGGTGACAGGTGTCAGGTGTCTTTCTTGCAGCCCCAGTCCAGCTTGGCCATAACTTGCCATTGCCGGCAGGGTGGGGAGAGGCACTCTTCCCTGTCTCTGCTGTGGCCATGGGAAAGGCCCCTCTTCCCCCATAGCCCTGGTGTTGCTGTGGGGAGTTCTCTCTCCCTGTCATACCCCTGTTGCAGCCTGCACCCCAAATCTTCCTCCCTGGCTCCACCCCAGAACCCACCCTTCCAGCTGGAGCCCTAACCACACCCATGTCCTCTGTTTTAGCCATGAGTCCCCTCTCACACTCTGAACATCTTAGTCCCACCCCACCACACCCATGGATTTTGTTACGTTTGTCTCAGATCACCTCCATGTTGGTGCATGTAACAAAATTCATTCACCTCATGGTTGGGAAAAGTTAGAAGGAACACTGATTGGAGTGTGGGGATATGTATGGGTTTGGGGGTGAAACCAGGGATGGGGGGTGAAGCTAGGGATGAGGGGGCTCAGGGCTCGGGCAGGGTGGTGAGGTGTGGAGGGGGTTTGGTATTCAGGTTCGCAGCTGCAGGAAGAGGCCCTGCAGTCCCTGTCACTCCCTAAGTACATTTATAGCCAGGGAGGCTATGCAAGCTGCTCTTGCATCTGCAGGTACCAGTCCCGCTGCTTCCATTTGTCATGATTTTCAGTGAGTGGGAGCTGCAGAGCCAGGTATTGTGGGTATTGTGCACCTGTTGGAGTTGCTGGGACCTGCACAAAGCCAGAGCAGGAAGGGACCCTGCCTTAGCCCAGGGGCTCTGCTGCATGACCAACTGGACTTTTAACAGCTCAGTTGGCAGTGCTGACCAGCGCCACCAGGGTCCTTTTCTGACCTGGCTTTCTGGTAGTGCAATCTTTTTATCAAAGTACAATTTACAAATACATAGATTTTTACAGAATTACTCTAAAAAATAAAACAATATCGAACTTTAGAGTTCAGAGGTCCAGTCAATCCTACTTCTTGTTCAGCCAGTTGATAAGACCAACAAGTTTGTTTACATTTGCGGGAGATAATGCTGCCTGCTTCTTAATTACTGTGTCATCTGAAAGTGAGAACAGTTCTCTAGGCACTATTATAGCCCTTTTTTTCCTAGGTATTTATGATCATGTATGCTTAACATTCATATACCTCTTAATGATTCAGCGAGCATACCAGAGGACATGCTTCCATGCTGATGACTAGTCAGATGCTGCTAATAGAAGATTGATTTTCTTTTCTGGTAGTTCAGGTTCTGTAGCTTCAACATCAGAGTGTTGCTCTTTTAAGACTTCTGAAAGTACGTGCCACATGTTGTCCCTCAAAATTGAGAAGGCACTTCAGATTTTTAAATCTTGATTCAAGTGCTATGGCTGTCTTTAAGAATCTCCTATATTGGTACCTTCTTTGTGTTTTGTCAGATATGCAAAGAAAGTGTTCTTAAATTAAACAACATATAATCAGATTACTATAACACAAAGCGGCATGTGGGTAAAACTACAGAGCCATACAGTTCTACACCAAGGAGTTCAGTCACAAAACTAATTGACGCATTATTTATTTAACGAGTGTAATCATCATGGGAGCATGTTCTCTGGAATGATGGCTGAAGCATGAAAGGACATGCAAATGTTTCACATATCCAGCATGCCAGATACCTTGTAATGCTGGTAAAAAAAAAAGTTTGATGAGAGCCTGTTCTCACTTTCAGGTAACTTTGTAAATAAGAAGCAGACAGCATTATCTCATGTAAATGTAACCAACTGTGGTGTGTGTGGGTTTTTTTTTTTTGTGATTAGCTGAACAAGAATTTGTAAGCTCTTAATTTTGCCTTGTTTTGTTCTTGAGTGTAGTGACATAACAGAAACAAAAAATCTACATTTGTAAATTGCACTTCCACACTAGAGATTACACTTGAGTATTTTGATGAGAAGATTTGAAAATACAATTTCTTTTGTCAGTTCAAATATTTGTAATCAAAAATAAAAAGTAAGCATTGTACACTTTTTTTGTGTGGTAACTGAAATCAACGTATTTGAAAATGCAGAAAAACATCCAAACTTATTTCTGTTGAATAACAGAATACCAATTGACAGCAGTGTGATTAATGACAAATTTTAATTGAATTAATAGCTATTAATGGACAACCCTACTTTCAGCCCTGCATTCATATGATTCTGTAATTAACCATAATCTTGTTTTCTGCAAACAGATTCCACTGTAACCATAGGTCTCCAAAAGCAATTTGGTTTTGAGAGATAAAGCTGTATATTTTGGAACAATCTGTATTTCAAAAGTTAGAAAGCCCATCAATTTTAAAAAAAGGATACAACCCTCTTTCTTCTGCATTCCTATCAGACTTGTGGTTCTATAATCATGCTTATATATTCACTGATGTTGTATGAAAGTTTTTTGTGAGCAGGGGAGCAATAATATTGACTGTACAGAGTTGTGTCATATGTACAAAGGCAATACATTGGGGTGGGAGATTTATTCTCTAATTCCAGTTTTCTTAGGCGTGTCTTGTAATAGTAGAAGGTAAAAATACTGTCATACAGCAGGTGCTGAGTCTGGGGTGTGTCCCTAAATGGACTTCCTTTTCCCTTCCTTGTCGGAAATTCTTTCTAACATAGAAAACTCCCCTTGCTGGTGTAGGGCCAACATAATTGTGTTACACTACCACATCTTGTAGCCTCTGTCACAGTTGTTGGCCAGGGATGAGGGCGGGAGGGAGGAAACATGTCCTGAGTGCTATATGTTTTGGTGATTCTGGAATGCCTGATGGCACCATAGGGAGCTGTTACTGGCAGCATGCGTGAAATTTAACTGCTAGAAACAACCAGAAAGGAAATAAATTAAAAATCTTTATTGAGCTTTTCTCCCCACCCCTTTTAGGTAAAACTGCCTGTTTTGAAGCAGACACTCAGGCTATATTTGTCTTTTTGTAAACTGCTAAGTGAATTTTATACACACATACTGCATTAGTTTGTGATGCTGAAGTGAGGTGTAAACGTGGCAAGTCATGGAGATTATAAATTCCTTTATTAGCTCTCGTAAATCAATTTTGTGCTTATTTGAAGAGGTCATCACAAGAATTCACACTCTTGGAGATCAGCTCTCCAGTTGAAATAGATTATAATCTAATTTCTTAAAGTTTTTTGATCCCTACTGGGAGCCACAGAGAATATGCACAAGAGTCAATCTTTCTGTTGGTCATAATGTGTCTGCTTCTGGAACCTTTCTTTCTTAACAATAGTAATTTTTTGGAGATTTCTGCAGGAGCTGTGTATCTCTAATCGCTACTCTAGCATCCTCTGATACCCATTACTGCGTTCCCCTTTCTAGGCAGGGAAAATTTTATTACTAAAATTGTTGAGTGCTGTATCTCGGTGTTTTAGCCTACCTTTTTGGGGTAACGTATTTAGCACTAGTTTTTCAGCACTTTGTGTTAATCCTTTGCCATTTGGGAACATACTACGGTAATTAAGTGGTTCTGTGGTACTTCTATGCTTAGAGCAAACAGGTGCGAGAGCACTACAGGTATCACTTATTTTCAGGAAGTAAATTTCCTTAGCTCCTAAGGAGGAAGAAAGATTGCTTAGTTACTTCAGGCTATGTCCCTACAGCAAAACAAGGTCTAACAGACTAACATACATTGCACTGTTTGCTTCAATGCCACATTTGGCTGCTGCTGTCACTCTGACTACTGAGACAACATAGGGAATACCTCCAAACCCTCTGAGGCACTTGAGAAGAATTCTCATGAAGCTGCTCGGAGTTGTTTACAGGGCTTACCTTTGGAAGCACAGCCAGAGTTGTTAATTACTTGAACTCTGGGTTGGTACAAATTTAGCTTCTCCTGGTAGATCTGGAGGGGTAGCCTTATTACTGAAGTATTTTACATTTTCTTCATCTATACCAAATGCTTTGCCACACCTTGGCACAGGGTGGATAAAAATCAATGATTTAAAAAAATAAACATTTTATTTTTTTTATTTAAATCACATTTTTATTTAAATTGTTTATTTTTTTAATCACCAATAAAACCTAATTTTCTCATATAAAAATATTTACAATTAAATCTTATCACAAACATGCTTTTGCTACACTTAGTCTCATAGACTAGAATAATTAATTCATTTTTATGTGGCCTAACAACCAGCTTTTGCTCCCTTAAAATTTCTGGGCTTTCAGTTTTTATTCGTCTGCTGAGGAACATGTGCAAAGACAGGCACATGCTGGATAGGATTGTTTTTGTTCTGTGATTTATGTGGTGATGAAGGTGGGAAGAATTAGTTAACACATTGTCTAAAAATAGAGAGTCAATATATAGGAAAGGACAGAAGCAGCATAGAAAGGAACATTGATATGGACTTAAAAGGAAAAGGGCAGACATTATTCAGCATACACATAGCTTCCTATATATCCTATATTTAGCTATCATCTTTGAAAAATCATGGAAGTCGGGAGAGATTCCAAAAGACTGGAAAAGGGCAAATATGTTGCCCATCTATAAAAAGGGATATAAGACCAACCCAGGAAACTACAGACCAGTCAGCTTAACTTCTGTGCCAGGGAAAGTAATGGAGCAAGTAATTAAGAAATCCATCTGGAAGATAAGGTGATAAAGAACAAATCATGTCAAACCAATCTGATAGCTTTCTTTGATAGGATATCAAGCCTTGTGTATAAGGGAGAAGCCGTGGACGTGGTATACCTAGACTCTAGTAAGGCATTTGACGTGGTCTTGCATGACCTTCTTATCAATAAATTAGGGAAATGAAACCTAGAATGGGACTACTATAAGGTGGGTATATAACTGGCTGGATAACAGTTTTCAGAGAGTAGTTATTAACGGTTCACAATCATGCTGGAAGGGCATAACAAGTGGGGTTCCCCAAGGGTCTGTTTTGGGACCAGTTCTGCTCAATATCTTCATTAGTGGTCTAGATGATGATATAGAGTTACACTTATAAAGTTTGCAGATGATACCAAGCTGGGAGAGGTTGCAAGTGCTTTGGAGGATAGGGTCAAAATTCAAAATTATCTAGACAAACTAGAGAAATGGTCTGAGGTAAACAGGATGAAGTTTAATGAGTACTTTGCATTTGTCCTTCACTTAAGAAGGAACAATCAGTTTCGCACATACAGAATGGAAAGTGATTGTCTATGAAGAAGTACTGCTGAAAGGGATTTAGGGGTTGTAGTAGAGGACAAGTTGAACATGAGTCAACGGTGTTGACACTGTTGCAAAAAAAAGCAAACATGATTCTGGGATGCATTAGGAGTAGTGTTGTGAGCAAAGCACGAGAAGTCATTCTTCTGTTCTACTCTGCACTTGATTAGGCCTCAGTTGGAGTATTGTGTCCAGTTCTGGGTACCACATTTCAAGAAAGATGTGGAGAAATTGGAGAGGGTCCAGAGAAGAGCAACAAAAATGATTAAAGGTCTAGAAACATGAGGGAAGACTGAAAGAATTGGGCTTGTTTCGTTTAGAAAAGAGAAGACTGAGAGGGGACATGATAGCGGTTTTCAAGTATCTAAAAGGGTGTTACAAGGAGGGGGGAAAAAAATTGTTCTTGGCCTCTGAGGATAGGACAAGAAGCAACGGGCTTAAATTGCAGCAAGGGAGGTTTAGGTTGGACATGAGGAAAAACTTCCTAACTGTCAGGGTGGTTAAACACTGGAATAAATTGCCTACACGGGTTGTAGATTCTCCATCACTGGAGATATTTAAGAGCAGGTTAGACAGACACCTGTCAGGGATGATCTAGACCAGTGTTTCTCAACCTTTTTTTGCTCATGGCCCCCTTCTGAGCCTCATTCATCATATGCCTGGCAGTTAAGTTTGGGTGGCCCCCTCAGAAACCTACTGTGGCCCCTTAATGTTCCGTTTTTTTCCACATGCCCCCTAGAAGTAAGGTGTGGCCCCCTGGGGAGCCATATGGCCCACATTGAGAACCACTGATCTGGACTATGCTTGATCCTGCCTGGAGGTCGGGGGGGGGGCAGGACTTGATGACCTTTTGATGTCCCACCGGTTCTAGGATTCTGATATTCCCCTACACCTTTGTCACAGAAAAACTGTCATGGCTTCCAGGTGCAAAGAGACCTTACCTGGGAATATTTTGAAAACATTCATTTCCTGGATAAAAAAGGAAAACATGTAAAGTGTAAGCAGGGTAAGAAGATGATGCAGGGCCTAGCAGCAAGACAGTAAAAAACCCTGCTTATGGGGAGAAAATTATGTGGATATGTCTCAAGAAAAATGTGGATAAACTTTGCAATGCATCATTCTTCAGGACTCTCCCTGGGCCTTTTAGTCTAAGTGTAATTTAACAAGTAAATTCCCAAGCTGTTTGCTGTGTTGGATGTTGCTAGAAAAAAAGTTTTAGCTCATGTTTATGGGTTGTTGAATTAGTCAACTAGTTTTAGAATGTTACCCAAATATACAATACAGAAAGCTGCAGCAAGAGAAATCCAGAGTTGCCAGTTGTCACTGAGTATCATTTTCTTATTTTATATTACATAATACGTGCCTGTTATTTTGAAACATTATGGTCCCACACTGTAACGGTGATGCCATAAGTCTATTCCCTATTTTACTTCAGCATAACTCAGCTTTCCCAAAGGACCCCATCCTATAATACTTGTTTTCAATGGGGCTTACTCCAACATTAAGGGCACTCTAAGCACAGTTATTCTTAGCTTTTTTGGTAACTTGGAATAAGATCTAGATCAACATGACAGTGGGAATGGGGAAGATGAGAGCTATTTGTAAAAGTTGAAAGGACAACTTTCGTGTTCTGAGGACTTGTCTGTTTGATTAACTCTAATATGAAAATAATAATAATAAAAGAATTTGGGAGAAATCAGCCAGCACCTTTGGAGATTGTTTCATAAGCATAAGCTTATTGGATAGTCGACTAGTGATGCAGTTACTCCCCCCTCCTCCCCTGCTGCCTCTATCAGAGAGAGGCAGCAAGGGGTGGGAGGGAGCAGGAGCCAGTGCTGGGAGGAGCTGGCTTAAAAGCCAGTTCCCCGCAGCACCATCTCCGCAGGGGCCCAGGGAGGTAGAGGCACTGCAGGAAATGGCGTGAGCTCGGACTGAAGCAGACTCCACTTGTGCTGGTTCTGCTGGGATTCTGCTTTTGAAATGTACAAGAGCCCCAGCAGTTAAAAACGCATCAGCTATTGGATTAGTCAGCTACTCAATACTTAACATCCTTAGCATGTTCCCAGTAGGGTGGCTCCCTTCTACTTTCAGAGCGATGCTCTGTGTTTAGCTATCCCACAGTGTCTGTGCCCTTTGCATTCTGGGTTATGCTCCCAGTACAGGCAGGGACCACAACTCTACAGTAGATGGTTCTGAGTACATGTCAACAGCCCATAATGCACTTGTTTCCTCCCTCTCCCCTACTTGAGAGCAATGGCAAACAGTCTTTTTATGCTTTTTTCTCCTTTGGTTATCCTTACAGGTCCCATGGCAAGGTATGCCCATTGTGGATCCTTTTGAGCATCAAAGCATTACGATAATGAAATTAACCATGGTGCACCTAATACTGAAGTATATCCAGCGTGTATCCCGGGTCCTCCCTCAATCTCAGGAGGACATGAACATACTCTTCTGTGAAGCACTTGAGTTAAGCAACTGGCAAGTGCTGCCAGCATTTGATCCTCTGGACACAGTGGAACGCTGGTTCTGGTGCCATCAGACAAGCGCAGACTGGTGGAACCACATTGTGATGCAGCTATGGGATGATCAGCAGTGGCTGCAAAACTTCCATATGTAGAAGGCCACTTTGATGGAAGTTTGCAAATTGCTTTCCCCCACCTTGAAATGGAAGAATCTTAGAATGAGACCTGCTCTTACTGTGGAGATGTGAGTGGCAATTGCCCTGTGGAAGCTTACAACACCAGACAAATACCATCAGTAGAGAATCAGTTTGGAGTGAGGAAATCCACAGTAGGGCTATTGTGATCCAAATAGCTGAGGCAATCAATATCCTTCTGCTACAAAGGGTAGTTACTCTGGGAAATGTAGAAGGCATAGTGGAGGGCTTTTCCGTGCTGGGGGTTTCCTGATTCCAGTGGGGCGATGGGGATGTGCATTCCATCTATCTTCGTACTCGACCACCTTGTCAAGGAATACAGAAACTGCAAGGGGTACTTCTTCATGATGTTAGATAGGCCTGGTCGATCACAAGGGCTGTTTCACTGACATAAGTGTGAGATGGTTGAGAGAGGTGCATGATATGCGCATCTTTAAGGAACTCCCGCCTGTTTGACAAACTCCAACTTTTTTCTAACTTTTTTCTCAGACCAGAAAATTACCATTGGAGAAGTTGAAATGCCAATAGTGATCCTTGGTAACCCAGACTACCCCTTTCTCCTGAGGCTTATTAATCTGTACGTGGGCAGCCTGGACCCCAGCAAAGAGCAGTTCAACTACAGGCTGAGCAAGTGCAGAATGGTAGTAAAATATGATTTTGGGTTTTAAAGGGAAGATTCCATCGAGTACTGACTAAGCTAGAGCTCAGCAAATGCAGCAGTTCCCCTCCCCCTTCAACACAAGCAATAAAGAAAGTATTGTTCAGAAGTCACGGGATTTCATTCAGAGAACTCAGCAGGGACAGAAAAGGAGTCCAGGGTGGGTAAGCTGAGGGATATGTGATGACAATTGTAAGGAGGACAGTCTTTTGCTTTGCAATGCATCCCTGGGGGTTGAGTGTGAGGCTGCCCTTGACACCCCCCCGCCCCGCCCGTTCTGTGACCCTTGGGAAAGGAGGCTATGGAACTCGGTGAAGAGGAAACATTGGTCCACAAAGGTTGGAGGGGGTGCCTGTGCATGTAGGTTTCCTGGAAAGTTCATCACATTCACCATGGATGACAAGACTCTCTCCTGATTCTTCATTTCCAATTCCTTACACACTCTCCAGTCCTCATGCTCCACGCACATCTCCTTGAGCAGCATGTTCTTCCTCTCGCTTAAGTGCTTCCTAGCCAAGTGTACGGATTGCATTTGCTTCTTGAACATGTCATCCCTAGTCTGTTTTTGCCTGCGGATTTGTGCCAGCTAGACATTTGGGGTGGCTGGGGGGTACTTGGCTCACTTGCTGTTTCTGGGGGGAAGTCAAGGGCAGTCTCACACTCATCCCCCCGGATGTGTGTCAGAGTAAAAGACAGACTTCTCCAGAGATATATTGCAGAGCATAAATCCTAATCTGTTAGAATAAAAGGAAGGTCTGTCTAAGGACAATACGGATGTGTTATGTACAAACCACAGTTACGATTTTAAGCAGTCACTAAGCAGCAGGTACACTTTAAAGTTCTTAGAGGAGCAGCTGGTGGCAGGCATGGTAAGATACAGGCTGGTGCTCGAACCTCCAGGAGGTAGAGGGATGTGTCCAGGCTTCTGAGAGCTTTATGAAGATGTGCTGGGAGGATTCCCGCTCTGTCTCCAGACACATTAACAAGCTGTTCCAGGGTCCCCTGCTGTGTAGGCATAGTGGCCACTATAGATTATACTCAATTGCCATAACCCACTTTTAGCAAAATGAGAAATGTGAATTTACCAGAAGTGCCATTCCTGGGATCAGTGCCTGACTGTGAGACATCCTGGGAGGAAGGGATTATCTCCAAGGTTATGAGAAGTTATTGGCTCTCGGTGACAATGGTTACTCCACTTGCCTGCTAACTATTCTCCTCCACCTCCTCTTCTTCAGCCACACTGTCCTCCATGCTATTATGCGAGGAATGCCTTGGGAGGAATCCACAGACTGGCTAGGGAAGCTGGTCGGTTCTCCCCAAGATTTGCATGCAGCCGCTCGTAGGAGCGGCATGTTTGTGGTGATGCTCTAGACCATCCGTTGGCATCCTTTGTCTTTTTGTACAATGTACTCGGCTACTTTACTTTCACTTGCCACTGCTGGGCATCCCAGGCACATCCTTTCTCCTCTATCTATGCTCTTTGTGATCTTGGCATACATATCTTCATTTCTTTTGCTGGTTCATAGTTCTGAGAGAACAGATACCTCTCCCCACACAGTAGTGAGGCTCAAGACCTCTTGCACGTTCCATGCTAGTGCTCGTCAGTGATCCTGGGAGCTTATGGTGCTCATGGAATTCACAGTCAGTTGTGCTGCCTGCTCTGAGGTCTGTTTGCCATGCTGGCCACAGAGGAAATGAATTTTAAATTTTCCAGGGGCTTTTCTTGTTCACCTGGAGAGCAGTAGAGTTCAAAGTCATGGTGAGAGCGGTCACCACACGGCACTATGGTTGACCTTCTGGATTCCAAGAACATCCACTTCCACAGTGCTGTGTCTGCATTACTGTAAAGTTGACTGTGCAAGATTGAATTTAGCCTTACTTCTCATGAAAGTAGGAATACAGATATAGACTCTAATGGCCCTTAAAGTTGATGGAATGTGATTATCAGTGTTGACTCTTTATTGAGAAAATCGACCTAATGCGGCTAATTTTGACCTAAATTCCTAGTGTAGACCGGGCCTCAGAGACTTGTCTCTGGACTGGAGCACAAGTGCTGGCTCACCCTGCTGTGGCGGAAGCTATGAGCCTTGCTGCAGGCAAGATGAAGGTAAGCTGTGGTCTGGATCTGGCCCTCGGGTCTTAAGTTCCTTACACCTGACTTATGCCATGTCAAGCTTCCTAGACCATTGTGATAAGAGAGGTGGCTTAACTAATCACCAATCTTAGTGTATAGCTATTATGTATGCAACAGTTTTATTAGATGTATGAGGAAGATTACATAGATGATGAATTACTTTGCCCAACTGCCACTCCATGTAACAGCACAGGCTTTCGGCTATTGGTATATAGATGTGTGACTTGTTAGATTGTAAATTCTTGAAGTCAGGCTGTGTGCTATCAGTTTTAGGTGATGGCTAAAATTTTGTGTTTACTACTGGAAACTTGGCGTTCTGTTTTTCCTCAGTATCTTGGAAACCCTGAAAAAGGGTGCTGTGATGCAGATCCTAAAATATCTTATCCGCTGTGAAATGGTAACACCAAATTTGCAGGAACGAATTAGGGGTCAAAAGTTTATTTAAAAAACTACATAGACCAAGAGGTCTAGGATGGGGTAGAGAAGGGTATATGTCCTGTTTTGAACTTGAAGTGGCTGAACTAGTTTGAAATATCAAAAGTTAGGGCTAGTCTCTCCATTCAGTATTGCAGCCATGAATGAAAAGACTTCAGAACATTAATTGATGTGAAAAAAAAGTTTTTCAAACGTGGTTTTCTTCTATAGCATACTAGTATCTTCTTGACGTAGTTATGTGGGCCAAACTTTATCACAGATTCCTCCAGCGCTCTTTACTACTAACAGGAGAACTTAGGTATTCATATACGAAACCCCAAGATCTGGCCTCTTCTCTCTGTACAGCTAATGCTCTCATCCAACCCCTCACTATTTTCTGTCTGTGCTAGTTCAACTGTTTGTGGATCTACCTGCTGCAGCATTCCTCTTTAAAGGCTGTTGAAAATATTTCTGCTAAGATCCTGTAGCAGATTTTTGGTCTGGCCATGTCCAATCTCTATAAGTCTTTTCAGGGACACTCTTGTCACTTCTGCATCAGGCATAGGCATCTTGTCTTTATAGTCTTTCATGATTTAGCTCCAGTCTATGTACCTAATGTAATTGACAATAATCAGGGTTTAACGCTTTCTTTAAAATGTTTTGGCTACTGACAGTTTGTATCTTTAATTTGGCTAGGTATGGTTCATCCTTTTACATCCCAATCTCTGCTGCGTCTTCAGCCAAGGTATTTGTGTTCCCTTTTCTTCGTCTTTCCGGGACATTGACATATAGTGTCTGCACTGGTAGACATGTAGGACATGAAAAAACAATTCACCTTTTACTACTTCCCAAAATATCAGGCATGTACAAAGCAATCTTTAGATAAAAGCTGTAGGCAGCATGTGATAGTTTCAACTTCAGATGTCAACTAGAGGCTACCTGATAGGCTTAGAAGAGGTAGAACACTTAAGGGGTTGGAATTAGGGATGTTAAGGACTAGTTGACTATCCAATTCCCTCCCTCCCCCCTTGCTGCCTCTATCAGAGGCAGCAAAGGGGGAGGGGGGGGGAGAAGGCGTACTTCAAAGCGTCAGTGCCGCACAGCTGACCCTGGCTTCTGGGGAAATGTCACATGGAACCCACAGTCAGCTGGGGAGTCCCTGGCTCTGCGTGGCATTTCAAAGCGGCAGCGCAGCATGGAGCCCGGGGTCAGCGGGGTACTCTGAGTTCCCCGCTGACCCTGGGCTCCATGCTGCGCTGCCGCTTTGAAATGCCACGCAGAGCCCCTGTTGGGGACTCTTGTACATTTCAAAACGAGCCCACCACATGCAGCGTGGAGTCAGTGGGTCTTCCTGCTGGTCCCAGGCTGCACACAGAGTTCACATTCCATCGACTACTCGACCAGTAAATTAACTGTTACTTAACATCCTTAGTTGAAATATTCCCATCCAGAAGAGAAGCCTGCCTACTTGGTAGAGAACCTGTTTCCACTTGGGCCTGGCATTAGTTCTGCCACACCGCAAGGAAAAAGACTTGCTGATTAGTTTATTACTAAGGCTTCATGTCAGAAAATGGAAGTAGGCTGCAACCTGCCATAAGTATGAGGGATTCACTCCTGAACAGCATCTTTTTTTTTTCCCCCCTGAGAAATAGTGATACAACAATTCCACATCTACTGTTGTTACAGTAGCACTAAAGATTAGTGTTTAAAGACAAAAATCTTTATCTTCTAGTTAAGTTAATTTTTCTTCTTTGCATAGTCTGTTAGCTAATAAGTTCCCCGTTGTACAAAACAACAGACAGAGATGCTTAAAAAGAAAAAGGGAACTGAGTTAAAAAAAAAAAAAAAGTGGCCTAATTGAGATTTCTGTCATACCATGTAATCTTTGCTGTGCTTATCTTCTATTAATAGGTCTTTTTTTTTCCTTAAAATTTCTATCTGAAAAAGTTCTGAAACTGTTTTTGGGAGTTTAACATTAAGATGTTTTTACTTTTTCTTATTGTTAAAGTTAAATGTCTTTGGACTATTTCCTTGTTTTTAGTATGAGTAATAGGAATTTCGTCCTTCTTATGATGATTTTAAAATATCTCCCTAGTACTTCAACTCTTCATAAAAAGTCAAAAAATATTTTCTGGCCATATAGTCTGTTGTATATTGCAAAAACCCGAAAAGCTTTTTCTTAGCCTGGGTGTCTTCCAGTTAAGAAGACCACATCCTGTAAATAGCTCTCTAAAGTTCTGAACGTAGACGGCGTACTACATCTAATTAACATCTAAACTGCTGGCACATCACTATCGTAATCATAACTTTTTACCCAGAAAATGGAAAGATATTCAACAAGGTTATCTGACGTGGTTGTCAGTCAGAACATGTCAATAGGTACTCAGCAATATAGGCTCTTATGTGTATATATTATTCCATGCTTATGACCATAATGTCCCAGAATCTTCCAGTAGTGCATTAAACAGTGGTGATTGGCATCTCATCCTATGCACAGGGGGAGAAGTTTGTGAAGAGGACTGTCTTGTTTGGTAGGGTTTTATTTTTATTTAAATACTAGAAGACGTGTGCGGGGGGGGGCCACAGCTGACCTACTGGCTACTCCTCGGAGTTGGTCAGCCCATGGGCTTCTCCCCGGGCCAGGAGACGGGGAGGGCGGCTGGCCCATCTGTTTCTCCTTGGGATTGGCTTCAGGTGGTGGTGATGGGTGTTGCAGCATGGTGCGCAGCTGCTCCCCATGGCAGCTCAGAGCAGCTGGGGCTGTGTAGCACGGTGGGCGGCAGCTGCTCCCCAAGGACAGCATATTGGGCGGCGGGGGCCGTGCTGCCATCCACTGCTGTCCTCCTATGGTCATTTGTGAGCATAATTTTCCCTACTGTTGCACCCTCCCTTTTGTTTGATGCAAACAGTCACATTCCATGCACTTGTCCTGGCACAACCAAACACTGGCCTTGCTTTAAGTTATGATTAGAGGAAGCTGCATGCCAAATATGGTAGTCCTAGCTCATTACTGTTTAGGAAAGGTTCTTGAATAAACAGTCTCATGGATGGATGGAGACACAGAGACACACAAAGTCTCTTAAATACATAGTAGAGTATAGGTTGCTATTTGTTTGTTAGAGTGCAAGGTCAAAGAATTGCACCTTGGAGTAGAAAGTGGTGCGCTTAGTAATGGTCCTTCCACAGTCTCTTTGACTGCCTTGGCAAAAGTTCTTTCCCACATAGATGAGTTTTACTGTTATTGTTGAGAGTTCCATTATTCAGGAATGTAGTTGTTGATCATGATCTTCATCTCAGAGCTTTATACACACCTTTTATTTAGTCTGGGCTATGGAGCACGGTTAACCACACAAATATCTTGTTCCCCAAATCTTGGAAATTTGTTTTATAGTCAATCACTAGTCTGAAAAGGCAAACACATACCAGTTCATGACACAACCTTCAGAGGAGTAGCCGCGTTAGTCTGTAACTGGAAAAACTTAAAAGACAACAAATAGTCTTGCAGCGCCGTAGAGACTTAACAAAACATGTTAGATGGTATCATTAGCTTTAGTGGGCCCACATCTTCATATGAATGAAACTGAAGAAGTGGGTTGAGCCCATGAAAGCTCATGATACCATCTACATGTTTTGTTAGTCTTTAAGGTGTTGCTACACTATCTGTTTTTTTAAAGTTTTTCCAGTTCATGACATGTTAATTATATTAAATTGTGTAATTGAATGTAGCCTAATATAGCAATAAATCACACTCTAGGATTGTGTTCTTACCATGTATGCTGTCACAGATACTAAAATATCTGTGCTGACATGTCACAGATTGCTAGTTGTAGTACCTTGATCACTGAGGTTGCTGCAGCACAAAAAGCTGCAGGCTTGGTGGGAATCACTTAGGATGTTACAGGTTGACAGTTGTTGGGTTAAGGAGGTAGGGTATTTGATTTAGAAATGGGGAAGATACATATTTGGGAGGAACAAGAAGTAAGGGGTGTTCAAAGTTAAGCTTGAGGGGGGAGAGAAACTCTGGAAGTCTCTTCCTATTTATACTGGTGTTATGTCCTGCCCTGTTCGGGAATGGAGGATTAAAAAGTACATGGAGTTAAAAAGAAATAAGATTGTGTGTGGTTTTGAGTAGGGTAACCATGAAAACGGACAAAGCTGGGCTGCTCACTGGATAGCTAAAGAAGTACCCTGGGACTTGACATGAGGCTATTTCCTTGGCAATATTAAAGGAAATATACTGTGGCAGAGCTCTGGTCTCACCTCAGGGAGGGGAGAGAGTGTTGCACTTACAGGTGATTAGGGCTAGCCTCAGCAGCTTGCTGTGGCCCTCAATGTAGTCTCTTGCCCTTTACTAGAGGCAAGAGTCACAGCCTATTGAACCCCTTTCATCATAGGCCAGTCAGTGGATTGGGTGAAACCCCTCCGTAGTCCCAGTCTCCCTTCTCAGGGATAGACTCTCTGCAGTGGTATGGGGAGGGTTGGAGGAAACCTAGGCCCATCCACTACTCTGGGTTCTGGCACAAGGACCTGAAGACAGTGGCCATAGGCAGTGTTTCCTCCACTTCCAGTGTTGCAGCCTTTCCCTGGGCCACTTCGCCAAACAACCCTTCCCAGTACCTTCTTCCTCATACCTGAGCAAGTCCTCCGTGCTCCTCCACAACACACTTCCTCATTTCCAGTCCTTGGCTCCCCCAGCCATTTCCGAAGGGAAGCCTTTTAATCTAGCCCCAGCAGGTCCTTAATAGGCTGCAGGTGACCTGATTAGCCTGTCTTTTGCTTCAGGCCTGCTCCTAATTGGCTCCAGTTGTCTGTCTGACCTAATTGCTCTCTAGCAGACCTTGCTCTGATCACTCAGGGAACAGAAAACTATTCATCCAGTTGCCTGTTTATGTATCTTTCTCCAACCTGGTCTGGGTGTGTCATAATACAAAATAGGGATGCAAAATCCTGTTGAAGTAGTTAACTGGTTAAACATGATGTTTAACTGATTAAATGGGGAGGGAGGGGCACCACTCCAGTCTGGTAGGGGCTGCTCCGGCTGGGCTAGTTCAGCCCTGCCTGCAGTGTGCCCAGGCTGGGCCCTCCATGGGCAGGCTCTACTCCAGCTGGATTGGAGTACCATTATGGTGTGCCTGGGCCAGCACTGTGCGGGTGAAACCAGGTCTGTTAACTGGTAAGCCTCACCCTTAACCATTCACATCCCTAATATAAAATGATGAAATCACAGCATTCAGCCTTCATTTTAAAGGAGGCTAAATCCAGAAATCATGTTATAGGGAGGATTAAAAATAAATTTAAAAAAAATAGGATTGTTTCATTTAAATTGAAATTTTTGATTTTTAAAAAATAAAATACTAAGTTTCTCATTTTAAAATAATAGTTACAGTTAAATCTCATCATAAACATGCTACAGCTACACTTATAATCTCATACAAATGAATTAATGGCCCTAGTCTTATATCCTAACTACCAGCTCTTGCTTATTAAAAGTTCTGGTCTTTCAATTTCTGTTTTTATCAGACTAAAGTAAAATGCAAAGAAAGATGCAGGCTGGATAGGGTTGTTTTTCTTCTGTGCTCAGGTGGTGGTGGCCATGGGCCAAGCATGGCAGAGGAGTTAGGTAAGATAGTGTCTTAAAGACAGAGACACTAATAAGAAAGGATGAAAGCAACATAGAAAGGAACGTTAGAGTGGACTGGAAAGGAAAAGGGATGACATTATTCAGCGCACACACACACACACACACACACACTCTCTCTCTCTCTCTCTCTCTTCCCCCCCCCCATATTCCCCTACACTTAAAAGCCGGCTCCCCCCAGCTCCAAAGTAGGGGGCAGAGGCGCAGGGGCAGCATTTCACCTTTGAAATGTACAAGAATCCCTTCTGGGGCTCTTGTACATTTCAAAGTGGGAGGACTGCATGGAGCCTGAGGCCAGTGTGGGACTTGAGAGTCCTGCTGGAGCTCTTGCTCATTTCAAAGATGGAACATCATGCAGCACTTCTGCCTCTGAAATATAGCAACAGCCCAGTGGCCTCTTGCTACATTTCAAAGCGGAAGTGCCCTTATCGACTAATCGAATAGTCAATGGAAATTCCATCGTCTAGTTGATTAACCTGATTTTAACATCCCTAGTGGATATGTCTGAAGAACCATGTGTGTCAACTTTGCAATGTATCTGTCTTCAAGACTGTCCCTGGGCTTTTTAGTATAAGAGGGTATGTCTACACTACAGAGTTAATTTGAACTAACAGCCGTTAGTTCGAATTAACTTTCAGAGGTGTTACACAAACAAACCACTAGTTCAAACTTAATTCGAAGTAGCGGAGCGCTTAATTCGAACTAGGTAAACCTCATTCTACAAGGACTAACGCCTAGTTCGAATTAAGTAGTTCGAATTAAGGGCTGTGTAGCCACTTAATTGGAACTAGTTGGAGGCTAGCCCTTCCCAGCTTGCCCTGGTGGCCACTCTGGGCCAAGCCAGAGAAACTCTTCTGCCCCCCTCCTGGCCCCGGAGCCCTTAAAGGGCCACGGTCTGGCTACAGTGCCTGTGCCAGGCGCAAGCCTGCCAGCACCCAGCCAGCAGACCCTGCACCTGGTACGGCATGAGCCAGCCACCCGCTGCCACCCAGCCCTCCGCCTCTTCCAGGAGCCTGCCCGTGGCCACAAGAGGCGGGCGCCCACCTGGTCTAGTGCAGAGATCGTGGACCTTATCCAGGTTTGCGGGGAGGCCTCCAACGTCCACAATCTCCGCACTAGGCACAGGAAAGTGGCCATCCAGGGCAGGATATCTGCCAGCCTGGCCACCAAAGGCCACATGCGAACCCAGGAGCAGGTTTGCATGAAAATCAAGTTGGTCCAGTGAGACCCCCGACCCTAAGCCCTGAGCTTAGAACATAAGAACGGCCGTACTAGGTCAGACCAAAGGTCCATCTAGCCCAGTAGCCTGTCTGCCGACATGGCCAACACCAGGTACTCCGGAGGGGATGGACCGAAGACAATGACCAAGCCATTTGTCTCGTGCCATCCATCTCCAGCCTTCCACAAACAGAGGCCAGGGAAACCATTCCTACCCCCTGGCTAATAGCACTCCATGGACCCAACCTCCATGACTTTATCTAACTTCTCTTTAAACTCTGTTATAGTTTTAGCCTCCACAGCCTCCTGTGGCAAGGAGTTCCACAGGTTGACTATTTGCTTTGTGAAGAAGAACTTTCTTTTATTAGTTTGAAGCCTGCTACCCATTCATTTCATTTGGTGTCCTCTAGTCCTTCTATTATGGGAACTAATGAAGAACTTTTCTTTATTCACCCTCTCCACACCACTCATGCTTTTATAGACCTCTATCATATCCCCCCTCAGTCTCCTCTTTTCTAAGCTGAAAAGTCCCAGTCTTTCACCTCTCTTCATATGGGACCTATTCCAAACCCCTAATCATTGTAGTTGCCCTTTTCTGAATCCTTTCCAAGGCCAAAATATCTTTTTTGAGGTGAGGAGACCACATCTCTACACAGTACTGAAGATATGGCGTACTATAGTTTTAAACTTCCCCTCCTCCTTCTTCCCCTGGCTTCCCCCTTCCAGCTCCCTCCTCCCAGGTTTCCACCTCCCCTCTCCCACCTCCTTTTCCCAGTTTCCCCAGAGGTTAATCCCCCCACCCCCAGTTTTGTTAAATAAAGAGAGTTTCTATTTTTGAACACATGTCCTTTATTTTTTACATCAGGAAGGGGGGCTGGGGAGGGGTAAGTGGAAGGAGGTGAAGGAGGAATGGGGCACGAGCCCCCGATGGGGAGGACTGGGGTGGCTCTGTGGGCTCCTCGGGGTGGAAGCCCTCCTGCAGGGCCTCCTGGATCCTGACAGCCCCCCGATTGACACCCCCCCCCCCCCGATGGCAACCTGCGGCAAGTGCAGCCGGGCTGATGACCGAGTGCTCTGATGTGCCGAGCGTGGGCACTCCAAGACAGGACTGCTTTGCTGTCCCTCATCGAGGTAGACAAGCAAGCGGGGAACCCTGAGAACTGTCTGTCCGGGGTGGGGGTATGGTCCCTTTAAGCACAGCCCTCGGCTAGCCTGAGGCAGCAGCTCCACAGTCTAAGTCCTAACCTGATGCCCTGCCCACACTGGTTCCGGCCAGCCTTAGCTTTGGTTCAGTGTCCACTCAATGTGGACATGCTAGTTCGCATTAGCAAAACGCTAGTTCGAATTAGTTTTTAGGTCTAGATGCACTAGTTCAAATTAGCTTAGTTCGAATTAACTAATTTGAATTAAGTTAGTTTGAATTAGTGCTGTAGTGTAGACATACCCAGAGTGATTTAACAAGTAAATTCCCAAGCTGTTTGCTATGTTGGATGTTGCTAGAAAAAAAGGTTTATCTTCGCTAATGTTTATGGCTTGTTTAATTAGTTAACTAGTTTTAGAATCTGTTACCCAAGTATACAGTACAGAAAGCTTCAGCAAGAGAAATCCAGAGTTGCCAGTTGTTACTGAGTATCATTTTCTTATTTTATATTACATAATACGTGCCTGTTATTTTGGAACATCATGGTCCCATACCGTAACGGTGATGCTATAAGTCTATTCCCTATTTTACTTCAGCATAACTCAGCTTTCCCAAAGGACCCCATCCTATACTTGTTTTCAGGGGGGCGTTACTCCAACATTAAGGGCACTCTAAGCCAGTTATTCTTAGCTTTATTGGTAACTTGGAATAAGATCTAGATCAACATGACAGTGGGAATGGGGAAGAAGAGAGCTATTTGTAAAAGTTGAAAGGACAAAGTACCTTTAGTGTCCTGAAGTCTTGTTTGTTAGAGTTAATCAAATTTGAAAATTAAAAAAAAAAAAAGGAAGAATAAGGACAGCCATCAGCCAGCACCACTGGAGACTGCTTCTGTTGTAAATGTGGAACATTTAACTTTTAAGATTTAGTTTAATAAAATGAAAGTGCTATTTGTGTGTGTGAGATTTATTTCTTACCATTCCTAATGTACTTCTACCTCTGCAGCTTGATGCAGGTAATGAGTTTTATGTACTATTTCCTAAATTAATAAAAATCAAGTCATCTAAAACAGTTACACAAAGTATACTTTTATATGATGTAAAACGCTGTTCTGAGCAGTATTTAACATGTTTTAGTGATCAGATTTGCACAGTTACCTGAAGAAATATGTGAAGAAGTTATCAGCAGGAAACTTGATTTAAATTAATGATTTAAATCAGTCCTCCCTGCTCTGTATTATTCCTTGTCCTCTTCTCACTTTTGCCTCCCCCACCCCCCGCCTCCCAAAAAGGTTGCAGAGCACTTTGTCCCGTATCTCAATAGATCAGTGATTCTCAGACTTTTTGGCCCGTGGACCAAGTGGCTCAAAGCAAACTTTTCCGTGGATCACCAGTTGCTAGTGGAACCTCACCGTAAATTACATAATTACACTAGAGTCATTTTGCTAGTGCTGCAGCTAAGGAGAATTGGTTTAATTTCAATTACTAAACATATGAAGTGTTTTATCATTCTTGTGTTAGTTTATGAAGCTTGATAAACTTAAGTTAAAATATTAATTTATGTCCAACACAAAAGATTTCAATTTTTTCTTTATTCATGGCAGGGATGGGGAACCTATTTTTGGGTTGGGGCCACTGACCTACAGAAAAATCAGTTGGGGACCACACAAGTGAGAAGCAAAAAAAAACACCTCCAAAACCCCCCAACCGTTACTGATGTGGCCCCCCAACTGAGACACCTCACTCCTATGGCACTCCAGCCTCACAGGGTAAGGGGAAAGGACCCAGGTTGAGGGTTTCCCAGAGGTCGGAGTAACTTTTATGGGGTATGAGTTAGTGGATTTTGTAGACCCCCTTAGGCTCTAGGGTGGGGACAAAAATGAAGGGTTCAGTGTGTGGGACAGGGCTGCCAGTGAGTAGAATAGGTATTGGTGCAGGACGCAAGGGCTGGGTGAGAGGTAGGGTGCAGAAGTAGGCTGGGAATAGGGTGTCTGGCCAGCTGGGAGGGAGCAAGAGCAAGGGAGAGTGCAAGAGCAACAGTGGATTCTGGAGCAGGGGGGCGTAGGTGTCTGGCCAGGGGTGGGGGTGCAGGAGCAAGGGAGCGTGCAGGAGCAAGAGAGGGTGCAGGAGCAAGCATGGGATAGGCCAGGGTGTCCAGCCAGGGGGGAAGGTATCCGGCCAGGAGGGAAGGTCCAGGGCAGGGATGGGCAGTAATTTTTGATGGGGAGGCTAATCCAAGAATTTGGTGTTTGAAACCCACACTCTTCCATTATTAATGAAGGAGGTGCAGGGGTTTGGGATGGAGGGTGGGTGCAGAAGGGAGCTTAGGGTAAGGAATTGCGGTGTGGGATCTGGGAGGCAGTTTGAGTGAAGGCGAGGATTGTGCTCTGGGGCAATAGAGTGGGGTGAGGAGGGTCTGGGAGGGGAGTGTGACCTGGGGTAGGAGTGCAGGGATTTGGGCTGTCACCAGGGACAGTGGATTGGGGTGCAGGGTCTGGGAGGGGGTTGTGACCTGAGATGGGGCATAGGAGGAGATGCAGTGTCTGGGAAGGTGTATGGGGGCTGGAGCAGGGGTTTGGGTTACATGTGGTAGGGGGTCTGGGATGCCACAGACAGACTCTGTTCAGGAGACCTTACCTGGCTCCTAGCCAGCAGCCCAGCAGGTTCCTTAGTCAAGATCCCTGCCTTCCAGCACAGAGCATGCACAGAGCAATTGCAGGAGACAAGTTTACTGCACTGAACTGAATGCTGTGAGTCTCGGGGAATGAAGAAGGAGGCGCACTTTACATGCTGCCTGTCCTGCAAACAGGCAGCCGCTATTGGCTGGAAACGGCCAGAGGAAGCTATTGGTGATGGGGGCAACAAGAGAATCCTCTTTCCCCTTCCTTCCAGGCTCTCGGGGTTCAGAAACACACATGTGGCCCTGCAACCAGCTTTCTTGAGTACCAAGCAGGGATAAAAAAAAAATATCTTTTGCCCAGCTCTGGTGTAGGAGCAAGCTTGGGGGGTGGAGTCTTGGTGGAAGTGGGGAATGAGGGGTATTGGGCTGCAAGGTCTGAGTATGGGGGCTGCTTACCTGGCTCCCTGTCCTGGTGGTACAACTCCAGCCAATGAGAGCGGCAGGGGAAGCCCGTCATTATGCTGGCCTTCCCCCCGTGAGCTGGGTGGGAGAGAGGAGAGAAACACAGCGTGGAGCCACTTGTGCTGGGTCTCCCTTTTGAGCTGGTCTGGCGGGGTCAGGGCTTTCTTCATGGGTGTTTGGCAGACACAAGGCTAGAGTGCCAGCATGGGCTCCCTGCTGTGGGGAGAGGAAGGGGGGGGATTATCTGGAGCCGTGGACCAATTGGGAGGCAGCTGCGGACTGCACTTTAAGAACCACTGCAGTAGTTCCATATTTTAAAAAAATTATTATTCAAGATGGAGACTGTGGCCAGGTCTTCCTGGTGATGAGGCAGCCTAGTGATTAGGTCCCAGAGTTAGCGTACAGAAAAGGGGTGCAGACCCCTGCTGCTGGTGCCCCAGCCTAGAAACTCCAGCCCACTATATGAATATAGCCCTTGTGTTTGGGGCATGATTCCAAGCATCCAGATTCTCCATTTAGCTAGGGTTTTATCAGGTTCCCCCGCCCCGACCAAGGGGGGTGGGTGGGTTTGGAGGCTTACGTGCTCCTGTGGCTGGCCAAGTGGATGGGCTTTGGTTCCTGTCCTGCAGGCAGCAGAATCATGCTGCTGTCTCCTCACTGGTCAGCTCCTGCCTGAGCCAGGCTCCTTCCTTTTATCCTGCCTCCAGGCCTGGCATTGGTTACAGGTAAAGCAGGGCGGGGCTAGCTGGGCCAAAAGGCTTTGTTTCACCCTTGTAATGCCAGGCTCTCCTCTCTTCACTCCCTCATAGAGACCTTAGCTGCCATTAACAGAGGGGACTCTTGACGTTTATAATGTGAAAGATACCTATCTTCATGTTGAAGTTCCGCAATCTCTCAAATGCTTCTGAAGCTATCCTTTCTGATTGTAAAATTATCAATATGGGTCCTTGCCCTCAGGCTTAGCAACTGAACTACAAGGGTTTTCAACACTACCAACTCTTTTGTAATGTGTTATCATAAAGGGAATGGGGTCCATGTCTGCTCCTTTCTGGATGACTTCTTTATCCAAGCCTCACCCAGAGTCAGTCATATAAACTGCAACAAGGATGCCTCAGAGCCATGATTTTTGAGACCCAGTTAACAGTCTCTGCATATTCCCAGTCTCAAGTGGGAACAGTCATTGTCCTCTACCAACTTGTTTTTCAAAGAAAGACAGGAGAAGTGGAGAGAAATGTATTAGAACAGTTTCATATGCTTCAGCAATCTCTAGTATGAACATTCTCATTTGGCTGGTGCTGACATGAGATCACTACAAAACTTATTTTTATCCTTTCCCTAAACTATCTTTTATCCACCCCAGAAAGATTCTTGGGTCATTCGTGCAGGATAAAGGACTATCCAGAGGATATAGTACTAAGCAAGAGAACAAGAACAGCACAAACTGGTGAGAGATTGGGGCAATCAAATATGGTCTCAAGTAGGGATGTTAGATAGCGAGTAATACAATAGTCAACCAAGTGAATGAATTCTTAGTTGTTACTTGACTATTGTATAGTTCCTGGGGGATAGGTCCAGCAGCCTGTGCAATCTGGCCCCACTCCCAGGGAGCTCCCTGCCACCCAGCACTGGTATCTCTGTATCAGAGGTAGCAGCATGGGGTGGCAGGCGGGAGCTGGTTTGTGAGGGGAGCCAGTTTAAAAACCAACTCTCCTTGCAGACCGGCTGCCTGCCACCCTGTGCTACTGCCTCTGATACAGAGGTGGCAGCAGCCTCTGTCTGCTGAGGGTCTGAGCTCTCCGCAGACAGAGGCTGCTGTGGGGGAGGGAGAGAGATAGGGAATGGGGGCGGCAGCAGCCCGTGTTCATGGGGTATTTGGACCCCCTCCATAGACAGGGGCTGCTGCTGTGAAGCAGTCTCTATCCTCAGTGAGCCCAGGGCTTGCAGTGGACAGAGGCTGCTCCACAGCAGCATCCCCTGACCCGCCTCTGTATCAGAGGCAGCAAGCGGGCGGAGCAAGATCTGGTGCTGTGGGGAGCCAGCTTAAAAGCCGATGTCGCCACCTACTCATCCCCTACTCTGCTGCCTCTGAGACACATGGGGGAGGGGCTGCCTCTAGGCAGCAGCATGGGGCGGGGAGGCAGCATTGTGGAGCCGGTGCCGGGAGGGAACCAGCTTTTAATCCAGCTCCCCCTCGCACTTCCCCAGCACTGGCTCCTGGTCCTTCCCCCTTGCTGCTTCTGATCCAGAGGCAGTAAGGGTGGGGGAAGAGAAATGGGAGTCGTTGACTAGGCTTATCGGTTAATTGACTAGTCATTCACATCCCTGGTCTGAAACTTTGGTTCTCAGCCCCTCACGTCCCATTTTTTTTGCGTCTGAATTGTGCCACATTTGTTGTTGTTATACAAACTTTGGCTGTTGTAAACATCTGGTTTCCTGTCTGTTTTCAAGCTTTGAGAGTAATAAAAGATGCCTAAACAAGTTCACATCGGTCCAACGAATGCAAAGGAGAGAGAAGAATCAGAACTGTGTGCTTGTACGTAATCTATATAATATGTGTAATACAAATGTGTATAAACACATTACATTATATGTTTAGTTGGAGCCTGTTGCATAATTCTTTGAGGCTGTAGTTTATTTGGAGCTTGTTGGCATACAGGTGGTGGTCTGAGCCTTCTTATGTAATGTCACTATAGAAAGAGAATTAAACTTAAAGCAAACATGTTTCTCCCCCCACCCACCTTTCTCCTGATGCCAGAAATTAATGAAGACCAGCTTTGCTGATAAGAGGATGCACCGTAGAACTCCTTACTCTCTGATCAGGGATTTCGCTTGAATTTGAATTGTGATAGTTCACTAGTAAAAACACTGTTTTATTAAGCATTTTATGGGTGAAATACCATTTTTGAAATGAAATACCAGACTAATAAATGTGAATATACAGCTAAACTGTTAAGTAGCTATAATAAAGAAAAGGTAGCACAGGAAATGTTGCTTGGGCATTGTGTTGAGACTTGGCAGAAAGTTAAGGAGACAGAAACAAAAGTAGTAATAATGGAAAAGGGAGATGAGAATAACTTAGGGTGTAGCTTCCATGTGACTGGAAGAGGAACGGACGTTATTAAGGTTCTTTTTGTTTTTGTTTTTTTTAATACATGTGTTCTTGCTGTTATGTCTGAGGTCCAGAGCAAACTCTGCAATGCATACTATAGACAAGGATTTTGAAAAGCAAAGGATCAGTTTCAGTTGCTGACTTTTTGAATCAAAGCCTTATTTTTTTGCTATTGTGGTAAATACTTTTCTTCATAATATTATCATCTCTTCTTTGCGTTGTTTCTGATATAATTAACTGCTAACTTCATTTGGGTTATTAGTAAGCACATACATTAGAGAACTACATAACATAATTAAGCCTGGAAGTTTAAGGAATACAAAATGTTAATTCAGAGGTGGTCCATTTCTTGTTTGCTGTGTTGGCTCAGGTTGCTTAATGTCTACAGGGAATTGAACACTTTCCCCAGAGTATAAGTGAGTGTGAATTTATTCATGGAGATCAAAGTGATAACCTCAGGCCATCATAAAATAGAATACTATACTTGAAATGTTTCTATATTTTTTTAGTTTAACTAAAAGGTTCCATTATAATAGTTTGTTCAATAGGGGGGTTGCTCCAGTCTGGTCAGGCCTGCCACCTGCTGTAGTCTGTTGAACCCATTAACCGGTTAAACATAATGTTTAACTAGTTAATTAATTAAATGGGATTTTGCATGCATAACAGTGAGTAAGAATCTGTTCTAAAGCTTGCTGATGTTTAACAAAGGACTCATCTGACTTTATTGGATTAGGGACGTTGAATTGCGGTTATCTGACTAATCGTGTAGTAGTTGATGCAATTTGTATTGACCACACGACTAGTTGGTAAGGACCGCTCTGCAGAGCTGCAGCGGGGGTAGCTCCAGGAGTCGGCTGCAGCAGGGACGGAGCAGTCCAGGCTCCTGCCAGCTCTGGGAGCCATCCATGCTGTGGTTCTGCATTTTAAATGTAGCAAGAGCCCGGTGGGTTCTCAATACATTTAAAATTCAGAGGCTCAGTGTCCCAGACCAGTGTGAGCTGGGCCTGCTCAAACCTGGTTCATGCTGAGTCCAGCAGCCTCTGTTAACAGCCTCTGTTAACAGGTTTATAGGTGAAACAGAGAGATTTGTTCCTTTCAAGAAATGTAATCTTTCTGTTTGCCCTATGGTTTTGTTCTGTAGGGTTTTTTTGTTGCTTCCCAGGTGCTGCTGCCGGAGCAGCGCCTACGCATGGCCAGTCGAGGCCGCTGCAAACAGGCTGCTTGGCAGCAGCAACCCCTGTTCCCAGGGGAGTCCAGCTCCCCACTGGGACCCCTGCGGACAGGGGCAGCTGCTGGAACAGCCTTTCCTATCCCCCCTTGCTACCTCTGATAGAAGCAGCAGGGGAAGGGGCAGGTGGCACCACGGAGATGGTACTGGCTTTCAAGCTCCAGCAGCAGCCCCTGTTCGCGGCAGCCAGGGCTGGCTGCAGCCAGGGATTGTTGCCGGAGCAGCTCCTGTGCGCGGCCAGCTTGGGCCACCGCAAACAGGGGCTGCTTGATGGCAGTAGACTTGTCTGCGGGAGGGGGCTCAGCTCCCCTCTGGGATCCCTGCGGACAGAGGCCGCTCCCGGAGCAGTCTCCCCATCCCGCCTTGCCCCCCCCCACTGCCTCTCATACAGAGCAGCAAGGTGGGGGAGCGAGTAATTGAGTACTCCACTCAACTACCTGGTAAGTTAATGCTTATCCAAGTGTCAGCTGCTCCCTAACATCTGTCTTAGAGCTACTTTGATTTCTATTTTTTGAAAACAAAATATTGTGTATCATCTCTTTTAGATTGAGTGTTTATCAGGTATAATATAGAAAATCAGAAGCTTGGTTCCTTTAGTCAGCTTCTTGGACAGCTTCCTGACAGCAGCCGATACCTGATGTTCTAGAGGAAAGCCATCTCCACCTTGAATCTGTTTAGCCAGCTGTTCAATACTGAATGAAGATGAAATCTGAGAGAGGAAGCTTTCCAGCTCTTTGCATGAGATCATTGGATCCTATTTCATATCTGCCTCATTTTGACTGGAGATTTGAAATAAGCATTTAGTATTTATTTAATATCATTTATGTATATACATAGTAGGTTTATAGGTGAAACAGAGAGATTTGTTCCTTTCAAGAAATGTAATCTTTCTGTTTGCCCTATGGTTTTGTTCTGTAGGGTTTTTTTGTTGCTTCCCTTCTCTCTCCCCAGAAACATACATCATTCAGCTGGGAGCCAGCTAATGAATGAAAGCAAACTTGCTCTTGTGTGCTTAATATATGTGCCTTGTCCTTCAATTGAACAGAGGACTCCCATGTTTCTCATGGAGCAGGTGAAGAGTTTACTGCTTCTGTGATTGAAAGCCTTGTAAGAAGTTGCCAGGAGAAATGTAATAGTGTGAGGTATATTCCTTTCAAATGTGAAGAAAAGAATTGTTTACTAGAAAGAAAATGAAGCAAAAGTAAAGTGACAGCTTGTGGCAGTTTCCAGGGTGCGAGCAGCCCGCCCGAGTCCGGGACGAGGGCCCTGCGAGCCCAGCCGCCGACTGTCTCACCGATGTGGCGGTCCCCTTGGGCGTGAGCATCCCGGCGGAGTCCGGGACGAGGGCCCTGCAAGCCCAACCGCCGACTGTTTCCCACGCCTCCTTCACAATAGTCCCTTATGGGGTTCCGAACCACTATTACCTCGAGACTCTCGTGCTGCCCCTTAGATACCGCCTCGTTGGCTCTTCACGGAGAATGGGGGAGGGGGGAACCTGGGCCCTCCCTCTCTACCGAGTCCCAGCCCGGGGCCCTAAGTGCAGGGTCGATGTCTCCCTGCACAGCTGACGGGGTGTACTCCCGAAACGTGTCAGCCCACGGGCGCCACAAGGACCCTGCCCCGGGCTGCTTTCTCCCCCCTGCTGATCCCTGGGTGGTAGCCTCCAGCTCCCCAGTGCGTACCGCCGTTCCAGGTGCCGGGTCCTCGCTCTGTCCTCTGGTACCTCTCCCGGGGTGTCTCTCGCTGGCAATGCTCCTTGCCTGGGGCTCACTGCTCTCCCTCCGGGGACACCTAGCCGTCCCCCTTCTCCAATGCTGGCAGGGCTTTTTGAAGCGGCCCGCCGGCCATGATGCTGGTCGGCAGCCCCGCCCACTCCATGACATGGGGCCTTCTCCCGTCACTTCTGGGCAGCCGCCCGCCGCTTCCGCTCGGTCTGGCAGTAAGCCGGGGCCGGGCTCACGGCATCGGCACTGCCCTGGCAGGGAGAAGGGTCTCCGCCATGCCCCTGCTCGGCAGCAGTGCTGCGCCCCTCGGGCTCGCTGCTCCCTGCGTGGCTCCCTGCACCCCCCTTCCGGCTGGCCGGCGTGCAGGCAGTTGGCGGCCCGTCACACAGCTAAAATAGGCTAGACTTCTACACCGGGGTGGCCAAACTGAGGCTCGTGAGCCGCATGTGGCTTGCGAAGAAAAAAAATGTGGCTCCTGACAGAACCGGGATGGAACCTGGAACAGCTCAGGTCAGCCGCTCTCATGGCCAGGCCGCTGTGAGCTGCATGTGTGCTCACGGCCCCCAGCGCACTGCGTCATATCCTGCATGTGCAGGCTGGGTCACACACAGCATCCCAGCCTGCACGTGCTAGCAGCTGGCTGTTGAGCACAGGCAGCGGCAGTGGCTCTGGGTGCGGTGGCGCCAGCGGCGGCTCCGGGACGTCGGCATAAGGTTATTGGGGGAGGGGAGGTATATGGCTCTGGGGGAGGGGAGGAGAGGGGAGGAGGATTGGGTTGTGGGGAGGGGTGCGCATGGTGTGCCGGCCGCTTATCGCACGTGCCCCAGCGCCTGGAGGGAGATGCGTGGCTGTAACGGTGGCAGCGGCTCCGGGACCTGAGAATTAGGTTACAGCAGGGGAAGTGTGTGTGGGGGTGGTGCCTAGCTCTAGTCTGGGGGAGGGGAAGGGAGTGGAGGGGAAGCAAAGGGAGGGGGATTGGGTTCGGGGGAGAGGGGTGTGCACACGGCATCCCAGCCAGCACGTCTCAAGGCTGGCCGCTCAGCGCATGTGCCCCAGCACCTGGAGGGAGATGTGCGTGGCTATAGTGGTGGCCACAAGGACCATAAAAGGTTTATTATATCCATATTTTTCAAAAGACAGTAATAGTACTTGCTCAATCTACTACAATGCAGAACTTTTGGGGCTGATGCTGTTCTGACAGAAAAATATTGAGAATGATTCCAAAGAGGAAGTAGCTCATTTCAGTCTTGCCAACATTGAAAGATGAAATTTAAGCATCATGTTTCACAAAGTTGTACTGAGAAACATTTCTTCTGAGTATAAATGTCAGCAGAACAGCAGTGGGTCTTCATCTTGCTTGTGTTTGAGGTAGCTGAACCAGACCAGTCAGCTACTGCTAGGATCAAAGTGACCTGTGTTTTGAATGCACAGTGTGGTATTCTGCATCTTCAGGAATGGTTAGGCATTGTGGACCTCTCTGCTGTAGAGTGTAACATAAAACCAGTAAAGTTTAACTTGATCAAATGGATTTTTCCAGAAGTGTTTCTGGATTTAAGTGAGTTTTTCTCTTCTTTTAAGTAAAACCCAGTATTGGTGATTGCTCTTGGTAGCATCTTTTGGATTGCCCACAGAGGCAGCTTGAGGCCAGGTGAGAAGCACCTCTCAATGGCTGCTGCAGCTCCAACGAGCACAGCCAGGGAAGGGGTACATGTTCCTCTTTCTGTCTAGGGAGTGTGGGGTGAAAACAAACCTGGATCTGCTCTCGCTGGAGGACCTGCACCCCTCCCCCACTCATAGAGAGATGCTTCTCACCTGTCCCCAAGCAGCTGTGATGAAAGAGGCATGGGGTAATCCTCTTTCTTTGGGACAGCATGCATATTGAAACCCAATTCCCCAGCCCCACTCCAGAGCACTGATTGAAATTAAGATTTAATTGGGTTAAGAGCCCAAGCAATGGGGATCTTATTTTATGAAGTAGGAAGCCATCTGCTGGCAAAAGCTTGCAACATTTCTGTTATCTATTTGAACAAAAATTATTTGAGTTAAAGAACTGAACAATACTGGATCTATAGAATATAGTAGATGTATATTTTCATGTTGGCTTTACAGCCCCTACCTTACTCTTTTATGGGGATTTGAGCAGCCCTTCTTAGCTGAGTCTTCCTCTCTCTTTCTACCCACAGGGATTCTTCAGGACTTCTGGGGTTGGAAGTTTTCCTGAGTGTTCTTAGAGCCAAATCTCTCTTAGTGCTCTGTAATTGAAATAGTTGTATCCAAAAGCCATCTCTTCTGGAGTCAGGGTAAGTCCTGGTGCAGCTACCAAAAAATCCCCGCTCATATTGCTTCTAAAGAAAGAGGGTTTTTAAACCCAGGGTGTTGGGGAAAACCTTCTGAAAAAAAAAGAGGCTAAATAATGGGGAGGGAAAGGGCCTTATTCCTTCCCTTTTGATAACTCTTCAGACCAATGGATTCCTCCATCTCCTTCTCTGTGTTGGAGTCTGGAAGAGATAAAAGGACAAAGACTGAGGCAAACAGAAAAGAGGAAAGCCTCTGATAAGGGGAAGATGTACTCCTGCTTTCTGCATATAGAAAAGGCTAGAGATATTTTTGTGGTCTCAGATCTCTGTAATAAAGCTGGACAATGGAGGCAGACTGGTTGAGACTTAAATGATCAGAAAACAAAGTTAAACCTTGCTATGGGGACTTGTGGACTTTTTTTCCTTAACAATCCCTGGAACTTATCATCCTAAGGCATAGAAGATCAAGAACAGCCAAAAACATGGGTAGATGCTATTCCTCCCCATCCCCCTTCCTAAAAGAGCAAAAACATAAGAACAGCCATATTGGGTCAGACCAAAGATCCATCCAGCCCAGTATCCTGTCTGCCAACAGTGGCCACTGCCAGCTGCCCCAGAGGGAGGGAACACAACAGGCAATCATCACGAGATCCCTCTCATGTCATCCATCTCCAGACAAATAGAAGAAATAGTATCTGATTAAAATATCCCTCCGAACATGAGCCCTTTCTTAAAAGGGTTATAATAGGCCTAGTTGTCCATGCCATCTTCACCAAATGTCCTATGAAAAAGAAGGCATTTCAAAGAAGACCATGAAGCTACTAGGGAAATCTTTCTTTGGGTACCACATAAGAGGAATACATTGCTCTCACTAGAAAATAGGATGTCATGAGGCCCTAATGGATAACTCATGTGAAAGTGAAGTGTTAGGGACAATGTGCTTAAATATTCTCCAAGAGGCACTGGAGTGTGACTGTTGGCAGTACTGTCCTTGTAGTTGGAGGCCACAGTTATTTTCCATTGAAAGTAAATTTGTCAACACTCTGCAGACAAAGAGATGGACTCTTCAACAAGGAGAAACATCTAGATGATTCTGGCAGTACTTATGTTTCAGCAACTTTGATGTATCTTTTTAGGGTTATGGTAGCCTGAAAGATTTCCTTATGAAACCTCATCTCTCTGAAGGTGCTTTACTGTCATTGAGGGAGTACATCCCCAAAGAAAGCTTTCTTATGAGTATTCATTGCCTCTCTAAACACTTGTGCTTTCCCAGTAATCCTCTTGTTTTAGTAGATCCAAAGACAGCTTGTTTTAAATAATTTGTATTATTTTTGCCCTTAAAAGATTGTTTCAAACTGTACCAGCACAGTTAATTTTTTCTGATTGGAGAGATTAAAAATATTTTTAGTAAATCTCAAGGACATTAAAATCTCAAAATGAAACATTCCTTTAGTAAGATGCTATCTTCAAGAAATAAGTTGTTTTCAAATCTTCATTGCTATATTAAATAATTTGCACTTCAGGGCCACAAGTAATGTGTGCTGGATAGCTTTTACAGGTTGGAAAAAAAAAAGTCTGGATTCTGTTGTACTATAAAAATCCAAAGGGACAGTACAATTCTAGTTCAGTCTCATAAAAAGTCATTTATTTAGAATTGCCTTTTTTAGAAAATGTTAATGGGCCTTGCATCATAGTAGAGTAGCTCTAAATTACTGTATATGATTATCTACACATTCTATTATTGTTTATAGGGCAGGTACTGAGGATTTTTGAAACTTAGCCAAGGTTTTAGTATTTATAAATTGGCTGAAGCTATGAGATTAAATGGCAGCATTAGTCTTCTCAAATGTAATGTGATAATGTCACATAGAAAGAGATGATACCTGAATGGCAGATGGAATGTGTCTGTCTGAAACATAAAAGAATGAAAAATATTTCTTGGAGTGATATATATGGACAAGCAAAATCAAGTAGCTGTTGCAGTAAGATAAGAATGTAGTATCAGTCACTACCATTAGGACATACAAACAGGAACTTGTACTTCCTGAAACCTGCCTGTTTTTAATTGCCCGTTTTTTTAAAATGCCTTCACACTTGTCTCAGTGGTATCTTCCTTTTAGAAGGATTCATGAGGTTTTAAAGAGCCTGGTCATATTTGGAGTTGAAAAGCATGGAATTTTGTCCCTATAATGCCAGACTTCTGAAAAATTAAATAATTTTTAAGAAAAGTAACTATAATAGAATAACACATTCAATTATAAATTCAGGAATAAGCGTACAAGATCAGATAAATTCAGTACATATTATTAAATGTTGTTTAAATGACTATTGTATTTTAAAAGATCTCTGTTTAAAGAAAAGTTATGGTTTGTAAAGTCTAGTACTCAAAAACTAGGAAATGCCAGAATTTGCTTTAATTTGTTTCCCTTATGCATATGTATTTTGATAATCTTGAATTCCATTTGTCACAGTATTTTTCCACAAGACCCATGTCTCTTTCAGTATTCAGAATAGACTCTGTTTACTAGGTGGGTAGCTATTAAATGGTGGTTGTGTTTTTTTTTTTTTTAAATCTCCTTATTTACTATGTGACTCTTTGCTTTCTTCGGTTCACATTGTGCAAACCCTCTACATAATTATCAATTTCCTTATGTGCTTTTAAATAGTACTCACTGTAGTGTGTGAATGCTTTGCATTTTTTTCACAAAACATGGGAGGCAAGGCAATGGTATTTTCTTTTGACGGGTAAAGGACTGAGGCAGAGAGAGAATGATGCTCAAATTGTGAAAAGTACCCAGCAATTTTGGGCGTTTGATATTTCAGAGCACCTAATGTTTCTGTAGCACTTCTAATGTTCACAGCACAGCTCCGATCAACTTCAGCTGGAGATGTGTATATGTTTAGCACTCTTGCAAATAAGTTCTCAGATGTTTCAAGTTAGCAACCATTGGCCACCTATGAGAATTTTTGCTTTGGTGACTTGTCCAGAATCAGATAGGAACCATAGACAGAGAATCTTATTTTTAAGAATGGCTTTCCAGTGCCCCAATTATGAGACTATCCTCTTTTGGTGCAGTCTTTTGCCTCTGTGATGGCATGTTTTTGAATTTTTGCAGCAAATGTACCTGGGGTCCTGCAGCCAAGACTCATAGATTTTAAGGCTGGATGGGACCATTCTGATCTCATAGGCTGACTTCCTGCATATTGCAGTCCACAGAACCTCCATTACCACTAGCTGAGTTATTGAAGTCCTCAAATCTTCATTAAAAGACTTCAAGTTACAGCCAATCTATTATTTACTCTAGTTCAGCCCAGCAAAAGGGAGGCAAAACTCTCAAGATTTCTGTCTGTCTGACCTGAGGGAAAATTCCTTCCTGAGCCCAAATATGACAGACATTTAGACCCTGAGTATGAGGATGAGATCATATCAGCCAGACATCTAGGAAAGAATTATTTGTAATAGTTCAGCCCTCCTCATTTGATGTCCCATGTCCAGCTATTGGAGATGTTCGCTAATAGCAGTCACAAATGGGCCATATGCCATTGTAGGCAACCTTGCTATACCATCACCTCCATAAATGTATCAAGCTCAGTCAGTTAACATTTGGGTTTGTTTTGTTTTGTTTTGACTCCGCTACTGCACTTGAAAGGTGGTTTCAGAACTTCACTTCTCTGCTGGTTAAAACGTTTGTCTAATTTCAGGCTTAAACTTGTTGATGGCCGGTTTATAACAATTTGTTCTCCTTTGAGTGGTGTCGCTGTGGGTGCTCCACTCAGGTGTCATTGTGTCCTTGCACTGGTGATTGGAGATTTTTAGCTTCCCAGTTCCTTCCTGCATTGTGCATGCACAGTTGTGGTCTTGTGCTGGTTTTGTCCGTTGGCTGCGTGTGCGGTGCATGTCCTCTCAGGTCCTTTTTTACTGTCCTCAGAAGAAGATGGAGTTTTCAGAGCAGTGCTCTCCTAACTGGAAAAAGAGAAAAAAGTTAGTTAGTAGTTAACTGTTAGTTGTTAGTTAGCCCTAGTTCGTTTTTCTTAAAAAACTAAACCAAACAAAAACTGTTGTTGCCTAGTTTTTCTTTTCTCCAAGTTCTTCACACCCCAGTTTCTTCATTTGTTGGGTTCCCCTGGCTTTACAAAAGGTGACTCCACTAGAGACTCAGTGCCCACTTCAGATGGGCATGTCTCATGCATAAAGTGCCTTGGCGAAGGCCGTGTGGCACAGATGTGCCCACACTGTCAGAGCATGACCGCCAGGGCCAGAACAGACCGGGAGATGAAGCTTAAGAAATTGCTATGGGAAAAAATCCCTCGAGCCACCAAAGGTGAAGACAAAGGCACTTTCGGAACCTCTAACTCTGAGAAAAAGGACTAACTCATCCCCTATGCAGGACTCCCGCAGGTCCCAAGTCTCTTCAGTACAGTCCTTACTGGCCGTGTCGTTAACATCCCATGCTGCGCGTTCACCAGTGTCGTCTACCTCTGGCACCGACGAAAAGATCCGAGTCAGAACTGAAAAGGAAAACCACCTCATCTGCACCATCAGTGCTGGCACTGACTAAAGTGGATATGTCGCCCTCACTGGTGCCGATAGAAATGTTGGCACCACCACAGTCTTCGGACTCGTGGCACGCGTTGGCACCTAAGCATGCACCAGCACTGCAAACCCCGAAGCCGAGAACCCAGAAAACAACAGAGTCTCAGCACTGAACACCACAACCACTGATGCCTTAATCACCGGTGCTGACAGACAACACACTTCCTCATTCTCCTAGGATTAAGGACTCTAGTCCACACCGACGTTCCTCCGAGAACATTTGTTCTCCCCCACTCCATTTTCTCTAGTCACTGGACCTGGCACCAGGCATAGGATCAGGTTCTTCTCCCAGCACTCATCACCAACAGGCTCAGTGGCTTTGTGGAACTCAAGCAAGCACCAACCACTATAAAATTGCCCACAGTATCCTTGGTTAACCATCCATGGCCTTATGCACCACAGCATTATCAACCATAATAGCCTCCTTGGGAACTGTGGGGCCAATATCACACTAGGAATGTGAAGGACTCGTTGACTAGTTGCTCCCCACCCCTTGCTGCCTCGATCAGAAAGAGGCAGCAAGGGTGGGGAAGAGGAGAGGGTACTTCAAAGTGGCAGCGCCGCTTGGCGCCTGGGGCCAGACCTGGGCTCCACGTGGTGCTGCTGCTTTGAAACACCACGTGCAGCCTGGGGCCAGCTGGGGTGTCCCCAAGCTGCGCACAGTGTTTCAAAACGGCAGTGCTGTTTGTAACCTGGAGTCAGTTGGGAACTCCCCCGCTGACCCCAGGCTCCGTGTGGCACTGCCACTTTAAAATGCCACAGGGAACCCGGCGCAAGGCTCCTTGCAGCATTTCAGAACACCACGTGGAGCCTGGGACTCTCCAGCTGATCCCGGGCTTGGTGCGGCGCTGCCACTTTGAAATTCCGCAGGGAGCCTGGTGTCAGGCTCCTCACAGCATTTCAAAGGGCTGTTGCTGCACTTCAAAGGCGAAAGCACTGCGTGGAGCCTGGGGTCAGCTGAGTCCCCAGCTGGTCCCAGGCTCCACGTGGCGCTGCTGCTTTGAAATGCCATGAGGAGCCTGATGCTGGACACTTCAAAGGCAGAGGCTCCCTGCTGAGTAATTGCATACTTGATGCAAAATGCATTGGCTATTCGATTAAGTCAATTAGTCGATATTTAACATCCCTATATCACACTCTCTCCTCACGTCAGCACCAGTCACGAGAGTTAACTGTAGCTATCCTGGCATGCACAATAACGCAGTCTCCTCCAATCACTACTCAGTCTTCGCCAACCCATCCCCCACCATCACCTTCAGCTACCGCTTCAGGTCCAGTAGAGGAGAAAGAAAACTTGCCTCATTTCCAATTCAGACAATCAGTGTCCACTTCCACAGTCATCTTCATCTCCTGATGAGGCTGAGTTTCCTTCTTCTTCCTCTTCCACTGCAAATAACATGAAGCAGTTTCAGGATCTGTTTAAGAGGGTGGCACAGTCACATGATATAACCCTGCAAGAGGTACAAGAAAAGCAGCATAAGTTGCTCAAGATTCTACAACCCACCACATCTTCCAAGATATCATGACCAATTGACAAGGCTATCACGGAGCCATCTGAAGCTCTTTGGCAGACATCAGCCTCTATTCCTGCGTCTAATTGCAGGTTGGATAAAAAGTACTTTGTTGCAGTGAAGGGGATGGATTTTCTTTTCTCCCACTCTCTGCTGAACTCTTCAGTAGTAGATTCTGTACGCCGTTGTTCTAGACAGCCACAATTCAAATTGATGCCCCAGGACAAAGAACATAAGACTGGACCTTTTGGAAGGAAAGTGTATTTCTCCACTACCCTGCAGTTCAGAATATCCAATTGTACAGCTCTTCTTGCCAACTATGATTATGCCAATTACACCAGGTTGCAGGAGCTTCTAAATGACCTCCCTGAACAAAAGACACCACAGCTATGGTCCATTATGAAAGAGAGCCAATCTATCGCCTGAATGGTGCTCCAGGCATCTATGGACGTAGTGGACACGGTGGCCAGGGCAACAGCAACAGCAGTTGTCATGCGCCGCACGTCATGGCTGCAATCACTGGGTGTCCCCTGCGAACTGTAGACAACGGTAGAGATTCTTTGACAAGAATCAATTCTTCATGGCCAAACCTGACAAGGTACTTCATTCAATGAAGGGCTTGTGTACAACCCTTCAAACACTGGGTATTTACACACTGCCCAGCAAGAGAAGGAGATAAACCCCAACCAGAGATGAGGGGATACCTCCTATCAAAGAAAACATCTAAGACGATTCAATAACCGATCTAAACAATGGCCTAATAGGAAAAGAGCCCAGCATACCCAGTCATCCGCCCCTCAATTGGCGGCATTAAAGCAGCAAATTTTGAAGGTGTGGTCGAGGGCTTGAGCGACCACCCTACAGAACCAGTGCACACCACTCATATTTTCCATCACCGTCTGAGGCCTTTTTCCATCAATAAGATCTCATTATTATGGACCAATGGGCCCTTGAGATCATAAGAACTGGCTATATGATCCCCTTAATTTCTATGCCCTCTGCCTACCCTTCCTCCCCCTCCCTCTTCATGGACCCCTTTCACGAGTCCCTTCTACAGGCAGAGATACAAAAGCTACTCAAGGTGGGGGCCATAGAGTGGATTCCACCCAGATTTCATGGAAGAGGATTCTATTCCAACTATTTCTTTACTTCCAAAAAGACAGGAAGATGGAGGCCTAGCTTAGATCTCAGGAAACTCAACGAATTTTGTCCACAACCACAACTTCAGGATGGTGACCTTAGGAACCATCATACCTGCTATGGATGAGGGGAACTGTTTCTCAGCCCTTGACCTCAATGAATATGATAACAAGGCATTATCATATTCCCATATCTAGATGACTGTCTAATAGTTGGACTTCTAATCATCAGACTTAACAACAGACACTAATCATGACAAACATTACCCGGGACATTTTTTCCCGACTGAGTTTGCTGACAAATGTACAGAAATCCACTCTGGAACCCACCCAGAGAATAGAATTCATCAGGGCATTTCTAGATTCTGGGACAGCCAGGGCCTCTCTTCCTTTACACCCCTTTCAAGCCCTATGTGGTATAATAGTGTGGCAGCAGTTGTCACAGGGACATTAAGCACATGTCTTCAAAGTCCTAGGTTACATGGCCGCCACCACCTTCGTGGTACACCTTGCAAGACTCCACGTACAATGTCTGCTCGCTTGGTTGGCCTCAGTTTACATCCCCAATTGGCACAGCTGTGTCAAGCAATTCACACCCCTGCCGTTGGTGCTGACATCACTGCAATGGTGGACTTGTCCATACAATCTCCTTTCCAGAGTACCTTTTCTCTGTCCAGACCCCTTGCATGTAATACCTACCCATGCACACTTCATGGGCTGCGGCACCCACCGTGGACAGCAGAGAGTCCAGTGTAGATGGCCGCACCAAGAGATGAGATTGCACATCAACACACTGAAACTCAGGGTGTTAGCCAGGAAACTAATGGTTTAACCTAAGTTGGCTTTCAGGCCCGTCCCCAAACCCACACCTATCATTGGCTATTAGGCCTTCCCCAAGGACTGGGACAATGAATGAGGTAAACTAACAAGGATTTATTAACAGTAAACAAGGTAAGTATAAACAGGAATGATATAGGACCCCCCCAAAAAAATAAAATACACAGGCTTGACTGCGACTCAGGTAGCACGGAGTAAGAACTCAGATGACCGGAGGAGGGTCACGGGGATATTACTATCTCTCACAGGTGAGGACCTCACAGCGATGCCTGGCACCGGGTTTCAGACTTGGTCTCACTTGTCTGGAACTGCAGCTGTATTGAACAGCAGAACCCTGCTGTGGCTGGATCCGTTCGGCCTAACACCTAATGAACCCCTATCTCCCTGCGCCATCGTGGGTGCAAGTAAGTCCTACTCAGGAAGGAGTGAAGGATGGATGTCACTCCTTGTGTGCGAGTGTGCCTCCCACAACCCTAAACCTAAAAAGCGTGGACCCTGGCATACCCGCCTGAGTGACCCTGCACTCTGCCACTCAGATGGGCAGCCCCGGGCAAAGCCAGAGGCAGCCCTTAAGTATTCTGCTGTTACCAGGCAGACTATGGTCACGTATCTGCAGGATTTCCCGCCAAAACACAGAAAGGGCGGGAAAAGAAGGGTGGCCAAAATGGAGTCCCTATTGTTGTTGGGCTCTCAAAATGGCGACTGTGTCCAAGATGGCATCTAAGAGACTTTTAACCCTACAAGAGTGGTTCACAGTGCTTGCCTCCATTTCCTGCCACTCATCCATGGTCACACCATGTACGTTTTACATCAACCAACAGGGGGTGCCCGATCACACTCACTATGTGATGAGCCAATCAAGTTTTGGAACTGGTGCATGAAGAACGACATCACACCGATGGCTATGTACATACCAGGTCAGCAGAACACTATGGAAGATAAACTGAGCAGGCATTTTTTCGAACAGCTTCAAAATCATCTTTACCTGTATTTCGATAGTGGGAATTCCTGGTCATGGACCTTTTTGCGACAACCACCAATTACAAATGCCACTGCTTCTGTTCAAGAATGGGACAGGACAAGCATTCGGTGGGAGATGCTTTCATCATACCATAGACAGCTCCACTCTTATACACATTCCTTTCAATTCCCCATCCATAATTTTTACCTAGGGTTATTTCTGATTTTCACATGGAGCCCATTTACTTACCCATCTCTTACCCTAAACCACATGAGTCCCTGAGGAAGAAATATTGCACACCCTCGATGGCAGAGGAGGTGCAGAGTCATTTTACATAGACAGGACCAAACAATTCAGACTAATAGACTTTTTATCTCTATGTCCGGTCCCCACAAGGAAACAGCTGACTCCGCCCAACACATTTCCAAGTGGATATCTAATTGCATAAATATCTATTACAGGCTTTGACACCAAACTCCACCACAGGAGGTCACTGCACATTCCACGCGAGCGATGGCCGCCTTTTGACTACTTTTCTACATAATGTGCCCCTCGCTTTCATGTGAGGGGCCGCTAGATGGTCTTTATGCTGTACCTTTGCACAACACTATGCATTACAGTAAGGACCATTACCTACCTCCTCTGTGGGTGATGCCGTCCTTGCCTCTTCTCATAAATGATTCCCAAAGACCTATCTCCGCAGATTGTGGGTACTGCTTTTTAGTCACCTGAGTGGTACACCCAGAGGGATACCACTCGAAAGAGAAGAGGAAATTACTCCCTTGGTGGAGTAAGGATGGTTCTTTGAGATGTGTATCCCTGTAGGTGCTCCACCACCCTCCCTTCTTCCCTTCTACTTTGGAGTCCATAATAGGGATGTTAACTATCAGTTAATTGACTAATCAAGTAGTTGATGGAATTTCCATTGACTACTCAATTGGTTGAAGTGGGAGGTGCTCCCGCTGTAGCTCTGTATTTTAAATGTAGTAAGAGCCCGCTGGGACTGCTGTGTCCCTGCCTCCCCTGCTCCCCCCCCTGTACTGCAGAGACAATGCTGGGGGGAGCTGGCTTTTAAGATGGCATCTCCCCACCCCCTTGCTGCTTCTGATACAGAAGCAGCAGCAGAGGGAAAGTGAGTAGTCAAGTAGTCACTCAACTAGTTGGTTACATCCATAGTCTGTAAAAGGATTTCTGGTAGAAAAGGAGCGGAGGGGACCTGCATTGCACATGTAGCTAATGGATGAAAACAGTGTGAGGCAGCAACTGCGCATGTGTGATGCAGGAAGGTACTGCTAGGCTAAAAATCTCTGATGGCTGGTGCAAGGACACACTGACCACCTGAGTGGAACACCCACAGGGATGCACATTTCAAAGAACCATTGTTATTACACCAGGTAACTTCCTCTTGTCAGCATTGGCTCTTAAATTAAATAAATCCTCTCTCTGCTGGTGTTTTTCTTTTCATGTGTTTACAGAGCGCAATCATATCTTCCCCCAGCCTTTGTCTTGTTAAGTTAAACAAGCCAAGCTCCTTAATTTAACATAGGAGACCAAAAATTTGCACAGGGTATTCCAGATGCAATCTCACCAGTGACTTATACAGTGATAACACTTTCTCTATTGGAAAAACCTTACCTGAGGAAATACTTTATAATCCTGATCATTTCCATGGCAATTTACCATTTTGTGCACTGGATGATGTAGGAATCCTATAAGAGGGAAAATAATATATTGCCCCACACAAGAGGATTGATTAACATTTGCATGAGTAAGCTGAATTCTAAAGTTTCCAAATTTTTACATGTTGGACTTTGGAGCCTTAATGTTTTTAATGTCATTTTCTATATGAAAATACCTAGATTTTTCAAAAAGCTAATTGGCATGCATAAGTCTGCCATGTGCAAAACATTGATCTCCACATGAGTTGTTGGTAGGGATGTAACCAGTTAATTGGTGGCTGGGCTGGAGCGTGGGGCTACTTCAGCCTAGCTGGGCCTATTGTGCCGTGCTGTGGGCTTGGGGTTGCTGCAGCCAGGCCCACTGCACTGTGAGCGGGGTGGGCGTGGTCAGGCCAGAACAGGCCCCTGCTTGCGGTATGATAAGCCTGACTCGAGGAGTGGCTCCCCACCTGTGGCATGATGGGCCTGGCCCAATAAGCCCGCAGTGGGCTCGGTCCAGCCTGGCCAAGCAGCCCATGGCGGGAAGCTGCTCCAGCCTGGCTGGGACAGCCTGCACCATGCTGTGGGCATGAGCTGGAGCAACTCCCAGCCTGCAAGATCTCTGTTAAGAAGTTATCCAGTTAAATGTAATGTTTAACTGGTAAATTGTTATAAATGTGATTTTACATCCCTAGTCATTGGCAGGTCCAGAAACTAGATCTGCAGTACACATGCCCACTATTTCAGTGAATGGAATGTAATAGGCTGTTAACCTTTTTGCATGGGCCAGACATGAAAAGGGAATCAGACTGAGCCATGGCCGAGAGAGACACTAGCAGTAAGGGAGTCCCAGATATTATTTTCATGTTCTGGAGGAGAGGGTGCTTCATTGTTTCAGTCCTTTCTCAATCTCTTTCTTCCCCAGTCTGCCCCCTTCTTCCCTTGCCTGCTACCAAGTTCTCTGCCCTCACACTATTACACTCCTTGTGTTACTTACCATATTTCCCCTACACTCTCTTCACTTCTCTGCAGCAGCTTTCTCCTCCTACTTCTACATCTCTGTACTGTGTGGGTGGCAGCATGACAAACATTTGAAAGAACAACAGAGGCTACGTGTACAATACCCTGCAGTTTGGACTACAGGGATGTGAATAGCAGTGCACATCAAAGCTCTGTGATCTAACTCCCCCATGTGGACTGTAACTGTGAACTAAGGTTCTCTTCTAACAGGCCTGTTACCCATTTTTGGGGTATGTCCAGTTGCAAGTTGGCTTTTAAGACATTTTGTAAAGATTCAACAGTAAAGTGTCTTGCACTAGAATACAGATTATTGTATTCTGTATCTGGTCTTTATATATTTGTCTGAATGGTTAGAGCTTTTAGGGTATGCACTTTAAAAAAAATAAAAGTTGAAGAATTAATATGATGGTAATGGATACTACTTTCCCATCCGAGGTCAAACAATTCTTAGTCTTCAGTCTGGTTTAATAATTGCAGAGCAGTTAGTCTCAAGCAAAGTCAGTCTGCCTAAGTTGGAGTTCAATGAAGTCTCTCTCTCAAAAAAAATGCAAACAATTGTACAGGGAACTGTTCTGGCCAAAGCTCTTCCCTCAAGGCATCTCACTCACTGCAGGAATATGTTTCACACAATCTCAGCTTTGGCTCGCTGTCTTGTTCTCCCAGTCCTCCCTTCCCCCTCCCTTATAGGAGATAGCTAAGTATCTACCTGCAGCAGTGAGTCATCACCTATTTACACTCTTTTAGCCAATTGATTCCTTACTAACGGTAGGTTTGTTATGGAACACTGCTAGCTTGTTACCCATGAAAAAGTCCTTAGCAGATTTGGTGCTTTATTTTCATCACTCTGTAAAGACACATCTCTGTCCTGAAAAGTTTTCTATGTAAAGGCTTAGCTGTATGCTACAGTGAAGCTCTCCCATTGGCATAATAAAACCATCCCCTAGGAATCGCGGTAGTTATGCTAACAGAGAGCTTCTCTCACTGACATAGTGGTGTCAACTCCAGCACTTTTGTCCGTATACTTTTTATGCCATTCAGGGGTGTGAATCTTTCTCCTCCCCTCCTAGCCCCCCGAGCAACATAAGTTATATCAGTGGAAGCACCAAGGAAGACAACTGCTATGTCAGTGAGAGCAACTCTCCTGTTGGCATAGACAGGGTACATGGGAAATCTTACAATGGCACAGCTGCATCCATACCACTGTGCTGCTGTAAGGTCAATAGTGTAAACATGACCTAATTTAAGATAATAAGTAAGAAATGGGTGTAACAACACCCGAGGGAGGGGAAGAGAGCCATGGTGATAAAATATCTTCTCACTAATTAGTTAATCCACAGCTTGATTCAAGAGTGGGTAAGGGGTGTGTGTGTGTGTTTGTGTGAATGAGAGAGAATGTGGCCCACACTCAATTTATTTTTATAAGTATTTAATGTCTACTTATTTACAGTTTTTAAAACTCTAATTGCAATTTGAAAAAGTATTTTTCTTTGTCCATTTTCTGAAAACCTTTTCTTTCCTGAGTTCTGTTTTCCTTCCTCTCCGTACATCAGTGCGGATAAGAATCCATTTATTGGGGGAGGGGTGGGTTAAGCTTTTTTATTTAAATAAGATTATTTTTATTTAACTTGGATTCTTTGAATTTGGTTATTGAAATAAGTTTTTCTTTTAAAAATCTGTTTAAGATGAAACCTCAATTATTTGTCTGTCTTTCTGCCTGTCTTGCTTATGCATCTGTCTGTGTGTCTGTTTGTTCAAGAACTCCTCCTAAACCATAAGAGCTAGGACCACCAAATTTCATATGCAGCTTCCTTTTACCTTAACTTAAACCAAGGTTAGGGTTTGGTTGTGCCTGGAAAATGTGAAGTACCAGTAATGGGGCTATTTCCCATAACATGGAAAGGGAGGGGGCAGAGAGAGGAGGCATGCGAAAGGGAGGGGCACAGAGAGGAGAAGCATGCGATACTGAGAGTGGCCACTTGATGCAACTGCAGTGCCTAGAGTGGCCAGCAGAGCTGGGGCTCTGCCATCTATCCTAGCAACACATTGGAAAGGAGCCTCCTTGCCCCAAAGCTGGAGCCTGCCCCCACACTCAGGAGAGCAGGCAGGAAACTGCAGGGGGAGACAGCTGGAGGGAGGGGAAGCCCCCAGAGCCTCGCCCCCCCCCAATAGCCCGCAGGCTGAGGGGGCTGCTGGAGGAGGGGAAGTCCCCAGAGCCTGATCTACGCCCCCCAGACAGGCTGCAGGGGTGAGCAGTCCCTGGAGCCTGCCCCCACACAGGCTGCAGGAGGAACTAATGTGGGGGCAGCCCCCGAGCATCGCACCACCCCAGACAGCTTTGAGGCTGAGCAGTGGCCTCTGGGGGAGCAGCCCCAGAGTCTCTCCCCCCAGACAGCCTGCAGGCCACAGGGTAGGGTACCTGGAGGGATGTTCCCTGTCAGGGGAATGCTCCCTTTGACCCCTGGGAGGAGTCGCCATCAAAGCTGCATCACCCTCGCTGCCACAGGCAGCCCTGGTAAGCCCCCTCAACTCCCAGCCCCCATCTTCTAGCCCCATGCCCTGAGCCCCATCCCCTGAGCCCTGTACCTCCCACCTGCATTGACTTCAGCATCCCTTCCCCCAGCCCCGCCATAGCTCTCAACCCTCTGCCCTAAACCACTCAGTTCCTGCCCCTCCAACCCCTGAACTCACTCCAGCCTTCATTTTTGAAACATACAATCATTAAAATAACATGTGTGTGTTTTTTAATTAATTAAAAAAAAGAAATTCCTTTAGTTTATAGATCTGAGCAACTCTGGGTACATTTGCTAGTATACAATATATTGAGGCCAAAATTTATAATCATGGAATATTAGGTTTGAAAGAGACCTCTTGATGTTATCTAGTCCAACATCCTGCTCCAAGCAGGACCAATCCCAGCTACATTTTTTTCAGCAAGGACTCTGTCAAGCCTGGCCTTAAAAACCCATACGGATGGAAATTTCCCTACCTTCCTAGGTATCGCCTTCCAGTACTTCACTGTAGGGATGTAATAGTGTAGTCAATGAACCGATAAACAAAAGCTTATAGGTTAATGCTATAGACGACACACATTTCCCTCCTCCTTCCCTTGCCAGTAAATTTTTTAGCAGGCAGCCCAGAAGCCTGGCTCAGTTCTGGCTCGTGCCGGGTCCAGGAGCTCAGACCCTCCTTAGACAGGGGCTGCTGCCGCCCCGTGCTGCTTCCTCTTTATCAGAGGCAGCAGCACTGGGCGACAGGCAGCTGGTCCACAAGGGGGCTGTTTTTTAAACTGGCTTCCCTTGTGGACCAGCTCCCGCCTGGCAGTCTGCATTGTTGTCTCTGATACAGTGGCTGCTATCCCCGCCCCTGGACACTATAGAGTAGTCAACTAACTGATAAAAATTCATGAGGTTACTCGACTATCCAATTAACCAATATTTAACATTCCTATTTCAGTGCCTCCTAGTGAAATAGATTTCCTAATATCCAACCTAGACCTCCTCCCATTGCAACTTGAAACCATTTCTGCTCGTTCTGTCGTCTGCCACCACCGTCCTTGTTGGAACCCCCTTACACACAGCTGAAATTGCTATCAGATGTCCCCTCATTGTTTTCTTTTGCAGACTAAATTAGCTCTTTTCCTAAGTCATGGCCCCAGCCCCTGAATCATTTTTCTTGCTGTCTGCTGGATGCCTCCAGTATATCCACGTCCTTTCTATAGTGGGGCGCCCCAAACTGGATACAGTACTCCAGATCTCAAAATATTTAAATATAAATAAATATGCTCTTTTGTATGCTTGATTAAATTCCAGTTACCAGTCTAATATACTTTAACACATGGGTTCCCAAACTGGGGGGCGTGAAGAAATTCCAGGGGGGGCGACCCAGCCCCACACGCCTCCGTCAATCCCACGCCAAGTTTTGCTGCTATTTTTTTGGGTGGGGCGTGAAGGTTTCTCAAAAATCAAACGGGGCGTGATGCAGAAAAGTTTGGGAACCACTGCTTTAACATAAATCATGAGGAAATAGATAATTGTCTAGTAAATAAGCCTCATATCATTTACCATTTTCTAACATACTATAAATAATCTGAAAATATTAAGGTGAATAATTGTTTAAATGAAAGTAAATAGTTATAATAATGTATCCACCTAGGCAGCAAAAATATAGTGAAAGGTTCTATATATTTGCAAATCAACCTATTTTAATGGTTAAATCAATCCACAAGAATGCAGCTTCCTTTAGAAAAATAACTGAAGTATAAATGAAAAAGTTGACTAAAATCCAAATTTACATTGAGGCTTTCCGCTTGGTGATTTAAATAAGCTGGTTGCATAAGAATACACACTTAACTGGTTTATTAAACAAAGGAAGTTAGTGAATTGAACTGATTTTTCTGGTCACCATGTTGTTCACAATTTTAGAAATAGTAATACTCTGTTTTTCTTTCACCTCATTTTGTAACTGTTTTTTTTCAATTTTGAATGAATTAGTTGTTGAACTGAACAAGATGAATAAAGCGAAATAAAGAAATATTTTCTCTGCACATTCAGAGGAGTCTCTGCTGTCAGAATTTGGTGTAGCATTTGGTTCCAAGTGCAGTGACTTCAGCAGTTTGGTGTTTTGGCTTTCTTTAAAACTTTGGTAGCAATCTTGTATTTCTTAAATATTACATTTGTATTACATTTAATTTTAAATAGATTTTAGTACATTTACGCTTTACCATAACTTGTCATAATTTCAAATTTGATTTTAAATAGGACTAAGAGTTATATCCTATCTGATTAAAAAAAAATCCTGTAGGTATAATAGAGGGAGAGAGAGAGAGCAGGAGGGAGAGAGAGAGTGTGTATAAAGTATTAACTACTGGGGATGTAAAATCTTGTTTAATTGGTTAAATGGTTAAACATAGTGCTAACACTACGTTTTCCAATTAAAGCGAGAGCGGAAGGGTGGGGTGTTCCAGCGTGGCTCCTGGCCCCGCACGGAGACTACTGTGATGGCTCCTGGTCCCTCCCTGGGGCCTGCCATGGCTGCCCGCAGCCCCCCAACCCTTCACAGGGGCTGCCACAGCTGCCCCTGCCGGCTCCCACCCCATGTGATCTGGGAGCCAGCAGCCCCATGCAGGAGTCCTGCAAGGCCAGAGCAGTTCTCTGTCCGTGGCTGCTCCCTGGTACAGGTTAACCGTTATCAGCTAAACATCACCCGTTAAGGGTGATACTGGGTAACTGTTTAATTGGTTACTCATTACTATCCGTATTAACTACCATACCTTTTACTTTTCATTCTTTCAATCTCAGCTTGGTCTCTAGTTGTCTTGTCTAAGAGGCATTAAGTTCATTTTATACAGTATCATTTTGTCCAAGAAGTGTTAATCGTGTATGGAATGTCACTTTCTTCTGCTATAAACTATGAAGGAACCATGATTAATACAAACTAATGACTTGCAAGTGTACAGGGCATCCTGGCTATAAGTTGCCCCGGTATACGTCTGTTCTGCACTAAAGTCATTGACGTTTGTAGGAACTGATGAGTTATAAGTCCTCCCATTCCCCACTCTTAAAATGCTCAAAAAAACAGCCAACCAACCCCAATTTGTGCAAATGGAAGTCAGCTGCAGGAAAAAAAATTCCCTGCTTTATGTTGTTTCGCTATAAATCCTAGGTTTTTTTAATGTATCTTGGACTTATAGCAAGGACGGCCAGTAGAGGCATTGATTGTGCTTCACTGCATAAAGGCATTTTCCCATTATATTGTAGAAAACTGTATTGGTTGGAAGTGAGGCAGTAATCCCAAGTAACTAATTTCAGTAAAAATAATTATTTTGGTCTTAATCAGTTTCCCTCAAAAAGCATCTAACAGTAATTTTCAGGTACATTATAGCTCATCGTGGGATAGACATAAAATATAATTCTATAGTATGAGACAACGTATTTATGTAACGTTTAAGAAAAGTTTTATAAAAGGGTTCCAATAGTTCATGGATTAGGAACCCAATCTTATGGGGTTCCACATGCATCTCTATAGATTATTTTGGTTAATTGTTTTATCTACCCAGTGGGACTCAGTGCTCAGTCTAGAAGATAGTGTCAGAGATGCTTAGTTTTGCAGTTCTCAGACTATGGATTTGTCTCTCCAGAGATAACATGCTTGTTAACTGCAAAAATGTTTTAAAATAAATAAGATATAGAGGTGAGAAATAACAGACCTCAACCCTATTGTCCCTCTGCAAATTTGCGTACACAGTCAATCCCTTTTCTCTAAAAGTGTAAAGTTTCAAAAAGTTCAACGAATAGAAGATTGTTGAGAGGCGGAATAGATCTGGACAAGGAGAAGAAGTCTGGAGATAAATGTGAGAAGGCAGGGACAGGTAAAGGAAACCCCCGCTTTATGACGGCCTGACTTGTGACCCCCCGCACTTATGATCTTTTTTGTAAGTGCGGAAGGGGCTGAAAACCCCTGACTTATGTCCTTGGTCTGCGTTTCTGATGGCACACGGAGCTTGTTGTCAATGAGGGTTTGAGTTACGATGCCCCCAACTTGCAATGCTTCCCCAGAAACCGATTGCGTTGCAAGTTGGGGGCCGCCTGTAGTAGAAACAAGAGTGAAACTGTGAGCAGCATATTCCAGAAGTCTTGAGGTCTTTCTGAGTATAGCCTTAATTGATTTGAGATCTACCATACCTTATCTCGTAGTGTAGACAAACCCTGCATTTATGCCCAGAGCAGCACTTCAGTGCATTTTACAACTTTACTAAATGCACTAGATATGCTAATTTCATGGGATCTTCTAATTGTTTTCATATTTCTGTCCATGATTACAGATCATATAAGCTGTAAATCTAACCATTGGTTAGGGCAATTGTCTCCATGTGTATATAGTAATGGATATTAAGGTTAAGATATTGCTGAAGTTATTTTTACTAAAGGTCATGGACAGATGAAGCACAATAAACAAGAAGTCATGGAAGACCGTGACCTTTTGCTGACTTATAAAAATAACCGTGACAAAATGGGAAAAGGTGGTCCAATAGCTGCTGCCTTCAGTGGTTGAGAGCTCTGGGGGTCTGGAACTGAAGCAGAAAACGTCATGGAGGTCTTTGGAGTCATGAACTCTGTGACTTCTGAGACATGATCTTAGCCTTGGTTTTGAAGAAAAGTCAGAAATATGTTCTGAAACATGATGATGATTTGGCATACTCAAAGAAAAAAGCTAGGTTTTGGCAACTCTTACATTAATTGGTGGTGTATTTTTCCATACAATGACCTTTATATAGAAGCATTTTTAGGATTATTAAACAGCTTGTTGTATAGGTTTGCAAGGGAGTAATGATATCAAGTTAATTGTAAGAAAAAATAGCTTTAGTTAATTTAGTTATAAAAACTAAAATAGGATTAATGGTTTATACATAACATGGAAAAAGTAAAACATAAAACACTACATATATTAGCGAATGAAAACATAAATTGTTTTTAAATACTATGGATATATATTAAGAAAAAGATTCCTTCCCCCCATCATAGCAGAACTACAAAACTAATTAATACTGTCAGAATTACCTCCTGTGAATGAATATTCATACATACAATGAATAGTAGTAATTCTTTAACTGATGTGCCCATGGGTGCTCCATTGTTGGTGTCGGGCTCGTCCCAGCACCGCAGTTCAGAGACTTTTTCAGCAGTGTCTAGTTGGGCCATGCATGTGCGAAAGCGGTGCATGCTGATCATGTCCTTGGAGTTTGTGCTCATGGCCTGACTCCCCTCAGTTCCTTCTTGACCATCCTCGGTTGCAGACGGACCTCTACCACTCTCCTTCTCAAAAGTTTTTTTCTTTTAACAGGAATTCAAGCAATTAGTTAGAAATTGTTCCCTTCTTCTATTTATAGTCAGTAGTGCTTTAAAAGAGTGATTGTAAATTGTTAACCCACGGCCCCTGAGGGGCGACACACTTAAAACCAGAGTGCCTCAGCCTTCCAGCAAAAAAAAAAAAAAGAGAGAAAAGAAAAGTGTGTGGCACAGATTACAACGATGCAAGACTAACAAAATGCCAGCCTCTACTGGTTTTAAAAAATGTGTAACATGCCGAGAACCTATGCCTGTGTCAGATGGCCATGGGTCATGCATTCGATGCCTGGGGGAAACTTATGTGCCCCAGAAGTGTGCGCCCGCTGCTGCAGCCTTACAGACAGAGCCCATAAGGACAGAGAGCTCATGCTGTGTATGCTGCTGTTTGACAAGGCACTTGAGTCACAAGCGAGCAGCGATACTGATCCTGCTGCAAAGCAGAAACATGAGAACTTGCCACTACATAAGCTCTCCGCTAAAAGAAGGGCCTCTCCTGCTCGCTCCCTCCCATCAAAGGCTACCAAGGGAGACAAACCATGCACCTTTGGCTTGGCACACCCACGCGCTGCATCGGTGATGGATTTGCAATCCTGTTCCGAGCAAATTGTGGTACCGACCACCGTGGCACCGGAGGCATCTGGCACCGAGAATCTAAGCAGCACGGTGGCACCGTCAGAACTGCCAGCACAGTCTGCATCGTCGGCACCTTCTAAGACCTTGGCACCTATCAAAGCCAGGTCAAAATCAGTGAAATCGATGCTGCTCATGCATAGTCCTCACACGTCAGCATCACCAGCAGTACTGATGTTTCCCTCCTCGCGTTCCTGTTCTTCGGCACTGCAAGAACCACCACACACACTCAAGTGCTAGTGCTGTACATGGAACAGGGATCGGGAACTCCATATACCCCTCCCCTTCACCACCGTTCCTGATCCCCATTTTTGGTGCGTGGCTCTTTGATTTCACCATGCTCCCCAGTGCTTTCACACTACAGATATCATGAAGGGACCATAGGAGTGTATTTTCCTCACAGCATTCATCCCCAACCAGACCACATTCACCTTATGGCAGGCACCACCCACACTGCACACGCCACCCAACATGGTATCTGGACTGGTCTTACTATCCATATCATCCACCCAGTTGGTCTTGATATCAACACTGGGCACTTTCACGGCACCGACCTACTGTACAATCAACTCCAGATCAAAGATCACTACCTCCTTGAGCCTTCATACCCCATCTTCCCATATTACAGAAATTGACACTGAGCAGGGACAGATTATAGACGATGCAGATACCGAACAACCAGATGCATCTCCAATTGATAAATCTTCATCATTTCCTGATGCTGTCATTCCAGAAGACCAGTCATCAACTGATGACCTCAGATAATTCTAAGATCTATTTCAGAGGGTGGCCATGAGCCAGGAGGTGGTACTATCAGAGATGCCGGAAAAAAGCACGGATTATTAAAGAATCTCTTCAAAGTTGAGAATAGCTCTACCTCTCGATGAGGGATCCTAGAAGCAGCAGATGAGGTTTGGCAAATGCCAGCCTCAGCCCCGCCAACTAACAAGAAAGCAGATAAGAAATATTTTGTTCCATCTAAGGGCAAGGACTTTTTATTTCTCCACCCACAACCAAATTCCTTAGTGGTGGATGCTGCAACCCAGAGAACTAAAACACCGCAATACAGTTTTGTTGCACAAGACAGAGATCGTAAACACTTAGATCTATTTGGCAAGAAAATGTACTCTTCTTCAACTCTGCAGCTGAGCTGACTATTCAGCGCTTTTAGCAAAACACAATTTTGACAATTATACCACAGTGACAGAATTGATGTCGTACCTTCCTGATGATAAAAGACCCATCTTAAGATCTGTAATACAGGAAGGCTATGCCATAGGCTGAACTGTGCTACAAATGGCACTTGACACTGTGGACATGGCTGCAAGAGCAATCACAACATCCCTGGTCATGAGATGAACATCATGGTTACAAGTGGCTGGAATCCCCAAAGAGCTCCAAGCCAAAGTTGAGGAATTGCCATTCGACAAGGACAAATTATTTATAGCTAAGACTGATGAAATCCTCCATTTGAGTAAGGGCTCAAGAACCACCTTGCATACATTGGGGATGTACATGCCCCCATACTGCAGGAGACGATATACTCCCTATCAAAGACACAGGGACTTCACTTTTAATAGACAGCAACAGCAAAGGCCCAATAACAACAATCGAGCCTAAATGAGAAGCCAGCGATGGCAACCTAACAACACTCGCCCATTCAACCACCAGGCCTCTAAGACACTGCTGAAAAAGTCTCTGATCTGCACTCACAAACACCCTTGGCGATAGTCTCGCACCCCTCACGTGAAGGCATCCGTCCTACAGAAGTCTCGGGTCCCACTCCCAGGCAAGAGGTCTCCTTAGCGGGGTGGGGATCAGGTGGGAGCCAAAGTGCATGGGGAGCTGGCTTTTAAGCCGTCTCACTGCATGTGCACCTGCCATCCTCTTGCTGCCTCCCTCAGAGGTGCGGGGGCGGGGAAGGGGGAAGGCAGGAGCTGGTGCCAGCTCCCCACAAGCACCGACTTGGTGGAAGTGCCTCCCCCCATGCTCTGAGGGAGGTAGCAAGTGGTGGGGGGCAGGTGCATGCGCAGAGAGCCAGCTTGAAAGCTGACTCTCCATGCATATTGGCTCCTGCCTGCCCCCCACCCCTGAAGGGGAGACCTGCATACAGAGGCAGCAGCACTGGGTGGCATGGGGCGGGCGGGCTGGGAACACGCTGCCTGCCATCCCTGCTTCCGGGAACTATTGAACAGTTGTACAACCATTAAGATTTGGTGCAATTACACAATTATTAAATTTAATTGCTATTTAACATCCCTAGCCATCACCTAAGGTGAAAGAGGCCAAGTAACTTGACTTGTTCAGTAGAAAAATGTATTCCGCTGGAGGTCTTCAGTTGAGGATAGCAAACTAAGAAGCTATTCTTAGCAGATATTCCTTCAAGTCATGGAAGGAGATGGCTAAATTCAAGGAGCTTCTCCCTTCAGACTCTATACAGGAATTTGCGGTGCTCAGAGAGGAAGGCTGAACAGTTGCCAGAACCTCTCCACAGGTTTCTCTTGATTTGGTGGACTCAACAGCAAGAACTCCGTCCCCAGGAGTCGTAATGCTCAGGTCCTTGTGACTTTTGTCATCGGGCCAACTACCGGAGGTTCAACAGACCCTACAGGACCTTCTGTTTGGGGCAGGAGCCTGTTTTCGGAGCAAACAGACTCGAAGCTCCATTTGTTGAAGGACTTGAGGGCCATTATGAAGTCACTGGGTGTGCATATCCTGGCAACACAGAGGCGTCCATTCAGACCTCAACCTCCACAGCAGAGGTACACTTTGAGACACAGGCAGGAGTAACCTCACTGGTGGAATAGGAACAGACATAGGACATCCAACCAACTGCTGGGCCAGGGCAACAGTGCCTCCAAATCTTTCTCAAGGCCCAAGCAAGGGTTTTGAAGGTGCGACCGAAGACAGAGTACCAGTTTGCCCGAATCTTCACCCTTTATTTTTGGGTGCACTTCCACTTCTGTTGTTCGTGGTCTCATATCATATCAGACCCTTAGGTCCTGCACATGGTTGGGGTGGGATATTTCGTGCAGTTCTCCTGATTCCTACCTTTTCACCCCCCTTCCCAGTCCCTCTTCAGGGACCCGTTCCATGAGCATCTCCTTTTGCAAGAGGTCCAGTCATTGCTCACGCTGGGTGCGGTTCAAGAGCTTCCAGTGGGAATAAGAGGCAGGGGATTTCACTCCTGATGTTTCCTAATTCCGAAGACAAAAGAGGGGCTGAGGCCCATTCTGGATTTAGGAGGTCTTAAACAATACATGCAAAAGCAGAAGTTCCGCATGCTCTCTGGCCACCATTATCCCTTCCCTGGATTTGAGCAACCAGTACGCTGCCCTCGACATGAAGGACATGTATTTTCACATTGTGATTCTACCAACGCACAGGCACTACCTCAGTTTTCTAGAGTCCAACGCTCACTACCATTTCACAGTGCTTCCCTTTGATCTGTCCACTGCACCATGGGTGTTCACTAAGTGCACATCAGTAGTAGCAGCATTCCTTTGGAAGAAGGGGGTTCAGGTATTTCTCTATCAGGACGATTGGCTGTGGAAACTTACCAATGTGTGATTTTCCACTGATCAGTCAGGAATAAATTTGGACTTGGAAAATCCATTGATGGAAGCTGTTGTGGTGCAAGTGTGCAGGACCACTAATTGTATCTGGTACAAAGGAATGTGACTTTGGGTAATGTGCAAGACATATGTATGGGATGGTTTTGCAGTAATGGGGTAATAGACTGCACCCTTCAACATGTTTTGGCACCAGACCACATTGCCACAGAGTATATCAAAGAAAGGGCTACAAAGAAAGGACTGGGATCAACGGGGACACTTCACCGACATCAATGTGACTGATCAGGGAAGGTGTATGTCATGTGCATCTTTAAGAACGCATGACTGTTCAGAAAATTGCAAGCAGAGATTTCATTTGTAGATTAGCAGATTACCATTGGAGATGTTGAAATGCCAACAGCAATCCTGGGAGACCCAGCCTACACCTTACTCCTTTTGCTTTATGAAGCTGTATGCCAGTCACCTTGACAACATGAAGGAATACTTGAACTACAAGTTGAGCAGATGTAGAATGACAGATGAATGTGCTTTTGGTTGTTTAGCGAGATTGTGGCTTTGTTGACTTACGAGTTTGGACCTCAGTGGAAAAAAAAGAATCCCAAAGATTAAATCTGCCTGCTCTTTTCTGCATAACATTTGTGTAGTGAAAGGGGAGAAATTCGGAGGTTGAGCATCTGTCTGCTGAATTTGAGCAGCCAGATACCAGGGCTATAGGAAGAGCAAAGCAGAGCTATATGGCACAGGGTGGCTTTGAAAAACTATTTCAGTATTGAACCACATTAATGTGTGTTGCTGGAGGGTGTTGTCTGGCCCTGATCTTTGCACCTCAGTATAAATTTTATGTTGAGTGCTGTGTGTGTGTAGTTTGGACATTTCCAGACTGGGTCCATATGCTGCTAGCCTTTGTGCTGCAATGGTGCCTGCTGGTGAGTCCTGTGGGAAAGTTTTTCCTACCATGGTGCAAGAAATAAGGCAGTCTTCCCCAGAAATCTTTGGCAGAGGATGGTGGACTACCTCCAGGGTTTTGCAGCACACATCCCTGTGCAAATAAACTGTTCTACAGAGTTCCCTCTTCCTAACTCTATGGGGGAATGAAAAGCAGCCTGACGCTGGGCTCCCCATGGTGTCTCAAAGCAGCAGCGTCACATGGAGCCCGGGATCAGCTGGGGACTCTAAGAGTGTGTCTAGACTACAGGGTTATTTCGAAAAAAGTAGCCCTTTTTTGAAAAAACTTCACCTGCATCTAAACTGCAGCCGCGTTCTTTCGAAAGTAAATTGAAAGAATGGGGCAGTTTTTTCGATCGTGATAAACCTCATTTTATGAGGAATAACACCTTTTTTTGAAAGTACTCTTTCGAAAAAAGGCACTATTGAATGCAAACTTTGCTTTTTCGAAAGAGAGCATCTAGACTCTCTTTCGAAAAAGTGGCTCGCTTTTTTGAAAAATCTGCTTGTAGTCTACATGATCTCTCTCGAAAGAGGCTTGATTTTTCAAAAAGCTTCTTTTGAAAGAGGCTTGTAGTCTAGACGTAGCCTAAGTCCCCCGCTGGCCCTGTGCTCCCCGCAGCGCTTTCACCTTTGAAGTGTAACAACAGCCAAGAGGCTGTTGCTACAGTTCAGAGGCGGAGGAGCCCTTATTGACTAATAAAATAGTCCATGAAAATTACTATCGACTATTCGATTAGCCCTTGGGTTTGTGTACCTTTGGTTCCCTTTCCTTTTCCATTTCTGTATGTGACTCTTTTAATCTAGTCTCAAGTCTTGTTGTTCTCCTGTGTATTCTTGAGCCTGAATATGCTGGTTTGGACGGCTCAGCAGCAGTTGGTGCAGTAACAGTTAAGTCAAGAATCATACATAGAGCACTTGGAAGAGGGGAAAGTGATCAGGAATAGTCAACATGGATTCACCAAGGGCAAGTCATGCCTGACCAATCTGATGAGCTTCTATGATGAGGTAACTGTCTCTGTGGATATGGTAAAGTCAGTGGATGTGATATACCTTGACTTTAGCAAAGCTTTTGATACGGTTTCCCACAATATTTTTGCCAGCAAGTTAAGGAAGCATGGATTGGATAAATGGACTGTAAGAGGGCTAGAAAGCTGACTAGACTGTCGAGCCCAATGGGTAGTGATTAACAGCTCAATGTCAGGTTGGCGGTCGGTTTCTAGCGGAGTGCCCCAATGATTGATTCTAGGTCCAGTTTTGTTCAACTCCACCCTCAGCAAGTTTGCAGATGACACTAAGCTAGGGGGAGAGGTAGATACGCTGGAGGGCAGGGATAGGGTCCAGAGTGACCAAGACAGATTAGAGGATTGGGCCAAAAGAAATCTGTTGAGGTTCAATAAGGGCAAATGTAGAATCCTGCACTTGGGATGGAAGAATCCCAAGCATTGTTACAGGATGGGGACTGAATGGCTAAGTATCAGTTCTGCAGAAAAGGACCTGGGGGTTACAGTGGATGAGAACCTGGATATGAATCAACAGTGTGCCTTTGTAGCCAAGAAGGCTAATGGATTAGGTTGCATTAAGAGGAGCATTTCCAGCAGATCCAGAGATGTGTTTATTCTGCTCTGGTGAGGCCACATCTGGAGTATTGTGTCCAGTTCTGGGCCCCCCGCTATAGAAAGGATGTGGAGGCATTGGAGCGGGTCCGGTGGAGGACAACCAAAATGATTAGGGGGCTGGAGCACATGACTTATGAGGAGAGGCTGAGGGATTTGGGTTTGTTTAGTCTGCAGAAGAGAAGAGTGAGGGGGATTTGATAGCAGCCTTGAACTTCCTGAAGGGAGGTTCCAAAGAGGCTGCAGAAAGGCTATTCTCGGTAGTGATGGATGGCAGAACAAGGAGCAATGGTCTCAAGTTACAATGGGGGAGGTCTAGGTTGGATATTAGGAAAAACTATTTCACTATAAGGGTGGTGAAGCATTGGAATGGGTTACCTAGGGAGGTGGTGGAATCTCCATTCCTAGAGGTTTTTAAGTCTCAGCTTGACAAAGCCCTGGCTGGGTTGATTTAGTCGGGATTGGTCCTGCTTTGGGCAGGGGGCTGGACTTGATGACCTCCTGAGGTCTCTTCCAGCTCTATGATTCTACGTGTACTGAGAGGTGGTTATCAGTTATTGTCCTCCTCCTTGCCTTAATTTTCTAACTGTCTTGCTATTGAAGTCATTTAGTAAACCATACAACAGTCAGACAAACAGAACATAAAATATTGAGAAGTTATTACAAGACAGCTTCAGATCTTTCATACTACTCACTGTGATGATATTCATTATTAAAAATGAATTGGTAAGCTCAAAAACAGTTAAATTTTTTTTAAAAAAATTGTTTTTTACATAAATGAAACATTTCAGCCAAAGGTGTAACTTTTAAAGCAAGTTGTAAGATTTGCTAAATAATGATGTTTAGAATGGAAAGCGCCAGCTTATCTCCATACCTGTTGCTTAGCTATAGATTTTATTCAGTATCTTGGGCAAAGACCAAGAAGTTTGGGCATGACCAAAAAGACAGTTGCATTTTTTGGCTGAGTTGATGACACATTGAAACAGGACAAGTTAAGGAAAGAGGCTAGTGCTTGGTAATCAATGTGACATTAAAAAATTGTTGGTAGGTTTGGTCAAAAATGGTAAGGCTTTATTTTAAAAAATCAATTTTTTTCTACAAATTGAAAAGGAATGGATTTTCATTTCAATTTTTAATGAAAAATTGAATCTAAAATTTTGGTTTTTTTAAGTTCTTGAGTAGTTTCCCTTTCTGTTCCCTTTATTTTTGCTCCATTTTGCCATTGAAGAAAACTAAGGGAAAGGAGAAAATGTGGGGAAATGGAAAGAAAAAATGAAAAAGTACCATTTCAGGTTTCATTTAAAACACGCGCCCCCCCCCCCCCCCCCAAACCCAGCTGTAATCTCCCACCTGAAACGTTCCGGATCAGGGAGATGGGAAAAAAACCTTTTTTAAAAAAATAAAAACTTAGACTTTCAGCCTATTCTGGTTGTTATACAATCCAACTTTGTGTATTATGGTGGCATATTGATGCTTATAGTTCAACAGGATTGGGAAATGTTAGATTAACCAGATGGACTTCTGCCACTTGAGCTAATTGAATGACTGATAGCAGTAATAGAGTATTTTCTTCTGTATAGACCAGCACTACAGAGGTGGGAGTGCTTTGAGGAAAGATGTGAATAATGGGTATTAAAGGCTGGTATAGTTGGGGAAGAACATTATTAGCTTGACTTTATGCAATATGGTAGGTATAGTGGCGCTAAATTTAAATGTGAAGGTAAGTCGCTTGTTTTTGATGTGGTGGAGAAGGCAGCAGTAGAGGCGATGGGAAGAGTGGGTGAAGTGGTCAAAATGACCAACAGGAATTTTATTTCTAAGTTTCAATTGGGGACTATAACAAAAAGATCTTAAAGGTCTCTACAGTTGAATGGAGACTAGGTTGTGACTTAAAAAAAATCAAGAATAAGTTATATGTTTCATTAAAAAGTTAGGTTGATACAACTATGTTTCTCTGGGGTGTGAAATGTCCACACCTCTCAGCACTGCCCATAAGCTGATGTAGCCACTTGTGTAGACAGCCACCTGGTTGACAGAAGGACATGGTTCATCAATTAGGGTTGCCTATGATGGGACTTTTTGTACCTCAGATCTGAGATGATCCTGAGCAGTGTTCCCTTTTAATTTTTTTCCATCTACATGCAGAATAAACTTTTTACATGCACCTAGGCATGTGTGACTGTGCACCACCAGTAGAAACAAAAAGCCGAGTTGCGGGCACTCTGCTGATCAGCTGGGCGGCATTTGACACTCTCCTGAATGGCCAAACAAGCACATAGGTTACAGGGAACAATGATCTCGAGCCCATAAAACTGGACAGCTGGCAGTGTGGAACTTGCAATAAAATTGCATGATTTAGCAACACCAGAAAGAGATGACAGTGCTCTTATTCCTAGTAAGAGCTTTTTTACTTCATTCTGTGTACCTTGTTTTGTGTGAATTGGGATTAGGGTTTGGTGTGCCAGTAAGTTGAAGAAGTAGTAGTGTCGCCTATATTTTGCTAAACTTCGTCCTTCCTGGTATAAAAGTCTGAGGAATGATGGATCACAACTCCTGCATTGGACAGGCATATGAGTAGATTTTTCAAGTCCTGAAATTTTACAATACTTTTTATGCCTGTCTGGTGGCATGCATGAATAAGCAGAAGCCAAACAAGGACTGATAAATAATTTATATATGTATATATAGAGAAAATATTCCATCTCTTATTTTCCTATCTTGCTACTGTGGTCAAATTTAATAGTAAATAAAAGTGCTGCTACTGTTTGTAAGAAGTTGGAGTATTTACTTGTTGGAGTTGAGATGAGCGGGGACACTCAGTCTGGGTTCACTTTGGTATAAAAGAGAGGGGAGTACCAGTAGAGTGTTCTCCATGACAGCCAGCTTCCTTGGGAATTTTCTTTTCTTACCCTGTTCTGAAATAGCCCAATTATTTAGCCTTTGTGAAGTGTGCTCAATAATCATCTGCCTGAGTTAGTATTAGTAAAGGGCTCAGGTGATTAAAGAGGGGTTTCTGTGTGGCATGAAAACATGGTGAGGACAGTTGGGTTTAAAACCAGGTTAATCTGATGGTTGGTGACTGGATAATATGTGGAAATATAAAACGGAAGTAGAAATGTGGCAATAGGTGATTTGTTCACTAACTTCTGCCTATTCTTGCCAAATCATGATATGTGGTGTTTGTTGTTGTCATGCCATAGCTCCTGGAGTCATCTGATTTCATGAGAATTTCAGTTTTCATTTTCTTTTCCTTCCCAGCCCAAAAGTAAATTTTTGGCCTTCATAGCTGTTTGAGCAAAGCTTGAAACTGTAAACTACAAAGGCTCAAAAACAAGACAAATATAAAAACCCAGAAAAAAATTTTAAATGTCACTAGGAGGTGTTGCCCCCTGCTCTCTATGCTTGCCAATCACCAACCCCGCGCCGTCTCTGGTGGTAAACAGCCCTGGCTCTTCCCTTAGCTGCCAAGCAAAGGCTGGGCCAGCCCTGGCTTTTCCTTCCCTGGCTGTTGGGCGGGGCCGAGGCTGGCCATTCCTGGCTCTCTCCCCCACCCACAACGTGTACTTCAATTTGATCTCTCTGCCTCCATTCCTGCACTCACCATCCTCCCTGACTCCTCCCCTCCTCACCCCACACTGCCTATCCCTACCCCCATCTCCTTCCTCCATTCCTACATCCCCATCCTCCCCTAACCACTCCCTGCCCCCACACTGCCTATCCCCCTGCCTCCATTCCTGTATCCTGGTCACCGCCACCATTCCTCCTTACTTCACTGCCTACCTCCACATACACCCTATCCCCTTTCCTCCCTTCCCACACACACCTTGTCCCTTCCCATGAATTTGTTGAGCTGCGCGCTCCTCCCCCCAAGAACACCACTGGGCTGGGCAGCACAGCTCTGGCCAATGCAGCAGGAGCCACAGCCCACTCCCAGCCCAGCTTTTCAGCACGTGCCTGTTGGGGCAGCTTTGCTCTGTGGTGAGCCTAGGGAGCCCAGAATGCAGAGAGGCTGCTCCGGAGAGCTGAGAAAGTAGCCGAGATGCAAGACCTGCCCAGCTTGCAGTGGGTCCGGGAGAGCACACCTGAGCCTGGGCTGCAAAGAGTCAAGCTGCAGGCTGGGGGCAGGGCGCAGAGGCAGGTGGAGCTCCCGGGAGAGTATGCCGTGCAGCATACTCAAACAAAGCTGTGCAGCAGGTGTGTGGGCTGGGCAGGCTGGGGGCAGGGCCCAGAGGCAGGTGGATGCTGGTCCAGAGGGCATGCGGGTATGGAACCACCCCCGCCCTCATTTCTTGGAGTGGTTATGTGGTCAGGGCTCCTGGGGACACATAGTGACATGATGATGTCACTCTGTCATCCTGCAGGAAAAGTTTATATATATATATATATATATATATATATATATATATATGGGGAGGGGGAGGGATGTGAGTTGTAAGGTAATATTGTCTAGATAGTGCTTGGTCCTGCCATGAGGGCAGGGGACTGGACTCAATGATCTCTCGACGTCCCTTCCAGTTCTAGTGTTCTATGATTGTGGTTTTTGTATATCTGACTTTAGAATTATTTAAATACTTGGATAGTTTGGCTATACTGTCTATGGTATTGTTTTCAAATGTATGCCAAGAGTACCCAAGCTCCAGATAGGTAAACTTTGGAGCTTGTACCCTCTGTGGACAGGGACTGCTACTGTGAAGCAGCCCCTGTCCGCAGGTGGTTTGAGCTCCCTGTAGACAGAGGCTGTTTTGCATCTCTGGGAGCAGCCTCTATCTGCAGCAAGCCTGGGCCCGCCCTGGACAGAGGCTGCTTCACGGTAGCCTCCCCTGCTGCCCCCTTGATAAGCCTAGGCACTTATTGGTTAGTCGTCTAGTCTAAATACACACCCCTAGTCCAAATATACACTCTTATCTATATACTGTATATTTGATGCAAAGGATACTGAGATCCTTTAAATTTAATTGTTGTCAGCCACAGAAAACATTTTTAGCTGATAATACCAATCTCTAAAGGGAAAAGACAAGGTAGATTGATCTTTAAACAGTACCATACTCCCATTGAAGATAAACATTGAAGTTCCAATATTGAAGATAAAATTGCCCCTTTTATTAAAATATGCACACATTTAGTTGAAAAAATGTCTTTCACCTGAGGGTCATTTTTTGGTTCAAAAGTGTACTTATTACAAATTGTTTGTTTGTCCAATAAAATAAAATGATCTGATGTGCTTTGTCCAGCATTTGCTGGCAAGGAATCATGTAGAAAATTAACTTAAGTTATTAAATGCATGAGTGAAGTGCAGTGTTTTAATGCTCCATTAATTTCTAGTTACCATGTTTGGCTTCTCAAATAGATGTCTTCAGGGTCATATGGAGAGAATGTTGCTGATACAAATTAATTTATTATTTGTTACTATAATTTATTAGGATGTTTTTCAGCATTATTATAATGAATTTTCAACTTTTTTTATATTGGTAATGGTACTTGCTAACAATTCAAAAAAGATGGGTAAGGATTATAGAAGAAACAGTGTAGATAAAATCTAAAATCAAAATTATAGTAGAGGAGAAAGTGATGTTGCCTTTTACTATAGGGGTACTTTTTGGCTACCATTTCTGAAAAACCTTGCAAGTTCCCTCAGTTTGTCAGACCACTTTTGTTTAAATGAAGCAGGATTTTTAAATGATTTGAATGGTAAGTAAAATATCTAATATGAATAGTTTATATAGGTACTGCGTGAGCTACATACATACAACTTACAAACATCTCCACATTCAAGCAAAAGCTCACCTGCAACCTCAGTAGGGGAGATGGCAAGAGGCACTGGATGTGGCAAGCAGTGCAAGTGCTGGCTGGAGGACTCTGGAGGAGCAGGGGGAAGATTGTGCAGCCAGTGGCCCTTTGAAGGGGAAACCACTGCTTTTCTTTAGCTGCTGGCCACATGGCTACTTTCTGCTTCTTCAGCATCCTCCAGCATGTGCTGCTCACTGCCTCCTGGTGAGTGGAGGATGGGTGTAGCCCACAAGAAGTGGTGTAGGAGGGCTAGGGTATGCCCAGAAATCCCCTTCAAAATCTCCAACTACTTCCTCATCCTCTAATTAAACCTGCTTTTCCTCAAACACTTGCATTCAAGGTTAAATAAACAAGTATTTCTACTCTTTTTCATAGTGTTCCAGCTACATCATGGGTTAAATAGGCTTTAGTGGGCTAGCCTGGGAATCTAACTACAATTTATAACATTGTTTCTATGGGAAAATACGTTCTGAGTTCTAATCGACCTACAAATGAACTTTTGGAACACAACCCATTTGTAAGTTGAGGACTTCCTGTATCTAATTATTAAGAATGTTGTCTAACTTGGTCTCTTTTCTTTTCACAGAATGTTGGCTTTGAAAGCTCAGGGAAGAAGCAGTAGGGGAAAAAACGTAACACAGTGGTAAGGATCATGGGTTTTTTTCTTTTGAACGATCAGCACGTATAAACACACTGTTAATTCTCATACAGGATTGACCAGATTAATGTATTTTAAGATTTTGTGCAACACTAATTCTTATGATGTTCTAAAATATTTTCCGCTGAGAAGTGATGCCAAATTTTAAGGTTAAAAATATCTGCTGTGAGAGCCAATTGAAAGATGTGTGTTTTCAGGCTAGTTTAGTCAAATTTGTGGTACTCTCTATGTGAAAGGAGAATATATAGTAAACTAAGTGGAAAACACCTGCCCTAGAATTTAACTGTCCGTTGTAAAGCTCTCAATCTTTTTTTAGTAAATGTTTGAAAGATGGTGTCTGGATCATAAAAATATTTTGTGACTCTTTAAAAAATATACCAGTTTGTTTAGTTTGTAGGGAAAACAAACAAGTTGCTTTCAAGTATTGGCAATAGATACATACGGATATTTGACAGTTTGCAGGGCTTTTCTTCAATTTCACCAAATCATAAAATTTAGCAGGTAGGAAATAAGATTCAGTGCTGCCCCGTTAATATGATATTGTGTAAGATGACTGTAGGATCACTGAAAGTATCTAATATTTATTTAGTTATTTAGCTGCTTCTGGCCCACATTTTATCAAAAGGCTGAAATATGCGAGCCTTCTATCTTTAGGCTGTTGTCAGTGTAAATACCAATTTCACGTGACGTTACAAGGGTATAAAAAGTGCCCGTAACTGAATAATAAAAAAGAATGTTCGATGAAATATTTGCCTGTTTGTGTATGGTGTATCTTCCAAACAAATGAGATTATGACATCTACTTCTGTCTACTCTGAGTGTTTTAATAAGATTTTGGAAATGCTATGTAATATTGATACCTCATTGGCTGTAGTTATTTAAATTAATCTTCAAACACGCTTGAGTATTTTCACCTACCGTTGTTTCAAGTAATGAATAAGGTAGTTATAACTGAGAGGTTTTTTTGCTTTATTTGTGCATTTGACACAACTGTGGGCTAGTCATTGCAAATGTAGTCTGCCCTGAGTTACAAGAAACAGTGTGTTGCCATTGTCTGTCTTTCTTTGCTGCATGGAGATTGTCATTTGTTGTTTGGTTCATGCTGGTATAAAATTATTATTGGTATTTCTTCTCCTTCTTCCCGAACACTGGCTCAGCTAAGCTTCAGCTAAGCTGGCCGATGCATAGAATGGAACTAAGCCTATACCTACTCCCGGCTTTGGGGTGCTGGTAGTAGGAAAACAGCACTTTTGGTGCTCCCATTTAGATGTATACAAGGGCCAATCCAGGAGCATAAGGCATTAGGGAGATCTTAAACTTTTTGCACATTTAGGCCATGACTACACAGAGAGAAGGTTGAATTTATTCAGGTTGATTTTTAGCATCCAATTTTGTAATGTGAAAGGTGCATGTCTCCACTGTGCACAAGAATTTGGTGTAGTTTGAAGTAGTTTTTGCCTAGGAGGGTGACTACCGAAGATTTTGAGAGCAATCCATTGTGGGTAGCTATCCCATAGTACCTGCACCCCTTTGCATTCTGGGTTATGCTCACAGTACACCTGGGACCAAAACTGTGCAGTGCAGTGGTTGTAGGTACATGTAGTGAGTGACCCATAATGTACTCATTTCCTCCCTCTTCCTGTGCTTAAGACTAGGCTGTCAAGCGATTTAAAAAATTAATCACGCAATTAAAAAATTAATCACGATTAATTGCACTGTATAACAATAATAAGAATACTATCTCTTTAAATATATTTGGATGTTTTCTACATCTTCTAATGTATTGATTTCAATTACAACACAGAATACAAAGTGTATAGTGCTCACTTGATTTTTTTTATTACAAAACATTTACACTGTAAAAAAAATTTCAGTTTACCTCACTGAAGTATTGTAGTGCAAATTCTATCATGAAAGCTGAACTTAAATTCTTCTGTATAATCAATATATTTGTGTCCTATTCAAAAGAATCCTTTTGTAGCTCAGCCCCAGCTGCGGGTAGCACAGGGCTGCAGTGGGGTAGATTCTGCCGTGGGCAGTGCAGAGTTCGGGGGGGGATCAGCCCCCAACTGCAGGTGGCATAGGGCTCGTGTAGGGGTCGGCTCCCAAACTCAGGGGAGGGGTAGCCCCTGGGCTGGGGGGGAGGTAGACCACACCATGGGCAGTGCAGAGTTCGGGAGGGAAGGGGGGGACTCAGCCCCAGAATCAGATGTGGAGGGAGGGTCAGTCCCAGCCCCAGGAGGCAAAGACAGGGTGGCTTGGGTAAACCCTGCCGGCGGGGAGGGGGGACAACTTGGGCAAGCCCCCTCCCCCCCCCCACGGATTTTTTATTTTTAAAAATATGGTCACCTGGGATGGGAGAGGGATGGGTGTCAGGGTCTTTACTTTTCTTGTTTACTTTTCCCTTGGAGCTGGAACCACATCTTCAGGTTTTTTTCCTCCTTTCTGGCTGCTTGTTTTTTTTCCTGTGCACCCTCTGGTGGCGGTTTGCATTACTGCACCTTACCAGAGCCTTGCTCATGCTGAAACAAAAGACAGAACTATGTAGCACTTTAAAGACTAACAAGATGGTTTATTAGGTGATAAGCTTTCGTGGGCCAGTCGGCCCATGAAAGCTTATCACCTAATAAACCATCTTGTTAGTCTTTAAAGTGCTACATAGTTCTGTCTTTTGTTTCAGCTAGACCAGACTAACATGGCTGCATCTCTATCATTATTACTCATGCTGGTTTGCTGACCTCTGCGATTAATGCAAGTTAATTTTTTTAACGCGTTAATTCTGCCCTGCATTAATCACAGGCATTAATGCCCACGAATTGACAGCCCTACTTAAGACCAACAGCAAACACTCTTTTCGTGCCCTTTTTTCTCTTGTTGGTTCTCTGTGCAGATGCCTTAGCAGCATAAGCGTGGTCCCCATCCTGGATCCTGTTGAGCATCAAAGCATTATGATGATGTTAACCTTGGTATGTCTAATGCTGGTATATGTCCAGAGTGTATCCAGTGTCTATCAGAAAGAGGAAGAATCTCAGGCACTTGAATTGAGTGAATTGCGAATGTCACTGGTATTCAGTCCTCTGGACACAGTGGAACGCCAGTTCTGGTGCAGCAGACAAGCACAGACTGGTTGGTCTGCATTGTGATGCAGCTATGGGACAATCAGCAGTGGCTGCAGAACTTCTGTATGTGTAAGGCCATTTTCATCGAAGTTTGTGAATTGCTTTCCTCCACCCTGAAGTGGAAAAATACCAGAATGAGACCCGTTCTGACCGTGGAGAAGTGAGTGGCAATTGTTCTGTAGAAGCCTGCAACACCAGACAGCCACCAGTCAGTAGAGTATCAATTTGGGGTGGGGAAATCTACACTAGGTGCTGTTGTGATCCAAGTAGCCAAAGCAATCAATACCCTACTGCTACGGAGAGTAGCCACTCTGGGAAATGCGAAATACATAGCAGAGGGCTTTGTCATGCTGGGCATTGACCTGAATCTTGGATCTATATGTGATATTTAACATTACAGAAATAGTCACATTTTGAATTATGCTTTATAATTTTCGTGGTTTGGATTAGATCATATGGTTTCATATTAATTTATTTATCTCTTATTCCATAAGGGGACTAATCTAAAACTACATTGAAGTTAATGGAAAGACTCCCTTAGACTTCATATTGGATCTGATCCATAGATCATAGAGTCATAGAACACTAGAACTGGAAGGGACCTCAAGAGGTCATCGAATCCAGACCCCTGCCGTCATAGGAGGACCAAGCATAGATCATCAGGTGTCTGTTTAACCTGCTCTGAAATATCTCCAGAGATGGAGATTCCACAACACCCCTAGGCAATTTTATTCCAGTGTTTAACCACCCTGACAGGCAGGAAGTTATTCCTGATGTCCAACCTAAACCTCCCTTGCTGCAATTTAAGCCCATTGCTTCTTGTCCTATCCTCAGAGGCCAAGGAGAACAATGTTTCTCCCTCCTCCTTATAATACCCTTTCAGATATTTGAAAACCACTATCATGTTCCCCCCCCTCAGTGTTCTCTTTTTCTAAACCAGTCTAGTTCTTTCAGTCTTCCCACATAGCTTATTTTCTAGACCTTTAATCATTTTTGTTGTTCTTTGGACCTTTTCCATTTTCTCCAGATCTTTCTTGAAATGTGGTGCCCAGAACAGGACACAATACTCCAATTAAGGCCTAATCGTAACAGAGTAGAGTGGAAGAATGACTTCTAGTGTCTTGCTCACAAAACTCCTATTAATGCATCCCTGATCACTGAACAGCATTTGATACCAGGTGTGGGGACTTGCCTGGATCCAGCCTTTGAGGCTCAGTCCCCATTCCCCCTAGCATTGGGAAGCCCATGCTGGTGCTCCAGCTAGTTCGCCGCCCCACCGCAGAGCTGAAGCATACAAATCTGAGGAAGTGGGCCTGGCCCACGAAAGCTCATCACCTAATAAACCATCTTGTTAATCTTTAAAGTGCTACATAGTCCTGTTTTTTGTTTCAGCTAGACCAGACTAACAGGGCTACATATCTATTACTATCATCTCTTCAGTTTCTCAGTCCCCTCAGGGGGTCTGCAGTCAATTACTTGTAAATAGTTGTCCCTTTATTCATTCTTCTTTCTCTAAAAAAAAAAAGGACTCGTTAACACTTCATTAAAGCTGGGGCTTTCCGCAGCTTCCCCGCTGTCACTGACAAACAGCTTAGCTGGGGGAGTCTGACAGAGATTCTTCTCAGAAGCCCAAACAAACAAAAACCCAAAAGAAAGAAACAAACAAACAAAAAAACTTAACCCCGTCATACCTGGATCCTCAGGATTCAAGAAGTGTGCCTTATGCAGTGAGCCCATGCCAACCTCAGATGGACACTCAGACTGTATACGCTGTTTAGGGGAAACCATATTCCCCAAAAATGTGGGCACAATTAAAAAATGACAGCCCGCACCTGCCGAGACAGAGAAATGTGCCTGAAAATCTTGCTGCTGGACAAGCTGCTGGACCCCGATAGAGTGGCTACTGCTGGGGAGACCCAGAAAAGAAGGGTCTCTTCCCCTGAACCGCTGGCAGGAAAAAAAAGGAAAGCTTCTCCCACCAGGTCACTCCCACCTGAGAGGACCGCGGGAGATAAGACAGTGTACTCTGCCTCTGTCCCGTGACCCTCAGTACCTGGGTCAGGGACAAGAGTGAGCAAAGCTGTGGTGACCCATAGAGCTTCTTCAGCGCCAACAGCAGTTTCAGTGCTGACAAGCGGTGCCCGTGCTGCAAAGGCACCAGCACCGCTCCGTTTAACTACACAAGTGGCACCAGAGCAGCAATCACTCACGTGGACAGCAGTGAAACCGAACAAAGCTTTCCTGGCACCAGCGACACAGCAGCCACTGTTGTCGGTGCTGCGGAGCAGTCCCACAGCTCAAACAGCTGCGGCACCGGCAAGCGCAGCAGTGCCACGCTTGATGGAACACCGGCACCGGAGCAGGAACCGGAGCCGGCACAGAAGCAGTCAGAGCCAACAGTGAAAGCACCTTACAGAACGCGGAGAGAGGGGCTTCCCACTCCCCTTCTCCGAGATTTTCACCGGGTCCTTCTCCTTCTTCTTCTCCACCAATGTATCAATCGCCTCTGCAGCATGTCTACCGGCAGCGCACCACAAGACAGCACTGCTATCACAGGCGCTATTCCCCATATGGACACCCACCCTACAATGACTACTACAGGCACCGATCCTACTCTCCATCATACAGACGGTCACCACGCTATCATTATTCTCCACGTGCAAGTTACGAGAGGCGACATTCAGTTGCAGATCATTCAGGTGTTTGTCGCCTCACCCATTGGATCGTTATTATGATCGCCACCTTGATTCTCCGTATTCGTCACGTTCACGTCTTCACCACCGTGCCCAACAGCAACCTTCACACGCCAGCCCGCTGCCAGAACAACACCATAGTAATCAGCTGACCTCCCCAGCACACAGCTTGGGCGCCACATCACGCCGCTTGGACCTGGAGGAGGGACAGTTGTCGGAAGCGGAGGACCAGCAGACTGAAATTCCAATCCCTGACTGTTCTTCTTCTTCACCAGATGATTTTAAACAGTTCCAGGACCTCTTCAAGCGAGTGGCCCAGTCCCAGGAAATCTAACTAACAGAGGTGCAAACGAAACAGTATAGATTATTGAAAAACTTGCATCCGAGGCAGAGCGCGAAGGTGGCCATTCCTATTGACGAAGCCATTATGGAGGCTGTGGATACTATCTGGCAGACACCAGCGTCGGTGCCACGAGCCTGCAGGAGAGGGGACAAGAAATATTTTGTCCCGTCCAAGAACCTTGAGTTCCTCTTTAACCACCCACAACCGAACTCACAGGTGGTAGATGCAGCTCAACAGGGGACCAAAGCACTGCAATATAAGGCACCACCACATGTCAAAAAGCTGGACATATTCGGAAGAAAAGTAAACTCCTCAGCAACCCTGCTCCTATGCATTTCTAATTATGCTGCCTTGTTGTCTAATCACAACTTTGACAATTATGAAAAGATAGCGCAGCTTCTTCAGTACCTGCCAGAAAATAAGCGTTCCCCTCTTAAAGTCACTTGTGCAAGAGGGTTTTGCGGTGGCACTAGCAAGTCTTCAGATCTCATTGGATGTGGCGGACACAGCAGCCCACACCACCGCAACTGCAATAGTGATGAGGCGTTCCGCGTGGCTTACTTCTGCAGCAGTTCCAAAGGATCTTCACACAGAAGTGGAAGATCTCCCATTTGACAAAAACAAGTTATTCACAGAAAAGACAGATGAGGTCCTCCATTCCAGGAAAGATTCCTGGTCTACGCTCCGCTCCCTGGGGATGTACACACTCCCCTTTTGGCGCAAGAGATACTATCCATACCTGAGGAGTATGGCTACCCCTATCAGGGACAACACCAGCAGCAGCGATCTATAGACCAATCGCATGCAAGACAATGCCCGCAACGTAGACGACCCCAACCATCCCGTACAGGCAATCAACAAAATGCCAAGCAGCAAGTTTGATGGTTCGGTCGAGGGCATGCAACAAGTTCTTACGGTGACAGAACAACAGGTCACTCGCGTTTTTCACCATCTACTTCAACCTTTTCAAGATCAATGGGAGGCGATTACATCGGACTGCTGGGTATTACAACTTGTGGCATCCGGGCTCACCATCTCCTTTACCATCATACCACCCACAAATCCACCAACCCGTCCCTCTTCAGGGACCCATCTCACGAGATCCTGTTGAAGGAAGAGGCCCAGCGTCTGCTCTTCATAGGAGACATAGAGCCCGTTCCTCCTCAGTTCAGAGGAAGGGGGTTCTATTCACGGTATTTTCTCACAGAGAAAAAGACCAGAGGATGGAGGCCTATCCTCAACTGCAGGAAGCTGAACAAATACCTCCGCCGTCAAAGGTTCAAGATGGTGACCCTTTCCAAAATAATACCGTCACTAGAGAAGGACAATTGGTTTGCAGCCCTCGACTTGCAAGACGCATATTTTGATATAACAATACATCCAGTTCACAGACGTTTTCTCCGATTCACCATCGGGAACAATCATTTCCAATACCAAGTGCTACCATTTGGACTCGCATCGGCTCCCAGAGTGTTTTCAAAAACCCTGGCGGTAGTAGCTGCTCACCTACGACGCAGAGACATGATCATATTTCCATATCTGGACGACTGCCTTATAAAAGGCAGGTTGAGACAAGATGTACTACAAATGGTGACAGTAACCAGGCAAACTTTTCTGTTGCTTGGTCTCATAATCAACGAGCAGAAGTTGTCTCCAGATCCTACGCAGAGTATAAATTTCATAGGTGCACGTCTAGATTCCACCTCGAGTGTTTTTGGATTATACACGAGCTGGCCACGGTAGTCATCCACACCCCTACAGTCACCGTACTTACCTATCTCCACCTCATGGGGCATATGGCAGCCACCACCTTCGTAGTTCAACATGCGAGACTTCATTTTCGCTGTCTGCAGCATTGGCTGGCGTTGGTGTACACTCCAACGAAGCACTCCACACACAAGGTGATAAACTCAACCGCTTTGGTTCTCAGATCCCTGGGTTGGTGGTTGAACCCCAAAAATCTGCTAGCAGGGGTCCCATTCAAATGCCAACAGCCATTGGCCTAGCTGACTACGGACACCTCCCTTTTGGGCTGGGGTGCACACATTGATGGCATGTCCGTGCAAGGCAGCTGGTCTGCAGCGGAGGCAGTTTCCCATATCAACCTCCTAGAACTAAAAGTGGTATTCCTCGCGTGCAAGCATTTTTGCATGCACATTATTGGTACGACTGTCCGAGTGCTTATGGACAACATAGCAACTATGTATTATATTAGTCGTCAAGGAGGAGCACGATCCCAGCTACTCTGCACACAGGCAGTCCGCTTATGGAACTGGTGCGTATGAAACCGCAACACTCGGGTAGCGTCCTACTTACCAGGCACGAGCAATGTCATGGCAGATGCTCTCAGCAGATTTTTCCTTCAGGATCATGCATGGGAAATCCACCCCAATGTCTTGGACAACATCTTTCGAACTTGGGGATCGCCACAAATAGACCTCTTCGCGACCTACGGGAACAAGAAGTGTCACCTTTACTGCTCCAGAGGAGGCATGGGCAAAGGCTCCCTTGGAGATGCACTCTTAATCTGGTGGGAAGCGCCTCTGCTCTATGCATTCCCACCAACAGTACTTATTCCAAGAGTAATCCAGAAAATCAAAGAAGACTCAGCCCAGGTCATACTTCTAGCACCAGCCTGGGCAAGACAACCATGGTGCCCATTCCTTCACAGGATGTCCCTGTTCCCATCACGTCCCTTGCCACTCCTCCCAGACCTTCTCTCCCAGAACCAGGGGTCCCTGCTACACCCCAGACCGGAGACCCTCCTCCTGACTTCGTGGTTCCTAGCTGGTTCAGACTAGAAGAGCAACTTTGCTCAGAGGAAGGGAAGACAGTACTCTTGAACAGTAGAAGACAAACTACAAGAAGGTCTTACTAGGCAAAATGGAGGAGATTCGTAGCTTGGTGTGAGAAAAGTGACATCGAACTACACTCAGCACTGATGCATGAAATCCTAGATTATATCTTTTCCCTCCACCAGGCTGGTCTTTCGATCTCTACCCTGAGAGTCCACCTATCAGCAGTCACCGCCTTCCATACCACCATCGAAGGTCACTCTATCTTTGCTCATCCCATGACCAAGAGACTGCTTAAGGGAATACCAAACCTCAAACCCCCGCACAGACCCGTGCCCCCCGCCTGGAGCTTGGATTTGGTCCTCAACACACTAATGTACCCACCTTTCGAGCCGCTAGCCACCACGTTGTTATCTCTGCTCAACACGAAAGTGGTATTCTTATTGGCAGTTATATCTGCCCATAGTGCTAGTGAACTGGCGGCATTAATGGCAATGCCACCTTTCACGGTTTTCAATAAGGACTCAGTTACGTTGTGTACCCATCCAGCCTTCATCCCTAAAGTTGCGTCACAATTTCATGTCAACAAACCAGTCATCTTGCCTATCTTTTACCCAAAGCCGCATGCCTCTACTCGAGACTCGCTACTTCATACCCTCGATGTACGTTGAGCTATAGCATTTTATAGAGACAGAACACAGACTTGGTGCAAAACCAACTATCTAATAGTATCCACGGTGGACCGCTCCAAGGGTAACTCATTATCCTCCCAACATCTTTCCAGGATCATAGTCTCTTGCATCACCAAGTGTCACTCGATCCGTAACAAGCCCCTTCAGACTCTTCCTAGGGCACATTCCACTAGGAAGAGTCTGAAGGGCACATTCCACTGGCAACATCCACGGCGTTTGTCAGAGGAGTCTCACTGCCAGAAATCTGCAGGGCAGCCATATGGTCCTCAAGCTTGGCTTTTGTGAACCACTACATGATAGTGCGGCGGTGGATGCCCGAGTCCTTGGTGACCTTCGCAGTACTTTCGGTCATTGACAAACCTGAACTCCAGGAACGCAACGTGAGTACTGTTACAAAATCACTATGAGTGGAGCACCCACGGGGACCACTCGAAGAAGAAGTAGTTACTCACCTTCATGCAGTAATGATGGTTCTTCGAGATGGGTCCCCGTGGGTGCTCCACGTCTTACCCTTCCTCCCCATTCTGGAGTTGTTTCTTTTTGTATCCTTACAGATACCAAACGGTGAGAGGGACTGACAGGTAAGCTGGGTGCGCGCGAAGATCAAAGAACGCAAACGGCGCATGATACACACCGCGCATGTGCGACCCGGCTGAATGCAGCTATGCAAAGCCTCCAAGCTGCGGCGCCAGGACGTAGTATCCGCGGGGATCCATCTCGAAGAACCATTGTTACTGCACGAAAGTGAGTAACTTCTTAGTAGTTGTTAGCTGTAGTCATAGTTAGTAGTTGTAGTTGTAGTTACAGTTCCAGTTTAAAAAACAAACAAACAAAACCCTTTGTTGTTCATTGTTACTGGCCTTAGGCCATATGGGGGAAGTGGGGTGTGAGGGTGGGAAGAAAGAAACATCTTCTAACAGTGCCGGTATCTCCTGGTTTAAAAAAAATGTGAGATCTGCCGAGAGGCAGTGCTGGCCTCTAATGGCCATTCCTTCTGCATCCGATGTTTGGGCGAGGTTCATGTGCCTCAGAAGTGTGCCCATTGCTCTAAGCTAATGGCCAGGGCACGGCACGATAGAGAGAATGCACTTATGGATGATTTTATTTGATAAGGCGCTCCAGCTCTCGGACGCCATGTCTACCTCTACTTCAGATCCTACAACTTCGCAAAAATGCAGGGCGTCCTCTCCAGGGGCAGCCCCACTAAGAAAAAAGCAGGTTTCACTGGCACGTTCTTTGCCTCTGGTCCCGATCACCAAGGTGAGCATGGGGGACAAACCCAGCACGTCCAACACCACCTCCTTATATTCAATGGTGACCTCAGCTGCGAGGCCCAAGAAAACATTGGGCCCGGTGCCGAGGCCCACGATGGCACTGAAGACCCCAGCAGCCACGGTGCTGTCACCTGCACTGACTTCAGCAGCACCGCCATCAGCGGGCGTAGTAACGCCGCCGCCAGCACCTGCTAGACCACTGGTGTCGCGGCCTCACTCGGCACTGGAAGTGCTGAATGATCCCACATCACTAAGGAAGGCTGCTGCAAAGTCAGATAAGCGCAGGAGTCCCTCTCCTATGTTGCCCTCCTCTACGTTCTCTCTGGCACCATCCCCTTCTCCGCTGGCACCGAGATCACCGGTACCGCACATCTATCATGCACAATGGGAACACTATATGCATCCCCAGCATTACGGGTCTCCATCCCCGTATGCGTTGGCACTATATATAAAGGCTCAACACCATGCCAGACACATCTCTGTTTCGCTGCCCCTCTCCTCTAGAGGCTCTGTAATTTACTCTCGCTCGCCGCTATGATCACCACATACTGAATATGAAAGACACTACGGGCATGCTTGCTCCTCACCTGGTGGCTATTACTATCACCGGGAGCACACATCCCACCACCGCTCCAGGAGGTGTTCCCCCTGCTATTGCAGATCTCCCAGGTATGCACTGATACCAGTCACTGAGAGAGAGTGACCCTTGGGCTCACTACCACCATAAACTCTGCTGTCTCAAATACAAGAGTCGGAGCCATAAGAGGGGAGGTTGTCGGAGGCCGAAAAACAGCAACCCGATACTTCGCCAACTGAGCAATCGTCCTCGCTGGACGAGGCCATGATCCCAGGTGATATGTCCCCCCCAATGATCTCAAGCAGTTCCAGGAACTGTTTAAAAGGGTAGCATCAAGTCAGGAAGTCCAATTGGCTGAGGTGCAAGACAAACAGTATCGCCTCCTAAAAAATCTGCAGCCCATGCAGCAGACTAAGAGAGCGCTCCCGATCGATGAGGTAATTATGGAGGCTGCAGAGGAGATTTGGCGAATGCCCGCCTCTACTCCACCAACAAATAAATGGGTGGATAAGAAGTACTTCGTACCATCAAAGGGGTTGGAGTTCTTATTCAACCATCCACAGCCAAACTCCCGAGTGGTGAATGCTGTACAACATAGATCAAAAGCTTCCCAGCATAGAGGCACCACTTCAGACAAGGGCAATAAAAGGCTAGATGGACCTTTTTGGAAGAAAGGTCTACTCCTCAGCCACCCTATTGTTGCGTATCAGGAACTATGTGTCATTGTTATCACACCATGATTTCGACAATTATACCAAGCTAACCGCACTGATGGGTCACCTCCCAGATTCTGAAAGGCCAATTTTAAAATCCATAGTGCAGGAAGATTATGCTTCAGCTAGAACAGGGCTTCAAATTGCCCTGGATGTAGTGGACACCGCCGCCAGATCTATGGCGACTGCAATAGCAATGAGAAGATCTTCATGGTTACAGTCTGCGGGAGTTCCCAAGGAGTTGCAGAACAAAGTGGAGGACCTCCCTTTTGACAAGCAGAAGCTTTTCACAGAAAAGACAGACAAGGTTCTCCACTCCAGAAAGGACTCCTGTACTACCCTTACAACGGTGGGGATGTACACGCCCCAGTATCACTGAAAGCGTTACCATCCATACCAAAGGCGATATGATTTCTCTTACAACAGACAGCAACAACAATGTGGGTTTGATCAATCCAGATAGAGATAGCAACCACAAAAAAGGTGCATTCAAACGAACCGTACCCCAGCTTAACCTATGAACAAGCATCAGGTTTGACTTTTTTGTCGAGGGCTCCCAACCACATCCTGTTGTCACCTTGGAGCACCAACCCTCAGGCATTTTCCATCACTGCCTGAGGCTGTTGTACCATCAATGGACCACCATCCCCTCCGATCATTGGGTTCTGGAGATCGTGTCCTCCGGTTTCACCATTCCTTTCCTATCTCTACCTCCAACTACCTCACCCAGCCCGTCCCTCGTCAGGCACCCTTCGCACGATACCTTACTCAAACAAGATGTCTATTGCCTCCTATCCATTCAGACAGTAGAGAAGGTACCGAACGATTTCAGGGGAAAAGGGTTCTGTTGTTGCTATTTCTTCATGGAGAAGAAAACGGGAGGCTTGAGACCCATACTTGACCTTTGGAACCTAAATCGGCATTTAAGAAAACGACGCTTCAAGATGGTGACCCTTGCTTCGATAATACCGGCTCTAGACAACGGAGACTGGTTCGCAGCCCTCGACTCCAGGATGTTTAGTTCCATATTACTATGCATCTGGCACACAGACAATTGCTTCGCTTTACAATAGGCGGAAAACATTTTCAGTACTGAGTGCTTCCTTTCAGCCTTTCATCAGCACCCAGGGTTTTTTCGAAGACCCTGGCGGTCCTAGCAGCGTACTTATATTGAAAGGGCATTATAATCTTCCCCTACCTCGATGACTGACTGATAAAAAGCCTCTCCTTCGTGGAAGCACAACAGATGGTAATGATGGCCAGACACGCTTTCGATTCAGTAGGCCTAATTGTCAACTAACAAAAATCTATAACCGTCCCCTCTCAGACCTTGGACTTTATAGGGGTGTGACTCGATTCAGTAGCAGCATACACTTACTTGCCAATTCAAAGGTTCCAGGCAATCCAGGAACTTATTTCCATACTCATTACCAGCCCAACAATGACAGTGCTTACCTGCCTGCAGTTAACGGGCCATATTGCAGCAACAACCTATGTAATCTATCATGCCAGAATACATTTCCGCTGCCTTCAACACTGGCTGGCATTGGTGTACACTCCCACAAGACATCAAGTTCTCAAGGTAGTGTCTCCTTCCACCAACGTACGCTCGTCCTTCCAATAGTGGACCGATCCATGCAACCTTTTAGCAGGAGTTTCCTTTCACCGGCCTCAGCCTTCGACACAAATTACTACAGATGCATCCCTTCTTGGCTGGGGAGCCCGTATGAATGGCATGTCTGCACAGGGCAGGTAGTCACTGCCGGAGACCTCCATATAAACTTTCTCGAGCTCAGAGTGGTTTTCGTTGCCTGCAGGCATTTCCAGGACTATATCTGTGGAACATCTACCAGCATACTCACCGACAACATTGCCACAATGTATTGCATAAACCGCCAAGGAAGAGCACGGTCCAGATCCCTCTGTGCAGAGGCGGTCTGTCTCTGGAATTGGTGTATTTGCAACAAGGTCACTTCAATAGCATCATACTTACTGGCGCGAACAATGTTGTGGCAGATTCCCTGAGCAGGCATTTTGCTCCTGATCACGAGTGGGAGATTCAGTCAGACGTACTCCATCGCATATTCCATCATTGGGGCCTCCCTCTGATAGGCCTCTTTGCCACACACAGGGACGCGAAATGCCGATATTATTGTTCCAGGGCGGGCATATGCCGGCAATTTCTAGGGGATGCCTTCTCCATGGGGGGGCGGACCCCTTCTATATGCATTTCTCCTCACCATACTCATACCCAGGGTTCTGGACAAGATCAAATCAGATGGGGCCACGTAAATTCTCATAGCCCCCACCTGGGCGTGACAGATGTGGTTTCTGTTTCTTCACAGAATGTCCCTCCGACCACCATATGCCCTTCCCAATCTCTTGGACTTGTTGTCCCAAGATCACGGCTGTTTTCTGCACCCACAACCATGTACTCTTCACCTCACTGCCTGGCTCCTAACTGGTTCAACCCATATGAGGACATCTGCTTGGACCAAGTGAAGGATGTCCTGATGCACAGCAGGAGAAGCACCATTCGAGTTACTTACCTATCCAAGTGGTGACGGTTCACATCATGGTGCTCTGCGAAAGGGATCATCCCCGAGGACGCACCTATTCAGCAGATCCTCGACTACATCTTCTATCTGAAACAAATGGGTCTTGCAGTTGCTTCCCTGAAGGTACACCTTGCCCTTCTGCCACCTCATAGATGGTACTTCGGTCTTTGCCCATCCAACTACAAGAAGGTTCTTAAGAGGTCTGATGAATCTTAACCCGCCTCGCAGACCTCCACCTCTGTTGTGGAATCTAGACCTGGTTCTGGACATGCTTATCCAGCCCCCCTTTGAGCCTTTAGCTACTACATTGCTTCAAATGTTGACGCTTAAGTTAGTCTTCCTCTTCACCATAACCTCGCCCCGCAGAGTTAGTGAGCTTGTGACATTGTAAGCACCACCATATACAGTTTTCCATAAGGAACAAGTGACACTTCAGCATCACCCAGCCTTTATTCTGAAAGTCTGCTTGGCATTCCATATCAATGAGCCCATCATACTCCCCTCTTTCTACTGCAAACCTCACACCTCACCACGCGAGGCACTTCTCCATACTCTAGATATTTGTTGGGCGCTAGCCTTTTACATCGATAGGACTAGAGAGTGGTGCAAAATGGACTGCTTGTTAGTATCTATAGCCGACCAATCTAAAGGTGAAGCACTCTCTTCCCAGCGTATCGCCAAGCTTATAGCCTCCTGCATCACCACTTGCTACTCTCTCTGCAATAAGCCTCTCCCATCACAACCAAAGGCGCATTCTACAAGATCTGTAGCTGACTCCACAGCCTTTTTGAGGGGAGTTCCTCTTCAGGACATTTGTCGTGCCACCACATGGTCATCCAATGACACCTTTGTGAACTATTACGCAGTTGTTCAGAGACTGGCAGTGGATTCCTTGGTGGCTTCAGCAGTACTTTCAGCCTCACACAAACCTTGATTCCGGAGCCCACCTCCAGGTGTTTATGAGTTCTACTGTACAGTCACCTACAGTGGAGCACCCACGGGGACACTACTCGAAAAAGTAGTAGTTACTCACTTTGGTGCAGTAATGATGGTTCTTCGAGATGTGTTTCCCCATGAGTGCGCCCTCCTCCCTGCTCCGTAATCCAGGTTCACAGATTTCTTGTTTCAGATCCTCGAGTGGGTGAGAGGAGCTGTCAGGAGCCAGACCGTGCAAATGAGGCAAAGGGTGCGAACGGCGTGAGATGCGCACCGCACATGCGCAGTCTGGCCGACTACGGCTATTGAAAAACTCTGAACTGCAGTGTCGGGATGGGGCCCAACACCTACAGTGGAACACAAACGGGGACACACATCTCGAAGAACCATCGTTACTGCACCAAGGTGAGTAACTTGTTCATAGGAATGGAGTACAAATAAATGAAGCAAGGTTGCTACAATTGTGTGAGTGATTTTTAAAGGCTTAAACATATTAAGAGAAAACAATTTAGTTATCTGCAACATGATAATCTGTGTTTTATTATAGGCCACTGTAAACTGTATAAAAGAGATGATCATTCAGTTGGAATCCTCTAGGTTGGTGAATGAGTAGAAAGTAGTATTTAGCAGCACAAACAGAACAAAAAAACCACAAAGGCCAGGAACCCCATTGAGGTACCTTAAAGCAGGGGTGGGGAACCTCAGGCCTGGGGGCTACATACCCCCCCCCAACTTGCTGGGGTGCAGCTCCCCCAAGGCTCAGACAGACCACCCCGCAAGCTTCCCCTTCCCCCCGTATTAGGGAGCCTGTCCTGGTACTCCAGTCCCCCCGCTGCTCCACCATGATGCTGGAACACACAAAATCTACTAGGCTGGGTCCCTCCTAGACTCTGGTGTGCAAGGGGTATGCAGGGAGTGTCTTTCTCCTTCTCAGCCAGGTGCCATGTCAGTGAAGGTTTTTTGTATGTGGCCCTCCACCGATTTTTCTGTGGGTCAGTGGCTCCCCGACCCAAGAGAGGTTCCCCAACTCTGTCTTAAAGGAATTAGGGATGTAAAAGGTTAATTGGCTAACTCCTTATGGGTTAACTAGAGGTCCACGCTTGGCTTGAGCAAGCCCTTCTCCCCCAGTCTGTGGCATGGCAGATGGGGCCAGCTGAAGCAAGGCTTTCGCCTCCTCCCATGGCGTGGCAGGCAGGGCCGGCTGGAGCAAGCCCCCTCCTCCATAGGGCCCTAGCCCTCCATGGTTAACCAGTTAAACATACTGTTTAACCAGTTAACTTTTTAAATGGTAATTTACATCCCTAAAATCGATTTGATATTCCCAGTTGTGACTGCTGCCCTGTAAAATATTAGGCTCTACTAAGAAGCTTTTGAAATTTTAGCCTGCAATATGTCATCCATATTCTTAAATAATTTTGGCGGTATACAGTGAATACACCTTAGCTCGTCTCAAGCACATTGGTAGAGGAGGGAATGTTGGTGTCAAGCTGGCAGCTATCCATAAAACTTGGCCAAAGAAAAAAAGAAATTTTATGCAATGTGAATCCTTTGTGAACGAGGGTGTTGCATAGATGTGAAGTATAGCACCCTTTTGTGAGTGCTACTGCATCATTCTGGACAGATGAAATCAGAGAGTCTAGAAAATAAGATCAGTATCTTGGAATACAAGGACATTAACTGGAAGAAATACATAGCTACTGCTGATGTTGAAAAAGAAAGTACAGATTGCTTGCATTCAAGAGACCAAATGGAAGAGAGCAAATAAAGGAGATATCGGAAAATGCTATTCTGCTATGTTGAATAAGAGAAATTGAGTCTGTCTGTGTGTGTGTGTGTGTGTGTGTGTGTGTGTGTGTGTGTGTGTGTGTGTGTGTGTGTGTGTGTGTGTGTGTGTGTGTGTGTGTGTAAAAATGTTCCTGTCTGCATCTTCATGCTGCTGCCGCTGCCTGCCTCCACCTCCATTCTGAGACATGTGGTCTCCTCCCTCCTCTGCTGCATGGCCTCCTCCTCCACTCTCCTGTGTGCCCCCCCATCCTGTTTCTTTCAGTGAGTGGGATAGGATGGGGGTGCAGGATCTGGGCAGGCAGTGGGGTGCAGGAGGGGGTGAGGGTGAAGAGATTGGCCAGGAGGGAGGTTGCAGGGAGTGGGCTGGGGGTAGGGTGTGGGGTCAAGAGGGAGGGTGCAGGAGCAGGCTGGGATTAGGGTTTCTGTCCAGGGGGAAGGTGAAGGAGCAAGGGAGGGTGAGGGGGAGCAGGCTAGTGTCAGGGTGTGTGGTCAAGGGGGACAGTGCAGGAGCAGGTTGGGGGAGGGAGTCGGTGAGTGTAGCCTCCTAGTTTTATTGAAAATTATGCAGGTATTTGTAGTGGTTTTAGAGAGATAAGTGACAGTCTAATTTTGGTTAAGATAGCACTTGAAAATGGGTCCCCTAAACATTGTGTGCATCTATACCTGAAGTGGGATATGATAAACAAGAAAAAAAGAACTTTTTGGATCAGAGGAATGGACACCATTAAAAGTAATGAAGAATGAAAGAGTCATAACTGGTGCTGAAATTAATGGTTGTGTAGGACAGTGGTTCCTAACTTTTTTCATATTGTGGACCAGCAAACCCATTCACAAACTTTTGGCAGACAGGCATAATCTATTAGCATATGTGCATATTCATTATGTAAATAATGAATATTCAAGTATGTAAAGAAAATGTTGCCTCTCCGCCTAGACCCAACCCAGCCCCTTGCCCCCCAGTGCCTAACACCCTTTGACAGCACCCCGCCCCTTCACTCACCAGAGTCAGGCTGTCCCCTCTAGAGAGTGTGGCCATTACTGCCATGCGGGCAGTGGGAGCAGCCATTGGCAACGCGTGCATTCCCTCCTCCTTTGCGTTCCTTCCATCTCAAAGCGCATCTCGCACCCCCATAGGTAGAGGTCGGGGGGAATGCAGAGCACCAACTGGGCCGCTACCTTATTTGGGTGGGAAAGGGGGGGGAGGAGGGAGGGAGGCGCCTCCTGCTCTGCCTCCTCCTGCCACTGCCTCAGCTCCAGAGCCTGGCAAAATCAGCCACCACAGCTGCTGGAGCTAAGCCGCAGTGAACAGCCAGCCAGTGAACAGCCAGTGAACTGCTGGTATAAGGAAACATGATAAATACTGAAAAAGGTACCGTAGCAGCTATGCATGTAGACATAGGCATAAGGAAGGGGAAACAATTTTATAGTTTGTCCAGGAATATAATTTGGTACAGGGCGTCCCCGCTATAAGTTGCCCAGTGTACATCTGTTCCACACTAAAGTGGTTGACGCTTGTAGGATGCATTATCAGTCCTTCCATTCCCCGCTCTTAAATCGCAAAAAAAAACCCCAAAAAACAACAACCCAGGTTCCGCAAATGGAAGTCAGCTGCGGGAAAACAATTCCCCGCTTTAAGTTGTTTTGCTATAAGTCAAGGTTTATATATAAGACAGCCTGTAGTCATTAATACAGTTTCACTTAGAAGGAAGAACATTTGATTACCTATAAGGATAGTAGCATGAAAGTGCAGCTAGATTATTTGCTGATAAACCAAGCAGAGCTAAACAACAGCAAAAACTATAAGATCAAGCTAGAGGAAAGAATTGCAGCCCAACACTGAAGGCTGGTTCTTGGATTTGGATACATATCATACATGAGACAAAAATGGTCAAAAGCAGTACAGAAAACCAAGCGGTGGAAGCTTAAAGAAGTTTGCGTGGAATTTAAGATCTAAGTGTTGGAGAAGATCTCTTTAAAATCATGAAAATGTAGGATTCAAAAGGAAGAGCTCTGTGTAGGACTTAAGCTTGTCTTACTCACAAACAGAAGTTGCTCCAATAAAAGAGATTACTTCACCCACCTTGTTTAATCAAAAACATGAACACACAGTTTTCAAATTAAAGGTAAAGTTATTTGTGGATTACACAATAAAAATGTATGTGTAATCGTCTAATATTTTAACATATACTATTTTATTGATCTCACTTTATCAATATTTTTAAACTTATTTTGAGGTTAGTATTTTATTTTATTTATTTGTCTGCTAAAATCATCCATTCGCTATAGTTTGAGGATCACCCAGGTATCTTAAAATAAGTGCATTTCTAAATTGCACTAGCAAATGGTCCTTTTAAAAATCAGCTATATGTGTGTGTCTGAAACCCATCATGCTCCACACTGTTCATTCTGCATCTGATATGCTCCTTGTGCTGGGGGATGTGGGAAGGGAGAAACAGAAGCTCATAAAACTGACTTCACATCTCTTGGTATCTTTCTCATGGACATCTACTACATTAATGAAAAATGCAAGGACTACAATAAATGACTGTTTCATTGATTACACAGAAACATTAGGTACCATCCAATATGACCATCTTCAGAGAAAATTGGCACATGAAGATTTCAAAGCATGTAATTGAACTTATTTAAGTCTCTACCATGACACAGCACTGTGTGAATAGCTACAGATGGCAATGAGTGTTTTTCACTGGGCAGGATGAGAGACAAGGATGTACTCTGTCCTCGAGCCTTTTCAAGGTACAGCCATGGAAAGCTGTGACAAAATGAAAGGATCTAGGGCTTCCATTGATGAACTTCACTTAACTGACCTCACGTACACTGAAGATATGCTGTAGTTCTTTGTTATAATCACTGATTTAGTGCAGTAAATGTTGGAGTTTGTAAAAATACGTGGTAAGGAGTATGGGCTGAATGCGGTAAAAAACAAAATGCATGGATATTGACAGGATTAATAAATGCAAGCAGAGATCATGAATAATTAGGGGTGGGCAAAAGGGCTTCCACGGGCCGGATCCGGCCTGCCAAGTGCACTGATCCAGCCGGCAGAGGTCCTGCCATTCCCACGCCTCCCAGGGCCTGAGGGCACAGGGAAGCGTGCAAAGTCTCCTCCTGCTTTGCTCCTACCCTGCAAGGCACTTAGAAGTGCCACACACTCCTTGCAGGATGGGGTCAGGGCAGGAGGAGACTTCACACGCTCCCCTCGTCCCCAAGCCCTGATAGTGCATAGTCTCCTCTCACCTGCAAGGGACTCAGCGCTTAGAGTCAACTGCAAGCTGCTGCTCAGCTGGCTGGTGACTCTAAGCATGGCACTCCCTTGCAGGGCCGAGGCAGATTTTGCATGCTCCCCTCGCCCCCAGGCCCTGATTGACCTGGGGGTGGGGGAAGGGAGAGCACACAAAGTCTCCTCCCACCACCAGGGGAACAGGCGCCTAGAGGGAACCGCCAGCTGTTCAGAACAGCTGGCGGTTCTCTCTGGAGGGCTGGGGGGCAAAGACTTCAGGCAGTCCCCTACCCAGAGATCAAGCAGGGTCTGTGGGGGGGAAGCATGAAAGTGTCTTGGCCCTGTCCCTTCTACCTGAGGCCCCACCCCTCCCGGGGCAGCCTGGGGCCACTTCAAAAATTTCTGAGCGCCTACCCCTGTGATTAATAGTCAACTTGCAGAAATAGTTATCTGGGGTCCTACATCACTGACCAACAAAGCTGTTGCAAAGAAATTCAAAGAAGATTAGGAATGGATTTCTTTAAAAAGTTTGTAATAAACATGGCATCTTGCGTTTTCACTATCTTTGACTTGTGAAAAGCTTAGTTGTCCCCATAATGACTTATGGATGTGAATTGTGGAAAATAAATGCGCTGACAAGATGAAAATTGAAACTTGAGAATTGGTAGGGTCAGCGAAGGTTCTTGTATCTCTCCTGGGTCTAAATTCTCCTGATTTTTTTTGGCCGGGGGGGGGGTATTATTAGATTAGATATTAGAAGTCAACTGGTGCAGATACGTGTAGTTTAGTCACATGAGGCATATAAATGGAAATAACCTCAAGATAATTAGGGAAGGAATGGTGGTGAGTCGTCGTCATAGGGGGAAATAGATAGATGGTGAGCAGTAGATTACTGAAGGTCACTTGCAATGTGTTTGAAGCTAGCAATGGATAAAAAAGGTATTTGAAAATTCTGCTATGATGTCATCAATAACATTGAATAAATGGATTTTTACTGTATTCCAATCCATGTGTGCTCTTTTTTTTTTTTTTTTATTTAACGAACAAGATGACTTTCCAAACCCCTATTTTAATACTGCTGGAGTTTTGTGGTAATATTAATTATTCAGCAAGGAACTCTGACAGCCTGCCATCTACAAAAGTCCACTTTTCCCTCCTTTTGTGTTAGCTGGAAAATCAGGCATTATAATAGCCGTAACGCTCATCCATGAGTTAAATAAAATTTGCAAGGTAAGGCATCCCCACAAAATGGGTTGCAGATGAGTCAAGTGTAATTTGGAATATGTAGCAGACTAGATGTTCACAGAATCAAATTTGTAATTGAATGAATTCGAAGCTTGGTCATAGATTACAATTATCCTTTGCACCTTCAAGAAAAACATTGGGTTTATTGTTTTCCGTCAAAATATTTTGTCTGGAATGTTGACTGTTTATTTTTAAGAAGTAGAAAAATGTTTAATTTTTTTCAGAATATGTATTTTAAAGTTTTCCAGACTGCAAATGGAATTGTAGAGAGTGAACAGAATTCCTGTATCTCAGAGCCTTTTAAAAAAGTGTTTCTTTAAAGTGCAGTTTTTAGTGGCAGTCACGTTTATAGTTGGATTAATTTACAGAGACCACACCAGTTCATTATCTATATCTTACTTTTGAATAAGGTTTCATTTGCAGAAGTGGGCTGTACCCACGAAAGGTCATGATACTGTCTACATGTTTTGTTAATCTTTAAGGTGCTACTAGATTATTAGTTGTTTTTTAAGTTTTTCCAGTTACAGACTAACTTGGCTACCCTTCTGAAGCTTTTGAATAAGGGTGTAGAATCATAGAAGTGTACCTCAGGAAGGGACCTCAAGGTCATCTTGTCATTCCAACAGGTGTATGTCTTAATCCCAGTACACGATTAATTGCCGCCCCTTCTTCCCCCAGCTGCCTCTGTATCAGAAGCAGCAGGAGGGAGGAGGCGGGAACCGATATGCATGGGGAGACCGCTTTTAAAATAACTCCTCCCTTGTGGTGGCTCCTGTAAAGCCACCTCTCCTTCCCACTCCTTTCCCCCGCTGCCACTGCCTCTGATACAGAGACAGCAATGCAGGGCGGGGCAAACAGGAGCCATTTCTTGCGGGGAGCCAGCTCTCTAGTCAGCTCCCCATATGTATCAGCTTCTGCTGAGCTGACCTCCCCGCAGCCCCCCACTGCCGCGCTGCTGCCTCTGTATGAGAGGCAGCAGTGCAGGGGGGCATGCATGAGCTGGTGCTGGTGCTTGTGGGGAGATGGCTTTTAAGAAATGTCTGCTTAATTTTCCAGGAGCTTAAACATAATGCATCTGTGAAAGTTCAACTTTGCAGTAAAAGCAGAGGTGTTAGTTGTATGATGTTTTTCTCTTAAAAACAATTTAAAATGTAGAGCCTGGGTTCCCTTCCCTCCCCCCTCCTAAGCAGCCATAGTATCCTTTTCCTTCAATGGAAGTTGCAGGGGTTCTGCAATCCTTAAAATACAAAAATTCTAAACTCTCTAAACAGGATTTCCATATATTAAATCAAAATCTGATTTTATTAATATTCTACAAGCTGTTGAAGTAAAAAAAAAAAATTCCTAAAAGTTTAAAGATATTTCAGAAACCTACTTTTTGTTTACAGTGCCTGAAAATGACAACAAAACGCAACTTGTTTGTGCGGTTGGTGCCATGCCGCTGTCTGCGTGGAGAAGAAGAAACAGTCACTGTACTTGATTACTCTCACTGCAGCCTAGAGCAAGTGCCGAAAGAGATATTTACCTTTGAAAAGACCTTGGAAGAACTCTATTTAGATGCAAATCAGATTGAGGAGCTTCCAAAGGTATGGTGATGGTTTGTTTTTTTTGGTGGGGATTTTTTTTTGGTGAGATGTTATTAACCCCATTACTTTAGTACATGTACTGTGTACAGCAATAGAGTAGTAATTCTAAAAGTCTGTTGTCATTGGGGGCCCTCAGTTTAAACTCACCAGTTTAAACTTCTTCATACGTAACTGAAGGCTGCTTTTTTCAATTTCTCCATTAATATTCGAACATCTGCTTCTCCATCGAGTGGTGTCCCTGTGGGTGCTTCACTCAGGGACTCAGTGCATCCCCGCACCGCTGATCGGAGATTTTTGCTCAGCATTGCCCCTCATGCTGCACCTGTGCACTCTGTGTCTCATGCTGTTGTTGCTTGTTGGGTGTGCACGTGACGCGAACCTCCCTCAGTTCCTTTTCTACCATCCTTGGCTGAAGACGGAGTCTAGCAGTGCTCTCCTTTTTCTGACAGGAAACAAACAAATACTAGAATTAGTTGAAAATAGTTCATAGTTTTAGTCAGTGAATAACAGTTTTCAACGTTTACTTCAGCTTAAAAAAACCCCCCCGCCATGACAGCTTTTTTTCCTTTCTGAACATGACGGGCTCTCCCAGTTTTAAGAAATGCGACTCATGCTGGGACTCAATGCCTGTGTCAGACACACATCCTGGATGAAATGCCTCGGAGAAACTCATGCTGCACATAAGTGCCCGCATAGTCTGAATATGACAGCGACGGCCAGAAAATACGGCGAAATGCAACTCAAAAACCTCCTTTGGGAGAAATCCCTCTAGCCATCAGGGGATAAGTTAGAGGAGTCATGGGGGCAGCCAAAGCCCGTTGACAGGGCTGGCTCACTGCCCTGTTGAGGCTTTCAACTTTCACGGGCTTCCCAGGCATGATCTCTGCCTGCACTGCCCCAAAGCTCCTGTTCCCCGGTGCTGTCAGTCTCCGGCACTGCAGAGAAACGCAAAATAACATCAGCCAGGAGAGCTGAGTGAGAGCTGGTGCCACTAATTCAACAGTGCCCACAAAGCTTCACGTGCCACGACTGCCAGCACCCACAGGTACCTCCGCATCTCCTGAACAAGCCGCTTCTGTGTGGTTGGAACCCAAACGCGCCCAGGCACCAGAGCACAAGAACGCATCTCGAAAGACACACGTTTATAGAAATCTCCACAGCTGGGTACACCACTAATACAAGTAGCCTGTTCACCACGCTCCCAAGTTTTGTCTCATTCTAGCTTGCACGGGGAAGGGGCTCCCCACTCTCCTACGCCGCTGCCATCACGAACTGACAAGGGTAGTCGGCAGTGGAGCAGATTCTCATTGTGCAGTTCATCCTCATCAGGATCAGTGGCTTCTTGGCATTCATTCCGAGATCACTCTCTTCAACAACCACCACACTTTCCGTGGCTTAATCAGCCACGGATGTATCCTTCACAACATTTTCAGCCTTAGTGGCCTTCTTGGGAACCATGGCATGGGTATTGACCACGCTCCTCCCATACCTACCGCCCAAGAGATACATCACCTGCCATGCCACAACACACTACAATATGCTCCCTGGCTACATCCATGCATTCTTTGCCACTTCACCCACCCTCAGTGATAACACAAGCTGACTCAGCAATTGATGATAACAACGTACCTCACTCTGACTCGGAGAGCTCCTCACACACTCCCAGATCCACTAAATCAGATGAGGCAGTTTTCCAGGTATCTCCCTCTCCACTGGCAGATGACCTAAAACAATTCCAGGAATTATTTAAACGAGTGGCTCAGTCGCAAGACATTGTACTTCTAGAGGTGCAAGACAAACAATATCAATTATTTACGATGCTGCAACCAACGGCATCCTCAAAGATGGCCTTACCCATTAGTGAAGCTATCTTGGAAGTGTCAGATGCTTTGGCAAACTCTAGCCTCTATCCCCCCCAACCAGTTGTAGGGCAGATAGAAAATATTTTGTCTCAGCAAAAGGCATGGACTTCCTTCTTCTCACATCCCCAACCAAATTCACTCGTCATAGACAAAATTGCCATCCAAGCTGCAATGGATGTGGCAGACAAAGCGGCTAGGGCCACAGCTACTGCAATAATAATGCACAGAGCCTCATGGCTACAGTCATCAGGAATCCCAAAAGAATTACAATCTAACGTGGAGGACTTCCCCGTTGATAGAAACCAACTGTTCGCCCCAAAGACAGGTAAGGTGCTACAGTCAATGAAGGACTCTTGTACCACGCTTCACACTTTGGGGATGCACACTCCACTTAATAAAAGACACAAATACATCCCCTACCAAAAGCCAAGAGACTATAACTACTATAGACAACAGCAGATACCATATGACAACAGGCCCAAGCAAAGCTCCAACAGAAGGAGGACTCAGCATAATCGGTCCTCTAACACTCAAGCGACTTCTCACAAACAGCAGATTTGAAGTTTTGGTTGGTAGTCTGAGCGACCACCCTGTAGATCCAGTGCATCCAAACATCACCCACCTTCCATTACCGCCTGAGACCCTTCTACCAAGAATGGGCCCACTTTACTACTGACAAGTGGGTTCTGGAGATTATAAAATCGGGCTACACAGTCCCTTTACGTCTACTCCCCCTACCTAGCCCCCTGCCTCGTCCCTCTTCAGGAACCCATCTCACGAGCTCCTGTTACAAGCAGAAGTACAAAAGCTACTCACCCTAGGGGCAATAGAACCAGTTCTCACAGAACATCAGGGAAAAGGGTTCTATTCTAATTGTTTCGTAACAGCCAAGAAAATGGGGCTGGAGTCCAATCTTGGATCTCAGGAAACTCAACAAGCTCCTGCTCAGCAAAAAATTCAGAATCGTGAATCTTGCAACTAATATACCCTCGCTGGACAAAGGGGTCTGGTTTTCAGCCCTCAAACTTCAGATGCATATTTTCATATAACCATTCATCCTGCACACAGGAGATTTCTCAGATTTGTGGTAGGTCACGATTACTACCAATCCCGAATCCTCCGTTTTGGCCTCTCCACAGCCCCGCGAGTGTTCTCGAAAATGCTAGCTGTGGTCATGGCCTTTCTCAGGAGACAAAACGCCATTATCTTTCCCTACCTCTATGACTGTTTAATTAAGGGACCCACATGTCAACAAACTATAGCCATGACAAACACTACTAGAGAATGCTTCTCTTGACTTGACCTACTCATAAATATCCACAAGTCCATTCTACAACCCACTCAAAATTTATCGGGGCACTTCTAGATTCAGTAACAGCAAGAGCTTAACTGCCACCTCAAAGATTCAAAGTGCTATGCGACCTTATTTGGGGGGTCAAAGCATACTCCCTTTACCACATGTGGCTACAACATTTGTAGTCTTATTGGTGAGACTACATATGTGCTGCCTAGAATATTGGCTTGCAACAGTCTACATCCCAAACCGAGAGAGTCTCGCAAAGCATCTCAAACTCCCACTGTCAGTTCTACAATCTGTCGTCTGGTGGACTTCTCCAACCAACTTGATGGCTGGCGTACCCTTCCATCACCCAGATCCATCAGTAGTGATCATGACGGATGCATCACTTTTGGGCTTGGGCGCCCATTGTGGCACAATGGCGGTACAGGGCAGATAGTCTCAATGGGAGATGCACCTTCATATCAACATCCTGGAGTTCAGGGCCATTCGCAAAGCATGCACTCATTTCCTCCCCCTGACCTCATGGACATCACACCCTCTATGTTCTACATCAATCGACAGGGGGGTGCCCGATTATGCTCACTATGTGCAGAAGCAATTAGCTTTTGGAACTGGTGTATCACGAATCTCACAACTCTAACCACGAGCTATATACCAGCTAGTGGAATACCAGGGCCAACAAACTGAGCAGACACATCTCAGAACAACGTGAGTGGGAGATCAAACCAATGTTCTCCTCCCAGTTTTTTTGCAAATGGGGTTCCCAGTCATAGATCTCTTTGCAACACTACTCAACCGCAAATGCCACAGGTTTTGCTCCCGATCAGGGCAGAGCAAGAGATGGGAGGGGGATGCCTTCACCATTTGCTGGACAGCTCCCCTGCTCTGCGTTTTTTCACCAATCCCACTGCTCTGCAGGGTGATCAAGAAGATACGCTTTTACCAGGCCACAGTAATTCTGATAACTCCCTCCTGGCTGAGCCAACCCTGGTCCCCCTATCTACACTACATTTCAATAGATCAAGCGATCCCCCTCTCCATGGTGCCGCATCTCCTAACGCAACACCATGGCAAAACATACCATCCGAATGTCAAAACTCTGAAACTCATAGCATGGCTTCTGCATGGTTTCAAAATGAAGAACTTACCTGTTCAGACAGAGTCAAATACATCCTATTGAAAAGTCGACGGCCCTCCACAAGATGCACCTATCAAAAACGCTGAATCGTGCACCTATCAAAACAAATGGAGTGGTGCACGATTCAGCGTTAATACCCCAATTCTGCCCCCATACCTACTGTACTAGGGTACCTGATGGACCTCAGCGATGCAGGTCTCTCCATCAGCTCTATCCATGTCCATCTGGTGGCGGTCACAACTTCCCATGAAGCCACGGATTTTTCTCTCTTTGTGATTCCTCACAGGCTTGCAGAAAACATGCCCAAAATTGCGCTTCTCTTCCCGCCCCCCCACCCCCGGGTGCAACCTTGGGACTTAAACCTTGTTCTTGACATACTCACCAGGCCACCCTTTGAACCACTGGCCACTACATCACCATAATACTTGTCCATGAAGGTGGCCTTCATAGTGGCAGTAACATCAGCAAGATGTGTAGGCGAAATCGCAGCCCTCCTGGCTGACCCACCTTTCACAACTTTTACTAAAGACACAGTCATAATCAGGCCTCATCCCAAGGTCATCTCTGACTTCCACCCAAATGAACTGATATACTTACCTTTATATTTTCCTAAACCTAATACTTCCTCCAAAGAGTCCATCTTGCACACATTGGATGCAAGACGAGCCATTGCAGTCTACTTAGATAGAACCACAGAGATCAGAAGGTCGGACAGACGCTTCATCTCTTGGTCCAGGTCACATAAGGGAACAGCTGTCTTGGTACAACGTATATCCAAATGGATTGCTAGTTGCATACACACACAGAGATTACGATCTTAGAGGGAAGCAGCCACCACAGATTATCAGGGCTCACTCCACACTTGTGATGGTCACAACAACGGCTTTCCTACATAATGTACCATTGGCGGACATTTGTAAAGCATCTACGTGGTCCTCCCATCACACCTTCGCACAACATTATGTCCTACAGAAAGGACTCATATCCTCTACCTCTCTGGCAGATGCGGTCCTTCCTTCCTCTACATAAATAACTCCAATGCCCACCACCATTTGGCAGGTACTGCTACTAAGTTACCTGAGTGGAGTACCTACAGGGACACCACTTCATGGAGAAGAAGTTGTTACTCACCCTGTGCAATAACGATGGTTCTTTGAGATGTGTGCCCCTGTGGGTGCTCCACTACCCTGTCTTCCTCCCCTCTGCTTGGAGTCCTTTTATTGACTTCGGGTAGAAAAGGAACAGAGGGAGTTTCGCGCTGTGCGAGCATCCAACAAGCAACAATAGCGCGAGACACAGAGTGCACAGGCGCGGCGCGAGGGGCACTGCTGAGCAAAAAGCTCTGGTCAGCGGCGTGGGGATGCACCGAGACACCTGAGCGGAGCACCCATAGGGACACACATCTCAAAGAACCATTGTTACTGCACAGAGTGAGTATTATGGGCATGCTCACATACATAACTGAAATCCAAAATACACTTTAAGATCCTATTCTTGCTTGGTACATATCTGTTGAAATTATTTTTTAAAGAAGCCATTCAAAATCATTCTTATTACTTAAAAATTTGAAAATACAAGAACTGGAAGGTTAGTCTGGCAATTCAGATGCATAGTCTGGAACTGTATTTTGAACTGATAATACACAGTCATTAATGGAATAGATTCACTGTGTAGTGAAGACATGCCCTGAATTTATCTAGCTTCAACTTTCAGCCATTGAATGATGATGTAACTTTTTCTGCTGGATTAATGAGCCCGTTAATAAATATGGGGGAAGATGACATCACATAGTGATCTAATGCATACATTCATAGGTTCAAAGGGGACCAGTATATCATCTAGTCTGTATATCACAGGAGTTAAATTCCCCAGTATATCACAGGAGTTAAATTCCCCCAGTTACCCTCTGTTTTACAACCAATAACTTGTGCTTGACTAATGCATTATCTTCTGAAGGTTATGTTCCTTATTTCCAGTTTTTAAATTTGGATTCAGCTTTCAGAAATTGTTATTGATAAGTCTTTCTCTGCTAGATTGAAGAGTTCTTTAGTACCTGGTATTTTCTCCCTGTGAAGATACTACTTCTTATAATCAAGTTGCCTCTAAATATTTTTATAAGGTAACTATATTGAGCTCTTATAGCTCTCACTATAAGGCATTTTCTTTGGCTCTCAAATAATTTTTATAGGTCTTCTCAGCAAACTTACATTTTTTCAAAATCCTTCTTAAAATGTAGATACCCAGAACTGTGTGCAATATTCTAGATCTGTCTCACCAATGTGAACTATGTGAACTGTGAATCATACATAGAGTCAAATATTGAGACAGGGAAACAGGAGCATTAAAATATAAGGGAATATATATATATGTCCCTGACATAACTTAAATTAGAAAAATTTCTTGTTAGCTGCATAGCATGTCTTCTCCCAGCTAAAATGAAGAGCCACAGTGGTCTGGGGCCCGGTGCAAGCAGGGGCTGGGACCGACCCCCCGCTGTGGCTCTGCAGTTTAAATGTAGTAGGAGCTGGGCTGCCTGCAGTCTTGGCTCCTGCTATATTTACACTGCAGAGCTGCCTTGGAGATAGCTCCTGGACCCGACGAGAGCTGGGACAGAGCGCCTCCTCTTATCGACTAATCATATAGTCAATACAAATTGTATTGACTAAACCAGTGTTTCTTAAACTTTTTAAGACCGAGGAACACCAAACAATAATTTTTTTTTATGAGGAACACGAAGGATTTTTTTGTTGAGGAAAAAAAAAAAGTTAGGGGGGAAAAGGGTCAGGAAATTATTGAGGGGGGAAAAAAGGGTCAGGGGGAAAGTTATTTGGGGGGGAAAAAAGGGTCGGGGGGAAGTTAGAGAAAAAAAGTCACCTGCCCCTTTAAGGGTGTACATTTTGAATTCTGTTGTTCTCCGCGGCACATCTCCAACCGCCTTGCCGCAGAACATGGCTTAAGAAACACTGGACTAAACAATGAGTCAGTTGCCTGCTTCTGAAAAATCCTTACTTTGCATTCTCCAGCTTTCTCTTGTGTTATACTTAGGTTGCAAGCTGTTTGCAGCAGGGGCCATCTCTACATTTATATGTTTTGTACACTGCCTAGCAAAATGGAGCACTGGCAGTAGTCACTAGTGCAGTACAAATGATTTTTGTTAATATTGTTAATGATAATGTCTACAGATGCCATTGGCTGTTTAGTCGTTTAAATTAACCCATGCATATATATATCTATGTACAATCAAACTATCCTGCTGGTCTCGATAACTTCAAAATGTTGTTCGTTCCCTTCCCTTCCCTTGCCCCTCACTCTGTTAAACTTCTTCAGTCTTACCTTTAGAGAGGGGAAGATAAGAAAGCTACATAATTTAGATTTATTTCAAATATGTTCAATTTAGATTCACTTCATCCCTTTCTTTAAAAAACTAACACCCAGCCATGTGGATGTTTAAAGCTTGTGTTCTACAATGGATTGGTTGTAAATGGAGACACCAGTTACACTTGCCTCCACAAATAAATATAATTGCTGTAGAAGGGTGGAATGTCATTACTGCTGCCAGGTTGTTATGGCTGCTTAGTGTTTTTGTTTGGAGCTCCGGTGTTATCAGCAATAGTAGAGGTGCAGTCTGCTAGTTATCAGACCCTGATGTTACTCGGAGAGAGAGACCATGGGCACAGTTTGGTGACAAAGGTGCTTGGCTAGATTTATTGCCCTTAAGGCACTATTCTAATGAGTTGCACAATATACCAAAGTCATTAACACATTGCAAGAAGTGGCTCAGTTACTGAGAATTTTTGCTGTCCTCTCAACAACACAAAGGGATACAGTGAGGTACCCTGACACTTACAGACTGAGAGAAACAACTTACGTACAACCTTGTGTTTCATGATGTTTTTTCCCCCTTTGTTTCCGATATCTTGGAGAAAACATTTTCTTTATTGTTTTATCAAACCATCTATTTTTACTAGATTGGGGTATATTTGTACTAGTTTTCTAAAATACATGTATGTAAATATTTAATGCCTAGTACACTAACAACAGCTTTGCCAAGTGTATGTAACAAACACTGAACTTGGAAGCATTTATTGAACACATGGTTTGTCTTTGGTTTGCAACCTCAGGTGCAGGCCTCAAATTTTGCATGGGAGCCAGTGCTCCAGGCTCTCTATCTCTCTCACCTGCCTACAGTTTGTTTCTGGGGGATTCTATGTATAGGTTTGAGAATTGTCAGATTGTCTGACTGTGAAAAGTGGGTTTTAGTCTACCTCATTACATATTAGCTCTGGTTAATTTCTGAGGCACTGAAAGACTTTGTAGAGAACCTCTATCATAAGGTGTTTGCCATGCTTCATTGGCTCTGGACAGTTACAACTTTTCACTGACACACATTTTGTAATTCAGTAATTCAGTTAATTTAAAATAAATTGTTTCATTATCCTGTCTTTCTAGTGAGGTCAGAAATGACATATAAAGAAAACTGAAAGATATTCAGTCACCTTTTTCTTTGTTTCAATAGCAACTTTTTAACTGTCAGTCCCTGCACAAGCTGAGTTTGCCAGACAATGATCTAACAACATTGCCAGCATCCATTGCAAATCTCATTAATCTCAGGGAACTGGATGTCAGCAAGAATGGTAAGTTATTTTATTATTATCATGTTTTAGAGGAATGATGAAAGGATAAAATAGTCTGAATATATAGAATTGCAGAGGCACCTGGTACTACTTACAGAAAATACTTACCTTAATATTGAATATGAGTCACCAACCTAAATGACTGTCAGAATTCTATGGAAAAGCATGTTGGATAGTAGTATGTCTGTGTGGCATTTATTAGTTTCTTCTTTATGCCTTTGAAAATAAAATGATAAGTTGAACTTTGAGGTATAAAATACTGAGAACCAAATCCTGTGGCTGGTAACAGCTGAGAATAACCAGGAGCTTGTAATTATCATTACTGGTTTACTGTATATTCATTCAGCAGTGGATTCCATTTGCTGTATCTAAATATAAATGGTTTATTTTGCTTAATACTCTAAAAAATGTATACAGCTAATTATTAATGTAAAATTCAAGTCAGAAATCTGAATATTCTCGATTGGATTTTATGATTAAAAAAATATTTTAAGGGTCTTTTTTTTTTTTTTTTTTTTTTTGCAAACTGATAATTTCATTCTAACAAGTGCAAATGTAAACATTTCATATTGTTAGCAGACTTTCTTGTTTATAAGAAAAAGTGATGTGCCAGATCAGAAACTAATGGCTTGTCTTCGCTTCTGGGAATATCGGTGCTCCGAAGATTGATCTTCTGGCATTTGCTAAATTGAATGCTGAGGGCTTCCCCTTCAACTCCGGAACTCTCTGCAGTCTGCATTAACTGCAGCTAGGGAAAACAGGAGGGAAAGAAAAAGAAAATCTCCTTTTTTATTTAAATATTGGTTTCCCCTCATTGTCTGTTGTGACCAACTTTATATTTAAACAGTTGGGAGGAGTAAGGGAAATCGACAGGAGAGTTTCTTCTGTCAACCTCCCACTGTGGGGTCACCCCAGAAAATCGATGCAAGGTACATCGACTCCAGCTACTCAGTTCTCATTGCTGGAGTTGTGTATCTTGCATTGATTTTTTTTCCACCAGTATAGACCTGCCCTAAGGTTGCTGCAGAGTACAGTGCAATACCACCTCATTAATTCACTTTAATGAAGGAGTCCTATTGCAGATTAACATACTTGGCCTTAATTAGCATTCTGGTACAGTGCATAGCTATTAAAATAATTAAATAGGGCAGGAAGTTGGATTTACCACAATCACAGTGACGTTTTCTCAGCTTGGATTAATGCTTCTGTTTGAAAACTATTAACAAAAATATGCCTGAGCAAAGTTGTTGTTGCCTTTCCAGAGAATGAAGAAAATAATTTTTATTTTTAATTTAGAGGTATTATAGGAAAAGAGCTGTTCTCTAGAAGATTTGTTTTAAATCGTGAGACCTCCTAATATTGTTTAGTAGCATATTCCAGCTATTGTCTATAGTTTCTGCTATTAAGGACCACAGTTTCCAAACAATCTTGAATCCCCACTGCAGGTTCCAAACACGTAATTTAATCTGAATCTTGGTATTCAAAGGTGTAAAAGAGTATTCTATACATTTAAGATAGCTGTACATTTAATTTCTGCAGAATTCCATAATCTAGTTGTATCAAATTTATTGTTTTATTAGACAACATGTCCATTCATCCAGCTATGAGTCCACAGAATTACAAAAGCACTCTTCTTTTTAAAAAAATGGTTGTGGAAATATTGGTATTCCCCTCATTGTCTATTGTGACCAGCTTTATATTTAAGCTATTTTATTATTACTTTTTAATGAACACTACATTTTTATTGAAATATAGTATCTTGTTTGTTACTACTCTGTTTTTGGTACAAGTGAATTAAGAGTGTTAGCTAAATAAGACCATCCTTAAATACTTTAATTATGAGAAGAATGTTGTATTAAAGGAGACATTTTCTGGCTTGCCTGAACTGCTGAAAGGAGTAACTGTTTCCAGTATAGTAGTTATCATTGTTATATTTAAATGAATCAAAATTTTCTTTATTTTAGTTAGTGCTAGCAAATTTCTTAGCTCACAGAGAAAGGGCAACTGGTCAGTCACCAGCTGAAGAGAGTTATCTATTCAAAATAATGCAACCTTTAAATAAGTGTACTAAGATGTGCTCAAAGAATATTTGTTACTGAGGAATATCAAGTATTTGAGGCAGCTGTATAATTTGGTGTCTCAAACTGTGAAATAATTTTTTTGTAGTTTTAAATACTATGGGAGCAATAATAGGTACTTCATAGTTAAGATTGAAGTCAGCTTCCTATCATAAAACCTAATTTTGAATCACTCACCACAATATCATCTCTTCCACCTATAATCAGAAAATCCCCACCAGTCTTCCTAAAAATTTACGTGCTACATTTTCTCCTCAGATAGACTTTTTCTGGGAAGTTTGATTAGAAATTAGAGGAGGAGTTTACGTCAACCTGTTCATCCTGGTTGATGAGATAAGGGATACTGGAGTTCCCTCCAGAATGTTTGATAAATTTGAAGCCCACACCAAGCTTTTCAAATTGGTCTGTAAAGAAAAGGGGAGATATTCTTTTTCTTCCTCTCCTGTTTTCCCTAGTTGCAGTTAAAGCAACAGGGTAAGTTCTATTGTTTCCCCTTTGTACCCTCAAAACTTATTCCTGGCACTTGGCTACATTTAGTTGTAAATAGTAAACATGCTTTAATGGTTATATCATCCAGTGAGAATGAACCTAGTATAACCAAAAATATTATTATAATTAATGATTTAAATCAAGATTTCCTATTTTCTAATTTAAATTGGTGATTGATGTAAAATTTTATTTTAATTTTATCCTAAGTCTTGTATGCCCAAAATTTGATTTACTTGTATGTACATTTATGCTCAGATATCTTTATATAAGCATAAGCCCCAAACCCTTAAAATATACTTTTTTCTTAAAATAAGGCAGTAGTCCAACATTCATGAACAATCTTTATATACACTGATTTGTCCTATGTACAATGAAGATGAAACAAATTGGTAAGCGAGAAGATATTTCAGAGCTTTCAAATAGTGCATAAAATTCAGTCAGGAGAGAGAGTGTGAGAGGGAATCTTGATGTCCTCTAGTAAACTATTACCAGGATAGTGTTCGAATGGTGGATCATTAACATCACATACATTCTGGGAGGCAATCTTATTGATTTTGCTAACTCAGGGTAAGTTCAGATAGGAATGGGTGAATCCAACAATGACTGAAATTTTGTGAATTTCAGGAACTTGACCAAGTGTTCTACAGATTTGAAAAATGTATATGAATTCCTTTTCTCCATAAATGCAATCTACATGTTTTTACATGCAGGCACTTAAGCCATGTCTGCACTACCACGTTTGTTGGGAAAACTTATGTTGCTTAGATATGTGGGGAACCCCTTCTTCTTTCCCCCAAACAACATAAGTTTCTCTGGCACAAGCACCTTCATCCACAGCACTGTGTCAGCAGAAGACACTCTCCTGCCAGCATAACCACCACCTCTTCTTTATATGGCTTTACTATATCTATGTTTCTCAAAGTGGTCTGCGGATCCACTCTGAGAAACCTGTTAACTGGCTGCTGTGGTTTGAGTATTTACTGGTCCGCAGCCATGGAGTCTTGCAGCTCCCATTGGCTCCAGTTCGCCGTTTTCAGCCAAGGGATGCTGCTGGAAGCCGCCTGGCCCACGCTGCTTCCCAAGGCTCCCCTTGGCTGTAAACAGCAAACCGGAACCAATGGGAGCTACAAGGCTCTGTGGCTGCAGAGCTGGTAAATAAACAAACCGCAGCAGCCAGTTAGTAAGTTTCTCAGAGTGGATCCGTGGACCACTTTGAGAAACACTGTACTATGTCAACAGGAGAGCTCTCTCCTGTCGTCATAAAGGACCACACGAGCAATCTTATAGCGGCCAAGCTACGCCTTACAGCTACGTGCCACTCTAAGTTTGTTAGTGTAGATGTGGCCTAAAATAAGCTTGGTTTAGCATACAAGTTGCCTTAAGGATGAGGTAATTAGAACATGTAGTGAAATTACTGTGCTACAGATAAAATGCAGTGAAGTTTGTATTCAGGTTCATGATGCAGATCATCCTTCTTTTGTGCATGTGTCTGGCAACAGTGATGTGATATTTTCATTCCTGTCCTTGCCATGGCACTTTTGTGACAAGATGCTACCCTAATATAGGTCAAGATTCAGCAAAGCAATCTAGATGTGTGCTTAAATGCCTTGGTGAATTGGGATCTCAATTTTATCTGTAATTCTTGCACCCACTGAGAAGCAGGAAATGATTAATTTTGTCACAGATAATTCTAATTGAACCATCTGTATTTAACATTTTTAACATTTTGGTAAAGTTGAATTGTTTTCTTGAGACCGAATATAATTGAATTATCAGGGAGTGGTCCAACACACATCCCTAACTGTCAAGGCACAATGAGAAGTTACATTCATACATGAGGCACCACACTCATCAAATAGAAGAGGTGCATTAATAGTTAAACTAATGCACAGTTATTGAGGCTTTATATTTATTCTGTATTTTATATTTTGGTAATGGTTGAATATATGTACAGCACCTACCGCAACAAAGGCCTTATGCTGATTGGGATAAATAAAAAATGGATTTTGCAGTTAAAGAGCCTAGACTAACAGTAACATACAAACAACATATAAGCAAAATGTTGTCATAGTTAAATATATTGGGTTTCCCCAAGCCATTATTCCCCTCACCCCCAGACAGTCCTGGTCCATTTCTCTCTTCAGGGGCCTCACCCAGCTATCTCTACCACTGCTAATGGAACAAGTGCTCCTTCCATTCTGCAAATCCCACATATATTTTACTTTTATTCTTAGCCCTTCCAGTTTTGTTACCACTACTTTTTGGTTTCTTCTAATGCCTTACATCTCACTTTTCCTTGAAATGTCCTACTCTAATCAGCAGAAAAACGCTCTTTACCTCCTTCTGCCTTCACATATATTCACAGACATCAAAGGTTCTGAAAGTGATCTGAATGTCCTGAGTCTCTGATTGCTTCTGTCTCTGCCTTCTTGACGGAGCAAGGACCTTATGAGTAACATACCTTGTCATTGCCAATTTAATTACTCAGTGATTCAGTGTCTCCATCCAGAATACACTTATGTGTAATTAAATCTTGTTCAGCTCACTTTCAAAAACATCATATACTCATGTGTAGGGAGCATTGTGGAGCCTGCTATCTTATATTATTTGTATGTGAGGGATAAAGGTATTAATTTAGGGTTGGAGCTAAGGAGTTCCTAAATGGTTTTTTCCCTGTGCCTGCCATGGCACGTCTGTGACAAGATGCTACCCTAATGGGTAGCAAACTCAGTGGGAATTTTGTGACCCATTTTGTTTTTGAAATAAACATGAGTTGTATGGGTTATTTTTCTTCACTGTGAAATTAGTAAAAATAAACTTTGTCACTTAAACTTTTCAGTAGAACTAGTACAGTTGGACCCCCCCCCCCCCCCCCCCCCCCGCCACCGGACTGGCACCCTCGGGACCTGACTGATCCCGAATGAGGAAATTTGCCGGACCAGGGGAGGTCAATTCCTCCCCTCCTACTCCGCCCAGCTCCACTCCCGGCCCCATCTTCTGTCCTCAGCCACTGGCCCCCCACACTAGCTGCTGCCACCTGCCCCACTCAGGGCTCCTGGCCATTGGCCCTACTGGAGCTGTCATCCCCAGCTTGGTTGCTGTCTCCATCCAGTCTCCCGGCCCTGACACTGCTTCCCTGGCATGGCTACTGCCTCTGGCCCAAATGCTGCTACTCCAGTGCCAGACTGCTGACTGGCTTGGGCTGCTACCCGTCCCAGCCAGATTCCCAGTACATCTGGGGCTGTTGCCACTTCTGCCCTTGGCCGGATACTGGATCCACTGGGGCTGACATCCCTGCTTGACTGGACTCTCAGCCCTGGTGCCATCGCCCTGGCAGGGCTCCTTGCCTCAAGCTGACCTGTACTCTACTACCAGCCACGGTGGCTCTTGCCCAGAAACATCTGTGGTCCTGCCAGACCATGGATGTTGTCAGGCCACAGAGTCCCAGTTTTTAAAGGTTCAACCTGTATGCATTTTTTTATCTATCTAAAAATAGCTGTACAATTAGTGAATTGGCGTTACAACTGAAATTGAGTTAATAAATCAGCCAGTTGATGACACCATGAAATGGATTCAATAACTGACTGTTAAATTAACACAATCAAAATTAGACTCATGAAATCAGCAGAAGGCTTGATTAACAGGTATTATTGGAAATGTAAGGAGATACCATCTACTTCCTTCCCTTGTAAGCAGTGCTGAGTCCCCTTCAAAAACTGCACATAACCACGTGACTTTAATCACTGGCTCTTCCCCATCTAATTTATTCACTGTGATGCAGTGAGGTACTTCATGGGCAAAGTGTATGAGGTAATTTATTTTACTGTCCCAACTTGTCTGTCTAATATCCTATAATCTGCAAGACTACATCTACATTGCATACAGTAATTTCTACAACATTCTTAAGGCCCAGAATATCACAAAATGCTTTGAAATAGGATGTACTTAAAAGCTAAATATACACATGCTATTTCTTTGATATTCACACACTCATTCATACTTTTAATAGTTGAGTGAAAAAAATAAAAATACTGTGGATGTTTTCACTAAAGTAAAAAAAAAGTGCTACTTCAGTCTCTTCAGCTCACATGGTCTTATCTTCAGGGCTAGCATTGCAATTCAGGGATCAGATGATGTCATCTGGTTGGTATCTCGTGTCAGTGGGTTTTCTTGGGCTCCTGGCTAGGCAGTCTGGCATGGCCTATAAAGTCTTGATCTTCTTCAGCTAGCTTCAGGACATGAAAAGACACACCTTCTTCCCTGTTTACTTGGCTCTTTAAGTTGCTCATCCCCATGACAACTCACTGGAAATGTTCAGAGCAATATTCCAATAAAATGATCCACTCAGAGGTGTGGGGAGAGCCAGCTGACTTTTAGATTGTCTTTGTGCACAATCAATCGCTATTGTTTTTCTTTGGTTCCTGTAACTTTACTGTTTTAGCTTTGTAAAAAGTCACTTTTTGGCAACTGAGTGGTCTCAGACTTCCTTTAAGCAAAACAGTGTAAAGGTTGTTTCCCCCTCCACTCCCAACAACAACAAAAAAGCTTGCATTTTCTTGGGTTGCATAGGCCTAAGTCAGATTGTCATGCTAAACGTGTATTAGAATATTCTTGCTAGTGAATGATTTTGCAATCAAAGAGAAGGTGACCATGACTTTGTTTTTATAATATTGAACTAGAAAAGAGTTTGATATCCTTACTTGATTACATACCAGAGAGAGAGAGAGACTGACTGACTGACTGACTGACTATTAATCTGCTCTACAGCAGTAGCTCAAGCTCCGTAGAGGCTCATGAACTAAACTTCAGAGGCCCCAGGTTTGATTCCATCTGTTGACATTACATTAGCACACCCTTGCAGACATGTAATGCTTTATCTGTGACTGGATTTGCTCAGCAGAAATCTGTCATTTCATCAAAGGTAGACTTTTGAAATTTTCAGTAGCTGGACCACTAGGAAATGTACTGAGGAAACAAGGGAGTAGACATGGAACAACGTGCAGTGTATAAATGAACAAAAATATTTGCTCTGCTAACACTTTTCTGTGCTTCGTGTGCACCTAATTTCCTATCCTGTCACAGTGGGATTTTTGTCAAGTTTTTTGGAAGCTAGAAAATTTTGAGCATTAGGTCTCTTAGGCTATGTCTAGACTAGAGGCTTTTTTCGAAAAACATGGCCTTTTAAAAAAAAAAACTTCACCTGCGTCTAGACTGCCGCTGCGTTCTTTCAAAATTAAATCGAAAGAATGTGGCGGCTTTTTCGATAGCGGTAAACCTCATTTTACGAGGAAGAACACCTTTTTTCAAAAGAGCTCTTTCAAAAAAAGGCGATCTTGACCACAAACAGGGCTTTTTCGAAAGAGAGCATCCAGATTGCCTGGGTGGTCTCTTTTGAAAAAGCGGATCGCTTTTTCAAAAGACTTGTGGCTGTCTAGACGATATCTTTCAAAATAAGCTTTTTTGAAAGATTCTTTCGAAAAAGCTTCTTTTGAAAGAAGCGTGTAGTCTAGACATACCCTTAGTGTTGTAAGCACATAATGTGTCATTTTTAAAATAACTTGTAATGCCAGGATCTTGGCTACAAGACTTGGATCAAAGCCATGTTCTGAATTGAAGGCGGCTTGATGACAATCTGGACTAAACCTTGTAGCAGTTTATTCTATTATCATGCCATAGAATTAGTTGGGAATCTGGGTCAGTGAGCCATATTGGGTCAGAACCGAGTCAGTCAGCTGAGGTAGAGCGCAGGGGCGGACTGGCCCGGCTGGACACCAGGAATTTCCCTGTGGGACATGGGCCGAAGGCTGCTGGAGGAGGAGGGGGAAACCCGGCAAGCCGCTCCTGGGAGCGGCTGCCGGAGTTCTGGCTCTGCACGGCCCTTTCTTCCCTCTGCCCCTCCCCACTCCAGAGGCATAGCTGGGGCGGTGCTATGGGGTGCTGGGCTGGGGTGGGTCCGGGAGCTGGGGTCCGGTCTCACTCAGTCTGCATCAGAAGTGGGGCAGATACTGACTGGGCGGGTGGGGGGGAGGGATTCCTCCTCTCCGAACTCAGCCCCTTAGAACAGAGACGCAGAATCTCCTGGCTCCGGGGGGTCGCTCGGACAAGCAACCCGGTCTTGTTCCCCTTACTGTGAGGCAGCGACCACAGAGCCCTGCTGGGCGTTGGCTGCAGAGCGTAGCACTGCCTTTCTCCAGCCCTCTGGCCTACCCAGACCCCTAGGGACCTTCCTCACGTGCCCGTCACCCCCTGCCCCCCAGGCTGTTTTCAGCGGCGGACACGCCCATAGAAACCCTCTGCCTGGAGAGGAAAATGGGGGAGTCCAGGACATTTCCGGACGCGTCCCATGAGCCAGTCGGCGCCAGGACTCCCTCAGAGGGGATGTGGGGTTGGTAGTGGGGTGAGGGGTAAACTCGTGCAGGATCCAGACTTCTGGGGCCCGATCATAGACTCCAGCCCCGCAAACTGGAAGGCAGAAGGTGGGGGCGGGGAAGGGAGAAAAATAAGAGGAAGGGGTGGGAGAGGAAGGGGCTTGTGCTGAGGGGAGGGTGGTGAGGGGGTGGGCATCAGGGAAAAAGAGGGCAAAGGGGGCAGGGGCAGTGAGGGAAGGGGGAGGCACCAGGAGGGTGCAGGCGTAAGGGAATGTGCAGGTGCCAGGGGATTCTGGGGGTGAAGCAGAAGGGCAGACACCTGCAGGGGAGGGACCAGCACCAGAGGACAGAGGCAGGGCAGGTGTATAGAGGGAGGTGTTAGGAGAGGGAATGAGGAGGGGTAGCTCACATGATCAGAGTGGGGCTACTGGAGGAATGGGCACGGGGGAGAGAAGGGCTGGTGGAGGAGGGCAGGTCGCAGGAGGGCTGAGGGCAGTGAGATGGGCAGGAGTCCGAGTCAGGACAGCAGAGGAGGGTGAGGGGTTGGGGGGCAGCAGGCACCAGGGGAGCTGATGGAGCAAGGGGAGGAGACATGGCAGCAGAGGGAAAAGGTAGAGGTTTATAAGATATTTATTAATAACTTGGGTGCCACAGTGGCACATCCAAACAAGCCCCATGAACTCAGTACTGGTGCACAACACAAAATTCATTCTGCTCATGGGAGGAAACTCTTAGAGGGAACACTTCCCCCAGCCTCTCTGCCCCCCCCCCCATCCTCGAGTTAATGTCACACACATTGGGTTAATGCAATTGCAGGATAGTTGCATGAGGGAGGTTTGGTGGGGGCCAAACTAATTCCTATTGGTAGGAGAATGGTGGGAGAAGTCCTTAGAGAGGGGTCACGTGACACCTTTTACTTCTGGTCATGTGTCCAGCTTGCCCCGAGAGTGTTACCTCCAGAGGTGTGGCTAATGGGAGTCAGGGGGTGTGGCTAATGGGGATCAGGGGTGTGGCTAATGGGGGTCAAAGAGTAAATTTTTAAAAAATTCTTTGATGTGAAAAAGTGGGCCATTCTCAACCCATTTCCTGGGCCTATTTTGATTGCCAGTCCGCCCCTGGTAGACTGGGTGGAAGAGAGTCAGGGTGAGAGATGTCAAGAGCAGAGTGAGTGACCAAGAACTAGGCCCAGGAATGAAGAAAGGTATATGGAGCAAGGCTGAGGCTGGGAACTAGGACCAGGCAAGGTATCAGAAGCACACAGATGGGTCTGTTGCAGCAGCAAGCTGTAGTTCCATGTCCTTGCCTCTTAGACCTTGAACACTGTTTCTGGGCTGTTCAGAAAAAGAGTAGGCACTGACAGGACAGCCAGTTGTATTGGAACCCATAAGTCTTATAGGCTGACATTTCCTGTTCACCAGAGCTGTTGGGTGGTCATATGGACATAGCAGCCAACACAGCTGGGTTCCATATCCATGGATCCTCAAATGTAATTTTTGAACTGATCAGTCACTTTCTGAGTTTACAGGCAAATATGTAATGTGGCATTCAGTCAGAATCGTAGAATTGTAATGCTTCAAGGGTCATCTAATTTAGCCCTGTGCTGTTTGGAATCAAGTGCTACTTATCTATCTCTTGCATATGTTTGTCCAGCCTGTTCTTAACTTCCAGTGATCGGGATTCCACAGTCTCCCTTATGAGCCTATTCTAGAGCTTAATTATCCATATAGTTAGAAAGCTTTTCCTAATATGTAACCTCAATCTGCAGATTAAGCTGAGTACTTCTTGTCCTATCTTTAGTGGACATGGAGAACAACCAATCATTTTATAACAGCTTTTAAGGTATTTGAAGACTGTTATCGGATCCCTGCCGCCTCTAACCCCCTCCCCCCCTCAGCTGCAAAACTCCTTCATTGTCTTTTTTCTCAAAACTGAACATGCTCAATTTTTTTAAACCATTCTTTATGATCAGCAGGACTCGACAAATTATAGAAAACCCTACTCGCCAGGCAAAAAAGGGACTCGCCACCCCCACCGTGTGACCCCCACCACGCAGGTGCGTGCCACCCGGAGAACGGGATGACCAGGACGGCATGTTTGCTTCTGTGACGGGGCGTGCAGGGGGGCTGGAAGCGGGGGTGGGGCTGCACGCGGGCTTAGGGCGGGGCCAGAGTGTGCGTGCCTCCCTGACGTCAGGGGGAGAGGCGCCGGCACAAGAGAGCGCTGCATTCAAAAGGGGAGCAGAGGAGAGCGGAAGAGAGGAGGGAGGAGACGGAGGAAAGTAACGGAGGGAGAGGGGAGAACAGAGGATTGAGCTAGAAGACGGTGGTGGGCGGAGGAGTGAAGGGTGAGAGCAGAGGACAGCAGAGGGGGATGGGAGTTGGAGGAGGTCAGAGAAGGCAGGAGGGAGATGGGGAGTGGAGCAGAGAGCACAGCGTGGGGGCAGAGGACGTGAAAGGAGAAGCGAAGGTAGGAAGCAGCCCAGAGCGGAGACACTAAGGAGCCCCGTTCTGGGGCTCCGCTCCTCCTTTCACGTCCTCTGCTCCCACACTCTGCTCTCTGCTCCACTCCCCGTCTCCCTCCGCCCTTCTCTGACCTCCTCCGTCTCCCGTCCCCCTCCGCTCTCACCCTTCACTCCTCTGCCCACCGCCGTCTTCTAGCTCACTCCTCTGTTCTTCCCTCTCCCTCTGGTACTTTCCTCCGTCTCCTCTCCCCTCTGCCTTCCTCAGCCGCTCTCCTTTTGAATGCGGCACTCTCTTGCGCTGGTGCCTCTCCCCCTGATGTCAGGGACGCATGCACAGTCTGGCCCCGCCCTACGCCCGCGTGCGGCCCCGCCTCCGCTTCCGGCTCCCATCCCAAGACTCGGCCCCCCTGCACGCTGCTCAGCTGGGCGGTCGCACGGAAACAAGCGGCACAGACCGCTGTCAGAACATCGCACTGCCTATGCAGCAGGGGGGTCGGCACCGTTGAAGTGCGGGGCGGGTCGCCCTCGCCGCCACGGGGCGGCTCTGCCCCGTCACAGCTCGCCAGCTGCCAAAATCTACTCGCCACCGGCGAGTGGGCGAGCGGATTTGTCGAGCCCTGATGATCAGGTATTCTAAACCTTTTATCAGGTTCATGGCATTAGATCTGTAGCTGCCATCTTTATTTTTCATGAGTGCTGTGTAGAGCATTTTCTCTTAAGAGTACTAATTACTTGCATTTCAGCAAGAGTTAATGGAAATGTGGCATTAGAGAGGTGACAAGAACTGCTGATAGTAGAAATACATCATCATCACAATGTCATACATTTAGTTTTCTTCGTATCAGATTTCTGTATTGGATATTAGACTTTGTAGTGATGTTCCTATAGGACTCTTCCTCTACTGCTTTTTATGGCATGTAGAACATATACCAAGGTTCAGTTTTGCTGACTAAGACCGACACTTTGCCGATGGGTTTTGCTGTTTATTCTGAGGGGTACTGGACTCTTCTGTGAGCTTGAACAGGCAACATAACTGGCATAGCAGAAGATGTAATATTGTAGTAAAGTTTTGTACCTTGATCACACTTGGATCTGAATTTCTATAATACGTCCAGTTGTGGAGAATGTTGATGGCCATTATAGGCCACATCTAGTATGGGGTGGAGTATCTTCTGAATTACTTCAGTTTTAGGAGAAGACAAGTTTGAATTAGGGATGTAAAAGTTTAACTGGTAAGCATATGCCTTACCTGCATGTTTACTGGCTAACAGGTCAACCAGAGAAGCCCCTGCAGTCATAGCATAGCAAGGCTGGAGCAGCCACTGCTGCCAAGAGCAGGACTGGCTGCCCACAGCTGATGGTTAACCAATTAAACAAATCATTTAACCTGTTAACTATTCTGGGTGGTTTTTACATGTCTAGTGTGAATGAAATTAGCATCTTGCAGGACAGGGCTCTGGATAAGAGAGATATCAAACCTTTTATGTGAGGACTAGATCTCAATTAGTATCCTCTCAGCAAATGAAAGAAGTTGTAAATAGTGTCATTTTTAAATGTTCTAGGTTCAACAAAAATGTATTATTTCTTGCTTAGTTTTTTTTTAAGGCTCATCATCAGGAAGAACAGGCGGGGAGAAGAGGAGGACGAGTTGCACTGTATTTAAGAGAGCAGTATGATTGCCCAGAGCTCCCATATATAGAGGGAGAAAAGCCTGTTGAGAGTCGATGGGTTAAGTTTAGAGGTGGAAGCAACAGGGGCGCTGTTGTGGGGTGGTGATGTGGTTGGTGTCTGCTATAGACCACCAGATCAGGTGGATGAGGTAGACGAGGCTTTCTGCAGACAAATGAGAGAAGCTTCCAGATCACAGGGCTTGGTTCTCATGGGGAACTTTAGTCACCCTGACATCTGTTGGGAGACCAATACAGCAGTACACAGACAATCCCAGGAAGTTTTTGGAGAATGTTGGGGATAACTTCTTGGTACAAGTGCTGAAGGAACCAACCAGGGGCCATGCACAGCTTGACCTGTTGGTCACAAACAGGGAGGAACTAGTAGAGGAAGTAGAGGTGGGTGGCAACCTGGGAAGCAGTGATCATGAGATGGTAGATTTCAAGATCCTGATAAAAGGGAGAAAGGAGAATAGCAAAATATACACCCTAGACTTCAGAAAAGTAGACTTTGACTCCCTCAGAGAACTGATGGGCAGTATTCCCTGGGATGCTAACATGAAGGGGAAAGGAGTCCAGGTGAGCTGGCGGTATTTTAAAGAAGCCTTATTAAAGGCACAGGAAGAAACCATCCCGATGCACAGAAAAAAAAGCAAATATAGTAGGTGACCAGATTGGCTTACTGGGGAAATCCTTGGTGAGCTTAAACACAAAAAGGAAGCTTACAAGAAGTGGAAACTTGGACAGATGACTAGAGAGGCGTATAAATATTGCTTGAGAATGCAGGGGAGCTATCAGGAAGATGAAAGCGCAGTTGGAATTGCAGCTAGCAAGGGATGTGAAGGATAACAAGAAAGGTTTCTACAGGCATGTTAGCAATAAGAAAGTGATCATAGAGGGCGTGGGGCCCTTACTGGATGAAGGAGGTAACCTAGTGACAGATGATGTGGGAAAAGCTGAAGTACTCAATACTTTCTTTGCCTCTGTCTTCACAGACAAGGTCAGCTTCCAGACTACTGCACGAGGCAACGCAGTATGGGAAGGAGGTGGGCAGCCCTTGGTGGAGAAAGAACAAGTTAGGAACTATTTAGAAAAGCTAGACATACACAAATCCATGGGTCCAGATTTAATGCATCCGAGGGTACCGAGGGAGTTGGCAAATGTCATTGCAGAGCCTTTGGCCATTATCTTTGAAAACTCATGGAAATCGGGAGAGATCCCGGATGATTGAAAAAAAAGGCAACTATAGTGCCCATCTTTAAAAAAGGGAAGAAAGACAATCCAGGAAACTACAGACCAGTCAGCTTTACCTCAGTCCCCGGAAAAATCATGGTGGGGATTCTCAAGGAATCCATTTTGACGCACTTGGAAGAGGGGAAAGTGATCAGAAATAGTCAACATGGATTCTCCAAGGGCAAGTCATGCCTGACCAATCTGATGAGCTTCTATGATGAGGTAACTGGCTCTGTGGATATGGGAAAATCAGTGGATGTGATATACCTTGACTTTAGCAAGGCTTTTGATACGGTCTCTCACAATATTCTTGCCAGCAAGTTAAGGAAGTATGGATTGGGTAAATGGACTGTAAGATGGGTAGAAAGCTGGCTAGACTATCAGGTCGGACGGGTAGTGATTAATGGCTCGATGTCAGATTGGTGGTCGGTTTCTAGCGGAGTGCCCCAAGGATCGGTTCTAGGGCCAGTTATGTTCAACATCTTTATTAATTACCTGGTCATCAGCTTCCCTTGGGCCACTTCCTAACTCCCCCTCGGCATCTTACCTGGCTCCATGCTGGCTGCTGGTTCTCGGGGTCGTGGTAGTCTGCACCATGGGGCAGGGTAAAGAAGGTCTCTTCTTCGGAGCAAGGGCCCACTGGTCCGGGCCAGTCCTTGGCCTCTGCCAGGTCCTCAGAGCCCTCCTGGCTTGGGAGCTCAGGGCAGGCCTCTGCTTCCTCCGGCGGCTGAGGCTTTAATCCTACCTGCCCTTCCCCGCCCCTTGGCTTCTGGGGAGTTAAAGGGGCAGGACATGGCTCGGCCCACCCAGGTTTGGAGAGGGGTTTTTCCCCCTCGGGGTCAGTGAGCAGCCACTCCTGCTCACTCCCTGAGGTTCAGCCCCCTCTCTGAGGCCCTGCCTCTCACCAACCCCTTTCCCCCTGTTGCTTGCTCTCCCCCACCTTTACTCATTTTCACTGGGCTGGGAGAGGTGGTTGGTGTGTGGGAGAGGATGAGGACTCCAACTTGAAGTGTGGGCTCCAGGGTAGGATCAGAAATGACTGGTGCAGGAGGGGGGCTCTGGGCTGGGGCTCAGGGGTTTGGAATGTGGGAGTGGACTCCGGGCTGGGGTAGGAGTTGTGGTGTGGGCTTTGGAGTGAAGCTGGCAATGAACGGGTTTGAGGTGCAGGATGGGGTTTCAGCTAGAGGCAGTGGGGTTGGATGTAGAAGGGGAATGAAGGCCTAGGCACCAGCTTGGCTGCATTTCAGGTGGTTTCTGGTCAGTGGCACAGCGGGACTGAGGCAGGCTCCCTCTGTGCAGCTCTTGGAAGCGGCCATCAAGTCCCTGCAGCCGCTAGCTCAGAGGTGGGCAATAATTTTTGGTGGCGGGGGGTTACCCAAGATTTTGGTAAGTGGTCAGCTGCACTTTTCTGTGGAGGAGGTGTGGGCTCTAGGTTGGAGGTTGGGTGCAGAAGGATGCATGGGGTAAGAGACTGGGGTGCAGGAGGAAGTGTGGGGTCTGAGAGGGTGTTTGGGTGAAGGAGGGTTGTGACCTGGGTCAGGGGATTGGTGTGTAGGATCAGGGAGGGAGTGTGGGTGCAGGAGAGGATTCTGGCCTGGAGGAGGATTATAGGAGGGGGTACAGGGTCTGGGAGGGAGTTGTCACCTAGGGCAGGGGGTGCAGAGGTTTTGGATGGTGATCTGGGGGAGGGAGTTGGGGTGGAGGAGGGGTTGGTGCCAGAGGCAGGTGCTGGCTCGGAGTGTCTCCTGGCCAGCAGGCTGCAGCACCCCCAAGGCAAGCTGAGCTCCCTGCTTGCTTCAGTCCCAGCCTGCTTGAAAATACAGGCTGCTCCCTCCAAGTGACACTCAACTTTGCATGGGGGAACAGGCTTGCGTTGCCCCAGTCTCTCAGGCCAATCTCTCAGCTCCGATTGGCTGGCTGTTTTATGGAAAAGCAGCCTGTCCCTTGTGGGGGGTTGGAACCAGTGTGGGCTGGCAGTCTAATCAGCTCTCCTACATTCTCTATTAGGCAGGGGCAAAATCAGGTCCAGGGGCTATGTACTGTCCTAAAAGCATTTCTTTGCAACCCACCCAGCTGATTAGCAGAGTGTTCATACTTACAGCTAGCTGCTTGTGTTCAGCTGTCCCTCCCCTCCCCCGACCTTGCTCTGTCCCGCAGCTGAGCTGTCCCAGGAATCTCCTGCTAGCTGTGCAGAGGAGAGGGGAGAGCTGAAATCAGGGTGTCCTCCTGCTCCTGAACCCAATCTCTGGAGAGCAGAGGTCAGGGAGAGGAGTGCCTGTCTTAAGAAGCAGTGCACTGCTTGTAAGATTTCAGTGCTCGTGTTCACACATACATACACACACACTTCCCTCCCCATACTTATGGTAACCATATTTCCTGAACCAAAAATGGGGACACATTAGCCATACCCCCTGACCCTGTTAGCCATGCCCATGACCCCTTAGGCCCTGCCACAGGAGGTCCTGCCCCTGGGAGTAGTGCTTTTGGGGTCAAACTGGACACATGACCAGAAGTAGGGTTGCCAGGTAGACCCCGCCAAAAAAACAGACACACTTGATTGGGGGGCGGGGAGAACTGGCCGGGAGGGAGGCAGGGCTGGCCGGGAGGTGGGTGTGGCGGGAAGCAGAGCTGGCGGGGGGGCGGTCCGAGGGTTGCGGGGCGGGGGGGGGGCGGGAAGCAGAGCTGGGGGGGAGTGTCTGGGGGGCCGCAGGACTGGCCGGGAGGAAGGGGGGGGTCGGGGGCCGCGGGGCTGGACGGGAGGAGAGGGGGGTGGGAAACAGACCTGGCGGGGGGGGGGGGGGAGTCCCGGGCTCTGCCCCCGCCCCCGCCCCCGCCCCCGCCCCAGCCCCAGCCCCACCCGGCTTTTGCACACAACCACAGGGCTCCCAGCGCCAGTCGCTCCCCTGCCCCCACCAGGCTTCCGTCCGGCGCCCAGCCAATAATTCAGAAAATATTGGACATTGCACATGTCCGGTATTTTCTGAATTTTTCTACCAGACAGTGCAAATACCGGACTGTTCGGTAGAAAACCGGATACCTGGCAACCCTAACCAGAAGTAAAGGGTGTCATGTGACCCCTCTAAGAACTCCTTCCACCATCCTCTACCAATAGGGATGGGTGTGGGCCCCATAGGAGCCCTGCCCCCCCCATGCAACTATACTATAATTGCATTAACCCAGTCCTAGGATCACATGACACTGCAGTGCCATGGGTCCCAACTTGATTTAAGATGAGATCCAGGATCCGAGACTTATTACTTTGCAGTGTATATGCAGCCCCATTTGACTCAGGGCCTGGGAGTCATCCAGAACTATCCCACAATTTCATGGGACAACTTCCTTAGTCCTCTTAATGGATGATGCTTACTGGTTCCAATTAACTGGCAATCAGAGGGGGCTGGAGCCGCTCCCTACCAGCTGCGGGCAGGATGCTGCTCCAGCCCTGCAGAGGGCCCACTGCAGACAGGGGTTGCTCTTGTCCAGAGCAGCCCCTGTCTCTGGGGAACCCAAAATCCCACAGGCATAGATTATGCCAGTGTCCGGAGCAGCCTCTCTCTGGGGGGAGTCCCGCCTGCTGTGAACAGGGGCTACTCCGGAGGGGCTGGGAGCCGGCACCAGCCACAGTGTGACCTAACATTAACCGGTTAACTGATTAGTGGGAATTTACATCCCTAATGAGATGTATAGCAACTGCATTTTTTGAAGTTACTGCAAAACTATCAAGTGTCCTCCGTTTCTACATGCCATAATGACAATACTGAACTAATCATAACAGTTACAGGGTGGAGAAGACAATGTACGAGCCCTTACCACCACTGGTTGAAAGACACATTTCCCATGGAGGTCAGTGGGGCTGAGCTATTTTATATGAAAAGCTACTGAGGAATGTCAATATCATGTGATGGCAATGCCTATCTTATCTCTTGAGGTCCCTTCCAGTTCTAGTATTCTATGATTCTCTGCAAATACCTAATATAATTGCCAAATGCGACCACTTCCCAGCTTGCTTACAAAGGGCCTGATCCATTTTAAACTTTATGCTAGGATTAGGCCCAAAGCAGTCTGTTGACATTACCCAAGAAGATCCAGTTAACATTTAGTCACCCTTCAAAAATATAAGGGACCAATCAGTAAAAGACCCACTGCCTGGCAGAGGTGAACTTTGAATAAAATTAGAGAGACTTCTTCTGACAGCAGTGCTTTCTCTCACTGCACGTGGGGTCTTTAGCATAGATTTCACTTTGTGTCAGAATAACTCAGAAATGCGTTGTCACAGCTAACTCCCATTCACATGTAGTCAATATTCAGCCCAAAGACAGAAAAACACATCCCTTGAAACGGGAAGTCAAAACATTTCACGTCTTCCCAGAGCTCACAAAGGACTTGTTTACCCAGATGCACAAGTCATGACAATGCTCTCTATAGAGAGACGATACATCCCACCTCTCTGTGGATGCGCAAATGTTTTCATGTGACATCTTAACACGCTGTTTAAAATACCAACTGCTTGGATGATGAAGACTCTCAAAGAGTCTGTCCATCATCCACACCGGAATGACACAGTGATTTCACTGAAGTGGTAACAGACCCAATCTCTCTGTGGGCTCTTGTGGAGCAGCAGGAAGCCTAGTGTGGTCTCTCAGGGATAGAGGCCGGGGGTGCCTCTATTTCACTGGTTCTCAAACTTTTTGGCCCGTGAACCACTTGGCTTAATGTAAACCTTTCTGTGGACCACCAGTTGCTAATGGAAACTCACCATTAAATACATAATTACACCCAAGCCATTTTGCTAGTGCTGCAGTTAGGGAGAACTGTTTAATTTAAAGTACGTAAGAACATAAGAACAGCCGTACTGGGTCAGACCAAAGGTCCATCTAGCCCAGTCGCCTGTCTGCCGACAGTGGCCAGCACCAGGTGCCCCCGAGAGGGTGGACCGAAGACAATGATCAAGCGATTTGTCTCCTGCCATCCTTACTCCAGCCTTTGACAAACAGAGGCCAGGGACACCATTTCTATCCCCTGGCTAATAGCCTTTTAAGGACCTAACCTCCATGAAATTATCTAGCTTCTCTTTAAACTCTGTTATAGTCCTAGCCTTCACAGCCTCCTCTGGCAAGGAGTTCCACAAGTTGACTACACGCTGTGTGAAGAAGAACTTTCTTTTATAAGTTCTAAACCTGCTACCCATTAACTTCATTTGGTGTCCTCTAGTTCTTCTATTATGGGAACTAATAAATAACTTTTCTTTATTCACCCTCTCCACACCACTCATGATTTTATATACCTCTATGATATCCCCCCTCAGTCTCCTCTTTTCTAAACTGAAAAGTCCCAGTCGTTTTAACCTCTCTTCGTGTGGGACCCGTTCCAAACCCCTAATCATTTTAGTTGCCCTTTTCTGAACCCTTTCCAAGGCCAAAATATCTTTTTGCAATGTTTTCTTTGTTTATGGCAGGGGTGGGGAACCTTTTTTGGGTTGGGGGCCAGTGACCCACAGGAAAATCAGTTGGGGACCACATAAGTGAGAAGCAAAAAAACCTCTCCAAAACCCCCTACCCCTCACTGATGTGTCCACCAACTGAGACCTCTTCCTCCTCTTGTGCTCCAACCCCATGGGGCGAGGGGAAGCGACAGGTAGGACTGAGATTCAGGGCTTCCCATAGGCCAGATTTACATTTCTGGGGTTCTGGAGTTAGTGGATTTTTTGGACCGCTTTACGCTCTGGGGTAGGGACAAAAATGAGGGGTTCCGTGTGTGGGACAAGGCTGCCAGCAAGTGGGATAGGGATGGGGTGTAGGATCTGGGAGGAAGGTGGAGTGCAGGACGAGGAGAGATTGTGAGGTCTGATGGGAGAGAGGTAAGGTGCAGAAGCAGGCTTGGGAGTAGGGTGTCCGGCCAGGTGAGGGAGCAAGAGCAAGGGATGGTGCAGTGTGGCCAGGAGGGAGGGTGCAGGAGAATGGTGGATGCAGGAGCAGGGCGGGGGTAGGTGTCTGGGCAGGAGGGAGGGTGAGGAGTAAGGGAGGGTGTCCGTGCAAGCGGAGGGTGCAGGGTTTTGGCAGGGGGAGAGGAGTGAGTGAGGGGGATTGAAGTGCAGGGGTCTGGGGATGCTTACCTGGCTTTGTACCCCCTTGCAGTGAGAGACACTTCTGGACAGTGTGCTGCTGTTCCCCCAGTGGAGGGGTGGGAGGGGAGCCCTCACAGCCCCCCCCCCCACAGTGGGGAGCCCGCACAGCCATGAGGCTGCAGCATCAGCTCTGGCTTCCTGCTCAGAGGTGTGGGGGGTGGGAGGGGGAGGTGAAGAAAGCCCCAACCCTGCTAGACCGGCTTACAGAGATGGGCAGAGCAAGCAGCTCCATGCGCTGCCCTTCCCCCAGTGGTTTGGGGAGGGGTGAGAGGAGAAAGAGCGGCAGCATATGGAGCGCACCTGCTGAGCCTGAGCACACCCTGCCCACAGTGCCCCAGCTGGGCTCTATGCAGCCCCTGCTGGGGCTGAAGGAGCTGCCCAAAGTGCCCAAAGGCGCCAAGGTCTGGGAGTGGCTATGCCTGGTTTTGCCTCAGATCCACCCGTCATTCCTCCCCCCCCCCTCCTCCCCAGCAGTGGCGGCAGCGGCCGCTGTAACAAAGAACAAGTGGCCACCTGGTGATGGAGGAGGCGGTGGTTGTGGCATGGCTGGACCGAGGGCTTCACGTGCCGGAGGCAGTCGTGCAGGGGGAGAGAGGAGGCGTCTGCAGTGGGACCGGAAGCTCCGCGTGCCAGAGACAGTCCAATGGGGGGAGGGAAAGGGCTGTGTGGTGCACAGTGGTAGGGCAACTGCAGTGGGTGGAGGGATGGCGGGGGCTTGCCATGTGGCGGCTCGTACCATGCTTGGGGAATACTTCCAATTCCAGCTTTCAATCAGCTCCGGAAACCTTGCACCACTGGAAGCCAGCCTGGCTGCCCGCCGACAAAGTGACAAGGGAGCCATCTACATGCTCAGTGGTGGGGGGAGGCCATTGCTCCTGCGCTAGGGTGCGTCCCTGCGAGGCTGTCTCAGCCGGGGGAAGGGAAATGGCAGTGCACGGAGCCATTTCTAGCTTGCTTCTTCCCCTCAAGCCAGGTCTTGTGGGGCTTTCCGGGACATTTAATTACTTGATGGGGATACCAGGATAAAGTATTTAAATTCGGGACTCTCCCAAAATATCCGGGATGTATGGTCAGTGTACCCAAACCCCATCTCTGCAGAATGGGGGAGGAGAAAGACAATAGAGCAGTATAGCTTTCCCTGTCTTAGAGACAGCATGTGGCTTCTCTCAGAATCTTACCAAGCAGCAGCCAGCACACACACTCTTTGTGTCACTAACACACACACCCAGTCTATGCCAGAGTCTCTGTGCCCCACACACAGTCACTGTCACACACACAGTGCCACACACACTCTCCTGTCTCTTCAATGTGTGTCGCAAAGACTCTCTCTCATATGGTGTTTCTCTCTCTCTCCCTCTTCAAACCCTGGCCTGTGATCACATACCAAAATTCATGAAGTGGCCCCCTAGCAAAAATTATTGCCCACCCCTGGTATAAGGTATGCAGTGGGGCAATTGCCCATTCCCCCACTGCCATGCTGCTCCTGCGCTCTGCCTTGTACAGGGGTGGGCGAAAGGGCCTCTGTGGGCTGAATGCGGCCCACCATGTGTGGTGATCTGGCCCATGGAGATCCTGCTGCTCCCCCGCCCCCAGGCCAATCAGGGATTGGGGAGTGTTTGGCACTTAGTCAACTCTGATGGTTAACTCTAAGCGCCGTGCATGGGAGGGTAGGGAGTGAGAGTTCACGCTTCCCCCACCCCAGGCCGATCGGGGCCTTGAGGCTCGGGGAAGAGTGTGAAGTCTCCTCCCACCCTGCAAGGTGTCAACTCGCAGGGGTAGGGCTCAACAGGGTTGTGGATTCACTTCAAGACAGAGTCGATTAGGGATAGTTGCTTTTATTAATCTCACTGTGTAACTACTATTACAGGGTTAATACTGCCAGATGGTTACACAGCTACTGCAAAGTAATATACCAGTAAGCATAGACAGAGCAATGCATAAAAGAGTAACAGGCACTTGGAAATGCTTACGCCCCTTCAGTCTGCAGGGAGTCCCGTTCCGGTCACCTCACACCTGGCCTTAGTGGACGTGGCTCCAGCTAGGGGGATCCAGGGCACCCTTCGAGGTCTAGGTCCCTGCTAAGACTCCCAGAGGGTCGGGTCTCCCAGTGATCTTATACTTTAGCTGTTTGATGAGAGTGTGCGAGTTGGCCCAATGACATTCTCAGCATTTCCGAGAACCAAGGTCATGTTATTCATCCCATACTTGGCTCTCAGCTAGCAAACATAGGGAGTTGCAGCTGATGAAGGCAGTTTGATAAAGAACACCTGGTATTTTCACCAGCAGGGCTCATGGCTGACCTAGAGGAATACAAATTTAACTCCTGCAGGCCTACATATGGCTTTTTATGTGACACAAGGGGCTTGGCATTTAGAGCCAACCACCAGCTGCTGCTCAGCTGGCTGGTGACTCCAAGCATGGTGCTTCCTTGCAGGGTGGGGGCAGACTTCGTGTGTTCCCCCGCCTCCAGGCCCTGATTGACCTGGGGAAGGCGGGGGGGAGTGTGCGATGTCTCTTCCCACCGCCAGGGGCATGGGCGCCTAGAGGGAACCACCAGTTCAGAACAGTTGGCGGTTCTCTCGGGGTGGGGTGGGGGAGACGGGCAAAGACTTCATGCAGTCCCCCACCCACAGACCAGTTGGTGGGGTCCTGAGGCCCTCCTTCTGGAGCAGCCCAGGGCCACTTCAGACGTTTCTGAAGTGGCCCCTGGTCAAAAATTATTGACCACTCCTGGCCGTGGAGCTGCTCCCTCGACCCTCCTGCTTGTTGTGATGAGGTAGGTGGGCCCAGGAGAAGCGGGAGAGGGGTGCGGATGTCAGGATGTCTCTCTCCCACCCCATCAAGCCCCCTACTCCATACCATAGCTGCACAAAGCAGGATATCACAGCTACAGAGTCCTGTGTCTGGACTTCCTGATCTGCTTACAAAGACAGTGTACTTGAATTGGGGTCAAGCATACGTAAAAGGGCAATACGCTAAGGATGTTAAATATAGAGTAATTTACTAGTCAAGTAGTCGATGGAATTTCTGTTGACTAGTCGATAGGCACTTCCACATTCCTCCTTTGAAATGTACAAGAGCCCCCGCTGGGACTCTTGTACATTCCAAAGCAGGAATGCAGAACTCCGCCTGTGGCCCGGGGCCAATGGGAAGTCCCGCTGACTCCAGGCTGCACGCTGACTCCAGGCGGTCCTCAGTGGGGGCTCTTGTGCATTTCAAAGTGGAAGTGCCCTCCTGGAGCCTGAGGTCAGTGGGGGACTCAGAGTCTCCTGCTGACCCTGGGGTCCATGCTGCACTGCCACTTTGAAATGCCATGCGGAGCCTGGGGTTAGCTGGGGACATTCCCCAGAACCTGGGATGAGCTGGGGACTCCCCAGCTGACCCCGGGCTCCACACAAATGCAGCGGTGGCTTTTCAAAGGGGCAGCGCCGCACGGAGCCCAGGTACGGGCTCTGTGCAGCGCTGCTGCTTTGAAGTACCTGCTCTTCCTTCCTCCCTCCCCCCCTTTGCTTTCTCTGTCTGATAGAGGCAGCAAGTGGTTCTGGGGGGAATAACTAGTTAACTCAACTATCCGATAAGCACTTGCTTATCGGATAGTTGACTAGTCCTTAACATCTTTACAATGCATGTCTGTCTGCCAGTCTCTCTCCAACACAAGCTCTCTGTCTCCTCTCTCTCTCTGTTCATTTCTGTCTGTCTGTGTCTACCACACACTGTGCAGCTGTGTATGCACTCTTTGGAGGAAAGAATGGTGCACTCCAGCCTGATAGTATGGGTTCATCATCACGCTCTGTTTCTGCAGGGAAGCTTTTGCAACCACTGCCCTACATTTATTGTGCTTCCTTCCTCCTGCCTCCATCCACGCTGCTTTTAGTGTGTGAAGCTATATTAACAACATGTTAACTCTTGAGGTTGTTTAAAACTTATACAGTATATGTATATACTGGCTTTTGTCTGCTGAAAAAAATTTCTCTGGAAGCTAACCCTCTCCTCCATTTATATTAATTCTTAAGGGGAAATTGAATTTGCTTAATATCATTTCATTTAAAGTAACATTTTCAGGAACATATCTATAACATTAAGTGAGGAGTTATGGTATAAGAGTTCTGTTATTTATTTGTAGCTGAATGAGGAGCCAGATCCTCGGCTGGCATGTCTTACTGCAGCGTCTTTAAAGTTAGTGTACACCAGCTGAAGATCTGGTCTATGGTGTATACGTAAAGTCAAGACTTTGTGCCTGTAGTTAGTACATTTTATTGCACAACAAACATCTTTTTTACCTCCAAGCATCTCTAAATGGGTTTTCCCCTTTAATTACTTTACAGAGGAAAAAGGACTCTTGTTCTCATAGATAAGCAATAACTTATTCTTCTTTATTAAACAAATAAATTGTGTAAAATATACAAGGGGATAAGATTAGTGACAGTGATACTTTTGATGTCTCTTGCCAAAGGCATCATCAAACGTAAAGCTGCTGCAGAACCTTCTGTTTTATATATCAAACATGGTAGATTAACATTTCTGTATATGGATATTTGATATTTACCTGACTGTTCTTGAAAGCAAGTTTATGTTAATACTTTACTCTTCCTTAGTAGATGTTACTATATATGCAATTTATTTGTTTTTATATCTGTTATACTTTTGTATAGCCTTGTGAGGCTTTACTTTTAATTAAACATTTTCCATGCATTGTGTCTCACATTTGCCATAACATTTTGTGACTGTTACTTATTAGATATGACTCAATGAACCAATAATAATTTAGCTGCCGGTCATACTCTGCTAACTGGATAAGGATGTCATCTAGTTAATGTAGTAGTTGCCCATTCTATTAATATACATAACCTTTCTGAATCTCAGCTATGTATATTTTAACTAAATTTCGCCATTATTTAAGAGATTTGGGTCAGAATCTGTTCTCATTTATAGTACATAAATATGGAGAAATTTCAAGGGAGTTGCTCTGGATTTTCACCAGTTTAATGAAGGATACTGTCTGACTGAGTGTAGTTCAAATCACCTTTGCATGTTTTGTTCCTTGATCAGGATACCAGTTGTATCCTGGTTCCATTCAGGAGCCGCCCAGCTGCTTAGCAGAGTGCCCACAGTCGCTGACACCCAGTAGACGTGTTTCTAATGGTGGTGCATGTCTGCACATGCCTTGGTGCACAGAACAAAATTTATTTTCCACACAGAGGGAAGAAATTAGAGGGAACGTTGGTCAAGAATATTGTCTTTTGGGAATTACTATAGTAACTTGCTGAGACTCCATTCTGTATATTGCTGTTATTGGTGTAGTATTTTAATAGTGCACTAAGCGATGTAACTAATATCTGTCACATGTGATATGTTCTCTGTCCCATTTTGTACCCAAGTGGAAAATTGTGTGTGGAGTGTAACATTTTGTTTTGGTAGGGTTTTGGTTTTGGGGGCATTTTTTAAATATATATATCGATGGTGTATGTATTTAGAGAAAACAAGGTCAAAGAAGCACTCCTGGTACTTAGAGTGGAAGATAGTGAGATTGTAATGGTCCTTCATTCCTGTGAGAGTTATTCCACAATTCCTGACCATCCTCCAAGAAAACTGTCTCCTGCACAGATTTTGTTTAACCTTGTGGAAAAAGTTACACTGTGCCCAGTGGGTGGTATTGTTGACCAGGGTCTTCATCCTGAAACCTTGATTTTGATATTTGATGATTTGTTCAATAAACGTGCTGTACAATAAAAGAGTTCCTACAGTTCAGTTTGGCAATCTCTTTTCTTTGGTAGGATTATTATAAATATATAAAGTAGCTATATTATTGCCTTATAGACATGGTTTATTGTATTTATTGCAGTATCATCACTTGTATTAATTTAGGTGGAATAAATAGGCTTAAGGTGTTAACCGAGTTGTTATCCAACATTAAACAGTGTTTAAAGTGCAGTATATAGAGACTTCACCCTGTTTAATACTAGGGCAAATATATCATTAAAAATACCTTTAACCTTTTTTGCAAAGGAAAAACAGCATTTGAAATGTAAGTATCAACTAATGCTTTCGTTTTAACGGTTCTGGTGCCATCAGACAAGCACAGACTGGTGGGATTACATAGTATTGCAGGTATGGGATGATCAGCAGTGGCTATAAAACTTCTGAATGTGCAAGGCCACTTTCATGGAACTTTGTGAATGGGTTTCCCCTTCCCTGAAGCGCAGGGACATCTGAATGATATCCACGGGATGACTGTGGAGAAGCACATGGCAATTGCCCTGTGGAAACTTTTAATGCAGACATCTACCGGTCAGTTGGGAATCAGTCAGTGGGGAAATCTACAGTGGGGGCTGTTATAAGAGTAACCAAGGCAATCAAGACCATTCTCCTACAGATGGTAGAGATTCTGGGAAATGTGGATACCATTGTGGATGGCTTTGCTGGGATGGGGTTCCTTCACTGCAGTAGGGATGATAGACAGAATACACATCCCCATCTTGGCCCTTAACCACCTTGTCAAGGAGTACGTAGACCATGAGGGGTACTTCTTGATGGTGCTGCACTGGTGGATCACAAGAGCCATTTCACTGACATCAGCATGGGATGGTCTGGAAAGGTACATGATGAGCACATCTTTAGGAACTCATGCCTGTTCAGAAAGATGCATGCTGGAACTTTTTCCCAGACCAGAAAATCAGAATTGGAGAGGTTGAAATGCCAGTAGTGATGCTTGGTGGCCCAGTCTACCCCTTGTGCCTGTGGCTCCTGAAGCCATCCTTTTCCTCCTTAGGTTGGCTCCCCAGAGATATAAATTACTAGCAATTCAACTACAGGCTGAGCAAGTGCAGAATGGTGGTTTAATTTTCATTTAAAGGGAAGGTTTAAGAGTCTACTAAGTTAGACCTCAGTGAATGCAACATTCCCTTTGTGGTGGCAGCCTGTTGTGTACTCTATAATCTTTGAGAGAGGAAGGGGGAAAGTTATCTGGCAGGGTGGAGGGCTGAGACAGAGCATGCAGCCAGACACCAGGCTGATGAGGATTACACAGCACAAGGCAGTGCAAATCATAGAGGCTTTGAAAGAAAGTCTTATGAATGGCCAGTTTTGAGATTCATGCATGTTGCTCTCATCGAGATTCCCCTGCATTCAGTGTGTTTGCCTGTAATCCCCCACCCCAGCCCTGTGATATAAGCAATAAAGAGACTGTTGTTCAGAAATCATGCTTTTTTATTTAAGGAAGATAGCTGGGCCAGAAAAGAAGTCCATCGTAGGATCTGAAGGAAAAGTGGGGGGCGGGACTTAGAAACGCGAGGACGACAGCCTTATGCCTCCCAAGACACCCTGAAGGTTGTGTGAAGCTGTCTTTGAGTCTCATCCTCCTTCCCCCCCAACTTCGCATTCCCTATGTGCTGGGGCCAGTGGGGCGGAGGAGGTTCTGAGGCATGGTTCTTCTCCAGGCATGCTGCGTACTCCATCATTGCCATCAGAGAGGCAAAGATATTCTCCTGTTGCCTGCACGCTCTCCTCTCCTGCCATTCTATTATCCTGTCCTGCTGCTCTGCCCACATCTCTTCCCAGGAGCATATTCCTATACTCCATTTGTTCCTTGAACAAGTCTTCTCTTGTCCATTTTCGCCTGTGGATCTGTGAGAGATGGACCACTGCTGGAACCAGGGGAGTACACAGCAAACTGGCTGCTCTTGCCACTGTAACAAAAAGTAAGAGGGGCACACATTACAGGAGCTACATTGTGTTAAACTTAAACCTAATTTGTTAACATACAGCAAAGGTCTCTGTAAAGACAATGAAGATGTGTTTTATGCAAGGCCAAAGTTATATTAAAGTGATCACTATACAGCAGGTACACAGCAGAGTTCTCAAGGGAACCTCTGGACTCTCACAGTTCAGAGGCAGGCATAGTAAGGGGCTTGCCAGGGCACAATCTTGCAGGTGGGAGGGGGCGGTTTATGGGGTCTGCTCATGCTGGAGGGGAGGTGCCCACACAGCTTCCCTGCTGTGTGTCCACCACACCTTGCTTCCTGGGATAGTGCTACTTTCCCATCCCGCAGGAGGGAGGAGGTGTCAAAGGTTGAAGCTATGGTAGCAGCAGATGCATCTTCTAATACAATGGTTCCCAAACTTTTTTTGTATCGCTGACTGGCAAACCCATTCACAAAGTTTTGGAGGACTGGTAACATTTTATTTGCATATTTGCATAATCGTTATGGTAATTAATTTTAAGAGTCCACATGTTATTTTACATTGCAGCTGTATGCACGCAATACATGTGGTTGTAATACATGTTGTAGAGTATGCCAATGTCTACAACACTAAAAAATAGTCACAGAAAGAATTTCCCTCTGGCTGCTGGTTGGAGCAGCCTCTCCCCCAGGGACAACTGGTGCCTGTAGGGGAAGGCGCATAGGGAGGAGCACTGACAGGGGCTGGGGTCATGTGGGGCTCCCTATTGAGCAACTGAAGTTGTCAGGGACATAGGAGCTGTTGCCCCCAAGTGCTACCACCAGTCACCTCTGCCCTACCCCATGGGGTGGGGGAGCTACCACTGTATCTCCCCCATCTCCTTCTGTACAGTTCCTGCCCTGTGTCTCTCCCTCCCCTAGCCAGGTTGCTCTTGCTCCCACAATCTTCCCCCAGCCTCCCCCCCCTTCCCTCCCTGTAACCCCCCTCAGTTTCCCTCCATTGCACACCTGCTCCTATCCACCCTATAAGTGTCCACTGAATCCTCACAACCTCCCTTCAGCGCTTCCTGCATGCTTCTCCTCTTCCCCCTCACTCCCCTTATCTGCCCCTGCCCCTCTTCAGTCCCCTCCCGACCTTCCCAGGCCTGGCTCCTCCCACCCCTCACACACTGGGCAACAGCTTCCTGGGCAAGGATCGCAACCTGGTCCACTGGGAGCAGTCCAGGGCCAAACCCTCCCAGCACCACTGCTTCTGGAGAAGAAGGGGGGTCTCTCTTACCTGCTCCCTAAGTGCTACAGGGGCTGGGCAGGCTGGGGGCACTGTCCTAGGAGAGGCTGCTGGGGAGCAGTGGGACTGGCCCTGCTGGAGATTCCCCCTTCTGGCTGCAATCTGGGCTCTGGGGGCCCAGCAGCAGCCCCTGCCGGGACTCGGGGGATCCGCATTGTCAAAATATGACAGCCAGGGCCAGAAAAGACTACGAGCTGCAGCTCAAAAACCTCTTCTGGGAGAAGTCCCTACAACCATCAGGGGACAAGTATGAGGCGACACAGGGATAGCAAAAGCCTGTTGACATGGCTGCCTCACCACCTCATTCCACGAGGTGTAACAGTTAATTCGAACTAAGGATTTAGTTCGAATTAACTTTTAACTGCCGCGTGTAGCCGCGGGCAGTTAGTTCGGACTAGGGGGATTTAAAAATGGCGCCCGCCCGGGAACATGCAAATGAAGCCCGGGATATTTAAACCCCGGGCTTCATTTGCAAGTTCGAATGCCTACATTAGCCTCTCTAGTTCGAACTAGGGGGCTAGTGTAGACATACCCTCCCTGACTACATCTGCGCATTCCTTGCTGTCTCACCCACCCTCAGTGATTACCACAAGCTGACACTTACAGTGACAACTTACCTGACTGGGACTTGGAGAGTTCCTTACACGCTCCCAGATCCACGAGACCAGACAAGGCAGGTTTTTCAGATATCGCCCTCTTCACCAACAGATGATGTAAAATAATTTCAAGAATTATTAAACGGGTGGCTCAATCACAGGACATTACACTCCAAGAGGTTCAAGACAAACAATATAAATTACTTACAATACTACATCCCACGGCATCCTCAAAGATAGCTTTACCCATTAAAGAAGCTATCTTGGAACCATCAGAAGTGCTTTGGCAAACTCCAGTCTCTATTCCCCCCAACAAACTGCAGAGCGGATAGAAAATACTTTGTGCCAGCAAAAGGCATGGACTTCCTCTTCTCAGATCCCCAACCAAACTCACCAGTCGTAGACTCGGTTAATCACTAGTCCAAACACCCACAATTTAAGTCTACACTGCGAGACAAGGAACATAAGCGGCTAGATATCTTCGGCCACAAGGTATACTCTTCCACCACCCTCCAATTTAGGATATCGAATTATGCAGCCCTCTTGGCTAAATACTATCATGCCAACTACACTAGATTGCAGGAACTGGTACATGACCTTCCTGAGAGTAAGAGGTCACACCTCCAGTCCCATTATCAAGGAGGGCGTATCCATAGCAAAAACTGCCCTACAGGCTGCAATGGATGTTGCTGACACAGCTGCCAGGCCTACAGCTACAGCAATTGTAATTCATAGGGCCTCATGGCTAAAATCATCAGGGGTCCCAAAAGAATTACAATCTAAAGTGGAGGATCTCCCATTTGATAGAAACCAGCTGTTTGCTACAAAGACAGATGAAGTCCTACACTCAATGAAGGACTCTAGTACCACACTCCACACTCTGGGGATGTATACCCCACTGAACAAGAGACGCAAATACACCCCCTGCCGAAGGCCAAGGGGCTATAACTACTACAGACAACAGCAGAGGCCATACGAAAACAGGCCTAAGCAACGCTCCAACAGAACGAGGGCTCAGCAGAACCAGTCCTCTAACGCGTAGTCGACTTCACACAAACAACAAATTTGAAGTCTCGGTCGGGGGTCTGAGTGACCACTCCACAAGATCCAGTACATCCAAATGTCACCTTCCATTACCGCCTGAGACCCTTCTACCAAGAATGGGCCCACATCACTTCAGACAAGCGGGTCCTGGAAATTATCAAATCAGGCTACACGATCCCCTTCACATCCATACCCCCTACCCAATCCCCTACCCTATCCCTCTTCAGGGACCCATCTCACGAGCCCCAAATACAAGCAGAAGTACAAAAGCTACTCACCCTAGGGGCAATAGAACGAGTTCCCACAGAATATCGGGGAAGAGGGTTCTTTTCCATTATTTCCTAACAGGGAAAACAGGGGGCTGGAGGCCAATTCTGGATCTTAGGAAACTCAGTAAGTTCATCCTCACCACAAAATTCAGAATGGTGACCCTTGCAACTATCATACCTGCACTGGACAAAGGGGATTGGTTCTCAGCCCTCAATCTTCAGATGCATATTTTCGTATAACCATTCATCCTGTTCACAGGAGATTTCTCAGATTCGTCGTAGGTCAAGACCATTACCAATACTGGGTCCTTCCCTTTGGTCTTTCCACAGCCCCTTGAGTGTTCTCGAAGACATTAGCCGTGGCCAAGGCTGTTCTCAGAAGACAGACGTCATCATCTTCCCATACCTTGACAACTGTTTAATCAAGGGATCCACACGTCAACAAACTGTAGCTATGACAACCACTATCAGAGAATGCTTTTCCCATCTTGGCCTACTTATCAGTATACACAAGTCCACCATACAGCCCATTCAAAAGATTTATCGGAGCATTTCTAGATTCAGTGACAGCAAGAACCAACCTGCCATCACAAAGATTCAAGGAGCTATGCAACCTTACTTGGGGGGGGTCAAGCACACTCCCTTTTCCACAGCCCGCACGTGCCTCCAATTACTGGGGAACATAGCTGCTACAACCTTTGTAGTCCTGTTTGCGAGGCTATACATGCAGTGTCTACAGCATTGGCTCACAACGATCTACATTCCAAACCAACACAGCCTCGTGAGGCGTCTCACACTTCCTGTGCCAATTGTACAGTCTCTCGACTGGTGGACTTCTCCAACCAACCTACTTGCCGGCATGCCCTTCTACTACCCAGATCTGTCATTATCAATAACGATGGACTCATCACTTCTGGACTGGGGTGCCCATTGTGGCACAATGATAATTCAGGGCAGATAGTCCCAATGGGAGAGGCACCTTCATATCAACATCCTCGAGCTCAGGGCCATTCGCAAGGCATGTTCTCACTTCCTCCCCTGGATAAAGGGCAAAACCATTCGTGTCCTCACAGACAATACATCCTCTATGTTTTATGTCAATTGACAGGGGGGTGCCAGATCACGCTCACTATGCAGAAGCAATCAAATTTTGGAACTGTTGTACCAGGAACCACATAACTGCAACCGCCACATATTTACCAGGACAACAGAAAGTGAGGGCTGACAAACTGAGCAAACATTTCTCAGAGCAACACGAATGGGTATCAACACCAATGTTCTCCTTCCAGTTTTTCGCAAATGGGGATTCTCAGTTATAGACCTTTTTGCAACAGTACTCAACTGCTAATGCCGCATATTCTGCTCCCGAGCAGGGCAGGGCAAGAGATTGGAGGGGGATGCCTTTACCATTTGCTGGACAGCTCCCCTCCTTTACGCCTTTCCACCAATCCCCCACTCTCCAGGGTGATCAACAAGATTCAGTCTGACCAGGCCACAGTAATTCTGATAGCCCTCGCCTGGCTGAGAAAACCCTGGTTCCCTTATCTGCACTACCTTTCAGTAGATCAGCTGATTCCCCCCTCCCTATGGTGTCACACCTCCTAACGCAACATTCTGGCAAGACATGCCATCTGAACATCAAAACTCTGAAACTCACAGCATGGCTTCTCCATGGTTCCAAAATGAGGAACTTACCTGTTCAGATAGGGTCAAACACATCCAATTGAACAGTTGATGGCCCTCCACGAGATGCACCTGCCAAAACAAATGGAGATATTTTCAACAGTGGTGCATGATTCGGTGTTTACATCCCAGTACTGCCCCCATACTTACTATACTAGAGTACCTCATGGACCTCAGTGATACGGGTTTTCTATTAGCTCAATCCGGGTACATCTGGCAGCGTTTGTGGTTTTCCATGCACCCGTGGATGACTTCTCTCTCTTCGCACATCCGATGATGAAGCGACTCCTCACAGGCCTGCGGAAAACGTGCTGAAACCTGCACCATCCCCTCTGTGCCCCCCCCCCCCAGTGTCACCTTGGGACTTAAACCTTGTCTTCAAAATGCTCACCAGGCCACCCTTTGAATCACTAGTCACTACATTACCACAGTACCTATCCATGAATGTGGCCTTCGTAGTGGGAATAACATCAGCAAGACGTGTATGAAATTGCAGCCCTTGTGGTCGACACACCTTTCACTACATTTACCAAGGATAAAGTTATACTCAGGCCTCACCCTAAGTTCCTCCCCAAGGTCATATCCGACTTTCACCTAAATGAACCCATATATACTTACCCTCATATTTTTGAAAACCAAATACCTCCTCCAAAGAGTCCATCTTGCACACATTGGATGGAAGACGAGCTATTGCATTCTACTTAGATAGAACTAGAGAGACCAGAAAGTTGGATAGACTCTTCTTCTCTTGGTTCGGGCCACACGGGAGCAGCTGTCTCGGCACAATGTATATCCAAATGGGTTGCCAGCTGCATATACACAGCTTACAAACTTGGGAAGCAGCCACCGTGGATTATCAGGGCTCACTCCACGCTTGCGATGGCCACAACCATGGCCTTCCTACATAATGTACCATTGGCAGACATTTGTAGAGCTGCTCCCTGGTCCTCCCATCACACCTTCGCACAACATTACGCTCTACAGAAAGGACCCATATCCGCCACATCTCTGGCAGATGTGGTCCTTCCTTCCTCTACGTAAGTGACTCCAATGCCCACCACCATCTGGCCGGTACTGCTATTGAGTCACCTGAGTGGAGCACCCACAAGGACACCACTTGAAGAAGAAGAAGTTACTCACCCTGTGCAGTAACAAGGGTTCTTTGAGATGTGTGTCCCTGTGGGTGCTCCACTACCCTCCCTTCCTCCCCTCTGCTTGGAGTCCTTAAGGGACATCAGGTAGAAAAGGAACAGAGGGGGCTCATGCCGTGCGCACACTCAACGAGTGGCAGAAGCGCAAAGCATGGAGTGTGCAGGCATGGCACAAGGGGCACTGCTCACCAAAAACCTTCGATCAGTGGCACAAGGAAGCACCGAGACCTGAGTGGAGCACCCACAGGGGGACACATCTCGAAGAACCATTGTTATTGCACAGGGTGAGTAACTTCTTCTCCTTGACCTCTGATGATAGGAGATGAAGCAATGGGCTTAAACTGCAGCATGGACGGATACATACAATATGATGGGAACTAAGTTAGCTACAACTACTGAAGAGAGAGATCTTGGAGTCATTGTGGATAGTTCTCTGAAAACATCCTCTTTGTGTGCAGCAACAGTCAAAAAAGCAACTCGAATGTTAGGAATAATTTAAAAAGGAATAGAGAATAAGACAGAAAATATTTTATTGCTTCTATATAAAACCATGGTTCGCCCACATCTTGAATATTGCATACAGATGTGGTCACCTCATCTCGAAAAAGATATATTGGCATTGGAAAAGGTTCAGAAAAGGGCAACAAAAATGATTAGAGGTTTGGAATGGGTCCCATGTAAAGAGAGATTAAAAAGACTGGGATTTTTCAACTTAGAAAAGAGGAGACTAAGGGGGGATATGATGGAGGTCTATAAAATCATGACTGGTGTGGAAAAAGTGAATAAGGAAAGGTTATTTACTTATTCCCTCAATATGGCTATGTCTACACTGCTGGTTTTTGCTGGCAGAGAGTATGCAAATGAAGCTTTGATTAGCATTTTGTTGCACTTCATTTGTATAATCTATTCAAGCTGTTTTTGCGCAAAACCAAGCAGTGTGGACATTTCCTTTTTGCACAAAACCCCCTTTTTTATGCCTCTCCGAGGCATAAGGAACTTGTGCAAAAAGGAAACGTCCACACTGCTTGTTTTTGCGCAAAAATGGCTCAAATAGATTATGCAGATGAAGCACGCAAAATGCTAATCAGTGCTTCATTTGCATGCTCTTTGCCAGTTTGCCGGCAGTGTAGAAAAGCCTATAAGAACTAGGAATCACCAAGTGAAATTAATAGGCGGTAGGTTTAAAACAGAGGGAAGTTTTTCTTCACTCAGCACACAGACAAGCTGTGGAACTTCTTTCCAGAGGTTGTGGTGAAGGCTAGGACTTTTAACAGGGTTTAACAGGTTCAAAAAAGAGCTAGATAAATTCATGGAGGTTCAGTCCATCAATGGCTATTACCTAGGATGGGTAGGAATTGTTTCCCTAGCCTCTTTTTGTCTGGAACTGGGTGACAGGAAAGGGATCACATGAGAATTACCTTTTGTGTTCCCTCTCTCTGGGGCATCTGGTATTGGCCACTGTCGGCAGACAGAATACTGGGTTAGATGGGCCTTTGGTCTGACCCACTATGGCCATTCTTATGTTCTTACCTTTTTACAGGCAGAGACAGCTTTGGCATTTTTTGCCATGCCTAAAAGAAATATTTTGCCTCTAATTATCTGGTGCCTTCCTAGCCACCTTTTAATTTACTGGTTGCTATCCCATTTTTTCCAAAAATAAAAAAACTGTCTCTTTTCCACCATGTTCATGGAGGAATGCTTACTTTGCTCACTTGAATAGTCCAGTAACTGGGATTGTTGATGATGTTGATGTTTAAGCAATATGCTTAAGAGTTTACACAATTGCCCCCTTGGTTTTATATATATACAAAATACCTCATATTAAAATGGCCCAACACATTCCATTATGAAAAAAAAATCTTGCTTTCTTTGGAAATCTTTGCATAGCTTCCATAGCTTGCAGTAGGATTTTGAAATTTTTCTGGGAGTACAATTAGGCTTATGGAAATTCATTCATGTCTGGCTATCTGCTGTAGAAAATCACCATTTCCCGTTTGAGGTTTGAATAACAAGGCACATACTCCTTTCTTTCTCTAATCTTATAGGGTATGTCTACACTACAAAGTTAATTCGAACTAACAGCCATTAGTTCGAATTAACTTTAATAGCGTCTATACATACAAACCGCTAGTTCGAACTTAATTCGAACTAGCAGAGCGCTTAATTTGAACTAGGTAAACCTCATTCTACGAGGACTATCGCCTAGTTCAAATTAAGGGCTGTGTAGCCACTTAATTCGAACTAGTTGGAGGCTAGCCCTTCCCAGCTTGCCCTGGTGGCCACTCTGGGCCAAACCAGGGAAACTTTTCTGCCCCCCTCCCGGCCCCGGAGCCCTTAAAGGGGCACGGTCTGGCTACAGTGCTCGTGCCAGTTGCAAGCCTGCCAGCACCCAGCCAGCAGACCCTGCACCTGGCACGGCATGAGCCAGCCACCCGCTGCCACCCAGCCCTCTGCCTCTTCCCAGGACCAGGCTGGCGGCTTCCAGGAGCCTGCCCAGGGCCGCAAGAGGCGGGCGCCCGCCTGGTCTAGTGCGGAGATTGTGGACCTCATCGAGGTTTGGGGGGAGGCCTCCAATGTCCACGATCTCCGCACTAGCCACAGGAACGCGGCCGTCAACAGCCGCATGGCTGCCAGCCTGGCCACCAGAAGCCACATGTGAACCCAGGAGCAGGTTTGCATGAAAATCAAGTTGGTCCAGTGAGACCTCCAACCCTGAGCCCTGAGCTTAGAACATAAGAACATAAGAACGGCCGTACTGGGTCAGACCAAAGGTCCATCTAGCCCAGTAGCCTGTCTGCCAACAGCGGCCAGCACCAGGTACCCCGGAGGGGATGGACCGAAGACAATAACCAAGCGATTTGTCTCATGCCATCCATCTCCAGCCTTCCACGAACAGAGGCCAGAGACACCGTTCCTACCCCCTGGCTAATAGCACTCCATGGACCCAACCTCCATGAATTTATCTAACTTCTCTTTAAACTCTGTTATAGTTCTAGCCTTCACAGCTTCCTGTGGCATGGAGTTCCACAGATTGACTATGTGCTGTGTGAAGAAGAACTTTCGCTTATTAGTTTTAAACCTGCTGCCCATTAATTTCATTTGGTGTCCTCTAGTCCTTCTATTATGGGAACTAATGAAGAACTTTTCTTTATTCACCCTCTCCACACCACTCATGCTTTTATAGACCTCTATCATATCCCCCGTCAGTCTCCTCTTTTCTAAGCTGAAAAGTCCCAGTCTCTTTAGCCTCTCTTCATATGGGACCTGTTCCAAACCCCTAATCATTGTAGTTGCCCTTTTCTGAACCCTTTCCAAGGCCAAAATATCTTTTTTGAGGTGAGGAGACCACATCTCTACACAGTACTGAAGATACGGCGTACTATAGTTTTAAACTTCCCCTCCTCCTTCTTCCCCTGGCTTCCCCCTTCCAGCTCCCTCCTCCCAGGTTTTCACCTCCCCTCTCCCACCCTCTCTCTTCCCCTCTCCCACCTCCTTTTCCCAGTCTCCCCAGAGGTTAATCCCCCCCCCCCAGTTTTGTTAAATAAAGAGAGTTTCTATTTTTGAACATGTGTCCTTTATTTTTTACATCGGGAAGGGGGGCTGGGGAGGGGTAAGTGGAAGGAGGTGAGGGAGGAATGGGGCACGAGCCCCCGATGGGGAGGACTGGGGTGGCTTTGCGGGCTCCTCGGGGTGGAAGCCCTCTTGCAGGGCCTCCTGGATCCTGACAGCCCCCCGATTGACACCCCTGGATGGCAGCCTGTGGCGAGTGCAGCCGGACTGATGGCCTAGTGCTGTGATGTGCCGAGTGTGGGCACTCAGGGCACTCCAAGACAGGACTGCTTTGCTGTCCCTCATCGAGGTAGACAAGCAAGCGGGGAACCCTGAGAACTGTCTGTCTGGGGTGGGGGTTGGGTCCCTTTAAGCACAGCCCTTGGCTAGCCTGAGGCAGCAGCTCCACGCTCTAAGTCCTAACCTGATGCCCTGCCCACACTTGTTCCAGCCAGCCTTAACTTTGGTTCAGGGTCCACTCAATGTGGACATGCTAGTTCGAATTAGCAAAACGGTAATTCGAATTAGTTTTTAGGTCGAGATGCACTCATTCGAATTAGCTTAGTTCGAATTAACTAATTCGAACTAAGTTAGTTCGAATTAGTGCTGTAGTGTAGACATACCCATACATATTTCCAAAAGTGTGTTCGTTTGTTTGTCCCGAAAGATCTCCGAAACGGTAAGAGCTAGAAACACCAAATTTTGAATGGATACTACTGATTTCCTAACTTAAATAACTGGATTGGTTGTATCTCAAAATCGGTTCCCCCAGAGCCCCAATTGGGCCCACTGATAATTTCAAAAGATCTCTGAAACGGTAAGAGCTAGAAACACCAAATTTTGAACGGATACTACTGATTTCCTAACTTCAATAACTGGATTGGTTATATCTTGAAATCAGTTCCCCCAGAGCCCCAGTTGGGCCACTAATTAGCTTTTAGTAGTGCCTGATCATAGGCATTTGCTGGACTCTTCTGTTAAGCGTGTCACATAAACTGCAACTACGAGATCCTTTCTCTATGATAACAGAGAAAGTACTAGCTATGTTAATTTCTTAAAGTAATATATAAGAGAAAAATATTTCCAATAAAATATGCTATGTTAATGTCATTGACATAGTTCATCATCACATCTTTTACTATATTTTCCCCGGGTTGTACTGGGTATTTCTGCTAGTTAAGAATAAAATAGAGGTCGCAGTAACACATTGATCAGCCATTCTGCATAGCGCAGACTGCAATTGTGCGCTCATAAGTGAATTATTACCAAGAATTTACCTCCAAAAATCTTTAAAATATATTTTATGACTCCATCAACATCTTATATTTTCATTCAGAATACTTAACTATCCATGTATCTAATTAAGAACAACAAAAATACAAAACCCACCTGCCAGCCAATCTGTTCTCTTCTGCCACCGCACTTCTCTGTTCCTTTGTGTCTGGTCACCAGATATACTTTTGGTGGTTCTTTGAGTGGTATCCCTGTGGGTGCTCCACTCAGGTGTTGGTGCGTCCTTGTGCTGGCCATTGGAGATTTTTCACCTAGCAGTATCTTCCCATGCCATGCATGTGCAGCAGCCATTTTGTGCTGTTTTCATCTGTTAGCTATGTGCGCGGTACGAGTGTCCCTCGGTTCCTGTTCTGCTGTCCTCAGCAGAAGACGGAGTTTCCAGAAGTGCTCTCCTCAGGTGAGAAAAGATAGGAAAATGTAGTTAGTTGTTCGTAGTTTTTCTCAGTTTAATGTTTGTACTTACTGTTTTTTTTAAAAAAGTTACTCCCCGTTTTTTTCCCCTTGTTTGTTTTCCCTCTCGAAGTTCTTTGCCCCAGTTCAGCATTATGCCAGGTTCTCCTGGTTTTAAAATATGTGACTCGATGCCCACCTCAGTCAGGCACACCTCATGTATAAGGTGCTTAGGCGAAGGCCATCTGGTGCAGAAGTGCCCACATTGTCAAAGTATGACTGCCAGGGCCAGGAAGGACTGGGAGATGAGGTTTAAAAACTTGCTCTGGCAGAAATTTCTTCAGCCATGACAACAGCCTCCTTGGAACCCATAACACCAAGAAAAAGGGCTAACTCATCGCCCAGAAGGGATTCCTGAAAGTCCCGGGCCTCTCTAGCATGCTCCTTGCCAGCTGTGCCATCCACTTTGTGTGTCATGTACTCTCTGGTGCCATCAACATCTGGCACGGCGCATAAACAAAAGATAGGTTAATGGCAATTGGGACAAATTACAACATGGTTTTACAAAAGGTAGATCATGCCAAACCAACCTGATCTCCTTCTTTGAGAAAGTAAGAGATTTTTTTAGATAAAGGAAATGCAGTGGATCTAATCTACCTCGATTTCAGTAAGGCATTTGATACAGTACCACATGGGGAATTATTGGTTAAATTGGAAAAGATGGGGATCAATATGAAAATTGAGAGGTGGATAAGCAACTGGTTAAAGGGGAGACTTCAGTGGGTCATACTGAAAGGTGAACTGTCAGGTTGGAGGGAGGTTACTAGCGGAGTTCCTCAGGGATCAGTTTTGGGACCAATCTTATTTAATCTTTTTATTACTGACCTCCGCACCAATAGTGGGAGTGTGCTAATAAAGTTTGCGGATGACACAGAGTTGGGAGGTATTGCCAATTCAGTAAAGGATCGGGATATCATACAGGAAGATCTGGATGATCTTGTAAATTGGAGTAATAGTAATAGGATGAAATTTAATAGTGAGATGTGTAAGGTTGCTCTTAGGGATTAATAGCAAGAATTTTAGTTATAAGCTGGGGACACATCAGTTGGAAGTGACGGAAGAGGAGAAGGACCTTTGAGTCCTGGTTGATCACAGGATGACTATGAGCCGCCAATGTGACATGGCCGTGAAAAAGGCTAATACGGTCTTGGGATGCATTAGGCGAGGTATTTCCAATAGAGATAAGGAGGTGTTAGTGCTGTTATACGAGGCATTGGGGAGACCTCATTTGGAATACTGTGTGCAGTTCTGGTCTCCCATGTTTAAGAAGGATGAATTCAAACTGTAACAGGTACAAAGAAGGGCCACTAGGATGATTCGAGGAATGGAAAACCTGTCTTATGAAAGGAGACTCAAGGAGCTTGGCTTGTTTACCTTAACCAAAAGAAGGTTGAGAGGGGAGACATGATTGCTCTCTTTAAATATATTAGAGGGATAAATACCAGGGAGGGAGAGGAATTATTTAAGCTCAATATCAGTGTGGACACAAGAACAAATGGATATAAACTGGCTATCAGGAAGTTTAGACTCGAAATTAGACGAAGGTTTCTAACCATTAGAGGAGTGAAGTTCTGGAATAGCCTTCCAAGGAAAGTAGTGGGGGCAAAAGACCTATCTGGCTTCAAGATTAAGTTAGATGGGTTTCTGAAGGGGATGGTTTGATGGGATAACATGATCTTGGCAACTAATTGACCTTTCACTATAGGTGGTAAATAGGCCAATGGAGGGATGATAGGAGTTACAATAGAGAACTTTTTCCTGGGTGTCTGGCTGGTGAGTCTTGCCCACATGCTCAGGGTTCAGCTGATCGCCATATTTGGGGTCGGGAAGGAATTTTCTTCCAGGGTAGATTGGCTGAGGCCCTGGAGGTTTTTCGCCTTCCTCTGTAGCATGGGGCACGGATCACTTGCTGGAGGATTCTCTGCATCTTGAGGACTTCAATATCTGAGATATAGATGAGAGGATTATTTCAGGAGTGGGTGGGTGAGATTCTGTGGCCTGCATTGTGCAGGGGGTCAGACTAGATGATCATAATGGTCCCTTCTGACCTTAAAGTCTGTGAGTCTATAGCACCGATGAGAGGGGCTGAGCCAGACTCAAAAAGAAAGGGCACCACTCTGGCACTGACAGTGCTGGCCCCCCAGAAATATGTGGCCAGTGCTGAAGGATGCCATGGCACTGCAACCACTGGAATCTCAGCACCCAGCAGCTCCCAAGCATTCTTTGGCACTGCAGGTGCTGAAGCCTAAACCAAGTGGATCAGAGCCCTGGCACTGAACATCACCATCACCGGTGCCCTTCTCACCGGTGCCAATGGATAAAACACCTCCATGTTCCCCTAGGATTGAGGAACCTAGCCCGCACTGGTGTTCTTCTGAGAATATTTCATTTTCCCCTACACTGTCATCTCTGGGTACTGGACCTGGCACCGATCAGTACAGCTGTTTTTCCTCCCAGCAGTCATCACCAACAACTTCAGTGAGCTCTTGGCACTCAGGCAGGCACAGACCTTTGTACCATCATCCTCAGTACCACTCATGGCTGTATGCACCTCAACAATACCAACCTTAGCAGCCACCCTGGAAATCATGGGGTCAGTACCATCTTCAACCATCTCATCGGCCCTGATCTCATTACTGGACTGTGGTTACCCTGACACACACCTCAGCAAAGTCTCCCCCACAGACTACTCAATCCTCTCCATCTCATTCTCCACGCTCGCTGTCAGCTACGACTCAAACTGGTCCAGTAGAGGAGGACGATGACTTACCACAATCAGATTCAGATAGCCAGTCTCCACTTCAGCAATCCTTGTCCTCCTCCAACAAAGTGAGTGTTCCTGTCTTTCTCTTCTCCTCCAGCGACAAAAATTTCAGGAATTTTTCAGAAGGATAGTGCAGTCTCAAGACGTACCCTTACAACAGGTGTAAGAAAACCAGCACAAGGTGTTAAGAATTTTACGAGCTTCCACATCTTCTAAGATTGCACTACCTATATATGATGCCATTATGGAGCCATCAGAAGCCATATGGCAAATGCCAACCTCTGTTCTACCCACTAACCACAGAGCCAATAGAAAATATTTTGTCCCAGCGAAGGACATGGATTTTCTCTTCTCTCATCCCTAGCCAAACTCATTGGTTATTGATTCTGCCTGTCACCAATCTAGACAATCACAGTACAAATCAACACCCCAGGACAAGGAGCACAAAAGACTTGATATTTTTGGGAGGAAAGTCTATTCATCAGCTACACTCCAGTTTAGGATCTTTAATTATACAGCCCTCCTCTTGATTATTCTAATTATACCAGGCTTTAGGAGCTGCTCAACAGCTTCCCAGAATAAAAGAGACTACAGCTGTAGTCCATTATGAAAGAGGGCCAGTCCAGTGCCCGTACAGGACTCCAAGCGTTGATGGACATAGCAGATATGGCGGCCTGATCAACTGCAATGGTGATCGTTATGCACCAAGCTTTTTGGCTGCAATCATCTGGAGTTCCCAGGGAACTGCAAACCAAAGTGGAGGATCTGCTCTTCAGTAGGGCTCAACTTTTCGCTGCCAAAAGGGTGAGGTACTCTACTCAAGGAGAGATTTGCACACAACCCTCCGGACACTCAGAATGTACATGCTGCCCAATAAGAGGAGGAGATAAACCCCATATCAGAACATAAGAGACACCTCCTATCAAAAGTAGCATCAGAGGCTGTTTGACAACAGATCCAAGCAACAGCTGAATAGAAGAAGAACATGAGCAACCATCCCTGACAACCAGTGCATACTATCCAAGTGTTCCATCATCATTTGAGGCCCTTTTACCACCCGTGGGCTTTCATCGCTATGGACCAATGGGTCCTCGAGATTATAAGAACTGGCTACACCATCCCCTTCCTATCTGTACCCCCTACCCACCCTTCTTCCCCATTCTTCAGGGACCCCTCTCATAAGTCCTTCTACAAGCAGAAGCTAAAAAACTACTCAGCTGAGGTGCCATAGAGCGAGTGCCACCAGAGTTTCACGAAATAGATTTGTATTCCAACTATTTCCTCACATTGAAAAAGACAGGGGGATGGAAGCCAATCTTAGATGTCAGGAAGCTCAACAAGTTCTTATGCAACAACCAAGTTCAGGATGGTAACGTTGGGAACCATCATCCCGGGACTGGATAAGGGGGACTGGTTCTCATCCCTCGACCTTCAAAATCCGTACTTTCATATAACAATACACCCGGCCCACAGGAGGTTCCTCTGGTTCGTGATGGGCAAAGAACTTTACCAATGTTGTGTCCTCCCTTTTGGACTATTGACAGCACCGCACGTCTTCACCACGACCCTGGCCATAATCACAGCCTTTCTCAGAAAGCAGGGGGGAGTCATAGTCCCATACCTCAGCAATTGTTTAATCAAGGGGTTCTCTTGACAACATACAATGATCATGACAAATCTTACTCCAGACGTTTTTCCCTGTTTGGGGCTTTTACTAAACATAGAGAAATCTATTCTCTGTGTGGGATCCAGAGTAGAATTAATTGGATTCTGTGGTGGCCAAGGCATTTCTCTCTCTGAGCTGTTTTGAAACACTGTGCGACATTGTACAAACCATTCTACAGACCCCGGTGACAACTGTCCACACATGCCTACAAGCCCTAGGACACATGGCAGCCACAACTTTCATGGTATCCCTAGCAAGACTCCACATGAGATACCTAAAAGCCTGGCTGGCATCCGTGTATATTCACAACTGGCATAGCCTCACCAAGTGAATTACACCACAGCACTAGTGCTGACATTGCTCCGATGGTGGACTTGCCCACACAATTTTCTCACCAGAGTCCCTTCCATCCGCCAGCTCCCTCGTGGATAATCACTACATGCTTTCCTTCTAGGTTGGGGAGCTCACTGTGGATACCACATGGTGCAGAGCAGATGGTCACACTGAGAGACGAAGCTGCATATCAATGTTTTGGAACTCTGGGCTGTCCACAATGCTTGCGTCCATTTCTTACCACTGATCCAGGGTCGTACCATACATGTCCTCATGGACAACACTCCCCATATGTATTACATCAACAGATGGGGGGGTGCCCGATCACGCTTACTGTATGCTGAGGCAATCAAGTTCTGGAACTGGTGCATGAAGAACAACATTACACTGACCTCAATGTACATACCAGGTCAACAGAATACCTGAGCAGACAATTTTCCCAACAGCGCGAGTGAGAACTTAGACTGACAGTCATCCTGCCTATCTTCTGGCAATGGGGGTTCCCAGTCATAGACCTCTTCGCCATGACAATCAATTGCAAATGTCACCACTTTTGTTCCCGAGGGTTCAGGACAGACGCGCTTACCATACCATGGATGGCTCCTTTTTCATATGCATTCCTTTCAATTCCCGTGATCTCCAGGGTAATCTACAAGATCCGAGAGGATCGAGTGAAGGTTTTATAATGTTCCTCCACTTGTATTACTGGGTAAGAGCATTGACCCTATATTTGTCTGAAGATTTTAAGAATTAGCTTTATCATACGTTAATATTTCTTATTAACTGGAGATCAGTTGGTGTAAAAGGTTTTGTCAAAATAATTAAATGTTAATAGACAAATCCATAGATTTGTAGAATGAATTCAAAAGCTGTGATTAATCAGCATTTTTATTTATAAAATAGTCTAAAGTACTATTGTGATAAGATTTTATTTATGGTGCTTAAGATAATATAACCTTACTTAAAATAAAAATACCTGTAGAAGGTGTAAGAGCATTGTAGCATATTACAGTGGGGGGGGGGCAATTTTAATAACAGACTTTTTCTTAATTATTGGATAATAAAGATCTAGGTGCATGGTTTAGGTCAGTGGTTCCCAACCTTTTTTATACAGCAGACCAGCAAACCCATTCACATACTTTTAGCAGACGGGAAACATTTTTTTTTTATATTCATTACACAAAATGAATATTCAAAAATAAAATTTTACTGGTCTGTCAAAAGTTTGTGAATGGGTTTGCCGGTCTATGGTCTAAAAAGCCCTGGCTCCCAGAGTCCCCCGGTTCCAGCCCTAACCCCTAGAGCCCCCCCACTCCTCCACTACCCCCCAGTGCCAGCCACTGACCCCAGAGTCCCCTACACCCAACCCCCCAGTGACTGCCTCCCATCCTCAGAGCCCCCCAGTGACAGCCCCCCATCCCAAATGCCTCAGTGCCAGTCCCCCGCTCCTTAGAGCCCCTCCATCAAACCCTCTGTGACGTAGTGTGGGTACCTTGCTGGTTGCTATGCTGGGCAGTGGGCTGTGGGTGACCTCCGCTGGCTGCTGTCTGTAGCATGGCCCAGCAGGGCAGGGGATGAGTCATAATGCAAAGGGGGCTCTGAACCTGTCCAATGAGTTATCTCCCAGGGAGCGGAACAATGGGAAGGAGGGGAGTGGAGCCCTGGCTGGGGGCAGGGCTGGAAGGAAGAGTTAGTTTCTGTCTGGAATCATGGAGGAAGCAGCCTGAGCAAAGGGGGGCTGGGATTTAGGGGCCCAGGCTCCCCCATCTCAAGGGGGGCTGAGGCATCCTAGGCCTGGCCCTGTAACCAGATTACATCTATGCTGTGCTGTATCCTGGAGAAGCAATAAACTCCGTCTATTCTACTGGCTGGCGGAGTCTGTTCGTGCCACTACGGGGGTGCAGGAGTCGGGGGACCCCAACAAGTCGTCACAGTGGTGTCAGAAGTGGGATGCACTGCACCCCGTGGATGGAGCTTCCAGCAGCGAGTGACAATGCACAATAGAAGCAAGAGCCGTGGAGCCAGGCGTGCTGGAGACAGAGCGAAGCGGTTCTTGGGAATCGTGGGGCGCTGCAGCACTAGACTGGTGAATCTGTACCGAGGGGACCAGTGGGGAGATGGCCTACACCCGACTCTTGAAGGCAGAGCTGGTGAAGCTGTGCAGAGAGAGGGGCTTGCCTGTGCGGAACGCACCCAAGGCCCAGCTGATTGCCTGGCTGGAGGAGAATGACCAGTCACGGGGCCAGGATCTTGTCCCTGTGGGGAGCAGCCAGACCTGCCCCCCACCCCCCCGGAACATCTCAGGCTCCGAGAGGGGGCGGAGCACTGGAGGCCGCCGGAGAGACTGGACTGCCTCCCAGGGAAGCCCTGCAAGCCATAGTCCGTCTAGGGCAGGAGCCAGCCCAGCGGAGCTGCGGCGGCTAGAGATCCAGCTGCAGATGAAGGAATTGGAAGTCCAGGACCATAGAGAGTAGCGACAGCATGAGCTGGCCATGGCAGAGCGGAGAAGTGGTAGGGCCCCGGCTGCGCCGTGTGCGGACGGGCCCCAAGGGCCCAGGGCTGCCAGACGCTTGGAGAAGCTCATGGTGGCCCAACTGAAGGATGTGGGTGACATAGACGGGTTCCTCAGCTCCTTTGAGAGGGCCCGTGGACTGCAACAGGTCCCCCCAGCTGACTGGCTCCAGGAGCTCATCCCCGCACTGAACCAGGAGGCTGCTGGGGTGCTCAATCAGCTGGAGGGCCTACAGCCAGGGGATTACAACCGAGTCAAGGAGGCCCTGCTGCACAAGTTCGGGCTGACCCCTGAGATGTACAGGAAGAAGTTCCGGGGGGTGCAGAAGGAGCCACGGGAGACCTATGTGGATCTGGTCTCCCGACTGGTGCAATACTGCCGCAAGTGGGTGTCTGGAGTTGGAGCCCAGATTGCAGAGGACCTGCTCAAGCTGGTCATGATGGAGCAGTTCTATGAAGCATGCACACCCAGCCTGAGGCTGTGGCTCAAGGACCGAAGTCCAGAGAACCCCCGGGAAGTTGGGGGGCTGTCGGACGAGTTCACGGAGAGCTGGTCCAGGTGTGAACGGGAGTCCCGGAGAGAAATGGAATCGCGCAGAGACCGGTTCTCGGCTGAGCGACGGAGAGAGGCACCTCCGAGGCGAGCCCCAGGGACCAGGACCAGTCAACAGTGCCCCAGAAAATCAGCCAGGGCCCGGGCAGAGCTGACCCAAAAGGGCCCACAGAACCTAACCTGCCATCGCTGTGGGCAACGAGGCCACAAGAGAGCTCAGTGTACCAAGCACAAGAACAGGTCCCATGACCTGGGACTTTCCAGGGTTAACTGACTGGAGCTGGGGGAAGGGCAGGCTGCCCCAGAGGCAGGGGCCCGCAGGCAAACCCCAGCTCAGAGTGGGGGGAAGGATGCTCAGTGCACCTCCCCTGGGAGGTCTGACCCTCGGGAGGCAGATTTCTCCGTGTACCGGGTGGGGGCAGGACGGCCCCTGCGGAGCGAGTGCCTTGTGTCCCTGGAGGTGGATGGTCAGAAGGCGATGGGTTTCTGGGACACGGGGGCAGAGGTGACGCTGACCCGGTCTGACATAGTGGCCCCAGACCGGGTACTACCCCACACTCAGCTGACCCGGAAGGGCATAGACGGGTCCCCGTTTAAGGTGCCTGTAGCCAGGGTTCATCTGAAATGGGGGGCCAAGGAAGTTCTCAAGGAAGTAGGGGTGCACCTGCACTTGCCCACGGAAGTGCTGATGGGGAATGACCTAGAGGAGTGGCCCCATGAATCCCAGCAGGCTCTAGTCACCGCCTGTAGTCAGAGCCAGCGAGGGGCTGGCAACCTGGATCCAGGGAAGGACTCCCGACAGAGTCCTCAGTGTACCATCCCAGTGGACACGGGGTCCAGCCAAGCTGGGAGTCTGGACCTAGGCAAGGGCGGGGAGCGGGTCCCGATCCCTGCCCTAGCGGCTGAATTCCAGGCTGAGGTGCAGGCAGACCTCTCCTTGCAGAAGCTGAGGGACCAGGCTGGCCTCCGTGCAGCTCAGCCCCTGGGGAGAGGTGGCCAGGAGAGATTCCTGTGGGAGCGAGGATTCCTGTTCCGGGAATGGCTTCCCCCCAGGAAGGTGAGGGCATGGGGGGTCCAGCGGCAGCTGGTCGTCCCCCAAAAGCATCGCTACAAGCTGCTGTATCTGGCCCACGACGTCCCCTTTGTGGGCCACCGGGGGATCCGGAGCACCCGGCTGAGGCTGCTCCAACACTTCTATTGGCCGGGGATATTTGCAGCCGTGCAGCGGTACTGCCGGTCCTGCAACTCCTGCCAGAGTGGCGGGAAGGCTGAAGATGGGAGGAAAGCTGCTTGGGGGCCCCTTCCCCGTATAGAGGAGCCCCTGGGCTTGCTGAGAGAGTTATGGGAGGGGAAGACCTCGCTGGATGGAGCGTCAGGGGTGGAAGACGCCCTGGCTGTCCAGGGAAGGCTCACTGAGCTCATGGCCCCGGCCCGAGAGACCCTAGCCAGAGATCAAGGCCAGTGGGAGGGTGAATGCAAACACAGAGGACAGCAGGGCAGGGGATGAGTCATTATGCAAAGGGGGCTCTGAACCTGTCCAACGAGTTATCTCCCAGGGAGTGGAACAATGGGAAGGAGGGGAGTGGAGCCCTGGCTGGGGGCAGGGCTGGAAGGAAGAGTTAGTTTCTGTCTGGAATCATGGAGGAAGCAGCCCTGTGCTGCCTCCCAGCCACCAACAGAGTGCTGCTGTCCATGCAGCCCTCCCACTGTGCAGTGAACCTCTCTTCCACAGCCAGGAGGAGCCCCTGCCCCTGTCTGTCACTGGTTGGCTGAGAGGCAGGTCAGAACATGCTTTTCCTAACAGCCATAGCAGGAGGTGAGGCACTGGGAGGTATATCCTAGCCCCGGGCTCCAGAGCTGCTGCGGCCCAGCAGCCAGAGGTTCTCAGTTGGGTGCCAGTCCGCGGACTGGTGGTTGGGAACCACTGGTGTAGGTGGTGCTCTTGGCCAGTGAAAATGGGCTTTGCCATTTTTCCTCCTCACTTTGTAAAGTATTTTATAGTGTCTGTATTTCAAATTATTTTGTTGCCCAAATCTCTGACATGTTCTGATCGATATTTTAGCAGAGACTGTTGAGATTAGACTCGCTGTGTAATACATGGCATTTATGCAGGTTTCCTTGGATTTAGGAGGAGTTGCAAATTTGCAAAGTTGGAAAATTGTTTTGCTCCTTAGCCGTACAAAAAAAGATCTTCACTTTCAATTATGATTTTATTGGCCATATTATTTGTTTCTAACAGTAAAAACTGGGTGAGAAATTAATGAGGTTCAAAAAATAATTATGTAAGTTTATGGAGGATAGGTCCATCAGTGTATGTCTCCACAGAAAAGTTATTTCGGGATACCAGACGTATCCCGAAATAGCTACCCCATGTGTTTTGAACATGTCTGCTATTGCGAAACATAGCAGATGCACTATTTCGCCATCCCTGTAAACTTCATTCTACAAGGAGTAAGGGATGGCTCAAAATAGCGCTGTATTTCAGAATTTGGCGCTGTGTAGATAGCGCCAAATGACAAAATAAGCTATTTTGAAATAGACTCATAATAAGCTACGCAATTTGTGTAGCGCAAATTGCTTATCTTATTTCGAGTTTCAGGTGCTGTGTAGACACACCCGTAGTGGCTCTTACCTCAGATAGTCAGGAATGCAACCCATGCACTGTGTCTTCCTAGCCTCTGACTTCCAGAAGCTGAGAGTGGGCAACAGGGAGATGGATCGCTTGATGACTGCCTATTGTACTCATTCCCTTTCATGCATCTGGTATTGACTGCTGTTGGAAAAGAAGATGCTGGGCTAGATGGACCATTGGTCTTATCCAGTATGGCCATTCTCATGTTCTGCTATGGTTATAGATAACAGTCCATTTGTTTAAAAAAAAAAGTAAATTGTTGGAAACTTGTTTCAATACATAGATTATGGAAATTTTGTACCTTTTGATTTGCTGATGCACAAACCAGTTTAGAGTAAGTACTAAGCCAATATTTTAATTTTGGAATTTGTTCATCCCTTTGTTGTTGGATTACAGCAAGGATTAGTTGTCATCAGTCGACAAAATAGAGAATATTTTCCATTTACCAGAACACAAATTTAATGTAAATGTAAATAAAACTATTGTAGTTTGTTTTAGTGCCCACCCCCAACTTCATTTGCTATCCAAATTTTTTATTTTCTCGTTGTTTGTTATTTTAATTAAAACATATTTTTTGGCTGTGTAACTGCCTTTTTAAACATGGTTTAAGTATTAATTACTGGTAATCATTAGATTACAAATAATTATATAATTTTTACATGCCTACTTTTGAAGTATAAATCGTTCATTTTTCTTCTTCAGAAGGGGCGTTACACTCATTTGAAGCATAGAGGTAGTTTGTCTTTTTAATTAAGCTCAGTAGGCATGGTATAAACTTAAAACTGCATATTTGTGACAGCCAAATGTTTTGTAATATTTTTAAGAAGCCTACATGCTTCATTGTTGTCTAGTTGATGAAAAGAGACTGTTCTTGGGGCAGGCTAAGACACAGGTATTAACAGTGCCTAACTGTCTCAGGCTTTAGGTCCCATATCAGTAGAGCCCTGCAAATCCATAAATATCTGCTTTATATCAGTGAGTATTCACATCCACAGATGTCAATGCAGATGTGTGGCTCTTTTTTTGAATACAGATGTGGGTGTGGATACAAATGTTATATCTACCCAGAGCTCTACATATCAGTGGAGCTTTTGAGAATACAGTGGCAGATCCAGTTGCCTGGACATGGACTCCTAATAACCAATGACCCAGAGAGATCTAGATTCCCTGCCTCTTAGTGGGGAGACAGAGCATGGGCGGTGGGTCAAAGTAGGGCTTCTGCACAGGCCCCGTCCCTGTGGGAGCCAGGTCCCCCCCCCACCCACTCAGCACCACAGGGAGGTGGGGAGTCATGTGGCCCTAGCTTCCCTGGCCCCAGAGCATGGGGAGAGAGGGCAGCAAGTGGCACGTGACTCCAGGCTCCCCACCCCTAGAGCACAGAGAGGGCAGGCAGCACGCGACCCAAGCCACCCCTGCCCCAGAGCACGAGAATGGCAGGTGGCACGTGGTCCTAAAGTATGAGAGCAGGCAGTGCATAGCACCAGCCTTCCCAGCCCTGGAGCATGGGTAGGGTGGCACTCAGGGGCAGCAACACTCTGACCCCAGTACGCCTATAGTAGGCATTCTAGGTGTGGAGTATGAGTGGGGCCAGGCTGGCAGTTTGGGAAGACAAGGCTTTCCCCTGCCTATTTTACACATCACCCCTAAGGCAGAGCCACATTTTCCCATCTTAGAGATGAAGCAGTGGAGAGGTGTAAGATGGGAGGTAAGTGTTGTTTGCTAACTGGGAAGTCTGATTGAGGACATCAGACTGCTGAGCAAAGGGGGAGAGCTTTGGGTGTGACCTTCATTTTTCTGTATTAATTAAGGTTCTAGTCAACTAATACATCCTACTGTTTGACATAACTGACTGTCACTGCATATGCTTGTGGAGGTAGAGTGCTCAGTGAGATTGTATAAGTCTCCCTCAGTCGTCTGTCTCAGTGTTCTAGCCGAGCAGAGCTCACAGTGTAAAGGTAGCTTCAGGGGGTAGCCAAATTAGTCTGTTACAGAAACCACCAACAAATGGTCTAGTAGCACTTTATAGACTAACAAAACAGGTAGATGGCATCATGAGCTTTCGTGGGCACAGCCCACTTCTTCAGATGACCGGAGTGGGCTGTGCCCACAAAAGCTCATGATACCATCTACATGTTTTGTTAGTCTATAAAGTGCTACCAGACCAGTGTAAATAAAGGTAGAGTGCTAAAGGCCCAGAGGTCCAGTGTAAGGAGAGGGTGAAACCATATGATTTACTTTGGAGAAGGGAGTGGAGTCTGGCACACTGAAAGGGTCTTTCCAGAGAATGTTCCAAAGCTGAGACCCTAACACAATTATTGTGGATCTGTGACAATATTATCCTGAATTGACAGCTGGACTAGCACTCATATGAATGAGAGGTTTGCAGAATATTTAGCTGTTTGTTCAATACTTTATTGTTGCATCGAGTGAGAAAATGTTTTACTTTTTAGATTACCAGAAAGGTTGCCCTTTGCTTCTCTTCCTTTCCCCCTTTCAGTATATTGTATAGTGTAAATATTTAAAAATTTTTGGTCTAGCCACCAAATGCTACATCTTGTGTCACTGATATAAATTAATTTGAGGCTATGAGTTGTGTGCTCTGAGGAATGGTACCTCTCTTCTCTGAACCTAAGGTTGAGAAACAGGACTGTTACTCTTGCCCTGGGTGAGCAAGATTATGTTGGCACTGATGAGTTACTGTTGGGCTTCAGCATTTCCATCCTAGTGAAATTAATGGGAAGTAGGAAATTTCCTACTACTGAAATCCCTGTCAATTGGTTAACCAGTTAAAGTGGGGGGATGGGAGCCTGCTCTAGCCCCACTGGACTTCTGGAGTGCGCCCTCCCCTGCGCCACAGCTGGGCTGCAGCACCATCCATCCCTACCCCCCACCACAGACAAGGGCTACCAGCTGGCTGGTTGGAGCAGCCCCTGCCTGCAGTGAAGGGACCAAACCGGACCTGCTACGGTAAGTGGCTGCTCCAGCCGGCTGGTCAGAGTAGCCCCTACCTGCTGTGAGTAGGGTTGCCAGGTATCTGGTTTTGAACCAGACAGTCCAGTATTTGAGCTTTCTGTTCAGGAAACAAACTGAGAAAATATAAATGAGAAAATACAAATGTCCAGTATTTTCTAAACAAGATGTAATGTAGATTGTGATGTAATGTCAACTGTGTCTGGTATTTTTGTTGAAACCATCTGGCAACCCTAGCTGTGGGCCCCGTGGGGTTGGAGCAGCTCCCTGCCCATGGCGGGCAGGGAGCTACTCCAGCCCCTACTAGTTAACAAGAACCGGTAAGCCTCACCCATGAAGAGCGAGGCTTACCAGTTAACCATTCACATTCCTAGATATCTTCACTGCAAAAAGTGTGTGTGTGTGTTTTTTTAACAATGGGGGTAACTAATCTGCATTAGCTGTGCCATTGTAAAATACTAGGTAGGCCAGGTCAATGCTGTGTCTCTGCCTATGACCTTGTCTGATTTACCGCACAGTAAAACTACAGTGCTTTATCTCTGTTAGGATTTTAGGGTGGACTAGTTAGTGCATGTTATCCTGTGGTAAAAACACTTTTCTGGGCACTGAAAACAAAGTGTGTCATTGTTTCAGGCTATTTGCAAAGTTTAGGAAGACAACAGCATCAGTTACCCTTAATTAACATTTGAAAGTTCTCTCTCCAATGATGAATGCTAGAAACTGACTTTTTTAAAAGGAATGGTGTTTATATTCTGCATGTAAACATCTTGCAGGCTGCATAAGCACATCAGGTGGGGCTTGCTTTGTAGTCTGTCTAAATGTGGGAGAGAGAGGGAGCACAGTTTGTTGTTGAAAATTTATATCAGTAATTGATGATTGACTGACCCAAAGCCTGCCATTGAATTCAGCAGGCTCCGGATCAGGCCCTTCATCTTCCTTACTGATCCATGAAAATCACTGTTGCCATGGTTCTCTAGAGAGTTGGTGGGAGCTTTCCTGATAGACCACAGAGTGAAGCATTCTGAGAAACAAATAGTGGATTTCAAATTGGTACTGCAAGAGCAGGTAGTGCATGAAATAGGATATTTCTCTTATGAAGTGGTTCTCAAAATGAAATATTAGAGAATCACTGCGTTAGTTGTTAAATGAATTGGTTCTTTTTTAAAATGTTATTTTCAATTGAACATTGTTTCTCTCTGTGCTTGAGTTTAATAACATAGTTTGCCTGTTGTTTATTTAACAGGCATACAGGAGTTTCCAGAAAACATCAAAAACTGTAAAGTTTTGGCAATTGTTGAGGCCAGTGTAAATCCAATTTCAAAGTAAGTTGCATTTTGGTGAAAAAAGCCTAACTCTTCTTACTATTTAGTGTATTGTATGCTTGTATAGTTATATATGGAGTTAGTAATGCCACCTATAGTTGCCAAGCAGTTCCCATTATAAGATGCTCTTCTTCAGTTGCTTACAACTTTGCCATATTTTAACTGTCTAGGCTGAAATGTTCTGTGCTGGGCATTTGCTTCAGATTGAGTTTAATATAGTATTCCCAGTGCTCCAGGATTGACCTAGAGTCTACAGGAATTAAAGATTAATCTTTAATGTCATGTGATAAAACCTCCCAGACATACATCCTACCAAAGTTGGTAATCCTAGCTTGATTAAAGCTTCAGCAAAAACAATTTAACCATTTCCAAGAACAAAGTTAGAGGAAAAATATATATTTGCCCCTGGTTTAAAAAAAAAATCCAAGTAAACAAAAAAACGGAATTCTTATGACTGTTTCATTGAGATGCTTGAGTGCCCCCATGCTTTGGAGCAGCAACTTGAAATTTAGCATGGAGATACTATGTCCCTGTGTTTGTATGAAAATTTGTGCAAGTTATAAAACTTTGACAAATTGCATTTGCCACAACAAATAATAGAATAATTATTGTATTGCAGTAACTTGCTAACATTTGGCAGGTAAAGTCTCCAGAGAGTCCATCTGCATTGAGCAGGGTTAAGCCCAGTGCTGTAGGCACTGAGCAGGATTTTACCTGCAATTACTGATCCTGGTGTCTGTAGCACTGGCAATGAAACTAAGAACAAGGAGATTTGTCTCTAGTATCCATTCAGCATAGAGGAGGAAGCAGCCTGACTGAAATGCAGATGGGACAAGCACTGAGCAAGAGTGGGAAGATAGATTAAATTTGGACAGCAAGCTGAGGCAAGGTAATTGGTCCGAGAAAATGAGATTGAAGTCATTGTTGAGGGAGAGACAGGACTGGCACAGGGACAGGCAGGATCAAGCAATGGCAAAAGTTACAAGATTCACAAGGGAAAGCAACAGAAGAGAGTGTCCACAAGAAAATACCCCCTCCAGAATCTGGAATTGAACTCAGGATCCCTGGGGCTCTTAGAACTGTGTCTGTTTTCATTTGTGACCCTCTAAAAATTCCCAGTGATGGTTCAGACCCTTTGGAAATCTTAGACAAAGTCTGTGCACTCCCAGGGATCCACAGACTACAAGCCATTGAAAATCACTGATCTAGACTCTAGCCTGTTTCACAGAGCACAAATGATGGACCATTTTGCCCAGTTTCTGGAAGTAGTGGTAGCACAGGTGGTATCTCTAGTGAAAATGACCATCAGTCCACTTCTACTCTTAAAAAAAAACAAACAATCTCAAGGAATTTTACTAAGTTTTCACTAGCCTTGGTATCTCCACTGAGTGCATCTTCCACAGTGGGATGCAATGTGAAAACAAGTCTTTTAGATAGGTAAACCATAACCTGTTCATTCCATTGAAAAACAAAGGCTTTGAAACTGATCCTGATATGAAAAGATAGCCAGTGCAGGCTGAGACTGTCTTGTAAAAACGATGATACACCTTATTTTTAACAGGTATGTAAAGAAACTATATTGTATTGTAAGAGAATACAACATAGTGATTTATGCTTCATTGAAACGAAAACACTGCCTTTTTTTTTAATGTAGGCTTCCAGATGGATTTTCCCAACTGTTAAACCTAACCCAGCTGTACCTGAATGATGCTTTCCTTGAGTTTTTGCCAGCCAACTTTGGCAGGTAAGTTTAGTTTGCGTCTGAAAACCTGCAATATTAAGTTTTGCTTCTTAACTACTCAAAAAAGCTTTTGCTGGCTCTTACAGAATAGGAGGTAAATCTCGAACAAGTTTTTATGTGCCATGTAGCTTCAAGCAACATTCTCTTTAATAGATCTTCCTAAGTGTTCTATTTCTACTCTTGAGAAACTTTACCAAACATTACTTAGTGGGAAATAACAATTAGACACTTGTCTCACTTTTATAAGGGGAGTCTGCTTGTTTTTAATTATGAGAAACTAATCTTGCTGAAATTCAGCTTGCTCACCATTTAGTTGTTGGAATAGAGCAAAACAGTGACTTCATCTTCAGCAGTCTACTTATGACTATTCCATTCATTTTTATAGACATATGTTTTTATACATCAGTACACTTGTGTAATTCAGTGATTCCTGAACACTTAGTGCTTAGAAACATATTCACTATCAGTTATCTCAGAACCCTGAGTTATAGGTTCTGCCCAAGATGGAACTGGGTTACCACTGAGCCCTCTGATTCACCAGTCTGTGCTTCCTCTCACATGGTGCTCCTGTGATAAGCTGCCAAGCTTGCATTTACCCGAACATTCACACACTCAGGGATACACTCACCTGCACTTATGTGCAGGCTTTCTGACAGACAGCTGCATGAACCAACAATAGAGAGGCTACTGCCAAAATAACCGCCAGCTTTCCAGCTCTTCTCCCTGCCCACCCCAAGTATAAATCCAAAATTATACCATATTGCGCTACACAGGGAACTGTACAGTGTAAACTCAAAGAGTTTGCCTCTCAATATAAGAGAAAATGCAACAGTCCCTTGAACTAAGATTCCCAAACACTGCACTGTAAATTTTTTGGTTTAGATTAAAACATGAAATATATTTATGAATTACAGATTGTAAGTGATAGCAAACAGATCAAAGAAGATGACTTAGTAAATGAACAAACATGCAAACTAAGTTTAATATACTTGAAAGATCTGATTTGAGTTACCAGTCTCTCACCCTGAGTGATGTTACAAGCAGGGTGCAGGTTCTTAATTCACAAGCTATACTTGCTTTGCAGCTTGGAATCCCCAGGTTTTTCTTACATGGGCTAGAAATGCCTCTAGCCTCGGTCTAGCACTTTCCCCAGTTTAGTCTTTTCCTTAGGTGTTTCCAGGAGTTTTCTTTCATGCAGAATAAAGAATAAGAGATGATGATGTCACTCTCTGTCTTACATAGTTTAGCTTATTGTGGGAACCCTTTGTCCCAAACTCAGTTTAAGAAAAAACACTGGTATCCAAGATGGAATCCAGAGTAATTTGGCCTGGTTACATATTGTTGAATACCTTGCTGAGTCATAGCAGCCATTGATTATAAGCTAGCCAAAACATTCACAGGAAGGGTAAGTTCTTCCAGAATCCATTGTATTTGCTGGTGGGCCATCAGCACAGTCAAGCTTCTTCATTGTTGTACCAGAAAGATTATTTGTGGTGTCATTCAGAGTAATCATGTTCTGAGATACAGATACATAGTGTTCTTAACTTTAGATACAAAACTGATATATACATACAAATAGGATAATCATATTCAGCAAATCATAGCTTTTCAAATGATACCTCACATGTCCTCTCTGGTACAGAATGCATCATAAATATGCCATAATCCTATACTGAAGAATATGGGATGCAATGTCATATCCTGTGGTAAGCAAATTTGCTCTAATTAGATTAACATGAGGAAAACACTTATACCCTGCCCAACTCTGGGTTAATTCTTCAGTGCAAAAAACAATATGATGGTATAAGTAAGAAGATAATCATTTTTGGGTCAGTACTGTCTGTCCTTTCCTCTTTCCTCTTTTGGTTTGGACACATCTGCTATGTAGCAGTCTTCTTCCCTGTTGTTTCTGGCTCTTTCTTTCAACCCTTTTCCCCTCCTGTGTCCCACCCAAACTTTTCTTTCAGGAGCACACTAATTTACACCTGCTGAGGATCTGACCCTTGGAGTCCAAGTGACTGTGATCCTATAATTCTGGTCAATTCAGTAGAGAGCAGAAGCATAGCACTACTCTTCTAGAGGTGCTGTAGTAGTTGGGCAACCGATAGACACTCAGTAAAATGCAAGAACAAAATTAGTATGTTAGTGATGCATTTACTGTGACATATGCTTTTAGGCTTATGTTGACCTAGATCTCTCTTAGGTTTATATTCATTTCCTGAACTTACTATTTTTTAAAAAATCACTGTACATTTAACATTCTGAGTACAAATAGGTTGAAGGGAAGATGAGTTTTCTTCACTCTTAGAACTGAGTCATTAGACATGTCTATTCTTTGAACTGGAGGTGTAAATTCCATCTTGAGGACATGCCTGCTTGTTCTTATTGAGCTAGCATGCTAAAAACAGAGTGTAGCTACAGCAGGAAGAGGGCCTACCTACCCCAAGAATGATCACATGTGAGCTATTGGGTAGGTCCTGGAGGTGGCTAGCCCCCTCACACTACCTTGACTATCCTTTTTCACTGTGCTAGGGCAGGTACGTCTCGTCAAGCTGGAATTTACAGCTATGGCTTGAAGTGTAGACATACTGTCATGGTGTTCTGGGTATAAATCAGACCTTCTCTCAGGCTGTCGGGTTGGTGGGTGCCTGCTTGCTTGCTGTCCCCTATGGTCATTCTGGAGTATAGTGGTCCCTAGTGTCACAGCCTTCCCTTTCCTTTTTGGAAAAACCAAACTCTGACCGTGGTTTAAGTTGTGATGAGGGGAAGCTGTATACCCAATTTGGTGGTCCTAGCTCTTACCCTTCAGGAGGAGTTCTTGAACAAACAGACTGATGAATAGATAGATGCATAAACTCTCTCAAATATATAGTAGATATACATAGGATTAAAAGACGCAAATAAAAAATAAAAATTGATATTGTTACAAGCAAATACTAGTGAAAATATATTTCTAGTAGTGTAAAACTTATGCTTGCAAAGTACAGGATTTGTTCAAGATGGTTTCTCTCACCAATCTAACGAGCACCTCTGCCTAAGAATTGTATGCATCCTGTAAAATTGGTTTGTTATCTTGTCTCCTTTGCCTCACCTCAACATTTTTGATTTGCACCCACCAGTTATATCTGTCTTTTTAGACTCTAAACTTTTTTTGGACAGGAACTGCAATTTATCATCTTTATACATCACCTAGCAAAATGAGATCCAATGTGGTTGAGGATTATAGATGGCACTACAATATAAATGTGTTATAATATATTTTTTGAAATTAAAAATTAATGGAAATTGGGATGCAAATCTCTTAATAGCTATGAAAATCTCAGACTTGTTTTTTAAAATATACATGTACTGACTTAAAACAACTTAATTTCTAGGCTAATAGAGCTGAACAGGAATTATTAACACATTTTACAGCGTGAATTGTTACATTTAGCCCTCCCCCCTAACACACGCACACATTTTAAACTGCGAAGTTTACAACAGAATTTCCTGGGATAAGGTGGCCGAGAGAGCATCTTTTTTGGAACTTATCATTTATTCTTACATTTGTCTCTTATTCTGATCTGTAGAAGAGCTCTGAGAGGCTCAGAAGCATGTCTCTCATTCTAACAGAAGTGATCACAGCCACTTTTCTCTAATATCCTGGAACTAACATTGCTATAGCTACACTCCATACAGTAAGATTTCCTATTTAGTAATGTGATCAACATAAGAATGGCCATACTGAGTCACACCAAAGTTCCATCTAGCCCTGTCTTCTGACAGTGGCCAATGCTAGGTGCCTCCAAAAGGAATGAACAGAACAGATAATCATCAGTACTGTCACCCACTCCTGGCTTCTGACAAACAAATGCTAAAGACTCCATTCCTACTCAGCCTGACTAATAGCCATTGATGGACCTATCCTCCATAAATTTATCTAGCTCTTTTTTTTAGCCCTTTTAAAGTCCTGGCCTTCACAACATCAACTAGCAAAGAGTTCCACAGGTTGACTCTGTGTTGCATGAAAAAGTACTTCCTTTTGTTCCTTTTAAACCTGCTACCTATTAATTTCATTTGGTGATCTCTAGTTCTTGGGTTATGGCAGGAGTGGGCAATAATTTTTGGCCAGGGGACATTTTTGAAGTGGCCCCAGGCCAGGCCAGAAAGGGCGAGGCCAGAATGCTTCTGGGTTTCCCCATCCCCAGACGATAATTGGTCTGGGGGCGGGGATCCCCTTTGCCCACCCTTCCCAATAGGAACCCATGCCCCTGGCAGGGCGGGAAGAGACTTCACACACTCCCCCACCCCCAGGCCCTGATTGGCCTGGAGGCAGGGGAAGTGTGGGAAGCCTCCTCCCACCCTGCGAGCAGTGCATGGCGCTTTTGAAGTGCCGCAAACTCCTTGCAGGGCTGAGACAGGGTGAAGGAAGCTTTGTGCAACTCCCCCTCCCTGAGGCCCTGATTGGCCTGGGAGTCGGGGGGAGCATGCGAAACCTCCTCTCACCCTACCCCTGCCCTGCGAGGAGAACACGGCACTTCAAAGTGCCATGCACTGCTTTCAGGGCGAGAGGAGACGTCACATGCTCCCCTGCCCCAACTCCTAATTGGCCTGGGGGCGGGGGAGCTGTGCGAAGCTTCCCTCGCCTTGCTCCCGCCCTGCGCAAGCATACAGCACTTCGAAGTGCCATATGGTCCTCGCAGGGCAGAAGAGAGGGAGGAGGAAACTTCACATGCTCCTCCTGCCCCCAGGTCAGTCAGGGCTTGGGGGTGGGGGAGAGCATGACGTCTCCCCCCATGCTGCGAGCAGCGCAGGGTGCTTCAAAGCACTGCGTGCTGCTCACAGGGCAGGAAGAAGCTTTGCGTGCTCCCCCACCCCCAGGCCCTAATTGGCCTAGGGGTGGGGGAGTGGCAGGGCCTCCGTGGGCCGGATCAACCCGCTTGGCGGGCCAGATCCAGCCTACAGAGGCCCTTTTGCCACCCTGGGTTATGGAAGAAGTAAATAACTTTTCCTTATTGACTGTCTCCATACCAGTCATGATTTTATAGACCTCTGTCATATTCCCACTTAGTCTCCTCTTTTCTAAGCAGAAAAGTCTCAGTTTTTTTAATTTCTCTTCATATGGCAGCCATTCCAAACCCCTGGTCATTTTTGTTGCCCTTTTTCTGAACTTTTTCTAATGCTAAGATATCTTTTTGAGATGAGGTGACCACATCTTCATTCAGTGTTCAAGATGTGGGCATACCATGGAATTATACAGAAGCTATAAGATTTTCTCTGTCTTATTCTTTATCCCTTTTTAAATTGTTCCTAACATTCTATTTGCTTTTTTTGACTGCTGCTGCATATTGAGTATGTTTTCAGAGAACTATCCACAATGACTCTCACTCTTGAGTCTCAATAGCTAATTTAGTCCCCATCATTTTGTATGTATAGTTGGAATTATTTTTCCAATGTGCATTACTTTGCATTTATCAACATGAAAATTCATTTGCCATTTTGTTGCCCAGTTTCCTAGTTTTGTGAGATCCTTTTGAAGCTCTTCACAGTCTGCTTTGGTCTTAGCTATCCTGAGCAGTTTAATATCATCTGAAAATTTTGCCACCTTGCTGTTTACCCCTTTTTTCCAGATGATTTATGAATTTGTTGAATAGAATTGGTCCCAGTACAGACCCCTGCGGGACACCACTAGTTACCCTCTCCATTCTGAAAACTGACCATGTATATCTACCCTTTGTTTCTTATTTTTTAACCAGCTCTCAGTCTGAGAGGATCTTTCCTCTTATCCTATTCAGATACTTAATTAGTCTTGTGTATGAATAGAATTACAGAAAGAAACAAGAAATTGCAAGAATAGTGAATTTTTCAGCTATACATGTTACACATTTAAAAATACTAAAAATGAGGGAATAAACTAGAATTGAAATTAAACCTCCAAAATGTGCTTCAAAAACATTTTTATTTCCTGTTGTACATTCTGCAGATTTATTGGCATCTGTCTTAGGCACACTTTGATACACATTTAAGATTTATATATATAAAGTTTTATATAAATAATATACTGATTAATGTTCTTTTTTCATGTTTTGTAAACACAGCTGAGCTTTAGTTAGCTGTTACTCTAAATGTGGAAACAAAGTGTAAATGTCATGTGATGTCTGCTTAATTTACCTGGAGCGAGCATTGTCAAAATGGAGCTTAAATATAAGCCATTTGGCTATCTCACTCACTGGTGCACCAAATAACACTCTTCTAGCCACAGGATTTTCTGGCCTTTCTTCGAGGTTTTGATATTATTTCTTCCCCCTCTTCCCTCCCCTCCCCCCCGCCCAAAAAAAGAACAACACTTGTTAAGGAGATGTTCAAAATATCATTTGTGTCCTTTCTTGTGTCCTGGAGTCTTTTGCAAGGGCCTGTCTGTTCCCCCAGAGGATTATGCTCCCATCTGCCTGGGATTCAAGTCATTAGTAAACCTTTCTGATCTTGTCTCCTTCCTAGCGTGCTGCCCGTAGGATTACACTCTGCAGGCCATCTGTCAGAGTCACATTGAAACTGTGTTCTTTCCCCTGCCCCAGGACTTCTTCCTTCCCTTCCTCCTGCAACTCCCACCTTCAGTTGAACTGCTTTCTCACTTTTATGAGAATCAATTGATCTTCAAGCTATCAAGGTGATCAGGTACAGTCAGCTAGATAATTTCATGGAGGTTAGGTCCATAAAAGGCTATTAGCCAGGGGATAAAATGGTGTCCTTGGCCTCTGTTTGACAGAGGCTGGAGAGGGATGGCAGGAGACAAAGCGCTTGATCATTGTCTTCGGTCCACCCCCTCTGGGGCACCTGGTGCTGGCCACTGTCGGCAGACAGGATACTGGGCTAGATGGACCTTTGGTCTGACCCGGTACGGCCGTTCTTATGTTCTTATGTCAAAATGGAAGGGGAAGTCATTCCTGACAAACCCGATTGCCTTCTATGATGAGATAACAGGCTCTGTGGGTATGGGGAAAGCAGTGGATGTGATATACCTTGACTTTACTAAAAGCTTTTGATATGGTCTCCCACAGATTCTTGCCAGAAAGTTAAAGTAGTATGAATTGGATGAATGGACTTTAAAGTGGATAGAAATCTGGCTAGATCGTTGGGCTCAATGGATAGTGATCAATATCTAGTTGACAGCTGGTATCAAGTGGAGTGCCCTAGGGGTCGGTCCTGTGGCTGGTTTTGTAAAACATCTTTATTAATGATCTGGGTAATTCAATGGATTGTACCCTGAGCAAGTACACGGCTGACGCTAAGTAGTGGGGGTAGGTAGATGTGCTGAAGTGTGGGGATAGGGTACAGTGACCTAGACAAATTGAAGGATTGGGTCAAAAGAAATCTGATGAAGTTCAGCAAGGACAAGTGCAGAGTCCTGCGCTTAAAACAGAAGAATCCCGTAAACTGCTACAGGCTGGGTACCGACAGGCCAAGTGGCAGTTCTGCAGAAGATGACCTGGGGATTACAATGGCCAAGAAGCTGATATGAATCAACAGTGTGCCCTTGTTGCCAAGAAGGCTAATGGAATATTGGGCTGCATTAGTAGGAACATTGCCAGCAAATTGAGGAAAGTGAGTATTCCACTCTATTTGGTACTGGTGAGGACAGATCTGGAGTATTGCATCCAGTTTTGGGGTCCCACTACAGAAAGGATGTGGACAAATTGGAATATGTCCAGCAGAGGACAATGAAAATTATTAGGGAGCTAGGCCGCCTGACTTAGGAGGAGAGGCTGAGGGAACTTGCCTTATTTCATTTGCAGAAGAGAAGAATGAGGGGGGACTTGATAGCAGCCTTTAACTACCTGAAATAGGTGGGGCAGGGGGTGGGGTGGTTCCAAAGAGGATGGAGCTATGCTATTGTCTGTGGTGGCAGATGACAGACTGAAGAGCAGTGTTTTCAAGTTGTAGTGGGGGAGTTCTAAGTCGGATATTAGGAAAAGCTATTTCATTAGGTGGGTAGTGAAGCACTAGAATGAGTTACATAGGGAGGAGGTGGAATCTCCATCCTTTCAGGTTTTTAACACCTACCCTGACAAAGATCTGGCTGTAATCATTTAATTGGCGTTAAGGATGTTAAATTGTGGTTAATTGACTAGTCGAGTAGTCGATGGAATTTCCTATTGGGGCTCTTGTACATTTCAAAGGAGGAATGTGGAAGTCTGTGTGCAGCCCGGGGCCAGCGGGAAGTCCCGGGCTGCACATGGGCATGCCTGCTTTGAAATGTACAAGAGTCCCCAGCCAGGACTGTGCATTTCAAAGCCACAGTGCCCTCATGGAGCCCAGGGACAGCAGGGGACTCAGAGTACCCCACTGATCCCAAGCTCCATGCTGCGCTGCGCTGTAAGCATGCTGCAGAATTTCAGTGGAACCTGGGATTAGCTGCTACTTCGGCGTTTCAAAGGGGCTCAGCTGTGGGGCACTGCCCCTTTGAAATACAGAGGCAGCGTTTTAATGGGGCAGCGCCGCATAGCTGAGCCGGGGATCAGCTGTGCGGCGACTGCCCTTTGAAACGCTGCCTTGGGGTTTCAAAGAGGCAGCACTGCACAGCTGATCCCTGGCTCAGCTGTGCAGTGCTATCCCTTTGAAGTACCCCTCTCCCCCTCCCCCCGTGCTGCCTCTATCTGATAGATGCAGCAAGGGGGGGAATTGACTAGTCGACTGACTATCGGGTAAGCATTTACTATTGATATCCTATTGACAGCCTTAGTTGGCGTTGGTCCTGCTTGGTGAAAGGAGTTGTACTTGATGATCTCCTGAGGTCTCTTTCAACCTTAATCGTCTATGATTCTATCATGTGATCTGTAGTCTGATAGCCTCAGGTGAGAGGTAGCTGGTTAGTCTGATTGGGCCCAGCTGATTGGGAAGAACTCAACTGCCACTGAGGCTGAAAAGTGTTGAGGGAGCCAGCACTTCATAGGAACAGGGGATTAGGACAGTGAAGCTAACTATACTATTTATATATTTTGTTTGTCTCTATGGGTATGTCTACATAGCAGGGCTAAAGTTGAATTAAGCTACACAACTTCAGCTACATCAGTTGTGTAGTTTAAGTTGAAATAGCTTAATTTGGCTTTTTTCAGAGTAAGAAGTCTTCCAGCTTGACATTATTTCAAAATAAAAGCTTGTAGTGTAGACACTCACTATGTTACTTCGGAATAACATCAGTTATTTTGAAATAACGCTGCTGTGTAGATGTACCCCTAAGGTGGTACAGGACCGTTGTTGTTTCCTAAATAGGATAGTTATTCAGATCTAAATTACACATTAAAATTTTCTGGAGTGTTATTTGTATGTCTTCAATTAATTCAGACCTTCTCTAAGGAAATGCTTCATTTAATCATCATATACATTTATTTAAAGGCAGAGATAGACATTAAGGATGTTTTCTACTCTACCAAGTAAAGCCCTATGTAGGTGGAGTGATGAATGACTGAGGAGATGAATGCCAACCTCCTCAACCCCCCAAAACCAGAATAAAGGTACTGATCTTCTAAACCTCTTTCTCATGCTTAGTCTGTGAATGCTATTCCAACCTGTTCATAAACACAAATCTACCCCCTTAGCCCACCGCCAAAGTGGTCTCCTGTTCCAGTCCATGTGGCAGCAGTGCAGATACCTACCTTTTCCTGATATATAGGATAGGCACAGCTAGGCTTTTATAGCCACTCAGTCAGTGGACTCCCTGCTCAGCTACATGTCCTATTTTGTATCTCCGAGAGTTTGATGTGTCTCTCAGTAGTTGGAAACAGCTGAAGAGATAATTTGAATGTAGGAGAAAATGGGTAAGTCGAAGGAAGACAACAGAAACAACACTGTCTCTGTTCTTTCAGTGACTCATGTAGTAGGAAGCAGTGGTTTGATAGCGCAAGATGCAGATGAGGATAGAAGAATGGGAGATCATTTCCAGTAGTATTCTAGGAGATTCACAGATACTGAGGATAGCATGAAGTGAATCGAAGGGCCTTCAGGCCTTATCAGGAAGGCAAAGAGATCATTCAGTGGGTTCAAGAAACCTTGGGCAAGCTGCAAAACAAATGTTCTAATTGTCAATTTGAATTATTATATGTATTTCCTGGTCCATGATAGGCAGAATGTTGCAGAAGCTCTCCCAGAGTTTTAACTTCATAGCCATAGATTATCTAAAGATGCCATGGTGCCAAGACCTAAGAGATATGCCTGGTGAAAGACCCATCATTCTGCTTGTCACAAAATGATCTGCTTAGGCGAACTAAGTTTTCCTTGACATACTAACTCACCAGCACAAGTGATCTAGATATAAGGGAGTCGAACCCCCCCTTTACAAAAAAAGGAGGGTATGGAAGAGGAGATGCTGACATATACCATCTTCTTTAAAGATAAAGTGCAGCTTAGGCCATACCCAACCTTTCTCCCAAAGGTACTCTTGGAGTTTCACATGGGTCAACACATAGTTTTCCCAGTCTTCTATCTGAAGCCTCATGCGACCAATGATGAACGATGTCTGCATGCACTAGATGTCAGGAGGACCCTAGCATTCTAGCTGGAAAAAACAAAGCCCTTCTAGAAGTCCACATACAGCTGTTTGTGGCTTATGTGGATGGGATGAAAGGCCATCTGGTGTTGTCCCAGATGATATCCAGATGCATCTGCATGTGTTAAGACTTTGTGGGCATTCCGGTCCCAGATTTAGTCAAGGCTCATTCAACTAGGGCCAAACACCTCATCTGCAGCCTTTCAGGTGAATGTCCTAATCCACAGAATCTGTCCAGCGGCAACCTGGTCATCGGTACAAACCTACAGCCCTCTATGTGATCATGTAAGGCGATGCAGCCTTTGGTAGAGTGCTGTTGCAATCTGCATGTTCTTGAGTCTTCTACCCGCCTCCACAGACATTACGAGCAATCACCTATGTTGAATGGACATAAGCAAGCACTCAAAGAAGAAAAAAGAGTTACCTGTTTCTGTAACTGGTGTTCTTGGAGATGTGTTGCTCATGTCCAGTCAGCCTCCCACTCTCCGTCCCTGCTGCCAGAGTCTTTCTGGCAAAAAGAAATGAGGAGGGAAGAGCGCTCTATATAGCATGGCATATGTACTCCACTCCAGGGGTCACTGAAACCCAGGCCCCCACTGGTAGTACTGAGGGAAAATCTTTGGGTGCTGGTGCATGTGGCAAGCACACACACCTATGTGGAATGGACATGAGCAACGCATCTCAAATGCCATCTATAGAAACAGGTAATTGTTTTTTCTTCATGTCCACTGAAAGTAGAACAAGACACCATGAGCATAATCTGCAGCAAGGGTGATTTAGGTTAGACATTAGGAAAATGTTTCTAACTAAGAATAGTAAAACGTTGCAATAGGCTTCTAAGGGAGGATGTGGAATCACCACCTGAAGATTTTTAAGAACAGGTTGGACAAACATCTGTCAAAGATGATTTAGTTGTACTTGATCATGCTTCAGCACAGGGGGCTGAGCTTGATGATTTCTTGAGGTCCTTACTAGCTCCATATTTCTATGGTTCTCTGATGGGTATTTGTGGGAATAGAGACAAGAGGTATTGTTTTAATGTAGCTTTATGTACAGAATATGTGGTGTAGTTTTAACAGATTCTCTATATCAGAATTTGTGTTGTAATTGGTTTTCCTTAATCCTACTCTTTCCCTCTCAAATGACCTTTTGTTTTGATGTCTTTGGAGAATGTATATAAACTAAGAATTGTTTGGAACATGTAAAAAAATCTGTAGGTAGAGGAAAACACAGCAGTGTGATTACAGCAGTGTGACTTTTTGTACAGACTGTTTTTTCAGTCTTAAATTTAAAAAAATTGTGGGTATAAATGATTTTGAGTACATTTTGTACAACTATCTTTCAATACAATGTTTGTTTCTATCACAGTTTCTGTTTTGACAGAAAATAGCAATATTTCACCTTTTAATGGTCAGTCATTCTGTTGTTTATTTATATTACAGGCTAACTAAACTCCAGATATTGGAACTTAGAGAAAACCAGTTAAAAATGTTGCCAAAGTAAGTACAGATGAAATATTTGAAGTACATGCCTGCTTTGTTTTCAGTTCCTTCTTATGCTCAGTCTTTTCCTTGTCCTGGCTTTCCAAATTGACTTTTATTCTCTGATCTGGAGCCCAATGGACTGCTTGATCTTCTGCCTCAGATAACTAGAGTATTTCCTGACTAGTACTGTGTTGATATTCCCCTCTTTCCCCCGTCAAAGGGATTGTGTCCCAAAAATTGTGCCTTAAATCTAGTTGTGTGAATGTTATGATTCCAGCTAGGGATGTTAAAATGCATTTATTTAGCGGTTACAGGCTGCCCCCAACTTGCGACGTGATTGGTTCCGGAGATTGCGTCGCAAGTTTAGGGTGTCGTAACTCGAGTCTGCATTTACGACAGGCATCGTACGCTGTCGTAAATGCGGGGCTGAGGATGTAAGTCGGGGGATTTCCATCCTTTCCACACTTACGGAACAGGCTGTAAGTGGAGGGGGTAGTAACCTGGGGCTGTCGCAAAGCGGGGGCCTCCTGTATATGTTTATGGGGGGGGAAGCGCCCCAGGAACTGGTGCACATGGGGAGACAGCTTATAAAATGGCTTCCTACAAGCATCAGCTCCTGCAGAGCCATTCTGCTCTCCCATCCCTATACTGCTGGGGGGAGGGGACAGGTGGGAGCTGGTACGTTCAAGGAGCTGTCTTTTAAACCAACTCCCCTGTGAGCGTCGACTCCCACCCCACACTGATACAGAGGCAGTGGGGATGCGGTACATATAGCCATGTAAACATTCACATCCCTAATTCCAGCTAAAAATGTCATATATTGTAATCCATCAATTTCCCTCTCTAGAAATCTTGGCAAATTTTATTGTATTACTTACTCTTACTCTCTGTGTGTGCATGCATAAAGTTATTTTAATGGCACTAAATCTTTTTACTTTACCGTTGAAATCTTTTGTGGCTATTATTCAAATTCTAACATTAGATACAATGTATGTGGGATTAATAGACACTTAGGCTATATCTAGACTCCATGGCTCCGTCAACGGTGCCATGTAAAATAGTTTATTGGGCATAGTAAAAGAAGCGGGGATTTAAATAATCCCCGCTTCATTAAAATAAACATGGATGCCGCGCTGTGCCGACGATCAGCTGATCCGGCATGGCGTGGCAGTCTAGACGCGGCGCGGTCGACAAAGGCTTCCTTTGTCGACTGCTCCGGTAAAACATGCTGCGCTGTGCCGGATCAGCTGATTGTCGGCACAGCACGGCGGCCATGTTTATTTTAATGAAGTGGGGATTATTTAAATCCCCACTTCTTTGACTATGCCGAATAAACTATTTCACATGGCTCCGTTGACGGAGCCATGTAGTCTAGACATAGCCTTACTGTTCAGAGTGACTGAGTGAATGTGATTCACTTGTTTTTGAACAGTTTTAGAACATAAGAACATAAGAATGGCCATACTGGGTCAGACCAAAGGTCCATCTAGCCCAGTATCCTGTCTGCTGACAGTGGCCAGCACCAGGTGCCCTAGAGAGGGTGGACCGAAGACAATGATCAAGCGATTTGTCTCCTGCCATCCCTCTCCAGCTTCTGACAAACAGAGGCCAAGGACACCATTTTATCCCCTGGCTAATAGCCTTTTATGGACCTAACCTCCATGAAATTATCTAGCTTCTCTTTAAACTCTATTATAGTCCTAGCCTTCACAGCCTCCTCTGGCAAGGAGTTCCACAGACTGACTACACGCTGTGTGAAGAAGAACTTTCTTTCTTTTATTAGTTTTAAACCTGCTACCCATTAATTTCATTTGGTGTCCTCTAGTTCTTCTATTTAGGGAACTAATAAATAACTTCTCTTTATCGGCCCTCTTCACACCACTCATGATTTTATATACCTCTATCATATCCCCCCTCAGTCTCCTCTTTTCTAAACTGAAAAGTCCCAGTCACTTTAACCTCTCCTCATATGGGACCCGTTCCAAACCCCTAATCATTTTAGTTGCCCTTTTCTGAACCCTTTCCAAGGCCAAAATATCTTTTTTGAGGTGAGGAGACCACATCTGTACATAGTATTCAAGATGTGGGGGTACTATAGTTTTATACAGGGGCAGTAAGATATTCTGAGTCTTATTTTCTGTCCCTTTCTTAATAATTCCAAGCATCCTATTTGCCTTTTTGACCGCCGCTGCACACTGTGTGGAAGTTTTCAGGGAACTATCCACGATAACTCCAAGATCTCTTTCCTGATTTGTCGTAGCCAAATTAGCCCCCATCATACTGTATGTATAGTTGGGGTTATTTTTCCCGATGTGCCACCCTGCAATCAGCACTCGATGTCACGGACTTGGCCGTTCCGGCTGCTGCTACAGCCATAGTCATGTGGTGAGCATCCTGGTGCCAATCCTTGGGTATCCCTAAGGAGCTACAGATCAAGGTTGAGGACTTGCCATTTGATAAGAATGAGGGTTTTTTGGCTAAGACAGATGAGGTCCTGCATTCTGTGAAGGATACATGAACTGCCTAATGCCTTTTGGAATGTACACACCAAGTAAAAGGAGATGCTATACACCTTATCAGAAGCTGTGAGACACTGGCTTTAGTTGACCTCAATTCAGACATTTTGATATTAACATATCTAAGCCTGGACCAGCTCTCTGGGGACCACCACAGGGCCAGCCTCTGACCACCTACACACCCAAGAAGCAATTTTGAGGCTTTGGTTGAGCATCTGCACAACCTCGTCCAAGACAAAGTGCTAGCTCAGTCACCAGCTATTTTCCTGCACTGATTGCACCCATATTACAATCAATAGGCAGCAATAACAGATCGAAGGGTCCAGCAAATTATTCCAGAGGGATATGCCATTCCATTTCTGCCCATCCCCCTTCAGGGGCCTCTTCCACGAGCTTCTTCTGCAGCATAAGGCGAACATCTTTGTCTATAGGAGTTCTAGAGCCTGTTCCCATTCCATTCCAGGGTAAGGGCTTTTATTCCAATTACTTCCTCATTGAGAAAAAGAGCAGAGTTCGGAGAATGATCCAAGACCTAGACAAGTTTGTCCAAAAACAAAAGTTGAAAATGGTGACCTTAGCAACTATTATCCCAGTGCTAGACCAGGGGGACTGGTCACAGCCCTCTACCTACAAGATGCTCACTACCACATAATCATACACCCCACCCACGGACACTTTCTATGCTTTGCTGTGGCTCACAACCATTATCAATGCTGAGTATGACCTTGAGGATTTTTATGGTCCACAGAGTTTTCTCCAAAACCCTCGCAGTCACTAGAGCTTATCTACATTGCCCAGGGGTTATAATATTTCCTTACATAGACGATGACTCTTAAAAGGATCCACACAAGCAGAGACGACCTCAATGATCCACAAGAACAGAACTCTTTTTCGAAGCCTTGGCCTTCTTATCAACAAGTCCAAATCCATCCTCGAACCCACTCAGAGGCCGGAATTTATCTGAGCCTTCTTACTAAGATATTGCTTCACCACTCTAAAAGACCTCATCAGTGCAGTGACCAGTGACCCTCAGATATCTGTTTTGATCTGTCTGTGAATCCTTGGACACATGACAGCAACCACTTATGGAGTCAGACATGCCAGACTACATATGCACTGCCTTCAAAGATGGATCTCTACTGTATATACCCCCATGATGCATTCCCTTCACAAACAAACTGCAGTTCCTCCCAGTGTATTATCCTTCCTCCAGTGGTGAACCGTTCCCACAAACCTTCTCTCAGATGTTCCTTTTCACCATGTGCCTCCACCACCGGTCATCACTACAGATGACTCCTTCATGGGCTGGGGAGCCCACCTTCACCATCACATAGCAGAAGACAGTTGGTCACTACCAGAGTCCCGACTACACATAAATCTCCTTGAACTAAGAGCTATTAGAAGAGCCGATGAATACTTTTACCTCTTCATTCAAAACAATTAAAATACTCATAGACAACATGACATCATTTTCTATGTCAACAGGTAGGGTGGAGACTACTCACACTGTCTATGCACAGAAGCTATCCACCTTTGGAACTGTTGCGTCCAGCACAATGTTACCCTTACAGCTTCATACCCCCTTGGCGTACACAATACCACTGAGGATATTTTGAGCCATCACTTTTCCAATGACCACAGGTGGGAACTCCATCCAGATGTCACAACATGTATGTTTCTCATGGCAGGTCACCCAGTGATAGACCGATTGGCTTCCCACAGGAACTGCAAATGTCACCTCTTTTGCTCTCACGTGACACTAGCCCCGGACTTCCTCAGAGACTCCTTTCTAATCTTATGGATGGGTCCATTGCTTTATGCTTTCCCACTTCTACCTTTGATTCCCAAAATTGTCCTGAAGCTTCATGTGGAGCTGGTTTGCCTCATTCTTGTAACCCCCATGTGGCCCAGACAAATGTGGTTCCCCTTTTTCTCTCGCCTTGCTGTAGTCTCCCTCTTCCTCTTCCGTTTCATCCTGATCTCCTGTCCCAGAAGAGAGGCATGATCCTTCCCCCCAACCCTTACTCCTTCAGGCATGGATCCTCTATGGTTCCAGGATGCTGAGGCCTCATGCTCCAACCCCATGAGCAGATGTTCCAATACCTGCACTGCTTACCTCCAGAAATGGAAATGCTTCTCTGTTTGGTTCCCAGAGACAATCTGACCTCTTCAGAGTGCCTCTCCCACTCATCCTAGATTACCTATTGGAACTAAAGAACTCTAACTGGACCATTAATGCACTGAGAGTCCATCTTGCCTCCATCTCAGTGTTTCATGTACAGATTGATGCGTTTTCCCTTTTCGTGCATCCCATTATCCAAAGGTTCCTCAAGATTGTTGAGAACATTTACCCTCCTATCTGACAACTCACCCCAACTTGGAGCCTTGGTCTAGTTCTCAAGACCCTTATCAGCCATTCAAGCTACGTGCTCACTCCTACATCTATTGATGAACGTTGCATTTTCAGTGGCCATCACATCCATGAGAGAAGAGTCAATGATATTGGTGCTCTCACAGCTGATCTGCCGTATACTATATTTACTAAAGATTAAGTAACCATGTGACCACACCTCACCTTTCTCCCAAAGGTGTCTACAGCATTCCACATTATTTTACCAGTATTCTACTCCAGACCACACAAAGATTGACAAGAGGCATTACTTCATACTCTAGACATTCAGTGTGCTCTCACATTCTATACAGACAGAACCAGGCCCATCCACAAATCCCCACAACTTTTTGTTTATAACAGTGTTCAAACGGCATGACAACATCAACATAGAGCTTATTCAAATGAATATCCACCTGTATAAGAACATGTTACAACCTCCGCGACAAACCTGGTGGTTTAAGGGTTCAGTCTACACGTGCAGTAGCCACCTCTACTGCTTTCTTACACGGTGTAGGAGATCTGCCGAGCAACTACATGGTCCTCACAGAATACATTTGTAAGACACTATGCCATTGTTTCAGGACATTATGAACACGGCAGTTGGTTCAGTAGTCCTAACTTCTGCTGTCTCTGTGACTCCAAATCCCACCTTCCTGAACAGATACTGCTACATAGTTACCTACAGTGGCGCACTCACAGGCACAGCACTTGAAGAGGAAGTTACTCATCTTGTGCAGTAACAGTGGTTCTTTGAGATGTGTATCCCTGTGGTGTTCCACTACCCATCCTCCTCCCCTCTACTTCAGAGTACAACCTTCACTCTGGAGAAGAGAAGGAAAAGAGGAGGCGACAGCCACGCACGTGATCCATTAAGGCACAAGCACCTTGAGATGCCTATGGCATGTCTCCCCCTTCTGACTACTGCTCAAAATCTGTGGTCTGCAGCACTGGCACTTCCCAACACCTACAGTGGAGCACCCACAGGGACATACATCTTGAAGAACCATTGTTGCTGCATAGGGTGCATAACTTCCTAGTTTGGAGGGGAGCCGTGGGAAGGCAGTGGGAAATAGCTGGTGCTGCAGTGAAAACTGCTGCTTTTGCTGCTGCCCTCCCCACAGAGCTAACATCTGGGTGCTGCAGAGAAGGGACACTGAGGATAAGGGTGTATGTGTGTGACAAAAGCTATTGAGGCAGCCGAGTCTATAAATTGTGCCTCTCCCCACGCCCAGTAAGCACCAGATGTCTCTGGCAGTAGTCTCTATGCTGGGGGTGGGGAGAACCTATGGCCTGGGGGCAGGATGTGGCTGGAGCTTGCTTTGATCCAGTCTGCAATGCTTGGGGCTTGTCTCCCCGCAACCTGCAGCAGCATGAACTGGCTCCAGGCACATGAGGGGCAATCGTGGCTGGAGTGTCAGTGCCAACTGGCTGGTATCACAGGTTGGGGAAGGATTCCTGAGGCTTGTGGGCCCCATCAAAGCAAGACGGGGCTGGATTTAACTAGCAAGCTCTGTCTGGCAGGAGGGAGGAAGCAGCTCCATGCAGCTCTGCCCGTTGCAGGGAAGCACTAAGCCTCGCTGCCTCCTCTCACCTGTGGGGCTGGAACTCGAGGGGAGTCTTTTTCTCCCTCTTTTTCTGTTGGGGACCACATCTCTGAGAATTTCTTTTTCTCCTTTTCACTTGGGGACCAGGTCACTTGTGTGGCCTCCAACTAATTTTTCTGTGGGTCAGTGGCCCCCAGCCCAAAAAAGATCCTACACCCCTGCTCTAGACCCTCTATCCCACTGTAGGGCAGAAGACCAGAGGGGCTTCCCTGCCACACCCTCTAGTCTAGGCGAATGAGGGGAGAAGGCTTTGCAAGCTGCACTTCAAGTGATTTGTGAGGATTTACCACTTCTGCCTTACATGGTGAAGGGCTCACCTGTCAGCATGTGACAATGACCTAAAAAACAGTATTCAGAAAGGGAACTTAAAATGCTGTTGGATTTGTTCATTTGACATCAAGAGTATTTTTGAACTTTTAGCTTCATGATTATTTATTTCTAGTCTATGTAAGTTGACATCCCTCAAAATGAGGAACATTTGGCAGATAGTTACAGTTGAAATGCAAATACAGTTAAAGCTGTATTATTCGGCCCTGTACCAACCAGAAAGCTCTATAAACTGGCATTTCTGATCTTCATTGCAAGTTTGGATGACATGAGGCCAGCAGACTCCCTGCCTGGCTCCATATGGCTCCCTGGAAGCAGTAACATGCTCCTGCTGCTCCTAGTGGAGGAACAACCACAGTGGATTCGTGTGCTTGTTCTACATTTCCCACTGGCCTGGAACCGCAGTCAGTGGGAGCTGTGGAGGCAGCATGCAAAGATGCCTAGCTGTGTCTTTGCCTAGGAGCAGCAGAAACATATTTCTGCTTATGGAGAGCCACCCGAGATGAGCACTGCCAGATCCAGCACCCCAAAACCTTTCCCACGCCCCAACCTCCTGCCCTGAGCCCCCTCTCAAGCCTGAACGCCACACTCCTTGCCACACTCTAAAACCTTTGATCCCATCCTAGAGCTCCTCCTGTACTTCAAACCCTTCATCCCCAGCCTTAACTCAGAATTAACTCTTCCCCCAGCCCAAATCTCTTGCCTAAACCCTTCATTTCTGGCCCCACTCCAGAGTCCATATATGTGCACACCTCATACCCCCTCCCACACCACATCCCAGAACTCCCTCCCCACATTCTGAACTCTTGTTTGGCCAAAATATTTGACTAACCAGCACTCCCCATTCTGTCAACATGATAGATAGCAAAGCTTTTGCTGTATATCGCTAATTTCAAGGCACAAGGCAGATGGAGTTAAGTTTAAGATAATCTTTCAGTAACTTATGTGTAGTTCTCTTAGAGATAAAAATGACAGGACTGTTGTAATACTTCATGGATGAAATTCTGGTTCCACTGAAGTCAATGGGCGTTGTGCTAGTGACTTCAGTGGGGCCAGGATTTCATTTTGTGTGCACAAAAATAAATTCAGCAGTCTCGACTAGTGCCATCACAATCCTCCTAGCAACACAGCTGCTACCATAACTCTTCTACGTCTTCTAGGATACAATTCAGCAAGGTAGTTCACGCTGTTGGTTTTATTTGTATGTTTAAAGATGTCATCATGAAAAAATACCTTGCTGATTTGGGGCAGCCCTAGAGAGGAGCACTGTCTATATATATGGCTAAAGAGTAAACCCATTATAACTCTGTCAGCACCTTGGGTATACTTCGCAGGTGACATAAATCTCAGATTAATGCATGGCCCAGCTTCTATTATGAATTGAATATTTTTAAAAGCCCAGGTGTGTGTTTATGCAAAAGGTGTTTTATAACTATGGAGAATGAGTTTGGATGAAAAAATCAATATAGAACTAAGTAATAACATAGGAAAAAAGAATCTGGAAAGTAGATGCAAAGGGGAAAATACTTTTTTTTTTGGTGCTAATAAGGATATACCAGCCTGAATTAGGGTGAGGTTTTTGTTTGGTTTTTTTTTAGATTAAGCCATTTTCTTGTTTGTTTTCATGTTTATACTTCTGTTTTTTTCCTTTAATTTCCTCACACTTATTGGTACTTGTTGATTTCTATTTTTAATCATTAATGTCATTGGACAAACGTACAGTAACATACAGCTAGCACTGCTACTAATTTAGGCTGGAGTAAAATATTGAACACTAAAACAAAAAGCACTTGTTAAAGCTGTTAATCAAAGTGGGTAATTAATGCCAAGAAATTAAATTAACCTTGGTTTGTGCCAACCATGTTATTTAGCTTTAAGCTGATACATTATTTAGTGATTGAAGGATTGGAACTATTGCAATTCTTATTAAAAATAGGTGTTCTATTTAAAAGGAAGGCAAGAGTGCTGAACATTTTACAGATAGCTGAAAGTATAGGCAAATTATATATGCAGAAAGTGAGAAACTTTTCAGCTTGGAACCTTTTTCACTGGCTTTTTAAATGTACTTCTGATTATAAGTGTAACTATTCAAAATAATGCAGTGATCACTTTCTAAAAAAAGATGCAAATGATTTTTAGGAAGGACTCCTTTAGAAATATATAGGGCCAATTCCTGCAAACGTGCACATAAATAAAACTGTGTATTCCTACTGAAGTATGCAATGATGATACTAGCATCAGTAAAGTTACTCATGAATGAGCTTTAAGTGTTTGCAGAATTGGGTTCAGAGGCTTAATTAAAACTGCTTCTGTTAAATTCTTTTTTATTAAATTGAAATATCAATTATTTTGTGTAGTATGAAACATTATTGTTCTCCCTAATGCTATCTTAACTCTATTTACGATTTTAAATACCTTCAGTGCTTAATGTGATTCACCTAAACCCTGCTTGTTTTTTCAGTTGAAGCAATAGTTGCTTTATGAACAGTGGCACAATGTTTGGCTATGGAAGTGTGAAATAACTTAAGGAATTGTTTGTAGTCCTTCAGCTTGTGTGTGTGTGTGTGTATAAAATGTTTATTTTTTTGAATTCACATTTCTTAACATATGAAATTCAAAAAAGGTACTGAATGCAAGAATACATTTCATGGAGTGAATTAAAAATGTTCATTGTTTACTGCTAGAGTTATTTATAATGCTCTCAGCCTTTGAGGAAGGAGAGTTTCAGGCATTCTCTGTTGTCAGCCATGTTCTTTTTGGCCACCACTGATCCATTATGCTCACATTGGTGAAGGCAGATAGATAACCAGCATTCTGGCCATAGATGATACATCTACACAGCAATAAAATACTTGTAGCTGGCCTGAGTCAGCAGATTCAAGCTTGGGCTGCAGGGCTATAAAATTGCCGTGTGAACATTCCAGCTCAGGAGTGAAGGTCTCAGAGCCCGGTTTCCAGCTCAAGCCCAAGCATATACACAGACTTTTTTAGCTCCAAGCCTGAGTCAGATGACCTGGGCCAACCATAGCTGTGCCACAGGCCTGTTGTTGGGGCTGATGTAACAAGAGAGAACTCTGAACTAATTGCAATGAGTTGGGGAAGATGGAGGGAAGTGTATATGGAGTGTAGGTTACGTCTTGGAATAAGTGAGGTGATCATATTGATCATAATTGAATTTACAAAAATTAAACTAGCGGTCACTAGATTACTTAAAGCTCTAATTTCCTTTGTCTGATTTAGTGAGTAGGATCATTTATGTGTAGTTATTCCATTGAACAGTGTATGAATTCTGACCCTGACTAAGTATTAGTCTATTTACAGAACAGCATCATTATTTAATGCTGATTAAAAAGATGTATTAGTCTGTATACAGGAAGATGAGATGTAATTGGTATTTTTCTAAATCTAATTCCTTATTAATTCCTTCCCTGTGCAGAACCATGAACAGACTGACTCAGCTGGAGAGACTGGACTTAGGAAGTAATGAATTCACAGAAGTGGTGAGTTTTAGATAAGTAGCAGAGCTTTGAATGGTTTCCTAAATCTTTATCCTTAAATCTATTTTTAATCAGCATCAAAATGTAAAAATCAGCTTATAAGTTATGTTACTGAACAAATGTTATATACACTTCTTACTGCTTCATGGAATCTTAAAAATTCTGACTGTATATTTATTTTCCCTTTTCCTTTTCAAAAAACATTTGTTGCCAAAAGATCTTCATAGAATAAAGCAACCTCTTTTAACTTTTTAAGTAGAAAAGAAAACAGAGGCACAGAGGGTATGGAATTTAGTAACTGGAAACATGATGAAGATCCAACACCATGTGATCAGCCAACTCTCTGTGGACCCAGTAAGGGCTGTGTGGGACGTAGTTTAAGAAGTGCTGTTATCCGAGACACTTCCCTGTGCACTACTAGCTCATGTACTGAGAATTGACTTGATTTCTGTTGCTAGCTTTGGCACTGGGCTGCTTTGTGACCTTGGCAGATCACTTCATCCCTCTGTGCTTCTGTTTTCCCTCCTACATGGAAAGTTTAAAGAGTTTGCCTTATTTTATGAATATTAAATTTTTGGGGGAATCTACTTTAAATCTTAGCTCATGAACTAAATAACACACTTGTTTGGAAATTCTTGGAAAATTAATTCTATACTTGGAGTAAGAATCTTATATTAGGAAGAAGATGCTGTATACTTCATAATAAAGTGATCGAAACTGTGTTTTAAGTGTAAAACTCAACTCAGCCTTAACTATTGGGTTGCAGCCAACACCTCTATCATATATTCTCTCTGTTTTTTCAAGAACAAAGTATAAATATTTCCAGTGAAGCATACATAATATGCATGTTTTGTCAAATGATATTGCCTCTTTCCTGATTTTGAGAAAACATTTGTATTTAAATGGGAAAAGAAATGTTTCGATTCTTTTCTTTTATATGTCCTCCTTTGAGTTCTATCACAAGCCAAGGAGGAAAGTTATTATAAGAGTACATGGTTAAAATATGCTCTTCATTGATATAGTGGTTCATTTATTCCATACACTCCTTTTGATTTGTTTACTACATTGTCTATTACATTGTTTATATTGTTTGAAGTTCACCTGGTCTAGCATCTAATAGACTTTAACTGGCTGTTGAATAAATAGCCATGCTGAGGTGTAAAATTAATAGAATGTTTTTAGGTCTCTCAGTATGAAAGACAATAGGTATGTGAAGATATATTTAATGTGTGCACCAAAAGGAAAATAAACTTAATTAAAGGAAAATTAAAAAGACTTGGACTTTTCAGCTTAGAAAAGAGGAGCCTAAGGGGGGATATCATAGAGGTCTATAAAATCATGACTAGTGTCGGAAAAGTGAATAAGGAAAAGTTGTTAACTTATTCCCACAATATAAGAACTAGGAGTCACCAAATGAAATCAATAGGCAGGAGGTTTAAAACAAACAAAAGAAAGTTTTTCTTCACTCAGCGCACAGTCAGCCTGTAGAACTCCTTGCCAGAGGATGTGGTAAAGGCTAGGACTTTAACAGGGTTCAAAAAAGAGTTAGAGAAATTCATGGAGGTTAGGTCCATTAATGGCTATTAGCCAGGATGGGTAGAAATGGTGTCCCTAGCCTCTGTTTCTCTGGAGGTGGGTGACAGGGGAGGGATCATGTGAGGATTACCTGTTGTGTTCCCTCCCTCTGGGGCATGTGTTATTGGCCACTGTCGGCAGACAGGATACTGGGTTGGATGGACCGTTGGTCTGACCAAGTATGGCTGTTCTTATGTTCTTAATTTTTTTGTAGATTATTTTGAACATTTTGGTCAAATTCTTACACTGGGAATACACAATTGTTGTCAGAAATTTACAAAACAAGTATGAATTACAACCTGGATTAAAATACCTTTGTGATAGGGTTCAGTCACAGAAGACCCACTGGGAATGCTTCCCAGTGTGCTGACAAAGCCACTGACACTCACTTCTTTGTTGCTCTCTGGGGCTTCTCACCAACCTGTCCTGCTGGGCCAGATCTCATGGTCTCCTCCAGCCAAGGCACAAAGCTGAGATCACTGCCCCTCCAAAGCGCAATACAGACACTGAAACTCTTTGGGTCTGGGGAAAATGCAGTTTTGGGCACAGTTTCCAGGAAACCCACTCCTCAAATGGGATCAGAACCCCCAAAATAAATTATTCAGGTAAGCTCCCTTTAACAATGAAAGGAGGATGTACACACTGATTGCTCCCCCTGGTAACACTTATTTACACTGGGCTTTGATAGTAAATAAAAGTGATTTTATTAAGCACAAGCAGTAGGATTTAAGTGGTTGCAAATGAAAAAAGGCAAAATAAATTATAAAAATGTAAAACAACAGAAAACTCGTAGCTTGTTCTAACACCCTAAAACTGTTCTTATTTCAACAAAACCTCCAAGCCAGGAAAGATCTTTTTTCCCTGGTGTCTCTGGTTCAGTCTCTTGAGAGTGACCTGCCAGCCAAAGACAAAGACCCTGAAAACTTTGCATCTCAAACAGATTTCTTTTTGGGCAGGAATTCTGTTTCTACATTCCCCTCTTCCATGGAAAATTACCTAGTCAGACCCTACCAGTTGGGGTAGTTATATGTCTTCCTAAGACCAACCACTGCTTAGACTTAAAAGACAAAGGAGGCTGTTTATAGGTGATCACCCAGACATTGAGGGGCACACCCTAGATGGCTTTCATTTGCACATTTAAAACCATAAAGCATTCTATACTCCAGGGCTACTCAACTTTGGAATCCCCGGGGGCCACAGTGATACTCATAGCACATGCCCAGGGCCGCGATTTAAGCATGGTTTCATATACATACAAAAATATATGCAAGTAGCTTCTTTCACACTAAGGGACACGAATACAAAGATTAAGGCAAGACTACACAACATGCAGGCCCCATTTAAGTCAGTTCTGATATCAATAAAATGCAATATTTACCCTATTTCCACCCAATTTGTAATTTAATGAGCAATGACAGTCCAGGAATTTAACTACTAAAATGCATATCAACAGAAGACCATTATATTGACTTGCCATTGTAGAGCGTGTTCCCAGTGGAGGCCATGATCAAAGGATCATACCCATGGGCTGTGTGTTGAGCCGTGTCAACCCAAACCACACAGTGGGCCGCAAACAAACGGGCCGCATACGGCCCACAGGCCACATGTTGAGTAGCCCTGCTATACTCCATATTTTAACTTTATATGCAAGAATGATACATACACCAAAATAAGATATACAGATCCAACAGACTGAGACATTAAAATTGAAAGGTTACATGAGGTATATTTTCCAAAGCATCTTTGAGTTATGCATATTTGTATCCATAAGTCATGCTTTCATAAAGCATTATGGGAGGGGGGGGTCCATCACAATCTCAATAAATAAGACTGTTCAAATGGCTGAAGTGATTGTTGTTTCATTGATCCATTTAAACTATTCTTTTATATCAGTTTTTTTTTTTTTAATTATTTTTAACAGCCTGAAGTACTTGAACAACTGAGTGGATTAAAGGAATTTTGGATGGATGGTAATAGACTAACTCTTATCCCTGGGGTATGTCTTTTTGATGTTTTAAATGCATTGCATTAAGTGTGTAGTAGTACCTGTCTTGTCAGTTAACTTCTTAAATTAAGAATATTTAACAGTACCACAAGGCCATGAGATTAATTGCTTTTGCTCAACTAGCCCTTTTAAAAGCTATTGTTAATCTCTTGAGGGATAGGTATAAATAGTTCCTTTTGGTGAAAATAGTTGTTCTGTCATTTTAGATTTTTACCTAGGTCTCAAATTCTATAAAGGTTTAGATATAAATTCTAGTTTTAATATAGGGATATCTACTTTTTTTTCTGAGAAGAAATTGTACTTTAAAGAGCAATCTATAATTCACAAGATATATTTTAGTAAATTCTAGTGATTAATGTAGATGTAGAATATGGTCAGTTATTACTCAGCACTTTTGTTATCTCCCTTTGGTGTACTTAAGAATTTGAATATGTGTCTGACCCAAAGCCAGTTGAAACCAGTGCAAATGTTCTCATTGATTTTAATTGGTTTAGAGTCAGACTCTGTATTCTGGATCTCAGTTAAAGTTATGTAGGGTCCACATTGATATCTTATTTCTGTGTTCTTATGAGCCTTAAAATAAATAGTATATACTAGGGGTCACCAAATGAAGTTAATAGGCAGCAGGTTTAAAACAAACAAAAGGAAGTACACTTGAATCTCTTTAATCTAGCACCACTGGGACAATGGGGTATGTTGGATTATGGAATTTCCTGGGCTGTGGAGGAACCTGCGGGTTCTGAGCGGGAGGGGGATGAGGGTGGGGTGCTTACTTGGCACCCTATTCCCGAGGGCACACATGGCTACACGGCCCCCCACCACTCCCAGGCACTGCCCTTCCCAACCCCTGCTGCTATGGGAGTGGCTAGGGAAATGCCTCCAGACCAGTGCTTCACTGTACTGACATTTCCCCAGCTAGGAGGAGGAGCAGCAGCACGCAGAGGTGCTTCCTCCTCCCACTGCTAGGGTCTGAACCATAAGTGTCCTCAGATTGGGGACTTTCAGATTAGGGAGATTCTCGTGTGTTTCTTCACATAACGTATAGTTAAATTGTGAAACTATTTTGTCAGAGGATATTGTGAAGGCCAAGACTATAATAGGGTTCAAAAAGGAACTAGATAAATTCATGGAAGATGAGCAGGTATGGTTAGGGTTGCCAGATGGTCTCCCAAAAAATACCGGACACCCGGTATTTTTTGGTCGAGCAAAAAAAAAAAAAAAAGGAACGCGGGATAAGCGGCAATCACAACCCCGCCTCCCAGCTGGGACTTCCAGGCTGGGAGGTGGGGCCACGATCGGCGCTGGGAGCCTGTGATTGCGCAGAAGCCTTGCGGGGGCAGACTCCCAGCTACTCCCTCTGCCCCTGCCAGGCTTCTACGCAATCACAGGCTCCCAGTGCCAATGGCGGCCCCGCCTCCCAGCCTAGGAGTCCCAGCCACTCCCCCCGCCCCGGCTGGACTTCTGAAGCGCCCAGAGCAGCGATCACGGCCCCGCCTCCCAGCTGGGACTCCCCACCTGGTAGCGCTCTGGGCGCTTCAGAAGCCTTGCCGGGGCGGGGGGAGTGGCTGGGACTCCCAGCCACTCCCCCCGCCCCGGCTAGGCTTCTGAAGTGTCCAGAGTGGCGATCGCAGCCCCACCTCCCAGCTGGGACTCCCAGGCTGGGAGGCGGGGCCGCCATCGGCGTTGGGAGCCTGTGATTGCGCAGAAGCCTGGCGGGGGTGGGGGGAGTGGCTGGGAGTCCCAGCCACTCCCCCCGCCCCCGCCAGGCTTCTGCGCAATCACAGGCTCCTAGCGCCGATTATGGCCCTGCCTTCCAACCGCTCCCCCTGCCCATGCCAGGCTTCCATCCAGTGCGCAGCTGGAAAAATCAGAGAATACTGGACATTGCACATGTCCGTTATTCTCTGATTTTTTTACCGGACAAAGAGCGCAAATACCAGTCTGTCCGGTAGAATACCGGACACCTGGCAACCCTAGGTATGGTATCCTTAGCCTCTGTTTGCCAGAAGCTGGGAGTGGGCAGCCTGGGGATGGATTATTCGATGGTTCCCTGTTCTGTTCATTCCCTCTGAAGCATCTGGCTTTTGCCACTGTTAGAAGACTGGATTCTGGCTAAATGGAACTTTGGTGTGACTCAGTGTAGCCATTCTCATGTTCTTACAATTGCAGCAAATTGTTGGTTTTGGAACTTCACTGCTGATTTTATTATATTTTCATATAAATTGTACTTCAGTAGTGCTCTTCTAATATGTGAGTCAATAGCCAGTCTACTTTTGTCTACAGAACTTTTATAGGAACTGAGTTACAGCCATCCTTAGTCTCTTTTCCCATTTCAATGGAAAATATTTTTAAAGCCTTTCTACTGTGCAGCCCAAGCTTGGTAGAACTGTCCGTAAGTGACTTATAGTGATGTTGGTTTGTTTAGTATTCATAAACATTTGTGTATGCTTGAGCCATGCAGAAAAATAATAAAGTTTAAGTAAATATATGACGAAGTTAGGTTTTGCTTGTTTAATCCCTCAACCTAGCCCAATTAATGATTGCTATTGGAATTGCATTTTAAGGGAAAGTAGAGTTCAACTTCTACAAAAACTGTCTGCATCTGGGAGAAAGTTGAGATCTTGAAGAAAATAATGCTGTGATAAATTATAACACTTCCATGTTACATTAGGTACAATCTCTGCTTGTGCTAAATTAAAGAGTATTCTTGAACCTAAGTCTTCAGATTGGAAGAGTACTCACTAGTCTAGAGGCTGAATTGTAAAATTAATTAAACTGAAAAAGAAACCCTGACAACTAGATTGTTTGTTTACATTTAGACTTTGTGCAGGCATGCATGGGACTATATAATGCATTTTGATATTTATATATTTAAAAATAAATTTGGTAGCATGATATAGTTTGGCTGCTTAGTATCAGATTTCCCCAATGATAACAATGGTTTTATAGAGCAAGAAAAGATAGAGCAGGGATTCTTAAACTTTTTTTCTGGGACTCCTTTTGAAAAGAGTTCATGCTGTGACAGCCCCTCTGCATATTTTCTTCTGCACTGCTGATGGTTGCAGTGCTGCCTTCCGAGCTGGGCATTTGGCCAACAGCTACCACTCCTGTGACCCCCACCATGCAACCTCCTTTTGGGTTGGGGCTTCCCATTTGAGAAACATGATTTTAGAGTCAGTTAACTATCAGAAATAATGGCTTTCTTTGTTGCTTGAAATTGCAGAATTAATCTATTTTTTCCCTCATATTTAGTTTATTGGCAGTTTGAAACAGCTGACCTACTTGGATGTTTCTAAAAACAACATTGAAATGATTGAAGAAGGTGTTTCAGGCTGTGAAAACCTACAAGACTTGCTATTATCCAGTAATTCACTTCAGCAACTTCCAGAGTCCATTGGTTTGTATTATCTAATTTATGTGCTGCTTTTTTAAAATGAAGGTAGCTGTTTGACGAAACTTTATGTAGTACAACATGGAATACCATATGGACCCAAAAATCAAAACAGTAATCATAAACTGTTTTACTCATAGATGTGCAGGACAGAAATCATAATGCATGGTTAAATAACATTTGAGGACTGCAGTTTTATCACAAATTTTGAAAAACTTTTTGAAAATGAATGGCAAAGTATTGATATAAACTACTGATAAGGAATTTATCTTTCCTTTGTGGTTGACACATGATGTGCTGGAAATGAAACTCTATAAACTAATCTCCTTATTTCCTAAAGAGAGAGATAGGATATATGTTTCCTAAGATTTCAGGTAATATGGAAGACAACATGACTTGCTAGTAACATTTATTCTTACCTTCAAATATAGAAACTTGCAGTTATTACACTTTACTCCTTTTGATTAGATTTTCATTTTACAACAGGCTCACTAAAGAAAGTAACAACACTTAAAATTGATGAAAACCAGTTGATGTATTTGCCAGACTCCATAGGAGGGTAAGTGTTTCATCTGAATGAAATGTTGCCTTGTTTTATGCAAGTTGTTCATTAACAATCATCTGCTTTCTTTATACAGGTTGCACTTCTCTAAACTGTGACTCTTTGGTTCAGCACGGATGTTCCAGGACCAGAGTGTCTCAATGGAGGGCTGGCGGCTGGGGACCCTGTGGGCTGGCAGGGCAGTGGGGCTGCCTGGCAGGGCTGGGAGCCTGGCACACAGCAGCGGGGCTGCCCAATGGGGCAGTGAAGCCCAGCGGGGAAGCAGAGTGGGGGAAAGGCGTTGTGGTGGGGAACCCCAAAGGTGGGGAAGCTGGCTGGGAGGCCAGTGCCCAGGCTAGTGCTTGAGGGGGCCAGTGGCAGGGGGGGCCAGGAATGATCTCCCCTGATCCGGCAAAATCCCTCATCGGGACCAGTGAGGTCCAATTTGTATCTCTTTGTTTGGTATGACTGGTTACACTAATCTCTCTTCATGAAGCTTTCTTATATTCATAGTAGTCTTCACATCCATCAGGCTATATGTAACTGTATTTTCAAGGATATAAATCCTGCATTCAGGCATCAATACGTAATGAACTGGGAATGTGGGAGAACAAAACAATACTTACGCATTTAGTAAAACATGCAATCAAAATAAAATGTAGAGGAACATAGTGTATACAAAAGGTTCCAGCTTCATATTTGTGGCTACATGAGGTACATACTGTAAACATTTCTAATAAACTGAAATAACAGGTATTTATATGAAAAACTTAAAAAAACAACAAATAGTCTAGTAGCACTTTAAAGACTAACAAAACATGTAGATAGTATCATGAGCTTTCATGGGCACAACCCACTTCTTCAGATGACAGGAGTATTAGAAGTCCAGATCCAAGAATAAATAAGAGAAAGGGGGAGGGGGAGAGGAGGAAAAAAAGAGAAAAAAGGAGGGGAGAAAAAAAAGAGAGACAGTGAGTATATGGTTCAAATAGTTACAAGAGACTGATAAGAACAATTAGCACCTCCATTGTTTGGTTGGTGAGTTAAGTCATTAGGATGTGGAAGGTAGTGTGCAAGCCAGCCGATGTCCCTATTCATACCATTTGCATAAGAATTAAACTTGTGAATGAAGTTAAGTTCCAACCCTTCTCTGTGTATTTGGCTTGTGGAATTGGTCTGAAACAAAAGGGTGACTTGGAGATCCCAGGAAAGCTCATGATACCATCTACATGTTTTGTTAGTCTTTAAGGTGCTACTAGACTATTAGTTGTTTTTTAAGTTTTTCCTGTTACGGACTAACTCGGCTACCCCTCTGGAAGTATGTATATGTTCTATTTTAACAATGAGCCATTAATTTCTTCTCTGATTTAAAAAGAGTCAACAAATCAGATTATTTGGATCAAACAATCTTTTTTGTCATTAGGTATTCACCCTTTTTAGTAAACAGTAAACCAAGTCATTTATTATTAAAAAACACTGGTTCAAAATGTAAGTACTGTAGAGAAATTAGCCTTTAAAAAAAGAATTGATGTATTAAAAGCTATAAGCATTCATTCTATTATATTATTTTTGCCTTGCTGGACTGAATTTGTTAAATTATGTTTGGTCATCAGAATTCAAACTTAAAGTGATTAGATACACCTGCAAGTGTTTATTTACTATTAAACATAAATGAGCCAGCTCATGTAAAACCAATAAGCTAAGTTTGCACTTCAACCCTGTATCTTCACCTTTTTAAAAAAAGAGATCATCATCACATTGACATTGAGTATTCTCTGTATGCCATAGTCCTAATTATGAGGCCTAAAAGAAGTCTTTATCCCTTCATTGCTACCCCAACTTGACCCTCTTCTGTTTCTGGCATGTCCTCCTTGAATGTTTCCATTACCTAGTGTGCTTCAAACAGTATTTTATGATTCAGTGAGTAAAAAATGTAAGTGAAAATGCTGAGCACTAGGACAGTTTTCAGCCATTTAGATTTAAAGATTTTGCTGAGGTAGCAGAGAGTGAAAAATGGACTAAGGTGTTTAAGAGAAAAAAATCTACTTTGGCCTGAATACATGAGGAAAGAGTATAGTTCAGGTTCAAAAAGTATCTGAATATTTTTATGATTATTTAGGTCTCTCAAGCATTTGAGTTTAATTCATACCTTTAATTGCAAATCAACTTATTTCTGATTATAATGAAAATTAATCATTTTAAGAATTGAATTGTTAAAGCGGGTAAGCTTTTACATATGTGTCAGGTTGATATTTTTAATTTCTTTACCTTTGTTCAGGCTAATATCAGTAGAAGAAGTGGATTGTAGTTTCAATGAGATTGAAGTTTTGCCTTCATCTATTGGGCAACTCACTAACATAAGGACCTTTGCTTCAGATCATAATTTTTTAACACAGCTGCCAGCAGAGGTATGCTTTTGCTCAGAGCAAATATTAATCCATATATTATCTGAATATTAGACTTTATTTTATATTTATCTTAGTTCTGTTCACTTCAGATACCAAAGTGATGGATTTTGACTGGATTTTCTGAAAAGGTTTTAAAAATTCATTGATGTACAGATAGTGGCTTTCAAGCAATTGGAATCCAAGTACTGAAATATTTTGAGGCAAGCTTGTTTTTGCAAAAATAATGTCTGAAGTTTTAGTTTATAAACAAAACGATACAAAATGAAAGCATAGTTACTTAATATTATAATGGAATGTGCACTATCATATTTAAGAATGAAGCAGATAGTACACACAAAATAATTTTAATATTAGATTTGTTCATTCTAATATTGCAAATCAGTGTGAGTAGAGCTGTAAAGCTGAATAATCATATTTATTTTTTCAGATTGGAAACTGGAAAAATGTAACAGTGCTATTTCTGCATTCCAACAAACTTGAATTTCTCCCTGAAGAAATGGGTGATATGCAGAAATTAAAAGTCATCAATCTAAGTGACAATAGGTTGGTGAATTGAATTCATTTAGTTAATTATGGCATGAAATACAGAAACATCTCAGGGATTGAAACCTGAATGCATTGCATTTCCCAGACATTCTGTACAAAATATAATGCTTTTCTCTCCACCCTTCCAAAAATGTGCTCGTTCTCTTGGCATTTTTTCTCATCTTAAATTAAAAAATAACACCTTTAATTGATATTTTATTATTTGTCATAATAATTGTTCTGTTGCATTTTTTAGACACCTCTACATTTTATAAAAGCTTCTTTATTGCTTTCCAGTCACTGCAATGGTAGTGACCGAAGAAGCAGAACTGCACCATTGCACATTTTTATTGCTATTATACTCTTCCAGCTGCACGTGAATCCACAAGATACGTTGTAGTAGTTAAGCCTGAGTAATTTTAATGCATCTCTTTTCCTTTATGTGGCACAATTTTATTCATAATCATTCACATTTATTCTTTTGGGGTTAAATTTATAAGACTATCCTAATCAGTATTTCAGGAAAGACTTGAATGTCATTTAAACAGTAGAAGACAGGATACAGACTACTATCCCAGTACACTGTATAGTACATTGAATGCATCTCTGCATTTACTAGACCTGGTCAGTGAAATTGTGATAAAAACTTTCTGTGCTGGAATGAAAATTCATTGAATGGAAACCTTTACAGAGAGAGTTTGATTTCAACAAAATTCCTCTGGAAGCGAGGCAGGATTCTGATGAAACACAGCCTGGTTTCCTGTCAGCTTGTCTACCTGGCTCCTTTATGGTCCATGAGGTGGACTGTCTCAGAGTTGGGGACCACAGAAGTTCTGAGGTCTGTAGTTTAGGGTCACTTGCTTTAGTGACCGTTTAGAATTTGGGGGCAGGGGTGTTTGGTAGGTATTCAGAACAATACCACATTTCAGAATATTGAAATCCTCCACCAAATGGAATTATCTTTCTCAATGTAGCTTTACCATCTACAGGAGATTAAATAGTTTCCCCTCAAATTATTCCCCTTCTGTTTATCTAACAATATTTTCTTGAAATGTATTATAAGCTTTTTAGAGGCTACAAATATAGTTTCTGAATAGATGGTTAGTCTTGACAGCCATGCTTAGATTAAAATCTTGTCTTGTATATTGTGATGTTTCTTTCACAGACTGAAGAATTTGCCCTATAGCTTTACAAAGCTTCAACAGCTGACTGCGATGTGGCTATCAGACAATCAGGTGAACAGTATTTTTAATATGTTTGTATAATTGATATTTATCCAAGTTACTCTTAATAGAAATGGTTAATTTTATGGAGTAAACATTTGGGTAAAAAGTGATAATCTGAAGATACACCCAAGACAACTTTGGGTTGTAGTTTTCTCATTTCACCAAACAGCAGTCAGTGGCAGATATTCATACTCATGGGAAACCAACAATATTGCTAGCGCAGATGATGTAGTAGATAACACTGTCTCTTCTCTTTGAGTCAGTATTGAACCCGTGCCCAGAATGGTAAGGGGGATACTATGCTGCTAGAAATATATTATTTCAGATGCAAGATAAAACAAAGGTAGCAACTACACCGGTAATTACAAAATCCTTTAATTTTTTGTAAGGCAGGGCACTGAATCGACTATCCTGATTAAATTTTAGTTTATAAAATTATTCTGTTCTATGCACTCCCCTGCAGCTTAAATGGATAATGTACACTCCAGATGTAGAATATTTTGGGACCATGAAATGTCCTAGAATGAAACTAAATACTTTGTTGTGTATAGATATCCATCCATTTTATGCATACCTAATAGACTATTATAGAGTGTTAATTTATAGCAGCAGTTCTCAGACTGTGGATTCTGGTCCCAAAGTGGCTCGTGACCCCATTTTAATGAGGGTCACCAAGACTGACATAGACTTACTGGGGCCCAGCTGTGGGTGTTGGAGCGCAGGCTACAGGATCCCTGCCCCTTGGGTTTTCGGCCCCTGCCCAGGGTGGAGGGGCATAGGTGGACACATGCTTTGGTCCCCCCTCCTGGGATTATGTAGCATTTTTTTGTTGTCGAAAGGGGATCACAGTGCAATGAAGTTTGAGATCCTCTGGTTTATAGAATTCCCATGCCAATATTATAAAATAGATACTACTTTGATATAACTTTTTGTATAATTTGTAAAAATCCTTCAGAGAAGAATACACAGGAATTAATGCCAGACAGATCACTTTTTAAAATCTAGTCTGCATTGTGTAGATAAGTAGCAGGGATTTAAATGTTTAAATTCTATTTGTATGTCACACATGTACATTATCTCAGTATTTTTTCCTTTCTCAGTCTAAACCACTCATCCCCCTCCAAAAAGAAGTCGACCCTGAAACACAGAAAACAGTGCTCACTAATTACATGTTCCCCCAGCAACCAAGGAGTGAGGATGGTAGGAATTTCTGAATTATACTTTTTGTCAAAAAAACTGACCAATGAAAGTAAAAATGGAAAGAGATCAGAGAACATGATCTTCAATATATAAAACTATTTAGATCTTAATAATTTTTTTTTTTTTAAATTGTTGTCTGGCATATTGGCAGGTAAATCTTTCTTTACAGGAATACATAAATATCAGTGAAATCAAGTTGAGTGTTGCCATATCTGCCTTTATGGGTTATAATCAGAAAAGCAGCTTGCCTAATTTGTTGCAGTTGGCAGGCTCAACTCATGAGAGTTCCTTTGGTGAGAATACTTGAAAACTGAAATACAGCTTTGCAGAGGATTTTTACTATAGATTATAGTCAAAGATAGTATTAATAGAAAGCAGGCAAGTTCTCAATGCAGTGAGCTGCAGCATAGCTGGTCTTAGGATAAAAGGTCTTTAGTTTTTTTGTACAACTTGTTCTTTACCTTTTCAAGCTCAGATATAAATACTAATCCCATCTAATGAAAGAAATGAAAAAGCAATGGTTTCTAATATGTAATGTGTTCTGTATTTATTAGAATTGTGTTTGGTTTTTTTATTTAGTTCTGTTCATATCGGATAATGAAAGCTTCAATCCCTCTTTGTGGGAGGAACAGAGAAAACAACGCGCTCAGGTGGCATTTGAATGTGATGAAGACAAAGATGAAAGGGAGGCACCACCTAGGGTCAGTATTGCCAACTCCATTTTAGATGGCTAATTTTTAACCTTTACTTTTGCTAATGGCTATCAACCTCTGTCTACACTGATGAGTATCTGGTAGCTGAAGAATTAAAAAGTGTAAAACCTGTTTTCTTTTCATCCCTCTTTTTGTTAAATTACCCAAGGAGAAACCTTTTTGATTAGTGAATCTCTCCTTTTCCTGGCCAATTAGGACATGCTACTGAAATGGAATACATCTTAAACTGTGAGCTGGTTTAAGGCAATACTTCTTATTTCTGCAATAATCCTGAACTATGATGCTTTGAAAAAATTCAGGACAATAGTTGTAAAGAATCATTGGGATCTCGCAACTATTATGAACTGTACCTTGAATTTTCTATAAATATATTACAAGGAGAAACTGAACTGTAGCCACTTTAACGGGACAGGCCTTCTGTGCCCTAGACAACACAGTAAAACTGTTTTCTGGGACTAGCTAATTTAGCCTCAGCAGTCCTGGATTTAACCAGATATAATTCAAATGGCAAAACAGTTGCACAGGTGTTTTAATTCCTTCTTCTCAAATTCATATTTGCTTGAATATTCATGTTTTAAAGTTGTTTTGTTGCTCCTATTTTCTTTGTTTCGCAGGAGGGTAATCTGAAGAGATATCCAACGCCATATCCTGATGAACTAAAGAATATGGTCAAAACGGTTCAAACAATAGTACACAGACTAAAAGATGAAGAAACCACTGAAGATGGTGGCAAAGAGTCAAAGAAAGAAGGCCCCCAAGTTTCAGTAAAAGATGTGGGTGTAAAGGTTAGAATCAATATCCTCTTTCAATTTTGATGTCTATTCCAAAGATCTAGAGTATAATATTCCATAACAATATATTGATGTATTCTTTCAAATTCAGTCTTTTTGTGAAATGTTTCAAAGAGAATAAAAAGGAAAACAAGATAACCCCTATCTATTCAGTTAGGGCCAGTAATAAAGTGGCTGCTCTGTGTTAATAATAGTTGCTGCCCTCTAAATGACTCTGTTTAGGAAGCAACCACAGTGACTCATTCCTGAAGCCAGTATAAATTAGACACATCACAAAAGTAGCTTGTTTGATCTTCTGAGAGATGCCTCTCCATTGCCTTTAAGCATCCTTTATTTGTTGACTCTCAAATAGGAAATCAGAATGATCACAGAGAGAGCTGCTTTTTCCCCATCAGACCAAAGGGTTTATAAGAATAGCTGAAAAAGGCAGCAGTGGTGAATCATCTAGGGGATCCTTCATTGACTGAAACATGCTGATTCTGTTTGGTGGTAAGGTGGGAGAACAGTGCTGACAGCCACTTATGTCTCCCATTGTCAGTCCACCTGTGTGGTTTTTGATTAATGTGTTCACTTGTCTGCCATTCTAATTGGTAATGTATTGGTGTCCACTGATTCAGCAGGAAGGGTGACAAACCAGGTATGTAGGGGGGGAATATGTCTTTGTAATCAGGCATCTTAATAGTCTGAGAGGTATTTCCTTTCATATTTGCTTCACGGTTGAAATTATTTTTGAACTTCAGTCTATTTTATGTCATTTCATTGTTTCCCGAAAATATAAAATATTATCTCTAATTATAAAACATTAATCATTATAAGCCCTTATAGGATGGTTCTACATTCATTTTTTTAAAATTACTCTAGACTTCAGAAATTGCTTCAGCAAAGAGCAAAACAGAAGACAGAGAGAACTATATGATGGAAAACTGTATGCAGAAGCCCATTGAACCAGAAGCTGAACATAGCAATGGAAATTCACAGATGACTACACATGTTAAAGCCTTAGAGAACACACAAATAATTGTCAACCATGAAAATATGCTTGAGGTATGGCAGTAAAAGAACTGCATTTATGTCAGATTGAATCTGCTTTTCTGAAAGATAGCAATAACAATTATGTTGCCAATAGTAGAAAATGACCATCCCGTTAGCACTGCAAGCATTTGGGAAGTAAGTATGGTTATTAACAAAGTAATTAAATGTTTTTCTCAATTCATATTGTTTTGAAATAAGTTTTTATCTCCATTTATTTGGAGATACAGATTGAAATATGTGTAAATTAAAAAAACACAAAAACAGTTACATAAATGTGTGGTAAAAGCCCATTGAGAAGATACTCATGGTACAGATTTTCTGCTTCCCCTTAATTGTGTCTCCCTTTTTGTTGCATAGGTAGTTTGGCCATTGTTATTTAGATATCCAAGTATCTCATTTGTTGGAGCAGTCAGAAATTTAGACTTTCAAATGACTTAAATTGTTCCACACATTTTAAATGTAAAAAGGAGACATGTTTTCAAAAATCTTTCCCACTATGATTAATAGAGACATCTACACTAAAGAAGGTTTGAGTTTATTTTAGCTTTTGTGAGATTATAAACCTGCAGGCTTTTGATTAAGATTCAGGCAGAAATCTTGAATTCCTGTTATCTTTGTATAGTTGTGCTATGAACCTACACCAAGGAGTCCCTCATTTCTTTCTACAAAGACATGTATTTCCATATGACAGTTTTCTTGAGCCATGGAAAGTTTCTGAGATTTGTAGTTGCAGGGCAGCATTATAAATACATAGTGCTCCCCTTTGGCCTCTCCCCAGCTCCTTGGGTTTTCACCAAATGCATGCATGTAGTAGCTGTACATATGTGTCTCTCTGCCCGAATGATTGGTTGGTGAGGAGTATGTTCAGAGATTAACTCCTTGACCATGCCTGGTTCACACTGCCTCTCTTTTATCTTTTGGGTCTGATTGTAAACAAAGCAAAATCAACTTTAATGCAAAATACAAAAAAGTAAATTTAATTGGGGCTCTGCTACATTCTACAATTTTGAGGGTATGTCTGCTAAGTGAGCAATTTCAGACAGTTCATTGTCTGTGACTGACCATCCAGTCTCTCACTTCCACTATGATTCGTATGTGACTGACGATGCTAATTTATATGGCCATGTGTAGTTTACATAATCCAATATGTGAGGTTGCATCTTCATCCTCTTCAGGCCTGGTTCAAGTTCACATATTGCCAGAGCTCTGAGTCATTGGGAATGCCACTACCCATCCTACAGTTTCTTAAGTGGAGGATGGATCAGATCAATGTTTATAGAGATGTACCGTTCACTCGTCTTCCACAGACCATAACAATAATTCCTCCACCGTAGATTAAGGAGCATATTTTGGGACTTGGAAAATTCAGGGACAGTAGACAGATCAGGAAGCTTTTCTTCATATCAATTTCCTGGAGCTTCAGGCAGTTTATAGTGTGTGCCAGGTTTTTCAGTTGCACATCAGAGGCGCTGTGGTTCATATATATACCTGTAACAGTACTGCAATGTACTATGTGAAAAAAACTGGGTAGAGCCCACTACAAGCAGCTTCCTCAGGAGGCCATCAAGTTTTGGCAGCCCTTTATTAGGGAGAATGCATCATGGCTGCACAATTCCAATGGTGTGGAATTTCTTAGCCAGTCAGTTCAACCAGATTTTATCACAGAATTATGAATGATTTCTAAAGAACAGTGCGTTGAGGTCCATCTTCAGAGAATGAGGCATTCCAGCTGTTGTCTTTCATACTAAACATGAAGTGCCATCAGATTTGCTCCCAAGGTAGCCTCACTTTAGGTTTCTTCACAGACAGTTACTTGAGTTGGGGATTGGTGTTCTTGTATATCATCCTGCTCCCAGTCGTATCATAAGTGATTCTCATACTGAAGTTGGATCATGTCAGACTGACTTTTATTGCATCAGTTTGGCCCTCCAGCCTCTTCAATCTATTGTTTTGACCTCCCCATATCTCTTCCTCTTTATTCAAAACTATTGATCCAACACCAGGTCAGTTTTGGCATCTAACACAGAGCAGTCTGGACCTCATGGAATGGCTGCATGACTAGATGAAAAGGAGAATTGATTTTTGGAAGCTGTTTGACCAGTGTTAATTAGTAGGACGCCCTTTGGTAAGGCTAATTATTTGGCTTAGTGGAAGTAACTTTCATTCTGATCAATAGCTCAGGGAATTCAACTGATGTTGGCCAGCATTAAGTTTGGAATACCTGTTAAAATGTCAAGTCTTCTAGTCTGTTGTAATTAAGTTGTGTTTGCTGGCATTCACAATAAGGTTGGGTCCTTCTTTGCTGCAGCCAAAGGCAGCATGGAATGGAGTTTTCAGTCAGCCCTGCATCATGGAAAAAAAGCCCCCAGTGGCTCCTACTAGAAGTCCTGCAGATGAAATTTCCTGAATGTCCTAGCAGGGAAAATCTGAGTAAAAAATGTTAAACTTGCAGATTTAAGTTTCTAGTCTCCCTAGTAGAAGGATTCTGCAGTATTTTAAAGAGGAAACAGACTCCCCTAAAAGAACCATCTACTTTCCACTTCATGGAGGGAGATCTTTTTCTTATAGATGAAATTGAGAGCAAAATAAAGAGATGACTCAGAATCATAATGATCAGCTGCATTTGGGCAAGCTGCTGTGACTTTTAATACCTTCACCAGAGCTCTTTTAGCTTGGTTTAATTAAATGAAAGACAAGCTAACATCTGTCTTGCATCTGTTAAGCTGAAACTTTATTTGATTATACCTGGTTGGGATAAGTTAAAATTTGTTCTCCTATAAGACTGTTGGTTTCAAATACCACTTTAAAAAAATTGGGGGGGATGTATCTGTGGAAAGTGGATGCTTGTGCACCTGATATTGCCTCCTCAAAGTTTACAGGGAACAATCAAACTGTTCAGTGAGAGGCTAGAAAAGAAAAGCCAAACAGCACAAAAGGAAAACCATACATTGATTTCTGATCATCTTCCAAATCTTCATTTCAAAAAAAGGTTGAATTTTCAGCTTTTTAGACTGAACCTTGACCAGAAAAAACCAACAACATTTCCCCTTGAGTATTCAGCCTTAAAAACTAAAATCAGAACTCAACATTGTAAGCAAATACCTGGCCTCTGAATATAAATCTGAATTCACTTTACGGATGCTCCACACTTAATTTGAGAATATTGTTAGATCATAATAGAAGTGCAGAGAAGAAGGGAAGAGACTAAGATATCAGACTCTGAAATTCTGCAAATATCCAAAAAAATAGTTTCTGTTCCTGAAAGTGATGCCAAAGTAGTATCATTTTTTGCGTCAGGACTAGATCTGAGTGGAGGGCACTCTAAGATAGGAGTTTGAGCCCATGCAGCCTACCTATAGGCTTTCCTTACCACACTGTTCTTCTAGAGTTGCTGGCTTAGATTTTTCAACATCATGATTTTTGGATACCTGTGTTTTTGGTGCCAGCCTGAGACCCCTTAAGTGGCCTGGCCTGATTTGTCCTGGTGCCTCAAGTTCAGCAAACAAAAGTGGAGGTATCCAAATCATTAGTAACTTTTGGAAACTTAATTCTGAGAGAGAAGCATTCATTAGTGTTGTTTGTAATATCTCTGCTTTCTGCTTTCAGGTGGCAATTTTCATAGCATTCACTTAACTTTTTTTAAAACAACCCACTTGAGATTTACAGCATAAAGGCTATTTGTTTTTCTTTTGGCAGGAGTCAGAAGAACTCTCTTCTGATGAAGAGATGAAAATGGCAGAAATGCGCCCACCGCTGATAGAAACTTCCATTAACCAACCAAAAGTAGTAGCACTTAGCAATAATAAAAAAGGTTAGATAACAAACCACACAAAAACAAGTACTGTCATATGATTCTGAGGATTGTTCATTTCTCTGTTACTGAGTAAATACCTAGGTATGACAGAATGTGATTTTTATTTTTCTGTAAATTTGGTAGTTAATAGTAATTTATTTTTAGCCTTTCCCTCCCTCCCTCATGGATTTCTAAATTCCATAGTTTCACAGCAAGGGGCACCCTATGTTGCCATAGACTTGTGTCAGCAAGGTTGTAGAAGGCTCTCTACATAGCTAGGATATGGGGTCTATGTGGGTACAAAATGCAGGGGAGGCTGCACTCATAGTAATCAATGGATTTTTTTTTCTACTGATGATTGTATGTCATGTAAAACCAATGTTTACTGATGACTATCAATTTGAATTGAATCCTGCCAAGCTTATACATATCCCATTGTTATTGTGGAATGCTGCAGAAAAGTGGAATTTGTCAAGTACCTTTTTGACATCCCAGCTCATAAATCCAAAACCATTTTGTTCATTTGTTCTTTCAAAAGGAAATTTATATTATGAAATTTCTTAGAAGAACTAGAATTGGTTCTCTGGAGGATAATTGTTCTAACCAGGGCAACCATTGTCAGAAGAGTAAGAGCTCTTTTTGTCAGATTTTTGAGACGCAACATTTTAAAGGCTATGAAGGAGAAGGATCTTTGCTTGTTTTGTATAATCTCCTATGTTGCCCAGTCCAATTCCTATTAGCGCTCTGGACGCTATATTAAAGGGATGATGGTCAGTGAAACCACAGGTAACTGTAGGGCTTTCCTCTCCTTTAGACTCATATAACACTGATTCGTTCATATGCGGAAGAAGTGTAAGAGAGGGAAATGAACGTAACAGTTAACAAAGCCTTCTCTGGGAATAGGTCTGATGGTTAAGTGAGCCAAAAGCTCTTTCTTTTCCCCAGGAACTAGAGACCAGATTGGCAAATTAATTCTTATTGGTGCCGGTTTTTGTCTCTTGGAGCCAGATTTTTTTAATTTAGACAAGGTGAATTGTATATGTACATTTGCCTACATCTAATTTATGTGTATAAAACCTGTCATGCTCACGCACACGGCTAGTTTGATGGCTAGTTTGGTGCCTAATAAGCCATGCACATAGATGATTTTTATTTGCTCATCAGGTTTTTGCATGCATGGTTTAGTCAAGAACAAATGTGTTCAGGAACGCATGCTTTATTTAGGCCTTTGTGAAGGCATTGGAGAACTCTGTTTCTGGTTTATGGAACAAAAACATTTTTTATATTCTCTTACTGTATTTGTAAAATGTATTCTGCAGAACATAACAATATATAGAACACATTAGTCGTTTTTCCAAAAGGTTCATTTATTTCCAAATATTTTGTTTGATACAGATACAAAACTTTCAGATACACAGAAGTGCTACTTTAAGATGTAGTTTCATTGATACAGAAATATGGGGAATGAAGGGAGTAATGCTGATATTAGCTTACTACTTGCTACTTTAATGAAGAGTAGGAAAAAAACTTCATTGAGTTTACTAAAACTCCAGATTATATTAATCAGTGTCAGGCATAATTTAATTAAAGTGTTTGTCTATGTAGTCAGTTTAAAAAAAAAATCAATCAGTGATGAAGGCTGTTGAGAAGTTATTAGCAGGTGATTAACATAGGGCTGCATGAGGAACACACTGGATTTAGATAAATGGATTAGTAATGTTAGCAAGCAGCAACTGTGTACCATTTTTTCACGTATGAAACTGAACACTTTACTTGGAAAATGTGCAATATAAGCACTTAAAGGGGTCTAAAAGCAGAAATATATGAAACATAATTTGATTGATGGCCTTCGGAAAAGATTATATAATGTTAACATTGATACCCGGCCAATAAACCTTACAAAGAGCAACAAGTTGAATTTCTGTAGTTGGCAAGTACTAGCTTGTACTTTGCAAAGGCAATTTATTAACATTTATAATAATAATAATAGGTTAGCAATGTTAGAGTGTGTAAAGAAATTATGCTTTCTTATTCACATGTAGTGCTTATTACTATAAAATTTGTTTACTTTATAGAAGTTCAATATGCGCATGACTAAACTGACAAACTTTGTTTCAGATAATAAAGATACAGATTCCTTATCAGATGAAGCCACCCACAACAGCAATCAGAATAACAGCAATTGTTCCTCTCCTTCTCGAATGTCTGATTCAGTTTCTCTAAATACTGACAGTAGCAATGATATTTCGCTGTGCTCTCCAGACAAAGAAACGCACAGTGCTGCTATTATCAAAATCAGGTTTGTGAAACAGTTTATAGCAAGACCATTAGGATACCTGAGCAACTACAATAGAGAAACTTATTGCTTATCTTTTAGTACAAATTGTGTTAGGTCCAGTCCAACACCTTAATAATCGTTAAATAATTATCTTATTTTCATATTCTAAAATAAATTTAAATGAGAAAATGGGACTTTTATCTTCAATTTATTTTGTGCTCCATTTCATTTTTCTAAATAAAAAACAAAAGCATCCCAGCAAGTTGTAATATTCAAGAAACAGTTCCCATCTTCTTAAAGTACAATATTGGATCCTTTTGAACTTTTATTTTTCTACAGAAAACTTCCAACACATCATTTAAGATTATTCAGAGTATGTCGGAGAGCAAATTGGTTAATGACACAGGTTGCAAAATGTGGTTAGCTTTTCTTTAATATTGTAACCTCTGTGTTTTATGGTTAGCAGTCTAGTTTAGTAATTAAAATGTGATAAAACACACTAAAATCAAGGCATTTTTCTCATGCTGATCTTATATTTGGAAGTATCCAATTAGAAATATAATTTTATTTATTGCAACAAAGCGAACACAACTGCAATATTGAAACATTAAAATTGAACTTTTAAGTGGAACTCTGAAATTAGGGTCTGATTTTGCAACCTGTTGCTAATTCAAGAGTTCTTGCTCACACGAATAGTTTATTAATTTCAGTGCAACTTGTCTTGCAAGTCAGATTTACAGGATTAGCCTCTTAGTACACAACGTTTTTGCTAATGGGAATATAACAAATTATAAATTAGGTCAGCAATTGGCCTTTTGTCTCATAATACATCTATTGTGTGTGTTTGCATAAAAATACATAACTTAGTTGAATCAGTATTTTAAAATATATCAGTGCTATTGGCAGCCGCTCTGGTTTTCTCAAAGAACTTTTTTTTTTTCAGGCAACAAGATGAAAATTTTAATAGCCTTCTGCAAAATGGAGGTGAATTAAACATCACAGCAAAAGAAGAAACCAGTGTACAAGAGAAAGTTACAAAATTGCCTAAATATGAAATAAGCGTTGAAGAGAGATTAGCTTTAATAGAAAAAGGTGTTGATCTAAACATAGCTACTGAGGGATCTCAGAAATTAGACCAAATTAACATGAACGTTAGCAAACTGACTAGTGAAGATGCAATGCATCCAAGTGTTATGGAAAGATTAAAGACAGAGGAAATAGTGTCAGTAAAGGGGAGTTTAAACTATAATGTGAAAGAAGAAACTGAGCACTTGGAAAATAGGAATCAATATTCTAACCTGTCTTCTATAAATAAAGTGAATGGACATTCTGAGGAAGTAGTACAATCTCCAAGGAAGGCTGAATTAAAGAGAAGCATTACAGTTGACACTGATTCTTCTGCAGATATGTGTATTTCAAAGAGCACTGAAGATCTGTCACCACAGCAAAGTGGCCCTGTGGTAAAAGCTCACAGTATCACCAACATGGAGACTGGTGCACTGAAAATTTTTGATATTGTTAATGACAATGGATCCCAAGAGCCAAATTCAGGGGTAAAATCTATGTCTGCTGGTCCAGATGGAAAAAACATTGTCCGAAGCAAGTCTGCTACTCTTCTATATGACCAGCCTTTGCAGGTATTTCCTGGGTCGTCGTCATCTTCTGATTTAGTATCTTGTACAAAAACTTTGTTCAAGTTTGATTCAAATCACAATCCTGAAGGTGCAAATGTTGCTAGAGGACCAGTGGCAAGTGGCGCACAGATGTTCAGTGTACCTCAATATAACATCCAGTATAGCAGTAGTACAACAGCCAAAGACAACTTGTGGCCCCCAAAACAAAATGCCCAAATAGAACAAGGAGGCTTACCACCTCAGCGTCTATCTAGGTCAGACAGCTCAGAAAGCTCTAATTACGTAAAACATTCTGCCAATATGAATTTCTCCAATCATAACAATGTTCGAGCCAATGCTGCATATAACATGCATCAAAGGATGGGTGGAAGACATTTAGAAATGTGGGCTATTCCACCGAATGATAGACTTGTTCCTGGAGCAACCAGAAATACTCTTCAGAGACAGAGCAGCATATCCTCTACAGCTTCCATAAATGTTGGTGATAGTGGACCCCCAAGGCGTGCCCAGGTTCCTGAAGGAGACTACTTAACATACAGAGATTTACATTCAATGGGAAGAGCTCCACCAATAATGTCTGGGCAACCGAGACCTCTTTCTGCAAGAACATATAGCATTGATGGTCCAAACGTGCCCAGACCTCAAAGTGCTCACCCTTCAGTGAATGAAATACCAGAAAGAACTATGTCAGTTAGTGACTTTAATTACTCACGGACTAGTCCCACAAAAAGACCAAATCCAAGGGTTAATTCTGAACATTCTTTGTTAGACCCTCCAGGAAAAAGCAAAGTCCCTCATGATTGGCGGGAACAGGTGCTGCGACACATCGAAGCTAAAAAGTTAGAAAAGGTAAAAATTGTTAATTATTTTTCATCTTTCTGTTACCTTGTATTATAAAAAACTATGTAATCTGTATTTTGGTTAATTTTTCACTTTGCAATGAAAATGTGCTCTGAAACTTTCTAAATGGGACTTGTGAACATTTTTTTTTCAAAAATATAGATCATTATAAATATATGAGTTGAATCCCTCTGAAAAATATTAAAATAATGAATTATAAACTTACCTTTCCCATTTAAAAAAAAGAAAAATCCTTTTTTCCCCACATCATATTTGTTGGCTCAGTTCAGCTACCGTACACTGAACCATTATGTAAAATCAAGGCTTCCATCAAGGAGTGTTGCTAGACTAGCTCAGCCCTTAGAGCAGTGGTTCCCAAACTTCTCGGCATCACGCCCCCTTTTTGATTTTTGAGAAACCCTTACACCCCCCCTCCCAAAAAAATAGCAACAAAACTTGGGCTGGGATTGACAGGGTGTGTGTGGCTGGGTCGCCTCGCGCCCCCCCTGGAATTTCTTCACGCCCCCCAGTTTGGGAATCCATGCCATAGAGGCTCATGAAAGTGTTGTTTTTTTGTAGTGTAGTTTTAAAAAATTTATATTAAAATAGAATATATTTTGCAAGGTGATTAAAAACTTAATGACTTTGCATCTTCTGTTGCACCTAAACCTCACAGCTGTACTAAATAGATATTAATCTAGTCTTTTTGAGTTCATGATTATTAGAGTCTTGAATGATATTTTGATGGTTTGAGATAAGGGCACGTAGCCATCCTGATCACATAATAGATCCCAGCAGATACTTTATCTGACTGACCATTGGTAGCTGAGAGACAGCGCTGATATTTCTGCAGCTGCTCTCATGTGATTTGCTGTGCCTAGAAGATGAGAGTTGAACAATTATATGTCATCACCCACAGATTTGAAGTAAGGATAGCATCTTTCAGGCTTGTAATCATCCAAGTTGCTCAATGTATACACAGAGCTTCTTGGGAAGGTATTTTCTAAATATAGGGCAGAGTGTCATTGCTATGCTGATGATGCAGATTTCTTGTCCTTGAAAACATGTTGCATTGGATAGCAATGTCAGCCAAATGCATCAAGCTGCTTTATATTTCCCTCAGGAAGAAGTACTCTTTCCATTTGGCAATGATCATAATGTTAATACTTTCCTCATCTCAGTGTCCTGCTTGTTAAGGAGATTTATTAAAAAATAATAAGGTTAAAAATCTTAATATCTCATGCAAACATGACTTTTCTATGGATGTGGAGCAAAAGTTTTTTTTTTATCTGCACATTTTTTTCAGCCTATAATCTTTTTATGTGATAATATCAGAACAGCAACATTAGCTCTCATGATCAAGAGCCATAATTATTATAATTCCCTCCTTGTAGAAATAAGTTATAGATTCTGGTCTCAGTCTTTATCTGGGTAGGTATGTGAGCTCTGATACCATGTACATTTTAAGACTCTCACAATAGTGCCTTTATTATGGTGGATCCTTGAGTACCCACAGAAACGAAGGAATATCTATCACTAGAGCCATGCCAAATTCACAGTCCATTTTGGTGAATTTCATGGCCATAGGATTTTAAGAATCATAAATTTCATGATTTCTGCTACTTAAACCTGAGATTTCACAGTGTTGCAATTGTAGGGATCCTGACCCAAAAAGGAGCTCTGGTGTGGTTCACAAAGTTATTGTTACCCCTTACTTAGTGCTGCTGCTGTCTTGAGAGCTGGGCTGCTTGGCGAGCAGTGGCTGCTAGCCAGAATCTCAGTCTGAAGGCACAGCCACCACCAGCAGCAGCGCAAAAGTAAGGATGGTTGCCACTTTTATTTCTTCACTGCTGCCTACAGAGCTGGGACCTCAATCAACAGCTACCATGCTGGCCACCCAACTGCAGCAATGCAGAAGTAAAGATGGCATGATATGGTATTGCTGTCCTTGCTTCTGTGCTGTTGCTGGAGGGATGCTGCTTTCAGAGCTGGAGACTTGGCCAACAGCCACCACCCTTCAGTTGCACAGCCGAAGGTGGCACAGAAGTAGGGGTGGCAATTTCTATAACCATTGGTGGATTGCACTTTTCTGGGCCTCTGGGCCAGAGCAAGTGAGGTAGTCGAGGGCCTGCCCTGGCCACCTGGCACAACTGCCAGGATGCCAAGGCTTCCCACACTACCTCTGCTCCTTGACCACACTTACCAATAGGAATGCCGGGCAGACAGAGTGGGGCATTAGGATGTCCATTTAACTGGGGCCCCCAGTTGGCCAGGGTACTTGGGTCCTGTTGACTCAGTGGATAATCTGCCACTGATCATAACCCCCTAAATAATCTTGTGACCCCCAATTTGAGAAACTCCCACCATTAAACCTCTATAGTATAGAGTAAAAGCACAAAAAAGACAAGAATGTTTGGGATAGAGCAATTTTCATGGTCTGTGATGCGTATTTCATGGCCGTGAATTTGGTAGGGCGTAACCATCACAGACCCAGTGTAAAGTACCTGGCTTCAGCCTTGCCTTCTTTTGTATAAATACATAATAGCATTGACAGAGCAAAAACAAGCCTACCAAAACAAAATACTACACTTAATGCACCATTCTCTCTCTGGAGATAAAATGGGAGAATGGGAAGAGCTCTGCCAATAATGTCCGGACAACAGAGGCTTTTTTCTGCCAGAACCTAGAGCATTGATGACTAGGGATGGTAACGGGTACCCAGTTAAATGTTTAATCAGTACCTGGGAGTAGCCTCCCTACCACAGCCCAGCTGCGGGCTGAGGGCATCTCCAGCCGCAGTGGCCATAGTAGCCCCCTTGGGGGGGAGGGCGGACTTTGAGCTGTGGCAGCCGCCATGCAGAGGCCACTCTAGCCTGACCCCAGCAGGTGGGGCAGCTCCCACCCATCCCCTTTAATCCATTAAACATAGTGTTAACACTGCATTTAATCAATTAAAGGGGATTTTACATCCCTACTTATGACCCAAACATACCCAGACTAAGGATGTTAAATATTGAGTAATTTACTTGTTGAGTAGTCGATGGAATTTGCATCGACTACTCAACTAGTCGATGGGCACTTCCGCATTCCTCCCTTTGAAATGTACAAGAACCCCAGTGGAGGATCCTGAACTTTTCAAAGGAGGAATGCAAAACTCTTGAGTGCAGCCCGGGGCCAGTGGACAGTCCCACTGACTCCAGGCTGCATGCAGGCGTGCCAGCTTAGTAATGTATAAGAGTCCCCAGTGGGGGCTCCTGTGCATTTCAAAGCGGAAGTGCCTGCATGGAGCCTGGGGTCAGCGGGGGACTTTGAGTCCCCCGCTGACCCCAAGCTCCATGCTGTGCTGCTGCTTTGAAATACCACGCGGAGCCCGGGGTCAGCTGGGGACTCCCCAGCTGACCCCAGGTTCCATGCGGCATTTCCTCAGAACCCGGCTCTGCTGGTTACTCCCCAGCTGACCCCCAGGCTCTGCACAGTTTGAAATGCCTTGCTGGAACCCAGGATCAGCTGGGGAGCCCCTGCATGGACCCTGGGTCAGCTGGTTACTCCCCAGCTGAACCCAGGCTCTGCTCAGTTTGAAATGCCTTGCTGGGGCAGCATTTCAAAGGGGCAGCATCGCACAGCTGATCCTGGGCTCAGCTGTGCGGCACTGACACTTTGAAGTATCCCCTCTTCCCCTCCCTCCCCTTTGCTGCATCTGTCTGATAGAGGCAATAAGGGCGGGGGAATCGACTAGTCGACTCGACTGTCCGATAAGCATTTGTTTATCGGATAGTCGACTAGTCCTTAACATCCTTAACCCAGACCTCACATTGCCTGTGAGTCCGTGAATGAAGTACCAGAGGCAGGGCACCTAATACGTTATCGAAAGATATCAGATACTAGGTGATGAGGGTTGTTTAAGAACCAAAGTGTGAAATTTCCTGCTATCACTGCTCACACTTTCCCTCCACATGTTCAAATAACACCTTAATTTGTTGTTCTTTTTATAATGTAATAAGTGTTGTATCCTTAATTCTTATATTTCCCTTTCAGAGTCTAGTTTAGTTTCTGTTGGAACCACTAGGTTGTTATGATTCTGTTTTGTTTGTTTGGTTGTTTTGACATTTAAGCAGGTGGTTTTATTTTTATAAATAATGCTATTCCTTTTTTCTGGTCATTTTGCATTCAGCAGTTTGAGCACAGTTTGGAGATGTATGTGTTTGTATGAGAGACACTGTGTGTGGGTGGGGGGGGGGGTTATATTGTTTTGGTACATAATAAAGATCTCAAATGTGTGCCATGAATTTCAAAAGAGCCACAGATTTGCTTCTCTGGGCTGGGCTCAAGAGGTGGCTGGCCAATACAATAATGAAGAATGTGAAAATTAAAATTCAGTTATTTACTGAATGTTTCACTGTTCCTTTCTATTTAAGGCATTCAGCAAATAACATTACAATTTCCATACCTTTATTTAAAAAAAAAGGTTTGTTTTTCAGATCATTTATGTTACAGGAGTTCCATAAATCCGAAGTAGGTAGTTTCAGATGTGCTTCTCTTTGTAACTCAAAATGGACTTTTAATTCTATAGGGAGTTATTCCATACTGTATTCTGCACCTCCAAGGTTTTTATTGGGAAAGGAAACTGTATTATTTAATCTAGAGAATCACAAGCGCATATTTTGTTAATGAACATTCCACAACAAATAAAGAAAATTCACAGATTAAAAGAAACAAAACAAACAAAGATCAGGAAATACAAACAATACTAATATCTCCATCTATAATATACATGTTGGTGCCTGTATTTTTATAGTCATATGGTTAAACTCACTGTTCACTTTTGTTTTGCATTACCCAACTTTCAGTGCGTAATGCACACTTTATGTAACATACTTATTTTTATTTAGTGCTTTTTGAGTAAAAGTTTTCATGAAATTTTGTAATGTTGTAACTTCTAGAATCTCTAGACTTTTTACAAGAACAAACTTTTTAAATCAAAACAGCCTATAAGTCAAAACCAAAGAAGCTCATTCTTATTTTGTCTGGCTCTTGGACATTTTCGCCTGGTGATATAAAGCAGCAATTACCAACCAAGCAGCAGTTTGCATAAGGGGTCAAATGAAAGCCCAGTGTCTGCCAAATAAGATTATAAGATTAATTACTAACTTCAGTATAGCAACTAGGGATGTGAAAGTGTAACTGTGTACATGGTTACACGTAGACACCCTCCCCCCCCCTGCACTGCTCATAAGAAGCCCTGTTGCATGATAGTTTCTATTTGGTCCTGAGCAGATACAGCCTAGGAGGCAATTCAAAGCCCAGATCAGGTTCCGCTGATGCCCAGCCACTATGCAGCCACTGACCAATCTGGGCAAACACTCCTGGAATCACTAATATGCCTGTGATTGGATCAAAACACTTAGCACTGAAGTCAGGAATCCAAGAGTGCTCTTCAGACCTCCTGGCACCAGAAGGTGTTCTGTCTGACCTAGACTTGCCTTTGGTACTCAAAATCTCAGCATTAACTGCTTCAAGTCCACGTTTGAAAATAGCAACCATCCCTTCCCTTGATTATTTCCCTCTGGAATCCATCTTTATGGTACCTGCATGGTTCACCAGCACTGGGAGACTTGACAGTTTTATACCAGCCTGAGTCTTTATTGTGGTCCTCTACTAAGAAATTGTCTGCAGTGGTTCTGAACTTTGCACTGAAATGACAGGAGTTGCCTGGTACCTCTCATGCACCTAAGAGATCTGTTCCACCTGTATTCCTTCTTGTATTATCCTCCTTGGCCTCAGAAGAATAAGTAATATGTTGCTTATCTACCTGCATCACTCTCTAGAATAATATAACCCTAGCTTGCCTGAAAAGACAATTAGAGGCCACTCCTACAAGAGAGACTATGGAAATGTCTAAAAACGAGTAGTCCTGTGGCACTTTAGAGACTAATAAAAAATACATAGAATCATGGACTTTCATTTTCCCACGAAAGCTCATGATTCTATATATTTTTGTTAGTCTCTAAGGTGCTGCAGGACTACTTGTTTTTAAAGGTATAGACTAACATGGCTGCCCCTCTAAGACTTTTTAACATGCAAGGCACTACATTTAGCCGTATGTAGTGGAAATCCATCAACTGCATAAAGAAACTCACACAGAAACAAATAGACATCATATTCTTCATCTCCATGTGCAAACAGATGAACATCATACCAAATGGACTGAAAATAAAAAACCCATTACAAGAAACTACAACTCTGGTACCCTCAAGAAACTCCCTGCTGCAGCTTGGGACCAAATATATACACAAACATCCTCAGAGCCCTCACCAAGTGTATTCTATCTGCTACCCCAGATCCATAAACCTGGAAATCCTGAATGTCACATCACCTCAGGCATTGGCACCCTTACAGTAAGATCATCTGGCTATGTTGATGTTTTCCTTAAATCCAGTAGATTGAAAAATTCATAACAATAAACATACTACACAGACAGTGAGAGATTATGCCACACGCTCTCAAAGAAACTGAGGAACCACCTAATCAGCATCTATACAACAAACAGAAGAAAATCAAGAAGGAGCTCACAAAACTAGAGACTCTCATAAAAAAACAACCTTCCACACAAACTTCCATGTGACTGGACTTTACAAAAACTAGACAAGCCACTTACAATGCTCAATTCACTTCCCTACAGAAAAAAAAAGATAATAAATTATCTAAACTCCTACATGCCACAGAGTACTACAACTCTGGTACCTTCAATGCATCTAACAACATTGTTAATCTATTCAACCACACACTTAGCCTGTCAGAAGAATCTGTCCTATCTCAGAAACTCTCTTTCTGTCCCCCCTCCCCACGCCCACATACATAATACAATTCTATAGTGACCTGGAAGCCTATTTTTTGCCATCTCCGACTAAAGGAATATTTCCAACACACCCCACTGAACATGGCACTAACCCTCAGGATCCCTTTACAAACCCTACAAGAAGTTTTCTACGTGGACCTCCCCGATGGTTGTAATAATAGTCTGGACTTCTACATTGATTGCTTCCACAAACATGAACAGACTGATATTATGAACAAACAATGCTGTCCACAGCCTCAAAAACAACTCTGACAGTATAATCAAAAAGGCTGACAAAGCAGGTGCTGCAAGATTACGAACAGTAGGCTGTCACACAGCTCACCCACACCACATTCTACAGGCCTCTTTCCTCTGATCCCATTGAGGAATATCAAAAGAAACTACTACAGTTTACTACAGACTAACACGGCTACATCTCTGAGACTTTTTAACATGCAGGGCACTACATTTGTCTGTATTAAGTGGAAATCCATGAACTGCATAAAGACATTTCTACAGATACAAACAGACATCACCTTCCTCTCCAAATGCAAATAGATGAACATCATATCCAATGGACTGAAAGTGAAAAATCCATCACAAAAAACTACAACTCCGGTACCCTCAAGAAATTCCCTGCTGCAACTTGGGACCAAATCTATACGCCCCCGAACTCCGACCACGTGTATTCTGCTACCCACGAGCTATAAACCTGGAATTGCCAGACGTCCCATCACCTCAGGTACTGGCACTCTTCCAGCAGGATTATCTGGCTATGTTGACGTTCTCCTTAGACCCTATGCTACCAGCACTCCTAGCTGTCTTTGAGACACCACTGACTTACTGGGGAAATTACAGAACAAACAGGGCAGCATGTGAAGTGCCCCTTCTCCCTCATCCTCTGGGCTCACAGCATTCAGTTAAGAGCAATAAATATGGCTCCTGCAACTCCCTTGAGCACGTACAGGGGCTGGAAGGCAGGGATCCTGGCTAAGGAACCTGCTGGGCTGCTGGCTTGGAGCCAGGTAATGTCTCCCAGCCAGAGCCTATCTCTGGCACCCTAGCCCCTCCCTCCCCCCAACCCTCTGCCCTCCTATCCCATATAACCCAAACTTTCTGCACTCCTGCTCCAGCCCCCAGACACTGCATCCCCTCCTATACCCCTCCTCAGGTCACAACCCCCTTTCAGACCTTGTACTCCAATCTCCTATCCCTGGTCACAGCTCAAATCCCTGCAGCCCTGTCCCAGGTCACAACCCCCTCCCAGGCCCTGTAACCCCTCCTCACCCCAATCCGTTGCCCCAGCTCATGATCGCCTGCTTCACCCAAACTTCCTCCCAGATCCACACCCCAATCCCTTACCCCAAGCTCCCTTCTGCACCCAACCTCCATCCCAGACCCCTACACCTCTTCCATTAATATAATGGAAGATTGCAGCTCTTGACCACTTACCAAATTCTTGGAGTAGCCCCCCATCAAAAATTATTGCCCACCCGTGTTAATGGCTTCGGTAAGAAAGAAAAAGATTATTTTAACAGAATTGTTTTGCTATGTTGCAGATATCTAAAACTCTGATCTTAATGATTTTTTTAAAATCCTGTGTTACTAATTAATACATGGTAAACTGTATTGCATTAAGGCCAGATCTTTGCTATCTGGTAGAGTTCTGGCTCTTATGAGTCAGAAGTTGCAAGTACTAGGTGTGATGCTAGCTGTTTTGTAGGATGAAACCTTATTCGCAAGATCTTTGAAACCTGTATCTTTCTGTTAGAAAGGATGATGAAACATGTACTCCAAGGTCTCAGAGGAGTAGCCATGTTAGTCTGTAACTAACAACATTTAAAAAAACAACAATGTCCTATAGCACCTTAGAGACTAACAAAAATATATAAATAGTATCATGAACTTTTCGTGGGCACATCCCATTTCTTCAGCCAAGGGAAATGTTCATTTTTTTAAATTTGATTTCATATTAAATAATCATAAGCATTGCTCCTTGTTAATTCTCCCATTTTAATATATTTTCTTCCACACCTATTAATTATTTAAAATATATATCTATAGCTACGGTTTTCAGTTGTACTGGTAGGTGAACATCCACTCACTACCTCAATATTGGTGTTGCACATAAGAAATTTCAACTCATCCAGAAGAAAATTCTGTCCTCCCAAGGAAGGAAAATCTTAGAGGGAACACTGGTCATCATCTACAGTCCCCAGCTGAAACCCCTCTAATACATTATTGACAATCTACATCCTACCCTGGAAAATTATCCCTGACTCTCACAGGCCTTGGATGACAGACCAATCCTTGTCTACAGACAACACCCTAACCTAAAGCAAATTCTTTCTAGTAGCCACACATCACATTTCAGACACACTTAACCAGGAATCTACCCCTGCAATAAACCCCGATGCCAAATCTGTCCATACATATATACAAGTGACACCACCACAGGACCTAACCTCATAAGCCACAACATTAAAGGCTCATACAACTACATTTCTTCTAATGTGATATATACCATCAAGTGCTAGCAATGCCCCTCTACCATGTATATTGGCCAAGCCAGACAGTCTCTACAACAAAGAATAAATGAATACAAATCATACATCAGAAATGGTAACACACATAAACCTGTAGGGGAACAGTTTACCTGCCTGGTCACTCAGACATGGATTTAAAAATAGCCATTCTTCTACAAAGGAATTTCACAAATCAATTACAGAGAGAGTCTGCAGAACTGGAATTCATCTTCAAATTTGACACTGTTACTCCAGGCTTGAATAAAGACATTAACTGGTTGGCACATTACAAGCCAGTTTCTCCTATCTCTAACATCTGCATTTGTTCATGAAAAGCTATGAATGGGACACATCCAGCCCGCCTAATTAACATGGGCCCTACAATTGACAGGTACTTCTGCTGTGTGATATCTGTCTATCTATCTAGATATAGATATATGTTGATTTGTTATTTCCACTCCGATTCATCTGATGAAGTGGGTTTTACCCACAAAAGCTCATAATTTTAAATGTTTTTGTTAGTCTCTAAGGTGCCACACGACTACTCATTGTTTTTAAAGTTACACAGTAACACGGCTATCCCTACAGAGATGTCTGAGAGTAGTACCTTGAATGGTACTTACCTTGGCTTGTACCCCCTTTCCAAAATCCCATGCATTTTTGGCCTTTCTGGGCCTTGTGGGGGATGCACTTGACTCTCGAGGTTCCAACAGTCCCTCAGGAGATGAAAGCAAGGTTGCCCTCACTTTTGAGACCTCAAGAAAGCCACTCCAGTGAGCTGCTTCCTAATTCAGAGAATGAACAGGAGGACTTACAGGAAACAAAAGTAAAAAATCTCCTCCTATTCGCCAGAGGAGAACCCAACCTCAGTTGTTCCAACCCAGTCTGATAATTAACAGATTTTCCAGTAACTTCTCAGGAGAATAGTTGACACTCTGGCAATTCTGGTCAATATACTGCAAGCATAATGACATAAGGTTCTTGCCAGTCTGCACTCATTGGACCCTGCTAGATAGGCAGTGCCTATAAACAATGGCATTTGGAACTAGCTAGAAGAGTTTGGCAGACTCCTGCCTTAGAAGCATTTACATCTAAACGAAAGCAGAACTACCCTATTGGGTCCCCATCAAAAGTTTGGATTACTTGTTCAGCTACCTACCACCGACCTCTCTGTCCAGGAAAGGTCCAAGAAAAAGGGACTCCTAAAGGTTGGACCTCTTTGGTTAGAAGTTATATTTTTTAAATCATCTACAAAGTTCACTGCCAGTTACAAAGTGCATCTTGCTGAATATGATTTCCTGGCTTGGGATCACCTCTCAATGTGTGGCAGGCTCCTGCTGCAGCAAAGAGAGGAGTAAAAATTCCTAGTTCAGGAAGGATAACTGGTTGCATAGGTCTAATTACATCCCTCTCTCACCACTTCTCATATGGTGGCCTTTGGAGCCGCTTCCACAGTAATAATTCACATTTCCTAATTGTTGTCTCTGGGAATACCAAAGGTAATTCAAACAACCGTGGAGGATCCGCCCCTTTGCGGACTCTGCAATTCATGATGTTCTTCACAACTGAAGGATTCAAGAGCAACCTAGGGCTTTCTGGAACACCTTGGTTCCTAGAAAGAAACTGTACCAGTCTCAACTCTGTCAGATACAGAGGCAAGCATCCTCATATTTACAGTCAGCAGAGATCTGTCAAGTCTTGGAGGAAGAAGTAAAAGATCCAGATGAGATGTAAAACCAAAATTTGACTAACCAAAATTGTAGACATTCTGGGTGTATTTAGCAACAAGTTGAAACTCTCTAGTCTGGCACCTTCAGGACCTGACTGGTGCTGAACCAGAGAATTTGCTGAAGCATGGAAGGTCAATATTGTGTAGTAGCATTGCCAACACTTCCACTGCTTACTGGGCTCTTAGAAGACACTTGGGGAAAATTTGAGCTAAATAATAGCACAGAACACAGAGAGCCAGGACTGGTGGCTGTAAACAAGCTTTATGGGACCATGGGAAACTTGGCCACAGCCATGATAAGAGAACATCCAGCTAACTAAAATCATGCCGGACCATAGATGTTGCCAGATCAGAGAATGCCAGACTAGAGAGGTTCAACCTATACTGTTAATTTAAAAGCCTCTTCCTCCTCTGCTACACACCTTCCATTGACTTCATAATAGTAGGTTTGATGGTGTGATTAACAGTCTTGCAGATCCAAGGTGATCAATTTGGAAATTGTTTTTAATTTGTTTCAGGAGACATAGAACTGGACTATTAGGTTCTTCGAGGAGTGTCCCTGTGGGTGCTCCACCTTAAGTGCTTGAGTGCTACTGTGCTTCTAATTGGAGATTTTTGACAGGAGTGCCCATGGTTGGCTATGCATGCAGGGCGCTGGCATGCAAAATTTGAAACGGCTACTCTGCCTGCACAGCCAGCTGTTTCCTCAGTTCTTTCTTTACCACCGCTGGATTTGGTCGCAGCTCAGCAGTCGCCCTCATACCTTACCTAGAAATTATTAACAAGTTTTTACTATTATCCTAGTCAATAATTAATAGTTAGTTGTTACTGTTATTTGCTGTAGTGGTAGTTTAAATTTTTTTGGTTCATTTTTATAGTAGAATTAGCTTGGAAAATTTAATTTGCAGTGCCACCGGTAGAAACCACTGAAACTTATACTTTTACTGGGACGTTCCTGGCTTGCCCAGTTTTAAGACGTGTACGAGCTGCAGGTTGTCCATTTTTATATCAGATGGACACTCACAGTACATCCACTGTTTGGGTGAGGAACACTCCACGGAGCAGTGCCCGCACTGTAAAAATCTCATATCCTGAATGAGAAAAGCCATCCAACTAAAAATTACATAGATGGAGAAAACCACTCGACCTGCCTCAAACCCCGAACACACCATCCCACCCAGGCAGCCATCCCTGGAGCGGCATTGGAAAGAGGGGCTCCCACCAGGGCGACCCCTAAGGACCATGAAAAGGCTCAAGTGCCAAAGAAGAGGTCATACCCTTCCTCAGGGACAGAGTCCCCCTCAAGGAAATGCTCTCTCCATAAAAAGACTGCCTCCGCACCCTCAACAGCCTAGGGGCCGGAAAAACAGGCATGTGATGTGGCCAGCAGTGATAAGAGATGAGACCCCAAAGAGAAGGCTCATTCCTCCTCAAAGGCACCAATAGAGGAAAAACAGAAGACGTCTGTGTTGACTCCAGTCAAAACGTCATCGGTACCCACCACGGCACCAACCCGACCACAATTGGCTTCAACACGGAGCAGCACCAGCCAAACACTCCACACTGATGGTCATGCACAAAGCAGCCGACACTGACCTAATCAATGCGGCCGGCACCACAAGCCCAATCGGTACCCATACCGCTTCCTCCTCCGTCGGTATTGCAATTCACCATAGCAGCAGTGCTCACAGTCTCATCGGTGCCAGGAACACCCTTATTTGGCACTGATGATACCCCAAACATATCCAGGTTCGGTTTCTCATCCACTCCAGCCACCTCAGCGACACCAATATCCAGTAATGATGATGATGACAATGAGAGCCTGTTCAGGCACATGTACCTAGACATTCCTTATCAAAGCCCAACCACCAGATGCACCAGTAGCTCCCACCACCTATCCCACCCAGTTGGCCATATTGGGACCCTATGCAGCCTACAGAACACAGCAGGCGCAGCAGCCATAACAGCCATTGCCAGCTCCTAAATCACATGCACCAACAGTCCACTCACCAGACCGTTCCAGTTCAGGTGCTGATTAAGGGGAAGTAGACATAATTTGCGAGGAACAGACACCTGACTCGCCTCCACCCACATACATCTCTTCATCGTCTCCTGGTAATACAATCCTGTCCCCACCACCAACCTTGGGAATTATTTTAAATCATTGCAAGAACTTTTTAAAGAGTTGCAGAGATTCTTGAGATCTTCTTGTCAGGTATGCCAGAGATCCAACATAAGCTGACGAATATACTACATGCATCTCTGCATGCCAAAATAGCCATCCCCATGAACAAAACTCTCATGGACCCTGCCAAAACTATTTAGCAGATGACTGCTACAGTATTGCTGACCTGCAAGAGATCAGATCGAAAATACTATAGTGCCCTTAAAGAAGCAGACTTTCTGTTTTCCCACCCCATCCCAAACTCCCTCATGGTGGATGCTGTAAATCAGAGGGAAACAACAAACTACCCGAACCATCCCCTATGACAGGGACTGGAAGAGGCCGGACCTCATGGGTAGGAAAGCATACTCATTAGCAAGTCTTCATCTTAGAATAGCCAACTACTCAGCACTGCTAGCAAAGTATCCACACCACATATTTGATCAGTTATCGTCTTTTATTGAGTCTCTCCCTGATAACAAAAAAGAACAGTTTAAATCAAATATCAATGAAGGGACACTAATCTCTAGGGCGGCTTTACAGGCCATACTAGATTCAGCATACACCACAGCAAGATCTTTAGCCTCCACTGTCGTCATGAGATGGGCATCGTAGTTTCAGCTCTCAGGATTCCCCAGAGAAGTCCAAGCCACAGTCGAAGACTTGCTTTTCGAAGGTACCAAGCTCTTTGCAGAATCCACAAATACCTCTCTACATACCCTGAAAGATTCATGAGCCACATTAAAGACACTTGCATACACATACCTGTCACAAAAAGAAACCAGGGAAGGTCATTCACACAGAAGTACAGACCCACACCCTTTAACCAACAACCATGACACTATGATAACAGACGCTGACCATGCCAAAGCAGGCGCAGACAGGCCTTGGAGCAGACAACCATCAACATCCCAAAAAGCATTTTGAAGTGTTTTTCGAGGGTCTGACAACCCCAGTTTTTTCACGGCAGCAGTCCAAGCCCTCCACAACATTTGGCAGCAGACTAGCTGATTTCTGTCCAGCCTGGCGTACCATCACCACCAACAGGTGGGTGCTGGAAATCATACAAACTGCTTACTGAATCCCGTTTTTAGTTATCTCTCCCTCGCCCCCCCTTGCCTGTCCCTCTTCAGGGAGCCCTTCATGAACATGTGCTCATACAAAAGGCAGAACACCTTTTCTGGTTGGGCGCCATAGAAGAGGTGCCACAGAAGCACAGAGGCAAGGGATTCTACTTCCATTATTTCTTCACTTCCAAGAAGATGGGGGGATGGAGACCAATATTGGACCTCCACAAGCTCAACCACTTTGTTCAATACCAGTGATTCAAGATGGTAACCCTTGCCACTGTCATTCCTGTCTTGGAAAAGGGAGCCTAGCTGTCTACCCTCAACCTCCAAGATGCTTATTTTCACACCTCGATACACCCGTCACACAGACGCTTTCTACATTTTACAATAAGGATATGTGGGAGCCAGTACAGATTGCTACCATTTGGTCTCTTAACAGCCCCATGAATTTTCTCGCAGGTTCTGGCAGTGGTAGCTGCACACTTACGCAGAATGTGGATCACAATATTCCCATACCGAGACAACTGCCTCATAAAAGGTATCTCAGCACGCAACACAGAACAAGCGGTCAAAACCACCAGAGCCCTATTCGACAGTCTGGGGCTCCAGATAAATCTACCTAAGTGCACACTAGCTCCATCTCAGACATCAGAATTTATAGGAGCACACCTAGATTACAGAACAGCAGTAGCCTCACTACCAGAACACAGATTCTCAGCAATCAAAGACCTCCCATCTCTGGCACATATCAGTCCATCCATAACAGCCCGACACTGTCTACAAATCTTAGGTCATATTGTGGCAGGCATGTTTGTGGTACCACATGCCTGCCTACCCCTGAGACCTCTTCAGGCATGATTATGCCCAGTATACAGGCTGCACATCCATCATATAAACAAACACCTTACCATGCTGGGCGAGATAAAGACCTTACTCGCATGGTGGACCCTGCACGACAAAGTATGCATAGGGGGTCCCTTCCAATGATCCCCAGCATCAATAATGATTACCACAGGAGCTTCACTTCTGGGTTGGGGAGCACACCAACCATGCCAGAACCCACCCCACCACCTTACCTGCAGGGCGTCAAGTAGTACAAGCACAACAGGCCCCGGATGAGACCAAACGCCACATCAGTCTTCTCAAACTCAGGGCAGTATGCAACGCTTGCACACTTTCTCCCCCGATCCAGAACAGAACAGTCCAGATTCTTACAGACAGTGTCACTACGATGTACTATATCAACCGACAGGGAGGAGGCCAGTCATATCAGCTCTATAGAGAAGCAGTCTATCTGTGGGAATGGTGTATCCCACGAAACAAACCTGGTCGCAACCTACCTTCCTGGCAAGAACAGCGTACATGCAGACAACCAAAGCAGACACTTCCCACAGAACCATTAGTGGGAAATCAACTAATCAGTGCTAACTCACCTTTTCAAGAAGTGAGGCTTTTCAACAGTGGACCTATTTGATACCCAGGAAAATACTCACCTGTACTATTGCTCAAGAGCGGGGATAGGCCCTCACTCTCTAGGGGATGCATTCAGCATTCAGTGGGCAGTACCTCTGCATTTCCCCCGCTCCCCTTATCCAACAGGTGATTCTCAAGATCAAACAGGACAGGGCCAAGCTCCCAACTGGCCCAGACAAACTTGGTATCCATACCTCTTACAGATGACTATTCTACCACCACATCACTTTCCATCAGTCTGATCCCTGCTCACACAATGCAACGGACAAATAAACCATCCCACCATGTGTACACTACACCTCCAAGTGTGGATGCTGGCTGGTTGAATTCCATGGAGAAGACCTTTCCAAAACCAGTGCAGCATATCCTCATGAATTCCCGAAGATCTACAACCAGAAGAACATACAGACTGAAATGGAACCGGTTCACAGCTTGGTGCTTGGACCATAACTATCTCCTCGCACGTACAGAAATCTCACAGATATTACGCTGTCTATTAGACGTGCACAATGCTGGTCTCTTCTTGAGCTCTGTCAGAGTACACCTGGCCTCCATCTCAGCCTTCCATCTTCCATTACAAGGATGCTCTGTTTTTGCTCACCCATCTATCAAACGATTCCTACAAGGCCTACACAATGTATTTCCATCACTGAAAGATCTAATACCCGCATGCGATCTGAACCTTGTACTTAGAACACTTATGGACAAACCATTTGAGCCTCTATCCACATGCTCCCTGTTACATCTATCAATGAAGGTTGCCTTCCTCGATGCAATCACCTCTGCACGAAGAATAGGGGAGCTGGGAGCTCTCATGATGGACCCCATGCACAATATTCCATAAGGACAAGGTGGTCTTAAGAACAAATTCCTCCCGAAGGTGCTTGCCTCATTCCACTGCAATGAACCAGTATACTTACCCATCTTCTTCCGGAAACCCCATAATGACCACAGGGAAGTGGTGCTCCATACCTTGGACATCCACAGGCACTTGCCTTCTGCTTACAGTGCACAAAAGCCTTCTGCAGAACTCCATGGCTCTTCATCTCATCTACAAAAAGATCACAGGAATTACCCATATCAAAACAAAGACTATCCAAATGGGTATCAAACTGAATACACTTAGCCTATACCATATCCACAAAAAAGCCCCCACCTAACGTACGAGCTCACTATATAAGAGCTATGGCAGCTACAGTGGCATTCCTATGAGGTGTATCAATGGAACAAAACTGCAAGGCCACCACATGGGCATCCACGCACATATTCACACAGCATTATGCGATTCAGACTTTCAAAGATTCTGAAACCCAGTTTGGCTGAACAATACTCTTGGTTACAGACTCACACCTTCCGAAGCTCCCACCTCCAAATATGACTACTGCTTCATAATCACCTAAGGTGGAGCACCCATGGGGACACTCCTCGAAGAAGAAGGCAAGGTTACTCACCATGTGCAGTAACTGGAGTTCTTCAAGATGGTTGTCCCTGTGGGTGCTCCACCACTCACCCTTCCTCCCCTCTGTGTCAGACGTATCTACACCAGGGTCATAGAAGGAACTGAGAAAATGGTTGGCTGCACAGGTGGAATAGCTGTTTCAAATTTTTCGTGCCAGTGCCCTGCATGCACTGCTGCCCATGGATACTACTGTCAAAAATCTCCGATTAGAAGCGCAGCAGCGCTCAAGCACCTGTGGTGGAGCACCCACAGGGACACCCTTCTAGAAGAACTCCAGTGACTGCACATGGTGAGTAACCTTCCCATGAGTGGGTGATGGAGATTGTGGAGAAGGAATACTCTACCCTATTCTAATCCCTCCCTATATCCCGGGGTGGCCAATCAGTTAGAAACGAAGAGCCAAAATAGCTGTGGATAGAGTTCAAAGAAGTCACATATTATATATTTATTTTTATATATCCATATATAGATAGATAGACATAGTACACAAAATGTAATGATAAAAATAACATGGACATTTCAGACAAAAAACAATAAAAAAGTCTCTAGTCACTTAAAAAAATTCACGGCCAGTCCATAGATCTTCAGAGAACTTGACAAGGAACAAACATCAAATTAAAAAAAAAATCTTTAAAAATGTTCTCACACTAAAAATAAAGCATCCCCATCATGTATTTTAAATTTAACACTACTGTCCTATTATGTCCTGTGAGTTTTTAAAAATTAAACTGACCTGAGAAGTAAATTAGCACAATATGAAGTGCCTGTTTCACTCCAGCTTGTTGATCTCTGGTATGGCTTCCTCATTTTTTTTTTACTTATGAAGATTATAACTTTTTTATAGTTCTAAAAATTCAGGTCTGTCCAAGACTGCAAATATGAAAGGTTCAAAAACAATGAGGGAGAGACTCATATCTCAGAATAATTGCTTCAGCCTGGCAAACAATAGCCCTTGAATTTTCTTTAAAGAAACACAGTGTAAACCAGGTATATGCTGATTCTTTTTTTGCCCTGGAATTTAAATATGACATCTGTGTTGGCTGCCTTATTCTGCATCCATGAAGACTTTGAGTTTAAGGTGCTTCAGCCCCCCTCCCCCCACTATAACCCAGTCCCCCTTTTCTCCCCCAGAGCCAGGCACCCCCAGCCTGCCTGTTCTAACCCAATGCCCTCCCGCAGAGACAGGCACCCCCAGCCCCACACTCTAACCCAGTGCCCCACCCCTCCCCCAGAGCCAGGTACCCCCAGCCCCCCACTCTAACCCAATTCCTCTCCGCTCCCCCAGAGCCAGGCATTCCCAGCCCCCCCCCCATACTAACCCCAATGCCCCACCCCTCCCCCAGAGCCAGGCACCCCCATTCCCCCATTCTAACCCAAACCCCTTCCTCTCCCCCAGAGCCAGGCATTCCCAGCTCCCCACACCCCCCCTTCTAACCCAATGCCCTCCCCCTCCTGCAGATCCAGGCACCCCCATCTCCCCATTCTAACTCAGTGCCTTCCCCCTCCCTCAGAGCCAGGCAGTCCCAGCCCCGCCCCCCCCGCTCTAACTCAGGAGGAGTAATGGTAGTTCGAATTAGGAGCTTTAATTTGAACTACCTAGTCCATGCCGCGTGTAGCCGCGGGCAGGGAGTTCGAACTACGGGGCATTTAAAAATGGCAGCACCTGGGAACATGCAAATAAAGCCCGGGATATTTAAATCCCGGGCTTCTTTTGCAAGTTCGAATGCCTACATTAGCCACCCTATTCGAACTAGGGTGGCAGTGTAGACATACCCTTACACTCAGCGAAGCCTCCTCCCCAGGCACCAGGTGGCCAAGGGCTGCCTGCTCAGCTCCAGGGAGGAGGCTTTGTTGTGGCAGCTAAGCCTCCTCCCTGGGAGCCAGGCCAGCAAGTGCTGGCAGTCCCATTCCCAGGGTGGCTTCACTGCAGGCTAAGCTTTACACTGCAGAGCCCAAAGTGTGGATTTTCAGCAGTTGCCTGGTTACTCCTTTACATGATTTTTAACATCCCTAGAGTGAAATATCTCCACCCGGGAATCTGATGCTCTTATAGAGAAAGGACAAAGTGTTGCCATGGATCATAGGTTTCTATTCAGAGGTGCACATGGCTATGTTGACATTTCCTTTAAGTTCTGGTGACCATAAATAACAGTTGAAAAACCTCCTCCTCTACTTTTCCCAAAGAAATGTATAAACACTTTCTTTGCTCTCAACTGTTAAACATGTTCTTCATCTTTTGTTAGCATTTACTGTGATTTATTAGTCAGACGTGGAAGGAGCAGGATGATGTCAGACCATTTTTGGTACAAGTGTGTGTATGTATGTGTGTGTTAGCTATGATGTTAGTATCTCAAGGTCTTAATGCTTTCTTCATTACCTCAGACAATATCAGTGGCCTGAATCTGTAAAGTTTCCATGATAGAAATCTTTGAGGCTGCCACCTGGACTTTTTCCCACATGTTCTCATAGCTCTTTTTTAAAAAAACTTGTTATTTAGATCTCATGCTTACTTTGGAAAGGCAGTACTGTAATCCTTGTTTAATTAGAACTCTTCCCCTTTTCCAATTTTTTAATTGGAATGCTCCCACAAATGGAAATATGTAGAGGCCATCTTAAGTAAGAGATTATTTGAAGAAAGGTAACTGTGGATTTCTTAATGTTGCCTCAGCAGATACAAATTAATCACCCATCTTCTGCTTTCCCTTGGTATTGTATTCTCAGGTTTAGCAAAACAAAGTAAGACAGCTGGGGACTGTACAGCCTCTTATGTCCTGGTTTCCAAAAAATTAGTGCTATAAGAAGAATCTTGTAGTCCTAATTGGCACTGCTGATTTAGAAGGCTCCCAGTGGTCATTGGCACCTCACAAGCGTGATGTAACAGAAACACTTTTTGGAGTGTAGTGTAGTGACTAGTATGTGTTCCAAAAATCGGTACTGTATGTGCATTTTAAAAACAAAACAAAAAATGTATTTACCCAAGAGTGGTTATAGTTATCTTAGTCAAATCATAAATTTGGAACTTTCTATGAGACCTTTTTAAACAGAAAACAATCACACAGGAATTTCATAGAAACAAACAAAACTGCATTTCCTGGCTTCTGATTTTTCCCCATCATATCCTTAACATTATGAATGTAATATTCTTATACACAAATAATATCATGCAGTGGATTCAATGCCAGTGATTAAATAGGAATGGTTCATTTGTCAGTTTGGTTAATTTGGGGACTTTCCCATTTTTATGTTGGATGCCCCTGTTCCTTCATTTATTTTATCTTGCCAACACTCCAGGTGGGTAAAGTGGTAATGCTCTTTCTGCTTTTCTTTCTGAAACCATTGCCAGTACTGTTGAGGTCTTTCCTTGCTAGGTTAATCTCTGCTCAATACATTTGTCATAGAGCATGTTATTTATTTTGTGTTACTTTTGTGTTAGTAGAAAAAAATTTCTATGGCTGAAGAAATTTTCATTGTTGGACAAGTAATTTTGAAAACTTTTGTGACAAAATAATGGCTCTTCTGAGAATTAGATAGTTTCAGCACAGGTGTATCTTAGCAGTCAGTTTTTCCTTTCTATCAACATACCTATGTGATATGTTGGTAATAACTGAAGTGTGATAATTTAGATGAATTAAACATTATATTGTTTTCCTGAGCACATATACATCTGAATGGCCTTATTTACATGTAATTTTGTATGTATACTATGTTGGGTTGCATGTTAATTTATCATAAATAAATGTAAATGAAGTGTCACTGAGGGGTTTTTTTGTATTTCCCGATGCCAAAGCTAATTCAATTGCATGATATTTATTTTTGCATGATACGGAATCTATGTCTGTATAAGTCTGTGTATAACATGTCCTGTGGTTTATGCATGCTGCACTAATCTCTGTGTTAAATCTGTCCCCTCTTTATTCAGAGCATGCTGTCTAGGTCCTTTAATTCCAATTATGCTGCAGTTAGCAGCTTTCACTATGGCAGCTCTAGGGATCTGCATGGCAGCCAGGGTAGTGTTGCCTTAAGTGCTGCAGACAGAAGAGGTTCTGGTGTGCACATTGTTCGTGTGAGTACCTACATTAGGCTACTGCAATATATAAAGGGGGAAAAGGTAATTTGAAATATATATTTAAATAAATCTTTAGAATTTTGTCCCTTTATACATGGAAAGCATTGTCAGAATTATAAAAATAGTTGAAACTTGTGTTACAAGTTGGGCACTGAAGCCAAACACTTAATTGCCTTGTGTTCATATCCTCTACTTTCTTTACAAGGTAATACAACTTGCAAACCATCTAACTGGCTTCCTCAGATAGATGGCTGTAAAGATATAAGACTATTTTCTGTTTTGCCCTCCTCTGTAAGCAGAGCTGCTATAGATGATGATCCTTGGCCTCTGAATTTGATACAGGTCTAAAGAGAACCAAGTTGGGATTTATCCATTTCTTTTTCAATGTTTGGTAAAGCAAACCTTATCTAAAGATGTTTAGAGGCAATCAAGCAAATTAAGATGATACAGTTTGGCAAGAATGATGAAGGAAGCCTCAACACTGAATAACCTGAAATCTGTTGTTTAAATCTTGTCAACAAGAGACTTGTATTAATCCTTCAAGTCCATGCATTGTTCATCTTTCTTGTGACCCACCTGTGTTATGTGGCTCTAAAACATTCAACAGTTGTAATTTTTTTCTAAAAGTTGGGGTTAAGCTTTATGGATTTCTGGGTCCCCATGCAAACTCAGGTGATATGATTAGCATTCTTAGAAACTAAAAATAAATGTAAAAATTGAGACATTTTGATGATTTGACGAAATATTTGCTTACACGTTTCTATCCTATTTAAAGCATCCCCAGACATGTACCCCAGGAGAGCCATGCCAAGAGGAGGTATTCATTTCAGGACAGCAGAACTATTCGTCTGGCACACTTAGTCTCAAAGATGTTCCTCCAGAGAGCATGAAGAAAGTAGCTGCACAGGTAATGTATTATATGGAGTCTGACTAATAAGATGGGTGAACTAGAATACCTAGTATTAAATGAGGAGATTGACATAATAGGCATCACTGAAACCTGGTGGAATGAGGAAAATCTGTGGGACACAATCATACCGGGATATAAAATATATCGAAAGGATAGAGCAGGCCGGGTGGGTGGCGGAGTGGCACTGTATGTGAAAGATAATGTAGAATCAAATGAAATAAAAATATTAAGTGAATCAACATGTTCAATAGAATCGCTATGGATAGTAATTCCATGCTCCAATAATAAGAAATTAGCAGTAGGGATATATTACCGACCACCTGACCAGGACAGCGATACTGACATTGAAATGCTGAGGGAGATTAGAGAGGCTACCAAAATAAAGAACTCTATAATAATGGGGGATTTTAATTATCCCCATATTGACTGGGTACATGTCACCTCAGGAAGAGAAGCGGAGATAAAATTTCTCAATGGCTTAAGTGACTGCTTCTTGGAGCAGCTGGTGCAGGAACCCACAACGGGAGAGGCAATTCTCGATTTAGTCCCGAGTGGAGCGCAGGATCAGGTCCAGGAAATAACCGTTACAGGACTGCTTGGGAATAGTGACCATAATATAACAACATTCAACATTCCTGTGGTGGGAAGAACACCTCAGCAGTCCAGCACCCTGGCATTTAATTTCAAAAAGGGGAATTACACAAAAATGAGGAGGTTAGTTAAACAGAAATTAAAAGACACAGTGACTAGAGCCAAATCCCTGCAAGCTGCATGGAAACTTTTTAAAGACACCATAATAGAGGCCCAACTTAAATGTATACCCCAAATTAAAAAACATAGCAAGAGACCTAAAAGAGAGTCACCGTGGCTTAACCACCATGTAAAAGAAGCAGTGAGGGACAAAAAAGGCATCTTTTAAGAAGTGGAAGTCCAATCCTAGTGAGATAAATAGAAAGGAACATAAACACTGTCAAATCAAGTGTAAAAATGTAATAAGAAAAGCAAAAAAAGATTTTGAGGAACAGCTAGCCAAAAACTCAAAAAGAAATAACAAAATGTTTTTTAAGTACATTAGAAGCAGGAAGCCTGCTAAAAAACCTGTGGGTCCCCTAGACGATCGAACTATAAAAGGCGCAATCAAGGACGATAAAGCCAGTGCGGAGAAACTAAATGATTTCTTTGCTTCAGTCTTCACGGCTGAGGACATTGGGGAGATTCCCAAATCTGCACCGTCCTTTGTGGGTGATGAATGTGAGGAACTGTCCCGGATTGAAGTGTCATTAGAGGAGGTTTTGGAACAAATAGAAAAACTTAATGTTAACAAATCTCCGGGACCGGATGGCATTCATCCAAGGGTTCTAAAAGAACTCAAATGGGAAATTGCTGAACTATTATCTGTGGTTTGTAACCTATCCCTTAAATCGTCTTCCGTACCTAATGACTGGAAGGTAGCCAACGTGACACCAATATTTAAAAAGGGCTCTGGAGGCGATCCGGGCAATTACAGACCGGTAAGTCTAACTTCAGTACCGGGCAAATTAGTCGAAACAATAGTAAAGAATAAAATTGTGAAGCATGTAGAAGAACATAATTTGTTGGACAAAAGTCAACATGGTTTCTGTAAAGGGAAATCCTGTCTTACTAATCTATTAGAGTTCTTTGAAGGGGTTAACAAACATGCGGACAAGGGGGATCCAGTAGATATAGTATCCTTAGATTTTCAGAAAGCCTTTGACAAGGTCCCTCACCAAGGAATAAATGGTACATTTTCAGAATGGAGAGGGGTAACTAGTGGTGTCCCCCAAGGATCAGTCCTAGGACCAATCCTGTTCAACTTATTCATAAATGATCTGGAGAAAGGGGTAAGCAGTGAGGTGGTAAAGTTTGCAGATGATACCAAACTGTTTAGGATAGTCAAGACAGAAGCAGACTGTGAGGGACTCCAAGAAGATCTCACCAAACTGAGTGATTGGGCAACAAAATGGCAAATGAAATTTAATGTGGATAAGTGTAAAGTAATGCACATCGGGAAAAATAACCCCAACTATATGTACAGTATGATGGGGGCTAATTTGGCTACGACAAATCAGGCAAGAGATCTTGGAGTTATCGTGGACAGTTCTCTGAAAACTTCCACACAGTGTGCAGCGGCGGTCAAAAAGGCAAATAGGATGCTCGGAATTATTAAGAAAGGGATAGAAAATAAGACCCAAAATATCTTACTGCCCCTGTATAAAACTATGGTACGCCCACATCTTGAATACTGTGTACAGATGTGGTCTCCTCACCTCAAAAAGATATTTTGGCCTTGGAAAGGGTTCAGAAAAGGGCAACTAAAATGATTAGGGGTTTGGAACGGGTCCCATACGAGGAGAGGTTAAAGCGACTGGGACTTTTCAGTTTAGAAAAGAGGAGACTGAGGGGGGATATGATAGAGGTATATAAAATCATGAGTGGTGTGGAGAGGGCCGATAAAGAAAAGTTATTTATTAGTTCCCTAAATAGAAGAACTAGAGGACACCAAATGAAATTAATGGGTAGCAGGTTTAAAACTAATAAAAGAAAGTTCTTCTTCACACAGCGTGTAGTCAGCCTGTGGAACTCCTTGCCAGAGGAGGCTGTGAAGGCTAGGACTATAATAGAGATTAAAGAGAAGCTAGATAATTTCATGGAGGTTAGGTCCATAAAAGGCTATTAGCCAGGGGATAAAATGGTATCCTTGGCCTCTGTTTGTCAGAGGTTGGAGAGGGATGGCAGGAGACAAATCGCTTGATCATTGTCTTCGGTCCACCCTCTCTGGGGCACCTGGTGCTGGCCACTGTCGGCAGACAGGATACTGGCCTAGATGGACCTTTGGTCTGACCCAGTACGGCCAGTCTTATGTTCTTATGATATTTATATAAGTCATCCTCCACAAAAATGTACATCTAAAACATAGTTGAGTAAGTTACACTTGGAATTGCTCATTTGTTTTTAAATCTAAAAGACACTTTGATTTTTACCAAAATATTTATGTTATGATAATTCATATGACCTTAAAAGAGATCATTCTTCAAATAAGAAATCATGTCATTGGAACAACTCAAAGTGATCTGTTTTTTATTTTCTTATGGTCAGGGAAAATTAATTGGGAAGGTTTTTAATAATAGATCTCCCAGTAACAGAGGATGTGCATGTGGCACACAGACTCCTGCATGTGGCAGACAAGTTTAGAATGCTAAACAAAGGAGAATGAACTTTTTAGAAAACATGTCCAGATTTATTTACATATAATGGAAAAATTGGGCTAGTAAATTGCTGACACTGGAGAGCGAAAATCTGTGTTTGCTTAAGAGGCATAATATAGAATTTGTGGCAGGGGATGAAGGACTAATGGAGCTTTAAGCCATCTTTGCACCCTTCTGTTTCTGGGAGATGTTTCCAGCACAACTTAAGAGTCCCAAAGAGCTGAAGTTCTGACAGCTCATTTGGCGCACCCTGTAGGTCATAGCGCTGCCCAGAATCTCCTAAGTGTAGCCCTGACTCTCATGCCCCTTCAGGCTTGCCTCCAAAACCGATCTTTACGCCCCAGCTTGTAAATGGTTCCTTTTTGGGCAGATTTATGGGGGGAATTCTCCTCCAGCTTGTTTGAGACTTTGTAACAGGGCAGGCCTCACCACCAAGAGTGCCTCCTGCGGGTCACTCAGGAAATTAGCATTTTTGGTGTTGGTACACCCCCTTCTGGTTGGTGTCTCACCCACTGTTACGGTTATTCTCCACCACTCTAGGTCCGGGCCCACGTCTCTCCCAGACTGTGGTACCCTCCTACCTGGGTACTGTTTGACTGCAGTGCCCCTGCACTCTGGAGTCCTTCTCCTCTGGAGACCCTCCATCCCCCTATATCCATCTTGCCTCAGTGATCCGCTGCCAGTCTTCTTCTAGCCCCGGTCACAGGGGCAAACTGCAGTCTGAAATGGCCCCTCATCATTGGCAAAGGGGTGTGGACCTGCTGCTTTTGCCTATCCTGGCTGTCTCCCCACAGCCCTTGTGCCCTAAGGCCTTGCTTCAGGCCCTGCAGCCTGGGAGCTTGCCTTGCCAGAGCTTCCCCAGCCCTCCTTGACTCTCCCCAGCTGTGTTCTAAATCTGGACGCCTCTAGCTTCCCTAGCAGCTAGGTCCCTCCTGCTCCCCAGTCAGAGCAAGAGTGAGTCTCACTCTTCCTCCCTCCTGGAGCCCTTATTTATACAGCCCACAGCTGGGCCCTAATTGGCAGCTATCTGCTGCAGCTGCTTGCTCCATGGCTCCAGCCCTCATCCAGGGCTGGGTTTTAACCCCTTAAAGGGTCAGTGCGGGGCAGACTTGTATGGCCCCTTTATGGCATATAAAGGGACCAGAGTGGGAGGTGAAGACCTCATCCTAGTACTGCAGAGATTTACAGTGTACTTGAAATTTGTATACTTTGAAATTTGGATAAAAATATTTCTGAAAGATAGATAAATCTCAAAACATACAGTAATAAAACTTTTAAGCTTTTATTCTAAATTACACAGACAAAAAAAATTGCATCAAGTAGTTAGAAGTTACAAAATAATTTAATAGCTGATTTTTTCCCCCCAGATGTTAATTGTAAGGTTCTCTTTTTTGTCCAACTGAGATTGGTACTGGCAAGTCTTCCTTTCCAAAGTGACACAGCAACCCAAATAGCGTTTTTAAAACAAATTATTGTTTAATTTTAACAATAGAGACAAAACAGAAAAAAAGGGTTTGTAACACAATCAATGGTTTACTTGTGCATCTGTCTCAACAAGTCTTAGGCAGGCCTATCTTACTGCAGACATCTGAGCCCCTGGGATCTGGGTTCACCTTATCTCAAAACCTCATCTTACCCCTTGTATTCCTGTACCTTTCAAGTAGGCTATCCAGGGAATCAGACTGAGCCCTCAAAGGGATTGGTTTTTGATAGTGTCAGGTACTGGCAGAGCAGCTGTTAAAAGGTCTCCTTTTCTGCATGTTGTAGCTAACCCATCATTAACCCTTTATATACATACAGTAAACATCACAGTAACAAACAGGAAAGATAGTCATAAAATATTACAGAAAGCTTCCACTTTCTTCATGGTGACAGTAGCACTACCTTATGCAGTATACCTGTTGCTTGTGTGTTCAGAGTTGCGTTTACTTAATATGGGCAAAAATAAGTTTCAATTCAGGACTTGAATATTTTGTATAATATCGATAAATGGAAATGAGCTGGATTGTCAATAATTTATTAGCTTCCAGTAACTGCATTTGTGCAAATCCATTTAAGGCAGTAAGGTTGCACAATTGTAATTGGGCAGATTTTGTCTTTTATAAACTTTCATTTATTGGTATGATGTAGAAGGAAAAATCTTAACTTTTTTCTCAGTTATGTTTTAATTTTTATAGCTGGTAGTTGGGGGAAAAAACATATTTTTACTTGTAAACCAAACAAATGTAATAGGTAAATAAATAAAACAATATCTATTAAAACCCACATGGCTATTTTTCAGAATCACATTACGAAGTAGAACCTCACTTTACTCAGAACAGTAATGAGATACAGAAGACAATTGACAGCATGAATAGAAACTGAAATTTTCTTACCTACTTATTTCAGTTATTTGCAAGTTAGAGAAAATAAAACTTTATTAGTATTTGGGTATACTGGTATGGTATATCTAACACATAAATTCAGGATAGGTGTGGTGATTAGCAGAGAAATTTCAGATGATGGTGGTTTTGGAATGGGAGATTGAGTGACAAGAGATACCAGAATATTAGGGTACTGATACATGTAGTAGGCTTTTTTTGTGGGGGGAGAGAAGGGGTAAGAAGGTGTTCTTGTCCATGAACACTGTGCTGCAGTGCAAATTAATCACCTAGAAGTTCTTCAGTAAAAAGTTTTGCTGTGTATAGCTGCAACTTTAGTGAATTAATTTTAATTAAATAGTTACAGATACTTCTGTCCGGCACTAATCACCTTAGTGTCTGCTGTATCGAATCAACAAATAAAGTCAAACCAGAGAACAACATATATGGGAAAGATTCTCACCATAGTTTTGAAATTAAGATTTCATAAAATCTTTAGTTGTGAGATCTTTAGTGGAAGAGATTTGCCATGTTAAGTGGTAGGGAAAAACATACCCAAAAGTGATGTAATTAGAATTTACTAAATAAACATTTTGTCTTAGCATTCACACCCCTGTAACATTATTAAATTTCTTGTGTATGAATAATTCAAAGTTAGAATTGATACACACATTTTGTGAATAAAAAAAGAAATACTACATAATTTCACAATGTAAACCAACCTCTGATACTGTTATAACAGTGGTTCTCAAACTTTTTGACCCACAGCCCACTTTGCTCAGTGCAAACCTTTCTATGGACCACCTGCCAACCATCTATGATAAGAAATTGGATGTAGGAGGGGGTGGGGGTGTGAGGTCTAGGTGGGAGGGAGGGTTCAGCAGTGGGATGGGGATGAGGGGTCTGGTCGGGAGGTTGGGTACAAGAATGTGGTCTCGGTGGGAGGGGTATGTGTGAAGAGGTTGGGGGTAGGGGACTGGGCATGAAGAGGTTAGGGGGGCCCTTCCCTGGGTCTGTGTCTCATGCCGCTTCCAGGCACTGCCCCCTGCTGCTCCCATTGACCATGATTCCAGTTGAGGAGTGGGGAAAGCCTCTAGACAAATAGTTTCCTGCGCAGCCGTTCCCCAGCTGGGGGCGGGTAGGGAGTGTCAGTGCATGGAGCCACTTTCTCCCCTCACAAGATAGATCCAGCCCGTGAGGCTTGTTCCTCCCTCCCATTCCCCCCTTCCACACAGCAGTAAGCTGGCGCTGGCACTTCAATCTTGTGGGGTGGGGGAGGGGGGGAATGGAGCGCTAGTGCAGTCTCCCTGCTGTGGGGGGGGGGGGGAGCAAGCCTGAGGCCCATCTGCAAGATGCTCACAGACCGCACTTTAAGAACAACTGTGTTCGAAGTATCACCAAAAACATGGGTTGGAAAGAATTACATTGAAACAAGTGTTAAAAAGCTAGAGGAAGCAGCTTACTCTATTCTGTTCTAGCAGATAAGAATTCAAGTTAGCTTTGCTTTTCATGCTTGTCGTCTTCATAAGTTATTACTGATAATTATAATAAAAATATAGTGGCACATGTTTAAAACTGAGGTTTAGTAATGCTCACAAAAATGCTGTGACTAGTCACTATGAAAAATATTGAAATAATTGAATAAAAATTGAGGATTCGTGTTATAAAATATTATGATTTAAAGATTATTCATGTTTTATTCAGATACCTTTGACAAACGGGCAGATGTGCCAGCCTCCCAGGCCTCAGGCAAACTATAGTCAAGTCCAACATCCCCCTCCCCAAGCATCTGTGGCAAGACATCCGTCTAGAGAGCAATTAATTGATTATCTGATGCTGAAAGTTGCCCATCAACCTCCCTATACCCAGTCCCAGTACTCTTCCAGGCAAGGCCATGAGATGGCAAGGCAAGAGGTAAGAATAAAAAATAATATTAAAGTCAAGAGGAAAGCTTTTTAATAAGCATTTGTTTGAATATATGATTTCTGTGTTATTGGTAGCCATAAGTGCAAAATGGTATTATTTTATTTGCCTCTACTATTACTATTACAGCTAAATGGAAGGGACAGAAATAGCTTAGGAATTTAACTCCAGCAAGAGAGAACTGTAGCTCATTGAAATTTAAGAGTGGAATTTACTCTTAAAAGTAAAATGGTTGCCTGAAATCCTACCTGCAGTTTGACAACTCCAGATCACCAACATCAGGACCAGTATTGCCTACCCTACAAGTAATAGGAGGGTGGAAAGAATAAACCACACCTTTGGTTACATGCACAAGATACCTTTTTAATGTCCCTTGTAGATTCCCCACCCTCAATAATTAATTCTGACAGGGAGGTGAAGGGAAACAATGAGAAATCAAGTTGCACAGAAGCTACTGGGTGCCATTGAGCTCAGTGCATGTGAGGGTGCAAAGCCACATGAGGATAGAGGGAAGAGTGGGTGTAGGAATACATGGGGACAGGAACAGATGTGCCTGACTGAATGAGAGTAGCTAGCAATTAGCCAGGGTCTGCATGGGGAGGTTCCCCAATTCCCTAACAGTTCCTTTCACCATCTCCCCCCAAAACAGCCTGTTTCATATTTCTCCCTCACACATACCCAGCAATCCTACAGGTTCACTCTCAGACTCACTGCCAGCAATTACTTCCCTCTTCCTCAGACTCCCTGACGCCTTTGCACTGCTTCTGTGGGGTGCAGGAAATAGATTTCTGAATTCTTACATAAAGTTTGGTAATAATATATCTAGTAAGGAATGTGTTTGTCAAAAAAACATTTCCTGAATCTTTTTTGTTGTGTGTATTGTTACAGACATATTTGCTGATAGGTATTTTGAATTAAATTACCAAAATAATTGAAATTGGTATTATTTTGACAAATAAAATGTACAATTTTGAAGAATTTTTTTTGCACAGAATTTTTACTATTTTGGTGGATAATGCTATCAATAGTACTTTTTGTCATATTTGTAAATAACACCAACTAGCTGTTCATTACTCACCCTATGAGATTATTTTTGAAACCCATACATGCTTGCTTCCTTGTGAAGTGACTTTCAGGCAGCAAGAACCTACAAGGCCTTCCACATCTACACAGGTTAGTGATGCAGCAGTCTTTTATTAATGACCTGAAGTCAACATTCCAAAAATGGAGGAACAGATGAGCTTAGAAGCAAGCGAGACACAAGATGCTAGGGGGGAAAAAGAGAAAAAGAGAATTCTGTATTGGTCCCTGAAGAAGAAAGGGTATGGCTTATGCAACTAGAAAAAGCATCCAGGAAAAAAATTGCAAGTTTGCAAATAGCTGTAATTCTTATAGAAATAAAAGGATTTACTGGAACCCTTCAAATATCAACTTCAGCGCATGCAGGCAGGACTTAACTTTTTCCTAGTCCCTTCCTTCTTCCCTCTTGGAGACATCATAACACCCTTTACCCCCTCTCCCCCATCCTCCCCCACAAAAAAAACACAACACTGAGATGAAGGTATAGTACCACATATTAGGGAAAGTGCTATCTGCCCTGATCATTGCATTATATAATAGAAGAGAAAACTAGTTGAAACTTTAAAAGCATTATTCTGCCTCAGTTTGCAGCTCCTTATTCTAGGAAAACCAGTAGATGATAATTCAGAGCTAAGTTTCCCTGTAGGATGGAAAGTTCCTGATTTCTGGAGCCTCTTTCCAGTCACCTGCTCCTATCTCCTGATATTACTGGGAGAGCAATATTGGGAGAGAGTCATGTGGGGGAGTGGCTGTATACCATCTTGCTATATTTAACGTCTTGGACGGGGTGGGCAAAGGCCACTCAGCAGGCTAGATGCGGCCCACCTAGGGCTTTGATCTGGCTCGCGCTGCTGTTCCAGGCCCTGCCCCTTAGCATGTTGCATAGGCACCAGAGCTGTGTGAGCCCTTTTAACTGCTTCTATTTAAAGGGCTCACGCCTTCCCCATGACTGTCAGGCAACATGCTGCCTGGCAGCTGCGGGGAAGGCGCAAGCCCTTTCAATAAAACCAGATAAAAAGATTTGCAGCTCCTGCCCCCCACTGCTAGCATGTTCCCTGGGAGCCATGTGCAAGCCTTTTTAACTGCTTCTGTTTAAAGGGCTCACCCTTTCCCCACAGCTGCCAGGCAACGCCTTCTCTGGGGCTGTTGGCTGCCAGCCATGGGGAAGGTCTGAGCCCTTGAAATAAAAGCAGTTGAAAGGGCTTGCATGTCCCTGGCTCACAGGAAATGCACTAGCAGCGGGGCTGGGAGCCCTTTTAACTGTTTCTATTTGAAGGGTTTGCACCTCCCAGGCAGCTGCATTGTCTGGCAGCCACCCGGCAGGTGCAAGCCTTTTAAATAGTAGCAATTGAAAGGACTCGCAGCTCCGGCCCCACAATAGCCCGTTGCCTGTGAGCCAGGGACACGTGAGCCCTTTCAACTGCTTCTATTTCAAGGGCTCAGACCTTCCCCATGGCTTGCAGGCAACAGCCCAAGAGAAGGTGTGAGCCCTTTAAATAGAAGCAGTTGAAAGGGCTTGTCCCTGGCTCCCAGGCATCCCACTAGCAGCAGGCAGGGAGCAGCAAGCCCTTTACATGGCAGGAATTAAAAAGGTTTGTAGCTCCCATCTCTAGTTAATGTGATGCCTGGGAGCTGCAGAGGAGGTGCGAGCCCTTTCATCTGCTATTTAAAGGCTCCGCCCCTTCCGCCTGAGGTCTGTGACCACTTAAAAAAAATTTAAGTGGCCCCCGCTCAAAAATTATTGCCCAGGCCTAGTCTTGGAGGACTGCTCTAGGACATTGAAATTCGTAGGCATCCTCTAAGACTTGACCATGGAGCTACCACTTAGAGCATAGGCCCAGTCTGCCCACAACCACTAAGATACGGCAAGTGCACAAGGCAGTATTTTGTATAGAGTGGTGGTACATAAGCAGTAATTATTTCTAGTCATTTTCCTGTGACTAGAAGTGGATTGGAGACCAAGCTGTGCCTCGTATAAATTGGGGGAACCTGGGAAAAATGGGATTATGTAGGAGTGAGGGAGCCAGCAAGAGAGGAGAGATGGTATTATTTGTGGTGGGAAACTGAAAGCAAGAGCCAGAATGGGGAGTTCAATTGGCATGAGCCGGGAAGAAAGAGGGGAGTAAGCTTATATAGAAGAGAGAACACCTATTTGCCACGTGTGCAGATTAGTTTAATCATTTGGCGTATAGCTCCATTTTTGTGGAGTAACAGCCTTAAGAAGTGTTGCTATAATTTAACTAAACTAATATACCATAAAACTTGTGTATTATGGCTATGTTTTATGTTTGAACATGCTGTTACCAGAAATCAAATTTGAGATATTATTATTTCTTTTGAACTGAGCAGTCTCCCACCTGTGGTGTGGCCTAATGGCAGTTCCCCCTTCTTGTGGCACAGCAGGACCCCAGCTGGCAGGCCAGAGCAACCCCTCCTCCCTAGGGTTGCCAGGTGTCCGGTATTCACCCAGACAGTCCGGTATTTGTGGGCTCCATCCACTAAAAAAAAACAGGAAATACCGGACATGTGAAATGTCCAGTATTTCCTGTTTCCCTTGGACGGAAGTCCATTGGGGACAATTTTCCCCTGCCGTGTCTGGTGGGGGCAGGGGAGGGGCAGTGAGGAGTGCGGCAGAGTCATAGTGAAGGGTGGCAGGAGGGGGCACTTGCCGGGCGCCACGTTACGGGGGCGCTGGGCTGGGGTGGGAGCGGAGCGCACGCTGCTCTGACCCACGTGACCAGCAGAGACCCGGGAGCTGGCCACGTGATGCCTCCCTCTACACAATGTGATCCGAGGCAGCCAGGCTGGGCGGCAGAAGCAGCCACTTTAAAAGTAAGATTAATTTACCCAGCCGTCCCGTTCCTCCGGGGCCTGGTTTTGCAGAGGGGGGCGCGCCCGGCGCTGGAGATGCCTGGCTTTGAGGCAGGTGTGAGTGCATTGATATGGGAGACACTGCAGGGGGCCTGGGTCTGAGGCAGGGGTGAGTGCATTGGGATGGGGGGGAGTGCTAGGGGAGCCTGGCTCAGGGGGAGGGATGGGTGCATTGGGGTTAGTGTGTGGCCCCAGACTAGAGGGAGCGGTGCAACTTTTGCTTAATACCTTTGGTCTCTCTCCTCCCCCCCCCCCCCTTTTTTTTTTTTTGCTTAACAACTTTGGTCTCCCCCTTTTTGTTCCCCCAGACAGCATTTTTTCCCAGTGGTTTTTTTGGGCAGGGGAGATGTTCAGTATTTTTTTGTTAAACCATCTGGCAACCCTACTCCTCCCCCCCACTGGGGCTGGGTTGGAGGAGTCCACCTGGCTAGCCAGACCCCAGCCAATTAACCAGTTAGACAATTGCAATTAAACTATGTAACCAGTTAACTTTTTTCCTGCATATTTACATCCCATTAGATACTGTTAATTTGAAGGTTATTATATCACAACATCTGTATAAATATTAATCAGAATTCTGAGAATAAAGTTTACTGTTGTGTTTTGATCATTGACATTTTGGGGATATATATATTACATGTCTGTTACTGTAATCAAAACTCCCTTGTAATAATATTAAAAATAGTAAAAGGAAAAACATTGAGATGGAAGCTAGTAGTTTGTCAGTGTAAGTCTTTCATTTTTGGCCATGATTCTAGTTATATTTAGACCATATAATATAAATAATTAAGCATTCTATAGTATTTCCATTTCTGTGTATCTGAGCTTTCAGTGCAATCCATTTTACTTTGTTAGATTCGAGTGAGAATTGAAAAAGATCCAGAGCTAGGATTTAGTATATCAGGAGGAGTTGGTGGCAGAGGAAATCCATTCAGACCTGATGATGATGTGAGTATTTTTATATATATATATATATATATATATATATATATGTTTAAGATATCTTTTACCTTTAAAACAACTCTTAAAATAGATTTGTTTTGCACACTGTACTTTTAAAGTATAATAACCTGGCAAGTATCACTTTCTTGGTGCTCAAAACAGTATCTCATAAATACTTGTGAGGTTTTTAATTAGAACTAGAGCATGTATATAGTACTTTTCATGTTCAAAACACTAATATTTATTATTGAATGACAAAACTAAAGCTGAAAGGCTTAAATAATTTGTCTATTACAGCTATGGAATCAGTGATGAGTAAGATTAGAACTCGGGTTCTCAGTCTGTTCCAATTCACTAGAACACACTGCCTTTCCAAATAGTATTGACTGGAACTCAGAGATTATCTCCAGTATCTTTTCCCCCCCAAGGTACATCTACACTGTGGTGATATTTCAGGATACTTCTGGTATCCCAAAATAGCTATTTCGCGTCTTTTAAACAAGCCTGTTATTTTGAAATGGCTTTCAAAATAACAGGCTCGCTATTCCAATGTCCCTGTAAACCTCGTTCCACGAGGATTAAGGGATGTTTCAGAATAGTGGTCTATTTCGAAAATTGGTGCTGTGTAGACAGCACCAAATTTCAAAATAAGGTATTTCGAAATACACTCAAAATAAGCTACACGATTTGGGTAGCTCAAATTGCGTAGCTTATTTCGAGATATGGGTGCAGTATAGGTGCACCCTAAGTGATGTCACTGTCCATGCATATAATAGATGGAAAGAGGTAGATGGAAATAACCACTCCATGACTCTGGTTTTTTTTAATTTTCAACTACTAGTAACAATATTAAAATATCCAAATGCGCTATTGTTGTTTACTTTTAAGTGCTATAAAATAAACACAAAAGTATGCTAAACACTTCCCAGGTATATAAGAGTATCCCCTACCTAAAAGAGCTTTGAATCTAAATATACAAAAAATAAGCAAGGGATGGAGGAAGGGAAGCAAACATACAAGCAAGTGATTCGAGGAACTCTTTGAAATTCATTCTGTCGTCTGACTGTTGTAGGGTGTTTTCCCCCTTTAATTGCCCCACCCCATTGATTCCATTTTGTGTCTTCTCTGTGACCATTTGCTCACTACCTAGATCCAGCCCTAACATCTCACCTCCATTGATTTAATCCTTAGATATATTGCCCTTCCCTGTTAGCTAAGTCCTACCCAGTCACACACAAGGTGTCCCAGCTCTTCCCATATCTTCCTCACAAATCAATCTCATAATGCCACAACAAATTCTTTATTTGCCTTTGAATGCATCTTATACAATAGGTTCTGTGGGACTTGGAATTTGAGGGAGGGGGTTTGAAAAGAATTAAAAGCTAAAGTTGATGGCAATTTCTGTAGGGCTGTGGGGTAAACTGGCTTACAAAAGGGAAATGAAGAGGGGAAAGTGGGAAAGGAGGGTATGAAAATTGAGAAAGCAAGGGATGAGAGTAGTTGGGCCAAGTGGCAGTAATGAAAATTAGTGATGGACACAGTCTAGGTTTGGTGAATGGTATAATGTTAGAAATGTCAAGCATTATAGACAAGATAACAGTGAATTGTGGAGTTTAAAATTACCATGTCTCTTACAGCGAAAAGAATTTAGCTTAGAATCTTACATTCAGCATTGGTAATACATTTTGAATGAAAAATACATCTGGCAATATAAACAAAGGGGTTAATTTAAAATTGAAGAGAAATATTTTCCCTTCAAGTGTTCCAATTAATGCAACTCTGCTGTCTTTAATCTGTGTGTGACGGGGTGCGGTCACAAACGATCCGTCAGGGGTGCCTCCCAGGGCGCTGACACGGCCACTGCCACTCACCTTCCGCTCTCTGGTGCTCCTCACCGCCTGGTCCTGCTGGGCCAGCTCCACTGGTCTCCCTCCCTGAGCTGAGGTCCCTGCCCCCACCGAGAAGCAGTATAGACACTGAACCACTTCAGGTCCAAGGAGAGTGCAGTTTAGGGCCCAGCCTCCTGAGAGAGCACTCCCCAGATGGGATCAAACCCCAAAGAATTAGGTAAGCCCCCTTTAGCAATGAAAGGGGGAATGTGCACACTGGTTGCCCCCCCCCCCCAGGTAACAATCACTTACACTGGGTTTGATAGAAAATAAAAATGGTTTTATTAAGTTGAAGCAGTAGGATTTAAATAGTAATAAGAGAAAGTAGGCAGAGCAAAGTAGGTTACAAATAATCAAAAGAAACAAAACCGCTTGGCTAATTCTCCACTGAAACCTCAGTGCAAACAAACTCACCCTAAAACCTCTTTTCCAGCTGCCACTCTAAACCAGGGCTCTCTTCCCCACCCTGGGGTCTCAAGCTCCTTCCTTCAGGTGCAGCCCAGCCAAAAGACCCAGGCCTCTGCTTTCCTATTCCTTTTGTTAAGGAGTTGAGGCCACTCCCTACCAACCACTGCTCAGACTTAAGGACAAAAAATTGTTTTACAGTAGCTCATCTAGAAGTTATGGGTAACACCCTCCATCTCTCCCAGTCACACATTGGAAACTCACAAATTATTCCCCACTCCCTGTGTCTAATTTTCCACACACAAATGATATATACAATAGAGTAAGGTAAACAGAACCAGCAGACCATTACATGAGGATCAATGGGTTACATGAAATAATTTGTTCAAACCACCTTTGAGTTATGTATATTCATGTCCATGAGTCCAGTTCACAAAGCATTGGGGGGGGGGGGCAGGGGTTCCGTCACACTGTGAAAAGATTTTAATCAAAAAAAGCAATGAATCTATTTTTCAGTATTTCACATTTTCTTCTGTTTAGTATGGAAAAAAACAAAGAATATCTTAAGTTACAAAGACTTCAAGTTGCTCCAATATCTATGAAGTATTCTTACCCCCTGCTCCCCATTTGTTTTTACAGGGTATATTTGTAACCAGAGTGCAGCCTGAAGGACCAGCATCCAAACTGTTGCAGCCTGGAGATAAAATAATTCAGGTAATGTAATTGTAATAGTTCTGTTTAATATGCATAGTCCTTGTTTGTATGTTTGTTCTGTCACTCTGTGATGTTCTTTTTTATGGCTAGTAGTGGCAGACTACATTCAGTTTTAGTACTTACTTTTTTTTTTTTTTTTTTTACATAACTTTAGCTATATATTTTCCAAAATAAGTCTTAGAAAACCAGTTCAGCTCTGTTCGAGTATTTTTCTGATATATTAGTATCACAATTACAATGCAGCCTAAAAACAAACAATTTAAAAAAGTAAAATCATTTTGATAGACAGCGTTAAGTTACTTAACATAACATAAAGCCACCTAGAATATAAATCTGGACATGAGATTTAGCAGCTTCAGGTAAATGATTGCCTGACTTTGCGTGAGGTTTAAATAGTTGTGTGCAAATTGGTTCCTCCTATCAGTGTAACTGGCTTTGGATCATAAAGGGTACAAGTACTCTTCCATTATCAGTGCAGAAAATTTTATAGTTATTATTTATACAGTTGGCTTTAGGTGGGAGGTGAAGGTTTATATGCAAACTTACATAACTGTTAGTTGATTAACAATGACAGATAGGAGATATGTAAATTACTGTTCTGTATTTTGTAAAATGGAATATGCACAGGGTAGGTTTCTGTTGGAATGGATTATTATTCCATGGTTTGTTTGGTGTGGGTTTTTTTATATATATATTTCAAGAAGTTAAATGTTCCCATTGTTGTACTGGCTACATGTTGGGTTGTTTTTTATGAAGGAATTAAGTGTCTGAAAAAGCTGCTTGCATGATTCTGATATCACTGCTAAGGGGTGACCTCTTATTTTGTGAACACTGCTCCTGCTATACTGATGAGGACCAAGAGACGCCCTTGATTTGGAAAATGAGTCAGTTGGATTTGTAGAGAGGGCAGAGCTCACAGAATAACAAAGGCAGATACCCCAGAAAAAATTGTAATTGCTGAAAATGAAGGACAAACCTCAAAGTAGTAAGTAGGTGGCTCCTTAAATACTGCAGAAGAGTCAGAGCTCTGAGGGTGGAGACAGTAACTAATTTACTTCCTGACAAATGTATATGGGCTGACCCCTGTTAAAAAATAATTAGTATCTGGACCATCAAAGTTGCACAGTAGGTGTAAAATCCTCTCTCCTCCTTCAGAAATAAAAAGTCACCGTTTAAAAGACTTAACCCACCACATTTCTAGATTATACACTGTGGTGCACAATATTCATCATACTGACGTGGGGGGAGGGGTTGGGTTTTTTTCGTTTTTGTTTTTTCTGGAAGAGGGCACTAATGTACCGTGTATTAGCTTTCACTAGTACAGTCAAACAGAGATGGGATTTATATGCTTTTTCAGTTCTGGTTCCTCCATTTTGGGTAGCTGTAAAATGTGTACCTATTGCTAATCTTTGGAGCAAAATTCTTCTGAACACTTAAACATGCAGATCATGTCACTTTTTTATTTTAGAATATAGGATGTTTCTGCCAAACCATCAACACTCAATATGAAAACCTATAGGCTACGTCTACATTGGCAAGATTTTGCGCAAATACTTTTAACGCAAGAGTTTTTGCATTAAAGTATTTGCGCAAGAGAGCGTCTACACTGGCATGTGCTTTTGCGCAAGAGATGTGCTTTTGCGCAAAAACATCCATGCCAGTGTAGACGCTCTCTTGCGCAAGAAAGCTCCGATGGCCATTTTAGCCATCGGGCTTTCTTGCACAAGAAATTCATGTTGCCTGTCTACACTGGCCTCTTGCGCTCAAGAGGGCTTATTCCTGAGCGAGAGAGTCATAGTTCTTGCGCAAGAAGCACTGATATCTTACATTAGAACGTCAGTGTTCTTGCACAAGAACTCGCGGCCAGTGTAGACAGGTGGCAAGTTTTTGCGCAAAAGCGGCCATTTTTGCGCAAAATCTTGCCAATGTAGACACAGCCATAGAGTTTTATTGCTAAAATTAAAGACAACTTGTTGTTAGACTCAAGTCACAAATAACCTGTCGTGGGGACATTATTAATTAAAAATATAATTTTCTCTTTAGGCTAATGGATACAGCTTCATCAACATTGATCATGGACAAGCGGTGTCCTTACTAAAGACTTTTCAGAACACAGTGGAACTCATTATTGTGCGAGAGGTTTCTTCATAAATACTGTGGACATGGGGGAAAAGCCAACAAGATTCATCAAAAGACTTGTAGGAAACTGAATATTTTGATTATTTTTATATATGAAAGAAATTTGAAAAAATATGATCAAAATTTGTACAGTAATTAAATATTGAACTTGTGGTTATGAGGAAAGAACCACTGTATAGAACATACAGAAAACATTTTGAAATGCGTATGGTGAATAACCCTGGTTACCTTTTAAGCATTATAACAATCAAGGATCACTGCTCCAAGAACAAACCTGTGTTGTTTTTGTACAGATGGTAGGTTTATTTTTGGATAATTCATACACATTACTAAACTTTGTGCAAGGCTGTGAGAAGCCTCAGTTGTAGCCAGCGGACAGATGGCAGGGCTGTCTTCCTGTAGCTGTTTATTGCCTTTATTTTTATTCACCGGGTATTAACGTGAAACCACTTCTCTGGATGTGGGCAAGAGATTTGAAATGTTGGCTTTGCTATGTGCATATTGTGTAGATGAATGGGTAGATGGAAGTTGGTGTTGGTTGGGTTAATTTAAAGGCCTAGTGAACAACTGTTTGCCATCAATATCTGGAATCAAGAAGGAAGGAAATATTTGGTTACTCTGGGAGTATACATCTACCAATAGAATAATGCAATAAAAAAGTAATGTCTTTTTTAGGAAGACTATAATTACATTTTTGTGAGCTCTTTGGGATTTATTCCTATCATTATCATTGACTATCCATTTGCTATGTGTGATTCAAGTTCTATTTTTTTCATTGCATACACAATATTTTTTCAACTGTACTATGGAGATATGCCCAGAATTTTCTCTCTGCCATGGAAATCCTTGATTTTGTGTAAATGGTGATACTTCTATCTTCTTTATAATAAGTATTCCATTTTAAACTTATTTATAGATTTTTTTAGAAAAAAAACCTAAAATGGCCAGTTTCTAAGATCACGTTGCCTGTAAAACACACACACAGTAAATGTGTTAGGAAAGGATTGGAAAAGTCATCTTGATTTTTGTATGGCCTTGCATTGCCTTGTTAAACTAAAAGGAAACAACAATACGCATGGAGCTAGGTAACCAAAGCAAGTTTGTGAAACTGTTGAACAGTGATGGATAATTGCTGTGGGTAACTTTAGAGCAAAAGGACGGAGTACTTTGAACCCACTAGTTTGTAACGATATTTCCTAAAGGGCTGTTCCTACAGGTAACATTAAATGTGAAATAGACAATTCAGAGTCATTAAAGGGTTTCTAATTATATTAATGTAATAGTGATTTACCACAGGCTGCCTTTGTTCCTTATTACTGTATGAAGTATTTGATTTTACTTTTGTTTGCCAGAAACATTAACTTTCTCTTTTTTTCCTATGTAATTGAGTAGAGACTGCATAATCTGCAGTAGTAAATAAAACATGGTTGTTATGGACCAGGGAAAAGTGCCATAGAAGACCAATAGCTGTTTTTAATTAGGGCTAATTATTAGCCTATCCTTGGAGCAATATTCATTTGTTGCGATTAATTTTTAATTAACAAATATAAGATAATAGTTTTAAACTGGTAGAAAGTGATTTTTCAATCCATATGTAATAAAATGTTCTTAATGAAGCTAGCCCAAACACCAGCCCACTTTAGTTTTTGGAAAAAATGAGCTGGAACATAAAAGGAATTATACCTAGCTAGCTGGTATAAACAGGCAGTACTTTTTGAATACATGAACTCCAATATTATTGCACTTCTTTCAAAACTGTTATCTATTGCTTTTTGAACTGTGTATAGTTTTAATAATGTTAACTGAAACCCTTTAACAACTCTTTGTATATTTTTTTAGTTGATTTTCAGTAATATTTACATAGGAATTGATTTTTTTTTTTAATGTTAGCAGAAGTGTGCTGTATTTTGATAAAATTCACTTTGTGTGCTTTAATCTTTACAGAAAAGAACAAAAACATTGCTATTTAATGGCAGGCTTCAGCGTTCCTTTTTTCTAAGAGTTTTTAATTTCTCTATTTTTTTATTGACAATGCAAATGATCACATCTTCATTGCTTTTAATCATACTATTTTTAATCACATTCTGCCTTTTAAAGGGAATACATATAGATAAATCCTAATTTAACTTGATCTGATACATAAACTTGGAGGAGGGAAAAGTCCAAAAACTAGAACTGATTCTTTACTGATCTTGGACTTATTTTAACTTTGTGTACATTATACAGTAGGTATAAATAGTTTAGTGAGGGGTTCCACTGTTGTAAGTGCTGTAACATTTTTCATCAATGTTAACAAATTTTAAACTGTGTGTCAAGTACCTAATTTCTAAAGCTGTGTATTGCAGAAAAATTCTGTTACCAAACCATTTATTTGGCTATGGTATAACTGTAGGAATTTAGTACTTGTGCTAATACTTGGCCAAATCCTGTCTTCAAGAAGTTAGTAAATTAATCATGAAATAAAATGTTAATGGTATCAATTGGTTTACAGAGAAAATATTGGAAAGTTTTTTAAATGTGTTGAAAATTGATAGGGGGTAAATAAAATACATATTTTTGGAGAGTAGGAGGGAGAGGTCTATTTAATTAGTCCATCTAAAATACAGGAGGAAGAGAACCATATCTAAGTTATTTAGCCTATATTTTCATACAAAATGAAATCAAATTCATTCAACATAAGTGTGGAATTAATAAAGTTTACATCATCTCCGTATTCTTCCATTGTAATTCATTAAAGAATCAGTTCAACTGACATAATGAAATTTCCCGTGTATTTATTATGTAAATATTTTTCTGACTTCCTATTTTGGACTGGAGTTTTAAAAGTGTGTATATACTTGAAAGGATTATATAAACACAAACAGCAATAAGCAACACACAGAATCAAACCTTTGATTGATTTGCTGTATTACTTTGATTTTTAGAATTATTTCCTTGTCAGTGGCTATGAAGCAATGTTTTTATTGATCAGCATTTATCCAACATTCCAAATTTTTGTATATAATTAGATTGTTCTGAGGTAACACACGGAGAATAGATAATAAACTAATGCTCTTTAAATATGTGTGTAATAGACTTATTTAATTTTTTTAAAGTTCTTTAGAATATATTTTTCTGTAGTTTTATATTAACATTTGCATAATGAAGATCTCATCCTTAATCACAATTAATACAGATTCACATGTGCCCAGTAGGACTCTGCGTAACAGCTTAGGGATGTGCTCAAGTGGATCTTGTTGCAGGACTGGGCCAAAATCATGTTGGAACGGCATAACAAGTGGGGTTCAGCAGGGGTCTGTTTTGGGACTGGTTCTATTCAATATCTTCAATTATTTAGATGGCATAGAGAGTATGATTATTAAGTTTGCAGATGATACCAAGCTGGTTGTAAGTGCTTTGGAGGATAGGGTCAAAATTCAAAATGATCTGCAAAAAATAGAGAAATGGTCTGAGGTAAACAGGATGAAGTTTAATAATGACAAATGCAAAGTACTCCACTTAGGAAGGAACAATCAGTTTCACACATACAGAATGGGAAGTGATTATCTAGGAAGGAGTACTGCTCATAGAGATTTGGGGGTCATAGTGGACCACAAGCTAAACAGGAGTCAACAGTGTGATGCTGTTGCAAAAAAAAAAAAAAAACCCCAACTTGATTCTGAGATGCATTAGGAGGAGTATTGTGAGCAAGACACAAGACGACATTCTTCCTCTCTACTCTGCGCTGATTAGGACTCAATTGGAGGGTCCAGTTCTTCTTCGAGGCTGTCCCTGTGGGTGCTCCACCTTAAGTGTTTGGGTGCCTCAGTGCGCCAGGCTGGAAGATTTCTATAGTAGTGCTTGTGGATAGCCTGTTCGCGCGTGCACAATAACCCTCATGACAGGCAGCTAATGTGCATGGGCAAGCCCCGATCCCCTCAGTTCCTTCTCTGCCGCCTCCGGCGCTGGTTGGAACCCGCAATACACTCTGCATTGAGCTCCTCAATTAGTTCGATAGCCTTTTTACCTTAGTGTTTAGTCAGACTTAGCCTTTTAAAACCATTCTCCTTCACTCTGAAGGGAAAAAGAAGATTCTTTGCTTCAAACCATGGAACCACAAATAAGAGGAGGCTCACTGCCTACCACTTTCCTCTTGCAGGGATTGCCCCGCATGGGTTCTCCCCTCTGTGTTTTTACTCACTTTTGATATTTTTAATCTGCCTGAGAAGACCATCTACAACATCCTCCTAGGACTCACCACCACCACCACAGGCATACACAGCAGTGGCCGGTGCGCAGATGCCACCTATTTGCTGCTTGTATATTTTCCACCCAGACAGGCGTTCACTTATCTCCGCTGCCTAAGTGGGGGAACACGGAGTACTTCAGGGCGTTCTTCACATAGCCTTGATTGCTGCAGTGAATACAGTGAGACAGCTATTTCGCTGAGACAGAGATCTGACCAGACATAATCTCTCCGTTTTTCTTGCATCCTCGCTTACAATCTCTCAGCGGCGATGTCAGACAAAGCGGCTGCAGCTACCTCAGCTCTGCAACCTCTAAACAATCTAAGAAGCTGCATGCAGACACTAGCAGGGAATCCCCTTCACCCAGGAAAGGGCAATCCCACAATTCCAAGCCAGTTCTGTCCCCTGTGGGAGCTCAGGACGAGCTTGCCAGGCCTGTGATCACCCACTGCGCCCCGAGGGTCCCAGGACCTGGTTTCAATGCTGAAACAGACTAGCAAGCCTAAGCTTCTTGTGGCACAAAAACTCAAGATAGCCACAGCACCGCCTATGCAGACCTCATGCTCTGCCACTGATAAAAATAGCGGGTCTACCAAAGCCCCATGCTCAACTTCATCAGCGTGCGCACCTACCCCGCTACCTGGCAAGGCAAGAGGCTCACAGCCGCAGTACCCCCTGCCGCCTATGCCTCAAACCTACTCTTTTACATCTATGGACCAGCTCAAGGTTACCTCAGTACCCACTACTCCGCTTTTCGGTACTGACGCCTCTCCAACACTTGCCAGGCTCTCTCCAGCGAATGTAACAGCTCCTGCACCTCCTTCGTATAGTGAGGAGGAAGCTGTGTCTTTCAAAGGAGGAGGACACCTCTGCCACAACCAGTGATGCCTCAGTGGCAACCCGGCCAGTGGCTACCGCCTCTCATGCCTATGCCTCCCGCTTGGCCCTACTGGGACCCCTGGGCACCTCTTAGAACATACTAGCAATAATACCACCACGCTGGTCAGGCTCACTCGAGACATACTTTGGTGACCTCCCTAGACGTGTCCGAGGATCAAACTGACTCCGATCATCCCTTTAGTGATGACTCAAATGATACATCACACCCGCCAACTCAGCTGTCCTCTCCTCATGCCATTGCCTCCCTCAGCAGGCGATGATTCCAGGGCTTTTCAGGATCTTTTTAGGAGGGTGGCTGATGTGTTAGAGATCTCATTAATGACAGCCTGACACCCAACATAAATTCACCAGCATCCTGCATGCTATACCATCAGTAAAATTAGCGCTACCCATAGACCCCAGCCTCATGGATCCCGCTAAACACCTGTCCTCCTGATGAGTGGAAATGGCTTGATCTCATGTGTAGGAAAACCTACTCGTCTGCCTCCCTCCACCTACACACCTCGAATTATACAGCTATGCTGCCAAAATATTCACATCACATTTTCGAACTGATATCCACTTTTATTAAGTATGTTCCAAAAGAAAAAAGAGAACAGTTTAAAGCCAACACAAATAAGGGCTCCCTAATAGCCAGGACAGCCTTACAGGCCTCCCTCGACTCTGCTGCCACCGCCACTCATTCCCTTGCAAATGTGGTAGTGATGATGAGAGCATCCTGGCTCCATGTTTCTGGCTTTCCAAAAGGGGTTCAGACAAGGGTCGAGGACCTACCATTGGAGGGCCCAAAGCTTTTCACTGAGTCCACCAACACTTTGTTGCACTCCCTGAAAGATTCCAGAGCCACCCTCTGCATGCCGGGCATCCAGGTTCCTGTGAAGAAACATAAACAAAGTAAGGGCTAAACTCAGAGATACAGACCTTCCTTCTTTACTCAACCACAAAGGCAGTATGACCAGAGAAAGCAACAACACCAGAACAGGAGGCGACAATCCGCCAAACAGCCCACCATGTCCCAGCCCTCTAATAATAGGCAAACGTTTTGAAGTTCAGATCGGGAGTCATCAAATTAATCCCTTCCCTCCCATCCTTCATGGTGCTCCAATATCCACACAACACCTAGCACTGTTCTATCACAACTGGTGCCTCATAACATCCAACAAGTGGGTGCTGGACATCATAAAGAATGGGTACTGCATACTGTTTCTGTCCTTTCCAAAACCCCAATTACCCACCCCGTCCCTCTTCAGGGACCCATCTCACGAGACCATCCTATGCCAAAAGATCAACTATCTGCTCTCCATCAAAGCAATGGAACACGTTCCCCACCAATACTGCAATACTGGCTTTTATTCCCGGTATTTCCTCATGGAAAAGAAGTCAGGGGGATGGAGGCCAATCTTAGATCTTAGAGGCCTCAACAGACATGTCCTTTCCCAATGCTTCCACATGGTTGCCCTCACCACTAGCATTCCCTCCCTTGACAAAGCTGACTGGTTGGCGACTCTCAACCTCCAGGATGCATATTTTCCATGTGCCTATCCACCCTGTACACAGGAAATATCTCAGATTTTTACTGCAGGTGGACAATACTTCCAGTACCTGGTACTCCCCTTCGGCCTCCCCACCGCACTGAGGGTATTCTCCAAAGTACTGGCAGTAGTTGCAGCTCATCTGTGCAGGCAGGGAGTATCCATCTTCCCATATCTGGATGACTGCCTGATAAGAGCTGACTCCTTTCAGGAGACACAAGAAAAAGTCAATACCACCATGGAACTCTTTCAATCCCTAGGCCTCCAGATAAACCTCTCAAAATGTTAACTCCAACTCAGGTGCTGGAGTTCATAGGGGCTCAATTAGATTGCACCACTGCCACTGCATCTCTGCCCCACCAAAGATTCCTAGCTATATGGGAACTTATCCAACTTCACTGCACAGCTCCCCATCTATCTGCCAGATCATGTCTTCAGCTTCTAGGCCACATGGCAGCAGCCACCACCATGGTCCCTTATGCCATATTTCATATGAGGCCACTACAACTTTGGCTCAGCACAGTATACATTCCTTAGTCTGTATACTGTGCTGAGCTAAAGTTGTAGTAGCCTCATATGCAGTATGGCACCAGGTACCACGGTGGTGGCTGCTGCCATATGGCCTAGAAGCTGGAGGCATGCTCCTCAAGCTGGTCTCGGTGCCACTCAGCATCAGGAAGTTGCTCCAATGGTGGCTGAATCCACAAAATGTGTGCGCTGGGATCCCCTTCCACAAACCAGCCCCCTCTTTTATGATCACCACGGGCACATCCCAGTTAGGTTGGGGAGCCCACCTTGGCATCCTCACTACACAGGCCTGATGGTTGCCCGCAGAGACCACTCTGCACATCAATATTCTCGAACTCCACGCAGTATTCTACACCTGCCGGCATTTCCAAGACCAGATCTCCAATTCCACTTTGCAGATCTTTACAGACAACCAAGCTGCAATGTTCTACATCAACAGGCAGGGAGGGGCCAGATCTTACCCTCTTCAAGGAAGCAGTCCGTCTCTGGACTTGGTCCATCACACACAATATAACCTTAATTGCCTCACACCTTGGAGATAAAGACAACATTACAGCAGAGTCTCTCCGCAGGAACTTCTCCTCCAATCACAAGTGGGAAATAGATTCCACCATTTTGAACCAAATCTTCCAATGTTGGGGTTTTCCCCAGATAGACTAATTTGCGACAGACTAACAAAAAATGTCCGCAGTACTGCTCACGAGCAGGCATCAGTTCACACTCCCTAGGAGATGCATTCACAGTCCACTGGGGCATAGCACTCCTCTGTGCTTTTCCACTGATACCTCTTCTCCGTCAAGTGGTCAACAAGACCCGATCAGACAAGGCCAACTTCATTCTCATAGCCACGGACTGACCCAGACAAACCTGATACATTTACCTACTCCAAATGTTGTCCAAGCAGCCATGGCATCACCCTTGGCTACCGCATCGCCTCACCCAGCACTGCAGTCACCTCCATCACCCACACCTCTGCACTCTCCAGCTCCAAACGTGGTTCCTCAATGGCTCACTCCACTAGAATCACAATGCACAAACCAAGTCCAAGAAATTCTTCTCAATAGCTGCAGAACATCTACGCAAAAATCTTACTTTTATAAAAAGGCGATGCTTCTCTGTTTGGACCCAAAGAAACAACCTCGATGCAGCCTCAGCTCCATTACCTGTGATCCTGCAATACATCATGGAACTTAAGAACTCGGGCCTCTCCCTGAGCTCCCTTAAAGTCCATCTTGCTGCAATCACAGCTCTACACCAACCAATAAACCGGGGTGGTCAACCCATTCCGGACAAAGAGCCAAGATATCAGTGGATCCAGTGCGAAGAGCCAGGACAAAGTTGTCGAACCAAAAAAAAAAAAAAAGACTGCCCCTTTAAGAAAACGTGTTTAGAGGCTTTTTGGCCACATCAGGCTCCCACCGGCCAATGCCATCTTTGATCCGCCATCTTCTCTGGCCGCACCAGACGGCTCCTCTTCCCCGGTGAGCATAGGGAGCTGAGAGGAGAGGGCCGTTTCCAGGGGCACGGGGGCAACTTTACGAGCCATGGGGGAGGCTTTGCGAGCTGCACCCTGGGTGGGGGAAGAGCTGCGGGTTGGCCATGGCTGCAATAGACAATACATCGGTGTTCAAAGACTCCATAACTAAAAGTTTCCCAAAGGCCTGTGAAACACTTACCCTCCAGTCAAACCACCAGTCCCCACCTGGGACCTCAATCTCATTCTTAGGGCCCTAACAAGAAAGCCCTTTGAACTAATGGCAACATGCTTGTTGCTCCACCTCTCCACGAAGGTGGCCTTCCTGATGGCTATAACATCTGCCAGTCAGGTGGGAGAAATTGCGGCCCTTACGACGGACCCACCTTTTATGTTCTTCCATAAAGACAAGGTGGTACTTAGGCCTCACCCAAAATTCTTGCCAAAGGTCTCCTCTGTGTTCCACTGCAATGAGCCTATCAACTTACCTATCTTTTCCCCAAACCTCACGACAACGAGACACAGGCAACTCTTCATACCCTCGATCTCCTCAGGGCCATCGCGTTCTCCATAAAATAGAACCACACAGTGCTTTTTTTTGTTTAAAAAAAAAAAAAAAAAAAAAGTGCCAGTATTCCAGGGGAAAAGTTAAGGAAAAAAAAAGCCATGGTGGGGCTGGCATTGTTCTTTTAAGAGACACAGCCCCTTTAAGACACATGGCCCAGCCAACTGTCAGACATTTGCGTACAGAGGTGCCGGTACGCTCCGTTCTTTTCAGGTAAGCTCTGACTGGAGGTATCGGGCAGTACCGTCACAAAAAAAGCACTGGAACCACACAAATCCACAAAACCAACAGATTGTTCATTTCGACTACACAACCATCTCTGGGTCTTCTCATCTCCTCTCAGAGACTTTCCAAATGGATAGTGGAGTGAATAAGACTGGCATACTCGGCCTTTGGCAAAGATCCGCCTCCACAACTTCATGCGCACTCAACCAGAGCCATGGCTGCATCAACTGCATACATCCAGGGCATTCCCCTGTTAGCTATTTGTAAATCCATACTTTTGTGACCCACTATGCGCTCAACACATACCCCTCTAAGGCAACCCTATTCAGCCTATTCAGAACTCCATCCTGACGGCTGTCCATAAAGACACAATGCCAACCGAAGCACCCACCTCCAACGGACACACTACTTATAGTCACCTAAGGTGGAGCACCCACAAGGATATCCTCGAAGAAGAGAGGGTTACTCACCCTCTGCAGTAACTGAAGTTCTTCGAGATGGGTGTCCCTGTGGGTGCTCCATTACCCGCCCTTCCTCCCCTCTGCTTTGGGACAACCTCTCATGTGCCTACTGGGACAAAGGGGATTCGGGCTTGCGCATGCGTATTAGCTGCCTGGTGCGTGAGGGTTATTGCGCATGCGCAAACAGGCTATCCACAAGCGTGAGGGTTATTGCTTTAGAAATATTCCGGCTGGGCGCGCTGAGGTGCCTAGATGCCTAAGGTGGACCACCCACTGGGACACCCATCTCGAAGAACTTCAGTTACTGCAAAGGGTGAGTAACCCTCTCTTCTGGGCACCACATTTCAAGAAAGATATGGAGAAACTGGAGAAGGTCCAGAGATGGAGCAACTAAAATGATTAAAGATTTAGAAAACATGACCTATGGAGGGAAGACTGAAAGAATTGGGCTTGTTAAGTTTAGAAAAAAGAAGACAGAGGGGACATGATAGTGGTTTTCAAGTATGTAAAAGGGTGTTAGGAGGAGGAGGGAGAAAAAAAAATGTTCTCCTTAGCCTTTGATAGGACAAGAAGCAATGGGCTTAAATTGCAGCAAGGGAGGTTTAGGTTGGACATGAGGAAAAACTTCCTAACTGTCAGGGTGGTTAAACACTGGATAAATTGGCTAGATAGGGTATGGAGTCTCCATCACTGGAGATATTTAAGAGCAGGTTATAGAGACATCTATCAGGGATGATCTAGACAGTGTCTGATCCGGCAGTGAGGGCAGGGGACTGGACTTGATGACCTCTTGAGGTTACAGATGTAAGCAACTAATTGACTAGTCGCTCCCCCTTCCCCTTGCTATCAGAAAGAGGCAGCAAGGGGAGAGTAGAGGAGAGGGTGCTGGGGGGAAGCCAGCCACCTTTGAAATGTACTCAGAGTCCCCCACTGGCCCCAGGTTCCATGTGGCATTTCAATCTTTGAAATGCACAAGAGCTTCTATTGGGGCTCTTGTACATTTCAAAGGCAGAACACAGCATGGCACTTCCACCTTTGAAATGTAGCAACAGCCAGGCCAGCTCTTGCTACTTTTCAAAGTGGAAGCACCCTTATCGACTAATCGAACAGTCTATGGAAATTCCATCGACTATTTGATTAGTTGGTTAATCTAATTTTAACATTCCTACTTGAGGTCCCTTCTAGTTCTCTCTGATTCTAAAATATGTAAAGACACTTAAAAGGTAATACTTTATAGATATTTGTACAAAAAAATACTAGCACCATTTGGAGTTCTAAACATGAATTGTGGCTATGTCCATTGTTTCATTGAGGCTATAATTTCCCTTTCATATACAGAAACTAAGAGAAATTAAGACAGTTGGAAATTTGCTCTATCTTGAAATGAATGGGAAAAGCATTGTTATTTGAACAACAGCTTGAGGCTTACCATTTATTAAAAATTCAGGAAGGTAAATTAGGTCTTGTTTCCACTTGGGTTTGTTTTATTGCTAGGGAATGTCTGGGAATCTCAGAAGAACTTGGATAACCAACTGCCCCTATCACTGAGCTAGGAGATACCTCAAATCTGATTACTCTGGCTTCAACAATTCCTCTCCTGTCATCCATTTCCAACCCTTGACAAACAGAGGCTGGGGACACCATTCCTACCAATTTTGGCTAATAAGTATTGATGGACCTAACCTCCATGAATTTATCCAGCTCTTTCTTGAATCCTGTTAAATTTCTGGTCTTCACAACCTCCTCTGGCAAGGAGTTCCACACAGTTTTTAAGACTTATTTGCTTTTTCATGGGGCTTTGTGGGGGCTGATCCAATTCCTGTGCATTAAGACTGGTTTGCTCTAGTTACTCAGCAGTTTAACTTTTCAAATCCTTCACCTCTATTTAACTTGGCTTTCTTGGCATCTGTGCATATTGTCCCCATCTGTGGTTGTGTTGTGCTTTCCAGACTGGAGATTGGTTTCCAAGAACAAGGGCATTGTTGTCATCCATAGCCATTTCCATTCGCTGGGAGTTAAACTTACCTTCCAATGTATCATCAGGTGCCACATCAAGGCCTTACAAAGATCAATATAGATTGAACTTTTCTAGTCTGGCACACTTGGGACCTGATGGGAGCCAAACCAGAGAATTTGACAAACAATGGGAGGTGAATATTGTCTAGCAGCATTACCAACACTACTTCTGCTTGCTGGACATTTAAGGGTAAATCAGAGCTAAATGACAGCAAAGAACACAGAGAAAAGGTTCCTGGTGGCTCTCTGGGGAGGGAAGAGGCCCCTAGTGGAGGGGTGGCTGGCTGGGAGAGAGAGTAAGGGCCCTTTCTGGAGAGAAAAGGCCCGTGGTGGCTGGGCGGGAAGGGGGAGAGAAGAGAACATCCATGATGGATGGGACCCCCCAAACCTCACTCTTGCACCTCCCTGCCTTTAGCAGTGCCTGCCTAGCCTCCAGCACTTTTCCCCCACATCCACAAGGCCCTGCCCTGAGTCCTACACCACCAGCTCCCTGCCCTGAAGTACCCGGGCAATGCTGGTACATTTTCTAATGTATCAGTATTTCAGGACTGTGCAGTAACCAGAGACCTTCCTATATCCTGCAAAACTGAGCATCAAAGCTCGAGTGGGGCCAGGTGATCAAACCCAACTCTTTTTATTGTGGACTAGTGTCTTGCTATCTAGATTTTTTTTTTCTTTTTGGTTAATATAAAGCTCAGAAGTCTCTAGGAGTTTGTGCAATTTTAAGGTCTAATCAGTTGTGACTTTTGCTGATTTTGAATGTGCTGCTGTATACAAGCCTTGAACTCCTAGCATCCTTCACAGCTGTGTCAACTGAGCTACAAGGTACATCTGACTTTAACAGTACTGAATATAAGTAGGGCATGCCCTAAAAGCAATGGAAATGTATCTCAGACATGACCCACTTTCATAACCTATTTTTCTTCTTTGCATGATGATCCGTATTATATTACACTGTGGGCTCCAGATGATATGCCCAATAGTGTCCGTTGGTCCATGCATGCACCCTGGCTCACCTTGAGCATCCAAATTAGGGGAAAATGGGTGGGATGGACCAACAGCCTCTCTCCAGTTCCTTCTCATTGCCACATGTTAGAACCGCAAGTTAGAACCGCAATGTCTGTACTTTGTTCCTTAAGAGAATATTTAACTTTGTAAATAGTTTTAGCATTTCCATATATTAATCTATGGGGGAAACACTTCTTCCACCCCATGCCTTGTGTGGGTAGTGAACTATGCCCAGGTCACCAAGCTTTAAACTCTGTGTTTTCTTCCAGTGATCCTTCTCAGTCAGCAACAACCAGCAGCACTGCTTCCAAGGCCTTGGAGAAGCTCACATTACAGTGAGGTGTAGTATATGCCACTCTCTCCTTAGCCATACTTGAGAAGAACAGGAATGCCATCTCTGAAAACACCTCATGGAAGAGGCCATGAGGTCTCATTGGATGTAGGCTGGGAACCTCCTGCCCTTTACGTTGGTCTGACTCAACAAGAAGTGAGTGTCCTGCTGCTAAGTCCAGCACTGGTGCCAGAGAATCTACTCCCAGAGACCCTTGGCAGGATATTCCCAGGAAGCACTCTTATATACACATTAGACCAAGTCTTCCTACAAATCTATGTAAAAGAAATCTGATTTGGCTCTCAGGAAGCCCAGCATCTCAACCTAAGAGGACTTAGTACATCCTAACTCCCAGAAGCTTAAGAAGAAAGCCCATAATATCCAGCTCCATTGGTGTAAGAACATGATCTGTTGGGACTGTCATCCTGGGCACCGACCAAACCTCAGGGTCCACTGGCACCGAGGAAGATCATTCATTGCCTACTCATGGCACTGTTTTCAAAGTACACACTCTGGTTCCCGAGGTCTGGGCAGAGACAACCCCTCTTACACCAGGCAGAACTGGGTCCCATGCCACTGCACAGGACTTTTTGCACCAGAATTCCTTCCATTGGGTCCATTCCTTTCCACCAATATGGTAACATTTTGAGGAGTCCATTACTTGTAGAAGTTTATTGCCTATTCCGCCTCGAGATACTGTCCTCCCAGGAGGACAGTATCATATCTGGAACAGGAATTAGCTTTCTACTCACCTGAAGACTCACCTACCTGAGGAACCTTCATTCTTACTCCATGTAGCCTCCATTGTCTTAAGACTTAGACCAACTTGGGACCAACTTTTGCAGTTAGCTCAAAGCCTCTGGCACCTTACCACCCACCCACAGGGGCCTCCACATTCCCCTTTTAACCCTACCTACTAGAAACATTGGGATCCCTGGAACCTACTAGAAACATTGGGATCCCTGGAACCATCCTGCAAAGCCAGGTCTGCTAGGGAGTCACTCCTTCCTTCCCCTCGAAGAAAACACTCAAATCTGCCCCATCCCTGATTCCTCAAGAAGGAAGAGCAATACACACCAGATTCAGCAAGTCTGCTAAAACCAAGAAGACTGATGTCTTTGTCATCAGCAGTAACTCCTATTTCCCCTCCCTATCCCCAGATGAATTCAGGCAGTCCCAGGAGCATTTTTGTAGAGCTGCTGGTGAACTACAGATTCCTCTTGAAGGAGGTCCAGGAATCCCAGCACAAACTCCTTGATATCCTCCACCTGTCTGAATCCAACAAAAAAGCACTCCCCCATTAAAGCTATAATGGAGCCAATTGAGGTGGTTTGGCACACCCCTGTCACCTGTACTGTCACCCCCAGGAGAGTAGAAAAATGGTATTAAGTGCTAGTTAAAGTGGCTGAATTTTTGTTTTCTCACCCCTCCCCTAACTCCTTGGTGGTCCAAGTGGCTTCTGAAAGGGCTAGTCAACACCCTCCCTCCCCCAACCTACTCCTGCAGACAGAGAGAATAAGTGTCTAGACCAGAGGGGGGCAGACTACGGACCATGGGTTGCATGGGGCCTGACAGCTGTTTCAGTCTGGCTCTTGAACTCCCTCTGGGGAGCGGGGTCTGAGGCTTGCCCTGCTCTGTGTATGTCATGGCTCCATGTGGCTGCCAGATGCAGCTGCATGTCACTCTTCTGGTCAGCTCCTACATCTAAGGGTAGCCAGAGGGTTCAGTGTGCTGCCTCTGCCCCAATAACCGCCCCCACATCTCCCATTGGCTGGGAAAATGACCCATGGGAACTATAGAGATAGCCCCTGGAGACAGGGCAGCACTCAGAGCTGTCTGGCTGTGCTGCCACATAGGAGTTGACCTGAAGATGGCCATGCTGCTGCTTCTGGAAGGTGCTTGAGGTAAGCGCAGTTGGGAGCCTGTGCTGCTGAACCTGTCCCCCTGTGCTACAGTTTCTTGCCGTAGCCCTGATCCCCCTTCTGCCCTCCAAACCCTTTAGTCCCAGCCCAGGGCATCCTCCTACGCCCCCAAACCACTCCTCCCTCGTCCCACTCCACACGTCTATCCCCAGCCCCCGCCAAGAACCCCTTCCTGAACCCACCTCAGCATTCCAACCCTTGCCCCAGCCTAGAGCCCCCTCCTGCACCCTGACCTCATTTCTGGTCCCACTCCCAGGTGAGCCCTCATTCCTCTTGCACCCCAAACCCAGTTTCGTGAGCATTCATGGCCCTCCATACAATTTCCACTCTCAACTGAAGGAGCTCAATAACAGATCAGAGAGTACTGAACTACTTCCTCCACAAAATCCTTCTTCTCCCCCTCCACCCGCCCCCCCCTTTAGGGAGCACTCAGACACATTCAGTCCAGGTTTTCAAGCTGAGCACTCTCAGGCAACATTGAGGCCTACAAACAATTTTGTTTTCAATGAAATCTTAGAGTCTGATGCCATTACATGATAGGAAGTCAAAATCCGAGGCATGTGCCTAGGCCTTAAGACAGACTTGACCATTTTTTTTGTATCTAAGCCACCCCGAGTAGCCCAAAAGAGCATTTATAATCATATTTTCAACATTTGAGTAATTGACAATGAGTAGGATTTTTTAAGTTTCGTGTGAATGGAGGCTGAATTTCGTGCAGAATTTGAGACGGTTTCACTACTTTTTTCCCAGTTTAAATCCAGGGGGCATTCTTTGTGGAAATGTCCTTGTTTAGACTTTGAGTATTGCCCTGAACATCACATCTGAAGAAAAAAAAAAAACCCACTCTGAATTGCTGACTAAAGTTAACTGTCATTTCAAAACTGCTGAATTCTGCGGCACCAGGAAAAATCCCAGAGTCTATACCTACAATGTAGGGGCTCTGATGAAAGGGGCAGTTAATGCCTCTTAGATATGGGGTTTCTGCCTGGCTGCAGATTCAGGCAGCTACCACACCACCAGTTATACTCTGTCCATCTTTTCAAAGGATGGGAAGATGGAACTCACAGCATCACAAAAATGTAAGGCTAGGAAGGACTTCAAGAAATCATCTACTCCAGTGTTTCTCAACTAGTGGTACATGTACCCTTAGGGTTCTGAAAGAGAAGTCTGGGGGGGTACAACACCACAAGTGAAATTTGGCAAAAAATGTCCGGGATTTTGCCCTGCAAAGGGTATTGGGGAGGGGGTGGTGGCACGTGCCTGTCAAATTGAACATTCAAAGCCATGCACCCGGATGTTAACAGCACGCACCCCAGTGGTGATGGGAAAAGCATGTGGCTCCAGTGAGACTCAGGGCAGTTCCAAGTTGGGGGTCAGGTTTGGGCAGGGAGGAAAAAAAATCACTTCCACAGCCACCTCTCCTAGTTGGTTTCTTTTTCGGCAGCCTCCCTGGGGTGCTCCAGCGGGGAGGGCGGCTGAACCTGGAGATGCACATTACCCCTACCCTCACCAGCAGCTCAGTACAATCCATCCCCATCGCCCCTTCCCCATTGTGCTGCGGAGAGGAGCTAAAAGGCGGTGAAGTGGCACAATACGCTTTGCTCCAAAGGACCCCTCCACATCAGTGGCATAGCAAGGGGGGGCATCGGGCTGGGGTGGGAGTGCCACCCCATACGGCGAGCCCGACGCTGACAGGCTACTTGCTTCCTGCAGACAAGTCGCCAAGGCAGGGCCAGGCAGTGGGACCGGGCACTTCAAAGGTAGCGTTACCATACGTCCGGTGCCTGGCTTTGGGAGAGAGAGGGGCATTGGGTTAGAGTGAGGGGGCTGGGAGTGCCTGGCTCTGTGGGAGGGGGAGAGAATTGGAGCGGGGGAGGAGGGAGTTGGGGGTGCCTGGCTCTGGGGGAAAGGTGGGTGCATTGGGTTAGAGCAGGGGAGCTGGGGGTACTTATTTTTTTGAAAAGGGTACTTTATAAAAAAAAAAAAAAAAAAAAAAAAGCACAGCTTGAGAAACACTGATCTACTCCATTCTCCCTCCCCTTCAATATGCTGAGGCTGGACCAAATTTACCCTGATGGTCCCAGACATGTGTTTGGATGTTGTTAAGAAAAGGTTAGACAATGACAGAGATTCTATATAGACTCACTAAGTGACCTGTTCCAGTGCCTAATTACTCTGTATAGTTAGTTTTTTCTAATATCCAACGTAAGTCTCCCTTGCTGCAAACTAAGCAGATTACTGCTGGTCTTACCCTCGGCAACCTTGGAGAACAATTGATCACTCTCACCCCATAACAGTATTTTATAAGCTTTCTCCTATTTAGCCTACCCATGCTCAGGTCATTCAATTCTTTCCTCATTTTTCCGAACCTCTTAGCAATTTTTCTGCTCTCCTCTGAACTCTCTCAAGTTTGTTCACATCCTTCTTAACGTGGAGTGCTGTGGTTGGTGGGTAATGTAGGCAAGGGAAGGCATTGCCTTCCCAAAAGTGCCCACACTGCCTGGGAGAGACTGGGGGCTGTGACTGGAGTTGGGTGGGGCTTGGCTGGTGGGGGGAGGTTGTTGAAGGGGCATGGCTTGGGCTTGCCTTCCCCAGCTGGGCCTTCACCTGTCGCCCACGTGAGGTGTCCAAAACTGAATACAATACTCCAGGTGACTTGGCATTGGTAAGGTAGAGAGTGGAACAATTACTTTGTGTCTTACATATGACAGTCCTATTAAATTCCAAAATTATATCTGTTTTTTTGCAACAGCCTCACACCATTGACTCATTCCATTTATAATTCACTATAATCCCCAGATCCTTTTCTGCTATACCGTAGCATAGCCAGTTATTTCCCATTTTGTATTCTACATTTGATTTTTTCCCTTCTTAAGCACAGTGCTTTTTACTTGCTTTAATAGAATTTCTTCTTACTGATTTCAGAACAGTTCTCCAATTTATCAAGATCGCTTTGGCTATGTCTACACTACAGGATTCTTCTGCAAGAAGCTTTTTGCAGAAGAGATCTTCCGCAAAAACTTCTTGCGCAAGAGTGCATTCACACTGCAAAAGTGCATTGAAAAAGCGATGTGCTTTTGCGAAAGCGTGTCCAGACTGCATGGATGCGCTCTCAAAAGGAAACTGATTGCTATTTACAGAATGGCCACCAGGGCACCTGGGCTTTTTTCGATTGCCTCTTTTTGCGCAAAAACCCCTCTTCCCCGTCCACACATACCTTTTTGCGCAAGAGCTCTTGCGCAAAAAGGAGTTATTCCTCATAGAAAGAGAAATACCTACATCGGAAAAAAACCTCTATTCTTTTGTTTTGCTTGCGCAAAAACGTGCTTGAGGTGTGGACACTCCGTGAGTTTTTGTGCAAAAACTCCGTATTCTAGACATAGCCTCTGAGTCCTGGTCTAAAACAGTGCTCTTCATGCACTCAGTCCTATGGCACAGATGCTTGACAGTTGTACTTGGCCTGAAGCAAAATATGTGACGTACCATCTTGTTACTGGCAAAGAGTGCGGAATTTTCCATGTTTTACTGAAGTATTATTAGTATTATATGCTACATTAGCCAGACAATTGGCAGACAGACAGTCTGCCTTACAATCCTAGAAACACTATCTGTTTTTACTCATCTCAGTGGCAGTCAAGAGTTTTTAGTTTGTTTTACAATAGCAGCCAAAATATTAACAACAGGAGTTTCACCTGACAGCTACATTCTTTCAAATGCTGTACAATATCATTTCAATCAAACAGAAAGCAGAGCTGTTTTGCTACAGTGGGCAGTTCTGGCCGTCATAGTCATGAAAGTCTCTTTGACTCTTTCTCTTTGAGGAAGATAGATGATGATATAGGATACCACGATTGTATCTGAGGGTGGAGTGTGGGTGGGGCCATGCCTGGCTGTTTTGGAAGGCTATGCCTTGCCCCACCTAGGCTACCAGATACCTATGCTCATATATTTAAAGGATTTAAGTGGTTTCTCTAACTTCTGTATGTCCCTGCCTTAGTTTTTAGTATTATAGTATACTGAATCTCACATAATTGCTTATGGACAAAAGATTGTCTATCCATATTTTCCTTTACACCATTGTATTGGAAATAAATACTATACTTTTATCATAGTGTAACGTTTACAAGTCTTTGTATGATTCAGATGAAATCCTAGCCATCCTCTATGTCTGAAGTGTAGCAATATATAAATAAGGTCTACAAACAACCAACAAAGCCTCAGAGTTTAAACTCTTCTAAATCAGGAAAGGTCGTAATCTAGTGCACGTAGGCTCAGCAACTCAAGAGACTGACTAATTTCAAAAGGCCCAAAGCCAGCCACAGCTAGACACGTATACCTCTTAGATAAATCACTGGAAGCTGTGCATGCATGGCTAAGGACAGAATGAAGCCCAGAAGGTCAATAAGGGTGCACCTGTGACAAGTTTTTTTTTTTTTATAGTATTAAGACACTAAATGTTAGTAATAAGGATGTTGTTAGCCAAAGGCACACTGAGTTAATTTAGGGCCTGATCTGATTGGATGGAATCATGCCTTTGGTTCAGAAGTGGGTTCTCCCCGGACCCTACCGTATCTGTCACCGGCAGATTTTTCTTTTAATCTCTCAATAAGCACAGACACGGGTAAATTTAATCGATATATTATAAAGCATAACAGATAGAACAATACAAATGATCCAACCGTAATCAATCCCAACCCTGCTCCCACTGATAAATGAAGAAGACAGCACAGATTAAACCATGAATTAACAGCTGGATACTATACTGGCTCAGATGTCTGATGGTCTGGAACCGGAGCTCAGGACCTACTTCCTCGTGGCTTCGGTAGCCGAGAGGGAGGAACACAGGCATCCCAGGTGGTAAATGAGGTGACTTTGAACAGTTCAGTCTTTTGGAGAAGCGTGCACCTTCACAACAGCTTATGAAGCCAAACAGGACCGGCAGCGTTCAGGTCTGATGTAGCGGGACAGGTAGCTGCTGATTCACAATGTTGGGCATGTGCCACAACCGTGGATCAGAGCACCCTGGTGGCAGTATGAGAAGAACAGGTCCGGAAAAGCGGAGATGATCCCGGCCTTCGCCACGGTATCCCAGTCCAGTGTACCTCTCTTCCCAGTTGGATTGGAAAACTGCCGACCCAATCCTCTCACAGGTCAGGTTATTTATAAGTTTCCTGCCTTTGAACTTATCAGAGTCCTGTGTGCAACATGCAGGATGACATGTGCAAAAGTTCATACCTGGTGCACAGGATTAGTGACGTGCTCAAAGCTTTAGTGTTGAGTGCATAGAGTCTTTTGGTGGCAACTGTCCCTGCCAATCACACAGGTTCCATTTTGGCATCCTCACACACATCCTGACTCCATTTTGATTTAACACTATCATGTTAACAATGTGAATGACTAGTAAATTAGTCCCTTCCTTCCCCCACCCCTCTGCCTCTATCAGAAGAAGGCTGCCAGGGGGAGAGGAGGGAGTGCTCCAAAGCAGTAATGCCACATGGAGCTGGGGCCAGTCCCCAGGCTCCATGTAGTGCTGCCACTTTGAAATGCCAAGTGCAGCCCAGGTCCAGCTGGGCATTTCAAAATGGCAGACCCTGGGCTCCACACAGCACTGCCACTTTGAAACACCATGTGTAGCCTGGGCCAGCTGGATTGATAGTACAAAAGTTAAGAACTACCAGATATTTTAAGGTGCATATGAAGGCAGAAGTTATAGAACTTTTGAATGCACATGTATCCCCTTTTCGGGTGACAAAACATCTGCCTTCAGATGGCATCTTAAAATGCCTGGTAGTTCTTTTTTAACTTCTGTACTATCAACCACTATATACATAGTTATATATTAAGACCTTAATGGGCAAGGCTTGACAAACGGCGGCGAAAACCACTCGCCAGCCCCGTACTGCGCATGCGCAAGAGCCGCATTGTGCATGTGTGCACTGCGAATGAACGGGGCGTGCGGCTGAAATCTACTCGCTACAGGCGAGTAGATTGTATAGTTTGTTGAGCCCTGTTAATGGGAATAAAATCTTATACTATATGTTTGCCAATGCCAATGAGATTACAACCAATTTGACGAGACTCATTGAATGTTTAAATCATCTATTAGTAAACATTAGGGATGTAAAAGAGTAGTTGAATAGTCAACTACCCAATAAGCCTAGGCTTATTGGGTAGTTGAGCTATTTGTTTTTCCCCCTTCACTCTGCTGCCTCTATATGAGATGCAGCAGGGGGAGAGCAGGAGCCAGTGCTGGGGGGAGCCAGCTTAAAAGCCATTTCCCCCCAGCACCATCTCTGTGGGGGTGGGGAGGATGGACAAGGGAGGCAGAGATGCAGCAGGGAAACCTGTGCAAGCAGAAACTGAAGTGACTACTTGATTAGCTGATTAATCGAAATTTAACATCCCTAATAAATATGCAGCAACAATTTCTATGAAGTTCCAGCTTTCCCGTGGTGTTAAAGATGCACTTTTATTAGACTGAAAATTGAATAGGTTAACAGAGAAGAGCATAGCCTATGGGTTTGTTTTCTTTTCCATGTAAATTTTCACTTCAAAGGTTTCATCTTATTTTGGTGCTAAAATTTAGAAAAAAAATTAGGAAGAATTATGATGTGATGTCCATTTTTTTCTATCTTGTGCAAGAATGAGACAACTCAAGGCCAAAGCAAGAAGTCTCCCAAGTGTAAAAGACTCAGATCTTCTGTGTACTCTCACAATTGTTATAGAGTTGATAGTCATTTGGCTGTAATAATTTCAGCATATTTGCTAAGAATTCTTCCTGGTTTAAGTATTGATGCTGTAGAAATTCGTGTAATAATAGTAACAGTTACTAGTGATACATTGTTGTTTAACTTGTGTTCTCAAATTTGCATTTTTTTTCTTCCCGTTTCTGATGTCTCCCATGGAGTTGATTCTGTTTTCCCATATTAGATTAAAACTTAATTACTTTCACTTTGACAATACAATTTTTTCTTTTGTTTGTTCTAAATATATAATCACTTTGAAGAGTTTGGCCAAAGCAAGACCCAATGTTTGTTTCTTCTGGCATTTTAATATGAGTTTGTCCAGTGTGGTGACAATTTTGATTCTCACCACTCCTTTGGGGATAAAATTTTATTTTTTCAGCAAGTTCAAAAATCTCAGACATCTCCTCTCATGTTTTTTCCATGAAGCTTACTATTTAAATAATTATCTGCCTGCTTCTTGTTGCCTGCTCTGATATTCACTCACCAGCCAAGCTCTCAAAGCAATCTAGTGTTTCACACAAAAAAACCATGTACATCTGCCAAAGAAATGCCAAACTCTGGTCCTTCAGCACCAAGCTGCATCAGGACCACTAGTGCTTGAGCAAAAGAGACTGTCAGTAAGTGTCACTTACTCATCTGAAACTTACCTGTGAAAGATTTTGTATTGTTGAATCATACTTTCCATTCCTTTCACACAGTGCCAATTCTCCCATATTATAGCTCAGTATTTCTCAACCTTTTTTTAATAAAGTACCCCCTTTAAAAAAAATTAAGTACCCCCAGTACCTACAGTTTTCAGACACACACAATTTTTTCTACCATTCCAACACATTTGTTTAAACAACTTAATCATAGCTGGGTGGGCAATGAAATTTTTGGGTGTAAAAAGTACAAATAATAAAATGTCATAAAACTTAAAACAATTTCAGTTTTCTCCAAATTTCAGTTGTGTTGACATACCCCCAGACTTCTCTCAAGGGTACTCATACCACTGGTTGAGAAACACTGTTCTAGATCAGTAATAGAGATGTAGCCATGTTAGTCTAGCCTAGCTGAAACAAAAAACGGGACTACGTAGCACTTTAAAGACTAACAAGATGGTTTATTAGGTGATGAGCTTTCGTGGGCCAGACCCACTTCCTCAGATCAAACAGTGGAAGAAAATAGGCATGACCATATATACCAAAGGGATACAATCAAAAAAAAAGTGAACACACACAAAAAAGGACAAATCAAATTTCAGAACAGAGGGGGGGATAACGGGGGGGGGGGGGGAGGTAAATGTCTGTGAGCTAATGATATTAGAGGTGATAACTGGGGAAGCTATCTTTGTAATAGGTAAGGTAATTAGAATCTTTGAGACCCAAGCGTAAAGTGTCAAATTTAAGCATGAATGACAGTTCAGAGGATTCTCTTTCAAGCCTGGTGTGAAAATGTCTTTGAAGCAGTATGCAGGTAATCAAGTCAGTGAGACAATGCCCTTTCTGGTTGAAATGGCAAGAAACTGTTTTTTCTTTGTGATACTGTCTGATATCCGTTTTGTGTGCATTGATTCTTTGGCGAAGCGTCTGAGACGTTTGTCCAATGTACATAGCAGATGGACACTGTCGGCACATGATGATATAGATTATATTTCTGGATGAGCAGGAATATGTGTTCTTGATCTTATAGCTGAATTGGTTAGGTCCAATAATGGTGTCAGCAGAGTAAATATGTGGACAAAGCTGGCAACGGGGTTTGTTGCAAGGGAAGGTACCAGGGTTGGTATTAGTGTGGTATGTCCTGTGGTTGTTGGTAAGAATCATCCTGAGGTTAGGTGGTTGTCTGTAGGAGACTATGGGTCTGTCTCCCAGAGCCTCTCGGAGTGTAGTATCCTGTTCTAGTATAGGTTGTAGTTTATTGATAATATGTTGGACGGGTTTAAGTTGGGGGCTATAGGTGATGACAAGTGGTGTTCTATTGTTGGTTTTTTGGGTCTGTCTTGAAGTAGATGGTTTCTGGGTATTCGTCTGGCTCTTTCAATTTGTGTTTTTATTTCTCCAGGTGGGTAATTGAGGTTTATAAATGCTTGGTAGAGATCCTGAAGTTTCTGGTCTCTGTCAGTGGGATTAGAGCAGATGTGATTGTATCGAAGGGCTTGGCTATAAATGATGGATCGTATGGTGTGTTCTGGATGGGAGCTGGAGGCATGAAGGTAACTGTATGAGTCAGTGGGTTTTCTGTAGAGAGTGGTATCTAATTTACCATTGGTGAATTGTACTGTGGTGTCCAGGAAATGGATCTCTCATATAGAATGGTCCAGGCTGAGATTGATAGTGGGGTGTAGGTTGTTAAAATCTCTGTGGAATGTCTCCAGTGTTTCTTGGCCGTGGGTCCAAATCATAAAGATGTAGAAGCTACCATGGATGTAGAAGCTCTATACACCAACATCCCACATGAAGACGGATTACAAGCAATTAGAAACACTATCCCAGAGGACGCCACTGCCAACCTGGCACCAGACCTATGTAACTTTGTTCTCACCCACAATTATTTCCATTTTGAGGACAACTTATACCTCCAAATCAGTGGCACAGCCATGGGTACCTGCATGGCCCCACAGTACGCTAACATCTTTATGGCTGACTTAGAACAACATTTCCTCAGATCCCGTCCCCTTTTACCCCTTCTATACTTACGCTACATCGATGACATCTTTATGATCTGGACCCACGGCCAAGAAACACTGGAGACATTCCACAGAGATTTTAACAACCTACACCCCACCATCAATCTCAGGATACTACACTCCGAGAGGCTCTGGGAGACAGACCCATAGTCTCCTACAGACAACCACCTAACCTCAGGATGATTCTTACCAACAACCACAGGACATACCACACTAATACCAACCCTGGGACTTTTCCTTGCAACAAACCCCGTTGCCAACTTTGTCCACATATTTACTCTGCTGACACCATTATTGGACCTAACCAATTCAGCTATAAGATCAAGAACACATATTCCTGCTCATCCCGAAATATAATCTATATCATCATGTGCCGACAGTGTCCATCTGCTATGTACATTGGACAAACGTCTCAGACGCTTCGCCAAAGAATCAATGCACACAAAACGGATATCAGACAGTATCACAAAGAAAAAACAGTTTCTTGCCATTTCAACCAGAAAGGGCATTGTCTCACTGACTTGATTACCTGCATACTGCTTCAAAGACATTTTCACACCAGGCTTGAAAGAGAAACCTCTGAACTGTCATTCATGCTTAAATTTGACACTTTCCGCTTGGGTTTCAAAGACTCTAATTACCTTACCTATTACAAAGATAGCTTCCCCAGTTATCACCTCTAATATCATTAGCTCACAGACATTTACCTTCCCCCCCCCCGTTATCCCCCCCTCTGTTCTGAAATTTGATTTGTCCTTTTTTGTGTGTGTTCACTTTTTTTTTTGATTGTATCCCTTTGGTATATATGGTCATGCCTATTTTCTTCCACTATTTGATCTGAGGAAGTGGGTCTGGCCCACGAAAGCTCATCACCTAATAAACCATCTTGTTAGTCTTTAAAGTGCTACATAGTCCTGTTTTTTGTTTCACCTGTTCTAGATGATTGCCCAAACCAGCAAGCTTGCATGTGTTTTCCTTGGCCTAATGAGATAGCCAATAGTAACTCCCCCAAGGCAAGCACATGAGAATGATCCAGCTAGATTTCACATGTCTATGCTACAAGTGCCACAGGACTGAAGCTACAGTACTATAATATAGACACTTGCTACAGCAATGGACAGGATTTCCCTTTGCTATCCACCCTCTTGATAAGCCGTTGGAACAAGAATTCTTCTGTCAAGTGAGCAGTGGGGATGTAATGAGTGGTCTAAGCTTGATAGGACTTGCCAATAAGCTTAGGACTTGCCTAAGCTTATTGGGTAGTCGAGTCCCCTACTACTCACTTCACCCCCACTTGCTACCTCTGTATGAGAGGCACGGGGTGGGGGGGGGGAGCCGGCTTAAGAGCTAGTTTCCCTCCCCGTACTGTCTCCCCAGTGCTGCCTGCCCACTCCCACACTGTTGCCTCTATCAAAGGTGAGGGAAGGCTGCCACGAAGCAGCTCCTGTCCGCCATGGCCAAAACTAGCCACAGGCTCTGGCAGCAACAGCCCCTATCTGTGAGTAGCCCCTGCTGCCACAGGCAGGGGGTGCTGTTGGAGCAGCCTTGCCTGCCATCAGGGTGGGCTGTTGGACCTGGCAGAAGCTGGGACAGAGCAGTTCTTGCTTGTGCTGGTGCGGGACCGCTACACCTCTGAATTTTAAATGTAGTAAGAGCCAGACGGCTCTTACAACATTTAAAATGAAAGCTGGGGCCGCTACGGCTCTGCATTTTAAATGTATTAAGAGCCAGGCTGCCTGCACACTCTGCTCCTACTACATTTGAACTGCAGCAGAGGTAGCTCCTGGATCGGCGCGAGCTGGGACACAGCGCCTTTCCTTACTGGCTTATTGTGTAGTGGATACAATTTGTACCGACTACACAACTTGTCAGTTACTCGCCTGTTAATATTCTTTGTCAAATCCCAGCCTGTTCCAATGACTATTTCTAATATAAAGAGTGGGCCAGCTTTGAGGAGAAAGGGAGAGCGCCCCCTACCGGAATACCCCACTGCCTAGGGCCGCGCTCCGAGCCCTGCGCCCCCAGCAGCTTCTGCGCGGGAGGCTGCCCCTGCTTTTGTCAACGCAGGAAAACTAGCCCCGGGATAAACGGGCAACGCCGCCCCCCTTTCCGTGTGCCCCAAAGGCAAAGTCGCCGCGAGCCTGCCGGGCGCCCCCAGGGGCCCAGCGCGGCTGGGGGGCCCTGTCACGCCAAAAGCTACCGGGCGAAGCCCAGCGCCTTGGGCAGTCGCCTTCCCTGGGCCGGCAGCGAAACCCGCACCACGGGCGCAACGCGGCCCCTCTCCCGGCCGTCCTGGGGCGGTGCAGGGCCGCGGAGGTACAAGCGGCCGGGAGGGTTGAGCCCTTCGCCTCAGTTGAGCGGCCTAGGAGACGGTGGAGAGAGAAAAACCGCCAATGCCTCCTGAGCAGTCGATGTGGAGGCTAGAGCGTCCGCACGCTGGGGCACGCTAGCAAGCAGCGCACGCTCCTCTCTATCGTTAAGCCCGCCTCCTTAGCGGCCAGTGGCACAGCGCGAAGCGGTAGTGTAGGTGCCGCCATGATGAACAGCGGTGGAATCGGGGTGCCGCTTGGCTTCCCCTTGGGCCCTACCTCCGTCATCCAGGTCACCAACCTGTCCTCGGCGGTAACCAGCGAGCAGATGCGGACGCTCTTCGGCTTCCTGGGAGAAATCGAGGAGCTGCGCCTTTACCCCCCGGAGTAAGTGAGGCCTTGCCCGGGCCATAGAGTGGTGGAGGCAGAGAGAAGCCCAGAGAGGCTCTATGGGACGCCGCAGAGGCCATGTTTATTATGGGCAAGCAGAGCCCCGCAACAACGATGGGTCATGTGATTCCATTTATGTGCGGTGCTGCCGCGCTACGGGAAGGAAATGTGCCCGAAGCTAAGATGGTCGCCGCCGGCCCCGGCCTGGAACTTGCCCCAGGGCGAGAGCTGGGGCCGTTGTCGTTCGGAGCCGAGCGGCTCGTGCAAACACCGCGGCCTCAGCGGCCTAGTGACCGAAGCCGGTCAAGTGCCATAGGCTCAGCGAGTGTAGAACAGTGAAATGAGCCGTCTCCCGCCTGCTGCCCTGGGTATACCTGGCCCGCGGCTGCGCTGGACCCCCCAACCCCCGTCCCCAGTAAGGCGAACCTCTTCCCTCGCTCGTGTGGGGAGCACCCCAGACTCTTCCTCCCCCCCCCCCATACTGTTACACTCTGGCCCTGAACCCGTCCCCGTTCTGGGCTCACAGCAGCAAATAGGAAAAGGGAAGATGCACTTTTTCCAGGTGACATATTTGTCCTTTGAAACAAAGTATATAGGCATCTGAACATTTTGAAACTATAAATAGGGATATGTGGGGGAGGGAGGGCTGGCTAAGAGGGGAAAATGAGGATACTTCCATCAAAATATATTGGACTAGGAAGTTTCTGAAGGGACACATTTCTGAAGCGCAGAAAGTAGATATTTTTTGTTTTAAAAAGGACTATCTTTGTTTAGGAAATAGGTTTCCTATTAAAGTCATTTTTTGTTTTAAAACCGACTATCTACAGATACTAGGTTAGTAAAATTACTTTTACCTGTTACCAAGCTATACTTGCTGATAGTTTGAATGTTTTAAAATTGTCCGAAATGAGATATAAGATGTTATTGATATAGGTACAATACAGTCTTCTATACCCAAAGGGGAAGACTTACTGTAGTGGTAAAATATATTTTATTTTAAAAGTGCTTTAAAATATTAAAAAATAAAACTGAACATGGTAAATAGTAGGTCTGTCAAGCGATTAAAAAATTAATTGCAATTAATTGCACATGCTGCCCCTTTGAAACGCTGCAGCGGTGTTTCAAAGGGGCAGTGCTTCGGAAGCCCCGGGTCAGCTGGAGTCCTCAGCTGACCCCAGGCTCAGTGCAGCTGCCTCTTGGAAAGACCACCCTGGCATTTCCAAGGGGCAGCACTGTGGGAGCCCAGCTGTTCCCTAGCTTTGCGTTCCACTGCCCCTTTGAAGTGCTGCTCTGGGCAGCACTGCAGGGAGCCCAGGGTCAGCTGGGGACTCCAGCTGATCCCAGGCTTCTAATGTGCTGCTCCTTTGAAGTCCCAGAGTGGCACTTCAAAGGGGCAGCACAGCATTAACTCCTGCAATTAAAGCGTTAATTTTTTTTAACGTGTTAATCCTGCTCTGCGTTAATCGCAGGCATTAATGCAGATAAATTGACAGCCCTAGTAAATAATAAAGGGTCTCTGTTAAGCAGTTTGGGTGCAAAATATTAGTTCTTTTTTTAATTCAAGTAATGCCTGTTTTTATTTGGATTTTAAAATTTTCCAGTAGCAATTTCAGCAGTGGTGTGGCACCATGAGACTACACCTGAGATGTAGAAAACAAAATTGACTCAAAAAAGTGAAGCTGACCAGTTTCCCTTCCGTTTCTAAGCTTAAAATGTTAAAATATAACTGTATCTGTTGTTTCTTTGATTTTATTTATCTGGGTTCAGTTATTTAAGCTATTGGCACATATATAAAGAAATTACTCTTTTTATTAAAGTTTGTTTTAACTTGACAGTGTCCATTTATACTTCCATACTTTCAGATGGAGTTCACAATATCAGTTACCTTAAAGATCACCCATCCTGGCAATCATATCTTCAGGATCTCTCTTGTTTGTAGTTCCTGTAATTATGCTACATCCAACACTGGTTATAGGGCATTCTCAGTTAAGGGCCTCACTTTTGGAATAAACTGTATTTGACATATGTCAAAGCCCAGATTTGATAACCTTAAGGAAAGAACTCAAGACTTCTCTCTCAATCAATTTAACAATTGAATGGCATAATTCAGAACTTCTGTTTCAGTTCTGCTGGTGATGCACAAGAATTGCTATAATCTCTCCCTCTGTGTGCTGTGGTAGCTATATGGTGCTAGTATGAGTAAAATCCAATATAAGTTCATTTTAAACCCCAGTCCTCTTGTTGTATCCATGCACACATAAAGGCCCTCCTATGTGATTGAGGTTGTAATCTCTAAAACCTCAATTATGCAAGGTTGTTATTGGGTGTGTTATGTGTGTGTGTACGGGGGGAGGGGATGGCAGTCTTCCTATCTGTACAGAGCATGCAAGGGTTTGTTTTCATAGAACAAATTACGTGAACCCAAAGTAAATAGCTATGACTCCTAACATGGATCAGTAGAATAAAAAAGTATCAAGTAAACTGTGTTTTCATGATCTCCATCAATGGATGCCATGTAAAAGTTATAAATAATATTAAGTATACTAACCCCCTAGTTTTCTAACCAGGAATCAAAATATTATGACTTGTTCCAGATAGGATGTAAGAGTATAATCATTTAAATGGGTAACCGATAAGCTCATGCTTATTGGTTACCCAAATGGTTGTGAACCAGCTGCTGCCCTGTGCTGCTGCTTTTGATACAGAGGCGGCAGCCAGTTCCCCGGGATCAGGCTGGTAGAGGGGAGCCAACTACTGCTCTGCTCCCGGGGAGCCGGCTGCTGCCTCTGCATGAGAGGCAGCAGTGTGGAATGGCAGGTGAGAGCTGGTATGTGAAGGGAGCCCACTTAAAAGCTGGCTCCCAGCGTGCACCGGCTCCCTGGGAGTGAGGCTGCCAGCCCAGCTCCCGGGGAGCCAACATATACTTGTGTAACCACTACGATTTTTATCGGCTACACAGAATAAAAACCAGTTTTTAACATCCCTAATTCCAGATGACTAAATGTTTAAATAAAATTATAAAGTAATGCGCCACCCCCCCCCCACACACACACACATTCTTACCATTGTTGGTTGTCCTTATATTTTCTTCTTGCACACTCCAATCCATCATATCTTTAGTCCAATCCTTAAAATGTTACATATAAATATATATAAATCTTTGTTACAATGCTATTTACATATAATACCAATTTTGTTTGTGTTTTGATTGTTTTTTAAACAAACAGAAAAATATGGAGTGAGGTAGAAAAGAAAAATGAGAAAGTAGGTCTATAACTGTTAAGCTCTGATGGCACAAGGAGGATTTCCCTGTTGTGGCATAGAATTCAGCATAACTGGCTATGGGTCATCCTACCTCTGACTTCTCTGTATAGGAAGGACAAGGGCCTGGCTGGAATATTAGAGCATTCTGGCTAGGGATGTTAGCTTGTAGTCATTTACATGATTAACCGATAAGCCTGCTCCCCCCATGCTCCATGCTGCTGGCCTTCAATCAGAGGCAGGGGTAGGGGGGAAGGCGGGAGCCAGTGCTCTCAGGGAGCAACTTAAAAACTGGCTCCCCACAAGCACCGGCTCCTGCCTGCCCCCCGTGTGTAAACGTGTAACCGCTGAAAAATTCAGCGGTTACACGTTTACAGAAATAAAAATTTGTTAACATCCCTTAAATCTACAGGTTAGTTGAAAATTTGGTGTGCAGATTGGGGTATGAATAAGGACCCGAAGTTGGGGCCATTTGGTCAGCAGAAGCCTGAGATATGGTCTTTGGGACTGGAAGAGGCTTTTCTTAAAGTAGACAGATTATGGCAACCTATTTTTGCTCACAGGTACAAATCTAACCAGGGCTTAGATCATTGTACAAGGTCTCAAATGTTTGAGGATTTCTTCATCAGAGTGTGTGGTACCAACAAGCCCTTAGGGCAGCAGTGGCCAACTCGTGGCTTGTGAGCCGCATAAAAAAATTGCGGCTCCTGACGGAACCTGGATGGAACACGGAATCGCTCAGGTCAGCTGCTCTCACAGCCGGGCCGCTGTGAACCGCATGCATGCTCACAGCCCGCGCCATTCCTCTCATGGCCCCCAGCGCGCTGCGTCATATCCTGCATATGCAGGCTGGGTCGCACTCAGCATCCCAGCCTGCATGTGCTGGCAGCCGGCTGCTGAGCACAGGCAGTGGCGAGGGCTCCGGGTGCAGCAGCAGCTCCAGTGGCGGCTCCAGCTCTGGGACCTGGGCATAAGGTTAGTGGGGGAGGGGAATTGGGTTAGAGTGGGGGGGAGATGCCTGGCTCTGGAGGAGGGGAGGGGAGGGGAGGAGAATTGGGTGTCGGGGGTGGGGGGGTGTGCACAGCGTCCCAGCAGCTCTGGCTCCAGGACCCGAGCATAAAGTGGAGGGGGAGGGGGATTGGGTTAGGGGGGGTGCGCATGGTGTCCCGGCCAGCTCATGCTCAAAGCCGGCTGCTCAGCTCACACGCCCCAGCGCCTTGAGGGAGACGTGCAGCTGTAGCAGCAGTGGTGGCTCTGGAACCCGAGAATTAGGTTAGAGCTGGGGGGAGGGGGATTGGGTTAGAGTGGGGGGGGTGCCTGGCTCTAGTCTGGGGAAGGGGAGGAGAGAGGGATTGGGTTGGGGTGGGCGGTGCGCCCAGCATCCCAGCCAGCACGTCTCAAGGCCGGCCACTCAGTGCACACACCCCAGCGCCTGCCCTGGAGGGAGACACATGTGGCTATAGTGGTGGCGGCTCTGCCGCCGGGACCTAAGAATTAAGTTAGAACGGGGAGAGGGTGATTGGGTTGGGGGTGTGCCTGGCTCTGGGGAAGGAGAGGAGGGATTGGATTAGAGCGGGGAGGATGCCAGGGGGAGGGGAGGGGAAGAGTAGCCAGCGTGCTTCCTGAGACCCGGGATCCCCAGGTACTGGCCCCCGCTGTCTCTGTCTCCTCCCCCTGGCCAGACTCCCACCACAAGTACCCTGCCCCAGCACCCACCAGCACCCTGCCCCAGCATCCTGCCCCCACCAGCACAGTTGGGGCCACATTAGTGCGGCTTGGGGGGTTTTGGAGGGGTTGGCTTTTTGCATTTCACTTGTGTGGCCCCGACTGACTTTCCTGTGTGTCAATGACCCCTGACTCAAAACAGGTTCCCCACCCCTCTCATAAATAAAGACAAAGCTGAAACATTTTGTGTTTGACATAATATTTTATTTCAAAACAAGTCCCCAATTGGGGCCAAGCCCCCGTCTAGCCGCAGCATCATAACACTCCTGCATCCCTCAGACCTCAAACCTGAGCTTATCATACACTGGAACCCACTGTCCTGAGCCTCTCACATCCTGATATCCCCAGTCTTCTGCCACAACACTCCTGCACCATCCACACACTGCAAATCTGTGTCCTGAGCCCATAATACTGCCATCCTCCCTGCCCTGAGCCCTGCATGCACCCCAGCCCAAACTCCTGCACCCTCACAGCCACAAGCCTGCGGCTTGTTCAGTTCCCCAACCCTCCCCCTGACCCCAACACTCTCCAGCCTAGAGCCCCCTCCCTGAGCCAGTATCCTCTTCTCTACTTCCTCCTGCACCAGAGCTTGCACCTCTCACCCCTTCCCAATGCTTTTTTTTGTGATGGTATGCCCCAGGACGGTGTACTGGCACCTATTTTCCCCTGGCACGGCTTCCCCCCCCCCCTTCCACTCTTGATATGTGGCTCTTTGTCTCTAACGGGTTGGCCATCCCTGCCTTAGGGGGAAATCAAATTAAAATATTATTTGAAAGAAATTTTATTTCTCCTGTTAATCACATGAAGGTTTACAAGCCTGTTTATGCACCTAATGGATTATATTGCGCATGTGTGGACAGAGGATAATTCCTCTTATGAACTAACGAGATGATTATACTGCTGGTCTGAAACTTTAAGTAGTGGTTCTTTGTGGATGACCCAATCTGCCAGCATCAGGCCTTAGGTCAACCCAGCTCTATATCTCAGGGCTGTGAGATGCAGTTTAGTTGTTCTAAGCCCACTACAGATGTAGTTAATCTAGCTACCACCTTTCAAAGCTGTGTTTACTACAAAAACAGAAAAAAATAATACTTCCATCACTGTAGAAAGTGCCTGTACTTTGTCAGTTTAATAATGTGTTCACTTTTTTCATTGTATTCCTTTGGTATATATGGTCATGCCAGATCTCTTCCAGAATATGATCTGAGGAAGTGGGTCTGGCCCACGAAAGCTCATCACCTATTAAACCATCTTGTTAGTCTTTAAAGTGCTACATAGTTTTTCCTTTTGTTTTTTTCAAGATCAGACTAACACGGCTACCTCTCTATTACTTTACTACAGCAGTGTAGCTTCAGCTATGCCACTGTAGACTAAACATACCCTTGGTTCAAGTCACATCTTGAGCAGCAGTGTGGAAAAGGTTGGATGGTAAATTGCTCAAATCTGTGTTGGCTTTTTTTTTTATTTGGAGGGAATATAATCAAAGTATTACTGTTTTAAAAAATGAATATGTGAATGCTTGCTGGAAGGGAGGTAGAAGGGGTGTGTGTGTGGGGAATAAGGGTCAGATGAAGGTTTGGAAGTGCAAGAAGAGGTGGATAAATGGGAATGGGTATTATGGCATGTAAGAGAGGTTGGACACTCTAGGGAGGTACACCTGAGGGTGAGTGGCTGAAGTGGGGGGAGATAGGGGTACAGGTTCCTGTTGACCCTACATTTTCCCCTTCTGTATGTATACCAGGATCTGGGTAGTCTGAACCCCTCTCTCCCACTCATGTGAGCTGGGAGTCTCTGTTCCCCAGGGAGCATCACTGAACCTGTGGGAGTAAATATATATAATTTTCCTTTTAACGTTGTCTGGAGGCAACTATGTTTTCTGAGTATATTCTCCATTCCAGGACTTCTTGTGCTAATAAACTGTCACTGTCTGTGCTGCCATAGGGCTGTTGCTACACTTCAAAGGCGGAGGTGCCCTACTGTCTAATCGAATAGTCAATACAAAATGCATCGACTATTCGATTAGTCAGTTAGCCAATACTTAACATTGTTAGTCCATTCAGTTCTCTTTAGCTCTTGAGTTTCACCAAAAAAGACCATTCACACCAATGAAGATTTTTTGAGGTAAATCTGAAAACTACTGATCACTTGCTTCCGTCCATCTCTGAAGGGCACCTGGTCCCATCCTAACATCTTAACTGTCACTTGGCAAATAATTCAGTTTGCCCTAAGAGAAAGATTGGGGCTCTTAGGAATGTTTCTTTGTTCTTTCCCTCCAGCTACATTTCAGATAATAACTAGCCTGCTGATCTGAAGACCTCTCTCACAGCAAGTCCTTTAAGGCAATACAACAACATCTGCCTTAAGAGTGTGATCTCACCCCCACAAAAGACAAAAGTAGACCCTAAAAGCCAAAAATGTCATGGTGTCGGTGGGAAATGCTTTCTAGATCTTCATCTTCTTCCTGAGTTCTTGTTCTTCTCCTGAAGATTTGGCTTTAGATCTCAGTAATTCTGATCCAGAGAAGCAGGAGAGTCTCTCTTTCTCAGCTGTTTGTGGCCATAGGGAAGAAGGCAGCAGCTCTGTTGAGATTTGGCTAGAGAGTAAATGTGTATATGAAGGCTAAAGCAAATACATAAAATTAAATCAGAATTCCTCCTCCTGTCTTCCTTTTATGAAGTCATTTGGGGAGTTTGGGAAACTCCTGACAAAGGAGAAGCTCCAGTCCAAAAGTTCTGACATTCTGCAAGGCAATAGAATGTCTTCCTCTTCTTTTCAGTTAATGCAGTGACATTCCTGGAAAAGATTATGGTAACTCCTGCTAAGGGGAATTTGTTCCTAACTCTTGTTCAGTGCACTGGATGATAGAAGAAATCTTTAGAAAAAACTTTGAAACTTCATTAGCTCTTAAGCCTTACTGTTATGCAACCATGTGTGAGAGCCACAAGACATCTTAAACAGTTTGAATCCACATAAGCATGACCAATTCAGTTGTTAGATTCTAAGACCAGAAGGTATTGATGATCAGAATAAAAACACCCAGTTTTGTTTTAAAATTGTCCGATGTAGTTTACCAAGTTTCTACTCTCACCATGAAAAATGTATGCCTTATTTCCTGTCTGAATTATTCTAATTTCAACTTCCAGCCACTGGATCATGTTTATACCATTCTCTTAGGGATGGTCTAGACAGTATTTGGTCCTGCCATGAGGGCAGGGGACTGGACTCAATGACCTCTCGAGGTCCCTTCCAGTCCTGTGATTCTATGTCTACAGTGCACTGCAAACTCAAAATAAGCTACGTAATTTGCACTACGCAAATTGCGTAGATTATTTTGATTTTATTTAGAAATAAAGTGCTATTTTGAGACCTTCCTTAACCCTCATGGAACGAGGGTTACTGGGATGCCAAAATAGAGTGTCCACTTATTTCGGAATAGCGGACGCTTTCAAAAGATGCGGGGTAGCTATTTCGGGATACCTCTGGTATCCCGGAATAACTTTGATGTGTAGACATATCCCTAGAGATTGAAGAACCCATTAGTAAATATTTGTTTCCCACATATGTACTTGAAGACTATAATCAAGTCACTCCTTAACTTTCTCTTTCTTGGTTACACAGAATGGGATCCTTGAGTCTGTCCAATATGCTCTCAGAATTACTTTGGGAAGTTCTATGGCCTGTGTTATACAGGAAGTCAGACTAGTTGGTCAGATTAATACTTCCTTGCCTTAGAGTCTATGACTCTATTATTTGAATTTATCATATTTCTGGGAATTGAAACTGTTTTAAGATGTCTTTTGGCTCTTGTGCATGATTGGTTGACAGTGAGGCTTTAAGAGCTAATGAAGTTTTCTAATAATTTTAATCTTTCTTTTGGATCTTCTCTGATCACTTTCCAATTTATCAACATCCTCCTTGAATTGCAGACACCAGTTGCTGACATTGCCAAATACAATGGTAAAATAATCTCTCTTCTCCAACTTGAGATTCCGTTTATGCATCTCAGTACCGTAGTAGCTCTTTTGGCCACATCGTCACACTGGGAACTCATGTTCAGCTGGTTATCTACCATCATCCCCCGATCTTTTCCGAGTCACTGCTTCACAGAATAGAATCCATCCTGTAAGTAAAGATTATTCCTTGTTCTCAGATGTATATATTTAAATTTAACCATATTAAAACACACATTGTTTGTTTGTGCCCAGTTTACCGAGCACTCTAAATAGCTCAGAATCAGTGACCTGTTCTCTTTACTATTTACCACTGCCTTAATTTTTCTGTCCTGCAAACTTTCAGTGATAATTTTGTTTTCTGCCAGCTCATTGATAACAGCTGAAGAATGTGGGTCCAACAACTGATCCCTGCATAAGACACCATTGGAAACAGACCTGTTTGATGATGTTTCCATGTTCACAACTATGTTTTCAATTTTAGCAATATCAGTTAGCCAGTTTTTAATCTATTTAATGTGTGCCATGCTCATAGTATATCATTCCAATTTTTAATCAGAATATCATGCAGTACCAAGTCAAATGCATTAGACAAGGCTAAGTATAATATGTCAATGCTATTATCTTTATCAATCAAATTTGTAATCTCATTTAAAAAAAAATGCAGCTTGACAGTCTCTGTTTTCCATCAACTCACGTTGATTTGCATTAATTATCTTCCTTTTGTTCTTTGTTAATCAAGTTCCAAGTTTACTGATCCATTATCTTGCTCAGGATTGCTATTCAGCTGACAACTGTAATTATCTGAATTTTCTTTCTATCCTTTTTTAAAAACAGCATAATCTTACCTTTCTTCTGGTCTTCTGAAACTTTTCAACTGTTCCAAGGTTTCCTGGACACTCCTCAAAAAGCTTCTCAGTCTGCATTTTTAAAAATCTTGGATATAAGTTCTCCAGAAGTGCTTATTTTAAAGTATCTAAAGAGTGATTCACAAGATAAAAAGGTTACAGTAGTCATGGATCAATTAGAGTCTACCAATGTGTGATATAATATTACATATGCTTTATGGAAATATGCTTATGATATGAATGTCATAACTGAGATACTATTTATGCAAGATGGCTCTCATAAGACCACTGGAAAGGTTATGATTTACTGAATATGTTTATCCCATTCATATGTCTGTATCATTTTTGTAGGTGAAGTTAGGAATGTTGATCTGGATGGCAAATTTGTCATTGTCTGTCACTCCCATGGCTGACACTTCAGGTACTACAATGGAGAAGCCAGACAGGGCTTAACAACCGATTAGCAAGAGACAGTGGAGTGTTAAAAGAGTTTAGTCTTCCTGTGAATTAGGTGTGCCAGACTGTGAAAAATGGTTTCAGAGCCCTACAGAGACATGTCACCTGATACTGGAACCCATCTTCAATTTTGTACTTTTCCATGGCGAAATAGAGAATCAAACATACAGAATTTCCATAACACAGGAAAACTTTCATACAGGGAAAGAAAACAATGATTGTCTTCAGCTTCGTTTTCCCCGTCTTCTCCACCCCAAAGAGATACTTGAAAACACCTGGGGGAAAAAAAGGATTGTAACTGAAAGAAGGGTGCAGGGGGTCCACCTGCTGGACCCAGGTGAAGAGACACCTGACCTGTGAAGTACTTTATCTGAAGAAATAATGGGAAGAAATTATTATTTGTAACTTGTTCTTGGTGAATCTTGGTAAATATTGCGTGCTATATATTGTTTTCTTTGTCATTTGATTTGTTCTGTTTGCTACTTCTCTGACCTCTTAAAATACTCCTTTTCATAATTACTTGTAGTTAACAAACTTATTTCTGGCTTATTATTATAACTCAGTTTATATAATTTCTAATGCGGGGGGAGAAGCCGTGAATACCTTTCTTCACACCGAGGAAGAAAGTGAACTTCATTTAATTTTGGGTTTGTACCCTGTGTTAGCAGCAAACCCGAAACAAAGTATAGTAGACTTCTGATAATCCGGCACCTTTAGGACCTTGGTGGTGCCAGATTATCAGATATGCCGGAGTATCGGGAGGTACTTCGGTGGGGGCTGTGACAGGTCTGCCAGGCCCGCACTGCGTCCGGGGGGTGGGCGGGGAACGGCGCGGCGAGGGGCGAACCCTCCGCCATTTTGTAGGAAGGCTGGGGAAGCCCCGTGCCGCTGCCGAGAGTTTCTGGGAGGGGAGCGGGCTCCCCACCCCCCAGACTGCAGTAGTTATCGCCGAGCAGGGGGGTGAGGGGCAGTGCTGCAGGACCAACCCAGCAGCACCCCAGCTGCTCTGCTCTGCAGCCTCCCCAAGTCCGCCGCTCATCAGTTTCAGCTTCCTGCAAAACGGCGGAGGGTTTGCCCCTCGCCGCGCTGTTCCCTGCCCACCCCCCGGCCAGTCACAGTGCGGGTCCCAGCAGACCTGTCACAGGGGTATAATCCCCTTCCCCTTTTCTCCCCTTCCCTTTCCCAGCTGCAAGCCCCCATGGGGCTCACAGCAGCTCCAATTGTCCAGCTGGCCGGAGCACTTCCGGGTTCCAGTTGGTGCCAGGCTATCAGGAGTGCCGGACCACTGGATGCCGGACAATTGGAGTTTTACTGTAGGACCTCAAGCAGGGTTTCCACGAGCTATGCAACAGACTTCATGGGCTGGTGTCAAGATAGAAAGATCAATCCGAGGGAGTTCAAGAGCATCTGGATTTTTCATAGGAAAGATATCAAACATCTGGCCTACAGGCCACATCTGACCTGTTTAATGTTTTTATATAGCCATATTGCATATTTAGAGTCTACTGAATCTAAAGCATTTGGGGGTGACAGTAAATCTCTAGTTCTTAGGGTTCAAAAGTTAGCCTTTTAAATGTGCAGCAAGAATAAATTGACTTATTCTTATCAATTTCCTTCCTTTTTAAATGCCTGGCCAGTAACCACACAAATCTTCCATAGCCAACTAGATATGGAAGTGCAGATAAATCAGTTCCAGGAGAGCTCAGAGCCCATGTCACATCTTTCACTGTATATACCATTCTGAGCAAAAGGACATCAGCTGTTACAGTTCAAATAAATAAATATACATAATTCCTGGTCATCTTCCAGCTTACATCTGGTCATCCTCCAGCATCTTTATAAGGGCTTGTCTACACTTAAACGCTGTAGCAACACAGCTGCTTTCCTGTAGTATTTCAGTATTCTTTGGAAGAACTCTATGCGGGGACTTAGGTCAACTATGCTGCTCAGGGGATCTGCATTTTTCACACCAATATGCTGACCTAATTTTTTAGTATAGTGTAGCTTAGGCCTATTGCTCCCCAGGAGCATGTTTTTGGGGGAAGGTGAATCCATGAAGTGGTTCCAAAATAGTGTAGTATTGTGAGTTTTAGGGAAGAAGAATTTTTTTTCTGTTCTCCTAATCTCTCACCTATTTGTTTTTCCTTCTTTCTTGCTGTGTCCCAAATGCCTCTGTCTAGGAGGAGAGGTCAGATCCAGAATGGCAAACTTCTTACATAATGATGATCTTTCTAGAAATGACCCGCACTGCTCCAATCTGGTCACACGCTGCGATTTAAGGGCTCTTGCGTTATGCAACAATTTTTGAGGTTCAACATAGTTAATAATGTGAAATAAGACATTTGTGTTGAGAAATTTATATTTTGCTAATTCATATTTAAGTAATTGCTCACAGTTCTGGAAGTACTCAACTGGGCTGAGGGCTGAAGGGGCGGAAGCAAACCCAAATGCCTCATGGAAGGTCTGAATTGTTTCCAGTATTTGCTGGAAGAGTCACTGCTTAAATATCTCTGACAAAGGTAGAAGCCAGGCTCAGAAAGGAAATAATCAGATAGCAAATCTTCCATTGTTGGCTGCTTTATTAAAAGACTGTCATGTGAACATCTTATAAGTCTTGCTGGATGCAACTCGCAAATTCCAATAATATCCGACTTCATGTTTGTTCTTAGTCCTTAAGACCTCTGACATAACACACATCTAATTTTGATATGAATATAAAGTAAATAAAACCCTGTTTAGAAAACACTTCTTATCGATTTATTTTAAAATTATTTTGACTGATTTTCATGGTGCATAGTTAAGCATAAAGGATTATATTTTTATCAACTGTTAGTATACATGGATTTCACCCTATGCATGCAAATATTTACATCAATAACAATTACATTTACAAATAAAGTAATAAAAATGCCGCTTGAGAACTTACTAGAGTTTGAATTAAGACTATTTCTTCATATCTAATTAAAATATACAATTTGTTTTTTTTATGGCTATAAAGTTTTATCTTTGAATATTAGCATCTATTGAAATTAAATAATTATTGTCCACTCATCCTATACTTTTCCACACACACACACTGGGAAAATTTAAATAGATTGAAATAAAAAAGTTTTTAAAAATAACTGATATTGACCATCAACATTATTTTTCTAAAAAACATTATTTTCTGCCAAAACTATGCATAGTACATGGGACATAGATATGAACCTGACTGGCATTTAAACTTTGATTAGTGGGGCGTCTAATGATACGCTGGAAAATATTTATTTTGTTTTTTGTCCGTAATATGATCTTTGAGTGTTTTCATGACAAAGTTATTGCAAAGTGAATGCACTATATCAAGGTAGCAGATAGCTCTCTGATGGAAAGAAGGGCTCTAAGACCAAGTTTCCTGCTACTGGAGAACATTTCTGATTATTATTTATTTATTAACAAGACTGAATAGGGGATTGGTCTACTTAAGGGCGTAAAGACGAATGTCAATTAATATGAGCTGATTTCTGGAGGACCCACTACAAATGACTGAATATTTTGCTTTAGAGTAAGTGAACAGAGACTATCAAGGAAAAAAAAATCTTCCCTTTATTTGATAGGTTTGTTATAATTCAGTTTACATTATTTATGATTTTTTTTTATTTTAACGATTAACGTTCTATAGAAGGTTTTCTAAAAACACTAATATCTTACTTATACAAGATCTCATAGCTATACTCTGCCACTACCAAATCCTTTCTAAGAAGAGGAAGATATTTCTCATTCACAAACACAAAAATGGTACTGAGTCCCAGTTGGCTAATTTCTGCTACTGATGTCTCCTTGTGAATGTACATATGTAAACTAAAAAAAGACTTTTGAGGAAAACTGAAATCTGTATGTTTTCATGGCACTAATTGTTTTTTCCTTTTATTTTGCAGCAACGCTCCTCTTGCTTTTTCCTCCAAAGTATGTTATATTAAGTTTCGTGAAGCATCAAGTGTTGGTGTGGCCCAGCATCTAACTAACACGGTTTTTATTGACAGAGCTCTGATAGTCGTACCCTGTGCAGAAGGTTGGTATTTCAGATGTTTTTCTGTAATGTTGGTCTTTGTCCTGTATGTTCATTGCCTTTAGCTTTCCCAGAAACTGGCAAGTAACTGGTACTCTTCTTTTTTCCCCCCATCATATTTTTGTAAGCAAAATCTTAGATTTGAAAGATAGCAAGAATAAACTATTAAAAAAAAATAAAGTAAAATATGTTGGCTACGCTTTTAAGCATCGTTTATATTCATTTACTTGTAACTATGTATGAGCAAAATTAATAAATTAATTCAAATTAGTAGTTTTATCTTGTATTCCATTCTTATATATGGAAATACTTGAAAAAACTTTATAGAATAAAACTGCTTTCCTTCTCATTTTCATGGGCTGACCCTCATGCCTATCCAGAGTCTTCATTGATGTCAATGTGACCCTGCAAAGGTGAGGGAATTTCCCTGCATAGATCAGATTGCAGTTCAGGGCATAACTGTGCTTTGATTTGTTGTCTCTTACATTATAACATCAATTAACGTGCAACTTCACTTGGGCCCAGATTTTTGAAGGTATGTAGGAGTTTTGGGCTCAGTATTGCAATATCTCACTAGTTTAGAAATCAGTCTCTCTTTGAGTGACATTAGGCCAAGGTTGGGCAAAAGCCTCTCAGTGGACTGGATCTGGCCTGCCTAGGGCTCTGATCTGTCCCACATGGCAGTTCCAGGCCCTGCCCTCTTGCACATTGCCTGGGAGCTGGAGCTGCGCAAGCCCTTTTAATTGCTTCTATTTAAAGGGTTCGCACCTTCCCCGCACCTGTTGGGCACCGCGTTTCCTGGCAGTCTCAGGGAAAATGCGAGCCCTTTAAATAGAAACAGTTGAAAAGGCTTGCATGTCTCAGCTCCCAGGAAAAGACTTGCACGTTCCCCCCAAAGCTGTGTGGCTGGAAGCTGCGAGCCCTTTTAACTGCTTCTATTTAAAGGGCTCGCAGCTGTGGTGCCACCAGTGCATTGCCAGGGAGCCAGAACGTGCGAGCCCTTTCAACTACTTCTATTTAAAGGGATTGCGCCTTCCCCGCAACTGCCAGGCAACACGTTGCCCGACAGGTGCAAGACCCAGTTTCCAGGCAACGCACTAGCAATGAGGCTGGAAGCAGCAAGCCCTGTAAATAGCAGGAATTGAAAGGGCTTGCAGCTCCCATCCCCTGCTAACGTGATGCCTGGGAGCTGCAGGGGAGGCGTGAGCTCTTTTCAACTGCTATTTAAAGGCTCCGCCCCTTCTGCCCAAGGCCCTGTCCCTTCCGGGTAAGGCCCTGTCCCTTCCGAGGTGACCCATGGCCACTTCAAAAATGTTTGAAGTGGCCTTCATTCAAAAATTATTGCCCACCCCTGCATTAGACCTGTAAGAGCCTAAATCCCGTGGACTGTGCCTGAGTTCCTATATCTCTTTAGAAAATGAGTCTGGGACTTCTAAATCACTTAGTCATTTCAGTGCTGAGTGCAGCAGTGCCTATGTGCATTTAAAAAGCTGAGTCTTAAGCTAATTTTAAGATAAATAATTTATCAGATCTTCAAATAAAATTTCAGAACTGCACTGTCATCAGGAATTCTAGTTCTAATGTTAAATGCAGACATGACTAAGAAATTATTTTGTCAGTTTTAGTTTCTCAAATTGAAAATACAGTAAAAACTTTATCTGGTACTCTGTTAACCGGCATTTCCTCCAGCCAGTTAACCAAGTTTGAAATTAACAGAGTGCCAGATGGGCTGCCAGTCCTGCTGCTGAGGGAGGAGGCTTCCTCCTGCTCTGGGGTATGTCTAGACTACATGGCTCCGTCGACGGAGCCATGTAAACTAGTTTACCCGGCATAGGCAAAGAAGCGGGGATTTACATAACCCCCGCTTCATTAAAATAAACATGGCCGCCACGCTATGCCGACGATCAGCTGATCCGGCACAGCGCGGTAGTCTAGACGCGGATCGTTCGGCTGGGGAAGCCTTTGCCTTTTGCCGTCGGGATCGGTCGGCAAAGGCTTCCCCAGCCGACCGATCCGCATCTAGACTACTGCGCTGTGCTGGATCAGCTGATCGTCGGCACAGCGTGGCGGCCATGTTTATTTTAATGAAGCGGGGGTTATGTAAATCCCCGCTTCTTTGCCTATGCCGGATAAACTAGTTTACATGGCTCCGTCGACGGAGCCATGTAGTCTAGACATACCCCTGGAGCAGAGCCAGCAAGGGCTGCTTTGTTATCCTGCACATTCAGTTACCTGGAGACTACCGTTCCCCCTCAGTGCTGCATAACCAAGCTTTACTGTATTTGTGTTTATGGTTCCATTTACTACTTAAATATAATGTGAGTTACTAGTTTTGTACATTGCAAATTGTGGTCTTGATACTGCAGTCTGATGCACATAGACAAATCCCAGCACATATACTGAGCCCCAGTGACTTCACTGGAATGCCACGTGGCATTTGGACCTGGTCTGTACTTAAAATTTAGATCAACATATGTGTGTTGCTCAGAGGTTTGAAAAATCCGCACTTTTAAGCACCATCGCTATGCTCATCTAACCCACAGTGAAGATGTGGTTAGGTTGATCAAAGCATTCTTCCATCAACCTAGTTACTGCCACTCAGGGAGGGGGATAACCTATAGTGACAGTAAAACCCATTCCATCGCTGTAAGAAGTATCTATAGTGTGGCTCTAGATTAGCATAAGTACAGTGCTATAGCTATTTTGCTTTAGCAACTGTAGTGTAGACAAGCCCTAAGTTTACATATGCTGTACTCACATATATCAAATTTGGATCTGGACCATAAATCCATAGAAAAGACTTTATAAACCAGTGGAATGCAGCCGTCTTTAGAGTATACTTATTAGCTGTCATGCCATGTACAGCAAATCCATGTGAGTTAATGGTAATCTACATAGCTCATGTATTTGTCAAATGCCACCACTAGCCAAATAGTCAGTTACTTAATAAGTTTTCACTGATCCTTTAAAAAATACTGTTTTGACTCCACAAGGTCTATTTTTGTTTCCTTTGGGATTGTTAACAGTGTCCCCAGAAAGCCTTATTTTGCACAACAAACCTATCAAGAATTGTTGCATGAGTTCTGTGCCTACAGAATGATCCATAGTGGGATGTTTGTAGTAAACTCAGGAGAGCAAGCAGACTTTCATGGATCCTTGAAAGTATTTCTTTTAAAGGTTATTTAAATCTTATTTATTTGCTTACTACCTTCATAAATCTTAATTGAGGCATATTGCACGTATTTCTGAGCTGCATGGACTATAGATTTTGATTTTTTTTTTATGTTTACCTTTAAGTCAGGGAGAAAATAATAATACTGTATCCAACTGAAACTGCAGAAAGAATTTAGGTAGGCAGAATGTCTGATGAGAGTTGTTACTCTGGAAAAGGTTCCAGAGTTCGTTTATGAGGATGATCAAGAATAACTTTTAGTTTTATGTCTCATCGAAAAGGCACACACTCTGGATCAGTACTGCTAGAAACGGAAGATTGCTTCCTAATGAATCAGTACCACTTTTGGGGTTTTCCATTTGATGGGATCACAGTTGTCTCTTGGAAATAGATAATAATAGAGGGAAAATACAATAAAATGTTTGAGCATTTTTTTTTATTCCCCAATCATGTTCCACCCATTTCATAGCTGACAGAGGCATTCTGAAGCCATATTATTCTATGGCAGTTTGTTTACAAGTCATTGTGGACTGTACAGAAAAATAGATCTTGTTTACAAGTAACTGTACATAAGAATGGGTTGTGAGACAAACCTGCTTGAAAATTTCACACCATTAAATGAGCTGTTTCTATGTAACTTTATTACTGAACCATTTGTGTTAGTGTATAAATACTATCTGAACTGACGATAGTTTTAACTTTCTAAGGGATGTGTGTTTAATATATATGGCTCTGGAGAACACAGTACAATATTTGTTGATATAGCTGTAAATGTGATTGGTAAGGTATACTATGGGCTACGAAAGCCATAATTTCTGTGTTCTGCTGCTAAGTTTACATTCTGCCATTGGCCGGCAGTGCTGTTACTGAAAGGATTAGTGTACAGAAACAAAGCATAATGGAATAGAAAAGAGAAAGGGATACAGAAAGCTTGGTTTAAAAAAAAAATTAGAATGCCTTTCATCAGTGTGACCTCAGCAGTGTGTGAAGAGGGAACCCCAAAGCATAGAAAATAATGTTCATTTTATAACATTCACATGTACTTTACCAGTAGCTACTTTATTAAACAAAAATGTTACTTGAAATTAAGTAAAATTTCATTGCATTGTCAAAATGTTATCCTTTCCTTTGTTTGTGCATCACAGGTTTTTGGTTTGTTTGGTTTCTTTTTTAATGTTATACCTTTAGAAAGCAAAGGTTGAAACATAACAATGATGTTGACCTAACCATCATTCTGAACTTTATGTCCACATTTTCTGGTAGATGGATTTTGACTATTAATTTGGTTTTGTATGTTTTCTCTGTGTGATATTTGTGCATTATTAGATGACTAGACTGGCCAAGGCAGACCTGTTACACTTGCCTGAGTTAGGCATTGTTTGCCATGCCACTAAACCTGCCGTCAAGTGAAACCTTCATGGGGAAAATGAGATCGAAGTCTGGCCCGCTGAAGATGGACGCCCTGTCTCTGTTTTTATTATTTTATTTTGCTTTCCTTTCCTTTTTTTTATTTTGTCCCTTTTTTGTTTTGTTTTTGTTTTTGCTGAATCTCTTTCACTTCTGCTTGTGAACTGGTTCTTCAGTTCTGTAAAAATGGTGTTTTGTAAAGGGTTCATAATGTTTCATTTTACAGTTGACTTTCTAAAACTATTTGAGGGTGGTGAATGTTATATACACCAAATGTTGAATTAGATCATCTAAATTCTTTGCTGTAAACTAGGGATGAACAGTGCCTTATAGATATGTTTAGGTATCTTAATTTAATTCTGTCAGGCAGATCAGAATATGATATATGAAGATTAAAATAGTGATAAATATATTTCATCTCTCAGATCCGCGTGGACTATGTTTTGAAAAGTACATGTCTCTGAAAAAGCCAGCTGAGTCTTTCTTAATGCATCTTTCTTGAGAATCTAACTTTTACCAAACAAAAAAGCACAAGGCACATGGCTTTTTAATTAATTTTTAATGTGAAGAAGTTCAGATATCTAATTTGGATTTGCTTTTGAAAAAGTTCTGAACATTCTAGACTCTTTATTCACTGTATGTAAAATTCTAACTCCATTGGTAGTAATGGAGGTTGGTTTTTTTTTTTTCCCCATTAACTTCATTGGGGTCAGGATTTCATCGTATTTGTATTAATTTTAAGAAAAATCTTTACCACACATTAGTGTAAATGGACTCTGAGCCTTTGAATGTTTTGTCAGTTATGTTGTCTTCTAACAATGTCATCTATGGGAAGATGGAAACAATTTTTTTTTTAACCTTAACGCACTAGAGTGGCATTTTCATTTAGATGCAACAGAAAGGGATTTTATAAGAAATGGTTTCATACATAAGTTTATATTTCCCAGTGATTAAAAAAAATACTAAGAAAATAATATATTCTTCTCATCTCCAGATTAGATATGAGTATAAAGTGTCTCCTTAATTGAAACATCGCTGAAACCCTTGTATTCTTTTTTTATATCATCCAAAACACAAGGAAACTGATCTCTTCTGAACACTTGTAATTTTGTGACTAATACACTAAATTTTACTGATGACAGGCCTAATTGTCATTTACAGTAAGGCTACTTTACGTTGCTCTGGCAAGCCATTTCTAAACTACAGAGCCTATACTATCATAGCTATTTAGTGAACTTGCAGTGCACACTGACTGAAGGAGTTTTTCTTCTGGTGTAAGCGCACCACTTCCCCAGAGCAACATTGTAGTAACACAGCATTTTTCTATCAACATAGCTGTATCTACATTAGAGCTTTTGATGGCATGGCTGTGTTGCTAAGGAATATGGATTTTTCACACTTCTGACCAACATAGTTATGCCAATATAAATTCGAAGTGTAGATCAAGCCTCTGTGTGAAGTGTCTTAAAATGGATGTAAAAGTGATTTACAGCCCACTTAAAAAGATCCCTTTGTAATGCTAGAACAGGGCCTTGGTGTAAATGAGAATCAGATCTGTCATTTGACTGAACAATGAGCACCCAAAAGATAATTAAAATATTTTTAAGGCACTGGCACAAATTGAAAATAAGAAATTGGTCCATAAAATTAACGTCCTATACTATTTAAATAAATACATATTTTCTATGAAAGAATTTCAAATAAACTTTTAAGCGTTAACTTCACTCCTCCAACAATAATACGAATTAAAAAAAAAAGCAAGCCTTAAAATTGAAGTGTTAACCAATGTCTTATCTTGTAATAGCCAAAATGTTTTGTTTATATTTTGTCTAGGTTTGTATTCCTTTTTTACAAAAGAATGATTAAGGAAGGTAACAAAACAGATTCCTTAGGAGCACTTCAGATTATTTAGCATTACATTTAATTTATCAGCTTTTTTTGCTAGTTATGTTTGAAAGAAATGGAAAACGGTTTTTTGGTGGGAAATTTCTAAACTATTTCAATTTTCTAAATTGATTCGTTTTTGGGGACAGTGCACACAGCATTTTAGTGTGCAAAATTTTTGAATATTTTTGTTTGATTTTTTTTTTTTTAAATCAATAAAATATTGAGGAAACATCTGCAGAACTCATATTTTATTAAAAAAATCTTTAAGAAAAAGTCAGTCTTTTTAAGTAAAACTTTGTGTGGAAAAACTTTAACCAGCTCTACAGAATTTTTTTTAACATAGGCTAGGTGAGATGAAAAATATTAGGGAAATGTCAAAAAAAATTCAATTTTAAAATGGCACCTTGCAGTTTTATCAGTTCAATTGTATCCACCTGGCAGTTTACCTTATGCAATCTTTAGGTGGCAAGTTACTTTAGCATGTACACAACTTTAAATGTATGAATAGTCTCATTGACTTCAGTGTCATTGTTCTTGCATTTAAAGTCTAGGCACATTTTAAGTATCTTTCTAAACTGATTACCCGTATCCAACTAAATATTTATGCATGTTCTAAATTCAATTTAAGCATATTAAGCATCTACTTAAAGTTAAGCATATGCTTAAGTGCTTACAGAATACAGGTAGATTTAAGTGTACGCTTAAATTAGGCGTGTGCATTCTGGGCTGTAAATTAGAATTCAGTGTTACTGTCATAAATTCTATATCATTCCTGTAGGTGTTCATCCATGTAAAGCCCCATGGATTTAGTGGGATTATACAAGTGCCAGGTGTAAACACAGAAGTGAGTATCTGCAGGATTAGGACCTTATTGATCTGTGTTTTAAACAACACTTTAAAAACATAACTTATGATTTCCCAAAAGTCAGCTGTGTAAATGTATGCTTAATTTGCATGCACAGTTACTGTGGTTATGTATTTAAATATATGTTTAGCTGCATAACTGATATGTGCAAGCAAATACCTGCTTTTCATGAGCAGCCCCACAAATCAGGCATTATAACTTCACATGCTATTGCATGTGTAACTTTAAAATGAGGCCTGTAAAGCACTTTAAAGTATTATATGATTTTGGCTTTAGATCAGGCATGTTTTTAAAGTTATGGAAGAAGTTACTGTGCAGTTAATTTTAAAACACTAATAATTTGATTTTATTTTTCTCTTTTAGAAAGCAAAATGCCTTGGTCTGTTGTACATTATGGGCCAAAGTTTCACAGAACGAATTTTAAAGTAAAATAGGTCTGTTTGATTAACAAGAGTGCAGCATATCTAGAAGAAATTGTTTTTATTTCTTTCATTCCATATCTATTCACATTAAAATGGATTTTATTTCAATTTATTATCTTTTGGACAGAGGCAACTCAGATCCACTCTAGAGCTGCAAACTATGGTGCATATTTTCAAAATATTCTTTTAGTCAGATAACTCCCATGGGCTTTAATGGGAATTGCACTGCCAAAAATTTGCTTAGTGCTTTGAAAATTTACCCCGTCTGTTATTTTTAAATCAGGAGTCCTTTTCTATGTATTCATTATAAACTCCTGAAGTTTCTATGTATTTCATTATAAACATAATGAAAATGTATGTGCAAATTGAAGTAGTACCAGAGTACTTACACTTTTTTTAAAACAAAGGTTTATTTAAAGTTCATTATTGTAGAAAGCCATTAACACCTCTAAACTGCACAAGGTAATGTATGAGGACTTTTTTATGGTTACTTTCGCAGTTTGGAGCAGATTAGGAAGTCTTTAATTATTTAGTGTGATTAGGAATTTTCTGGTAGTTCTTCAGTTTACTGTTTAGATTTTGTGATTTTTTCATTATGTGCATTTAGTAAATTGTTTAAATATTACAGAATTTAATACTCATATTTCTTAGTCCAGTATTTGTTATAATTATACATATAACCATCATACATTTTATTCAGATGAGAAATTATTTTAATAAACTATTGGGATGACAACAGGGGAATCGTTAGTCACAGTTGCAGTATATATTTTTTTATGGAAGTATAGTGCATTTAGAAGGAAAACAGTTGAGCTATCTCTGTACATTTACAATTAGATGATCAGAGACGTGAGTCTTTTGTAGTCCCACTTACACTGAGACAACCCAGAAGGAGAAACAGTGCAAGTCTTCTTTTTTTTTTTTCCCCAGTTGATTCCCATCTGCAGTGGAGATTCTGATAGTTTTTGTATTTTATTTATGTATTACCCAAAACAGGTAGCAGCTCCAGAAAAAAAGGGACAGATTTCAATTAGCACATACTTTTTTTTTTTTTTTAACTAATTTGGTTATTTGCCATTTCTGGGGATTAAACTTTAAAAAATGTTCTTCTTTTCTGTATCTGATGTTCTGTGTGCTATTAGTGATGCAGCCTACACGAACGGTTGTCATGTGTAACACAACTTTCGATCACCGTGAAAACACCGCCCTGGGAAAGCGTCCATGCTTGATATCGTTTGGTTCATGAACATTAAGTTTCCAGTACAGGTGACCCATAGCTCAAAGTGTTAAATAATTGTCTACATTATTCAGTTTTTAAAATAATAATCCATTAATGAGATTGCTAGTCTTTGAAGTTTTACTCACTTTTGTTTTTCCTAGTAGAGCAGGGTTAAAAGGAAAAAACGTTAGTTCTTATTTGTTTTTTGTAAGGCTCTGGTAGATAGATTCATTTTCTTTCTTTTATTTTTAAGTGCAAGGGTAAATTGTAAAATCATAGAAAGAATAACATTGTTTTGGTGTTCAAACTCTCTCTAACACTTCCATTTGCTTCTCCAGGTAAAATCCCAGATGAAGCCAAAGCCCTCTCTTTATTGGCTCCTGCTCCCACTATGACAAGCCTGATGCCTGGTGCAGGATTGCTTCCTATACCCACACCAACTCCTCTGACTACAGTAAGTAAAATTTAATCTTCCAGACTTGGAGTTAGTAAACTGTTATGTCTTCTAGCTCCCTCCTTCAGCTCAACAAATAATTCTCCCCTTCTGAATTGAGAGAAAAGGAATAGCCTGACCCCATGACATCATATCCTACCTAAGTCAGTGAAGACATTAAATTCCTCTGTTTTGCTTTTTCTCAAGAGGTTAGGCTAGAGTATAGCTAGTGCGTTTGCTTCGTTTTTTATTTCAAATTCCTATCTGCAAAGTACTGCAGAATGGCAGAATGCAGACCTTCCTCCAACAATATTTGGCTTAATGGGTCTTCCCTCTGTTCACCTGTCATTGGCCCCAAATTATTTGTGGAAATGGGTCCATGAGCTACTGCCCTGGTTGCTGTTCTGCATTCACCATACTATTGTTGGCACCAATTTAGATTTCTGCATTTAACAGAACTACTATAAATGCGGGCAATGACAATGTGCTCTTGAGTGACTACTCAGCAAACTCTTACTGGCATCATTACTAGCATTTTCAGCTTCTTGATAATGGGGTGACTGTGCCAGGCCCAGTGATTCAGAAGAGCTTAGAGCTTTCGGCTGCCCACACTGAGCTCTTTAAATCACCACCGGATCACGGTATGGCGCACTCTGGAAGGCTCTAAGGGCTGGCTGGAGGGGGGCGGCACAGTGCAGTCCCAGCAGTGCTGAGGACTGACTGCCCAGCCCTCCCCTTGTGTCCAAGAATCTGCCCCTTCCCGTGGCCTAGTAATACTGTTGGCCCCACTGGTTGCAGTAGCCCCTGCACCTCTTTGTTTTTTACACGCTTGGACTGGAAACAATGAGGAAATGTAGAAGCAACTGGAAACAATGAGGAAATAGTACCATATTACTTACCATCTCACTGTAGCCTACCAGCTAGTGATCTACAGTCCACAGAATTGCTGCATTATGTTTGAATGCTAGAATTCCAGATTTTCCACCAGCATAAGGACTATGGAAATCCAGCAAATGTCAAGATACTGGTTAAATCACTTTGGAATTCATTTGTCTGTGTGTACATAAGGGAAAGTCTGATAGTCATTTGAATTATTGGATTTTTAAAACTTTTTATCTCTCAATCTACCAGGGATAGAAACAACTGCTATGTATTAGCTATGAAATTCTCTTTTCCAGTGGTACTGTGTGTTCATTTATGTCTCTGTTGTTGCACAAGATCTTTTACTGGCTCCTAAGGCTAATGCTATTTCTGTAGTTCTGGACCAGGACTAAATAAGAAATACTTAGACTTGAGCCCCCTCTGAGCTATCTCATGAGCAGAGGGTCCATGCTAGAAAAGCGTTAGACCCATTGTGTCCAACGTGCAAGCCACTAGCCACGTGGCTTTTTGGCCAGTTAAGTGTGGCTAGTTCACTATAGCAGTAGCTACTATAGTGGCTTCAGAACTGGTTGGACACATCTTTAGACTGAGATTTCAGAGCCATGTAGGGGATTTGGATGCCCACTTTCCTTTTAAAATTAAGGAGGACTGAATGTCCAGTTATTTCCATCAGGCTCTCCATGGTGCAGCCAAAACATTAATCACAAGAAACTCCTTTATTGAGCAAGATTAGACTTTCCTCCCCCCATTTGTCAATTATTATATTAATCTGGGGAAAGACTCAAATTTAAGTGCTTGTTTCACAGAAGAAAATTAACATTGGTGCCTTTAGAATATAGTTGCCTTTCCCTAGATGCTAATTCTACGTTTATTAATATCCTGGGCATAAATATTCATGGTTTATATTCTGCAAGGAAATTCTGTCACTGGCTTTCATTTTGATTATGATACTGCATCACTGGTCAGATAGCACAAATAAGATAGTGACTGGCCACATTTGGAACATTTAATATATGAGGGCGTCTAGACTGGGAAATTATTTCAAAATAACTCCCAAACTAATAATTTTTTAAATAACCTGTTCACACTACAAGGCAGAATCGAAATCACTCAGAATTATTTTGAAATAACACGTCCATATTGATTGGAGCGTGCATCAGATTTAAAGTTTCCAGCAGCACGCTGGAGAGGGCACCAGGAGGGCGCACACTTCCTGTGGCTGCTTGCTGAGGCTAGCTGAGACACATGCTTAAAGGGGCTCCTTTTTACAGCCAGTGTCACCATTCCTCCACTGCCTACTTTCTCAGAGGACACCAAACTCATGCAGTGCGCTCTGGTTGCCCTTGTGGACGCCACAGCACTCACATCATGGAGTTGGAGCTGCTGCAAAGCGGTGCCAGGCTCATGCTGTGCCTCATGGCACAGTTCATCCAAACTGCCCATGTGCTGCTTCAGCATGACGATGACCAGCCCAAACAGGCGGACCCCTTCACTCAGACCCTGGTGCTCCTGCAGCAGCAAATGATCCTCAGTCCCCTGCACACTATCAAATGCTGCTTCGGGCAAAGGGAGACCAGTTCAAACTGGTGGGACCACATCATCATGCAGCGGTGGGACAACCATCAGTGGCTCCAGAACTTCTGCATGCAGAAGGCTACCTTCTTGAAACTCTGTGAGTGGCTCTCCCCTGCCCTCAGGTGACAGGATACCCGCATACGACCCGCTACCCCTCTGCAGAAACATGGCAACATTGCTGTCTGGAAGCTCGTCAGCTACTGCTCTCTCGGGAACCAGTTCATCATGGGAAAATCCACAGTCAGAGCCCAAGTTCCTGCAGGTAGTCAAGGCCATCAATAACATCTTGCTGTGGAGGGTCGTCACTCTGGGGAATATCAACACCATCGTAGATGGCTTTGCAGCTTCCCCAACTGAGGAGGGGGGCATAGGTGGCACTCATATCCTCATCCTGGCCCCGGACCATTGTGCCTGGGACTATATAAACAGAAGGGAGGATTTTTCTATGGTGCTGCAGGCCCTGGTGGACCACAAGAGATGGTTTATGGAAGTTAGTGTTGGCTGTTCGGGGAAGGCGCATGATGCCTGCATCTTCCAGAACTCATGCCTGTTCCAGAAGATGCACACCAGCACTATTTTTCCTGACTGCACCATCAGGGTAAAGGACGTGGACATGCCCATCTGCATCCTGGGTAATGCAGCTTATCCCTTGCTCCCCTGGCTTATGAAGTCCTAAATGGGCAACTGGGACCCCACGAAGGAGAACTCCCAACGCTAGGCTAAGCAGGTGCCACGTGGTGGTAGAGTGTGGCTTCGACCATCTAAAGGGAAGATTCAGGAGTCTCTTCATCCATCTGGACATGAGTGAGCGCAACACACAACATCCCCTATATGGTGGCATCCTGCTGTGTGCTCTACAACCTATCTGAGAACAAGGGGTAGACTTTTCTGCCAGGCTGGGGGGCTGGCCAGGATTTATGAGCAGCCGGACAGCAGTGCCATATGGAGAGCATATCGGGGAGCTGTGCTCATCCCAGAGGTCTTGAGGGAGAGTTTCAGCCAAGGCCACCTGTGAGACTCTCCCCTGTGCCTCTCCACAAGGGGTCCCTGCATTGCCCAGTGTGCCTTTCTTCCTCCATCCCTCCCGTCCCCTTCCCTCCCACCTCCCTCCCCTGCAGAGCAAAGGAAGCTTTTTTTTTTCCTTTTTAAACAAACAAGTCTGTTTATTTGAGGGATATATAACAGGGGAGGGACTGGGGAAAAAACCTGGGGGAGAAGGCGAGAGAGGGGCCTGGGACTAGCACCTGCCTTGGGTAGCTCAAATGGCTTTGGCTGCCCAAGAGGTCCCATCACCACATGTTCTGGGGCCCCAGTGGCTCCTGGGGGGTTTAGGAGGGAAAGCCGAGAGGGGGCAGTTGTGGGGAGTTGGGGGGTAGGGAGCAGAAGTGGCTGGTGGCTCCATCACAGAAGTGCAGGAGGTGCACGTGGCTTTGTGCTGGCGCACCAGCTGGTCCCACATGGCCTTCTGCTGCTCCCCGCCAGCCCAGTACTCCTCCTGCTTGGTGGCCCGCTCTCAGTGCTCCTCATTGAGCCCCCGGACGAGGGACTGGTGGCAGGCCATCTGGTCCTGCTGCAGGTCTTCCCGAGTTCGCTTCATCTAGAAGATCATGGATGCGTGAGATTGGTCTCATCACTGTGCTTGACAGGAGGCTGGAGAGGATGCTGCTTGAGTGCGGGCATGACTCTGTGCCGTTTGCACACCTCTGTGTGGTTCCATGACTCTAGCCTCCTTAGTGATGGCTTGTCGTGGGAAGAAGGTGTTCCACCATCGAGGGCAGAGTAAGGCAGGCCTCTCCAGGAACCTTATGAGAAGAACCATGGGGTTCATGTGTGAGAGCGCCATGGGGCTGAGTGCTTCGACTGCCACTCTGTTGTGTGACACCCTTCCCTCCCCCCCCCCCAGCCAAGTAGCCTGAGCAAAGAGCATGCAGCCTCTTATAGCCTGCTGCCTGCTCCCGAATGTGTATAGGGAAAGTTTATAGAACTCACCTGAAGTGCCTTCTCTGGGATCGTCCAACACCTGGGAGACATTGTGGGAGGTGGGGACTGGCTTCAGGGTGAGGAGCAGTTCCTGGCTGGTGGGAATGATGGCTGGTGGACACGCCCAGCACCAGCCTTCACAAGGGCTGGCCTGCTCCTCCTCATTCTCCAGAACCCCATCCTTGTGAAGGCTGGTGCCGGGCGTGTCCTGGTCAGACTCAATGACAGTGGTGGGGAGGTGACCCCCCCCCCGATGACATCCAGCCACTCATAACAGCGGCAAGTGTAAGGAGCCACCCCAGAGCATCCATGTTGCTCCATGGCCTTGCTATAGGCCTGCCGGAGTGCTTTTATTTTCATGCAGACGGGGTTGAGGTTCCACATGTGTCCTTTTTTGGCCAGGCTGGTGGCTGTCTGGCCGTAGACATCAGCATTCCTCCTTCTGGCGCAGAGATCTTGGAGGTTGGTCTCCTCGCCCCAGATCTCAATGAGGTCCAGGATCTCTGCATCAGGCCGGTGTCCTCTTTCACCCCTGGCCAGGGACAGCTGAGGGCACTGGCTTGGTGCAGAGATCCTGGAGTGCTGGCAGCCATGGAGGGCTCAGAGGGAGCACTGGGGTCCAACATGGCTCCTCAGATGGGTGCTATGTGGCATGGGCTGTGAAAGGTTCACAGGTGCCACGTGCCCTTTTCCTTCAGCCTGAGGATGTTACATTTAGATTAATTGGCTAATCAAATAGTCGATGCAGTTTACATCGATTATTCGATAAGGGCACCTTCGCCTTTGAAGTGTAGCAACAGCCCCAGGGTTGCTACACTTCAAAGGCATCAAAGTCCCCAGCTGACCCTGGGCTCCATGCAATGCTGCCACGTTGAAACGCCGCAGGGAACCCAGTGTCAGGCTCCACACGGCGTTTCAAAGTGGCAGCACCACATGGAGCCCGAGATCAGTGGGGGAGCCCCCAGCTGACACTGGGTGTCACCCGGTGCTGTTGCTTTGAAATGCTGCATGCAGCCCAGGGCCAGCTGGGGATTCCAGAGTCTTGCCCCAGGCTCCATGTGGTGATGCTGCTTTGAAGCACCCCTTTCTTTCCCTCTCTCCTGCCTCTTTTTGATAGAGGCAGCAAGGGTGGGGGGGGGGAAGTGACTAATCGACTAGTGTGTCTACTAAGGGGGGATAGTTGACTAGTTGTTTACATCCCTCCTTCAGTCTGCTGCTTTAAGCTCTGCGGAGAAAGGGAACGTTGGAGATGTCAGGTGTGGCCAGGGTGGCCACAAGTTCAGCTGAGAGGCCTCTGAAGGCCAATTATTTCAAAATAACAGCAGCTGAGCGTCCATACTCAATGCTATTTCAAAATAATTTCAAAATAAGTGTTATTCCTCATGGAAAGCAGGAGTTATAACCAGTCCGTTATTTAAAAATAATGAGAGTTATTTTGAAATAACTCCCTAGTGTAGACCAGGGCTGAGAGACTAGATTTAGGGGATTTTTTTTTTTCTCAGCTTATACTGAATTTTGTGTTTTGTTCTGGGATAAAAGTATAGCTGGGAGACGCAATCGCTCTCTGTTTGTTTATAAATCGTGTTCTTTTTTTTTAGCTTAGTGTTTCACTTGGCACATTGGGAGCTATACCAGCGGCAGCATTGGACCCTAATATTACAGCACTTGGAGAAATACCACAGCCACCAATTATGGGAAATGTGGATCCTTCCAAAATTGATGAAATTAGAAGAACAGTTTATGTTGGAAATCTGAATTCTCAGGTACCAACCTTTTTGTCACTTTTGAAATGTTAAAGGAAGATGTAGGCCCATGTCATTGTGATTTATAATCTTAAACAGTTTTGAAAATACCCACATGTGTATAATGATTTCATCCTTCATTGTAAAAAAAGAAGATAATTCAAACAAATAAAAGAAGATTTTTTTTTTTTTGTGGTGTGAATGCTTTTGGGAAAGGGATGGGGTAGGAAATATTATTTCACATATATCAGTCTATAGAGTTCACTACTGCAAAGAAACAAATACTACAGATTTTGTTTTATCACTGCGCTTATATGATAATGTTCTGCATCAGAGTATAATAAACTGATCACATCAAGGATTATGAAGGAACTAGCAGACCTATCCTGTGTTGCCCAGGTCCGTCAGTGCTGGGCCTTGGGGATGTGAGGGGGGTGAGCAGGAGGCTGAGGGCCAGGGGCCTCTTCTCCTCCCAGGCCACCCCTCAGTTCAGCGTGGGCCTGTTCTTTTCCACCCCCCCACACACACATTTCCCCTCAGGCCACCCACCTAGGGCCTATTCTTGCCTGCTGCCAACAGATGGGGGTGGGGGGAGGTTTGGGGCCAGGGGGCTACTTATTGGTTTGCTGGCAGGCAAGATGACAGAGCCCCAGCCCTGCTGGCACTCCCTTGGTGGTATGGCTACCTCCAGTGGATACTCTGCAGGATAGCTCTCCTGTGAGCTCGCTGTCCCCCTTGGCCATTCTCATATAGTGTCCCTTGGAATAGCAGCCCATCTCTTTGCATGTTATGAAAAACTGTCCTTTTCTCAGAGCTCCTGGTTGTCTTGGCACAACCAAACCCTGACTTTGCTTTGGGTTAAGAGAAGAGGCAGCTACATACCAAATTTGGTGGCTCTAGCTCATATAATTTAGGAGGAATTCCTGAACAAACAAACTCAGGTTAAGTGCATTGTGGAGAAGGAATTTACTTTTTTCTCAAGAATGAATAATTGGCCAGCACAAGAGGCTGGTCTTGGTAGACTAGTCGTATTATCTAGTATAGAGAGTCAGTCCTCTGTATCCATAGCAAAGGAAACAAAGTCCTCTTCCTTAAATGGTGAGTTATTTATCTTAGAGGGTTATTTAAATAATGTGGCTTTTGTTTTATTTATCTAACTATACACCTAAATAGAAAGCTGTTACTGTGATGAATACCATTCTAAAACCCTGAATGGGTGAATATATAGAAACATAATTTTAAAATTCATTATTTTGATGCATTTTCAATCAGTATATGTAACACATGAAATTATTCTGTTTGAAATACAAAAAAAAATCCTTTTTTAACTGAGGATTTCAAATTAACTACCCTGAAAAATGCAGATTCATATGGAAATACATTTATAATTCACAGGTATGATGAGTTCGGGCTTGCAATGATGCTTTTCTTCATTTGTACATGTAGTTGGAGAGGAGAGGGGGGATAAGCATTTTCATCTATCCTTTTCTTGATTATTTTAATTTGTTGAATTAACATACCTGTGTTAAAACGGTTCATCCAGAAACATCTTTCTATTTTTTACCTTCTCAAAATATCTCTGTATTAATGTTGTTTTAAATAGAAGTAGACTTTTTAGCTTAGTGGAGGAAAAAAATGTGATAGATACTCCCTTTCTAAAATGGTTGCTTTCCAAATAACTCATTGTGGAAAGGAAAGAAACATGTAAAAGTTCTGCTTCACATTGCCTTTGACTAATAAAGGTTGTTTTTTTTTATATTCTCTGAAGTTCTTAGGTTATCTACTACGTTGGATAAGTGTTTTTTATTGCATATTTCACTTCAGCTAAGGTTTTTTTACTCTTTCTAGACTACAACAGCAGACCAACTGCTTGAATTTTTTAAACAAGTTGGAGAAGTGAAGTTTGTGCGAATGGCAGGTGATGAGACACAACCAACACGGTTTGCTTTTGTGGAATTTGCAGACCAAAATTCTGTACCTCGTGCTCTTGCCTTTAATGGAGTTATGTTTGGAGACAGGCCACTGAAGTAAGAAACTAAACATAAAATATCCAAATTAATTCTGAACGTAACATTTTTCAGGATCTTTATAAATATTTCTCATTTGTGCAGGTCTGGTATACAAAGCAGTTTGCAATGCCTGTATTAGCAGAATGCTGCTTTCTGTAGCCTTTGACACCTTGTCACTTTACATTTTCAAGCGTGCAAGTGACTTCACTAGATAAGGATATAGCGTAGAACAGAGCAGCCAGTATTAATATTTCGTCTCTGTGGATGAAATCCATTACCATGTAGGAGCCCTAAATGTGGTCCTCATGTGGTAAATAAATTTCAGGCTATAAATTTCACCTTTAATTTAAAAAAAGTTAAATGTCTCTGTATTTAAAAATATACTTGCATGCCACACAAATATGAACACCACCATGTGCATTCATGCTAGAGATGTGAGCGTATAAATGTGTAAACAGTTAACTCATAAGCCTAGGCTCTTGGGAAACTGGCTGCCACCCCTCCAGAGGCAGCAGTGTAGGACGGCAGAAGGGAGACAGTGTGCATGGGGAGCTGGCTTAAAAGCCGGTTCTCGGTGTGCACCATCTCTCAGGAAGTCACCTGCTGCCCCATGCTGTTGCCTCTGTAGCATGGGGGCAGCAGCTGGCTCTCCAGGAGTGGTGCATCCTGCCTCTCAGGGAGCTGGCTGTGGGTGCATATAATCATGTAACCGCTGAGTTTTTCAGTGGTTACTTGTTTACCCAATGCCTGCATTGTAACATCCCTAATTTTAATGCATTTGTTCATGGTAAAAAGAGTTTTGGGCAATAAAAACTTGGTATGCTATATAAATGCATACTGGTTATTGGTTATTATAAGGAAAAAATGTAGACATACTGATTTTTGATACAGTGCAATGTATATCTTGATTTAAAAAAAAACAAGTAAAAAAAGTGTTCATGAGCATAAATTTAAAGCTATGTTTGTTCTTTACTTTAGAATAAATCACTCCAATAATGCAATAGTGAAACCTCCTGAAATGACGCCGCAAGCTGCTGCTAAAGAGCTGGAAGAAGTGATGAAGAGAGTAAGGGAAGCCCAGTCTTTCATATCTGCAGCTATTGAGCCTGGTAAGTCAATTATGTTTGCTAGTTAGGATGAAAAAAGTGTATCTCAACATGTGTATCTCGTTGACATGCATTTATAGAGCATTTTCAGACAGAGAAAGGCCTCCCCCAAGATGAGCAATGTGTTTTGGTAATCAAAATTATTTTCTTATGAGACCAGCCAAGTGGAATCCAGTTACTTTTTATATTTGTTTTAACGTATTTTATTTTCAAAGGTTTGCTCAAAGAATGGTATCAATAGCTTAAAAATTGTGAAGTTAATACTATTATAATACCTAATAATGGTTAACACTCGTACTTTTTTATGTTCTAAGTTCTTTATGGACGTTAAATCTTTCACTCTATCAATTCTTTGTCTTCTACGTATCATTAAATAAATTCCTAATTTCTAAAATTCTTTAAAAAAAAAGTACAATTAAGATTGTTCATAGATCTTTGAGATGTTTCATTATCCTTAACAAACCTAGACAGTGCATAATTATCTGCCCTGAACAAAGCTGGAAGAAAAAGACACTCTAAATTTCCTAGTTATTTCTTTAACACTTTAATACTACACATTTAGAACCTAAGATTCACTGCCCATTGAAGTCAGTGGGAAACATTTATGCCATGGTTTTGGATCATACCTTTACTTTCTCCAGAGTGTTGTGAAGATTAAGTAGTTAATATTTATACAGTGCTTTGAAAATATAAAATGCTTTAAGGGCTGAGTATTATTTAAATTTTTATGCAGGTTTTCAAAATTGCTACTCTGTGAATTTTGTCTATTCTCAGAAGTTGGTTTTTTTTTTAGTAATTTCTATAATTGAATAAACCAAGAAGAGAACATGTTATAATCTTGTGCATTGTGGCAGCAACATAAATCCCATTCCTTACTCAGCTAGCTGTTTATAATTATCTGGTTTATGTGTACTGCTGCAGGATGGCTGCACTCAACGAGTATATGCAATGACTTTCTTGGATGTTTCTGAAGGATTTTTGCAAAGAAGGAAGATGTGCAGAGAGTAGGCCCATTGCACTATATGTGGTACATTCCACTTGTGCCAGATTGTTAACTGGGATCTTTAAATGTTCTGAGCTTACACTGCAAAGTGGTTTTTTCCTCTCAGAGTCTGGAAAGACCAGTGAAAGAAAAGGCGGTCGATCTCGTTCCCATTCTCGATCAGAGTCCAGGTCTAGTTCAAAATCCCGGTCTAGAAGGAAAAGATCACACTCAAAACGCAGGTAAGAATGCTTTCCATTCTGCACTAAGAGTTCACACTGTATTTCTTGATGGTAAGAGTTTGAGATTGTCTTTGAGTTCTGAGCTAAGAATCTCAGGGAGAGAGATATTGAACTGTCTGGTACTGTGACTGGACCAAAATAAGAACTTTCTGTGTTTCGACAGATTTTCATTCCCCAAACCCAGATTACCATAATAGAAAAGCTATTTTGAAGTTGTATTGAAAAAAGATGGGACTAATTCAGATAGCACAGACAAAGATAAGATGCTCACATTTCAATAGCTTGATTTTTGTTAAATTTTGATAGCTCTGGATTTCAGAATGTGCTTTGCTAATAGACAGTGTTGTCAGATTTTTTTTCATGTTGTTGGTCTGGATTGTTTGATAACTTTAGCCAATATGATACGTCTAGCATCCCAAAATTATAAATGTTATTTAACAGACTCAATGTGAAAATGCACGTGAAACAAAAAAAGCCCACCTATTGCACCTATTTTTTTCATACTTAGCCCCACTCCCAATTTTGGTCTGAGAATTTATTTTGATTTTTACTGTTTAAAATTTGATGAGGTTCTGTATTCCCGATTTTATGTTAACACGGAAGAAAAGTTGTCTGCGTACTCTTAAAAAGTGAGCTGCAGCTTTTTTTTAACCCATAAATAAGATAAGGGTAAACTACTGTCATTTCAATTTTGTAAATGTCTCCTGGAATCAGAATTCCTGTTCTCTGAAACTTAGAATTTTCTGTCTCCATAGCCATTTGGATAGTATCCACTATCTCAGATAACAAGAGTGAGAGAAATTTAGCATAGAAAGGAATGTAAAATAAGTTTTTAAGTCCAAGTCTCCTTAATATTGTATCGGCAGTTGTGCCATGTCCCTGACTGCCTTTTCCTGTGATATGGCAACTATCAGAACTCCATGGTGGACAGTGTAGGTGACCCATAGAGACTCATCACATCCATCTACTACCAAAGAGAAGTGATTTGCTCAACTGCTAAAGGCTTAGCTTTTAGTTTTGCAGCTTCTTCCAGTAGTTGTGACCAGAGAATATTTTCGGTGCTGTTAAAAGATTGGAGAATATATTTTTTTTAACTGTCAGTTATTTTCTGAATGCTTCCTTGTTCCTTGCCTATTTGGGACAGTCAGCACATAACTAGACAACTTTTTCTCTTTAGGAAAGCTTTATATATGTCTCAGTACAATTTTCAGATTCTTTTGTCTCTGGATAATTCAGTACTAATGAAGCTTTAACACCAAATTGTCATTTGCCTGCTTTAATACCAGATACAGGTAAAGCACTGAATCCAGTGCTTCGCTTAATAGTATGATGAATTTATTTTCCAGTCCGTTCTGGGCACGTATTGAATTAAAGATCATTCTAATCCTGCCAGAGAATCAACAGCATTTTCAGAATAAATCTCCCTCAGCCATTCCTAGCTTTTTAGTGTCTTAATCATCCCCTTATTTTCATCTCAAATTCATCAGTCACAGAGGCCTTATTCTAATTGAGCTGGATTTAGTTTTGCATGTAATTGACAGATTATTCCATATTAACTTGTGAAGCACAGATCTAGGCAAAACAACCCTTTGCCTTGGCATATCTTCTTTTGTGGATGCATCCTGTGTTGTAGAACAAAGGTGTTGCTGGCATTTTATGCACCTTTTTGTTCCTCAGGGTTTAGAGCAGGGGTGGGCAAGATACGGCCCACAGGCCAAATCCAGTCAACCAAGGCATTTGATCTGGCCTGTGGCCTGCCCTCCCGCGGCCCAGCCCCCTCCCCATTTGAGACCTGGGGACACGGGGTAGTGCATCAAGTCATTTGCTGTTCCAACTGTTGTAATCAGCAAATTGCAGTCCCCTGCTCTGAGGTTCCGATTGGCTTGGGTAGGGGAGCATGTGAATCTCCTCCCCTCACCAGGGGTACACAGCGTCTAGAAGGAGCTGCTATCTGTTCAAAATGGCTGGTGGCTTCATCCTGATTTTGGACAGAAAACTTCAAAATTTTGAAAATTCCTGTGGGACAAAAACATTTCCTGCCTACCTCTGAGAGAGTTTTCTGTAAGGGATGTGCTTTTTTCCCCCAGAGTTAGAAGAAAAAAGGTTCAAATCAGTAAATTGTAATTTATTGACAAAAATGTATCCCTGCATGTCATTTTCTTCACCAATGAGTGCATATTGAGGATGCTTATGCAGAAATAAGTCAGTGTGCATCTACTTGAGTGTCTGCACGTTGAAATAAATCTGATTTATTTCTGTGATTTGACATTCAGTAAATGCATATGCTATATTGGAATGTAACACATACGTACTGAGAGAATATTTGTAAATGATGATATGGCATAAAGAATTTATCAGCATGGATTTGTGATAGTCATATTAAACCCAAGTACTAAGTTCCAGATAGGTTGAGCATATAATCCAAAATGAAGACTATTCAAACTTTTTATATCACACCATCATATGTTTCGGATCTACCACGTTTTATAGAGAAAGCATGTGAAAGGTTTCTTAAAAGTATGTTAGCGCGAAGGCTAGAAAGCCAAACTAGATTCAATCTGTAGAGCCAAATTACTTTAATCAACTGAACAGGACTTGGAGATAAAGAAAAATGCAATTAATTTTAGAAGATTGTAAAAATTAAGTGCCTTTTTTTTCTAGCCCTAATGGTGCCAGATGTAGGACCTTGAATGTGTTATTGGTCGAAGAGTGAATATTGCCTACCTTGTATTTCTTTTCCCTCCAAAAACTTAAAAAAACAACAAATAGTTCTGTAGCACCTTAGAGACAAAAAATGTAGATGGTATCATGAGCTTTTGTGGGCACAACTCACTTCTTCAGATGAATGGAGTAAGGGGTGTAGGGTGCAAGTAAATAGCAGAGAAATAGAGGGGATAGGGAGGGAAACAGAAGGAAAAAAATATTGTCAATTAGAGTGTCTATGCTAAATAAAGCCAATAGAGTGGGCTTTAAGTACCAGGTGCTTAGCTTTTTATATCATATGGGTGTAGAATGTAGAAGCCCCATCCAGGTCAGGTCTTAGTTCAAACCTTGATTACAGGTGTCAAACTTGTAAATAAAACCAAGTTCGGCAGCTTCTCTCTCCAGCTGGTTTGTGAAATTGCTTTGTAATAATATAGGCACTTTTAGATCTATTAGTGAGTTCCTGGGCAAGTTAAAATGTTCTCCAACAGGTTTCTTTGTGTTACCATTTCAAATATCTGAGTTTTGTCCATTAATCCTTTGTCGTAGAGACTGTCCAGTTTGGTCAGTATACATGGCAGAGGGGCATTGCTGGCACTGGATGGCGCAGATCACATTGGTGGATGTGCAGTTGTATGAGCCTCTGGTGTGATGGCTCATGTGGTTAGGTCCTGTGATGATGATGCTTGTGTAGATGTGTGGACAGAGTTGGCACCAGAGTTGATTACAGATATGGGTTCCTGGGTGAGTATGATGGAGGTGTGCTGCATGGTTGCTGGAAAGAATTTGTTTCAGGTTAGGGTGTTCTCTGTAGGTGAGGATTGGCCTGTCCCCCAAGGCCTGTGAGAGTGAGGGATCGTTTTCCAGGATAGGCGGTAGATTGTTAATGATGCACTGGAGGGGTTTAAGTTGAGGGCTGTAGGTAATGGCTAGTGGTGTTCTGTTGTTTTGTTTGTTGGGCCTAGCTTGTAGAAGCTGATGCCTGGGTACTCATCTGGCTCTGGCAATCTGTGTTTTCACTTCCCCAGGTGGGTATTTAAGTTTTAAGAATGCCTGATAGAGATCCTGTTGGTGTTTCTCTGTCTGTGGGATTGGAGCAAATCCAGTTGTATGTTAGGGCCTGGCTGAAAACAATTGATTGGGAAATGGGTCTTGGATGGAAGCTAGAGGCATGTAGGTACGTGTAACAATCGGTATGTTTCCAGTATAAGGTGGTGGAAGTGTGGCCGTCGTTTAATTGTACCGTAGTGTCAAGGAAGTGGATCTCTCGTGTAGACTGGTCTAGGCTAAGGCTGATTGTGAGGTGGAAGTTGTTGAAATCCCTGTGGAATTCTTCCAGGGTTTCCTACCTGTGGGTTCATATGATGAAGATGTTACCCCAATATGAAAATGGGCAGATTTAAATGTGCATGCACACACCAGTCAGAGATTAGAAGTGTTCAGTAATCCAAGGTGAAGGTGGAGAAAGTATAGTAAGGTTGGAAATGTCAAACACAAGAGAGGAAAGGAATGATAGAGGAGGGAAGGAAGAAGACAAAATAAGAGAGAGAGGAATTGAATTGAGAGGAGAAAGAAGTTAAATATTTACCCACCATAGAAAAGTTACATAAGAACATAAGAATGGCCGTACTGGGTCAGACCAAAGGTCCATCTAGCCCAGTATCCTGTCTGCCGACAGTGGCCAGCACCAGGTGCCCCAGAGAGGGTGGACCGAAGACAATGATCAAGCGATTTGTCTCCTGCCATCCCTCTCCAGCCTCTGACAAACAGAGGCCAAGGACACCATTTTATCCCCTGGCTAATAGCCTTTTATGGACCTAACCTCCATGAAATTATCTAGCTTCTCTTTAAACTCTATTATAGTCCTAGCCTTCACAGCCTCCTCTGGCAAGGAGTTCCACAGGCTGACTACATGCTGTGTGAAGAAGAACTTTCTTTTATTAGTTTTAAACCTGCTACCCATTAATTTCATTTGGTGTCCTCTAGTTCTTCTATTTAGGGAACTAATAAATAACTTTTCTTTATCGGCCCTCTCCACACCACTCATGATTTTATATACCTCGATCATATCCCCCCTCAGTCTCCTCTTTTCTAAACTGAAAAGTCCCAGTCTCTTTAACCTCTCCTCGTATGGGACCCGTTCCAAACCCCTAATCATTTTAGTTGCCCTTTTCTGAACCCTTTCCAAGGCCAAAATATCTTTTTTTGAGGTGAGGAGACCACATCTGTACACAGTATTCAAGATGTGGGCATACCATAGTTTTATACAGGGGCAGTAAGATATTCTGGGTCTTATTTTCTATCCCTTTCTTAATAATTCCGAGCATCCTATTTGCCTTTTTGACCGCCGCTGCACACTGTGTGGAAGTTTTCAGAGAACTGTCCACGATAACTCCAAGATCTCTTTCCTGATTTGTCATAGCCAAATTAGCCCCCATCATACTGTACATATAGTTGGGGTTATTTTTCCCGATGTGCATTACTTTACACTTATCCACATTAAATTTCATTTGCCATTTTGTTGCCCAATCACTCAGTTTGGTGAGATCTTCTTGGAGTCCCTCACAGTCTGCTTCTGTCTTGACTATCCCTAAACAGTTTGGTATCATCTGCAAACTTTACCACCTCACTGCTTACCCCTTTCTCCAGATCATTTATGAATAAGTTGAACAGGATTGGTCCTAGGACTGACCCTTGGGGGACACCACTAGTTACCCCTCTCCATTCTGAAAATTTACCATTTATTCCTACCCTTTGTTTCCTGCCTTTTAACCAGTTCTCAATCCAAGAAAGGACCTTCCGTCTTATCCCATGGCCATGTAATTTACACAAGAGCCTTTGGTGAGGGACCTTGTCAAAGGCTTTCTGAAAATCTAAGGATACTATATCTACTGGATCCCCCTTGTCCGCATGTTTGTTAACCCCTTCAAAGAACTCTAGTAGATTAGTAAGACAGGATTTCCCTTTACAGAAACCATGTTGACTTTTGTCCAACAAATTATGTTCTTCTACATGCTTCACAATTTTATTCTTTACTATTGTTTCGACTAATTTGCCCGGTACTGAAGTGAGACTTACCGGTCTGTAATTGCCCGGATCGCCTCTAGAGCCCTTTTTAAATATTGGTGTCACGTTAGCTACCTTCCAGTCATTAGGTACGGAAGCCGATTTAAGGGCTAGGTTACAAACCACAGATAATAGTGCAGCAATTTCCCATTTGAGTTCTTTTAGAACCCTTGGATGAATGCCATCCGGTCCCGGAGATTTGTTAACATTAAGTTTTTCTATTTATTCCAAAACCTCCTCTAATGACACTTCAATCCGGGACAGTTCCTCACATTCATCACCCACAAAGGACGGTGCAGATTTGGGAATCTCCCCAACGTCCTCAGCCGTGAAGACTGAAGCAAAGAAATCATTTAGTTTCTCCGCAATGGCTTTATCGTCCTTGATTGCGCCTTTTATAGTTCGATCGTCTAGGGGACCCACAGGTTTTTTAGCAGGCTTCCTGCTTCTAATGTACTTAAAAAACATTTTGTTATTTCTTTTTGAGTTTTTGGCTAGCTGTTCCTCAAAATCTTTTTTTGCTTTTCTTATTACATTTTTACACTTGATTTGACAGTGTTTATGTTCCTTTCTATTTATCTCACTAGGATTGGACTTCCACTTCTTAAAAGATGCCTTTTTTGTCCCTCACTGCTTCTTTTACATGGTGGTTAAGCCACGATGACTCTCTTTTAGGTCTCTTGCTATGTTTTTTAATTTGGGGTATACATTTAAGTTGGGCCTCTATTATGGTGTCTTTAAAAAGTTTCCATGCAGCTTGCAGGGATTTGGCTCTAGTCATTGTGTCTTTTAATTTCTGTTTAACTAACCTCCTCATTTTTGTGTAATTCCCCTTTTTGAAATTAAATGCCAGGGTGCTAGACTGCTGAGGTGTTCTTCCCACCACAGGAATGTTGAATGTTGTTATATTATGGTCACTATTCCCAAGCGGTCCTGTAACGGTTATTTCCTGGACCTGATCCTGCGCTCCACTCGGGACTAAATCGAGAATTGCCTCTCCCCTTGTGGGTTCCTGCACCAGCTGCTCCAAGAAGCAGTCACTTAAGCCATTGAGAAATTTTATCTCTGCTTCTCTTCCTGAGGTGACATGTACCCAGTCAATATGGGGATAATTAAAATCCCCCATTATTATAGAGTTCTTTATTTTGGTAGCCTCTCTAATCTCCCTCAGCATTTCAATGTCAGTATCGCTGTCCTGGTCAGGTGGTCGGTAATATATCCCTACTGCTAATTTCTTATTATTGGAGCATGGAATTACTATCCATAGCAATTCTATTGAACATGTTGATTCACTTAATATTTTTATTTCATTTGATTCTACATTATCTTTCACATACAGTGCCACTCAGCCACCCACCCGGCCTGCTCTTTCCTTTCGATATATTTTATATCCCGGTATGATTGTCCCCCACAGATTTTCCTCATTCCACCAGGTTTCAGTGATGTCAATCTCCTCGTTTAATACTAGGTACTCTAGTTCACCCATCTTATTAGTCAGACTCCTAGCATTTGTGTAGAAGCACTTTAAAAATTTGCCACTGCTTATTTGTCTGCCCTTCCCTGATGCATTGGATTCCTTTGTATGCAGTTGTTTGTCTGCTCTGGCCCATGGTTTGCCCTCTCCCCTCCTCTTTTTCTGACTACAGCTTAGAGAATCTCTATCAATGGATTCTCCTCTAAGAGAAGTCTCCCTCCGATTTACGTGCATCTCCGCAGCAATCGGCTTTCCCCCATCTCTTAGTTTAAAAACTGCTCTACGGCCCTTTTTAATGTTTAGTGCCAGCAGTCTGGTTCCACCCTGGTTTAGGTGGAGCCCATCCTTCCTGTATAGGCTCCCCCTCTCCCAAAAGTGTCCCCAGTTCCTAATAAATCCAAACCCCTCTTCCCTACACCATCGTCTCATCCACGCATTGAGACTCTGAAGCTCTGCCTGCCTACCTGGCCCTGCACGTGGAAGTGGAAGCATTTCCGAGAATGCCACCATAGAGGTCCTGGATTTCAGTCTCTTTCCTAGCATACTAAATTTGGCCTCCAGGACATCTCTCCTATCCTTCCCTACGTCATTGGTACCTACGTGTACCATGACCACCGGCTCCTCCCCAGCACTAGACATAAGTCTATCTAGATGCCTTGAGAGATCCGCAACCTTCGCATCAGGCAGGCAAGTGACCATACGGTTCTCCCGGTCATCACAAACCCAGCTATCTATGTTTCTAACGGTCGAATCACCCATTACTAACACCTGCCTCTTCCTAACTGGCATTCCCTCCCCCTCAGAGGTATCCTCAGTGCGAGAAGATACCGCAACATCCTCTGGGAGGAGGGTCCCAACTACGGGATGGTTTCCCTCTGCTCCCATTGAATGCTCTGTTCCCTTGAGACTTTCATCCTCCTTAAGAGCACTGGGGCTCTCAGACTGGAGATGGGACAGTACTACAGTGTCCCAGAAAGTCTCATCAGCATATCTCTCTACCTCCCTTAGCTCCTCCAGTTCAGCCACCCTGGCCTCCAAAGCCCGAACTCGGTCTCTGAGGGTCAGGAACTCCTTGCAACGGGTGCACACATATGCCACCCGCCCACAGGGCAGGTAATCATACATGTTACACTCGATGCAATAAACAGGATAGCCCTCACTCTGCTGCTGGGCTTCTGTCTCCATTTTTCTAATGAATAAGTGTAAGTATAAACTGGGATTCTTTTTAAACCTCTGGAATATAGATTATTATAAGAGTTATGTTTTAAAGAAGGTCAGAAGTCACTAGTGCCCTCTAACCTCCCCCTCTAGACTCCCTCTCCGAACTCCCTGTTAGCTGTTCCTGTTCGCAAGCTCCCTGGTCGCTGAGTCACAGGCTTATATAGCTCTGGTAGCCCCTCCCCCTGACTGAGGCTCAGCCAATTAACAGAGGCTTCTAGATTTCAAACCTTTTAGAAGCTCCTACAAGCAAGCCAACCAACCAACCAGACAAACACAAGCTCAGCACACAGCAAATAACTCCCCCACACACAAACACACATTCCAGACAGCCACTTACCACACGGGTCCTGTTTTTACTCCTCTTTTACCTGGAGAACTCCCTCTCCAAACTCCCTGTTATATTGAAAAAAACAAAATATAAGAATCACGGTGCTATAAAGGGGAACATGAAGTTAAGAAAGTTTAAAAAAAGGAAAGAACAAATGCAAGGGAGAAAAAATACCTAATACATACTGTTCATGCAAAATGATACAGTTGTGTTGAAAGGGATGGGAATCTTAAATGAATGGGGATAGAAATTCACCTTGAATCAACCCTACCTTGCTATCTCTTCTCTCCTGATCTTTATATTGAATAACATTCTTTGTGTTCTATTTTTGCACCCCTTTTTTTCTGTAGTTATAGATATACAGAGGGACTACATCCAGTTCTGATCTTTCTTTAAAAAAAATATGAAAAAAATTGGAAAGGCTTTGGAAAAGAAACATGGTTTGAGGTCTGGAAAACCTGCATTGCACTGGGAGACTTAAAATGCTCAATCTAAATTGATTATTTAAGAGAAGGTTAAGTGGTGATTGATCATGGTACCTTTTAATTGGAATTACTTACTTAAGAATCTAGTTAGGGTCCTACCAAATTCCTGGTCCATTTTGGTCATAGGATTTTAAGCATAATAAATTTCATGATTTCAGCTATTTAAATCTGAAATTTCATGATGGTGTAATTGTAGTGTTCCTAAATCAAAAGGAGGTTGTGGGAAAGAGCTTGCACGGGTATTTGTAGGGGGTTTGTGGTATTGTTACCCTTAGGCTATGTCTAGACTACACTGAAGTTTCGAAAGAGGATATGCAAATTCCGTGGAATTTGTGCATATCTTTTTCTGATCTCACTTTCAAAAGCAGAGCTTTCGAAAGTGAAAGTAGTTGGGACGTGGGTTTTTTGGCAACCCCCCTCCCATTTTTCGAAAAGCAGCGTAAACCTCATTTTTTGAGGAAGAGCGGCTTTTTGAAAAAGGGGAGGGGGAGTTGCCAAAAAAACCACGTCCTAACTACTTTCACTTTGGAAAGCAAGATCAGAAGAAGATATGCCAATTCCCACGAAATTTGCATATTCTCTTTCGAAACTTCTGCGTAGTCTAGATGAGCCCTTATTGCTGCACTGCTGCTGGAGGCAGCACTACCTTCAGAGCTGGAGAGGAATCCCAACTTTGAAGGTAGAACTGCAACCTGCATACTATGGGTATGGTATTTCCACCCTTATTTCTACAATGGTGCCTGCAGAGCTGGGCCCTCAAATCAGCAGCCACTGCTCTCAAGTCCCCAGGCTGAAGTTACCACAACCTCCCTAAAATAACCTTGCAACCCACCTGCAGTTCCCAATTTGAGAAACGTTGGTCTCTCCTGTGAAATCTATAAAGTTGTATGCTTTTGCCCTATTTCATGGTGTGACCAGTTTTTTCTGGGTATAAAAAATGCAATAATTAAGATTGCCTGTCCACACATTGTTTGACGATGGCAAAAAGAAATGTTGAACAGCTGAGTCATTCACTGTTCACAGTCTTTTCCGTGCACTAAGACTTTTTTTTTTAAATCATACTAATCTTACCATTAAAAACCACATCATAATGTGTATGCACAATCTCATTTCTGACATTTCATAATTTTACTGACTGTCTTTAAATAAGGGGCTTATTTGCATGCTTAGAAAGGATAACATGATATGTGTTGGATGTAGTAGGAATGACAATGGCCACGGAGAAAAGACGGTTTAAAAAAGAAAGCCTAAATTAATTTTTCAAAATTCTCCAAAACATTGAAAAAAGTTCTCTGTAATATATATGCCAGATACAGAATAGATTGTGGTATTGTGTAGTACAGTATACAATTACGGTTGGTTTTATGCGTTGAACAGCATAACTTTCTTGTGACTTTGCCACTCCTGAGTAGTGCATTCATTCCAATATCTTTGATAAACTTCTATGAATTCTCTGTATGTGCAATGTGTGTATATATATATTTATAGTGCCCTCTACGTGCATTGAAATAGAACCATAGAGCTGGAAGAGACCATAGAAGGTCATCAAGTCCAGCCCCCTGCCCTAGGCAGGACCAATCCCAACTAAATCAACCCAGCCAGGGCTTTGTCAAGCCGAGACTTAAAAATCTCTAGGGATGGAGACTCCACTACTTCCCTAGGTAACCCATTCTAGTGCTTCACCGCCCTCCTAGTGAAATAGTTTTTCCTAATATCCAACCTGGACCTCTCCCGCCACAACTTGAGACCATTGTTCCTTGTTCTGCCATCCATCACTACTAAGAACAGCCTTTCTCCAGCCTCTTTGGAACCTCCCTTCAGGAAGTTGAAGGCTGCTATCAAATCTCCCCCTCGCTCTTCTCTTCTGCAGACTAAACAGACCCAATTCCCTCAGTCTCTCTTCATAGGTCATATGCTCCAGCCCCCCAATCATTTTGGTTGCCCTCCGCTGGACCCTCTCCAATGCGTCCACATCCTTTTTGTAGTGGGGGACCCAGAACTGGACACAATACTCCAGATGTGGCCTCACTAGAGCCGAATAAAGGGGAATAATCACTTCTCTGGATCTGCTGGCAATGCTCCTCTTAATGCAACCTAATATGCCATTAGCCTTCTTGGCTACAAGGGCACACTGTTGACTCATATCCAGCTTCTCATCCACTGTAACCCCTAGGTCCTTTTCTGCAGAACTACTACTTAGCTGGTTGGTCCCCAGCCTGTAACAATGCTTGGGATTCTTCCGTCCCAAGTGCAGGACTCTGCACTTGTCCTTGTTGAACCTCATCATATTTCTTGTGGCCCGATCCTCCAATTTGTCTAAGTCGCTCTGGACCTTCTGCCTTCGAGCATATCTACCTCTGCCCCTGGCTTAGTGTTATCTGCAAACTTGCTGAGAGTGCAATCCATCCCCTCATCCAGGTCATTAATAAAGATATTGAACAAAACCGGTCCTAGAACCGAACCTTGGGGCACTCCACTAGAAACAGACTGCCATCCTGACATCGAGCCGTTGATCACTACCCGCTGGGTCCGACCTTCTAGCCAGCTTTCTATCCATCTTACCGTCCATTTATCCAATCCACATTCCCTTAACTTGCTGGCAAGAATATTGTGGGAGACTGTATCAAAAGCCTTGCTAAATTCGAGGTATATCATATCCCCAGACTTTCTCATGTTTACAGAGCCAGTTACCTCATCATAGAAGCTAATCAGATTGGTCAGTCATGACTTGCCTTTTGTGAATCCATGCTCACTATTCCTGATCACTTTCTCCTCTTCCAAGTGCCTCAAAATGGATTCCTTAAGGATCCCTTCCATGACTTTTCTAGGGACTGAGGTAAGACTGACTGGCCTATAGTTCCCTGGATCGTCCTTCTTCCCTTTCTTAAAGATGGGCACTACATTTGCCTTTTTCCAATCATCCGGGATCTCTCCCAGTCTCCCATGACTTTTCAAAGATAATGGCCAAAGGCTCCTCAATGACATTTGCCAACTCCCTCAGTACCCTTGGATGCATTAAGTCCGGACCCATGGATTTATGTACGTTTCTCTTTTCTAAATAGTTCCTAACCTGTTCTTTACCCATTAAGGACTGTCCATCTTCATCCCATCTTGCGTCACGTAGCGCATTAGTCTGGGAGCTGACCTTGTCTGTGAATACAGAGGCAAAGAAAGCATTGAGTACTTCAGCTTTCCCCACATCATCTGCCACTAGGTTACCTCCTTCATCCAGTAGGGGCCGCATGCCCTCCCTGATCACCTTCTTCTTGCTAACATGCCTGTAGAAACCTTTCTTGTTATCCTTCGCATCGTTTGCCAGTCGCAATTCCAATTGCCCTTTCGCCTTTCTGATAAGGTAGATAAGATAGATAAGGTAAATAAACACAGGTAGAACTATGTGTATTTGAACCTCAAATAGCACATTTAAAGCTATGTTCATTTCGATATACAATTATTGTCCCTGATCTTTCAATCAGCTAGCACCATCCTTAAAAAAGAGAGAGAGAAAAGAAATGCAAGAGAAAACATTAATACAATGTTACATTTAATGATTAAAACACAGGATGAGGATGATCCAAAATCTTGGCTCCTGTAACATTGCAACTGAGCCAAATTGTGTAAATACAAAAGTATAGATTTAACAGCAATATATGGTAAAATTAGATTGTTTATTATAAAAGGATACTTGCAATAAAATTCAAATAGCACAATCGCATTTTTACCACAGGAGTAAATAAATACATACATTAACTGAGCAGCGATAGTTCTATATTGCATGCCAATAACATGAACTGATTAGTGCAAATTTAATTTTGTGTTAGTTCACACCCTCATTGGTATGATAAATTGATGGTTTCATATTTCACAGTATGTTCAAAGAGACTAAGTTGTTTGATTCATAACTGTTTTACTGACGACTCTATATGGGTATGTCTACACTACCACCCTAGTTCGAACTAGGGCGGTTAATGTAGGCATTCGAAGTTGCAAATGAAGCCCGGGATTTAAATATCCCGGGCTTCATTTGCATCTTGCCGGGCGGGCGCCATTTTTAAATCCCCTTAGGTCGAACTCCGTGCCCGTGGCTACACGTGGCACGGAGTAGGTAGTTCGAATTAGGATCTCTATTAGGATCTCCTTGTTCCACGAGGAGTACCGGTAGTTCGAATTAGAGATCCTAATTCGAACTACCTACTCCGTGCCGCGTGTAGCCGCGGGCACGGAGTTCGACCTAAGGGGATTTAAAAATGGCGCCCGCCCGGCAAGATGCAAATGAAGCCCGGGATATTTAAATCCCGGGCTTCATTTGCAACTTCGAATGCCTACATTAACCGCCCTAGTTCGAACTAGGGTGGTAGTGTAGACATACCCTATGTTATTTTTTTTATATGACTTTGCAGGAAGAATTTTTTTTTTAATGGTATATTTTGAAAGATGTGGGAGAGTCTGATCAACTTTTAAATGTGGAGAACTGTGAAAATGTTTACTGTGGACTAGTATAATAATTAGATAAAATATTGTTTATTTAATTTCCATGATTTATGTATTTTTCAGTTTCTTTCCTGAAGTCTCAAAGTTAAATGTATTTATTCTCTGATATTGTTGCTGCAGGAGTAGATCACACAATAGATCACTCTCTAGTCAGAAGGATAGGCGTAGATCCAAAAGTCCTTCCAGAAAACGTTCCAAGTCAAAGGAAAGGCGAAAGTCAAAAAGTCGTTCTCGTTCCCGGTGAGCTTTCTTTGCTAACAGTTGATGTTACACTTTTTATTATCTAGTTCATAGCTTTTGGAAAAGCTTTATAAAATTTAGACTGCAGGTGAAAAATGAATTTTCTAAGCTAATCTCTAAACTATTCTGTCTTGAATTTATTTTTGGATATTTCTATTTAATAATTTTCTGACTATCAATTTTAGGGCTGTAGATATGTGATGCTTGTATGGTCTTTGAAATGTTTATTTCCTCAAGAAGAAAACACAAAATAAATACTATGTCTAAAATTTTCAAACTGAGGTCCCTAAAACTTAGATACTGAGCTACCTCAACTTCTCCTGGAGACAATGGTCACTACAATTCAGCATCATTGAAGTAAGGAAATTTTTAGTTAAATGCCAAACTTTAGTCAACCAGGTTTGAAAATTTTACTCTACATGACAAATTCAGCCATTGTGTAAGTAGATGCAAACTATTACTCTAAAGTGTTGTACCATCTTAAACTAGGATTGTATTTGGGTGCAAATCAGCATATATTCATAACATGACATCCTGTGTCGGGGGGAGTGTTTAGTTCTGTCTTTTTTTCTAGTTATTTCAGGTTGGTTGCTTTCCCTCCTATAAGCAAACTGTACATCTTTGTATTACAAAGTGTTAACTTGCTACCAGCCTAATCCAAATCCAGTTGTTAATTTTTATTCCTCTTGACTGTCTGGTTTGGCCAACTATAGGATTCCATCAAGCTAATTCTTCATCTTTTGAACAACAGAATATTTCTCATACACAGGCAATCCATCACTTTTGGTTGTGCTATGGAATATCCACATCCACACATGCTCATGAAGGCAGCTTACTGGAAGAAGTTTTGGTGCCAAAATTGTCTTCTGCCTCCATCTGGAAGAAGCTCTCCTGTATATTCCACCTCTTGCATTTAGGGGAGCTTCTGATTTGTATGTAATTTGACCTCTTCTCCTCTCCCCATGACAGAGACTCCTCTAGCATGTCAGAGAGCAGTGCACCTTACTAGATCAGGTTGGGCCTGATCTGTTGATGACTAGATCCTCCTGGCCACAAGTTTTGTTGTGACATGCTCCTGATCTGTTCAGCCCCTCTAGATTGTATGTCCCATTGGTGGGAGCAGTCTTCACAGGCTCCCCTTAAATGGTGTTCCCACTAGACCGTTTACTGGGTCTTGATCTTCTGAAGGCTTGTGTGGAAAAAGCTTTGACCAAACACTGGTTCTGATGGAGAAAGGTAGGGATTATGGCTTAAGTTTGTCTGAAGGGAGCCCTACCCACACCTATGAGCCGTTTAGAGTAAGTCCCCTCTTGGTAGCTTGATTTAGAAACCATTTTGTAGTTGACGTGGACAAGTTTTAACTGTTATGGTAGAACTTGAGAGGATGAATTTGTGGGAACTTGGTACTCCAAGCAAATATTGGATGTATTCTTCCAGTCCAGGAAGAATTTTATGTATCAGGCCTACTACTGTGACTTAGGCCCCATCTATACTTACCCACGGATCGATGTTCTGGAGGCTGATCTTCTGGATTTCAATTTAGCAAGTCTAGTAAGGACCCACTAACTCGGTTAAATCGAACGCTGACAGCACCCGCATCTACACCGGTACTCCTCTTCCTCATGAGGAGTAAGGGAAGTTGATGGGAAAATTTCTCCTGTTGACCCCTGCTCAGTGGGGACAGCACAAAAGTTCAAATCAAGGTACATAGCCACGCAATTATTGTAGCTGGAGGAGCGTTTCTTAATTCAAACTTATCCCTTAGAGTAGACCTGGCCTGATTTGTCTTCAAAAATTGATGTGTTGAACATAGCCTTGGCTCATATTCAGTATAGGGATGTTAAATTTTGATTAATTAACTAAGTGAATAGTTGATGGGATTCTCATCGACTACTTGATTAGTCGATAAGGACTAGTGTGGCGTTCTGCCTTTGAAATGTACAAGAATCCCAGCAGGGACTCTTGTACATTTAAAAGTTGGAACGCCGTCACTGCACCCCTGCCCACCCCCATGAAGCTGGAGGGAACTGGCTTTTAAGCTGGCTCCCCCCAGCACCTCTTCCTCTCCCTCCCCTGCTTGCTGCCTCTTTCTGATAGAGGCAGCATGGGAGTGGAAGCGACTAGTCGACTAGTGTGTGAACTATCCGATAAGCTTTTGCTTATCAGGTAGTCGACTAGTTGATTAGTTGCTTACATCCCTAATTCAGTAACAGTCAAAGGTGATAGATTAAGTAAAGGTCTAAACCTCAGCCTCTCACATGTTCATATGACTGCGTTATGGGTCATCTCCTCAGCTCTGAAAAGAGAGCTTGTATTCAGACGTTCATATTTTCAGGTTCACCAAGGGAGTAGTAAAATGTCATTCTCCAATCAAAGCTTGTGTGGCCAGGTGACAGCTGAATTTTTTTTTTTTAATTGACCTAAAAGAGCAGCCCTTGGAACCAGTGAGTGCTTTATCATTTTCTTTTCTGTCTTGGATCTGTCCCAATTCTTTTCATTCTAGGGAAGCTAAATGACATCACCTGAAGTCTATCAAACCATTAAATATGAATTGGACAGAGTAAACTCATTCTGGAAAAAGATGATTCTGGCAAAACCAAAGGCCTTATAACTCCAAAAGTAACCATCTGGTGGTGGCTACAAGTAAAAAATATCTTACACAAAAAGGGTAAAATCTTTCAATCTTTTACAAGAGGTCATTCTACAACATCTATATCTACTCCTCATGTACACTGAAATAGTTTGTTATGAAAAAATGTGCAAAGTAGCACCTTGGGCATCTGTCCACTCTCTCAAAATATTGCCATGTGGATATTCCATCTTCCTCAGGGGATAGCATTTAGTTGTGAGGCTCTACAGTGTGCCATCATTCTGTGATCCATATGTTTCTGTTTTCTTCCTCCTGTTTTGGGTAGCTTGCAAACTCCTTATAGCCTAAACCAGACTGATGAATTGCCTCTATGAGAATAAGACAATGTTCATTTTAGGATGATGGATTCCCTGTTACAAGAAAACATATTTAAAAGCCAAGTTTAAAAAAATCTAATTTCCCACAGTTGGGTTCCTTTAAATGTCCATAGGTTACAGACTGCACTTATCCATAGTCTGTTCCTATGGTATAATGTCATCTATTTGAAGATTAATTGATTTTCTTTCTTTCTTTCACCTCTGCCTTCAGCTGCTGCAGGGGCAAAAAGAGCTAGATTGTTAGGAATGAGGTGTGTGGGAAATTTACATTTTGCATAGTTGTGATGATTTGTGAAGGAGAGAGTTACGAGTTTTATTGAGCATTTATTAGTAGGGTAAAGAAGTGAATTCAGCTTTTTGTTATGGTCATTTCAATGACCGTTAAATGTTTCTTTTCCTAGGGACAAGAAAAAAGACAAAGAAAACAAAGAAAAGACCAAGGAAAAAGAAAAGGTCAAAGAGAAGGACAGGGATAGGGACAGGGAGAAGGAGAGAAATAAAGACAAAGAAAAGGAGAGGGAGAGGGACAGAGACAAAGAGAGAAACAGGGACAAGGATAGGGACAGAGACAAAGAAAAGGAGAGGGTCAAAGACCGGGAGAGGGTCAAGGATAGGGAGAAGGAAAAAGAGAAGGAGGTAGTCCGTGACAAGAAGGAAACAGACTTGGAGAAAGAGGGAGAAAGGGACAAGGAGAAGGATCGGGAGAAAGACGGGGACAAGGAGAAGGTTAAGGAGAAGGACAGGGAGAAAGACAGAGAAAAGAAGGAGGGTGACAAGGAGAAGGACAAAGACAAGGAAGGAGACAAAGACAAGGAACGGGAAAGAGAAAAAGAGAGGTCCAAAGAGAGTGATGATAAAAAGAAGAAAGAGAAGAGATCCAGAACACCTCCCAGAAGCTACAGTTCTCTCAGAAGATCTCGAAGTTCCAGCAGGTTAGATTGGTCAATAATTTTGCTATGCTATCTTAACTTGTCAGTACAGTGAAAGATAACACATAACCTGCTAAATCCTTAATACCATGATCAGTATTGAAGTGTCATTTATTTATTTATTATTTATTATCGTTTATTATTAAGATAGAATTTAGTTTTTGACGCTTGAATTTTTTGTGACACTCCTCTCTCTCAATTTATTCTGGGGAGGAAACCTTGAAGATTGAAGCTATCCTACTCTTGTTTCTATTCAGAAATTATTACATATTTTATTGAAACTCCAGAGCAAGCAGCATTTATTGTATTTAGCTTTATGATTTGAATCATCAGCAGGAAGACTGGGTTTTTTTCTGTCCTATGAGAGATTAACATAGAAAGGATTGACAAAAGTTCATTTCAGATATAGCCTCCAACTCTGGTTCTTCAGATAATTATGCAGTATCCTCTCTCAGAACAAGAGCTCTTTTTTGAGGTGTTGCCTGCTTCAAGCCACACTCTTGGGATGCACTTATATTGTACAGTGGACTTATTCAGAAAACTTTGGCTATAAGTAGGGATGTAAGTGACTAATCGACTAGTCACTCTCCCCCCCCCCTCGTTTCCTCTGTGTCAGTTGGTGCGGGGGGGGGGCAGCCAGCTTAAAAGCTGGTTCCCCCCAACACCATCTCCGTGGGAGATAGGGGAAGCAGAGGCACAGTGTGGGAAACTGAGAGAGCCAAGATTGAGCAGTCCCGGCTCGCGCCGGGTCCCAAACGCTGTGCCTCTGCTTTTTAAATGTAGTGAGAGCCGCTAGACAGAGACGCAACGAACCCCCTTATTGACTAATTGAGTCATCAATGGAAATTCCATTGACTACTCGATTAGCTTCTTAACTGCTGTTTAACATCCCTTGCTGCATGCTGTCTTGTCTCACTAACTTTGTGCTCCAGGTTATATAGTTTCTCAGGCTACACCTAAACTACACCCCTCTGTCGGCAGAGGGATGTAAATGAAGCACTTCAAAAGTACAAATGAAGCAGGGATTTAAATATCCCACGCTTCATTTGGATAATTGCGTCGTGGCGCTGTTTCGAACAAGCGCCATTTCGAAACTGAAACCGCAGTTTAGATGCGTTTTTTTCGACAACGGGGCGATTTTTCAAAAGATCCTGTACTCCTCAAAAAATGAGTACAGGATCTTCTGAAAAATCGCCCCGTTGTCGGAAAAAACGCATCTAAACTGCGGTTTCAGTTTCGAAATGGCGCTTGTTTGAAACAGCGCCACGACGCAATTATCCAAATGAAGCGTGGGATATTTAAATCCCTGCTTCATTTGCATTTTTGAAGTGCTTCATTTACATCCCTCTGCTGACAGAGGGGTATAGTTTAGACATACCCTCAGTTACTTCCAGTCACTAGAACCTCTATTGCATTGTTCTAGCCACTGCATCCTGGCTGTTTAGAACATTGTAATATTAACTATATATCATGTTCTACTTGGCTTTTATTTTAGATTAGTAATTTTAGTGCAAATTTGCATTGTGCCATTTAATCCTGTTTTATTTTTGTATTTGTGCCAAGGGTATCTTCTTTTGGAACTACGAACCAATACATCTCAGTTAAATAATTGGCTTCAATGGTGCCCTTTGATGCCAAGAAGTACATGGCAGACCCATCAACACAGTACCTCCTATATTTTTGCTTATTTGGGAGGTTCTCAATAGTGCCACTTTCACTGAAGAGGTATGGGATTGATAGTCCTATTTCTGGTAATTTCTGATAGGCCTGGCTAAGGAGGACTCTCCATCCACATCAGAAGCGAGCCTTTTTTGATTATGGTGATGATGGTGAAGGCCAAGTTGAACATGGATTCCAAAGCGCAGAAAGAGACCTATCAGTTCAGGAACTAAGAAGAGTCAAAAAGCTAAAATAATTTCCCTTTCATTTTCTTCTGAATTCTGTAAATTGGATGCATTGAAAGAGGCCCTCAGTTCATAAAAACCTCAATACTTGAAAGGTTCTGGTGATGATGAGGATGCTGCTGGTTTGGGGCAAATCTCAGAGCCTTCCCCCATACTTCTTTATTCAAATAAGCATGGAACCACTTATGAACATACCGAAATTCCTCTTTGGTGCTATTCTGTGGACTGCCATGTTGGAGGGAGATTGAGGATCATAATGGGAGTTCTCATTTCCCTGAGGATGTCCCACTTGCTCCCTTGTTTCTTCAAATTTGGCTTTGAGAATAATAGTGTACAATAGTGTACAATGTAAGCGGTTAGTCGAGTGACTACTCGACTGGTCGCTCTTCTCCTCTACCCCCTTCCCCCCCTCCCCCCCGTTGCCTCTGTTAGAGACAGCGGGGGGGCGGAGCAGAAGCCAGTTCCCCCCAGCACTGTCTCTGCAGCGGGGTAGGGGACCAGGCACGAGGTGGGAAATAGCTGTCCCAGCTTGTGCCCACTCCCCTGCTGCACCTCTGCTTTTTAAATACTTTTAAAGCAGAAGTGGTGCAGCATCTGGGAATGGGCGCGAGCTGGGTTAGCTGATTCTCCGCTTTCACCTGGTCCCTCGCTGCGCCTCTACCTTTTAAATGTAGTAAGCGGCGGCTGTTACTACATTTAAAAGGCAGAGCTGCAGTGGGGTTATCTCCCAGGGCTGGGAGCTAATCCCGCTGTGGCTCTGCAGTTTCCCTCCTTATTGACTAATTGAGTAGTCGATGGAAATTCCATCGACTACTTGATTAGCTGATTAAACAAAATTTAACATCCCTAACTACTACATCAACATCCACACTGGGCTTCGCTTGTCCTTTTCGCACAGTAAAGGATCCTTTTAATTTAATCTTCTGATTCTTTACACTGTGATGTTAAGACCTACTATTCAGGATAGCTGCTACGAAACTAATAATGAGGAGCTAAAAGCCTATCTAAACAGGAACTAAAGACAGTTTTGTGTTCAGGGTTTCAGAAACGAGATCAAATAAAGACCCCAAAAAATCCCTAAAATTCAAGAACGTCAAATAATTAGTCCTACAAGGTCAGAATAAATCCATGACACAAAACTAAAGATTCAGGCAGGCTATCCTATCTTTAACAGGCTCTGTTGATTTGTGTTTTGCAATGCTTGGAAGCCTGTTTTCAGGAATTAACTAGCGTTATAGTTAGAAAGTGTCTCCTAATATCTAACCTGAATCTCCCTTGCTTACGATTTAAGCAGTTGTTATTCATGTCCACTGTGCATAGGGCAAAAAATAATCAGTCACCATTCTCTTTATAACAGCCCTTAACATATTTGAAGATTAACAAGTTCTCCCTAAATAATTTCTCTTTCTCCACAAGATAAATGTTTCCATGTTTTTAACCTTTCTTTATAGGTCATGTTTTCTAAACTTTTTTTTTTCTTGTTTCTGGGTCTCTCCAATTTTCCATATCTTTCTTGAACCGTGGTGCTCAAAACTGGACATGCCATGCTAGCTGAATTTTTTCCAGTGCTGAGTGCTTGCTCATGTCAACTCCATTGTAGGTGTGTGCTCGCCACATGCACTGCTGCCGAAAGTTTTTTCCCTCAGTGGCATCCACAGGGTACTGGTTGTGGCATGCATGTGTGTCACTGTAAAGGATGCTGCCGTCTTCCCTCCCTCCCTCAATTCCTACTGTGCTGGAATGTCTCTGCTTTGGCAAGCTTTCCTATCTACTATTTTTAGTAGTGAATTTATTGTGTGGTGTTCTCAGCATTCAGTTAGAAATGCTTAGTCCCACACGGGTCTCAGCCTTGGGATAGGGAAGTCACCTACAATGGAATGGACACGAGCAAGCACTTGAAGAATTGTTTTGTAACTGTTGTTCTTTGAGATGTTGCTCATGAACTGTCCTCTTTCCTCTCTGTCTGACTTCTGGCAAGAAGGAACTGAGGGAGTGTGGAGCTGGCAGCACTCCTTATATCAGTGTATATGTGCACCCCTCCAAAGGGTGCCAGAGCTGGTAACAGTTTTATCTTGTGTGCTATGTATAACATTCCTGTCAATACTCCCCAGAATATTAACCTTTTTATGACTAATTCAATTTGTCATGCACATTAACCTCCAGATTCTTTTCTGTAGTACCATTGCCTAGCCAGTTATTCCTGTTTCTATTTGTGTACTTGATTTTTCCTCCTTAAGTGTTGTACTTTGCACTTGTCTTTTTTTAGCTTCATCTTGCTAAATGGAAAACTGATCTAAAATCATCACTCCTGTTCTCCAGAATGCTTTCAACCCTTCCCTGCTTAATGTCATCCACGTATTTTATATGTATACTGTCTATTCCATTATCTAAGTCACTAATGAAAATATTGAGTACTACTAGATCTAGGATAGACCATCTATGAGAACCTGCTAGTTTAACAGCATATAACTTTCCTGCATATGGTCTTTCATACCAATTATGTATGTACCTTATAGTAATTTCATCTAGACCAGTGGTTCCCAACCGCCAGGCAGTGGCAGCTCAGGAGTCCGGGTCTGGGGTACACCACTCTTGCCGTGGCTGTTGGAAGAGGCGTGTCCTGCTCCACCTCTGTTAGCTAACGCTGGGCAGAGGTGGGGTTTCCTTTCAGCCACAGAAGAGTGCTTCCCTGCATGGCGGGAGGGCTCCACGTGGCCCTCCTGCCGCACAGGGAAAAGCTCTTCTGCGACCGAGAGGAAACGCCACACCGCGCAGCCCTTGCCCAGCACAGGGAAGCACTCTTCCATGGCCGGAGGAGACCCCACCCCCGCCTGATGCTGGTTGACTGAGAGGCATATCAGGACATGCCTCTCCCAACAGCCCTGGGAGGGAGGGGGGGGGCTGGGCGGTCTATCCCAGCCTCAGCCCCCAGAGCCGCCGCAACCCGGGCAGCAGGGCTACGTGAAGAAGGCAGGGCAGTCACTGGGAGCTACAGGGGCGGGGCTAGTGCTGGGTGGGCTCTGGAGGCTGAATTAGTAGTGGGGGTTTTATGGGAAACGGCTGGCACTAGGGCTCTGGGAATAGGGCTAATAGTGGGGGCTGACATTGGGAGTGGCTCTGGAGTCATTGGGTGCAGTGGGGCACTGGAAACAGGAGGCTGGTACTGGGGGGGCTTGGGTGCAGGGGACTCTGGGATCAGTGGATGGTGCTGGGGGGTAGTGCAGATGTGTGCGGTTCTAGGGGTTAGGGCTGGCTCTGGAGGCTGGGCTTTTGGCAGATCGGTAACATTTTATTTGCATATTGGTATATTCATCATTTGCACAGTGAACATGCAAATAAAATGTTACCAGTCCGCCAAAAGTTTGTGAATGGGTTTGCCAATAACCGGTATCAAAAACAGTTCGGAACCACGGATCTAAACTGCACTACCATAGTTGGCCTGTGAAAATGTTATGCAGGACTATGTAAAAAAAACTACTAAAATAAAGATTTATCACATATACAGCTTCCCCTCTATCCAACAGATCAGTATCCCTATGGATTAAATTAATTGCGTTAATTTGGTGTGATTTGTTCTTGACAAATTAATGTTGGCTACTCCTTATCACTGTATTATCCCCTGATTACTTACAAATTGTTTAATGGTTTATTCCAGCATCTTTCCAAATATAGAAGCCTGACTGGACTATAATTCCACAGGTCCTGATTGTTTCTCTTTTTAAACATAGATGTTATGTTTGCCCTTTTCCAGCCCTCTGGGACCTTACCTCCATTAGTCTCAGGTTATGAGACTGCTAGTTCATTAAAATACAGTAGAGTGAATTTCATCATATCCTGCCAAATTGAATACATCTAATTTATCTAAACATTATTTAATATATAACTTCTGCTTGGGTTCTTTCCCCCTTGTTGTTCATATTAATTGTGTTTAAGAATCTTGTCACAATTAACCTTTTTAGTGAAGACTAAAGCAAACTATGCATTAAACATAACTGCCTTGTTGACATCATCCATTTTTGGCTCTCCATCCTTAAGTAGTAGACCTACACTTTCTTTTGTCTCTTAGTATATTTATAGGATCTCTTATGCCCCTTGCTATTATAATGTATTTTGTGTTTTAGCTTTACTGATATTTCTCCTACATTCTTATGATATTCTTTTGTACTCTTAGTACTTTGTCCTGTATCCTCTATTGTAGGCTTACTTATTGATTTTCAGGTAATTTAAATATCACCTGCTGGAGCCATATTGGCCTCTTACAAAGGAAAGATCAAAAGAATTATATCAGGATAGTTTTCTGTTGTGCCTTTAATATTGTCTCTTTGAGAAACACCCAGCTGTCCTGAACTCCTTTTGTCCTTGGTCAAATTTCTGAAATAAACCATGATGCAATTTCCTGTTCTGAAAAATACAGACAGAAAGGGGGCATCCATTTTGATGTTTTTATGTTGAACTTACGGTATACATACTATTTTTAAATCTTCATAATTCTTGCTTTATCTTAATGCCTAGTTCACTGTATGTGTAGTCAATGGGAGTTAGGAGTATTCATTAATACACCTGATCAAATCCTAGAACAGCAACTTCAATGACTAGCAAAACACCCAATCAAACTCCTATTTAATAAACCATTAAAAATTATATAAGAATTTCCTGTGTATGTTTGGATTTTGTTGGGCTTCAGCCTTCCCATACAACTTCTGTATTATTTCATTTTATTTAATTAACACAACATTGTTTGTTAATGATTGCATGCCATCTTTTGAGTTGTAATAGTAATGGAAATGTTTTAATCCATATTAAAATGTCCCCGTCATGATTTACAACAAACACTTCTGGGACTGATGCTGTGAGGACCTGGCTCTCATCCAACAAAGCACTTCAGCTCATGCTCAAGTTTAAATATACAGTATTAGTCCTACTGAAGCCAGGCTACTCACATGCTTAAAATGTGGGCACAAACCTATGTGCTTTCTTTAATCCAGGCCAGAGGGCCAGCCTATTTTCCAGATCACTGTGAAGAATGCACCTCCTTGCAACATAAATGTGGTGTCATTAGCTCCTATAGAGGAAATTTAGGTCTCCAAGCTCAAGACAAGACAATTGAAAGGCTTTCCCTCCCACCCACCCCTTCAAAATGTATGCATTTGTAATTCTAAGGTAGCGTGATAATAGTTTCTTTCCTTACTCCTCAAGTCAACTGATAATTTAAAGATTTATGATTAATAATAATAAATAATGATGATAATTCTTGGTTCTTCTGTTCAAGGAGGAACATTTCTTATATTGTAAACTCTTCCGAGGAGGGATCAGGTGATTCTGGCCCTACTGAGATTAATAGCTTCTAGTACGGCATTTCTCAAACTGGGATCTGTGGGTGGGCTCTGCCAATTAATTCCCTCGCTTCCTCCCTTTCAGTGCCTCTTGGGACCCACGGCCCAGACCTAAGGCAGGCTTACCTGCCCTGGTTCCATTTGGGTTGCAGCTCTGCAGTTCCCATTGTCCATGAACTGTGATCAATGGGAGTTGTGGGGACAGAGCTTGCAGGCACGAGGGCAGCACATGACACCTAACTGGCTGCCCATGCACTTAGGGGCCACATGAACCTGGTAGCCACTTCTGTGGAGATAAGTGTCACTGGCATCCCAAACTCCATCCTGTACTCCAAGCCCCTCATCCCCATCCCCACACCCAAGCCTGCACCCTCCAGCCGTATCCCTAAACACCCAGCCCCCTCTTGCATCCCGAACACCTCATCCCAGAGTCTGCACCCCCCAGATGGATCCTTCAGTCCCACATCCTTGGCCCAGCCCAGAGCAACCTCCTGCACTGCAAAGCTCTCATCCCCAGCTCCATCCCAGAACCCATACCCACAGCTGGAGCCTTCACACACCCGTCACCATAACCCTCTGCCCCAGCCCAGAGTCCCCTCCCACACCCAAACTTCTTCCTGGAGCCTACACCCTGTACATCCCAAACCCCTCATCTCTGGCCCTATCCAGAGCCCATAACCCCAGCCAGAGCTCTCACTTCCCTCCCCCACCCTACCCATTGCTGGAGCCCAGTGAAAGAAACTGAGTGTGTGGGGGAGCAAATGACAGAGGGAGGGGAGATGGAGTGAGCGAGGGTGGGGCCTTGATAAAGGGGCAGGGCAGGGGGTCCCCAAAAACTTTTAAATCAAAATGGGGGTACTTTGGTTGCTATCGTTTTTGAGAACTACTGTTCTAGTACCGTGAGGGCCTCATCCTGGGCTTTACTGTAATGACTGACAGTAGCTAATAATAAGTGTAACTTTATCAGGTTCCCATTATCACCCAATATAACTACATTCTTGGCCCAAATACTCTAAATTTATTCCCTTCCAGAAATGTGTTCTAGCGGAAATCTGAAGAAGCATAATCTCCTCCTACTTCCCTTCTCCATGACTGGTCCCACAAAATTCTCACATACAAAAAGCCTTATTTCTTGACTTGGGTAATTCATGTGTAATCAACGAAGCATATACTTAGTAGTTGCCAATACATTGCAGGACATCAACAGTGCCAACCAGCTATCATGCCAAAGAACAACATTAAGTACCATCTGTTTTCTTACGCCATTGTCTGATTTATTGTGTAGCTTCATTGCCTAATTTTGAACTTCTTGGTCTTATAGAGAAAGGCGTAGGAGGAAGAGTAGAAGTCCTTCTAAGTCTCCAAAAACATCCAAAACATCAAAGAGAAAGTCCTCTCGGTCTCCATCACCAAGGAGGTAGGATTTATTTACATATTAGAACTAAAATAGGGAGCTAAAAAGGATAGTCTTTAATGATCTTTTTCCTTTACTGAAATGTCATCAGCTTCCCAGTATCAGTGTCATGCAAAGAATTTGTTGAGAAGATTTGGACTCCTTCTGGGCAGTTTTTTCTTTCCAGTGTATGTAAAAAGCTTTCTATGTGCATTGTGTATAAATGACAAGATCAGCCCTCTTTCTCCAAAACAGAATCTTAAATAGAGAATATGGGAATAACTAGTTTGAAAACATTGTTCTCATTAGGTTATCACCCATGCCTGAATCTCTTTTATTGCATTTCCCTCTCTTCAGATAATTTCATTTGGTCAGGGATTCAAGTATAAGTTAAATCTTGCATAGATTTATGATTTTGGATTTTTTTTGCACACTCATCTACCAAGCCTATCTAAGATACTGCTCTGTACAATTGTCCTTCATCATTTTGCTTCCCTCTTTGTAGATTTTTGAAAATTAAATTCTTCAGCTCTTTTGAGTAAGAAAATTGACAGTGTTTTGCATTTTTACAAAATTTAATTTCTTCTCTCTTTTTGCCCATTCTTTTATACTGTCCCACAGGCATATGGTGTGCAGCTTAATGTTTTGATAGTAATTGTAGATCTAATTGGACATTAAGGGAATCAAATTGCAGTTACTGATCTGCAAACCATTGAACTGCTTCAGTCAGTTGTTCATACGAAAAAGATAGTGAATTTACTTTCCCAAATTCTGATAGATATTAAACAAAGAGCAAATGATGAAAAGTCTGAAATGTGTAAGTAACTATTTCCAGCTCAATGTGAGTGACTTTGGAAATAAAGATAAATTACTCTTTTTAAAAAATGGATACAGTATGCAATACTGTACTTAATCATTTTTGCATGTTTGCATATATGGTATATATGGACTTCAGATTCTTTTTAGCATAATTTGCAAGTCATATATACTTCTGGTCACTATTACTTGACAGTAAGAGATTTTTCTTTTAATAAACTCTGCCACCTCTACATTTTCAGTCTTTTAGATGCCTTCTACCTGGATTATTCAAAAGATAGACTTTTTAAAGCAAGAAGCTGTTGAATTACACAGTCTCTTACATAGGAGCTACCAGTTGAAACACATCAGTATTACAATTCAGTACTGAAAATGAAGGGTTCTAAGAGTTAGTTTTCCAAAGATAACTCTTTAGTATTCAATTGATTTACTCAATTACTGAATGTCTAAAACTTTCTTAAGCAGAAATAAGAAGGACAAAAAGAGAGAGAAAGAAAGGGGTGCAAATAATGAAAAGAGAGACAGCGAGCAATCCACATCTAAAAAAAAGAGTAGCAAAGAAAAAGATGGAAAGGAGAAGTCTGACAAAACCACTACTACACTGAAGGTAAGCTCCTATGAACATTGATGAACAGGAAAGGTTTGAACAGGAAAGGAAAGACTGAGCAGGAGGGTTTGATTCTTGGCAAAATCTGTCCTTTCTGTATTCATTCTTGGCCATTTTGAACACTAAGTAGACTTCCTTCCAGCAAGAGATAGGTGCTCCAATGAAAAGTGACTTGGGCAGATCCATTAGACTAGATCTCCCTGGTTGAACCTTCCCAGGTCTTCAAGTGGGTAAGTCAGGAAGAAATGAGTGGGACAGATTAAAGAAACGTTGGGTGGCTGATAGGTTGGCTGCCTATATCTGTGAGCAGCCAACAGGCATGTTGTGTAGCCAACCAAAAAAGGCAGTTCAGTTGCTGAACTATGTATCTACCTTGTACTTCCCTTCCACAATGCTGCTTCCCTAGTTCTCCGGGTCAAAGCCTGGCTAAAGAACTCTACAAGAAACAAAGCTGGAGGAGCAGATGCGGTATTTAAGTCACAGAACAGAGGTTTATGGACATTATTAGTGAAAATCAAGTCTTCATTCTAAGATTACCTTGTGATATTCTAATTTTAACATTTCAAAAGGTAGCCTGTCCTTGAGAGAGTTGTAATTGTGGCTATTTAACTGTAGAAGTGAAAAAGTAAGACAGCCAGTGTCCAGTTTAAAAACTGACTTTTAATTGTTCTTGGATAAAAGAATTATTGAAGTCTGTAGAACTATCATAAAAATGTAGTGGACATCTGAATGGAAATTTTGGTAAAATATTTTACCATTAGAGCTAGAGAGATTGGAGTCCTGGTACAAGTGGCAAACTCAGCAAAGTCTTAACCATGTAGTTGTTAGTGATATCTTCCTAGCATAGTTGTTTGGTTTTAATTTGCTTTTAAATAATTGTGTATACCAAAATATAGTTCTTTAAGGTAACGTTTCCCAAACTATGGGCCGTGGCCTGGTACTGGGCTGTGGGAAAAAAATACCGGGCCTCTGCGTGGCTGCCAGGAGGGGAGCAGGGCAGGCTGGGAGGAAGTGTGTGGGGGAACTGGCTACCGGGAAGCAGGGTTGGGGGCAGCAGGGCTGTCCAGCGGAGATCAGGAGGAGAAGCGGGGAAGAATCGGCCGGCTGGGAGGGGAAGATGGGGGGGGTGGGGGTGCGGGCAGGCGGACGACGCTGGAAGCGGGGCTAGATAGGGAGGAGAAGCGGGGGGAGCGAATCGGCTGGCGGGAAGCAGGACTGACCCGGGCACATGCAGACCCGAGCACATGAGTGAATCCGGTCCCGGGGATTCCATTTTGGCCACCCCCACTGCCCCCTCAATACCCTCCCTCGAGTAATTGCGAACTGCCTGGCTGGTACACTCACGCAGCATGAGCACATCTACCAGCCAGGCAGTTCACAGCTACGGACTGATACACCTAATTATAATAAAACTTACCTAATTAGAAAATACCGGACATTTTATATGTCCGGTATTTTCTCAATTTGTTTCCGGGACAGAACCCTCAAATACCGGACTGTCCGGTACAAAACCGGACACCTGGCAACCCTACCCCTCCTTGCACCCTCCCTCCTAGCCAGATACCCTACCCCCAATCTGCTCCTGCTCCCACCTCCTGGAGTGCCCATACGGCACCGGGTCCCCGAAGCCCTGGCCCAGGCTGGGCAGAGGATGCAGCTGGGTGAAACACTGAAGATTTATTCATTTTTAATTCTTTTTTTTTTTTATACACGTTTATATTTTTGGGCTGCAAAAAACAGTATTGAAAAAAAACGGGTTCCAACTAAAGTAAAAAGTTTGGGAAACCCTGGTCTAGCCAGCTTTCTATCCATCTTACAGTCCATTTATCCAATCCATATTCCCTTAACTTGCTGGCAAGAATATTGTGGGTGACTGTATCAAAAGCTTTGGTAAAGCTGGCATTGGGAGGACCAGAAACAACTTATTTGAATATTCATCATTTGCTTAATGAATATGCAAATATGAAAACGAATGTTACCGGTCCTCCAAAAGCTCGTGAATGGATTTACTGGTCACCGTGTCAAAAAGTTTGGGAACCCCTGCTTTAAGGCAAAGATTTTCAGAATGACAGGTATTTTTCTGCGTGCCAACTTCAGATTCCTTAAATGGTCCAGATTTTCAGAGGCTGTTAAACACCCACCCTCTTAAAATTGGGCATCTTTAAGCTATATTACATTAAGCATCCAGAAATGGAAACACCCAAAATCACCAATTACTCTTGGAAATATTGGCCTAATAAGATTATTATAAAATATAACTTATCAACGTTCTTGGTAGGACAAAGATCACACTAAAGAGGATCCAAATTCTGAAATTATTAAGGCAGCAGACAACAAAGATACACTAAGGACAGATGAAGTCAAACTACAACAGAATGGGAACTGTCAACCAAATGAAGAAAACCTCTCAGTTAAAATGGAAGAAGTATAAAGTAATGAATGGACCTCTGACTCAACTGTGGAGTGAATCCAAAGCTTTTTATTTCCCTGAAAGAGGAAGAAAACATCAAAGCAATCTACTGAACACGTTGATATGTACTTCCAATTCTTGTGATAGCTTTGTTGTCTTCTTGTTGGAAAGCAAGAAAGAACACAGACTAGTAATATATCCCGTTATAAAGGCAGATGCCATCAGAACTATTCATCTGTGAGAATCCATGCATTTCCATGATGGCTGTACTTACTTGTAAAATGATTTATGTTAACTTTTGCCAAGAACTGTTCCAAATAAGTGGATATTGAAAGCTGTAGACCTGTATAAGCTGAAGGTATGCATTGGAAGTTGTTAAAATATTACTAGTTAATGAATTTTGTATTGTTTTTCCTTGTGTTTTTCTTTTTTAATTTCAATGTGTACTGTTTTGATAACGTGCTTGGAAATGGTGCAGAAATATTAACTTTCCCTTATAAATGACAGCTATGGGAAATAAGGGGTTTACTTTACCACTCAGTTTTGCCATTATTGCGTTAAATGCCCGCTGACTAGTATGTTTTCGTTTGTTCACTGCTTGGATTCATTTTTTCTCATTTAAGGTCATTTTCTTATTCATGTCCCTAAAATGAATATTTCTTTTAATAGTAACTGAATAATGCATGCTACTGTTCTATTTGTAGAAGGAACAACCACCATACTGTAGATAATAGTTTAGCTTACTGGGTTTCTTCCCTCTCTCCAGTCCTTAAAAGTGAGCACATGTGTATAGTGTAGCAGGACTTTGTTTTGAGCCATATTGCAGAGGGTCTGTTCAGCTGCATATGGTACAGGTGCCATTATGAAAATTAATACCCCTGTTTTCAAAATAGTATATGGGAGCACAAGCTTAAGCTTTAGTGCCTTCTTAAAATGTAGTATATTTTCTGGAACTTTGTGTGTGCTATTAATTTTCAATTACATTTTACATAATGTCAATGGCTGTTCTACCAAGACCACACCAGTAGAAAAGAATGTGAGTGGTTTGTCAAAAAAAGCTGCACTTGCTTCTCTTGGTTCAAGATTGAAGAAGAGATTTATAAATGAATGCAAAAGTGAAGTTTGGGGACCATTATACTTTGAAGTATGGTAGATGAATAGAGAGAGAGCAGGTTCTAATTTCAGAAAAATCAAAGGGAGCTCTTTTCCAACTTTTTCTGTACATTGGATGGCCTTAATCATTACCTCTCAATAATCTACTCTAATGTTGGTTGTGTGATGTGAAAAAAAACTGTATGCAAAGTTTGGTTGAAAAGAATAGTAGTTGAATTTACAGTAGAGTTATATGGTAGAGATTCCATGTCATTCTTGGATCCATTCTTTTGAGGAGAAAGCATGTAACTTGAGAGAATGATACACTGCAAACGTTTTGTCAAGTAAAAATGTGACTTGTGCTCTCTGAAATAATCTCATAAGATTTCGTAAAAGTCGTACCTTTAAAACTTGTTTAATACTAAAATCAAGTAGACTTATTTTTAATACAACTTAATACAATCAAAATACTTAATTGCCTTACCTCATGGGAAGAGTTATTTCTATCAGTTAAAAAAGCTGAGTAGTTATTAGTTGCTTTCAATTTGATTTTCCTTTATAAAGTTAATACTTACAGAAGCCTAAGTCTTTTATGGGGAATGAAAAGTTGCCCACTTAATACGGTAATGAAACCCAGTTTGATTGTGCAGCTGCTTAATCGCTCTTTATTTTTGTTAGGATTTGAAGTTTCTTGCCACTGTGTACCATTAAAACTATAGAAAATGCTTTACCATGTAAAGTATAGATAGTCATTTTTGTGATGTTTAGCCACATGCAGTTGGCTGGTGAACAGTTTATTCCAATAAAAGAATGACAAATCTGTATGCTTATAGAAAGACTGTGAAGGATCATGTCTTGCAGCTGTCTTATTTATGTGTAAGTAGCATAGAGCAAAGATTGTTTGTATACTTGTTATCTTTGGTACCATTTCACTAATAAAATTAAGTATTTTAGAGGGAAGTTTTTGCTTATATATACATTTTGAAAGGATCATTCTTAGTTGATTACTCATCTCCTTGTTCTCAGGGAATTGTTTTGATTTGGAAAGTGCATGCCAATAATAAATAAATAAATAAATATAAATATATATATTAAAAATTAGCTTTCATAGGATATCATCTTCCCTTTGAAAAACATCAAAATGGTTTTCACACATGGCTTCATGTTTCAGGTGGCAACAATTATTTTGATTCCTGTTGGTTGGGGTTTGTTTTGGTTTGGTTTTTTGGGGGGCGGGTAGTCTGAAATTGCACAGCTCATTGATATGGTAGAAATTCATAAAATATTAGGTATGGTTGTCTAAGAACAATACCTTCAAAAAGTTGAAAATTTCAACAGCAGTTTTACTAGCTAGTTGGATCATATATTGTTCCGTAATTTAGCATATTCTCTTGTACTGCAGGATTTTTCCTAGAAAGTATGGTAGTTCTTCGAGTAGTGTTCCCATTGGTGCTCCACTATAGGTGTCAGGCTGTCCCGGCGCCACAGATAGGAGACTTTCAATAGCCGCAATCAGCCAGACTGCTCATGCGTGGTCAGCGTTTTGTGCCTTTTGCCACCTCCTCAACCACCCTCGGTCATAGACGGAGCTCTCCCTCTCTCTTCAACTTCATTTAGTCAGATAGATAGATATAATTAGTTGTTAGTAATAGTTGTTAATGTTATCAACTCTACTTAATAGTTCTAGTTTTCAGTTACAGTTTAAAAAACCAACCAAACAAAAACACAACACCTTTTTTCTTCTCTGTTTCACCAGCCCTCAGACCGCTGGGGGGGCGGGGAAGAAAACAAGAGAAAAGAGATTGAATAAACAATGCCAGGGTCTCCGGGTTTTAAAAAATGCGACGTCTGTTACAAACCCATTCCGGCCTCAGATGGCCATGCATCTTGCATCTTGTATCCTCGTTTGGGCGAGGCTCATGTGCCTCAGAAACGCACCCACTGCTCGAAGCTCACAGTAAGGGCCCGGCGAGACAGAGAAATGTGCCTGCAAATGATTCTGTGTGACAAGGCACTCCAGCCATCACACACCTCGCCTACGGCTATGCTGGACCCTGCTGTGCCACAAAAACGCAGTACGCCCTCTCCAGGGGCAGCCCCAAGAAAAAAGACACAGGCTTTCCCAACATGTTCTCTGCTGTCTGCCCCGGTGAGCAGGGTGAGCACAGGTGACAAGCCGGGAACGTCCAGCACCGCCTCTTCAACTACAAAGGCGGTTTCAGGCATAAGACTTAAAAAGGCACCAACTCCAGTGCCAGTTGTGCGGGCACCGATGGCACCAAGACCCAGCATCAGCACCGTGGACCTCATCAACCAAAGGATCGGTCCAGCATCAACACCGACTAGCGGAACCGCCGACACCAGCTGTTACAGATCCCATGCTGCAGTCCACGGCACCGGAAAGACCCAACAATGCCTCAGCACTGGGGAAAGCCTCTGCTAAGACGAACACACGTCAGAGTCCTATTCCTTCTGCTTCCCCAACATTCTCCCTGGCACCGAGATCGCCAGTGCCGTGCATTCCCCATAGCGAACTTGATGAGCTTTCATACTCTCTGCATCCTAGGTCTCCATCCCCATACATTGCAGAACCGCAGAGAGATGCTCGATACTATGACAGGCACCTTTCTTTCTTGCTCTACCTCCTTCGTCCAGAATTTCTACAAACTTCCCTCGTTCACTGGCACTGTCCCCACACGAGGCGTATTATAGACAGCACAGGAGTGTTTTTTCTTCTAGATGCTGCTCTCCTGCACGATCGGATCACTACCACGGTTATCAGCATGACCACACGCCTTACTATCATTATCATTGCTATCAGTCTTATTCAAGGAGATGGTCTCCATGCTATTATGGGTCGCCCTGTCTCCCTCCACACCACCACGTGAGCGGCACCCTACAACACCCTCACCACAAAGTCTGTCACCTCAAGCACATCATTTGGAGCCAGAGGAGGGGCAATTAGCAGAGGCTGAAGAACAGCAACTTGACACTTTGCCTACTGACCAATCATCATCTTCTCCTGACAAGGCAGTGACCCCAGGCGACATATCGCCCCTCGACGACCTTAAGCAGTTCCAAGACTTGTTTCCAAGTGTTGCAGAGAGCCAGGAGGCTCAATTGGCGGAAGTGCAGGAGAAGCAATACCGCCTCCTTAAAAATCTCCAGTCTCCTCATCGGACCAAAATAGCACTCCCGATTGATGAGGTGATTATGGAAGCTGCAGAAGAGATTTGGCACACTCCTGCCTTGGCCCCTCCAACAAATAAAAGGGTGGATAAGAAATACTTTGTGCCATCAAAGGGGATGAAATTTTTGTTCAACCACCCACAGCTAAATTCCCTCATTGTGGATGCAGCGCAACACAGATCTAAGGCCCTCAGTACAGGAATGCAGTAACTGACAAAGACAGCAAAAGGTTGGATCTGTTCGACAGGAAGGTGTACTCCTCAGCCATACTATTGCTTCGTATTGCCAGCTATGCTGCCCTCCTGTTGAATCACAACTTAGACAACTACACAAAGCTTACAACACTGACGGAACATCTCCCGGACTCGAAAAGACTGATCCTAAAATCTATCTTCCAGGAAGGTTATACCTCTGCCAGGACAGTCTTCAGTTTGCTCTCGATATTGCGGACACGGTTGCTCATTCCACGGCTACAGCAATTGCAATGAGGAGGTCTTCATGGTTGTTATCTGCAGGAGTTCCGAGAGAACTACAGAACAAGATAGAGGACGTCCCTTTTGAAAAACAAAAATTCTTTGCCGACAAGACAGACAAGGTCCACTCCGGCAAAGATTCACGAACCATCCTCTGGACTCTTGGTATGTACACGTCTCCATACTAACATAAACATTATGTCCCTTACCAGAGGCATCATGATTACTCATATCCTAGGCAACAGCAATGTGTTTTGACCAATCACGCTCAAAGCAGCAACCTCAAAGGAGGCGCAGTCAGACCAGTCGCGCTCCTAATCAACCAGCCAACAAGCAGCAGATTTGACTTTGTCAAGGGCACACAAATACTTTCTGTTGTCAATCCAGAACATCACGGCTCACCTCTATTTCATCGCTGCCTGAGTGCATTCTATCGCCAATGGGCTACCATTACGTCAGACCATTGGGTTTTGGAGATTGTGTCATCCGGTTTCACGATTCTCTTCCTTTCTCTGCCTCCAACCACCCCACCCACCCCGTCCCTCTTCAGGGACCCTTCTCACAAGGACTTGTTGAAACAAGAGGTCCATCTCCTCTCCTTTGGAGCTGTAGAGATGGTACCAGACGAGTTCAGGAGAAAAGGGTTCCATTCTCACTATTTCCTCATGCAGAAGAAAACAGGAGGCTGGAGACCTATACTCAATTTCTGAAAGCTCAATCAGCATCTCCGGAAACAACGGTTCAAAATGGTGACCCTTGCATCCATAATACCGTCCTTAGACAATGGAGGTTGGTTCACGGCCCTCTACCTTAAGGATACCTATTTCCACATCACCATCCATCCAGCACACAGGAGATTCCTTCGTTTTACAGTAGGCGAGGAGCATTTCCAGTATCAAGTGCTACCCTTCGGATTTGCATCCACTTCCAGGGTGTTCTCAAAGACCTTGGTGGTAGTGGCAGCTTATTTGCATCAAAGGGGCATTATCATTTTCCCCTACCTCGACGATTGCCTTATAAATGGCCTCTCCCGGGACAAGACATGACATATGGTAACAATAGCCAGACAGACTTTAGACTCCTTTGGCCTAATTGTCAATGAGCAGAAGTCCATGATCGAACCCTTTCAAACCTTGGACTTCATGGGCACGCGACTCTACTCTTCTACAGCATGAGCCTACTCACCCATCCAAAGGTTCCAGGCTATCCAAGGCTTACTGTCTATCCTGATCAACAGCCCTGCTGTCTCAGTACTCACTTGCCTACGGTTAATGGGCATATGGCTGCAACAACTTACGCAGTCCACCATGCAGGACTACACTTCCGCTGCTTTCAGCACTGGCTGGCATCAGTGTATACCCCTATCAGACACCAGTTCCACAAAATAGAAACTCCTCTGCCCAGCGTTTGCACATCTCTCAAATAGTGGGCCGACCCGCGCAACCTCTTAGCAGGTGTTCCATTCCACCAGCCTCAGCCTTCGGTCCAGATAACCATGGATGCCTCCCTCACTGGTTGGGGTGCCCATATGAACAACATGTCGGTGCAGAGTCGATCACCTGCAGAGACAGCCCTCCATGTAAACCTTCTTGAAATCAGGGCAGTCTTCAATGCCTGCAGGCACTTCCAGAGCTTCATCAGTAATACAACCACCAGAATACTCACTGACAATATTGCCACAATGTATTACATAAATCATCAAGGTGGAGCCCGGTCTCGATCCCTCTGTGCAGAGGCAGTCCACCTCTAGAATTGGTGTATTCTCAACAAAGTCTCTTTAATAGCATCCTACTTACCTGGCACCAACAATGCTGTTGCAGACTCCCTGAGCAGACATTTCGCACATGACCACAACTAGGAAATTTGCACCAATGTACTTCAATGTATCTTCCTTGGTTGGGGGTTTCCCCTAATAAACTATTCGCCACTGGCATGAATGCAAAATGCAGATATTACTGTTCCAGGGCAAGCATCGGTCAGGGGTCTCTAGGAGACGTCTTTCTTCTCCACTGGGGGTGGTTTGCTCCTGTATGCATTTCCCCCTGTCGTGCCTATACCCAGAGTTCTGGAAAAGATCAATATGGATGGAGCCAAGCTGATTCTCATAGCCCCTGCCTGGGCACATCAGCCATGGTTCACCTTCCTTCACCAAATGTGTCTGTGGCCGCCAAATACCCTTCCCACCCTACTGGACTTGCTGACCCAGAACCGTAGCTCCCTGATGCACCCGAAGCCCCGACCCTGCACCTAACCGCCTGGTTCCTAGCTGGTTCAGTGTATCCGAGGATTTCTGCTCGGACCAAGTCAAAGAGGTCCTGATGTACAGTAGAAGGAACATCACTTGAGTGACTTACCTCGCTAAGTGACAGAGGTTTGCCTCGTGGTGTTCTGATAATTGGACCGACCCACATGCATCACCACTGCACCAGATCCTCGAGTACATCCTTTACCTGAAGCAAACGGGCCTTGCTGTTGCTTCCTTGAAAGTACACCTAGTGGCGATTACCGCTTTCCATCACTTGATAGATGGCACTTTGGTGTTTGCCCACCTAATTACAAAGAGATTCTTAAAAGGATTGGCAAACCTTAATCAACCTCACAGAGCCCCACCTCGGCCCTGGAACCTGGACCTAGTGCTAGACACTCTTACTCGAGCCCTTGGCCACTACGTCACTCCAGATGTTGACGCTCAAGTTGGTCTTCCTGCTTGCTATAACATCTGCCCGCAGAGTCAGTGAGCTTGCGGACCTGATGTTAGTTCCACCTTACACAACCTTCAACAAGGATGGTGTAGTATTGCAACCTCACCTAGCCTTTATTCCCAAAGTCAGCTCTGAATTCCATATTAATGAGCTGGTCGTACTCCCTTCCTTCTACCCTAAATCATACACCTCATCACAGGAGGCAATCCTCTACACCTCGACTTGTTGAGCCGAGCGCTCACATTTTACATCAGTAGGACCCGAGACTGGCGTAAAATGGACCATTTGATAGTATCTCTCGCAGATCGATCCAAGGGCGAGACATTGTCTTGCCAGCATATTGCTAGGCTCATAGTTTCATGTATCACCACTTGCTTCTCCATTCACAATAAACTGCTTCAATCCCAACTAAAAGCTCACTCTACATGAGCTATGGCCACATCCAGGGGTTTTTTACGGGGAGTTCGCTTTTGGGACATTCGTTGGGCAGCCACATGGTTATCTAGTGCCACGTTCATAAAGCACTATGCAATCGTGCAACGTTTAGCTTCAGATTCCTTGTTGGCTTCGGTAGTACTTGCAACTTCAAACAATCCCTGATTCCAGAGCCCACCATCTGGATATTTCCAACTACTGCTACATAGTCACTTACAGTGCAGCACCCACGGGGACATTACTCAAAGAAAAAGAAGTAGTTACTCACCTTGGTGCAGTAATGATGGTTTTTCAAGATGTGTGTCTCCATGGGTGCTCCACTACCTGCCCTCCTCCCCGCTCCAGAATCTTGGTTAGGAAATTTCTCGTTTCAGATACTTGAGTGGTTGAAAGGAACTGGCAGGAGCCAGACCACGCGCATGAGGCAAAGGGCTCGAACGGCGCAAGACGCAGACTGCGCATGCACGGTCTGGCTGACTATGGCTATTGAAAGTCTCCGATCTGCGGTGCTGGGACGAGCCCGACACCTACAGTGGAGCACCCATGGGGACACACATTTCGAAGAACCATTGTTACTGCACCAAGGTGAGTAACTTCTTATCTCTCAGAAAAAATAGAAATTGCTGGGTTTTTTTTACAAACCCTGTTTTTTTTGTTTGCTTTGTACATTTTTTCATTTCTATTTTCAGTTTTTCTTTAAAATAATGTTTATGCTTTATTACTCCATTTTCCCAAAAGTCCACCATCAGGGAACTAGACTTATCCAAGATAAGTGGATGGATTGTATTTACAAGGTTGCACTTACTAATGCGGATCATGCCCTGCTCCCCAGGAATTGTGTAAATCAGCAATTGAATATGCACAGCCTTCACTAGATGACTAGCATCTCATTTGTGGCAAGGTTGCATGCTGAGCTGCCATGTCACATTGCAGGTACTATCAGTTTAGGTAAATGAGCTGTAACTGAGTGAAGTATATATTTTCAAGAACAGCATATTTAATAAGAGATAAATATTTTAAATACAGTTTCATCTGAATCAATGTTTGCCATAGCTGAAAGTGTTAGTGAATCACAATTTGACTTTAGGGCTTTTGCCATTCTGAAAAGAGACTGTAAAAATGGCACCTTTTTATCCAACAAATTTGAATGTTTATTCAGGATTATCTGCTAATAGTAGTGACAAACATTACCGTTTATTCCTTTAGGGGTGACACAGCTAAGAAAAAGTAAGCTGGATTCTATTTCAAGATTGGTTTTGAAGTTGCAATTACACAGTTAAGCATTTGCCACTGTATAAATCAATTGAAGTAAATAGGAAGGGCCCTACTAAATTCACAACTATCAAAAATGTGCCACGGATCATGAAATCTCATCTCCCACTGTGAAATCTGGTCTCTTGTGTGCTTTTATCCTATGCAGTACAGATTTCACACATCTTCTACTTAGGTTTTAGAACTGAAATATCTGTTTCTTGTTTTTATTCCGCTTATAATGAAATAATAATATAGCTTACCGATTCTTATTATGCTAGACTCTCCTTACAAAAGATCGTAATTGTCTATTGTATATGTGATCCTGAAAATTGGGTTTCAGCAGTATAAACAACAAACCATTTTTAGAAGTCTGCATTGTCACAAGTCTGGGTATATAATGGACCTGGTTCACTACAGCTAGGTCTACACTATAGGCTTTTTTCGGAAAAAGCTACACAAATTGTGCTCCGCAATTTGCGTAGCTTTTTCCGATTGCTTTTCCGGAAGAGGCTTTTCCACCATTTGGCCCCATCTAGATGGACTTTGCTTGTTTTCTGCTTTAGAAATCTTTATCCTACAATTATTTCTGAGAACACTTGGCCTATTTTGATTGCATATTGTTTTAAAGAATCCGTTTAGTTTCCGTATTTGTCAAAATGTGGCAATAAAGTCTTTTGCTCATGAAATGTTTATCATCCTGGTGGAAGTAATACAATCTTTCTCATGTGGATTGGTTGATGAGCCTCACACCTGACCTGAAAGGACTGCTGTTAGCAGCAGTAAAGGCATAGTCTTACCAGCCATTCAACTCTTAAGCCAGGTCTATACTACATGAGAAATTGAACTTAAGATACACAACTCCAACTATGAGACTAGCATCCCGTCCACTTTCTTCACTCCTTGTGATCCCATCAAGTACTGGGGTTGATGGAGGTGCCATCAGCAGTCCATTTTAGTGGGTCCTTACTAAACTTGCTAAATAGAACTCCAGATGACCAATCTTCAGAGTGTCAATCTTGGGGTAAGCGTGGACCTGGCCTTGGAGTCACTCATGAGACTGCTAGCTCAAGGATGCCATTTGAGAGTGATTTTTCAGGATATGGAGAACTGTCCACTACAAACTAGATTTGGGACAAATAATTTATAACTCAGAGGTAACGGCTTTTGTAGTCAGTGACTAATGAATTTGACCTTGAACTGCTGAATTAAAGTAAAAGGTTCATGCATCTCTACAGTAGTTCTGTGACCCAGACAACTTTATTTTTGTTTAATCAGACCTGTGTTGATTTGAAACACTTTTACTACTTTCTTAGGGTTTTTTTTTCCAGTTTTTGCCCTATTTCCCTTGCCAACTAAATGCCAAAGGTTGTCAATAGTACTTGTATGCCTATGTTTTTTTGTTTTTTTTTAACAATTGTTAGTAACCTTCCCCCTCCTCCCATGGATGGAAGAACAGATTGCTTTTGATTCTTTATTCACCATACTGATTATCAAAAACTTATTTTGTTCTTGCTATAAAGGTATGTTTCAACACTTCTTGAAATCCACAAGAAAATCATCTATCTACAGTGAAAGCTTTATCTGGCACTCTGTTCACTGGAAAACTTTAACCGGCATTGCCCAGCCACCCTGTCTTCAGATGCATGCAGCTGGCACTGCCAGCTGATGTCATCAGCAGGCACCTCCTTCTCCCTCAGCCTTCCTCAAGCTGCCAGGAGCTAGATCTGCTGGCAGAAGGCAGGAGCAAAGCAATGAGCTTTGTTATCCGGTGCATTCAATTAACTGGCAGCCCCTTATGAGTGCTGGATAACAGAGATTTCACTGTAATTTCTTTATCTAGGCCTTTAATATCAATTGCTTGTAATGATATCACAGAATCATAGAAAATGTAGGGCTGGAAGGGACTTAAAGAGGTCGTCTAGTTTAGCCCCATGCTGAGGCAGGACTCAGTACCTGCTGCAGCCACCTAGATTTGTGCTAATTCTGTGTTCCTGATGAGCAACTCATAAACTGCTGAAAAATTGCCAGGTTATAGATTCAAAACTCCCACTGTTATTTAAACAAAACAATTTGGTGGTGGAGCACAATTAATTTCATTAATCATTACGGCATCCTTTGCCTCTTCTCTAGATCTCTAAGATTTTTTTTTTTTGCACATCTGACACACAAAGTTCCCTGATCTGACTGGAGGTTCAGCACTACTGTAATAAAAATTATTATATAATAATTTCCCTTCTAATACTGGATGTTTCTGATAAGTAGATTTTATTAAACATTTTTCCACAATTTTTTCTGTGTGGATGATATATATCTGTTAAAGCAATTATTAAATAGTAAAAGTAAAGAAATGTCAAATGCTGCTAGTACTGTGTTGCTATTTTTGTAAATAAATATGTTGTATGGTTTTTTTATTTATGTGTTTTGGAAACTCTCTCACCTAATCTGTCTGATTTTATTGGGAAAAAAAATGTTATTCTTGCAGATTAGCCAACATAGCAGATTGCTCAGTTTCCTAAATCACTCCTCTTTGTGCTTTCAGGCTGCATGTACACTAGAGAATTGAATGACTGGTAACTAAAGTTGTGGACTAGAACTAGAATGTATTAATGGAATGGGGAAGGGACCACAAAAAGCATTTAGCACATCAGTATTCTCTAGTGTAGACAAGGCCTCAGAGTGCTAAGGGATCACAAGAAGCCAGTTACTTGTCTCTAACAGTTCCACCATGGTTTCTTTTCCTTTTTAAAAAAAAGAGATGAAAACCTGGCTCTATTAAAATCAATGGCAAAACTCCCATTTGCTGAAAAATTGCCAGGTTATAGATTCAAAACTCCCACTGTTATTTAAACAAAACAATTTGGTAGGATCAGAATTTCACCCGAGGTCTTCGTTATTGCTAACACTAAATAACATCCGTTCATTGAGAGTGTGATTTTCAAAAGAATTTGCATCTTGCAGTGCCTAAATACCATTGGAAATCTACCATTGGAAATCACTCTGAGGGGCTTGGGAGCACAAATCCAGTTTGTTTCCCAGTGTCACACACTTATGAAAATTGTGACCTGTGTCAATAAGTATCTTGCCATATCGTTTTTAAAGTTGTTCTGTTTGTGGTACATTTTCTGGCTGGTTTGACTCCAGCTCTTCCCACTCCAGCTGACTACCATCTCTCTGTTACCTGAGTGCTTGTGCTTCATTGTAAGGAAACTGTGTTGCTTCCCTCTGAAGGATGAAGGGGGGAAATATTGTTTAAGACATAAACTGATGGCTCACCATGGGACCCAGATCATGTCTTGCTTCATTAAATAAGTTAATTTAAGAAAAGATATTTTTAATCAAAGACAGATCAATATTTCTTCGAGGAGTGTCCCTGTGGGTGAGCCCACCAGTCGCAGATTCTTAGCAGCGGTGTCTCTCCCCTCCTCACCCTACCAAGCTGGCCGCACGAGCAAGACGCTTGGAGTGTGTAATGCACATGCGCGGCCAGCTGGCTTCTCAGTTCTTCTCTGATCACCGCCGGCTTCAGTTGCAGCAGAGCAGTTGCTTTTACACACTTAGCGCTCTTTAAGTAGCCTATTTTGTTTAGTTCTTTTCAACTATTTTTGTTGTTGTTCATGTTACTCAGCCTTTTTTTGGGGAAAAAAACCTAGTTTTTCTGTCAGGGGCACTTTTGCTGCTTCCCAAGGCTCTGCTTTGATAGTGGCTGCCTTGTTTCTGCTTGTACTACTCAAGACATGCCTAGCTCGCCTGGGTTTAAAAGGTGTTTAGGCTGCAGTCTATCCATATTCATAGCAGACAGCCACTCTTAGTGTATCCACTGCCTGGGTCAAGATCACGATACAGAGCACTGCCAGCATTGCAGAAAATTGATTACGTGCAGAAGGAGAGCTGGACAGCTTCAACTCCACATTTTACGAATGGAGAAAGCCTTGAAATCTCCCTAGGACTCTCTCCCTAACTCGCCCCTCAGGCATAGTCCATCAAGGGCAGAGGCTGGCGAAAGGGCTCTTTCAGCTGCAAGCGCAAAACCCAAGGGAAAATTTCCCTCAGCGAGGAAGAGGTCTCACACTTGCTTGGGGTCTACATCCTCAACAAGGAAACTGACAAGTGCAAAAACTGATACTGCCGCCTCTGTCAAGGGGGGCAGTTAACAACTCTAATGCTGGCTTCCATAAAAAGCCGAGAGCGCAAACAGAGGGCTTGCCCCTCTTCAGAGAGTCGGATGGCGAAGTGAATTGATCAAGCCACCGCTCTGGTATTGGCTGAAACGCCGACAGCAAAAAAAGTGGTTGTCGACAACATCATGTTCCATGCTGTCACCATCAGCTGCACATGCACCGCCCGCTGAACAGCCAGCACCAGCAAAATGCTCAAAAGTGCTAAGCATGTTCTTGATGCCCTACGCGCTACTGGCACTGGCCAGTCAAAGAAATGTGATGCTGATGGCTTCGCCTCCTTTCCTCCTGCAGTTCACTACAACAGAAGAGTTGTGAGTAGCTTCGGTGCCGGGAACCCCGCTCTTCAGCACCGATGGCACCCCAACCAGTTCAAAATTTTTCTTTTTTGGGTGCTCCTGCCTCTGTCAGCAAAGTTTAGTGACTCTGAGGAGGAAGCTTTACCTGAAGCTTGAGTGTCTAAGACATCCTCACCTAAACCGGTGCAGCTCCAACAGTGGCAATAGCAGTGGGTACCGCCACTCATGCCTCCAAGTTTGCCATATTGGGACCCATGGGCTCCATTCAGACATCAGCCCTCTCCCCAGCCAGGACACCAATACCACTCATCTGCCAGGCCTCGCCTTCCCAGCCTATATTCACTAGACAGGTCTGAATTTTCTGAAGGCAAAGAGGACGTGGATGTCAGGGACAGAGCAACTCTCCCACTCCCCCCCGCCCACCATCTACACACTCTTCTCCATCTTCGTCAGTGGACCCAATTATGCCCCCATGGCTCATGAGTTCGGAGGATGATTTCAAGTCCTTCTATGACTTTTTTTTAAGAGGGTAACCAACAAACTAGAAATATCCCTATCCATTCCTCCTGACACACACCACAAGCTAACTAGTATTATTCATGCCGCTGCGTAAACTAGGGTTTCAATACCCATGAATGAGGACTGGATCCAGCTAAGCTCTTCTGGAAGATCCTGGTGACAATCCTACCTACATCGAAGAGACTAGATAGAAAATACTACGTTGCCCCAAAGGGCGTGGAATTTCTCTTCACACATCCCTCTCCAAACTCTCTTGTGGTAGGGGTGGCAAACCCATGCGATCAACTGTATATGACAAGGAATGGAAAAGGCTTGATGCCATGGGCAAGAGATCATACTCCTCCACCTGCCTCCAGCTCTGCATCGCCAACTACGTGGCACTTCTTTCCAAATATACATACATTTTTTACCAACTGTTGACTTTTATTGAAATGTATACCAGACAACAGAAGAGAATAATACAAAGCTTTGATGAAGGAAGGTTCTATGATCTCTAGAACCACACTTCAGTCTGCCCTCGATTCCACAGATACAGCTTCTAGATCTCTGGCATCTGCAGTGGTGATGAGGCGTGCGTCCTGGCTTCAACTGTCAGATTTTCCAAAGGAAGTTCAGAGCACAGTTGAGGACCTCCCATTCAAGACATCTCGGCTCTTTGCAGACACCACGAATATGACTATTCTCTCCCTGAAAAATTCATGAGTCACTCTGTGCACACTTAGCATCCAACCTCCTAATAGAAGAAAGCAAAATAGATAATTTACATATAGATACAAACGAATACCTTTCAACCACACTAGACAATACGACAACAGATGATGTTCAAGACAACCCAGACATACACAGTCATCAGAACAACCCCTCGCCCAACAATCTCCAGCACGTCAGTCATTTTGAAGTCTTGGTCGAGGGTTGGACAGCTTCCATACATCCAGGGTGGCAATCCAAGCCTTATACCACATTTGGCTCCAGACTAGCAGATTCTATCCTGCCTCGCAATCCATTACAACCGACAAGTGGGTTCTCATGATCATCAACACAGGTTATGTCATCCCCTTTACCTCCACCCCCCCACAACCACCATCCCTGTCCCTCTTCAGGTACCCTTCTCATGAGGCTGTGCTCGTACAAGAGGCACAACGTCTCCTGCAATTGGGAGCCACGGAAGCGGTGCTTTTCAAGTGCAGGGGAAGAGGTTTTTATTCTCACTACTTCCTCACAACCAAGAAATCAGGGGGTTGGAGACCTATACTAGATCTCAAAGGACTCAATCAGTACGTGCGTTATCAACGCTTCAAAATGGTGACCCTCGCCACAGTCATACTCACTCTTGAGAAAGGAGATTGGCTGTCCACCCTCAACCTTCAGGATGCTTACTTCCACATCGCAATACATCCCATCACACAGATGCTTCCTCAGATTCACAGAGGCAAGCCAATATTTCCGATATAGAGTCCTACCTTTCGGCCTATCAACCGCTCCAAGGGTATTCTCAGAGGTGTTAGCAGTGGTTGCTGCTCACTTCAGAACAAGGGGAATTACCACTTTTTCCCTACCTTGACGATTGCCTCATAAAGGGCCAGTCACCTTACCATACGCAGTAGGCAGTGACATTTACCAGGGCATTATTCGACAGACTCAGGCTATGCATAAACCTGGAAAGTTTGTCTTGCTCCCAGTGCAGACACTAGACTTCATAGGGGCACACCTGGACTGCAAAACAGCAATAGCCTCGCTTCCACAGCACAGGTTCACAGCAGTTCAAGACTTGGTACATATGGCACAGTTCAGCCCCTGTATAACTGCCAGGCAGCCTCGGTCACATGGCAGCCGCCACCTTCGTAGTGCCTTATGCACGCCTGCATATGAGACCAATGTAGACTTGGCTCAGAATAGTGTACAGGCCACATGTACACCTGTTGAACAAGTCTCTCAGTATGCCATGTGGCATAAAAGCATTCCTTACCTGGTGGACACAGCCCAACAATATATGCACAGGAACTCCATTTCAGCGGAACCCCCCCAATGCTTGCAATTAGCACAGATGCCTCACTAATAGGTTGGGGGGCTCATTTTCAGGACTAGGTAGTCCAGCCAGGTGGACACCAGATGAACAATGCGAACACATCAACTTGCTCAAGCTCAGAGCAGTCCAGTATGCATGGATGCACTTCTCCCAGATAATACGCAATAATACCGTCCACATATTGTAGGGGTCAATTGCGGAAGAACTCTGTACGTGTGAAGTATAGGGGTGGTGAGGCCTGCATTCCCCCGCTTTCCCATCTCTCCCCGCCCCCCCCCCCCACACACACCTACTGATGAGCCAGAAGCAAGCCTTTAGGAACATACGCCATTATAGCAAGAACAAATTGTAGATAAGGGTGGGAACAATCTTGTTTACCTAAATGTACCAATCATGTAAACAAAGTCAAAGGACAAGTCGTACAGCTGAGCCATACCGTAACAAGCAATGAATAATCCCTGGAAATTTCCAAGCTGCAGAATAAGGCAGAGACATTATATTTAAAGCTGCACCAGAGCACAGCAATTTGGACCTCACCCAATGGGCTTTGGGTACCAGTGCCTCAGAAGCTGAGACAGTCTCCCACTTCATCCGCAGCTGAAACGGGTTCCCGAGCTAGCAGAAGGGATGTAAGAAATGCTGCTTTTCCTATCATGTTGTTCTTTTAGTTAAGGGGCACAGCTGATAGCTGTCAGGAAATAAATTGCTTGTGTTTGACAGATACATGTGTAGCATTTTTTTGTACTTTGAGAACCTAGTGTTGGACCTGAGACTCACTCTTGCCAGCAACATTTGGCGCAGCGAGCAGGGTACTCTTGCCGGCAACACATACTGATGGACAACATGACAACAATGCACTACATCAACAAGTAGGGCGGTGTCCATTCTTGCCAGCTCTGTTGGGAGGCAGTACATTTATGGGAATGGTACATCCCTCAGCACATTCACCTCATAGCCACATATATCCCAGGCAGACAATATGTAAGCGGATGATCTCAGCAGAAACTTCTCCCTCAATCATGAGTGGGAGATCAACAGGTCGGCCATCAATCATCTGTTCCATAGATGGGAGTTCCCTGCGGTGGACCTCTTTGCCACACACAGAAACTCAGTGCCCTCACTATTGTTCCAGAGCAGGATTGGGCCCCAGCTCTCTGGGGGATGCATTCAACATCAGATGGGATGCGCCTCTAGCATATGCATTCCCACCAATTCCTCTCATCCAGAGAATGATACTCAAAACAGGACAGAGCCACAGTGATACTGCTAGCACCATGGTGGCCCAAACAGACTTGATATCCGGCTCTTCTACAGATGGCCATGCTTTCCCCACATCGCTTCCCTCCGGTTCCATCACTGCTCACACAACAGAACGAGAAGATTTGCCACCCTGCCATCGAGTATCTTCACCTGTACACATGGCTCCTTGCTGGCTAACCATGACAGTGATCCAGTGTCCTCTTAGAAGTTCAAACTATTCTCACGACCAGTCACAGACTTGCAACAAGGAAAACTTATACTCAAAAGTGGCAGCGTTTCACTAGTTGGTGCTCCACTTGACACTACACCCCCACTCAGATTGGAGGCCTATTCATACTTACCTACTTACTATACCTTCACAACTCACGTCTATCCCCCAGCTCCATCAGAGTCTACCTTGCAGCCATATCCGCGTTCCACCTGCCCATACAGAATCATTTAGTTTTCACTCATCCATCAATCGAGATTTCTGCGAGGTCTGTACAATACATTCCCACCAATTAAAGAACCAGTTCCCGCATGGGACTTTAACCTCGTGCTATGGGCACTAATGGGCAAACCGTTTAAACCACTAGCTATGTGCTCCCTTCTCCACCTGTCTACGAAGGTGGCCTTTCTCATGGCTATTACCTCTGCGCAAAGGGTGGGAGAGTTGGGCTCGCTTATGACCGACCTGCCGTATATGGTTTTCCACAAGGACAAGGTGGTCCTCTGGACCCATCCTAAATTCATTCCCAAAGTATTTACTGTGCTCCATTGTAATGAACCAGTTTACTTACCTGTCTTCTTCTCCAAACCTCATAGTGACAACAGGGAAAGGGCTCTCCATACATTCGATGTCTGCAGGGCAGTCGCCTTTTATTTGCAACGAACACACTTGTTCTGCAAAATGCCTCACTTGTTTGTCTCCTCTACAGAGAGATCTCAGTCAGGGACTACCGATCTCTAAACAGACTGTCCAAGTGGATCTCAGACTGGTTTATGCCATATTCAATAAACAGCCTCTTTCGGCTGTATGTGCCCATTCCACAAGGGCAATGGCCACTTCCACAGCCTTCCTCTGTGGTATCCCCACGGACGAGATCTGCAGAGCAGCCCCATGGGCTTCCGCTCACAGTTTCGTGCATCACTATGCCATCCAGTCATATGCAGACACTCTCACTGGATTCAGCTGCTCTGTACTTTCAATAGCCGAAACAGGCCTTCCGAAGGTCCCACCTCCAAGCACTGATACTGCTCTATAGTCACCTAAAGGTGGAGCAGCCACAGGGACACTTCTTGAAGAAGAAGGGAAGGTTACTGACCCTGTGCAGTAACTGGAATTCTTTGAGATGGTTGTCCCCGTGGGTGCTCCACCACCCACCCTCCTCTGCTTTGGATTCTGTTTGGGTCTGGATCAGAGAAGAACTGAGGAGCCTGGCTGGCCACAAATGCGCATTACACCAGGCGTCTCGCGCCAGAGCCTTGCGCTCGCAGCCAGCGTGGGGAGGATTGGGGGGAAGAGGAGCACTGCTACTAACAATCTCTGACTGGCGGATGCAGCAGCGCTGGTGCACCTAAAGGTGAAGCACCCACGGGACAACCATCTTGAAGAACTACAGTTATTGCACAGGGTGAGTAACTTTCCGTTATATTAAAATATGGGAATGGCAAGTGGACTAGGGTGTTTTTTAAAAATCAGATACGCCTCTTGAATTTAACTTTTTGTTTATTGTATATCAGGTATAAATGGTGGCAGAAGTATCTCATTTTTTGAGAGAATCTGGAAGAAAAGATTTTAGGTTCAAATCAAATTGTATCAATATTTTAAAGGGTTAATACCCCCTAATACTTGCACTTCCCTTATGTTTATAGCAGTGTGACAGTCAGAAGTTCAGCAAATGTAGTATTCATGTAGAACGTGCCACTGAATTGTTTCATCTTAGACTTTCATTACACTTCTATTTTACTATGCTAGCTGTCTAGACTGGCAATTTTCCTTAAATTTCCTTAAATCATTATTTTACTAGAATTCCTTGAAAAGTTTTTTGTTCCTGTAAAATCCAGGAAACTTGCCCTTCTGCTGTGTTAACATTTTTTCCTCTTTGTGTCTAGCTATGGAGCATTATACTACCTCTGTGAAGACAGCTCAGCAATAAGCATCTGCATAAAATAAGTACCGGTATCTCTGAATCAGTTTCACACACGCAGAATGGGAAGCGACTGTCTAGGAAGCAGTACGGCAGAAAAGTATCTAGGGGTTATAGTGGGCCACAAGCTAAATATGAGTCAACGGTGTGACGCTGTTGCAAAAAAAAAGCAAACATGATTCTAGGATGCATTAACAGATGTGTTGTGAGCAAGACAAGAGAAGTCTTTCTTCTGCTCTACTCTGCGCTGATTAGGCCTCAGTTGGAGTATTGTGTCCAGTTCTGGGCACCCCGTTTCAAGAAAGATGTGGAGAAATTGGAGAAGGTCCAGAGAAGAGCAACAAGAATGATTAAAGGTCTAGAGAACATGACCTATGAAGGAAGACTGAAAGAATTGGGCTTGTTTAGTTTGGAAAAGAGAAGATTGAGAGGGGAAATGATAGCGGTTTTCAGGTATCTAAAAGGGTGTCACAAGGAGGAGGGAGAAAAATTGTTCTCCTTGGCTTCTGAGGATAGAACAAGAAGCAATGGGCTCACACTGCAGCAACGGAGGTTTAGGTTGGACATTAGGAGAAACTTCCTAACTGCCAAGGTGGTTAAACACTGGAATACATTGCCTAGGGAGGTTGTGGAATCTCCATCTCTGGAGATATTTAAGAGCAGGTTAGATAAATGTCTATCACGGATGGTCTAGACCAGTGGTTCCCAATGCGGTGCCCATGGGTGCCGCGGTGCCCGCAGGCGCCATGGCGCCCACCGGGACATTTATGTGCGCCCGCCTAGTCGGGGTTGCGACGCAGGATGGCTGGGGGAGGATGGGCCGCATGTGCTGCGGGGCTGAACTAGTGCCTTGTTGGGGTGTGGGGAAGCGCTGGCGGTGGGAGAACCTGCTGGGGAGCGCAGTGGGGAAGCCGCGGGAGTAGGGTGGCCGGTCTGGAGTGGCGAAATGGCCATGGTGGGGGGGTCTGGCGCCAGTGCAGGCGCACTTGGCACGGGGCCGGCCGGCCGGGCAATGCAGCAGGATGACATCACCCACCGGTGTGGCGCCCACCACACAAAAAGGTTGGGGATCATTGGTCTAGACCAGCAGTTCCTAACCTTTTCCAGTTGGGGACCCATTTTGACAATTCAGGAAAACTTGGTGACCCAAGGCAATTCAAGGAGAGGGGGCAGATCCATCTGGGGAGACACTTGGCGACCCTTTTGAAATGTAATGGCGACCCATATTTGGGTTCCGACCCATAGGTTGGGAAACCTTCATCTAGACAGTACTGGGTCCTGCCATGAGGGCAGGGGACTGGACTCGATGACCTCTCGAGGTCCCCTCCAGTCCTAGTATTGTATGATTCTATGAAAACATGCTGTTAAATACATCCAGCTCAATTGGGAGATCTGAGATTACATTAGCTGTTGTGTATATCACTAGAACTCAACATAAGGAATAATGTTGATAAGTATTAAGGTGTGCTTTGTCTGAGCAGGAACAGATGTGAACCACAGACACTTGTTGCTAATTTTTTAAAGTTCACTGGATCCCATTAAGTTTGTCTTGGGAAGGTTTTCTTTTTAACTGGTCTGTTAAGGTGACAAGAAAGATGGCTGATCACTTCTTTTTGATTAACTACACTAAAAGCCTATGGGCTTGATATGTATGAGACGACTAACAATTTCACCTCAGCCGTGAAGTTCTTATGATCAAAAAGTGACCCCTCTCCTGAAGTTAGGCTGTGGTCATATGGCTGCTTAAGACAATAACTTAAACAGGCTGAGTCTCAAAACGGGGTGGAAGGATAGCTGTGTACTGAAGCTGAAAGCCTGATTTGCAGGACATGAGGGCAGGGCTACTCAACACGCGGCCCGTGGGTCACATGCGGCCTGCAGCCCATGGTGTGGTTTAGGTTGACACAGGGCTCAACACGCGGCCCACGAGTGGGATCCTTTGATCATGGCCTCCACTGGGAACACGCTCCACAAAGGCAAGTCAGTATAATGGTCTTCTGTTGATATGCATTTTAGTAGTTAAATTCCTGGACAGTCAAGTGCAAAACGGGTGGAAATTGGGTAAATATTGCATTTTATTAATATCAGCAGAACTGACTTAAATGGGGCCTGCGTGTTGTGTGGTCTTGCCTTAATCTTTATATTCATGTCCCTCTGTGTGAAAGAATCTATTTGCATATATATTTGCATATATATGCAACCATGCTTAAGTTGTAGCCCTCAGCATGTGCTGTGAGTATCAGTGTGGCCCCCGGGGCTTCCAAAGTTGAGTAGCCCTGCACTAGGGTGTACTTTTATTTCTCACAGACGTGCCATTTAAATACTCTTTGCCTCATTTTTCACTCAGTCAGCATTACAGTTCCCAGGATCAGTCAGAGGACAAGAACCAGAAGCCCTGCCATCAGTTTGCGAGACAGGCGTCATCACATGCCAAGCGATTTTCCCCCCCAAAGACCAGCCCACGGTACCTCCTGATCTAAATCCTTATCTCCCAGCGTGGCCTCGGAGCAAGAGGCATGGATTGCTGGATTCCTGCCACCGATTTGCTGAGCATCAGTGATCTCCAAGGTCCCTGAGTTAGGCTTTCATCCCCTTCCAAGTGCTCCTCCTCCAGATAAGACTGAGGCCACAACTGCAGGTAAAGTCACTGCTCCAGTAGACCCTGGTCACCAGGTTCCCAGATACAGGCCTGCTATGGAACAAGGCTTGATCTTGGCAGTTCAGCCTCCCAGGCCCTCGGCATCAGCTCGGTCATCACCACTGAAGATTGACCAGTGATCCCAGGCAGTGGCCAATCCTGTGGCATTCCTGAACCCCATGGGGGTTCACTCAACCTTTCCAACCTCTCCACTCAGTGTTGGAAGTTTCAGATAGGCCCCCGTGGTTCTCCCCCCTCCAGTGCCTGAAGCCTTGGGGAAGGAAATCCCTCAAGCCGATGTGGACGAAGGGGGTCAAACCACTAAATTGCCAATGGGCATTGTGGACCCCACAATATTGGTCTCCTCTTCTTCATTACTGTATGAGGCTATCATGGGGAACTCTCATTCTCTTTCTCAGATGATGCCAAGGTGTACCAGGAAGTTTTGGAGAGGGTCACTTCCAACTTCAGCCTGCAAGCAGAGGAGTTGGAGGAACAAATGGACTCTTTGTTGTCCTGTCCTCCACAGTTCCTGCTAGGGTTGCTCTTCCTATCATCATGTCATAGATCACCAGTGCCTTGTAGCAAACCCCCTTCTTCCAGATGGGCAGAGTGGAAGTGCTTTGTCCCATCTAAGGGTCACAAATACCTTTATTCCCATCCTGCCCCAAATTCCTTGGTGGTCAAGGTGGTCAACCTGGGTGGGTAACCTGGCACTACTCCCAAAAATAAAGACTCCAAGAGGCTGGACTTACTCAGACATAAGATCTATTCATTGTCTAGGCTATAGCTAAGGGAGGCCAGCCCCCAGCCTCTCCTGGGGTTGCATGACTTTAATAATTGGCAGACCACTGCCAAATGTCAGTGCCCTCCAGGAGAGCTCTTGTAAGGAGTTCTGTGCAGTGCTGGATGAGGGCACAGCTGCCCCAAGAGCTGCTCTCTAGGCGGCATGACACTGACATTGCAGACTCTGCTGCTTGCTCTGTGGTATCTGTTGTTGCCATGCAGTGAACATCTTGGCTGGTCCTCTCTGGACTCCACTGAGACTCAACAGTCAATTCAAGACCTCCCCTTCAACATTCAGGCCTTGTTTATGAAGCAGATGGATACGAAATTATTTGGCTTAAAAGACTCCCAAATCATCCTTAAATCCTTGGGTCCCTGTATGTTCCAGGTCCAGAGCATAAGCAGTTTAATCTGAAGCCAGTTTAGGATTCAGCCTCAGAAGGATCTGTGGCATAAGTAGCCCAGGAGCTAAAAGCAGTGGTTAAGCCACCCAATCCGTCCCTTAGCTCAGAGAGGCTCAGCCCACCCCAAGCAAGAGACTAAAAAGCAGTTTTGAGGAGATGCTGGAGGACAATATACCAAACCTTCCCTGAATCTGGTTTTCCCAGGTTTAGTAGTCCCCTTTCCCATTTCCTTCTTGCATGATAACTTTGGACTGCTGGTTCCATATTACACTAGCACGTGGCTATACCTTCCAGATTACTGCCACCTCCCCTCCCAGGCCTTTAGGGACCCTTCCCACGAGCATGTCCTTGATCAGGAGGTTCAGAAGCTCTTGCAGCTGCATTCCACCTCCATACTGAAAGAAGGGATTTTATTCCTGGTATTTTTTTCATCCCAAAGGCTGCAAGTAGAGGGTGGGCCCAGGTTACCCTACTAGCCACTGAGGGAGTGGCGCCTGAGGTGGTGAAGGAGAAGATTGCCTAAGGCTGCTGAAGGAAGGAGGCTTTGATATTTCCTGGAAGGGGGGAATGCTGGGTGACCTGGCTAGAGAGCTGAGTCATAAAAACGATGTTGCTATTTCTGGAATGAAAGAGGGACTGTGGACTAAAGAGAAAGATGGAGTGACGGCATGAAACTGCAGGAAGGTGCTTCAACCTGAAGCACTAATCAGCAGAGCAGCTAGGAGGGGGCACAAAACAAGCAGTGAGTGTGCAGCCCATCACACAAGCATTAACGTAATTATGACCTGATGATGGATAGAACACATGCTTGATTGAACTAGTTTTGTTTTTAAATGGCTGTTGTTATACTCGGAGCCTGGGTCTAGATAGATGCTTTTTGTTGTTCTACATCAAAAGAAAAAGTATGTACTCATGTAAATCATGTAGGCCTTGAGAGCAATGGGAGGTTGGCCTGAGTGAGGATTAAATAAGGACTGAAGGATTTTATTCCGCCTAAACAACACTAGATATTGTGCTGTACTGTGCACACTGTGATTATAGCAATGCTCTGGCAAACAGGCCAAACCACCTGATGCTATTACAAGGGAAGTTTATTTAAGCCAGAGGACAGATGGAAAAGAGACTTCTGTGTTTCTGTCTTCCATGCTTCTCATTATGATTGGGGTGGTTGGAAAAGCCTTCCATGGCCTATGTACCAATCAGTGCTGTCTTGTCTTTCAAATGCTGCCTTCAGGCACACTTGTTCTCTGAAATCTTTCAGTGATATCTATCAATATAAAAAAACCTATTAACTGTCATAATCTGATGCCTATGCAATTCACTTTCTATACAAATAAATGCTACCCCACCAAAAGCAACATGACCTGCCTTTTGCATATGGTTATTTTTTTCCCCACTCACCCCCATCCCTACATACCAGGATCAGTTCATATTTTGGTTAAACTAGTCACCGTAGCTCAAAATAAGCACTGTCTACTCAGCACCAAATTTAGAATAAAGTGCTATTCCAAAATGTCCCTTACTCCTCCTAGAATGAGGTTTACAGGGACGTCAGACTAGCGAGCCCAAAATAACGGGCTTGCTGTGAAGATGTGGGATAGCTATTTTAGAATACTCTAGTATTCCAAAATAGTGTTGCAGTGTAGATGCACCCAATGTGTCACACATACTGCTACGTACAAAATAAATAATGGTAGTGACTTGTAAACCTTCTGTTGGTCTAGAGAGTGCTGTGGTCAGAGTGAAAATCCTAACAATCCCTTTACGGAGACATAAAAGAGAATATGGCAAGGGGAAGGGAGCAACCAAATGTAAAATGACCAAAAGGTGCTCAGCTCATATGGCTATAAATATTTTAATAAAAAAACCAAAACAGACTGATAGAAGCACAAATAGCCAACTCCAATTTTGAGCTATTTCACCCTTTGTTCTCAGCATCTCAACAGTTTATACATGATTGGGGGAAATACTTATTTTTCTGGAAACAATGGACTGTTGCTAAATCTTGCTAATTTTCACCTAATACAGTCATCAGATCCAACATAAAAGCATACTTTTATTTACAGGTCTATTACAGTTGTGGTGGCCTGTTGCTGTGCTTTTCACATCATGCAAAATGTAGTAAGGGGCAACTTGAATTATCTGAGGTGCTGTAATGGGGGGGAGAGATAGCTCAGTGGTTTGAGCATTGGCCTGCTACACCTAGACTTGTGAGTTCAGTCCTTGAAGGGGCCATTTAGGGATCTGAGGCAAATCTGTCAGGGATGGTACTTGGTCCTGCCATGAGGGCAGGGGGCTGGACTCAATGACCTCTCAAGGTCCTTTCCAGCTCTATGAGATAGGTATATCTCCATTCTTTATTATTATTATTATGTCATTTTAATGTTTCTACAGTATACAGTTATAGAAAATGGTAAATTTAGGATCTTGGAATACTAGGTTTGATTGTTGGCATTTTTTTCAGTGCTACCTGATGCTGGCAGGTTGATATGTTAGCCTTTTCATTTCACATATCAAATTCTGTATGTCATGGTAAAATATCTATTATTTAATAATAATAAAAATCCCTGTAACACTTTTCTTCAGCCTGCCCTGTCTAATTGCATGAACTTGGAACCAAGTTTTCATGCAGGGGAAGTGTGATTAGACAGATGGTTTCCTGAACCAAAAAGAAAAACCTGGCTGCTCTATTATAATGTATGTAATTGTCTTGAATCCCCAAGTAGAGTATAGAATGTTCTGTGTTCATCCATGACCACAGAACAGCCTGACTACCAATAGCTAATGTAACTATATACACAAACTGCTTTTATCTGTGGAATTTTTTAAAGCAAGGAAGCATCAATATTCACAGAGTTTCTGCTCTGTAATATTGTAACCACTCTGATCAAGCATCAAAGGTTTTGGGGCATGATCCTTGCCACGGGGAGGCATCAAGAGACCTCAGTTCAAACTGTTTTCTTCCATCAGTGTTGGCCCAGTTGGCATAAATACCACCTGGCTCTGTTTCACGTAGTCTTGAGAAATAAGCAGTGTCTGTTTCTCCACTTTTCCTGGCCTGTTCAGTTTTCCTTCCTCGTGAGGAGGTGTTGTCCTCAGAGGTAGATTTGGCACCAGACTCAGCATGGCTTTTTGACTGAATTCCATGCTGGTATAATCACTCAGGAGAGGTGCCCTCATGCTAGAGCTGACTTTTTCTTTTTCAGTTGCTTTTTCAGAGATTTTCAAACAACTGGGACAGGTGTCCGGGTTGCCACCAGCTCTTTCAGACTGGCCTGCACCACACTCCGTGTTGTCTTCTCTCTCCTCAGTGAAGGGCTGAACCTCCAAAGAAGCATTGGACTCCTGCTCTATCACATGAACGCTGGTAGTATCATTGTCCGTTTGCATTTGAAGCAACAGCCTTGAAGTGAATCCCTGGATATCCTACAAAACCAGATAAAATGGAAAGAAAAAAAATCATTGCATGTTTCTGCACACAGTGTTAACCTATGATATGGAAATAAATAATTCACTCATACTAACCAACAGAAAAAGTCAGGAACTGGGCAGACAGGCTGCAGCTATTCATTTCTTGTTTAATCTAGCTGGCCAAGCTATTTCTTCTACCCTTTAAATTCCATTTACAAAGTACTAACTTTATTAAGGAAATAAAGATTTCTGGAAAAGAAGACCATAGTCTCCATCCCTTCGTTGTTAAAGTGAAGTAAGGTAGGTAACAGATCACTGATACAATGTAGACTGCAGGATGTTCTGTGCAGAGCTCTGTCACTACTGATATGTGTGATTCACATGGTGATAGCAACATTAAACGGTGAATTGAAGAGTGTTATTTTGCCTAACTGCCTTTTTATTAGCAAGATACCTTTGAAGTGAGTTCTATTCACTTCAGTCTCACTTTGGTCTAGGTAAAGATTGTCTAGAAAGCTTTTGTATATTTTGACTGGCTAAACTGCAGAGCAGTGTATGATGTCAAGTTAGGTACTACTTGCTTAGAAATGGGCATGTCCTGTTAGAGCCTTACAAGTTATCACAAAATACACACAGAATGGAATGGCTTTTTATGGTCCATAAATGGTATGCTCCCTCTCTGGTTATACTGCTTTGGTTTTTGAATTATCTATCTTAAATTATAGACTGGCTGTCATGTTCTCTGATGCACCAGTAACTGCTTCTGTCTTCAGTTATTTTAAGTTTAGTAGGTGCATTAGAGCATTGAAAACTGAAGAAATTATCAAGACTTTATTGTATTTCATTCATTCTTTCTGATTCCAGTTCCTGAGCTGAAGAATGACTGCTACTTTGTACCAATCACTTAGCCAACACTTAGCTTTCTATGAACGCTCACCAGCCCTTACCAGTGGTAGTGGGTTCAGCAGGCCCCTCAGCACATTCAGAATTGGCCCTGTTTTGAATAATGACCTGAACACTGTGTACGTGGGACCCACCAAAGCAACAAGATTTCTGCATCTCTGAAAACTGAGATTGTGTATCCAGGCACTGATGACACTTCATGGTTTGCAGAATAGTCTGACTGACAATGGGATTAACAGATGTAATACTATACCTAATGAGTAAATTTTCCCGGATTCCTAACAGGAAGATGCATTAACATATGAAGCAGAAGTATAGCACTGTAATGGAATTTTGTAACTAATAAGTCAATTGTAATAAATGTATGTTATAGCAAAAGGATTGGATTAAACTTAAATCCAAGATGTAGGCCTCACACAGGCGCAGGCAGCTTTAACTTAGCTCCAGCTCTGTTTGATGTTAGCATGTTAAAGTGAAGGGCTGGAATATTGTAATACATAGTGATGTTAGTGTTAGACAAGGCCTAGTCGTAGAAAGAAAGAAGTTTAATGTTGAAAGACTTTGTTAAAGTGACTTAGAAGTACCCCTTTGTTCCGTGCTGCAATTCTGTAAATGTTTTGTTTGTGTGAATGAGAGAGAGGATGTTTTAGGAGAGGTAAGTGTGAAGGCCACTGCATGCTCAAATGGTCAGAGGAGGGGCTGAGGACTCAGAAGCACAAAATAATTATCAACTAGGTGAAAACTCAGAAGACGCAGACTATCCAGGCAGATTGACGAACCTTGAAGCTAGAGGAAAACACCCCTTGAGAGGGAACCAATCACAACTTTCGCCAGAAAGACAACACCCCGGAGGGCTCGTCAACATACTGATATCAGATGACTGTGAGAACAACTTCTTCCCAATAAGCACATCGTAGGCAGTTTGATTGTGATGCTGAATGACTGAGTAAGGCCTGATGAGGCAAAATGCATAGACTAGCATGGAAGGAAAGTCCTATAAAAGCTGGGGTGTCTTGTATGGTTCTTCAGGTTCTGTCCTGCTAAGATCAAGACCAGGAGGGCCATCAGTCCAGACTGACGTGAACCTGGCTACTACCTCACACCTGACCTATCTGGCCAATAGGTTGGGCCGAGCAACAGACTGGTAACTATTCCGTGTGTGTGTGTGTGTGTGTGTGTGTGTGTGTGTGTGTGTGTGTGTAAATGCACATGCATGTGCTACTTTGTTATATTATCAATAAATGTGGCATGTTACCTTATCCCCCTGAAAAAGATCCCGTGTGCTTCTTGTAAGCATAACAGAATCACGAGCTGCATCTATCCCACCCTCAGGCCTGCAGATAGATGAACTAGTGCAAAATCTTGCTTAAGTGTATAGACCTACTGACTACAATGGCAATACACGTATGAGTGAGATGAAAAGAAAAGGAAGACGGTCTGTGTAATTAAAAAGCAGAAAGAACAGTCTTCAGACTTCCCTCGTTATGTGAAAACAAGGATATATCCATTGAAATAGGCCCATTTAGGCCAGTTCTACACTAAGGGACAAAGTTGAACTAAAGGTACTCAACTCCAGCTAAGTGAATAATGTGCCACGCTGCGGCGGGCTGATGGCAGAAACTCTCCTGTCAACTTCCCTTACTTCTCGTGAACAGGTGAAGTACTGGAGTTGATGGGAGTGCGATCAGCAGTTGATTTAGTGCATCCTTATTAGACTCGCTAAATAGACCCTTGGGAGATCGATCTCCACAGTGCTGATCTCCCAGTAAGTGTACATAAGGACACTGGAGTGATACAATGAAATGTTCTTTTTCTAAAAAAAAAACCCCACCATGCATAGTTAATCTATGGAACTAATTGCTACAAAATATCATTGAGTTTGTCTACCACGATTTTCAAAAGGATTAGATATTCTATGGATCCCCATCTAACATCATTTTTGTAACCTTACAAAATAAGGGATATTAAATCGGGTATAAGCCATCTTTTTTTTTTTTTTTTTTTTTTTTTTAAAGCAGCCTGAGATTGGGAACAAGAACTTTCCTATGTTTAAGTTGCCCTATAATTGTCCATGAAAGTGATTCTGGCATCTTGCTCTGAAGAATCTGGTCTAGGCACTATTGGATTGCATGGATTACTGGTTTGATCAGTTATAGAAGTTCATGTATTCCTAATCTTTGCATGGTCTATGTCCATGCGTTATTTACTACTGCTACAGCTATTAGAAAGTGCACTGCTTTAATACAATAAGTCCTAGAATTTTTCTTAGCTTGTGAAATCTTGGCATCCTATCCAGGTTTCAAGTGGAAATTTGTAGCAGATACTTTTAATCCTATGCTTGAGCTCCTTTATTTCTTTTAGGAATGTACTACCGATTTACTTGACAGTGTTCATTCTTGAATTGAAGCAATTTTGTGAGCATTTTGATTATAGTGAAGTTCCCTGAGGGACTCAGGTTCTGTTCAACAACTTCACAATGCTCACTGGTGTATGTGGGTACATCTATCACATTTCATGAGCCTTTGCTAATGTCAAATTACCACTGGGTAAAGCCTCCAAAAGTAGCTGCCTTGTTGTGCTGCCTACTCACTCTGAGCCTCGTTTTTCCCCCAAAAGCCTTTATGCTTCATCTGTTAATCATTATTTCTACTTCTGCCATGTTATCAGCACTGTAATATTTCTTAAAGTATCTGTATAACTGACTCGATTTCTTTCCACAGCTTCCCTCTCCACTGTATGTATAGTAACATCATGGCCCCATACCAACTATGTATTTTTTCCCTCCAAATACCGATTTTGGAGTGGCGTTCTAGCTTATAGAATGTCTCTGTACACGTCTTCCATCTACCATATGCAATCACAAGATCTCGCTCCTGTGTGCTGGACACTTTGGGCTTCATAAAAATGGGAAAATCTTATAATTGAGTTTTTGTCCACCTGGATCCCACTGTAGGCATATATGAGCCTTGCACACATGATCTGTTTCTTTCAGATAGCTGTGTCCATTGGAGCTACACATGTGGCCTGTATGACCTTGCATGCACATTACGTGGACCCAAAACAATTTTTTTTCAGACTTGCCAGTGAACTGAAAAATTAAGTTATTGACCCAGCTCTTGTCTCTCATCAGCTTGTCCTAAAATGGTTTCTTCTGGCCGCAGCCCTCTTTGCCAGCAACTTGACCAAGAATACTTTAAAAACCAAACCTTTTTAAAAAGAAGTAGGAAAATCCCCTCTAAAAACCTGACATTGAATTCCTAATATTACCAGAGCTTCTGCGAGATCTTTAATTCTGTACATTTACCAGGCACAATTAAAAAGAGAAGCTAGTAGTCTGTGCTGCTGTGATCAGTGAAAGGGCTCATTCATAAGCACTTTTCATACCAGTGAAATGATTCTTGTCACATCTTGCAGTGCGCTGCTGTTTCTTGGATTTGGTACTTTGGACCAGCACAATTTTCTTGACCTGGAAAGACATGCTTTTTAAACTGAGGATCCAAATAAATTATTGAGCCTTCATTTACGTTTGTTTTCATCACAAGTCATGTGCATAGTTTATCGATATTTTCATGTGCATCAGATCTGGAGGTCTAACAGCAGCTATTAAAACACACACAAAAATTGGCAATCCAAAACTCTAGTCCATACTGTCACAGTAAGTTACTGAGTTTCTGATGCACAATTATTTAGTATCATAAACAAGAGCTATGAAAGCTATCAGCACTGATTCTCTTCCCATCTCTGCTGCTTATCTGCTTTCTCTAATCCACAACTATTTCATAGCTCCTCCATGCCCCCTTTCTTTCCTTAGAGGTTTAGTTTGTCTTATCAGTGGCAATTTATTATAGGTTTCTATTTTGAAATCTGCCTGTTCCCTATGAGCAAGCACCTGCTTCTGCCCCATTATGCTACAAACCTATGGAGGGCCTACGGATCAGAAGGCAGCTTGCAGTATATCTTGGCATATTAGCCCACATCAGCCCTTTCTTAGGACTCAGACACGATGGAAGATCTGCCTCCCTTGACTGAAGGCTCACACATGGTATTTAGTGAATTAGCAGTAGAGTAATAGAGACATCCTCATACAGATCTGATAGAATTTGGATTTTATATTTGCATTTTCAGGTCTCAGGTATTGTTTATGCTCTGTGCTTAAATCCTATGAGGGTTAGTGTGGGAGAGAAATTGTGGTGTCTTTCTAAGGTAAAGCCAAATTTGAGACTCATTCACATTAGTTTTAGCTGTGGGCCTTCACCTCAAAGTGGTTTATAATCTCTTCTTGAACTTGGGGCCTCAGAAATAAACCTTTTAAAGCCCTACTAAGCTATCCAGCTCTAACTCTGGCTAACTTTACCATATATGTGTTGAGACTAGGCCTTCAGGCCTACAAGAAATCAGACTGTATTTGATGGTTAAACTGAGGGGCAGGTGGGGAAAGCTGACACTGTTTTATATAAACACAAAATTACTGTAAAATAGAAATAAATATACATGCTGCCCACAGGCTCAGCTGGGCCTTTACAAGGATTAAGGCTCAAATGCACCTGTGCCACTCTTGGCTTACCTCCCCCAGGTGGTGGAAATGAGTGCTGAAGTGAAGTGATTATAGTAGGCTTGCTATGGGGAGAAAAGATCAGCCTAGCAAGAGTGGATGAGGAGACTCCACTAGGAAGGGCTTAGAAGTGGAAGCTCTGTGAAAAATGAAGAGGAAGATTCCATGGAAGCAGGTCTGTGCACTATAAAAAGTGTGAAGGCAGCTAGCTAGGACTGGATGCATGTGGGAAGAGTCCTGGGAAGAATGCAGGATAGCCTGGGATAACAGGGCAGACAGCCCTGGTGTTCTGGAATCCAAAGGCTGGGTATCCATAGCGGAAGTTTGGTCTGGATTCTGCCTATGCTGCCACCCAGTGAGGGGTTACAGAGGCTCCTGATGTTAAGGGAAAACAGGAGTGACTTTTTTTTTGTAAAGTTGCCATGTGGTGAGGTGATGCATGAACTCCCTGAAAGAAGGGAGGATGAAAGGACAGACTATAGCCCAGGAAGGCCACAGCTGAGCCCAGGCAAAGACTAACACTGAGAGTTTGGTATGCAGGAGAAGATGAACCCTTGAAAGAAGGGTTATGCCAGGTGAGTCTGGCATGGAACATGCATGTGTTTGGACTTGGCTTATACTCCTGAAGGCGTGGACTTTGACTGGACCAAAAGGCTGAGGTTGAAAGAACCATCTCAAGGCAAGGGGAAACTGAGGCAAGAGACAAGCCCAGAGCCAGAATAGGTAAGTCCCTATTACAACATGTATATAAAAATGATATCCCTGAGTGTAATCACCCTTCTAATCCCAACTTTCATATGGGGCATCCTAGACTTGAGGGCACAGTGACCGAGACTACCTCTTGCACAGTTCTAAGCAACAGGAGGCTCCATCCTGATTAGTTTGCAGTGCCATAATTATAATGGAGCTCCTGGAAATTATTTTCCACTGGAAATGGCAGTAAAATATAGAAACAAGGAAGGAATTTCAAACATTGTTAATGTTAATGTTGGCCTAACTCGGTTCCTATTGAAGTCAGTGTAAGTGGAATTCATTTGACCTGGGCACTGTTGAGAGTGCCATGGTCTCAGTTCTCTCTGTATATGAAATCAGTAGAATAGCATGCTGTGGTTTCTCTGACTCATTTTAATATTATCAGTGCAGTAAGTCAAGTATTGATTGTATTTTCTTGGATGTATCACCATTGTCTGACTCTACTCTCATGAACTTGGGGGCTGAAGTCCCTGAATGAGTTCAAGTGATCTATCTGCTGTCCATTAGATGCTTTTTTATGAGATCAGTCTACCACATGTGACTGAATTAATTCATTTTCTTAGCCCTCCTTCCTGTGTGTGTGTCTCTCTTCCCACCCCCTTCCCACCCCCCCAAAAAAAAAAATCCTGTCAGATAAGTAGGTTTCAGGGCTCTAGAAAATGTTTTATCTTTGCTCAAGGTTGAGCTGCTTTGCACACTATTTCCCAGTGCCCTGACTCTGGCCTACAGGAAGTCAAACTGTCACTTCTCACTACCAAACAGATATTCATGACCTTCAAATTCATTCTGAAAGTAGCAGTGAACCATGGAGAGGCCAGAAAAGATGAGGCATTGCTGCAAGGAGGATGGTTGTGGTAGAGCACTAGACCAGAATAAATAGTGCCATGGACCATATCTGACCTCCAGCCATAGGTTTGACATCTTGTCTGCTCTCATCACTCAGCACCAATCAAGTTAGATCATGGCAAGAGAAGTAGTTAAAGCAGGAAAAACAGAGATGGGGCAGGATACCATTATAGTAATCTATGACAGATTTTGCATTAGTAGATTATTGGTGCATTTTCTGGTGCACGCCGATAGGTTGCATGTTAGTAAACTGTCACAGTTTATGGTTATTGAAGTATAGCTCTGTGACGGGGCAGACAGGCCCCGCACTGAAGGGCAGGGAGTAGCCCAGGCCCAGCTGGCTGAGAAGGTCCTGCCCCTCCAGCCCTGCTGGGCATGCTCCCAGCAGAGCCAGGATATAAAAGCAGAGAGAGCCCTGCAGCGAGGGAGGCGGCAGGGGGAAGGAGTAGTCCAGGCCGCGCTGGTGTTTCTGCAGCAGCTGAGATCGGAGTCTCTGCCTGTGCCCGTGCCCAACCCTGAAGCAGAGCCAGCAGCCGCCAACCCCAGGGAGGCAGAAGCGCACCCACAACCCTGATGGCAGCCCTGGCAAGTACTGACTCTGAGGCAAATAGACCATAGGGGAACCAGGGCGTGGTAGGAAGCAGCCCAGGGCAAAGGATTAAAAGTGGGGCTCGGTGTGTATCGGCCAGATTCCCTGCCGAGTGGGCAGGAGCCATAGTCCCTGCCTAAAGGTCCCTGGGCTGGGACCCGGTGGAGAGGGAGGGCCCGGGTCCCCCTACCACCCATTTTCCCTACCCTGGACAATCAACCCCTGGTCCAGGAGAGGCTTCTCCGGGTGGCTAGCCCTCAAGAGCTGTATTTACCCCAGTAGAGGGGCACTAACTTTGGGGACTAGGCTGCTAGAGCCGTATTTACCCCGGTAGAGGGGCACCGACTTCGGGACTAGACTGCTAGAGCTGTATTTACCCCCGGTAGAGGGGCATTGACTTGGTGGCACAGCCGAGGCGGGGACGAGCCCCACGACAAGCTCCTTAAGTTTACATTTTATAAAAATTTTAAAACGCAGTTGTCTGGGGAAAGGGATGGATGCTTTGCAATATCCTTCTTCTATGGAAAACAGTTCCTCCCAAAATGGGAAAAACCACTATCCCATCTCAACAGGTGTCTTGTTATCCCTAACTTCTTCCCTTCTCTGTTTCCTTTTTACTCATTTAACATAATAAGCATTGAGAGTAGTATGAAATCATGTCCCAGATGTGCACCAATGGGCTAGCTGGGCTTTCTAGATTATATCAATCAGTATGTGGCATTGAACAATTAATCTGTAGTCCGACTGTAATAGGAAAAGGATCACAGTAATCAATTGGAATATTATTCCTTAAGAAGTGTTACTTGTTTTTGGGATAGTAGGAAGCATTACAAACTTATCCCATTGATGGCTGAGATTGTAACTGGACTGGCAGCTGCATCAAAAGACTAAAACTTTCTGGGTTCATGGCAGAGATGCATATTCTTGGTTTGTTACTGCTGTTCCAAAACCACAAGGATTGTGCAAATTATCCGTGTAACCTGCTTTTTTGCATCATGTCTCATAAAGAATTTTCATTTCTAATTTTAAATTAGAAAGATGAGTTGTACAAAAGTAAGGCAGGACTCAACACTACAGAATGGAAAGTCAGTAAAATGTTATGTTATGCAACAGCTCAATTGACGTTACCCTCTTACCTTCTAATCATCAAAGAACAAATGATGGGTAGAAACAACATGGTAGCTGAAATGCCAAGACAAAGGGCAGCAACAATACCTTCAAATACCCCTTTATCTGATGGGAGATAAACAGAGATAAAAATCATTTATGGGACCAGGGTTTGAGAGACTGGAAAGAGATGGAGTTCTGTTTGCACAAAGCATAAACCTCACAGTTTTAGCATAGAATCCCTTTGAACTTAACCACAATCAAATCAATATAAAACAATTTCAAGTTTCACACGTGACTGGATGACAAATCTAAAAATCCATCAGTTTTGCCCTGTAACTTTAACCTTGTTTCTGTAATCAGCTGCTGATCTGCTAATTTGACCTGGTTACAATAAAAAGGCATCTTTATTTACAACACAACCATGTAAGTCCTTCCTGACACCTATAGCTGACCAGATAAAGTCCTGTAGCATTAGACTTAGGAACATAAAACACTAACCAAGAGGAAAACTCTTGACCCACTGAGCCTAACCTCTCCACTTCCCCAAGAAACCCAGTCATTAAATCCCACTCAAATCTATCTAGTTCATTCTTAAAATTAGGCTGTTGAGAGGCAGTTCTGGACCATCATTCTTTTCATGGTTTAGAAGCCTTTGTTTAACTTCATTCTAAAACATTCATGCCAACAAAACAATTTTGTTTGCAGGAGAATGTTAGTTCCTTTCCCATTTCTGACTAGAATGAAATAGGCTGCTGCCTCCCTCATTGCTTTTCTGCTGAAGAGAGTTCATGTCAGGGGGAAGGGAGGGGAGAGTATATCATATTTACCCTTCCTTCAGGTCAGAGGCAAAAAATCTGGATGATATCGTCCTTTCTACCTCAGTTTCATAGGTGGTTCTACTCATGGCTAATATTGCTGTGGACTGAGGTGTTGGAATGCAACACTACAGCCCATTTTTATGGAATGGGTCAGTTCAACACAGCACAGTCACAAAAAACTTCATAGTACCATATTTCAGAGTAGTGAAAAACTGTGAATGACTCCGGGCTCCTTCTCCTGCACTGGTCACTCCTGATATCTGCACTCCATAGGTAGTTTTTTCTTTAAGTCCTTTTAGGAGGTAGCAGGTGGTAGAAGAATTGACAGCAACAGCTGCAACACAAGAGGGTGAGGGGATAGCAGAAGTACAACAGTAGAGCCAAATTCAAGCTGTACCAAAGGAGTAGATGCCCACCTTTTCCATGCCCTCACCCCAAACCAGCAGGAAACTATACTCTGCAGATGTTCTATTGGTGCCGAAGGAGGAAGTGTGTTATGGTGAGTGCTGGAATTAGGACCTACTCACTATGCATCCTCTCTTCTTGAAATTAGTCAGGGTCCTGGAACAAGAGATCTTAGTGTATAGCCATTTGAGGGTGGTGTGCCATAAACTTCCTGTACTGGTAATTGCCTGGGTATTTAACTCAAAACCTCCATAGCTAAAGGCATGAGCCTCTACCACTTGAGCAATCCTTAGAGGACAGTTGTAGCAGACCTGTATAGTCTCTAACATAGGAGGGGGTGTGAAACACACTGAAAGTGAACAACAGTACCCTTGTGTTGTAGAATGCTGCCAAGCATCCAGACACTTTGATATGGAAGTTTTAATGTTAAAGAAGTAGCCAATTTTCTGAAAGCAAAAGAAATGACCATATTGCAGAGTGAGGCAAAAAGTCTGAGAAATGAAGCTTATCATCATCCTTCCTTTTGGAAAACTCAGTATCCATCTGTCAGGCTAACTCGCATTGCAGCAATTTGAATGGTCACTATACTTCAGCAGTTTTTCCAACTCTTTCTGCACACAAAGGTCAAGCAACTCTGGGATTTTTTTTCAAAATACTAAACTTTCTAAGGAGACATCTGGTGTTAATCTGCCTTTGAGTCACTGGGACTCTTACCTTTTGACTTCAGTGAAGCCAGGATTTCACCCATCAAGTTTCATTATTTTCTGATGGTCCATTATGTTAATCGGATGACTTTTTTTTTTCGTTTCGAATCTTGGAAATGAATTGCTCTTTGCTTGTTTTCAGAAAATTTGTCTTCTCTCTTAATACACAGACTGTACTAGCTATGAAAGTTAAAGATCTAAACCTCAACTTTTTGTAACTTGCAGCATGGAATCTTTCCTTCTCAAGCCAAGAGCAAGATATATATCATACGAGAATCTGTTGTAAATTTTCTGATATGAGCTCATGTAAAATGAAATCAGCCCATCGTTCATTAGCTTCTAGCAATTCAATTAATCTTTCTTTGTAATTAATACAGTGACTTTAGGAACCAACTTAAAACTTTATTCTTTTGGAGTGGAAAATAACAGTTCACTTATCTAATCTTTCAATATGAGCAGGAAATCATTGATATTATATTTCATTTTTAATCTAACAAGCAAATAAGAATCAAGTGGTGTTTTTGACTTCACAGCAGAGATGTTCAGAAACAAGCTTGGCTGAGTCATAATGCAACACAGAAATAGTGTGAATTGTCACAATACCTTAACCTGAGCCTGTGTCTACGCTGTGGCTTTTGCCGGAAGAGGCAATGCAAATGAAGCGCTGAATAGCATTTTGTCATGCTTCTTCTGTATAATCTATTTGAACTGTTTTTGCACAAGGGGTTTTTGCACAAAAAGGAAACATCCACACTGTTTTTGCACAAAAACCCCTCGAGAAAAAATGGATTGGCAGAAAATATGCAAATGAAATTGTGACTTATGCAAATGACTTCCTCATTAGCATATTTTCTGCAACAAAAGCTTGTAGTGTAGACGTAGCCTTAGTGTTGAACATGCTGATAGCATATCTTTCAGTGTTTAATAGAAATTGCTACTATATTTTTAGCAGCAGGAGTCTTAGGCAACTTTGAAGATTTTATTAAGCCTAAGGAGAGGTTAATGTCATGCAAGTGACTGAAACTTTAACAGAAACATGGTCACTTGTAAAATCAAATTGTATTTAATTGAGGGTAATTCTGTGTACTTTCTTGAACACTTTTCTCAATTGAAGACTTGAGTATTTCTTTCATGGCCGAAATCTATCTGAATTTTGGCCTCTTGTGCGATGCTGACACTTAATCTTAAAAGATGATTCCATAATAAACTGAGAGCTTGCCCTGTAATCAGTTGAATTCCCTGGATAGTCTAAACCAGCTAGAACATTAAAATATTCACTAGCAGTTGATCTTCTAACAGATTCAATTCCCACTGAAATCAATGTCTTTAATCCTTACATATAATGTTAGCCACCTTTAAGTGGCTCAATATTTGTAATTTGTCCACACTGATTTTCCACACAGAACTGTAGCAACGTTGCTTTTGTCTTATGGTAATGTGACAGTGACCTACCCAGAGAGAGATTCTTCATTATGTCTGTGTAGCTGATTCTGTATTCCTGGACAAAACCCAACCGGTCATGTTGAGGTATATCAGTCCATTTCACAATAGCAGAATGCTTCATGACATTTGAAATTGTCACAGTCGCTGGACCTGTCCTAGGAACTTAAGCATCAGGTCATTTAAAAATAAGTAAATCCATATAGATAACTGTTGCCTGTAATGCAAGGTGCAGCATGCTAATCCTTACATAGAAATTGATCACTGAATGAGAAGCATCTCCTCAACTTGCAGACTGGCACAAAGATAGTGGTAGAGGGGTGGGAGAGAGAGAGAACAATGAGAGGCTGAATCCTACTTACAGCTATATCAAAGAAGGTAGAGACATAACATCCTACCTGCTACTGATACAGTTTCTAAGGATACCCTTACTCACTCTATAGTCACATTGGCATGAATGGTTACTTAGCTAGGAAAGTGCTAGTCAGCATGAGGAAGAGTATCAGAATCATGCTGCAAGAAGGAACAAAATCCCTGCTCCATTGTCCTCACATCTATGTCATGAATAGTGGTAATTACCTCTATCATCTCTGTAGACCTGTCACTAGCAAGCAACATCCCGTTCACACTCACACACAGCTAGCACATCACAGCTTGGACTAGAGGCATGACTGCGTGGATATTAGTGTTTTGTTACATCCCAGTAAGGATGTTTATGATGGCGCTCCCTTACTACTGATTATGGAGAAATAAGAGAAGAAGTGGAAGGGAATAAATGAGGTGAGAAGTGGAATGAAGATTTTTGTAGGAAATACCTCCTTGAACTGAGTAGAACTGGGTCACTCCAAACGTCCTCTCATGTTCCATGAAACTTTCACATTCACATATGTAAGATGTATGCACCATTATTCTGTACAATTTATATGGTTGTAAATGGTCTGGAAAACAATCAAGTTGGAATCAGTATTTGCTGCCTGGCTGCAAGTAGAAAGGGTGGTGGAGGAATGCTCTGATTTTTCTGCATAATCCCACTCCCAAGTGTACTCTAACAAATTCCAAGCCTTTGTATACATTTGGACTCTTAACATGTTCTCCAGTTGGCTTCCCTCATACAATCTGTATATTAATTTTTTTCATAATTAAAATAACAAATATTATGATATAATATTGTTTATAAAAGTATGCCAAATTGGCTTCCAGTCTAACTCTGATGCACAGATGGAGCTATGGGGTGGAAAGCAGGAATGTAAAATAGCTTGAGGCCTCTTGGCTGAAACATGAACTCTTCCCCTCCTCCTCTCTTCTCCACCCCCCTACCCCCTTCCAGGAACTTAAACGAATGCAACAAATGAAGCACATGTCATTAGAGGATCCATGAAAATAGGGGATGAATTACTGATAACATTTCAGTTGTGACCCTTGGATCAAATGTCCTCTAGTGTACATTGAGGCTAATCCTGAGTGATCTCTTCTAGAGTCACTTGCATGCTGCATATTGATTAAGATCATTCAAGTCCTATAAAATGCTCCTGAATAGAAGCCCTTTGCACATAACTCAGATATTTTGCGCAAAAGCTTTGGTTTGTTATTGGGCCTTTACAAATTGAGGGGAAAGGGGTTAACTGTCAAAGGCTTCCTAGCAGATGATATAGCAGTCTGTCATGTAAGTGAAGTTTACCTAAGGGTGACAACATTTCACCCTCTTAATTTGCTGTTAGCCTGCAGCCTGTAAGCTGCTATCCCGATTTGGTATAGCTGCATTTCGTCACTGAGTGTGACCAGAGGGTTTCCCAGGGACAGGAGGACTGAAATTCCTGTGTACTTCAATTGGGGTTTTGAATGCTTAACATGCCCCCCATCCTATTTACACAGAACAAAGAAGAGTAGAGGTGTGACGAAGGATCTTTGGCTGTGTCATGGTTTTTAAAACTGTAAGTGAAAGAGGTGTGTTTCCCATAAAATAATTGAACTATCAATGAAAAAGTTGATTTTGTTACCTAATGTGAAATTTCCGATGGGCTTAGTTATTATTTTCATGTGCATATCTTCTTTGCCAGTGCCCCAGTCCACCACAAAACACTTTGGATTATATTTTGGAGTCCAAGTGACAACACTGCTGTTTCCCTGTGATATGACTCTGATTTGTCCAGGCAAAACTGGAAAAACAAAATATTATGTCTTATTAATATTTCTGAAAGTTTGTTTGTCCAGAAAGATCTCTGAAACGGTAAGAGCTAGAAACACCAAATTTTGCATGGACACTACTGATTTCCTAACTTAAATCACTGGATTGGTTATATCTCAAAATCAGTTCTCCCAGAGCCCCCATTGATAATTCCTAAAGATCTCCAAAACGTAAGAGCTAGAAACACCAAATTTTGCACGGATACTCCTGATTTCCTAACTTAAATAACTGGATTGGTTCTGTCTCAAAATCAGTTTCCCCAGAACCTCAATTGGGCCCACTGATAATTAGCTTTTAGTAGCACCTGATCATAGGTATTTGCTGGACTCTTCTGTTAAGCGTGTCACATAAACTGCAACCACGAGATCCTAGAAGATAAAGCGTGTGGGCACCTGCAGCACCATCAAGGGTAAGCCCATGGGGGTGAGGCTGCAGTGGGGCAGAGAATCAGCAGCCTCCCCTATACTAGGGCACCAGCAGGTCTCCAGGACAGACCCAAATGTGACTGCTGCTGGCTGGGGTCTAGCCTTGCGAATTGTGGCTGGGAGAAGCCTCCAGCTATCACAGCCTCTCAACATCTTCATGCAGCCGGGCTCCAACTGAACCGTTTCTGGAAATGACAGTTGCTTTCCTCCCCCTACACCCAAACGAGCCATCCCATCACTCGTCCTTTGGGCTGTGTGCGTTCTCCTGGCAGGGCTGTGTGCGTTATCAGCAAGTGCCATGGGCATTATGCACTTTGCAGGATTCAACTCACAGTACAAAGAGGAGGTGGGTAAGAGGACAAGGTTTTGGGTACCGTGGAGCCTGAGGAGGACATGGTACACTCAGAACAGCCTATTCTCATTAGAACAGGTACGTTCAGGTGCTGCATGTGCTGATCATCTAGATATCACTCATTGCACCTGGTCTGAACGTCTTTCGTTTTGTCTGATCAATGCAATCAACCCAGCTGCCACTAGGCAGTCCATTCAGGTTGCCCCATAGAGCGTGCACTGAAGGCACTCGGGGAGTGGCTACTTGGGGAGCAGTGATTTGCTGCTGCTGCAGAGCCCGGGAGACATCCCTTCCATTTCTCAGGGCTTCTGGCAAGGAGGCTGCAGGCATTGGTTTGCTAGAGTCTTTAAGGGAAGATGGGCCTTCCTGATTTGTGGGGCTTGAGAAAACAGACCCTATGGGATTTGTTGTTTTGTAAGCACATTGCTAGCTATGTTAATTTCTTAAAGTAATATATCAGAGAAAAGTATTTCCAATAAAATACAGACAGTGATCTGCCTGGACAATGAGACAGGATGTCACGGTCAGTAACAGGACGGGAAGAGACTCTTGAATGGATTGGAGAATTTCAATATGGGTGCCAAGAGGCCAGATTGAAAGAGTTCATAGTCATCACGATACGAGATAATTTATAAAGCACTTTAGAAACACTTATCTTTACAATACCCTTGTGATATAGAAGCTGATTCATGGAAACAATTATTTTAATTATGAATGGAGATATACAAGCAGATGTCTAGCAAAGCATGAAAACTGTATGATGGCAGTTGTATTACCTGGATTTCTTAGACGCTTTCTGACAAGGACAGTGATACTGACATTGAAATGCTGAGGGAGATTAGAGAGGCTACCAAACTAAAGAACTCTATGATAATGGGGGATTTTAATTATCCCCATATTGACTGGGTACATGTCACCTCAGGAAGAGAAGCAGAGATAAAATTTCTCAATGGCCTAAATGACTGCTTCTTGGAGCAGCTGGTGCAGGAACCCGTAAGGGGAGAGGCAATTCTCGATTTAGTCCCGAGTGGAGCGCAGGATCAGGTCCAGGAAATAACCGTTACAGGACCGCTTGGGAATAGTGACCATAATATAACAACATTCAACATTCCTGTGGTGGGAAGAACACCTCAGCAGTCCAGCACCCTGGCATTTAATTTCAAAAAGGGGAATTACACAAAAATGAGGAGGTTAGTTAAACAGAAATTAAAAGACACAGTGACTAGAGCCAAATCCCTGCAAGCTGCATGGAAACTTTTTAAAGACACCATAATAGAGGCCCAACTTAAATGTATACCCCAAATTAAAAAACATAGCAAGAGACCTAAAAAAGTGTCACCGTGGCTTAACCACCATGTAAAAGAAGCAGTGAGGGACAAAAAGGCATCTTTTAAGAAGTGGAAGTCCAATCTTAGTGAGATAAATAGAAAGGAACATAAACACTGTCAAATCAAGTGTAAAAATGTAATAAGAAAAGCAAAAAAAGATTTTGAGGAACAGCTAGCCAAAAACTCAAAAAGAAATAACAAAATATTTTTTAAGTACATTAGAAGCAGGAAGCCTGCTAAAAAACCTGTGGGTCCCGTAGACGATCGAACTATAAAAGGCTCAATCAAGGACGATAAAGCCAGTGCGGAGAAACTAAATGATTTCTTTGCTTCAGTCTTCACGGCTGAGGACATTGGGAAGATTCCCAAATCTGCACCGTCCTTTGTGGGTGATGAATGTGAGGAACTGTCCCGGATTGAAGTGTCATTAGAGGAGGTTTTGGAACAAATAGAAAAACTTAATGTTAACAAATCTCCGGGACCGGATGGTATTCATCCAAGGGTTCTAAAAGAACTCAAATGGGAAATTGCTGAACTATTATCTGAGGTTTGTAACCTATCCCTTAAATCGGCTTCTGTACCTAATGACTGGAAGGTAGCTAACGTGACACCAATATTTAAAAAGGGCTCCAGAGGCGATCTGGGCAATTACAGACCGGTAAGTCTAACTTCAGTACCGGGCAAATTAGTCGAAACAATAGTAAAGAATAAAATTGTGAAGCATGTAGAAGAACATAATTTGTTGGACAAAAGTCAACATCGTTTCTGTAAAGGGAAATCCTGTCTTACTAATCTATTAGAGTTCTTTGAAGGGGTTAACAAACATGCAGACAAGGGGGATCCAGTAGATATAGTATACTTAGATTTTCAGAAAGCCTTTGACAAGGTCCCTCACCAAAGGCTCTTGTGTAAATTACATGGCCATGGGATAAGAGGGAATGTCCTTTCTTGGATTGAGAACTGGTTAAAAGACAGGAAACAAAGGGTAGGAATAAATGGTAAATTTTCAGAATGGAGAGGGGTAACTAGTGGTGTCCCCCAAGGGTCGGTCCTAGGACCAATCCTGTTCAACTTATTCATAAATGATCTGGAGAAAGGGGTAAGCAGTGAGGTGGTAAAGTTTGCAGATGATACCAAACTGTTTAGGATAGTCAAGACAGAAGCAGACTGTGAGGGACTCCAAGAAGATCTCACCAAACTGAGTGATTGGGCAACAAAATGGCAAATGAAATTTAATGTGGATAAGTGTAAAGTAATGCACATCGGGAAAAATAACCCCAACTATACGTACAGTATGATGGGGGCTAATTTGGCTATGACAAATCAGGAAAGAGATCTTGGAGTTATCGTGGACAGTTCTCTGAAAACTTCCACGCAGTGTGCAGCGGCGGTCAAAAAGGCAAATAGGATGCTAGGAATTGTTAAGAAAGGGATAGAAAATAAGACCCAGAATCTCTTACTGCCCCTGTATAAAACTATGGTACGCCCACATCTTGAATACTGTGTACAGATGTGGTCTCCTCACCTCAAAAAGATATTTTGGCCTTGGAAAGGGTTCAGAAAAGGGCAACTAAAATGATTAGGGGTTTGGAACGGGTCCCATATGAGGAGAGGTTAAAGCAACTGGGACTTTTCAGTTTAGAAAAGAGGAGACTGGGGGGGATATGATACAGGTATATAAAATCATGAGTGGTGTGGAGAGGGCCGATAAAGAAAAGTTATTTATTAGTTCCCTAAATAGAAGAACTAGAGGACACCAAATGAAATTAATGGGTAGCAGGTTTAAAACTAATAAAAGAAAGTTCTTCTTCACACAGCGTGTAGTCAGCCTGTGGAACTCCTTGCCAGAGGAGGCTGTGAAGGCTAGGACTATAATCGAGTTTAAAGAGAAGCTAGATAATTTCATGGAGGTTAGGTCCATAAAAGGCTATTAGCCAGGGGATAAAATGGTGTCCTTGGCCTCTGTTTGTCAGAGGCTGGAGAGGGATGGCAGGAGACAAATCGCTTGATCATTGTCTTCGGTCCACCCTCTCTGGGGCACCTGGTGCTGGCCACTGTCGGCAGACAGGATACTGGGCTAGATGGACCTTTGGTCTGACCCAGTACGGCCATTCTTATGTTCTATGTTAAATTTTGGAAAGACCCCCCCCAATACTCTTAATTTTGTTCTTACCATCCTATTAGTCTCATGTTGGAAATTGTGCCCACATGCAACTTGCCAGAAAAAGACATAAGATAGAATTCATGGAGTAGTAGTAGAGCATGATGACCTTTAATCTACTATATATTTTAGAAATTTTGTCTGTCTGATTATGAACTCTTCAATGTTAAGAGCTGGGACCACCAAATTTGGTACACAATTTCCTCTAATCATAACCTAAAGCAGGGTTTCCCAACCTATGGGTCAGGACCCAAATATGGGTCGCCATTACATTTCAAAAGGAGTGTCTCCCCAGGTGGCTTTGCCTCCCCTCTTCCCTCCCATTTTTGAATTGCCTTGGGTCACCAAGTCTTCCTGAATTGTCAAAATGGGTCCCCATCTGGAAAAAGTTGGGGACCGCTGACTTAAAGCAATAGAAGCGTTTGGTTGCGACAGGAAAACAGGATGTGCCTGGAATGGGATTACTTTTCATAAAACCAAACAGGAGAGACAATCACCAAAGCAAGTACAGTCCTCATAAATTGAGCAAAAGTTGAAAGCGACTGAACCAGATAAGCTAGAAAAATAGGATGAACGTGGAATAGGATTGCTTCTTAATAAACCTTAGAAGAGAGATAAAATGGAGAGAATTTGGAGTAGTGTTCTGGTACACTAAATCAATGGTTAAGGCTTGAAAACTAGAAGAAAATGCTATTGGAAACCAAATTTACTATAGCCCTTCTGTTAAAACATAGCAAATGATAAGCATTTATATGCATGAAAGAAAAAAATACACTTGATGGAATTTCCATTTTTAAGAAGTACTAAAAATTAAATGGAAATCAAAATAAACTTAAAAATAACACTGTATTTTTGAAAAATATAGTAATTTAAATAAAGCATGTACATTTTCCTTTAAAGAAACTTGAAAGTTACATACTTGAGCACCACTGAGTAAATCTGCTAGTTGTAAATATGTAACAAGCATGTCACTACAGCTCTGATCACCTCGTTCTACAACAAATATTTGTAATGACAATAAAATGAGTCTGTACTAGTTAGTTAACCCAATGTAGTTATTTTCTCAGGTTTCCAGTTTATTTTTCAGATTTCTTGATTTGGATCAGCTCATACAGAATTCAGTCTGAATACCTCTTACAAGCCACTAATTTAATATGAATAACTTTACAGACTCGTGTATCAGAACACGCATCACAGGTATCAGTGTTGTCTTCAAGTCGTCATTGTCAAGTCCAAGTTGAGTCTCAAGTCTCAAGTCAAGTCTCGAGTCCCTAAAGTCACTTTCGAGTCAAGTCCCAAGTCGAGTCTCAAGTCTTAATTTAAAAAATGTCAAGTCACTTTTGTACAAGCCATCAATATCGGCATTTTCAGACAATTTTTTCACCAAGTTGATTTAACAAAATTAGCAAGTCTCAAGTCGAGTCTCAAGTCACAAACAATGAACCCGAGTCGAGTCTAAGTCGAGTCACCTAGGCGACTTAAGTCGGACTCGAGTTCAAGTCGTGGGACTCAAGTCAACAACTCTATGTATTGTGCAGATTAATCTAGTACATGTTTAGTGAAAACGATAAAGAGGAACAATAAAATCCTTTTGATTCCCAAACTGATGCTATTACAAGGAAACACTGCCTGCAGAAGAGAACAGGTGCAGAAACTTCATACTTCTGGAATAAATAATGTACCTTTTTCAGTGAAATCTGGAACAACATAAGTGATCTGTGGAGATTCTCCTGCTTCATTATAGGCAGAAATATTCATCTTATAATAAGCCATAGAGAGGTTCAGCTGCACTTTTCTCTCAGTTACGTTGATGCGTTTTGGTCGAGCATAGCAACTGTTGGGTATTCTTTCAATATTAACATAGTATCCAATGACATTCCTGCTTCGATTTATCTAATAAAAAAAGATGATCAGTGAACAATCAGATATCAATCCCTTTAATAAAATTAGCATGTTTACAAAAATTGCAAGCCATTAAACACATGCAATTATGTATAAACAAATCTTGCCTGTCTTGGTACATTGACTGTCAAAAGGAGATACATTTAGTGCTTTGATAGGGGTGGGATTTAGGAAATAATTCAACAAAGCTCTTAAGCATGTTCTTTCGACTTAAGCCTTTGCTTTATAATTATATAGCATGTAATGATGTGGTTAAATGCTTTGCTTAATTTGGGTCTTACCTGTGCAAATCCAGTGAACACTAATGAGGATAAAGCAGCTAAAATACTGCACTCAGAATGTGCCTCTAATTATTAGAAGCCTGAGAGCCCATTAGAGTTAGGCTTAATGCCTTTGAAAATCTTAATCTCCTCGATTTTTATAGGGAATGTTAAAATGCTACAGCAGAAAGGTGTCATTACCTACTGATATGAAGTTTGTCTAATATGGTAATACTAAGCAGAGCAATCCACAGACAAACAAGGTGAGAATTGCCCAAAGCAAATACATCTTGCATATCTTAATAGCAGTACTAGATGCTATAGTCTCGTGTCACAAATGGGGCTCTGCTGTAAATTGCTGTGACAGGAGAATCTACCTTTTTTTTTTTTTTTTTTTTAACACTTAGCATTTCACGATCATAAGACTCAGAAGCGCATTCCAACTACTCGTACACTCTTGTGTATCTTTAAAGTTATTAGACTCCAAGTCAGAAAAGCACTTAAGTGCATGCTTAAATGCATCCCTATAAATTTGAATGGTACTAAAATACATAAAAGGCCTTCACTTTTTATAGAAGATGGAGTTAGATGAAGCAATAACCTAACAACCTCTCAGTCTAAACATGATTTCTTCCTTCAGTTTGATATGGGAATTGGTATGTACAATTTACATAAAATGTTACGGTTATTTCTAATTTAGATTCATTACCTGTTGGTAAGAGGGATAACTTCCTAAGAATGTTTAAGTAGATTATTTCAAAATGTCTCCCTGATAAATTACTGCATATACAGATTTGTTGACTTTTAGTTGGACTCTTAGTTTCCCTTGTGACAATCCCCTTCTGAAACACTGGGGAAAAAATTCTGCGGGGGGGGGGGGAGACCAAAGTGGTTGAGCAAAAAAAAAAAAAGGACCCCAAGAGTTAAGCAAAAAAATAAATAAAACAGCATTAAAACAGCACGGCTCCTTTAATTGAGTGCAGAGTCAGAACAGGGCTAGGAAGAGAAAAGGTTGAGCACTAAGACCGAGGGAAGGCATTGCTTAGGTCTTTAGGTTTTTTGCTGGTGGCCATCTTGTTTTCTTGGTCAAGCCAGAAGGGAGCTTCCCTGCAGAACCATGGAAGTAGGGAGTCTGGAGGCAGAGGGACAGAGGCTGGGCCCAGTTGCTGAGTGTGTTATAGGGTTGCCAGGTGTCCGGTATTTTCACCTCCTGGCAGGGAAAAAACCAGAAAACTGGACATTTTAGGTGTCCAGTATTTTCTGAATTTTTTTACCGGACAGGAGGCAAAAATACTGGACTGTCTGGGTCAATACCAGACACCTGGCAACCCTATTAGTAGCATTAGGGTGAATATACAGTATTTTGCATGGTGAATAGAGGACTCTTGTTGTAAGCAAGAGCCTTGTAACCTATTTTGTATCTAGAAGTTTGAACAGAAACTTGGAAGTTGCTTTCAGAATTTCTAGATTGGGGCTCTTGCAAAAGTTTCAGTCCCACTTAAGAATAAAACTTCTTATGAGTGTGTGAAACAAAGGTTCTTTAATCTTAAGGCCCATGGTGTGTCTGCCTAAGGAAAACTTTCAAGATTAAGTGTGTCGGTGATTGTGAGGGAGCACTTGAGAATCCAACTCCTAGGCCGATGTCTAGACAGGTTTAGATGTTGCTACATCCATCCTTTTTGTAAGTTTACAAAGGGGTTTAATCACTCTCTTCTCTATGGCTATGTCTACACTGCAGGCTTTTGCTGGCAGAGAGTATGCTAATGAAGCACTCATTAGCATTTGTCGCACTGTCACTTGCATATTCTCTGCCGATACTTTTAGCTCGAGGTTTTTGCGCAAAAACAAGCAGTGTAGACGGGTCCATGTTGCGGAAAAAACCCCTTTTGTGCAAGATCCCTATGCCTCAAAAAAGGAGGCATATGGGATCTTGCACAAAAGGGTTTTTTTGCGCAAAACGGACCTGTCTACACTGCTTGGTTTTGCACAAAAACCTCTTGCGCAAAAAGCATCAGCAGAGAATATGCAAATGACAGTGCGACAAATGCTACTGAACGCTTCATTAGCATACTCTCTGCTGGCAAAAGCCTGCAGTGTAAATAAAACCAAAGAGTACATCTACACTGAGGAGCTATTTCGGGATACCGGAAGTATCCCAAAATAGCTATTCCACATCTATCGAAGCAGCCCGTTATTTCAAAATAGATTTAGAAATAACAGGCGGCTTATTCTGATGTCCTGGTAACCTTTGTTCCATGAGGGATAAGGCGCATTTCAAAATAGTGAGATATTTTGAAATTTGGTCCTGTGTATTCAGCACCAAATTATGAAATAAGCTATTTTGAAATACACTCAAAATAAGCTACGCAATTTGTGCTATGCATATTGCGTAGCTTATTTCGAGCTAAGGATGCTGTGTAGACACACCCTAACACATGACTATACACATTTATTTTTATATCCTGCTAGAAATTGCTGCTGCAAAGGTGCACAATACAATATTCAAATACACTTTTGCTGGTATAAGAATATTTGCTGATATTTCAATATGATGAACAAAATTCCCTGTCTACCCAAAATGACTTTTTTTTTTTTTTTTTTTTTTTGCTATATCCCGTAATAACACATTACCTGCCATTGAAGAAAAACACTTATTCTGCCTGGAGAGATTTCTGTGGCTTCATTAGCTGAAATTATTGGCTTGTCAGTCAGCTCTAGAGAAGAGAAGGATGGGGAAACCTAGTCTCATAATTTAATTTTAGTATTTTTCCAATAATCTATAGATGCTACATAACTTAATACAACAACAGAAAAGATTTCTTCATTCACACCAGTACCAGAACAACAAAATGAAATGCCACTTACTATGAGGAACTAAAATCTCTTTACTCCAAACACAAACACAGTGATGATCCTCACTAGATATGCATCGGAGCTGAATAACATATGAAGATGTACTATTTAAATTGGAAATGGTCACATTGGTAGCATCATTTGCTATAGACACCTGCAAACAAACAACTTTTTAAAAAAATATTTGGCATCATTAAGCTAAAGTTCCTTTTCCATGGTTTTATACTCTGCAATCATTGCTCCTCTTTCTAAGGGCCCAGTTCTTTGATTTTTAAGTTAAGGATGCTCACCAATACACAGGAGTTACTAACACCAAGATCCACAAAGGGATGTAGGCATTGCAATGCTAAACAGTGTAGCACCAAACTTTAGGCTCCTAGAAAACCACACTGTGGTTCACAAAATCCTGAGTTAGGCAGCTGGGCTCCTTGTAAAAAAATGGGGAAGACGGGTGCCATAGAAGGCAATCCACAAAAGCCAGTGTGCAAGTTGAGGAGCTGCCTAAGCTAGCCAGTGGGAGATGCCATCAAAAGGCAGTGTCCTAAATGCCATCTCTCTCTCAGGCTACAGGGAGACCCCGTCTCTGCTAGTCAGGGCTTCGGGTGAAAGCCCAGCTAGGGAGGCTGGGCTGCCGCACCGCGGCCCTAATCTTCCCCGACAGCAGCCCAGCTTTAGGTGGTCGGGCATGTAGGCAGTTTTGGGAAGGCTATGCCTTGCCTTGCCTACATTATCTACTGCCCATGTTGCTAGTAACCCATGAATAGGAACCCCTGACTTACTCCTCACAAAATAGCTGGAGGAGGCGGTGTCCAATGATTGGATCACTCCCCTGGGATTGGGCATTTTAGGTTCAATTCTTCCCATAGCCTGGCAGGGTGAGAGAGGATTTGAAGAGGGTTCTCCAACCTCCTAGGAAAGCGCTCTACCCACTGAGCTATAGGATATTCTGACATAATGTGACCACCTTTCTTCTGGTGAAACTGTTCTAGAGTGTTTTATAGTGTATAACTAACTAGTGACTGTAGCAGTGGGACTAGGTTCTAGATAATAGAAACATTTATTCTCTCTCTCTCTCTCTCTCTCTCTCTCTCTCTTTCTGACCCACTGACTACTTAAATATTTATCCACAATGGAACAATCACTGGGAGAAGGGGGAGAGAGAATGACCGACTGTATAGCTCAGTGGTGAGGTCACCTACTTGGGAGTTCCCAGTTTCCTAGCTCCAGCAGGATGCCAAATACCTAATGCAGTAGGTAGCCTCTGAGCATGCCTACTGGATTGAGCCCTGATTGTGATTTTAGGTGGAGGAGCCCCTAACTTTTCTATTTGTGGCTCTATCTGAGGCATAGGCAGAAGACAGGCATTCAGGCACTTAGAGCGAGGTAGCATTGTGCATACTCAGAATCAGAGACATTGACATCTAGGATACTTAAGTGAGTTTGGACACCTATGGGGTTTTGTGAATTGCAGTGGAACTTAAGTGGGACTTTCATACCTAAGCACCTTGAGGGATTGGGCCTTAAAAAAAGCCATTAGACACTCAAGGCATGTACTGTGGTTCCATTTCAGGATTCTTTCCTGAAACTCAAGGGCACTTTAGCACATGTTTAAAGTTAAGCATGTGTTTACGTTCCATTGACTTCAATGGGACTCGAGCATATACTGAAAGAGAAGCATAGGCTTAAGTACTTTCGTGATTAGGGATGGATTTAAGCAGAAGCTTAGGAGCTTTACTGAGTTGGGGGACCTCATGTAGCCACTCAAAAAAGCTAGAAATGGAGGTAAAATGGAGTATTAGAAATGCATATTATGCATGCAATTCTGAAAATGTGTGCCCATACTTAAAGCCTCAATACTAATTTGTGTGTGCAGTTAATGGTAGCTTATACAATTACCATGATCACTTAGGCAACGTGTATAGTTGGCAGAAATGCACTTCTGAAGATTTGGGCTTAAAAGTCTCCTTACTATTTACCCATTGTAGGGTTTTTTTTGGTCATATAATTAGGGATGTGAAAGTGTAACCATGTACACCGTTAATCAATGAGCCCAGGCTCATCAGTTAATTTTCATGGTTACACACAGGCTCCCTGTGCATACCAACTCCTGAGGAGCCACCCCCAACCACTGGCACTGTTGCCTCTGTATCAGAGGCAGTAGGGTGGGGGGCAGAGGGAGGCAGGTGAGAGCCAGTACGTGTGGGGAGCTGACTTAAAAGACAGATCCCCACATGTACAAGCTCCCAGAGAGCCCCCAGCCCCACATGTAACAGTGTGTAGCTGTTGAAAATTTCAGCGATTACACATTTACCTAAACACATTTTAACATCCCTAATGAAAATATTGGATGAACGCTTTAATGGATCTCTAAGTCACTGTTTTGTTTCAAACCAATTCCACAAGCCAAATACACAGAGAAGGGTTGGAACTTAACTTCATTCACAAGTTTAATTCTCATGCAAATAGTATGAATCATGATATTCAGTGGTTCACACATTATCAACCAACCAAACAATGAAGGTGCTAATGGTTCTTGATGTCTCTGTAGAATCTGAGGTTGGTCATCTTCCTTTCCAAGTGCAAACTAATGGTTCTTATCAGCCTCTTGTAACTATTTAGTCTTTATGGTGCTACTAGACTATTTATTGTTTTTTAAGTCTTTCCTGTTACAGACTAATTAGGCTACCCCTCTGAAGCTTATCTACTCACTGTTTCTTTTTTCTCCCTCCCCCCCCTTTTCCTTATTTATTCTTGGATCTGGACTTCCAACACTTCAGTCATCTGAAGAAGTGGGTTGTGCCCACGAAAGCTCATGATACCATCTACGTGTTTTGTTAGTCTTTAAGGTGCTACTAGACTATTTGTTGTTTTATAAGTTTTTCCTGTTACAAACTAACTCGGCTACCCCTCTGAAGCTTTTGAAAATATTTGTGATAGTTATGAATAAAAGGTATTAGATGGCTAGCTCTTTTTCTAGTGCTAAGACAGTAAGCAGAAGCATTTTAGGAGACAATATTTTGTCTTGTAACATTTCTATTAATACAACTGATTTGGGAAAAAATACAGAATCATGGAAAGATTTGGAGACTTTCCACTTAGGGGTTGAAGTTGAGATGCTTTGAAGAGGTCAGGTAAGACATTCAAAGCTCTCAAGCCACATGTGTAACTGAGACTTGAGCATTCACAACTTCTTATAAATCAATCAGAATGCCTTGTATTTCTGACTTCTTGAGCACCCTCTTAAAACTTTTAATATTTCTAAAAGGTGGGGTTTAAGCATGAGCTACTCTGACACCAGTTCAATCTCTGTCCCACAGTCTGGGACATCTTCACAGAACTTAATGGTGGCTAACAGGGAGCATTTTGTCTGTTGGAACAGCACTATGTTTCTCAGAATCAGTAATATTCAACTGAAGTTTGATATCAATCTTCATTTACTCACCAATATCCACTGTGAGGATGCTGGAGGTGCTTCTTTATATCGCAGTTCATATTGCATAGGCTTTTTTGGTGCATCCCACGTAATAATTAATCTGTTTGATAACTGGTGCGCACTTATGGAGTTTATAACACATTTCTCTAAAATGAACAATGCAGACACCAAAAAAACCACACACACACACACACACACACACACACAGCAGAAAAGCAATGATAAATACAGCTTCTCTCCCTTCTATTTGTTCAGTACCAAATAAAATACCTCAATTTTCAAAATCCAGAAAGAATTCATGAGTGAAATTTTGCAGCATGAGACAAAGACCCAGTCTTGCCACATTTACTCAGTGAGGGCAACATCTTTCTCTGCAGGAAGTCGCATTTATTTCAGTGAGAACGTTTGGTATCTGATCCTATTCATAGTGAGCCTGAGCAGCAGAATCCTCAGACCAGAACGTCTGCAGCAATAGCAATAATGCTATTAAAAAAGACTGTCCTGAACTCTAATTGCTTTTGTATTTTATGGGTACGTCAGACATGTAATTTCAAGTACAATTTCTTTTTCTCTAAGAAATAGCTACACTTTGAACTGGGGATGTGATTCCCACTCTAGGGGAGGTACCTGAAATAGGACACTAAAAATAGAATGTAGTCACAGTAGTGCAAGTAGCAGGAAGGACTAGCTGCCCATACTACATAGCTAGCAGCTCTAACGGGCATAAACTCAGCACCTCCCACCGCTCTCATTGTCAGGGCCACAATCTATTTTTATACCCATGCTAGCTCTCATCAAGCTATCTGCCTGAGCTGAAAATTGCATTCCCAACTTAATCTAACTCATGTATGGTGGTCAGTAGGGCTGACAGCCACTGCAGGCCCCGGGACATGGTGTGGAAGGACCAGCTCTGTGCCTCCAGAAAGGGTGGGGTCTCAGGCAGAAGGGGCAGGGCCTCAGAGGCTGCATCTAGACTACAGGGTTTTCCCCACTACGTCCAAGGAACACATTTGCTCGTCCGCTTTTTTTCATGTAAGAGCAAATGCGCTCTTTCAGGGAGCCCTGTATTCCTTGTTTCACAAGGCATAAGGGCTCTGCCGAAAGAGGAGGCTTTTCACCATTTGGCCCCATCTAGACGGGGCCAAATGGCGGAAAAGTCTCTTCTGGAAAAAAAAAAGCTGAAAAAGTTATGCAAAATGCGTTTCGCATTTTATGTAGCTTTTCCCGCAAAAACCTTTCAGTCTAGACCTACAGGCAGTCAGCCAGGCAGTGGTGTGCCCTCCTCTCTAGCCCTCAGAGGTACGTGGAGTGGTAAAGCAGTACTCCAGCAGCAATTCAAAGGGTCCTGGGCCCCAACTGCTGCTGCTACTGTGGCAGCAGGGAGATCCAGACCTCTTTCAACCCGCAAGGCAATTGCCCCCTTTGCCTTCCCCCTTGGTGGACCTGAATGTGGGCATACTTTGTCTAATGGCCCCCAACAGAGGCTATAGTAGCAGCTGTGTAATGGTTCTGGTAGTGAGCACTTCTTTTCTCCTTCCCACCTCCAGTCCCATGTCTTCTAGAAGAGCCTATGACCAAAGTCACTCTCAGTCTTTGGGAAGCGCTTGAGGAGAAGTTCAATACTTGGATTTCATGGTGGATTGCGCTATGAATACCTAAATCAGAGGAATGGGACTAGACACCTCATTTGTAAGCTGATGCATCTTTTTTATTAATATAAAATTGTGTAATTTGAGTATGTGTCCACTGTATTGTAAACCCAGGTTTGTGGGATTCAGGCTTGGTTTCCATGTTTGCGAGCAAGCATACATACTGGGCCCAGGTCTGAGCTGGGCTAATGTGTCCCTACTGCACTGCACAGACTCTCTGTCTTGGGTCTGTGGCTTGGGCAAAATGGCAGGGCTTGGACCACAGTCACATTGGGATTTGGGCTTTGACCGGGCTCTAGAGCAGGGTCATGGGATCCATATGGTCCTAAGTGTTTGCTGATCCAAGTCTGACTGATTTGTATGTTGATGGAAGGGGGACTAAAAGCTCAAACCTGAGTCAGACTTGGGCTTACCCCAGTGGTTCAGTCTATGCTGCACACCCCACCCACACATAAGCCACTATAGTGAGACTTAGCACCTGTCTCTACAGACTTGGATAGGGACTACAACATTACAAATAGCAATATAAATGTTCCCACTGGGAGTCTGAAACTCTCCTGCAAGGGTGGTAGGTCTCCCAGCCTGAGAGAGAATGTATATGCTGCTATTTTTAAGCACTGTCGTGTGAGCACTGTGAGCCGGAGTCTGTGGCTCTGACCTCAGACCCACTGTGATGGCATGCCTTTTAGTGTAGATATACCCTTAGGGCACGTCTACACAGCAGGGCTGAATTCGAAATAAGCTATACAACTTGACCTACGCTAATTACGTAGCTTAAGCCGAAATAGCTTATTTCAAATTTGGGCCCATCTACATAGCACTTATTTCAAAATAGAGCACTCTTCCTCCAACTTCCCTTACTCCTCATGAAATTAGGTTTATAGAAGTCGGAGTAAAAAGCCCATTATTTTGCATTTATTTTGAAATAATGGGCTTGCTGCGTAGATGCGCAATACGTCCGTTATTTCAAAATAACGCTGCTGTGTAGACGTAACTTTAGTGTCCAAAGAAAAAGACTGAAACCTGGAAAAGAACTCATAACATGCAGAGATTTTAACTCAATCGATGTCCTTAAACACAGGCTGCTGAACCAGCCTCCTTTTCAGTAAGCCAGCAAACAAAACAAGAGCCAAATTTGTGTGTGTATTGATATTTTTCCAGATATTGCAAACAGTCAAGAAGTGACATCCTTCCCCCATTTACATCATTAGAATGGAGATTTCACCCCAGAGATCCAAATTATGATTTGATGGTAAGAAATGTATTACAATTTAGCAAATTAATCCAAACTTTAATAAAATTATGCTGTAATTTTAGCCCAATTATTGCATTTTAAATGCTATAGTATTACAAATATGAATACAAATATGAAGTATTAGAGGCACTGTACCTGCCTTGCTGATTAAAATGGAGATGTTCTTTGTTTTCACACAGCTCTCACTGGAATAATTTGATGATACCCAAATAGTTACAGTACGACTTATAAAAAGGTCTTTTCGTCCTATTGTAATAGATGTTGATGATATAGTTCTTGCAAAATGTTTCTGGATTTTATCCCTGGAGGCAAAAAGCATTAACATAAATGTTACTGAACTATAACTTATTAATGCAGCATTATGACAACTGGTGAATTTTGGGGGTAGTTAGAACACAATCTCAAAGGTTTAAACTTGTGTTAATTTTGGTAAAATGTATGGCCCCAAACGGTTAGTGGTGTTAATATGACTCTGTTGCTGTCCAAAATTAAATAATTTTAAATAAAGTTCAAGCTTGGAATTGTCACCTTGGCCTGAAAAACAGATTTTTAAAAATCTCTTAAACCTGCTATCCAGGATTCAAATGCTTTAACCTTTTTTGTATTTCCAACAAAGAATTAAATAAGGCTTGTATATTAAAATAAAATATTTTAATTTGTTCCCTTGCCCTTTAACTTCATAAAGATTTCCAAACATGTGGCTTTTCCTTTAAGATGGAATTAAAGATGGTGTCAATTGTCCTTTTTTGGGAAAGAGAACTTTAGTGCAGATTGACAACACTTGCTCCAGCCTCTGTTAACATCCAATCTCATTTTCTAGAAAACAAAACAAAAAAAATAACTGCATCGGAAAGGGGGACAGAAGAAAACTGCAAAGATAGAGAATGCAACTCCTGTCTTCAGTGCTGACTTTCCCTTGCAGTCTCACTGCTGAAAAAATACAGGCATGGCACACACTCAGCCACTGTGAGACGTGGCAAACTTGTAACAGCTGGGCCGTGTAGGACATTGCTTTTAATTTTCTCTTTGGTCTCGTTGCAGTGTTGGCTGGCTAAACAAGACTCCTATCCTTCTCCTTTTGCCTTCTATCTAATAAGAAAGAGTCAATAATACGGTAGAGAAGGAAAAGGGACTCCCAGGAGGCTGTGACGAAGTTTCATGGCCCAAATGCAGTTTGGAATTCAGCCAGAATTGGTGGCAGTATCAACTGCGTGTGGTTCTCTGGTCAGGACATCTCTCGAGAGTACGATGAAAAAGGGTTAGTCATGTCACAAGAGATCGCAGGGTACCAGGAAACAGTGGGTGGTCAAGCATAATGGAAAAGCTTACTCCTTCCTGTTTTGCTTTTTTTCATCTTTCTATCAGCCAGCATTTCTAGTTTACCTCCACCAAAATGGTCTTTTTGAAGACCCCAAAAAGTAGTAGTGGGCAGAATAGCTCATCCCTCATTTTTCTGTTAGGCCTCATTTTCAACACAGCAACTTGGTTTCATTAATTCCTGGTCCCACACTTTTTTTTTTTTTCATGATTACCAAATGTGACTTTAACACAATCCTTGTATTATATCAGTAGGTCTTTTTTTGTTGAGATTAAGCTAATCGGTCTACCACTTGTACCTTTCCCCCATCAACTCTTACTGTTAATTTATTGTGATACTGTATAAACTTTTATCCACTTTCCCTCAGTTAGGCTCTGGAGGCCCCAGTTATTACTGCAGTCCAATCCATTTGAACCAGACCAGTGAATGGAACACTGGTTACCAAGCAATTCTGTTTATATCCAAGTTCACATGTCTTTACACATTTGACATGTAACTTTTGTAGAATACGAATGTAAATACTATATTGCTAGCCTTTCACAGGGAATTCTTTTCATAGGGAATCTCAAAGTACTTTATGCTTACTTGAGGCTTTACAGTCAAAGTATCCCCATATCAATATTCCGTCTAATCTTTTCCATCCATGTGGGGAATACATTTCTATGTGCATCAAAAATGTGCACCACCAATAGAAACAACCTAGCTGTGGATGCTCTGCTAATCAATTGGGCGGCACTGGAATCTCTACTGAGCGGATGCATAAACACACGGCTACAGGGAACACTGCCCCACATGTATCTAAATCACATGGTTTCTCAGAGAAACCATTTTCCCCACTACCTTGTAAAGGTGAATCTTGTCAGATGCATAGAGACTAAGGCCTCCACAGGGACCTTTACTAATGTACAGATCAAACCTGCAAGATCCAGAGGCCTCTCAACTGCCACTGTCCTCACATTCAAACCCTCTCTTACACATCTGGTATAGGAATGATTTTCATGTGTTCTCTATGCTTCTCAGGAGGAGGGATGGAAAGGCAAGCTGTGCCATACTTACCGCAGCCAGCTCAGTGCCAGGTTAGTCCCCTGCAAAACCATCCCTACCCGTATGCAGAATACAAAGCTGCATAGGACACCACTGGGTCTTAATGTCCACCTCTTCTTGTCCCTGTTCTGTGGCTCTGCTTTCTCTGGGGTAGATCTAGTTAACTTAAAAAGTGAAAGCCTACCAGACCACTAGACTTTTTAGCAGACATTGGCTCTTTCACAGTTTCATTCAGGGGTAATTAAGCCATTTAACAGGCATTTGCCAACTCCAGGTATATACTGTCAGGCTAGAGAACCTTAGTTTAAAATTTGCTTTAAAAATAGTTTGAGTGTGTTGCTGAAGATTATAAAATTACATCTGTAATAAATCCTCCTCTCCCCCGCCCTCCCCCCCCCCCCCCGCTCCCTGGGCTGCTGTTCAGCTTAGAAGCACCAAAGTAACAGTACTGCGAAGGGCCCCATAAATCCTAAGGACATCCCTGGTCCCCTGGCATAATTAGAACAGTCTGAAGACTTCCCAAAACTGTATTGGCTGTCAATAGCTCTTATGAGCCATGAAGGTGCTCAGGGATTGTGTCCACCAAATCCCTTTTACTGTAGCCATAACTCCAGAGGCGGGAGCAGGGAGAGATGCTGGTACAAGAGCCTCTGTAGTGTCTCTGAACAACCCAATAATTGGCCTATGCTGGGAAAATCAAAGCAAGTGCAGTAGCTGCAGAACAGCTGAGGAATTGGCCCTTTTATCTGATAATCACAGTGTAGGAGAAATTGTGCAAATATGACATGTCGCCATGGCTGTGGAAAATGAGATTATAGTACATTGTTTGAAAAAGCTAAAAATTGCTTTATAATGTATATGCACAAGGAGGCAGACTTAACCTTATGGTTACACTTTTACTTTGGCATTTCATAGCTTCTGAGTGATTTTTGCCCCCGTCAAGGCTAATTCCCCACTCTGGCATGATGAATGCAGAAGTGGGGGCCCACAAAAGTAACCCCAAAACCTGATCTGTACAGGCTTTGGTACAAAAGCTCTCCCCAAACTCCGAATACCCGGATTTTGGGGAATCCTCTGCCACCATCAAGTGTTTTTGAACCCACAAACGGGGTGGACAGTTGAAACCAACCCCAGGGCACCCCAACCTCTCTAAAGAGCTTGAAAAGAAAAGAAAATACAAGTTAGTCTGTGATTGCTGTCCCCTCGTCAGAGGCATGCAGATCCCACAGACAGGTTTTCCAGGACACAGAAATGAACCAATACCAGGTTAATTAAAAAAAGAACTTTTATTATTAAAACAATACTACCGTTTCAAGCATAATGACTAGATGGAAAAAGTCACCAGTTAATATACTCATGGGTAACCCCCATAGGCTCAGGACTTAGTTGTAAAAGAGAGGAAAACCCATTTCTAACAGTACAGACATCAGATCCAAATTCCCAAAACAGAAAACAATAAAACCTGATGGATTTATCTAGACTTTACCCTACTTACACATTATGAAGAGTCTTTTTCTTGGAGAGAGACATGTCTTCTGTCTCCCTCAGTATCTAGAGCAAACTCGCCCAGAGACAATGGAGGGAAAACCCCAAAATTCCTTTCTCAGTTTGAAATACCTACCTGCATTTCTATTGGCTGAGCAGACACCTGGCTAGGTACAGGGACATAGTTAACCCCTTAGTCCCCAGCCTGCTGGCCAGCCTGCTGGCCATCCCTCACGGTTATGACACCCCCTTGTGCCTGAGCCTTAAGTTACTTAAACATTAGCTCTTAATAGAATTTCTTGGTGTTTAAACAAAAATTGGAGATAAAAAGATAAGCACTCTGGGAACTTCCTTTCTCATACCCTGCTAAAAAGTTTATGCATCCTTTCCTGAAGGCAGGAAACTTTGTGTAGCTAAGGCCATGGTGTCCAAAACACTAGCCACATGTGGCTATTTGGCCAGCTGAGTGTGGCTAGTTGTCTCACAAAACTATTTACATTTTCAGAATAATGTGGCTAGCTTGCTATAGCAATAGCCACTATAGTGGCTACTGTTTCAGAACGGATTGGATACCATGGAGCTAAAGTGTGCAGTCTCAACCCTGTTTTTAAAATGGAATATTTACTTTACTGCTAGTGACATTACTTACCCACCAGATTTTTAGAACTCAATGTGTAGCCAAAATACAATATTTAATACTTGAAAAACATTTAAAGGTTTTCTCCCCCATCTTCTAAGTCAGCTTAGCTGCAGATCAGCAGTTAATGTTTCAAAGCATGATTTTTGGAGTGTATAGCTAGAGCATCTGGGTAAGGTTTTTCTTTTAGCTATCATGAAGGACAAGATTAATCACATACAGTACTCTTGCTAACTTTTTTTTTATTACAGAAAGCAATCAAGTCCTCATCTTGGCTTAAGCAAATTCCCTTTTTTAAAACCCAGTAAAAAGAAGAAAATGTGTTCTTGTTAAGAGTACTGGACTAGAATTGGGAGACTTTGGATCAAATTCTATCTCTGCTACAGTCTTTCAGTATCTTGGTTCTCAGTCTTCTGTTTGTATACTATATCTCTTCCTTCTGCCCTTTTTCTGCCTTCTCTGTTCAGAATGTAAGCTCCTTGGGACAGGATCTCTCTCTTGCTGTGTTTAAGTGCATAATAGGGCCTAATGATAATCAGGCTGGGGTCGCTAGACCCTCATCTATACTAGGGAGCTATTTTGAAATAATTCCCATTATTTTCAAAATAACATGTGGAGTGTCCATACTACCACGCCCGTTATTTTGAAACAATAACCTGCTTTCCACAAGGAATAACGCCTATTTCAGAAGAATGGTAGTGTGGATGCTCCACTGTTGCTATTTCTAAATAACTACTCCCCAGGATCAAAGTAATTACTTGCCAGTGCTTCCTGGGGCTCTACATCAAGGTAGTGCATCCACATGAAGGGAGCCTGCCTCGGACAAGTTTTGAGGCTTCCCTGTAGTGTGGGCATGCTATTTTGAAATAGTTATTTTCAAATAACTACAGAAATAACTCATTTTGAAATAATAATTACCTAATGTAGACATGCCCGAGGAGCCATTGGAACACTCACATATGCTGTATATAGAACCACACCCATTCAGCATGGAGTGAGGCAAATGACTGGCAAGACCTGTCTGCCCTGCACAGTAAAGTTGGAGTGGAATTAGGGCATCCTCCATGATGGTGGTTCCACCAGCCATTCTCCACAGAGTAGGAGAAAGCAGGAGTCAGTGGGGAGCACTGCAACTGCTGTGCACTTCCATTGCCATTCTGGCCTGCGAGAGATTATTCTCTTGCTTTCTGGCCCCAGAGGGACCAGGGGAATTTCCCAGCGCACAACCACTTACTCAGCATTACGATATGCTCCTAACCACAGCTCTTGTTGATGGAAACAGCAAATGTTATATGTGTTAGCCCACATCTGAGCTTATGGCTTTTCAAAGGATCTTGCATTTTAATGCCTTATTCTATCCTCCTGAGCCTACTCAAATACAACTTAAAAATCACAGCAGATCCTACATGCATGAGAGGAAAACCCTTCCACAATACAAGAACAGTATATTAGCAAGAGAAGAATCCGATTCATGATTATCCTCATTGCATCTATGACCAAATGTTTTATGCAGATAGACTTGATTTCCTCTGCCTCAGGTTCACTGGTTTTATTTTCCAAGTGAATGAACAAGTTGAGCGTAACCACAGCTTCATTCTACCTGCTAAGGTCAATTACCAAACTGACAAAATAATTACTTCAGCTTCTGCTCCTCCTAAGCATCCATTTGTACATGTGGTAAGATTTAAAGAAGCACTGCTTAATATGCTTACTTGCTGTTTTACAGTTTAAAATACTTAACATGTCACACCTTTATACTGGTGTTAAAGTGATATGCTTGACAGTATGTCTAAAACTTCAAGCAGATATAGTGAAGGACTAGAAGTGCACACAGTTTCTCTAGAATAGGATAGAAAGAAGAAACCATTGCTACCTAGATTGCTGTGCTTAGCAGTTCCTCCAGTTACTAGGAACCTCTCTATAATTTTTACTGTGATGTTCTAATACCACATCACATCTGAGAGAGCTAATTTCCCCTCCTCCCAGATATAGCTACCAGCTTGTATTCCTGCTATTTTTGTAACATGGACAAGTTGTCCAGAAAGGAGGCAGAACCTTTGCAAGGGGCAGGAAACTCATTGATTTGTCCCCAACAAGGAAGGGTTTGTCACCCACCTTCCCCTGGGGAACTAGAAGAGCTAAATTAAATACTAGTATGGTGGAGTCAATAGGAAATGCAGAAAGAGATACATAAACCAGTGGAGGCCAGAGCCCTCTGTACAGATAGCGTATGTGCTTCTGCACTCCCTGCTAAATCAGCTGCTTTGAATCTCTTTCATCCTCCACATCAGTTTCTCCCATCTGTTTCTAAAATGCAGTTCCTACTGAAGTCCATGGGTACTGCATATGAATACAAAATCTGAGGGAAGACTTTGACCTTCAGTGTTTAACTGTCTAGAATCTGATTGCTTCTTTGCTTCTCCCATTAAAAGTCAGAACACAAAGAATCCCACCAAGCAACAATGAAAGTCTTCATCTTTCAAACTTACCACTTTAAAATTATTGTATAATTAGTAGTTTGGAGAGCACTGGGGACAGGCAACCAGGAGCAAAATAGACTTATTTTTCTTTCTGTGTAGCAAGTCAATTCATCATGCCAATCTGTAAAAATGAAAGCAAACTAAATGAAAGCAATCTCAGTCACACTGTATAGTGAAGGCATATTTTTAACATCTATTTATATTACCTCATTAACAAGAGCAAGGCAATCCTCAAAATTAAAAAGGCAACAAGTTTAAAATTGGATATGCCTTCTTAATTAACCAGTGAGACATCCTGTCAAAAAGATAGATATAGCCGCTTTGACTAAACACTGTGCAATTATGACTATAATCAGGAATTACTTAAAGCCCAACCACTTTAGTTTAGGGCTTGTCTATACAACAAGAAGCATCAGAAGGGTGCCAGTATATTTGTAAATACACTTCTGTGCTATGTTCTAACTGCCCCTGCTAGTATATTCTGAAATGGACCTAAGTCTCAGAGGGGTAGCCGTGTTAGTCTATAACTAAAAAACCTTCAACAACAATGGTCCTGTAGCACCTTAGAAACTAACAAAAATATATAAATAGTATCATGAGCTTTTGTGAGCACAACCCACTTCTTGAAATGGCTTGTGCCCATGAAAGCCCATGATACTATTTATATATTTTTGTTGGTCTCTAAGGTGCTACAGGACTTGAAATGTACCTAGTTCATATTTATATAGATGGGTTTGAAATGAACTACATCACACACTGGGTACATTTTAGAGATGTTGCAGGGGGCTGTATGCTGAGACAAGTGGACAGCTAGGCTGAGAGCTTTCTAATGAGTCTCTAGCATGCTATTCTGATGCCCTAATCCCTTAACAAGGCTGTGGAGCTGTCTCCTTGGGAGCAGGGGTTTAAAAAGCCACTCCTAAGTGACCACCAGTAGCAAACTGGGGAGTTATGTGAGGAAGTTCCTAGAGCAGCGGTGGGCAAGCTGTGGCCTGCAGGCCCTATGCAGGCCATTGGGATCCTGTATGTGGCCCACAAGACATTTTCTTTACTGTTTCTCGAGAGAAGGATTGCCCAATTACACAGACAGAAATCAGCAGTGTTTGTTTCCTACCAGTATTACTAAAGTGACACACATGTAAAGCAACAGCATGGGAAGTGAGGTGTATGCTGAATGCACACAATATTGACGGTGAGAGCTGTGCGCTCCCTCTGCATCCAATTTAAGTGCTGCTGCAGTGCAATCAGCAAACCCCACAAATTCTAGGCACACCACTGCAGTTAACAAAACTATTCTATCCTGGGAGACCTTTTTGGTTACAGCAATCTTGAGGCCCACTGAGATGGAAGGCCACTCCTGGGGCCCACTCACAAGTCTAGATTGCTCTTGCTGTCTGTGACGGGGTGGCTTCCGCGCCCCACACGACCGAGGCGCTGTCCCCGGTGTGCTGGGGAGAAGCGGCGGCCCCGCGCTGGCTCCGGCCCTACGCGGCTTGCTCCGCCGCGCTCAAGGGAGGGGCCCGGGGTGCGAACGGGCCGGGAGCGCCTGAGCTCACAGGGCCCTGGGAGGCAGCGCATGCGCAGAGCTCTCGGCGGCTCCAGCCCGAGCTGAAGGGGCCGAGAGCCAGGGAGGGGGAGTGGCCGGAGGAACGGACGCAGGCCCCTCCCCTGGTGCGCCGGACGTCACAGTGGCAGGACGCTCAAAAGGAGTGCCGTCGCCAGTGCAGGAGGAGGAGGAAGAGCCGGGGTGCACCAAGCGGAGGAGCACAGAGGAGAGGCGTGCGGAGGAGACGGCGGGAGCAGCCCGGCGGGAGGCCTCACGGGGGCTGCAGGAGCTGCCCCTACGGGGGCCACTGGACAAGACCGCCACCGCGGCTCAGCGGGGGAGGTAGGAAGCGACCCAGGGCAGGGTATTAAGCCCCGGGGGTTGGTGTGTTTTGGGGCGGATTCTTCCCCCCACCAACCAGAACTGGGGTGCGGTCCCCAGTCCTTAGGGCCCTGGGTCGGGGCTCAGAGTGGGGGTGGGCCTGAGCCCCCCTACCTCATGTCGCCAGCCCGCCAACGCACTGGAGGAGAGGACGCTAGGAGAGGACCACCCCTGCTGTACTCGGGGCAGGGCGGGTGATGCGGAGCATGCAGCGTGGGGTTTGCTCGCGGGACCGACAGCAGGGCGTGGGCTCGCGGGCCCCAGGTGGGGCACGCCCACGCATCCCATAACACGGTCCTAAAGCAATTCCTTCTAAGTCTACCTCTCATGCAGACAGTGCCCTGGGATTGATCAGGCATCTGTATCGAGGATCAGGAATCTGCAAAATACTAGTGTTTCAAACAGCACCATTGTCCACGTTCCGGCATCTTTAACAAGAGAGATTCAGAATGCTCAATAGCTAATGTGGCAAAGAGTTCATAGAGTGCTACATCTCTGAGATGGATACCCCACATGGGACAGAGTGAGCTTAGTGGCAGGAAGAGGAGCCTGAGCGATTTGGAAGCATACTCGAAAACTTCTGGAAAAAACACAGAAAGGAAAAGAAAAATCAAACCATCTTCTACACCTAACAAACATTCTCTAAATGCAAGTCATAAACAAACTCTGCAGGAGTGAAAATAATATAGGCAGCATCCAGCAGCAGAGGGAACTACTTAGTTTATTGCATGGAATGCAACATATACAATTACCTGCCTTGTGAGCAGATGGTACACGTTGTTTTCAGTGCAAGCAACTTATGGCCCTGAGAGACTGAACAGGGGCTCTTAAGCCTGGAGTGGCTGAACTGTAGGCTGTTAGGTAAGAATAAAGTCTAGAATTCCTAGAGTAGCATTCTCTGAAATGCTTCTAGTTCCAAGCATAGGGCCAGGAAAACAAGCAGAACTGCATGAGATGATGGCATAGGAAGAAGGGACTTAGGTTTATTAGGAACTGGTGTGGCTTCTAGGAAAAGAGGAGCCTACAGAAAGGATGAGCTCTCCCTAAACCAAAACAGAACCAGATTGCTGGCATAAAATTAAAAAGACTATAGAAGTTTTTTTTTTAAAATTAAGGGATGGGGGAATGCCAAAAGTCTGAAGGAGAACATGGTTTAGCCAGAGGGATGAATTTGTATTAAAAGGGAACTCTATATCCTAGTAAAGAGAATAGGAGAGAAGTAGGTCAGGTACAGGTAGGACCTACAGCACTATATAGTTTGTTCTATGTTGTAACTGAAACTGTATGTGAAAACATCCAAAATAATTATAATGAATTTAAATTGGAATTCCATTATTGTTTAACAGTGTGATTAATACTGATTGTGACTCATCATTTGACTGCCCTACTACAAAGGCAGAAAGTGCAATAATAAAAGAATTTCAATCATCTTCAGTGATCAGGATGCAGAGAAAAACTTTCCAGACCCACTAAAGGATTGCTTTTTGGAGCAACTAGTCCTGGAACACCCCAGGGGAGTGGCAATTTTTGATTTTGTCATAAGCAAGAAGTGAATCTAGCTGAATTGTTTGGTAATAGCAACCATAATGTAATTAAATATAAACATCCTTGTAGGGGGAAAAATGCCAGACACCCACCATAGTAACACTGAACTTCAAAAAGGGAATTATACAAATATGAGGAAGCTAGTAAAATATAAATTAAAAGAATCAGTTATGAGGAAGAAATGCTTGTAAACTACATGGAGACTATTTAAAAACACCATAAGAGGCTCAAACTCAGTGTATACCCCAAACAGAAAAAGGAGCAAGAGGAACAAAAAATGCCACCCTGACTCTACAGGAGAATAGAAGAGGTAATTAGAGGCAAAAAAGCATCTTTCCAAAAGCAAATCAGTCCCACTGAGGAAGAGTCAAAGGAGCACAAGCTCTGGCAAACGTAAAAGTATAATAAAGGAGAACTATGGGGAGGTGCCCTCTCCGGGGGTAGGCAGCCCCAGCTCTCCCCTGGGCCCCCTACAAGGACCAGGCCGAGGCATGGCAGCTCTGACCTGTCCCGGCTCTCCCTATCTCCAGCTGGTGGGAGTGGGGGTGGTTGGGCCAGACCCAGGCCGGGGCTGGCCCGGCTCTCTCTCTCTCTCTCTCTCTCTCTCTGGTCACCAGGGGGCAGGTTGGCCTGGCCCTCTCCCTCTGGCAGGGAGGGGTAAGGGAGCACAGTGCCCAGCCCTCTCCTTCCGGCTGCGCGGGGCGAGGCTGTGCAGCTCCCATGTGCCACTTCTCTCCGTCTAAGCTCCGGCAGCTCCAATGCACCCCTTTCCAAGCCCCCACAGCTCCCATGAGCCCCCCAAGGCTTCCACACACACACACCCTCCCACCTAGGCTCTGCGAGGCTCTGTAGCTTCAACGCATACCCCTGAGGCTCCCTTCAGTGCTGCTGCTGCTCCGGAGCCATGGGTTGCCGATCCCTAGGAGGCATGGCAGCTGAGGGAGGAGGGGCTGTGGGATGCAGAGTGAGGTGATGACATCACTCTGTCCCTCAGGAAACTTTTTTTTAAAAATTCTTATAGATAGGTAAGAGAGCTTTTTGTGTATTTAGCTAGTTCTTCAAATTCTAAGTGCAAAAAGCTCAAGTATATCAAAAGCAGAAAGCCTGACAAATAATTAGTGGGGCAACTGAACAGTCAAGCTGTTAAATGAGCACTGAATGAAGACAATGTCTTGGCAGAGAAGCTAAATGAATTCTTTGCATTGGTCCTCACTGAAGAGGATAGGGGGAAATACCCGTACCTTTCATATTTCAGATCTGAGGAACTGTCCTAGATGAATGTGTCAGTAGTCTTTTGAACAAATTAAGCAGTATAATTCACCAGGACAAGATGGTATTCACTCAAGAGTTGTCAAGGAACTCAACTATGAAAATGCAGAACTTCACACCTGAGTATGTAATGTACAAACAGACCTGCATTAGTGGGGAAAGGGATTAGGTGAGCCAACAGGCCTTTTCCCATCTCTAATGCCTATGATTCCAAGTTGCTCATTGAAGTGTAATCACCAGAAAATGGAAGGCATTTTTGTAAAGCCACAAGTACAAAGAGTGAGAGCTCCACTTCTAGAAGTGCTCCTTCACCTTGAACACTATGGCAACCTCTTCCCTGGCGCAACACAGGCCCCATATGCAACCAGGGAATTTTGTCTGGTGGCTTAAGGAGAAAGAACTACTCTCTGCCCTGCAATGGTAATAGATAGCTGCATTTAAATTAATGCAGCATTAATTCAAACTCTACAGAAGCCCTTCTCTTGGGTAGGGATGCAGGAGTGGAGTGGGGGGAAGGGATTTATTCACCTGCAGCGTGCTTGACCATTGCTGGCATTTGTCCATCTGCCAAACAGCATGGAGAGACTGGCTGGAGAATTGAAGTTTCCTTTCCCTTTCTTCAGGGCCACAGGAATTAAAGGCTGTACTCCCTAAGTGCCACTAAGTGGCACTAAAATGCCTAACTGAAGGAACAGGTGCCAGAGAACATTACAAAGTCAAATTCATGGAGTTTTCTAGCTCCCTGTTCCTTCCCACAAGTTTCTCAAAATGAGGGGATGATCCTGAAATTGAAGACAGTCCTTTTGTAGAAAGAGTTTTCTAAACTACAGTGATAGAAATGTAGCCGTGTTAGTCTGGTGTAGCTGAAACAAAAAACAGGACGATGTAGCACTTTAAAGACTAACAAGATGGTTTATTAAGTGATGAGCTTTCGTGGGCCAGACCCACTTCCTCAGATCAAATAGTGGAAGAAAATTGTCACAACCATATATACCAAAGGATACAATTAAAAAAAATGAACACATATGAAAAGGACAAATCAAATTTCAGAACAGAAGGGGGATGGGGGGGGGAGGTAAATGTCTGTGAGCTAATGATATTAGAGGTGATAATTGGGGAAGCTATCTTTGTAATGGGTGAGATAATTAGAGTCTTTATTTCAAACCTAGATGTAAAGTGTCGAGTTTAAGCATGAATGACAGTTCAGAGGATTCTCTTTCAAGTGTAGTCTTAAAAGGCCTTTGAAGCAGGATGCAGGTAATCAAGTCATTGAGACAATGTCCTTTCTGGCTGAAATGGCAAGAAACTGTTTTTTCCTTGTGATCCTGTCTAATATCTGTTTTGTGGGCATTGATCCTTTGGTGAAGTGTCTGAGACGTTTGTCCAATGTACATAGCAGACGGACACTTTCGGCACATGATAGCATAAATTATATTTCTGGATGCGCAAGAATATGTGTTCTTGATCTTATAACTCACTTGGTTACGTACAATAATGGTATCAGCAGAGTGAATATGTGGACAAAGCTGGCAACGGGGTTTGTTGCAAGGGAAGGTACCAGGGTTGGTATTAGTGTGGTATGTCCTGTGGTTGTTGGTAAGAATCATCTTGAGGTTAGGTGGTTGTCTATAGAAGACTATGGGTCTGTCTCCCAGAGCCTCTCGGAGTGTAGTATCCTGTTCCAGTATAGGCTGTAGTTGATTGATAATGTGTTGGACAGGTTTGAGTTGGGGGTTGTAGGTGATGACAAGTGGTGTTCTATTGTTGGTTTTCTTGGGTCTGTCTTGAAGTAGATGGTTTCTAGGTATTCGTCTGGCTCTTTCAATTTGCTTTTTTATTTCTCCGGGTGGGTAGTTGAGGTTTATAAATGCTTGGTAGAGATCCTGAAGTTTCTGGTCTCTGTCAGTGGGATTAGAGCAGATGCAGTTGTATTCGAAGGGCTTGGCTATAGACGATGGATCGTATGGTGCGTTCTGGATGGGAGCTGGAAGCATGTAGGTAACTGTATGAGTCAGTGGGTTTTCTGTAGAGAGTGGTGTCTAATTTTCCATTGCTGATTTGTACTGTGGTGTCCAGGAAATGGATCTCTCGTGTAGAATGGTCCAGGCTGAGATTGATGGTGGGGTGTAGGTTGTTAAAATCTCTGTGGAATGTCTCCAGTGTTTCTTGGCCATGCGTCCAGATCATAAAGATGTCATCGATGTAGCGTAAGTAGAGAAGGGGTAAAAGGGGACGGGAGCTGAGGAAACGTTGTTCTAGTGTCCGTCTGCTATGTACATTGGACAAACGTCTCAGACACTTCCCCAAAGGATCAATGCCCACAAAACAGATATTAGACAGGATCACAAAGAAAAAACAGTTTCTTGCCATTTCAACCAGAAAGGACATTGTCTCAACGACTTGATTATCTGCATCCTGCTTCAAAGGCCTTTTAAGACTACACTTGAAAGAGAATCCTCTGAACTGTCATTCATGCTTAAATTCGACACTTTACATCTAGGTTTGAAATAAAGACTCTAATTATCTCACCCTTTACAAAGATAGCTTCCCCAATTATCACCTCTAATATCATTAGCTCACAGACATTTACCTCCCCCACCATCCCCCTTCTGTTCTGAAATTTGATTTGTCCTTTTCATATGTGTTCATTTTTTTAAATTGTATCCTTTGGTATATATGGTTGTGACAATTTTCTTCCACTATTTGATCTGAGGAAGTGGGCCTGGCCCACGAAAGCTCATCGCTTAATAAACCATCTTGTTAGTCTTTAAAGTGCTACATCGTCCTGTTTTTTGTCTAAACTACAGTGATGTGTCTCTTCTCTGTGCAGAAGAGCAAAGAACTGATTCTTCTTCCATTTACTCCACTACAAATCAGAGTGCAACACTACTGATGGCAATTGTGTTCTACAGACCGATTCTACTTACCTTCTGTGCCTAACTTCCAAGTAATAAAATGTCTCAGGCAGGGTATTTTTTAAAAAATCTGTACAAATGAGTAAGTTAGATTTGTTTAAGGGGGATTTGACGACACTTATCAGGAAAACAGAACTGAAGTTACATCATTTTATAAATATTCTACATTTCAAGATCCTTATCTTCTTCTCTAGAGATGGCACATTTACATTTTATTTCTGTGTCTGTTTATAAACTAGGGAATGGTACTGAAGAACATAATTTGCTATTTTTTTATGAATTCACAGTTCATACACTGAAAAGAAAAAAAGACTAAAATTTCTAATACTTAAGATTTCTGAAATATTGCTGTAAACACTACTGACTAAAAAAGTTTTTTAAAAATACTGTCAGTATTTGAGAATTCACATCACACAGTATAAAAACACTAAATATAGTTTAGTTTTTTTTGGAGAAAAAATCATTTTGGGCCAAGACTATGGTAGTATTATTTATTAACTGGTCAGTATACTGGATGAAATGTCCGCTTTTTACTTATGTACTGTAGTCCTAGTTAACCTATTATCTTGAACTATAAATCATCATCATTGAAAAATAACTTCAAAAATATCTGATTCAGTAATATCTTCCAACTTTGGTCTCTTGCCTAATATTACACAGTAACATGATGTATTACAATAAACTCCTACCATTTGAAGGTATGATCCAGTATTCCTTGTAGAATGGACGTTTTGGGCACACAAGGAATGCAGGGATTGGGCCATTGCTGTGTCAGTTATCAAAATCCCCATGTTTTCTTTAGCTGATTGGCATTAGCTTCAAGGTTTAATAATGAGTGAACTATTAATATGAAGACAAGAGGGGTAGTTGTCCAATGTTTCCATCAAGTCACTAGAAATCAGAACTCCTACACATCTCAGCTCCTGATTTCATAGGCTACCTAATATACAAGTCATTTTGGCCTATATTTTCAGAAGTGTCCATTAATCTTGCATGTTCAGATACCTAGGTATCAGTTGGATAAATAAGTCACTGAAGCATCCCAAATCAATATCCATTTTGAAAAACTTTGGTCTTAAGTTTTCCAGTTTTTCCTTTTTCAGCTATACAATGGTGATAAACAATGCTTAGCTACCTCACAGTGCTGTCTGCGAATAATCTCATTAACCATTTGGAAAGTGCTTTGAGATCATCGGAAGAAAGATGTTTTAAAAATAAGAGTTGAGCAAAAGTATTCTGCAAATATTCACTTGATTGTTTTAGAAGTTATTTTAAATGACAGTAAAATAAAATGTAATCATTGAAATTCTGGATTGGGACTCAGAACAACTGCTGATTCCTCAGGTTGTCTGGATTTATATTGTTTATATCCTTAAAGCTCTTCATTGCATTAAGCAGACCATAGGCAATCAAAGCCTTCATGTAGTCATGTTACCTCATTCTGATACCTGTAAGTGGTTTTCTAATGCAAAGGAAGTGTGCTGATATTGAGAATTCATGAAGATGTGAGGGTGGTGCAGTCCATATCTTACATAAAATAAAAAGATAATATCCAAAACATTAGGTGATTGAAAAAGCCAAGGTTGGCCTACTTCTCGCACCTATGAACAGAGGACAGTTGGCTGTTCATCCCTCCCAGCACAGGGAGTTAACATTGCAGTGCATGTTCTGCATTTCCAACTCAGCAAGCAGAGTTCCGTAATGGAATCTGTGTGCAAAGAATGCAGCAATATTAGCTAGTCCTTAAGGTAATTTAAAGGAGCATGCAGTATGTTCCAATTTTTAAGCAGAATAAACAATTTATTGTTAAAATAAGTGTGGAAGTTTCATAGTTCTATAACATACAGTTCAGTCAAAAGCAGTAAGTCTCTCTTACCAGAGAGAAGCAGGGCTAACGGATGTAAAGGAGGACTTAAAAAAGGTCACAATATTAGATACTCAGGAGATCCAGCTATTTACCTCTTTGCACTGTGAAAACTGACTCTTTATTCCTACCTTTGTTTCCTGTTTTTTAAATCAGTTACTGATCCATGACAGGACATTTTTTCTTATTCCATGACTGCTTACTTCACGTAAGAGTCTTTTGAGGACGTTGTTGAAGGCTTTCTGAAAGTCCAGTTATACTATATCCACTAGATGACACTTGCCCACGTTTGTTGACTCCATCAAATAATTCTAATAGATTGGTGAGGTGTGATTTCCCTTCACAAAATCCATGTTTTCTCCTTCCCCCTCCCATGCTGTGTTTATCGAGTTGTCTGATGATTTTGTTCTTTACTATTGTTTCAGTCTATTTGCCTGGTACTAAAGATAGGTTTACCATCCTGTAATTGCCAGGATCACACTTGGTGCCTTTAAAAAATGATGTTACATTAAATACCCTCCACTCATTGGATACTTTGCTTAGAAACCATATTGCTTATGAATATGAATGTAACCTGTGGAATGCGTGTGAGGTGTGAATGAGAAATACCCAACCAAAAAGACAGTTTAGGATCCATGATCTTTTAAGGCAGACTGTGACGGGTTGTAGTGAAGGAGTTAACCAGGCTTGCTGTGCTGGGAAGGCCCCTTCCCTGCAGCCCTGTTGGGCATACTCCAGCTGCAGGGTCAGTATAAAGGCCAGTGGAGCAGCTCAGTTGGGGCTGACCACTGAAGGGGAAGGAGCTCCTGCCAGAGCTGAGGTGCAAAAGCCCTGCGGAATCAGCAGGAGTCACAGCCGCTGCAGCTGCCGCCAGAGCCCCCATACCAGCCGGAGCCACAGCCACTGCAGCCACCCCCGTAGCCACTGCGCCTGCCATGAGCTACTGCCAGAGCTGTGGTGCCAACTGTTACGGTGCTGGCGCCAGCCACAGCCGTCCCAGTCACCGACGCCGTGCCAAGCATAGCCACTGGCGCATTCACCAGCCAAGATGGGGACGGGGCTAGTCAGCAGGTGAGGGTAGGAAGCAGCCCAGGGCTGGGGGAAGGAGCTAACCCGGAGAGCTTGGTGTGCTTCGGGGACAACTCTTCGCTGAGACAGTGGTGGGAGCCACCCACCACTTATAGGGCCCTGGGCTGGGGCCTGGTGAAGAGGGAGGGCCTGGGCCCCCCTATTCTCCTATCCTGACACCCCAGAGAGGGGAGCTATTTGGGAGCAATACAGACTCGGCCACTAGGCCACCTTAACCCCCAGCCACAGGGCAGTACAGACTAAGGTGCTGGGCCATATTGACCCTCCGACAAGAGGGCAGTATAGATTAGGCCGCTGGCCCATACTGACCCCCAGCCAAGGGGCAGTATAGACTCGGCCGCTAGGCCGCATTTAGCGCAGACAAAAGGCAATATGGAGTCGGCTGCTAGGCCACATTTACCCCCTCCCCCCAGACGGGGCAGTACGTACTTGGCCGATAGGTCGCATTTAGCCTCAGACAGGGGGCAATACAGATTCGGACGCTAGGCCACATTGACCTCCACCAGCCAGGGGGCTGTATGGACTAGGCCACTAGGCCGTATTTCCCCCTCCTAAAGGGGCACGGGGCGCATGGCCCCATGACACAGACAAAGACCCTGAAAGCAGATAAATTAACTGAGAAGTGACCAGAAAATCTCTTTCCCTCTTGGACAAGATGTAACATCACAGCAGAAACCTGGGACCAGCCTGGGAGTGGTAAACCCTCCTGCAGATCCGAAGGGGTCTCCCAAGGAACATCATGGTCTAGTCTCCAGGAAGCTGACACCTGGCCAGCACTCCAGCAACCAGCGAAATCAAAAGTAATGTACACTGCACTTGCAGTCTGCCTCCAAACTGCCAGCACGAATATGATATATGTGTGTGAATATCACTTTACTCTTAAGAAACTGTACCAATAAACAACCCTAAATATGAGTCAACAGTGTGATGCTGTTGCAAAAAAAGCGAACATGATTCTGCGATGCATTAACAGGTGTGATGTGAGCAAGACACGAGAAGTCATTCTTCCGCTCTACTCTGCACTGGTTAGGCCTTGGTTGGAGTATTGTGTCCAGTTCTGGGCACCGCATTTCAACAAAGATGTGGAGAAATTGGAGAGGGTCCAGAGAAGAGCAACAAGAATGATTAAAGGTCTAGAGAACATGACCTATGAAGGAAGGCTGAAAGAATTGGGTTTGTTTAGTTTGGAAAAGAGAAGATTGAGGGGGGACATGATAGCAGTTTTCAGGTATCTAAAAGGGTGTCATAAGGAGGAGGGAGAAAACTTATTCATCTTGGCCTCTGAGGATAGAACAAGAAGCAATGGGCTTAAACTGCAGCAAGGGAGGTTTAGGTTTGACGTTAGGAAAAAGTTCCTAACTGTCAGGGTGGTTAAACACTGGAATAAATTGCCCAGGGAGGTTGTGGAATCTCCATCTGTGGAGATATTTAAGAGTAGGTTAGATAAATGTCTATCAGGGATGGTCTAGACAGTACTTGGTCCTGCCATGAGGGCAAGGGACTGGACTCAATGACCTCTCAAGGTCCCTTCCAGTCCTAGTATTCTATGATTCTGTGATAACCCTAAAAGCAATACTGCTCTAGCTCACCCTTTGACCAGGTTTGTTCCTCAGCACACCTGAGGAAGTGCAACAAACATGGCTCCAGAGAGCTCTCAATTCTCCCTCTCTCCCCCCTCCCCCCCGGCCCATCCTCTCTGCTACCTCTTTCTCAATCACTGTGGTCACTCAAGCTCATAACCTGGCTGTTGTCTTCAGCTTGGACTGTTTGCATGGATAGCTTGTATCCATACAGTGGCAATTCTCAGTTGTCTTACATCGTCTATGTCAATGACATGAGTGAATCGGTTTTTCCCTAGGTCTGCAAACATAAAAAGTTAAGCTTTCCACGTAAAGTCTGCTCATAACTCATGCAATCAATGAACAAATTCAATGGGCTACCAATGAATAAAGGTTCATACGCTGAACATCAGATGCTACTTTTCAGACATCCTTGTCCAATGCAGATTTGAATTGCAGCCAAAATCTTTACACTAATGAATACTTCAAACCCAAAGTGATTACCCAATCATTTCAACTGTGAGATTTCCTTCAGCAGTGGGGCTCATCTTTGCATTTAACTGGGTGCTGCATAAAAAGAGTTGTTTACCTGGAAGTTGCTTGCAAAATAGAAGATTGGAATTCAAGCAATCAGAAGAATCTGGAAGGTAACAGGATAAAATTGACAGTAAGAATGTAAAACAACCAAGGGAAGAATAAATGGGTTGAAGTTCTCTCTTAAAAAAAAAAAAAAAGCAAGCTTTTTTGAATCATAGACTCATAGAACCATAGAGCTGAAAGAGACCTCAGGAGGTCATCAAGTCCAGCCCTCTGCTGTAGGCAGGACCAATCCCAATTAAGAGATTATTTGCATAATCTCTCCTGCCATGAGATAATACAGATAATTCTTAGGACAGGGGATGACCTGGTTTAAATTTATCTTTTTTTTTAAACTCTTTACAAATAATATGAAATGAATGAAAACTCACCTGTTGTGAGCAAGGCCATAGACATAAGCAATAAGACTTTCATCTTCTCCTTTAAAAAGAAGCATAATTGTTATGATGGACATCACTCCATTTTTAGCTGTAACTCTAAACTGTTCATTCACTCCACTACTAACGCTAGAATCCAGCAAACATTAGTGACTCTCTCATGTTGCTCATTGGCAATACACTGGATTGTAAGAGATACCCAGGTTCAAAATCAGGTATATCCGTATATTTGTTTTATCCAAAGCAGAGGCATTCGTCCTTGGTATGTGGAAGAAATAAGACTGGGATTGTCCAAAAGACGTAAGGGAATTAGATGTTCAATTCAATTGAATTTAAATAGGAATTGGGCATCTAGCTCTTCAAAATACTATCCCAAATTTTTAGGCAAACTTAAGATCAAATATTTCATCAGAGATGGATGCTTAATACTGCACTGATGACCACAGCATACAGCCTTGCAAAAAAAAGCGGAAGAGCAAACGCATTCCTTGGATGCGGTGGAGTTTTTCCAGGATACCTCCAGTATCCCGGAAACCCCGTCAGTGTAGACGTACCCTTACTCCTGAACACCATTTTCCAACTTCAAATTTCTGAATTCTTCCATCTTTGCCTATTCTGGGCTGCCTGTGTGGCATTGCTGAGCATTGTGGGTGGGGTCCATTCTGTCTGACAGCAATCCAAAAATGGAGGTAACCCACTCAGAAAGAAAGCACTGGGTGGAGCCACTGGAAACAGGGGCTTAAGTTTAAACCTGCCTGGCTTCTGTTGTGCATCCCACAATGCAGACTAAGAAACATCTCAGAATGCATACTGCTCAGCAGCAGAGCAAATCGCTATTGGATGGTCAATGAGAATGCCATATGGTTAGTACTCAGCAAGCTGCTGTGTGTGTACACAGTATTGCAGCTTGAAAGAGGAACAGCTGTCCTGTGTACCGTATTAGTGTGACTTGCATGCTGAGAGTTAAATAATGCATGTCTAATCAATCCATTTTAAACTATTCCCCAGACAAGTCCTTGGTTGTCTTTTAGGTTGCTGTAAAAAGGAAGGGATAAGGGTGGGCAAGGATCATGGGTGGAGTGTCTAGGGCTGGCAATGCCTTCCCTGGCTCTTAGTGCTCAACTTCTTCCCTCTTCCTATCCCGGTTCTGACCATTCCTGAATTTACTGACAAAAACAATTTTGCATTACTACATCTACAGGACCTTAGTTTAAGATTTGCTATAAAGTTTCATTAGTTTGTCGCTGAAGATGATAAAATCACATCTCTTAAAATATCTTTGCATAGATATATTTAGATGTACAATCTGAGTATTCAGCCTTAGCCTTAAATGCTTGGATCTTCAGACTTTTTTTTTTAACTACATTCTTTAAAAGACCACTTTTATCTAAAGTGCACATTTTAATTTTAATTATCATAGTACAAAGACTTGCTTCCAAAGTCTCCCTGTCCTTTCTGTCCATCCCTGCTCTCCTTTCACCCCCTTGCTGAAGAGAACCTTTAAAGGGACAACTTTCCTTTTCTTCCAGATAGCTGGACAAATGAGTTTCCTGTTTGCTTCTGATTATTTGATGAACTAGTTTTAAGAGAACCCTTTACCAATATCAGTACTTAACATAGGATTTTAGATCTTAGTAATGCCTAAAATCTTTGGAAACATTTTAATAAATATGGTAAAATTTCATAAACGCATCTTGTTATGAAAATCACACAAAATAAATTAGTGTTTCCTTTCCTTGTTATTAGAAAACTTGGTTATGAACACACTAAACCTCTAATTAATTTAAAAGAATGTCTTTGTTTCAGTGAATTTAAATGTTATAATCTGGAATGACTACTCTATGAAGGCTTTAGAGTATATTTAAAATATAAAATCAGCTTACAAGTACTAAGAAAATATAAAACAGAAGAGCTGCATCCATAATATTTAATGCTGTATTCTGACTCATGAAGAAACAATGGAGTCTACTTTCTGAAATGCAAGGTGATTATTGGAAACAAGATGAATAATCACATTTAAGGCAGCCTGTTTCCAATAATGAGAGTCTGCATCATGAATAAGACAGTCTAGCGGTAAAAATATTGAATTTGATAAGTGAATTTGAAGCTTGGGGAGGGAGAACATCACAAACTAAGTCCAAAAGGTATTTATTGGCATTCTAAAACTCAACATGGATTTATTGCCATTTGAAAATAAAGAATCTGGGCCAAATATAACAGATATAATAGAACCTTGTGAATCAAAATAGCCAAGATGGTAAAATGCTGAAAACTGGAATTTATAATAGTAATTAATAATAACTGGTCTTTAATTGTAGCACAGCTGCCAGGTTCCTATAGTAACCTTTTAAAATATAATGAAGCCTGAATTGTTCTATGTACAATATACTTTAAAAATAGCCACTTTCTGCAAACTTTCAATCTCATCCACTCTTGCAATTCTGGCCTTTATATCAGAAGTGAAATAAGTGTTTATGATCTCTGCAAACCAGGTTGAATTATGTCATTCTCTGAGATGTTGGCAAATGTTCGGTATTGACCAGAATAGCCCACCAATCTCATTTCATTTGAAACAAAAAAAGGGGTGTTGTTATTTCCCGATGTGCTACTGGATTTCAGTTAGTCTGTAACTGAAAAAAACTTAAGAAACAACCAATGATTCTGCAGCACCTTAGAGACTAACAAAAAAAATGTAGATGGTATCGTATCAGCTACATTTTTTATACCATCTACATTTTTTGTTAGTCTCTAAGGTGCTGCAGAACTATTTGTTGTTTGAGTGCTCTCATTTCTTTATCTGTTTGTTTAATTATATACTAGTCTGCAATAAGAAAACCATTGCAGGTTCTGGGCATGCGTAGCTCTTCAAAACACAATTTTAAAATAAACCACCTTCATCTGTCCATCAATTACCCTAAATAACAATAACGTAGCAATAACAAATTTAATGTATTCCCCCAACAGAATCTCTTGCCCCCTCCAATTCTCCCCCCATCAACCATCTCCTTTTATATTCCAAAGGGAAAGTGTTTCTAAGCAGGGGTCCTTAATGAAGAATACCCTGCTAGAGTTTTCCTGCTTTCTATCAGTGGATCTCCAGCTCATGCATCTCCACATACCATTAGCTGTGCTGGTCAGACTCTGTTCCTGCAAGTGCACTACTGTGGATAGACTCTTGCATTCAGACTGAGCCCCACTGAAATCAGCAAGTCTACCCATGTGAATAAGTTTGTTTCAACTGGGTCTTGGATAGATAGGTCTCAAGCAATTTAGAGCTTCATAAGTCAAATTAACACCTTAAAATCAACCCAGAAAACAATAGGCACATTCAGTTATATGGTAAACAACATAGCATTTTTAATTAAAGTCTTACCTGGTTTGAAGAATAGTAGTTGAGAAATCTTCATTGCCCTTTTGCTAAAATTAAATAATAAATTATTTTAAATAAGTATTGTTTCTGTGGACCAGGGACATTTTAATAAATTAATGTTTTTGCTATTTTAGTAGTAAAGGCAGCAGAAGTACGATTTATATCCTTTCTAGCAAAAAAACAATTTACAGACTATAGGATACTGTACCCAACACCATTTCCTGTAGGTTCACGTCTAGGACTCCAAGGTAGTAATAGGTGTAAGAGGTTCTTGTGGAGTGTAGTAGGCCAAGAAACACATTGTGTATCCGACTTCAGAGACTAACTCTGACAGATTGTACAGAACAAATCCCACGCTGCTCTTTAGCCACGCCCCCTGTGGGAAATTTGGAACCACAGGGAAAGTCTCCACCCCACCCACTTTCCTCCTTGTCAATTTCAAGTGAGAACATAAAATAGCTTAGTGCTAAAATATTTACATATTATCTCAAAGAGAATCAGGATGTACACCCTGTGTTCTCTAACCAGAGACCGTCAAAAGGTTGAGATCCACACAAGAGGTTGAAAAAATCCCCCCAGAAGCTTGTACAAACCACATATCTATATCTATATATACCAGATAGCAAATACAGAAGAGCAAACAATTCACAATCTCTGGGGAAAGCTTCTTTTGAAGAACAGATTAGAAACTAAAATTTTCCTTCATTTTATTAAGAAAGTCTTTGGTTTCTGCACCAGTGTGGAACAGAAGTTAATCAGCCATTACTCCACTGACAAAGCAGTGATCCTAGATTTATGCTGGTTTCAGTAAGTGCAGAGTTTAACGTCGTACATCAACTTGAATGTTTCTAAGAAACAAAATATTTTTAAATGGGACAGGCAATGGCTCCTTTTTACAACAGCTTCACAATTAAGATGTGCCTACAGCTGGGAACATGCTTTCCAGTCTGCTAAAAATAATGTAGCGGGGCTGGCATGGGAAGATGGCATTGCAGGCAGGCTTGTACTTAGACAGTTAGGCCAAACTGCCATCAGTAGTGAAATTTGTAGTATGCCATTTCAAGCAGAGCTTGAATCCCGAGTTTAAAAATCCATTCCTCATTCAGCCTTTTACATTTATGTACACTCAACTCCTGGAATTGGGGCCTATGTTCTTCAACAACCACCACTCTTCTTTGCCTAGAGAAGGCTCAGCTTCATATGATCACTAACAAAGGATTGATCAATATAAAGCTCAATTAAAGATTGGCTTAGCTAGTGGCTCTCTTGTTGCACAGGTACTGTCTACACTGAAGCACTGCAATGGCACAGCTGGGCTGGAGCACCCACAGGGTATGTCTAGACTACAGGGTTTTTTCAAAAAAAGTAGCCTTTTTTCGAAAAAACTTTACCTGCATCTAGACTACCACCTTGTTCTTTCGAAATTAAATTGAAAGAAAGCGGCAGTTTTTTTGACGGTGGTAAACCTAGTTTTACAAGGAAGAATGCCTTTCTCAACAGAGATCTGTCAAAAAAAAGGAGTGCGTGGATGCGGGGAGCCAGGTTTTTTGAAAAAAAAAAAAAAAAGGCCTCCAGGAAAAGCCCTGGTGGACAGTCCATCTGCATGCCTTGCATCTCTATTCTTCCTGTCTGCAGCCATATTTTAAAGGGACAGGCACCGGCCAGCCATTTGTAGCAGGAAACCAGCCAGAGCACACGGCTTTTCCTGTCCCACAGCAATCAGCCATGTCAAAGCCTCTAGACACCCCTGGCCCTTCCAGGGAGACTTCTGAGGACCCACCCAGGGGCTCCAAACGGTAGGCAACGGCAGGGTCAGAGCCTGAGATCAAAAGTCTCCTTGAGTTCTGGTCTGAGGAGGAATCCTTGCAAGCCCTCCACTCACGCCGCACCCAGGACCAAGTGCAGGCCAAAGTTAAAGAATTGTGCCATGAGTATGCGAAGGCCTGAGATGAGAGCTTCCGCTCTGGGGCAGCCGCACACTACTGTCCGTACTATGCGGACCTGGCGCACATTCTCGGTGGTGGGGAAGCCCGGACTCCACTGCGTCTGGTGCAGTCTGGGTTATCAGACCCTGGCATGGAGCAACCCGAGCAGGAGCACAAGCAGTCCAGGGAATCTGGAGAGCGAGACCTGCTGCTGGAGGAGGAGGAGGATGACGACACTGTGACCCTCACCCTGGAGCTGTCACCCAGACTCCAGAGGCCTCCCAGGTGTCTTCGGACATCGGGGAAGAACCAGCAGGTGAGTGCTGTGAGGTTGTGCCACACACAGGGCGGGGGAGGTGGGTACACAGTGGCTGATGCACAAGGGAAACGTGTAATGCTCAGCCTGGACATGGTGCAGCTGGCCAGGCATGTACAAATGTGCAGCGGTAGCATGTGACACGTGGCTGTGCACCACGTGGTGCCAGGAGCCATTTCCAGAACACACACCGGTGGGTTGGCAGTGCAGGGAGGCAGATGATACAGCAAAGATTCCAAAATTTTGAGCAGAATTGGTGCGAGGGGTTGTGATACCCAGCTCTGGAAGATGACCTCTTTTTCCTGAAGGGAGAACATAAGAACATAAGAACATAAGAATGGCCATACTGGGTCAGACCAAAGGTCCATCGAGCCCAGCATCCCATCTGCCGATGGTGGCCAATGCCAGGTGCCCCAGAGAAGGAGAACAGAAGACAATGATCAAGTGATTTATCTCCTGCCATCCATGTCCTGCCCTTGTTATGAAGGCTAGGGCACCATACTTTATCCCTGGCTAATAGCCATTTATGGACCTAACCTGCAAAAATTTATCAAGCTCTTTTTTAAACCCTAATAGAGTCCTTCACAGCCTCCTCGGGCAAGGAGTTCCACAGGTTGACTGTGCGCTGTGTGAAGAAAAATTTCCTTTTATTAGTTTTGAACCTACTACCCATCAATTTCATTTGGTGTCCCCTAGTTCTTGTATTATGGGAAAAGGTAAATAATTTTTCTATAATCACTTTCTCCACACCATTCATGATTTTATATGCCTCTATCATATCGCCCCTCAATCGCCTTTTTTCCAAACTGAAAAAAGTTCAGTTTTTTTAAAGTTCCAGCTATGCACGTTTTGAGGCCCTCCTCATAGCGGGATTCCCATGCTGCACAGTCTGGCACCACTCGTCCCACGTTCCAATCCTGTAGGGCTGAACAAAATATGGTTACCTGCTCCCAACCCCCTATCCTTCCCAGCTCACACTGGGAGCGGTCGATTACCCAGGGCCCATCACCTACTGGGACAACAGATGCATTTCTAGTGGCAAAGGGTGCCAGAGTGAGTCGGGTAAATCTCCGCCCTCCTGTTAATGTCATGCAGGGGATTCGCCAGGACTGGTTAGCCCGAATGTACATCCATCCCCTGCGTCGGGCGGTTCCAACACGGAGCAACCCCCCTCCCCCCTCCGTTAGTTTGGGATCATCTGGCATTTTTTCGCTTACAGCCCAATCCTCCCATCGGCACCTGGTTATCTCCCCCTCCTCTGGCCACTCTGAGGTGGCCAGAATCCAATCACCATGCAACCCTTCTGAGCCTATGAAGTGGTCCCACCAGTAATTAAGTCCTTGTCCCACACATACTGCTAGGAGGTCTAATTGGTTAAATTGGGACAAATAGGTTGAAGTCACTGGCTGGTTCTGTGCACTCACAGGAGAGGGTGCACGTGACCGGTGAATTAAATCTTGGGGTACAGCTACGTCTCGAGCTGTATAGGTTGTGCGCACTGTAACCGGGCACACAAGGGTCTGCTCCGTTAGAGGATAGGGAGGGGGAGTGGTAGGGGTTAGGGACGAGAGGGCTGGATAGCAAGGTGGTGGTTAACCTTTCCTGAACCATTATCGGAGACCACTTCACGGCTGCGCTCCCCCAGAGCGGCTTCTACCCAAAGGGCCCGATCCTTCCATTCTTGTGCAGAGGATGCCTGATCCTCTGCCAATTGTGTTGCCATTACCGACTGGTGGGTTAACACCGTTGCTGGTCAATTATATCCTGCAGAGCTGAAATTTGTGCAGCTGCTGCAAGAGATTCCTTCCAAATCAGGGTAGTCCCTGCCATCATGCCCCGTAGGCAAACAGCTTTCTTCCTCCCTTTGGAGGCTTTCTTATCCTCCAGGGTATTTCGATCCATTTTAAGTATGAGCCCCATGACTCTGATAGGGTATCCCCGGGGGGAGAAATGGCCCCCCCTCCTTTCCCACCCAGCGGTCTAACCAAGACCGCATCGAAGATGTTGAACTGAAAGGATCGCTGCTCTTACCTATATCCATGTTGGGGTGATCAGTCCTGAACGCCCGGCAACCCTGCTCGCTACACCAAAATGTTGCAGGGCCGAATGATGGATGAAGCTGGGTGGAGTGGTAAGAAGCGATTTATTCAGTTACAGCATCCAGACCACTCGTTCCCCTCCGCCTCACGACCAACAAAGTGAGCCCTGAGTTATGGTTACAGCATCTTTTTTATCCCTACCCTTCTCTTAGTACCCGCACTATCCCTTTCTTTCCGAATCATCCTTTTGTTTCCTAATATGGTGAGGATCACCCCTTCCCGGACCTGACCTCTTTGCTTCCTAATATGGAGAGGCTACCTTTCTCCAGACCCTACCTATTGATTCCTTATATGGTGCAGAGCTGAAATTTGTGCAGCTGCTGCAAGAGATTCCTTCCAAATCAGGGTAATCCCTGCCATCATGCCCTGTAGGCAAACAGGCCTTATTGAAGCCTTATTTTACTGGCAGCATCTTGGGTAACTGGATGGCCTAACTTACGGTAAGGTCCCAAATTAGGGAACTTTGTGGCTTAATTTACGAGAGCACACCTACTCCTGAGGCAATCCTTGTATTGCCTTTTTTCCTGTTACACAGGGGCCCCTCATGCAGCTGAGGGTCATCTTGCTTCCAAGCTGGGTTTCTGTGGAGAATTATGAAGGCAGGCTCTTATGCCTGGATCCTGCCTTCAGCTCCCTGTAGGCCAGATCCAGCGCTGAGACCCCCTTTATTCCCACACCCACAGCCTGCCCAGGGGCAGCTCCGGCTCCATGGCAAAAAAAGGGTTCAAAATCAGAAAAACCTCCAAAAAAAACAAACTGCCGTGGTGTCCCAGAAAGCAGGGCAACCAGAGTAATCACTGCAGCAGCTTTGCTGTCCCTCTGAGAGGTAGGCAAGCCAGCAGCAGCAGCAGCGAAACAGCTGTCCAGGGGGATCCCTTTAAGCACGCGTCTCTGCAAAGGGCATGCAGCAGCACCAGGAAGTAAATGCTGCCCCCATGCCCTGCCAGAAGCGGTTCTGGGTGCCTTTTTTTCCTAAAGAGCGTCCAGACGGCTGGACACTCTTTTTCGAAAAAGCAGATCGATTTTTTTCGAAAAAGCGGATTGATAGATTCCGCGTAATGCAATCTAGATGCTCTTTTTCGAAAGAGTCCTGACGTAGCCACAGGGAAGAATTAGTGGGTCCTCTGCACACACCAGCAGCCAAGATCTCCAATTTCCCCCCTCTCTCCCATCTCCACAAAACAGGTGTGTCATGGTGTTCAGTGCCTCGAGGGGAAGGAGAGAGAGCACAGCGGGCTTGGGGGAGGGGCAGAAAGGGGAAGGGGTGGAGTGGGGGCAGAGCAGAGTGGAGAAGGTGTGGGAAGAGATGGGGTAGAGTTGGAGTGGGGGTAGGAGTGGGAGGGGAAGGGTACAGTGCAGGCAGGTCCTGGGGTAGAGGGAGAGGAATCAAGCACCTCTCAGCTAGAACAGAAGTCAGTGCCTATGGGTGCAGCTATGCAGACAAGCCCTTAAATATTATCTTATAACATGGGATACAGATATTGTAAGTGAGATTAATATATGCAGCAACTGACAAGCATTTCAATTTAAATACATGATCCAGGCTGGTTCCCACTATATATTTACTTGAGACCTAGGAACCTTGGCTTGAGCTGGTGCCTGGTATGCCAGCATCACACTTAGCCTCTGGCCTAAGTCTGCTTTTGTTGCTAATTAACCACTCATTGCTATAAGTTTAACTAACCTAAGAAGCTGCTGCTGCAATCAATCCCACTTTTATATCAGTTTGGGTTCTTCCTAGGGTTTTCCTTGGCAAGAGCTCTCTTCCTTTTCTGTATCCACGTTCCACATGAGAGATGCTGAAATCCTTTATAAGCCTGAGTTGGAACTAATAGGGCTTATCTCGTCTGTCTTTCAGGCTGTGTCACTTAGAAAATTGTTCTCCACTTGGTTTTGCCATTTGTTTGTGATGCAGGATACAAGAAGTCACAGCTAGTGATCTGAAACTGGGAATTTTGAAAAAGCAGAAACAAAATAAAATACAGACTCTAGGCTCTGTTCAGTGCTCAACAAAACCCTTTAAACCTCCACCCCCAGTTGGAAAAAGTAAGGCATAGAAAATGTAAGTGATTTGTATGAGGTCACACAATAAGTCACTGGTAGAGTGGGAAAATAGAACTCAAAATTCTGCTCTCTCTAACACCAGTTTTACACTGAGGCTATGTCTAGACTACAGTTTTTGTGGAAAAATGGCCATTTTTCTGAAAAAACTCGTGGAGCGTCCACACCTCAAGTGCATTTTTGCGCAAAAAAAATGGAAAGAGCAGAGGGGTTTTTGCGTAATAAGTATTCCTCTTTCTACAAGGAATAACTCCTTTTTCTGCAAGAGCTCTTGCGCAAAAAGGTATGTGTGGACGGGGAACAGAGGTGTTTTGCACAACAAGAGGCAATCGAAAAAAGCACAGGTGTCCTGATGGCCATTCTGTAAATAGCAATCAGTTTCCTTTTGAGGGAGTGTCCATGCAGTCTGGACACTCTCTTTCGCAAAAGCGCATCGGTTTTTCGATGCGCTTTTGCAGAGTGGTTGCACTCTTGCGCAAGACGTTTTTTGGAAGATCTCTTCCGTGAAAAGCTTCTTGCACAAGAAGCCTGCAGTCTAGACGTAGCCTGAAACAGTGATTTCAGCAGAATTATTCCTCACTTTAGTGTAAGAATCTGATCAGAGCTCACTAAATACTCTGACTTCAGCAAGCTTTAGATCAGGCCCTCAGTGACTACAGAAACAATCAAATGCTTGACTTCCTGGACCACAGATCCTATTGTACAATATTAGAACAGAAGATTAAAAGTTGGCTTTAAGCACTGTCAAGATTCTGACAGCAGACAAAAATAATCTGCAGAGTCCACTACTATCATCTTTGTCACTATTAGAGTCTTGTTCTGGTTGGAGACTAATTCGATCATCACAAATAAGAGGAAGTTCATATAAGAACATCCTGGTAGTTAACTGGAATTTATGATCACAGGGTTTACAAGGCTCCTAATGAGTCCATGTGAGCTCAGAAGTTGCCTCTTTATTCACAGATCTCCAAGACCTATCTCTTTGATAGTAAGCCAGTAATGGGTATTTCATAGTCCCGTCCCATAACTTGGGATATGGGACTAATTAAAAATCAAGAAAGGGGGGAAAAGTTTTTAAAAAATCCCCAAAATACAGCCAAGCAGGCCTACAGAATCAAGATAGGCTCCAAGAATATTGCTAGTTAGGGCATGCTCCATACTATTTTTCATTGTTGTACGGTGCTTCAGGTACCATGGTGTGAGGCAGCTTAAGAATATGAAATAGACTATTCATTTTATTTTGTCAGGAGCCTCAACCTGAACTCCTTATATAGGCAAAAGTTACACTGACTAATCTGAGCTCTAAAAGATGCCACGAAGTTTAAATGTCATTTGGAAAAAGTTGAGTTATAGAAGGTCAGTCCAGTTCCATCAATGCTTCCAGCTGGGTAAAGCATGCATTTTGAGAAGTCATACTCTGCCTACTTTGTACAATATATGGTTTTAAATTACTGCCTTCGCAATAGTGAGTTGCACTCATCCAGCCTGGATATCCCAAAGACTTGGATCACTATGGCATAGAGCTATGCAAACTGCAAACACAAACTCTGTTCTCTCAGGGCCAGATTCTGCTATGTTATTTACTCATTTTAAAGTTAGCCACTTATCTCATGTTTCCTGCTCTTGTGTGGTTATTTTGGTTCCTCCATCCAGTCTCCATCTGTCAATATTGTATCTTAGGGTTTTGTACTGACTCCTTGTCTCCTGTCAGGCTTCAGCCTAAAATCTATTTAGCCTCAGATCAGAGGTGAAAGTAAGCTGGTGCACTCTGGTATGCAGCTCCAGCAAGAACTGGTTGAACTGCAGCAGAAGTCAGCAGGGAGCTATTTAAAGAGCTGGCAGGTACCTGGGTTGCAATAGGACAGCACTTGTAAGAAATGTAAGCTCCTTTCACCCCTGCCTCAGATATACAGCTAATGGCAGAAATGAAGAATATGGAGAGCAGATAAAAATAAAATTACAGTGATTTCCAAATTAACCAGCACTGCTTTATCTTACAACACAAGTATAGTTAGAGTAAACCACTCCGCTGATATCTGCACACTTCCCTTTGCTTTCATGAAGCTTTTGAAGCCCATTGATCTCTATCAATTACAGCTTGCTGAAGTGCCCTAGTTCAAAACAACTCACGGTATTTTCTTTTCTGATGTTCTCTCATCTGAGGTGAGACGATCACGTGTGTTAAATGTTGGTTAACCCCATTATTTTCAATCAGAACTAAGTAAAGCCATGAGATGGGGTCCGGGAAATGTGATGCATTAAGGGTGATTTAAAAAAAAAAATTTTAACACGGGACTTGAGCAAACCCTGGGAGTAAAAGCCCCTTTAGAAAAAAAAAGGAAAAAAAGAAACGTGTTACTGTACTCTACAGAATGAACCCCAGAATGCTGTATGTTACATTAGTTATTCTGGAGTATTTGGGGTGATTACTGCAAGCCCCTGTGTCATGTTATTGGATTTTAAAGATAATTGCTGCACCCATGGGCGGGGGTGTTTGCCTCAAAAGTTTGTACAAAGGGGGCCATGTGAGATGTCAAATGAAAGCTTGTGTTCCACTGATTTTATGTATGTTATTCATGTACTTGTGTGATATCTGTATGTAGAGTTATAAATATGTACTCTGTGCTAATGTTCAGTCACTGACTACACTAATTAGCAAGGCTCCAGGGACAAGGCGCTCAGAAAGCCCAGTACACACCTGAGGAATGCGTCTGGAAATATGGATACCTGCAAACCAACCAGGGCATAATGGATGCCAGCATGTGAAACAGAGGTAGGTCACTCGACCATGTGACCTGCTCTAGCCAGTAGGGATATAAAATGCCATGAGGCGAACTCCATTTTGTCTGCAATTCTGTTCCTGATCCCAGATGCAGCCTTGCAAGGGACAGAGAGCTGGGAAGAATCGTGGACCCATCCTAACATAGGATGTACACCAGAGACTTTTAAGATAGCAGTTTATAACATCTCTGCTAAGAGCCTGCATCGAGAACTTGGTGATTTGATGCATGTAATGTATTTTCCTTAACAACCTTACTCTCATGCTTTTCTTTCTTTTATTAATAAACCTTTAGATTTTAAGATTCTAAAGGATTGGCTCAGCGTGATCTTGTGGGTAAGATCCAAAGTGTAAATTGACCGGGGATTTGTGGCTGATGCTTTGGCACCGGAAAGACCCGTTCGGGGTAGGTGAGATTGGGTTCTATAATCCCTCACCTGTGTGTTAGGCCCGGGGCTGATTGTAGCACAGGGAGAGCTGGAAGGTCTGAGGGGTTTTGCTTGGTCTGACTGGTTTGTGACCTGTTTAGGAAGGTCTCCAGTCAGGAGCTGTAAAGAGCCCAGGTTTTGAGCAATTCGCCCTAAGCGGACGCCCTTGGGGGTGTCCAGACCCGGCCCAGTCCGTTACACCCCATAGTGTCTTTATATAAAGGGGGGGGGGAACCTAAGGAGTGTCATGACATGGCAAAAATGTATTAGAGTCAGGGGCATGCAAAAGCTGAAGTTAATCATTAAAGATGAACTTGAACTAAACCTGTGATTATTAAGAGCCCTAAACTTGAGAGAGTTTGGATCTGAGCTTTTAGGCTTGTTTAATTATGTAAATGAAACGATCAATGAGCCCCTGCTGCTTCTTTAAACAATGAAAGTAAAGCCAGGCCCCTTCGCCATGGCTGCAGAGGGTTCCCCTGCAGCAAAATGGTATTGTTCCAAATCTAAATCCCACTGCCCTAGCTACATAGATATCTATGAGCAGAGCTGTGGGCAAGACCCTGTCAAGAGCTATTGCAAAGATCCTTCTGTCCCTCAGTTATGGGATGGAGGTGAAGGCAGAGAGGCTATATAGACCCTCTACAATTCACTCTAATTATTGTATTGGGTCGCAGTAACTTTGGTAAAGCATCTTCAGTCATTCCTTGCACAAGAGACAAGCTTGACTGCCCCACATGAATCCACTCTTCCGAGATTCACCAGTTCATACTGAAAGCTCAAGGGAACTAGCAGAAAATATAAACCAAAATGAAGTTATGACCATGTTTACTTTATAGTCTATGTTGGCATAATTTATGTTGCTCCCTGAGCGACATAATTTAAAGTGACATGAACACTTCTGTGCAAAGCAATATCTCCATAGGAGAGTTCTCCCACTGACATAGCTTCTGCTGCTCATAGTAGTGTTTTTCTGTGCCAACAACACAGGTGTCTTCCCCAGACGTGCTTCAGTGCTGCATGTAGGGTGTGTCTAGACTACATGGCTCCGTCGATGGAGCCATGTAGATGAGTTTACTAGACACAGCAAACATAGGCATGCACAGCACATTTCATTAGGGTGTGCACCCAAAGAATTTTTTTAAAATGTACTCTTTTGACCCCCATTAGCCACACCCCCTAACTCCCATTAGCCATGCCTCTGGAGGTAACACTCTCGGTGCAATATGGACACATGACCAGAAGTAAAAGGTGTCATGTGACACCCCCCCCAAGGACTTTTCCCACCATCCTCCTACCAACAGGGATTAGTTTGGCCCCCACCAAACCCCCCTCATGCAACTATCCTGCAATTGCATTAACCCAATGTGTGTGATATTAACTCGGGGGGCAGAGAGGCTGGGGGAAGTGTTCCCTCTAAGAGTTTCCTCCCATGAGCAGAATAAATTTTGTGTTGTGCACCAATACTGAGTTTGTGGCTTGTTTGGGTATGCCACTGTGGCACCCAAGTTATTAATAAATATCTTATAATCCTCTATCTTTTCGCTCTGCTGCCCTGTCTCCTTCCCTTGCTGCATCAGCTCCCCTGGTGCCTGCTGCCCCCCCCAACCCCTCACCCACCTCTGCTGTCCTGACTCCTGCCCTTCTCACTGCCCTCAGCATTCCTGAGACCTGCCCCCCTCCACCAGCCCTTCTCCCCCCCACTGCTGTGCCCACTCCTCCAGGAGCCCCACTTTGATCATGTGAGCTACCCCTCCTCATCCCCTCTCCTAACACCTCCCTCTACACACCTGCCCTGCCTCTCTCCTCTGGTGCTGGTACCTCCCCTGCAGGTGTCTGCCCTTCTGCTTCACCCCCAGAATCCCCTGGCACCTGCACCTTCCCTTACCCCTGCACCCTCCTGGTGCCTCCCCCTTCCCTCACTGCCCCTGCCCCCTTTTTCCCTGTTGCCCACCCCCTCACCACCGTCCGCCCCCGTTCCCCTCATGCCCCTGTGCCCTCACACATGACTTGCTCCACCCCCGCCTTCCTCATATCCACCCCTTCTTTCAAGCCTTCTCCTGGCACCTCCCCTTCTCCCCTCTAGCCTCCAAAGCCCTTCCCCTCTCCTCTCCCAGCATTATCCTGTCCCCCCTCTCACTGACACCTCCCCTCCTGCTCTTTTCCTCATTGTCTCCACTTGGCCCCCTGGCATTTGTCTCTCGCCTCCACCCTGTCCCTTGGTGCCTTCCCCTTTCTTCTCCTGACCTGCCCCCCTTCCCTCAGCACAAGCCCCATCCTCTCTGACCCTTTCCCCCTATTTTTCCCTCCTCCTCCAGCAGCCGCCAGCTGGTCTGTAACAGAGTTCTAGGGACTCCCTGACTTTCACCCTTCTGGTGCTCCCCCTACTCCAGTGGTCTCCAATCTTTTTACACCCAAGATCACTTTTTAAATGACAGACCAAGCCAAGATCTACCACCCCGCCCTTTCCTTGAAGCCCCGCCCTACCTATTCTCCTCCTCTCCATCACTTGTTATCCCCAATCCTTATACTGCTGCTTTTTTTTTTCCCAATTCTTCTGTAGGAAGAGGTTTTTCAAATATTTGGCCTGTCTAGACTGGACCAAATGTCAGAAAAACCCCTTCTTTTGGATGCCCCCTTATTCCTCGTGGAAAGAGGAATATAGGGGTGACCGAAAGATCATGTTTGCTTTTCCACTAAAAAAAGCAGAAGAACAAACGCATCCCTGGATACAGAAGAGTTTTTCTGGGATATCTCCAGAATCCTGAAAAACTCCTGCAGTCTTGACATACCCTTGCTGGGTTGAGGACAGGATGTGTAGACTCTGGGATGGGAATGAGGGATTTGGGTGTGGGAAGGAGTGAGAGGTGCAAGCTTTGGGAGGAAATCTGGATGCAGGAGGAGGTGGAGAAGGGGATGCTGGCTCGGGGAGGGGGCTCCAGGCCGGGCAGTGTTGGGGTACTAAGCAAGCCACTGGTTTGTAGATGTGAGGGTGCAGGAATTTGGGTTGGGATATGTGAGGTGCTCAGGGTAGGGGGTTCCAGTGTACAGATATAGGATGTGGGGCAAGGGGGAGTGCAGGAGTGGCTGTGGCCAGATGGGGGTTTGGCCCCAATTGGGGATTTGTTGGCCAGGCTTCATTTTTAAATAAAATACTATGTCAAACACAAAAAGTTTCTGCATTGTCTTTATTTACAAAAAGGGCAGGGAACCTGTCTTGAGTCAGGAGTCACTGACCCACAGAAAAGTCAGTTGAGAGCAGGGGACATGGTACTGGGGAAGGGTGCTAGTGGGGGCAGGGTTCTGCAGCTGGGGGCAGGGGAGATGGAACAGGGTGCCGGGGGAGGGAACAGGGGACAGGTTTCTGCAGCAAGGGGCAGGGTGCCAGCGGGGGACAAGTTTCTGCAGAGGGAGGGCAGGGGGGACAGGTTTCAGCAGAGGGGGGACAGTTCTGTGGCTGGGGGCAGGGGAGAGGGAATGGGGGCAGGAGGGTGGGGGACAAGATTCTGGGGCAGGGTGTCAGTGGGGGCAGGGAGTCCCCTACACCAGTCTCAGAGGGAAGCCTCTGCTGTGCGCTGCCTCCGGGGCTGCCCCCCCCCCCCCGCAGAGGAAGGAAGCCCCGTTGCGCACTCCCTCCCGCTGAGCAGGGAAGCCCACGCACATGGCCCCTCAGGGCCCGATCCCCGCTCCCCCCCACGGGCCAGCCGCGCTGCACCTGATCCCCTGCCCGGGGTACCCCCCCCACCTCTTCTATTCTTTCTTTCCTCCCCCCCCCCCGGGGTTTAAACTCACCGCGCTTGACGGGGTGGTGGGGTGAGGTTGCTGCATCCCTGCTGCCTCTTTCCGTGGGGTCCTAAGACCCGCTGGTTTTGACCGCGCAGCCGTGCATGTGTGGCAAACCTGGCGCCCGTTCCCCAGAGCGCCGAAGTGGCGCTCCTTCTAGTGCGGGGGCTCACGCCCCCGTACCATGGGCGGCCCTTTGAAACATTAGGGTGTGCCTGTGCACACCCAGCACACCCTGTGCGCACGCCTATGATAGCAAAATGAAGTGGCAATTTGAATAATCGCGCTTCATTTACATAAAAATGTGCCGACAATCAGCTGTTCTGGCACAGCGGGGCAGTCTAGACGCTCAGTGGTCGACAAGGGAAGCCTTTGTCGACCACTCCGGTAAACCTCGTTTCACGAGGCATACTGGAGCGGTCGACAAAGGCTTCCCTTGTCGACAGTGGCGCGTCTAGACTGCCCCACTGTGCCTGATCAGCTGATCGTCGGCACAGCGTGGTGGCCATTTTGATGTAAATGAAGCGAGATTATTTAAATCGCCGCTTCATTTTGCTATGTCTAGTAAACTCATCTACATGGCTTCGTTGACGGAGCCATGTAGTCGAGATACACCCAGATAGACGTCCCTAAGACAAAGCTTGCGGGAGTGTCTCAGAGAAAAGTATGGGCTATCTCTATAGAAACACTTCAAGAGTGGGGCCTGATTCTGCTCTGCACTGCATCTTGTATAGTCATTTGTACAAGCTCAAAGTGGGTATAAAATTCTACCAAATAGCAATGATGGGCAATTTATAGCCTTATTTTGCATTGGTGTAACTAGACAGAGGTTTAGAGCAATGAAGAATCAGGCCCAAGGTATTTATTCTAAGGAGAGGAAAGATACTTAGAGATTTGCTTTGGGCATGCGATTATAGAAAGCTGTGGACACAAAAAGGAGAACAAACACCTCTGAAGTGGACGGAATGGGGCTTGATTCTCAAAAGCAAACAAAGTGGGTTCCAAAAGAAAGAAACATTGGCCTGACACATCAGTTCTAAATAGTTTGCAGCACCACTTCAATAGCAGTGAAAAGCAAAGTCTCTGTTCAGCCGCAGATTCAGCTTCCTAGGTTTGAAGCTGTCAAACTCTTTTAGAGAGGGGAAAACAAAAACCAAAACAAAACCAAAACAAAAAAAAAGCAGTGCATTAGAAAACAATAGCAGAAGTCAAAGGACTCTTCTGTTCATTTAACTCATCATTTTGGAATTTATTTTTAGAAACATCTTTATTTAAAAATAAAATCAAACAAACCATTTTCTTTTCTTTCTTCCTTACATGAGTTACATGGGGCTATAATCCCAATACAATGCTGTTTTGCTGGGATGTCAGCTTTGAAGTAGTTGCAATATTTGGTTGGTGCCTCTTAATAACACACCTGATGCACAGCAATAGCCCATCTCGACATTCCCCCCCTCTTACAGAACAATTGTGAAACCTTGTAATTCTTTCCATCAGATTCTTTAGTAACCACAGTAATATTTTTCTTAATGCTACCGTTAGGAACTACTTTGTCTTGCTGCAGTGCTTTTGGACATTCACGCTGTAGGACTTTCTAATGCCACAGAATGTCTTTTAATCACACATCTTGATGGAAAAGCATACAATAGTTAAGCTTTTCTTCCTCCTTTGCCTGTTTTCTGTTGTTAGTAACTATTGTTTTAGGTTCCCTTGTTTCTCTGTACTATGGTTGGTGTGCCCCAATTCATTCTTCTGTGTTTTTAAATTGCCATCAGTCATGTTTGCTCTGCTCTCCTCCTCATCCACATCCCCCCCCCCGCCTTTCTGGGCCCAATTCTGGAATACTTATGCAAACACACACAGACCATAGTACTCATTTCAGCAGTTCTGCTGAAGGTCTGCACAAGGTTCTCCAGCCACTAGTCCACCTTCTCCTTTCCATTTGGGCATGGGCAGAAGGCTGGTTGCACAGGAAGCTCTGTGAATGGGGGTATTATTGTTGGCTGTAGGTCCCTGGGGAGACTATTGGATCTATACTTATAAGACCCCAGCAGTCTAAAACCCCCACAGAATTTTACTAGGGAGCTGCAGCTGCTCTTATTGGACCATTGATTGAGGGTGGTAGATTGCATTCTTTCAAGGTCACAGAACTCCCCTCATGAATGGCACTCACTATGTGCATGGCAGTGTCCCAGCATGACACACATCCTGTCATGTCGTTTTGCTTAACTGAGCAACTAAACCATGAAGACAACTACAAAAAAATTTTCTGACGCCCATGTCATAGATCAAAAAGTCTGATAGGCTTCTAGGTATTGCTGTGTAGGTTTTGTATGTACTTCTATGGTCAAGTTCTCAGTCACATTATAGCACGTATTGTACATAGAAAGAGAAGCAGATTGTGAAGGGAAAGATCCAAGAAAGGTCATATTTCTTTAAATTACTATCTTAAATCTCATTCTCTCATTATTAGGAAATATGTTGTTTTCATAAAAAGTAATTTAATAAGTGAAAATTAAAATGTACACTAGAAAAAATTTTTAAAATGTACATCCTGTACCAGTTAATCTTCTGCTCCCCTCAAGGAAACTTATCTTCAGAGATCAAAAGACAAAAAAACAGACTCAATATTATGCTATCTCACATCACCTACCAGCCATTTGGTTAAAAAAAAAAAAAAAAAAAAGCGCAAACCTTAATGCTAAAAGAAGATTTCATGCTAATATGGCAATGTTTCCCAGCAGGGTAATAACTAAGGGGTTGTTAGAACTGCTGCTATAAAAATATTTTACTGGGATTAGAACTGAATTTCACACTAGCTTGATATTTGACTTTAGTTATATTGCATTTTCTTTTTGTATTCTTAGCAATAAAAATAAAAGTCTTTATTAAATTATAGAAATAGAGATTGTAGGTTTTGGATGCTTGATTCCATTCTTTTACAGTATCCATACAATGGATTTGCATTAAAAAGTAAACTGTTGCTGCTAAATAGAGGAGCCATGCTGCTGTTGGCTATGTCCCCTCACATTTCAAAGTAGCAGCCATAGATGGGCCCAGCAAGAATTAATGATCCTTCAAACGTTCAAGTTGTTTTCTTAATGCTCCTCAGACATTCACTTTTATCTGTAAAAGTTCTCTTTCTACATCCCCTGCAGCAGTGCTTTTAGACTCCTTATTGCACTTGACAGATTAAGTAGATTAGAAAAAGCACCCAAGAATAATGTTAATTATTATAATGTAGATGTAATAATTCCTTTCCTTCTCTAATTTGTGATTGTATGACCATTGAAACATTTGTAAAATGATAGAATAAATAGAATAAAGTATCAGGGCACTAACCAGTACGCTTCAGTTTTTTTATTAGCTCAGAGTGACTACATCAGTGCAGTGTAGTTCCAGCTGCTCGTCAGACCAAGGATATTAGAGAGACAAGATGCATCCCGTCCCAGTTGTTCCAAAAAAAGATTACCTCTCTCGCCTTGTGGCTCAGACATTTTTCTTCTTTTTGTGGCAAGTTACCAAAGGGCAGTACAGGTAGTAGATACCAGTTGCTAATAATGGACGGACATTGTACCCACACCCTCATGCTTCAAGTTGGTGTACCTCAAGTCTGACAGCTCCTGTCCTATAAGATTTCTGGAAGCTAGTCTCTGAACTATCCTGTAAAAGATCAGAGGACTAGCAGTCAGAGCAAACAGTCAAATGAAAAGCAGTGATGTGCACAACTAAAGAAGCCCCATATCATAAAGGTAACAACACTAAAATGGGTCCAGTATGATGGGCAAAGGTATGGAAGTAGCTGAAATGATGGTACGTCTTCAGAAAACACAGTGAACTGGGTATGGAAGAAAGGTGTATGGTTTACATTGCAAACTCTTCTATGCAAGTGAAAAATAGGGCATAATAGAGTTGGGGTGGTAGTGAAATGAAAGCTGAGGAAGATGGTATATGAAGCTGTTAACGTGAGTGAGTGAGTGGTGGTTAAATGAGTCCAAGTTAAAGAGTGCATCATGTCTGTGATGTCAGAATACGTACCTCAGTAAGGACATGATGAAGAAGAGGACAGTGTTCACCAAGACTTGCAGCCCCTGAGGAGCTGCTGCTCATGGTGAGTGACCTGAGTGCATAAACAGGCAAGAAAAGAGGGCTATGAAATGTTGTAGCCAGACATGAACCCCATCTTGTTCCCCCCCCCCCCCAGAGAGCAAGAGAAAGGCAGTCAGCCTTTGATGCCCTGGGAACGCAGGTGTGCTGCCTGTCCCTGACTCTAATAAACAGAAACCAGACAGTAAATGGGCTAGCTGACAACCCGGGGCCTCCTGCCGCTCTGATAGCTAGTACCAGTAATTGACACGCCTGCACTGTCCCAGGAGAGGAATCTTCGCCCATCACATACCAGAGGTGCCCATTGTCTGCATTTTCCCAGGTGTGAATTATGCTTTGCACCCTTCGTGGGAAACTTGGCATTCAAAGCCATTTTTCCTAATTGGCCACTTGAGACCAGGAAGAAGCCTATGTGACCCAAGGAGTATAAAGAGGGGTTTAGTAGCCCACCCCATTTGAGCTCCAATCATCTACACCTGCTGGCAGGTATTGGTTGTCTCCCGAGGTCTGTGGGACGCCCAACCTCGCCCTACTTCTTCCCGAGGGATTGAGAGAAAGACGCTGGCCACGCCAAGTCTGGAACACAGGGGTGAGAATATATACCTGCTAGGTGTCTATTTTGCATGCATTTAATAAGAGCTCAGAGAACCAAAAGGGTTTCATGGTACCTGTAAGTGACTTATTAGTGTAATTTCTGTCCTGTCCTTTGTAGTGGCTGTGTTATCTGTAACACAGTAGTAGCATTTAACAGCTAAGTTTACCCTGTAACAATAAAATAGTAACTGTTTAAGCTGTGACCTGACTCCTTCAGTTGCTGTAACAGAACCAAGCACAATTTTAAAAAGAACTCCAGCCGGTCATAAGGGACAGATATAGGGAGAGCTTGAGCGTTGGATCATGTCGCTTTCAGGGGACAGATCCGTTGGGGCTCCTCTCAGCCTCCCCAGGCTGCCCGCTGCGAAGGGATCGTGTATCCTAGCAGTCAAAATCTGAGGTGTAATAAGCTCTCCCTGTAAACTTCTTGGGGCGCCCGTCAACCTCCTCCAGGTTGCCCGCTGCTAAGGGACCCCAGTCCTAGCAGTTGAAGTCTCGGGTGTATAATACACACACACCACTCACTGCCCTGACCACCGGCTGACAAATGTGTATTAGGAAAATGCAGCTTACGAAACCATGAATGAGGAAGGGAAAGCACTCCTAGTCCTGTGTATTGTGAAACAATAGATGATGGCCAATACATGGTTCCAAGACAGAGTGACTCGTTTGGTCATACATATATCAACGGTGGAAACAAAAGCCAGAGTGATATGATATTCATGAGGGAATCTCAATGGACTCAGTGGAGTTATGGACTGCAAGTAGTACCCAGATGCTAATGGTGCAGCACAAACCTCTTGTGGTAAAGATTGTGGGACTGTGTTGGACAAGGGGAGAACTGAGCTAAAAAAATGTAAGTTCAGGAATTTATGGAGAAGTGTGGCAGAGAAGCTTGCGCAAACAGTGCAGGATAAGTATCTAAAAACAGATTTGGCATCAGCAGAAGAGTGGAACGCCCTCAAAGAAAAACAGATTACAGCAGTGGAAGAGGTTGTGGATGATGCAGATGAGGAAAGTCAAGGGAAAGAGAGGATGAGTTGTGTATCGATGAAATAAAAGGAGTGAAATAAACATGAAAATCCTATGTTTAAAAGAAGGATTAATTTATTTTTTGAAAATGACTAAAAAGAAGCAAGGCAAGTTGCCATGTAGGCAGTGAAGAAGCCCAAAGTGTACCCTAGATGATTTGTATCTTGAGCATGTGAATGACTCACAGCAGACTGGCAAAACAATATGTACCACTGGAAAAAGGAGATACAAAGGGAAGGACTGTAACATTGTTTGTAAATGATGATCAGGAGAAACTGCTAGGACAACAAAAGGAGAGGCAGAAGCAATACTTTGAGATAAACCCCTTTAAGCTGGATTTGCCAAAATGAGATGCCAATGAAGTGCCTGAACCTGACATAAACAGAAGAGGAGGTAGAAATGCAGTCCAGGAATTAAGAACAACTTCATGAATATCTCAGCTGACATAAAATGGATGAGTGGAGTTCTTAAAACCATGAGGTGAGATAAGAAGACTGCAGAAGATTGGTGCTATTGCAAGATTTAAAGACAGGCTTGCAGGCTTCCTTAGCTGATTAGGTTGGGTGGTCCATTAGACAGTCTAACTGGTTTGTTAGAGTGTCAGAAAGTGCTGAACAGGTGTAGCTGAGGGCCTTGATGCTGACAGGAATAATGTCTCAGGGGTTGCATGACAAGTGTGTGTCATTAAGATGACAAGATGAAATGTATAGAGTAATGGTGTTCCTTGCAATGCTATATGTGCAAAAACATGGGCAATAAAGAGATGGCAGGTTCATTGTCTATAGGAGTTTGAATGAGATGTCTTTGCACCATAAGCAAAATTATATCAAGAGAGATTTCAAAATGAAAGTATTAAGATAGAAATCGAAGTCTGAGATGTGGCTGACAAAATCCAGGAAGCACAACTCTGCTGGTTCACACACGTGCAGAGGACAAATGAAGGGGACCCTGTGATGATGACATGGCAGAAGAGGTGGTAGGAAAGGGACTTTGAAGAAAGTCGAGAAAGTGATGGATGGATTACATTTAAAGATGGTAAGTAAGTGGACCTTAGTGTGGCCTCAGACAGACAAAAATGATGGATTCTTGCAGAGCAACCCAAATTCAGTTGATTACAGAGAAGAAAAGGAGAAGAGGAAGAAGAAGGAATACTGTACTATTTTCATAAAACCACAGGAGGCTCTAGGAACACATATTGTATCAGTTTTAAATTACTTTTAATTCTAGCAATGTATTGAGCTATAGTGTGTGTTCTTAGATTATATCACAGGAACACATATTGCTGAATCAGTCATGTAAACCATAATCATTATATTATCTAAGTTCTCAGACATATAGACCTCAAAATGTTACAAGAGCAAAAACATAAAACCGCTACAGCAGTTTTAAAAAACTCACACAAGGATCAGAACTCCACAACAGAACCTTCTGCAGCTTGGCTGACACAGCACAGTTGGGCTTTATCTATGCCAAATTTTTCAAATATGGCTGCTTAAAATCAGGCATTTATATCCACAATTAGACATGTATGAGGAGCACTTACAACGCCAAATGATTTATCATTTGTAGTCAATGTATTTAACACCTCTGAAATCAGTCCACTTACTTAGGTGTCAAATGTGAATTTAATTGCTAAAGAACCCTTTTAAAAACCAAATTTGAAAAGGCTAGACTTGAACCAGAGATTTCAGATTCAAAAGCAGCAGCTCTGTCGCTACAAAGGTAAAGGAAACCACACATTAGGATTAAGGTTGTACTGTCCTTCAAGCTTTCCACGTACTAGAAGTGAAGCCTTTAGAACTGGAAGCAAATATAGGCCAGGGCCTGCATTCCTTGTATAGAGAATGAAAAACAAGTCCTACAGCTTCCTATTAAAAATCACTTTTCTTTTTTGCATCTCTCATATTTTACAGTTAGGGCTGCACACAATACTTGAATAAATCATTTATACAACATCCCATATGGAGCTCAAATTGTACATTTTTTGTTTACATAGTCAGTCCATTTTGAATGGTACCTACTTTTAGAAATATTTGTTTCTGTTATATTAGAGATGATATAAGCTATTTCTTCCTCTTCTTTATCACTACTTTCCTCCTCTGGTACATGAAAGGTTCCATGACAATGAGGCGTTTTATTTTCATGGTTTTGCATGCCTACTTTCTTAGTTTTGTTGGTGAATTTCACAATTATCATTTTTAAATATGCAGACCATTGAGGTGTGTTTGCCTGTACAGTGACACTATTCTCTAGCTGGTTGAGTCTGTTTTCTAGGTTGCCTTGCAATTTTGTGCACAATACCATCGGTTTGCTGTTTGCTATTTCCATCTTCCCCAGGCTGCTGTGGTCCATGTTTGAAAATCCTTATGATAGACTCTGTACCAGAACTGAAGGGGTTAAGGAGCAAATCTGAGCCCAAATTGTCCTGTTCCCCCTCCCCCACCCCCACCTGTGAACATGTGCCCAGGGGCAGATGACCATTTTGCGGGGCCCAGGGCAGCACAATTTTATGGGGCCCCCCTTTGCCACGGCGCATGCGCGGGGCTTTTTGAAGCGTGGGGCCCGGGGTGGCCACCCCGCTCGCCCTGCCCTATATCCGCCCCTGCATGTGCCAGCAGGAGGTGGAACTTAAGAGAGCCAGTCCGCTAAAAAGGGCCCACAGATTGTGGGGATGTGTGACATGATGAAAATGGAAAGTCATTAGATAAATTCTTTAAGAGAATAATTTAATAATTACCTACCAGGTTGAATATAGGCAAAGGAAACTTCGCATGCACGGATCTAGGAATAGCTTCTAGAACCATAGCAAGTAAATTATTATTATTATTATTATTAATCCTCTTCGCTCCTAATGGAGCATAAGGCACCAACGAATCTTCTCCAGCTTCACAGTCCTGAGAAAGCTGGCTGACTTCTTCCCAGGCTGTGCCCTTCCTTTTCATGTCCTCCTCCACAGTCCTCCTCCAGGTGCCCAACGGCCTCCCTCTTTTACGCTTTCCAGGTGGAGTCCATCTGAGTGCCATATGAGGGAGTCTTGTTTCGCTCATCCGAAGGATATGCCCCAGCCATCTCCAGCATCTCTGCTTGATCTCGTCCACAACATTGTTGATGCCAGTACTCTGGCTTATCTCCTTGTTTGTAACATGCTGTTCCCAGCGGACTCTGAGGATACGACGAAGGCACTGTCCTTCAAAACCTCTGAGTCTGCTCTCAATCTTCTTGTTAGTCCTCCAAGTCTCTACGGCATACAGCAGGACTGAGCGCACATTCGACCTATAGATCTTCAGTTCAGTCCTGGTCTGCAACAGTGATGACTTCCAAATGTTGTTAAGCTTTTGGAAGGCTTGCGCTGCCAGGGCAATTCTAGCGGAGATCTCTTTGTCGATGTTGCCGTCTGCCGAGATGTAACTGCCGAGATACCTGAAGTCATTTACTTCCTCTAACTCTTCACCCATGATGGTGGTTTTATCGGTGTTAGTTGTCCTCAGTTTCATCCCTTTGGACTTGCCAGGGTGAATTCTGAGCCCAACGCTTCTGGCTGTCCAGTCAACAATGTCGGTCTTTTCTTGGATGTCCTGCTGATCATGCGCGAGAAGCGCCAGGTCATCTGTGAAGTCGCAGTCCTCAAGCCGAGCAGTCGGTCCTCATAGCACTCCCCTTGATCTGCCCTCAGTGGCTCTGCGCATCACCCAGTCGATGACCACAAGGAAGATAACAGGTGAGATTACACAGCCCTGTCTGACCCCTGTCTTCACATGAAACCAGTCACTCTGCTGTCCTTCATGTCGCACACAGCATTGATTCTCAGCGTACAGGTCCCTCAGGATGTTAATGACCTTCTCAGGGAACTCGTATGCTTGTAGAATCCTCCAGAGTGAGGGATGGTGGATGCTATCAAACGCCTTCTCAAAATCGATGAAGTTAATGTAGAGAGAAGAATTCCACTCTCTTGACTGCTCCACTATGGTGCGAAGGACGAAGATCTGGTCCGTGCACGACCTTCCACTTCTGAAGCCAGCCTGTTCTTCCCTGAGGATTTTCTCAATGCCCTTTCGCATCCTCTGTAGCAGGACTCTATAGAAAATCTTTCCCGGCACAGACAGCAGATTAATGCCTCTCCAATTCCCGCAGATGGACAGATCACCTTTTTTGGGTAACTTCACAATGATGCCCTTCTTCCAGGCCTCCGGTACCCTCTCTTCTTCCCAGACCCTGTTGAAGAGACCCTTCAGAGCTTGTGCGCTTGCCTTGGGGTCTGCCTTAAGCATTTCAGCAGTGATCTGGTCTTCCCCGGGCGCTCTGTTGCCCTTCATCTGTTTGATAGCGTCCACTATCTCCAGCTCACTGATGTCCCCACATTCCATGTCTACTTGGAAGTTCATACTTCTAATATCAGCCTCTTCCTCTGGGTCTGGTCTGTTGAGAGTCTCCCTGAAGTGTTCCGTCCACCGCTGTCCATTATCGTTTCTTTTGCCGACACCCTCTGGGCCCATGCAGGATTCATAGCCTTCATTATCCGACCCGACTTTTGCATTCAGATCCCCCATTACGATCAAAACGTCGTAGCGAGGTGTCTTGTCTATCTGCTCTTGCAGGTTGCTATAGAATAAGTCCTTCTCCTCCTCCGTAGCTTGTTCGGTGAGAGCATAGCATTCAATAATGGTGGTTTTGGCGAAGCTGGAAAAGAATCTTGCTCTGATGATACGAGAGTTGACTGGTTCCCATCCCAGAAGGCTCTTCTTAGCCTGAATATCCATGATGATGCCAACCCCTTCTTGATGCTGTCCATCTGACCTTCCAGAGTAACAGACAGTCTCCCCTGAACCAAGTGTTAGCATCCCTGAGTCAGTCCATCTCATTTCACTAATGCCCAAAATATTGATCTTGTACCTGGACATTTCTCTCACCACCTGTGCTGTTTTCCCAGTCTCGTACATGGTTCTTATGTTCCATGCTGCCACTCTCACTTGCTGCTTGGGTCTTGCTAGGGACTGTATCGGAGCAGAGACTTCCTTTCGGCTTTCATTTCTGCTCGTCATGCTAGGCATTACTGCCTCTATCCTCAGCTGATCCTCAGCTGATCACCCCTTTAATGGCTTTTTAAAGTTTTCGTTGATGTTTCTATAGCAAGAATTTTTTTTTTACATAGTGGGTTGCTAGCCCGACATACAACCCTCCTCCTTTCACATCCTGGACTTGGGACCAGTTATAGCAAGTAAATACAGCTGGGAAATTTACAGAGAGGAGGGATCACTCCACTTCCCAACTTCAGGAAAAGAAAATACCAGACAAGGATAATATCCCCCTTAGAATCTAAATGCGTTAGAAAAAAAAAAAGGGAATATGTGAAAATGAAGTATAGTGTATAAATCAGTCGGTAAGGATGTCAGATCCTACTTCCTGGGCTGCCGACGGTGAGATAGGGGGAAAGAACAGGGGGAAGGAAAAGGGGCAGCTTCCTCAAGGCCCAGCGATTTAAAAGGATCCAAGGCTCCCAGCCACTGCAGTGGCAACCGGAGCGCCAGGGCTCCCAGCTGCTGCTTCCACAGCCCCACAGCTCCTGGCTGCCACTGCAGCAATGGCCATGAAGGGTTGGGGTGGGGAAGTCTGGTCTCCAGCCCCGTTCTTTCTGCCCAAGCATCCCCCCACCTTGCCCAGGACTGAGGCTGCCCTAGGCTTTGTACCGGTAAATCCCAGTACTTACTTCCATCCCTGTAACCCACAGATAAATATACGAACAATTAAACATCACACCTGAGAATCTGTAAAGACAAGCTCACTTGGAGGGGTCGTTTTAAAGGTAAGTGCAAAGGTAGAATTAACTCACTTAAAAGTCCATTTGGAATACCCTAAGGAATGGATAAGAAAATGGTGGCAATGTTATATCAAGACAAATTATTGCATAAGGATGGCAGGCCGTTGGATCAGCATTGATCATAAATCTGGGAAAACTAGACTATATCAAAGCCCAGGCATTGAGTATCACATTTGGTGCCTCCATTTGTACTACAGATAGCAGCTGGGCAAATCATTCTGAGAATGAAACTCTGACTTGACTTTTAGGTACAATGAAAGCTTTGTTATCCTGCACTCATGGGGAATGGGGGTTGCAGGTTAATTGAATGTGCCAGATAAAGCTTATTGCTCTTCTCTGCCCTGCCCCTTACTGGCAGATCTGACTCCTGACAGCTAGAGGCAGGCTGAGGGGGAAGAAGGCACCTGCTGATGACAGCCAGCAGTGCTGGCTATCAGAAGCCCCGCTATGGCTGGCTGGACTGGCGGGAGTCAGGTGCGTGTGTCTGCAGACGCGGTGGTATTGTGGCTGGGGGAAATGCCAGTTAACAAAGTGTTCCATTTAATAGAGCTTTCACTGTAATAGCGAAGATGACAACACAAAGGTAATATATGATTGTTGGGAAATAAGCAGAAACCAGGTAGAACCAAAAAAACCCACAAAAAACAAAATCAAAATTTCCCAAATAAATAGGGAACAGAAGTGTATTTTAATTAAAAGACTGGAAAAAATCTTTAGCTATGGGAAAATATCCTATCATTGGAAAACCATTCACCCTGAGATAGACATGGAGTTGCATAATGAAATATATAAAAGGAGAAGACTGAGAAATAAATGGTATCACAAATATATTGTTTTGCTGTAAGTGGGGACACTCTTACTAAAAATATACTGATAGTGCCAAAGAGTAAGAAACAGGGAGAGTAGGAAGTTTTCTGGATGCCTTCACTTGGGCATTATGCTAGCACTATGTTGGGCTTTAGGTATGTGGCCAGCTCCTGTGGGCATCCTGTCTGACACCTTATCAGGGCTGCAGGAAATTTACCATGGTAAGTTGGGCCCTGAAATGGTATTCTTAATCAAATGGCACTTCATGCCCCCCATCCCTGGGTATGTCTACAGTGCAGTTAGACATCTGTGACTGGTCCATGGCAGTTGGTCCCGGCTCATGGAGCTCGGGCTGCGTGACTGTTTAAATGAGATGTATAGGTGCTGGCTTCGTTTGCACTCTGAGCTTTGGGGCTCTCTCACCTCACAGCGTCCTAGAGTTAAGGATCCAGACCGAGACTGAACATTTATATTGCTTTAAACATCCTTGTAGCCTAAGCCCTATGAGTCTGAGACAGCTGCTGTGGACCTGCAGCAGGTTTTTAATTGTAGACTTACCCTAGTTCATGAAAAAGATACAAAATCTGCTGTGACACAAAACTGAAGAGGAAGAGGGGCCCGATAGGACAAGAACTGGGAGAGAGACATATCCTGAGAGTTCCTTAAGAGGGATGCCGCAGCAACTTTTTCCTGGGAGAGAGCCTACCACTGAGGCTAGAGGGGCTGAAGGCCAAGTTATTTTCCTTTTCTTTGCTACAGTATCAAACTGTAAGACTTTGAGATGATAGTGAGTGGTAAGATGTGTCCCAGGGAGGGCGCCTGAAGGCACTTCTGGTGTTAGACATTGCTACTTCTCTTGGCGCCCTGAGCTTAGTGGAGCCAGGAGGGTTTGGGCTCTATCTACCAGCCTTGGAGAGGGAACACTCTTTTCCAGACTCTCCCACGTGCAACTCCACAGAGAGCAAATACTTTGCAAACCCCATGGTTGGGATTGAATACCTGCTGGGGTTGCTAAACAAACTGAAGGTCCTTCACTGCCTTTGTGAGGGTATGGGACCCGCTATCTTCCTTGGAACTCTGTTACCCTGGAGAGGAATTGGTAACTGACTGGAGGGTCAGGTCAACATCCACCAAAATGTTGCCATGGAATTTGACTGTGGTCAATTAGACTTGGTCTACACAAGGACTTTATTTCAAAATAAACCCACAAGGTTGAATTTATAAGCAGAGCATCCACACTAGCAAGCTCATTATTTCAAAATAATGGGTGGTGAATTTGAAGTCGGTACTCCTGCTTTTCATCAGGAGTAATGGTAATTCTAAAATAGTTATTTTGAAATAATGATAGTGTGGACGCTCTGGTGCTGCTATTTCAAACTAATTACTCCCTAGTGCTTCCTGGGGCTTTAAGTTTGAGGTAATGCATCCACATTAACAGAGCCTGCCTCAGACTAATTTCAAGGATTCCTCGTGGTGTGGACACACTAGTTTGAATTTATTAAATCAGGAGTTAAGTTGAATTGAGTAATTTCAAAATACTTTCCTAGTGTAGACATGGCCTTAGAGACATTAAAGTTGGGCAAGTAGGCTATGTCTACACTCGCGGCTTCTTGAGTCAGAAGTATGCAAATGCGGCTTAGCGTGGAATATCACCAAGCCTCATTTGCATACCTAATGAGTTGCCATTTTTGCAGAAGAGGTTCTTGCGCTAGAAGGAGCTGTCTACACTGCCCTTTCTTGTGCAAGAAAACCCCTCTTGCACAATGCCGTTACGCCAATTATTTTCAGGAATAACGCATTGCTCAAGAGGGGTTTTCTTGCGCAAGAAGGGGCAGTGTAGACAGCTTAGCCTCATTTGCATACTTCTGACGCAAGAAGCCATGAGTGTAGACATAGAGACCTATTACTACCCTAATCATTGAGTGCTGCCCTTCACAATCCTGTATATTTTTATTTGCACATTCCATAGCCTTGGCCAATTTCAGAGCTGTTTCAAATGTTAACTGTTTTTCAGATAGCAATTTAATTTATATTTTGTTATCACTCGATGCTGCAAACTAATCTAGCTCTTAGCATGTGTGTCAAGAGTTAAATCATAATTACACTCTTAAGAGAACTTCCTCGGTTATACCACAAATTCTTTTATAGTCTCCCTAGCTTTCTTTGACCAAGAGCTAAATTTCAGTCCTCCTTCTGCTTCACTGGGTGTTTGGTTGCAACAGTTTTTTACCAGATTTATTAGCTTTGTCAAAAGTTTTATCTCCAGGCTTTTTAGCAGGTAACAGGTCTTTGTTTAAACTGTACTCCTTGGCCCCTACACTGCTAAATAAAGATAGCTTTCTTCTTATCTTCATCTGCAGTATCATCATTAGCAGTGAACAAGTAATATTTCAGTGTTTTTCCAAAGTCTGGTCCTGTGTATTAAGTGGTGAAACAGTGACAAATGTTGCACCATTTCCCTGGTGCTTGTAGGGGTGTATAGCCCTTTCTCTTTTTTCATTTTTGTGAGTTCAGCTCCTCCTAGGTGCCATATATTGTACTGTAAAGCAGCTGTACTTCAGCTTCTTTGAGTATTAACAATTCTTGTATTCAAACAGCCAATAGCTCCACAGTTGCAACAACACACCCCTACATATTTTTGTTTAAGTCTCTTCCTGCTCCCCACATAACAAATCCCTGGGGATGAAAGACATTCTTGTGAAGTGGACTGACACGCACACACACTTCACTATGTGTGTAAATGTGGAGAGGGTACATATTTTGAATCTTTTTGTCTTTTCAGAACTCCTTATATATTAGGATAACTCAGTTTCATTTTGAATTCATTGTATTATAGTGGCACCTGTTGGCAAATATCCTTGCCTAGATAACATGCATTTTTCAGCATAATACAATTAAAAACCAAATGCAGTAAGACACACACTGGCACAGAAAGTGATGTGGAGTGATAATACAAAAAACTAACATTTATTAGAAATGTCAGAAGAAAATAAAACAAATTGCTGTAGGGAGAGGGACCTCTAGAGCAAAAGAGCAAAATGTTATTTTACATTTATCACCTTTTTTAGTGACAGAATTTAAGAAGTCTCTGGACCACTGAAGATTGACTCAAATCCTTAAGAGAGCTTAAGCAAGAATTTCTGCACTGTTCTTCTGCAGTGTGTTGAACTTGAGTTTCAGAGAGCTAGGAAGTTTGAGCCTCACGTTGGGCTACTTTTTTTCTAAAAAAAATTGTTTTAGGGAAATCATGCTTTCTACGTTTCTAAGGTATTTCCTATTAGTGCTAAGTAGCTTTTATCAATTAAAATATCCCACTAATATATGCATATGTGAGACCAGGGAAGGAGGGGCAAAGAGTCATGTGGAAGAGGAAATAATGCCTTATCTCTCTGTCTCTATAAAAAAAATTTCCTGTGGGATGACAGAGTGATGTCATCGCACAGGAAAGCTTCCCTGCTGACTGGCCTCTTTGCCCCTCCAGGTCCCTATGCACGGGGGTGCAAATGACCCTCCAAGTAAGTGTGAAGCTAGGGCGGTGTGTTGCCCCAGCCTCACTTCCCTGTGCTCCTGCTGGGTTTGTGTGTGTGTGTGTGTGTGGGGGGAGAAACTGTGAACCATGTGGCCCCAGGAGCCGTACAGCCTCTCCCCTCCCTGGTGCTGGGGGGCAGCAGCCGCGAGGCCTCCCTCCCTCTGGTGTTTCGGGGGGACAGGAGCCATGCCCTATACCCCTCCCCAACTCCCATCACACATACCTTAGGCCTGGGAAGAGCCAGGGCTGGTGCACAGTGACCCAGCCCTCCCCGGCGACCGGGGGAGTAAGTGAGAGCCAGGGTGGGGTTGGGGAGGCAAGAGAGTGCTGGGGGAAGAGGCGGGGACAACGCCCTGACCAAGAGGGGGGTTTAGTGAGCAAGAGGCTCCGCCCCCTAGTAATTCTAAAAGTACTAGTTCCTTTTAAGTCTAACATTTCATTTTCATTTCCCACTAAAGGAAACACCACTAGATGTCGCTAAGTCTCAGGAGTACTTGAATATTGTTAGCATAGGAGGACTAAAAGCCCACCATGCCACGAATATTCTCTCTCTCTCTCATTTGTGAGTAATATTTCTAGGGGAAATATATTTTATGTTGGATACATACATAATGAGCTTTCATACTAATTTTTAGTTAAAGGACTATTTTTGGCCTAAACAAGAGGATAAATAACTGCAGATGTCAAAATATATCTATTTATACATGCTTATGTTGGAGGACTGTTTTGTTCTAGTAGGGCTTAAAATCAGGCCAACATTTGTCACCAGTTTGCCTGCAGTACGTGTTTCTAGTTTACCAAAGGACTCTCATATATGACATAAAGAGTGGAACATGCTACAGTTGAACTAAAGGTTGCCCAGTAAGTCAGCTGTTTTCTGTTTATAACTTTGCTGAAGTTTAACAGTTTGGACTGAAAGTTTCAAAGTCAGATGCCTGCTTAAGCAGCTCTCCCCCTCCCCACCTCCCCCCCCCCCACTAAAATGTAAGATGTTCTGAAAATGAAATTAAGAAAAATGTTTTGTGTGTGTTTTTAAAAAGAAAGTCTTACCATTGTTTCATTAAGCAGCTCTAGCACCTGCGTGCTTTGGAGGAGGGTGCCAGGGAAAGGCTCTAAGGGATGTGATGTTTTGTTTTTGTTTGTTTGGGGGTTTGATTTTTTTGCTATCTATATGAAAACTTGTTTATATTTATCTAAGTTATGAGTCTCTGAAAATCTCAGTTGACATATAGTAAATAGAGATTTGTTAGAGATTGGCAGCTAAATCTTTATGTGGAGTAAGAGCCTGCCTCAACCACTAAGGGACAGGGTAGCTACCTGCATCTAGTGGGGCCAACAGACTTGCTGGACTCCTGGGCAAGGGGGGAGGGGGGGAGAGCTCGCTCTGTGCTCCTGAAAGGGGTGGGGCCTTGGGCAAAAGGGGCAGGGGTGGGAGCAGGCAGCCTTCAGCACTGCCTAGATCGTGCCATTCCTCCTGCCACCAGCACTGCCCCTTTGAATTGCTGGTTGATGGGCCTGGCTACTTTCGCAGTAGACTCCCATTAAGCTGTCCAAGGACCAGGATCAGAAGCCCTTGTGGCTTAAGGTGAGACTTATGGGTGGAACAAGCAGGGGCCCTAGGCAGGTACTTCTATACTCCATGAGTCAGAGTAGAGCTGATCTCCAGAGGGTCCTGTTGCGAGGCCCAGGAGAAATACGATATTGGGAATTGAGGAGAGCTAGAGTCGAACTAGAAGGTAAGGAGAGCAGGTCTTATTTCCAATGGACCTGAGGCCAGCTCTCACCTCATCACATGCTGTCACAGCCTGCCCCTGAGGTCCTGGATGGTGGGGTAGGCAAACAGAAGTGGCATATTCACCCTCCTGGTTGGATGGCAGGAAATCCCACCCTGCATGGGACCTTTGTAAGAGCACATGAGGATCAATCAAAATACCAAGGGGAAAAAATGACCCAATCTGTGACTGACAGATTAGGGGCAAACTTCTTTTGTCATCTTCTGCTTCTTTTCTCATCTTCTGCTTAACAGCAGAGCCCATCTCCATCTCCAACCTTCCAGAGGGTATGGTGCCCTCTGGAAACTGGTGCCCTGGGTGACTGTTCTGCTCTCCCACTCCTAGAAGTGGCCCTGGGTGGGAGTTTGGAACCCACTACCACAGCATAATCTGCTCTGAGCACGCTCCGTCCCCTCATAGATCCTGTAAGTCAAACCAGACTGTGCATGCACTATCTCTGCAGTAATTTATCATCCCAACCTAAGGCTGCAGAAACTGAGGACTTTCCCTGCAATTTTTCCTGTTGGCTGCCTGGGCTGTGATACCCACTGCCAAAGTGTCTTCTGTTGCAGCTCATGAATGTGGAAGAGCAGATTGTTCAGTTTTATCAAGTGCTAGAGATCTGAGGTGTAGATATAAAGGTGTGAACCCTGCTGATGACCTAAGCTGGGGAAAATTATGGTTCCTTATTATAGAACTGTGTGTGTGGGGGGGTTCATTTTATTTTTTAAAACAGATACTGTGATGAAAATGCTGTAGAAACACCCATGGGGAAATTATTTGTGCAGTTTGGGTTGGATGGTGTATGTTAAATAAGGCCGGGGCCACCTTTGGGATGAGGAGGATAAAGAGTACATCTATTTAGGGGGGAAATACTATGTGATCTTGTAATTAAAGACTGAATCCTAATGCTTATGTACAAGGGGACAGAACTAAGATCGCATAGGCAGGCTTTCTTCTGGCATCTCCTAACTTTTGAGTTACCAACCTAACACATTCAATGAAGGTGCAAATAGATCTTAATGTAGATTCTTGTGTTAGTATCCCCCCTATCTATTGACTTTGATCCTTATCTGCTTTGTTTTAACTATCCAATCTTCAGGTACTTACTGATGGTCTATTCTGCCTTCCTGTTTTTCCCTTTGATTTTGTCATAACCTCTACTCCTTGTTTCCCGACCTCCCCTTCCTTTTTTTTCCTTCCCCCTTCTCCCCTATTTATTTTGGGTCTGCACATCCTAACTTCAAAACTCCGGTCATCTGAAGAAGTGGGCTGTGCCCACGAAAGCTCGTGATACCATCTACATGTTTTGTTAGTCTATAAAGTACTACCAGACCAGTTTTTGTTTTTTAGGTTTATCCTGTACAGACAAACTCAGCTACCCCATGAAACTTCTAACTTTTGAGTGTTTGTCTTTGGTACCTTCCTTAATGTTATTTTAACATACTTTTCATAATAATATGCTCATTGATCCGAATTGTGTATATATAATATATAAACTTTCATACATGATACAGATGACAGAACTAACAAGAAATGTGCCTATTGTCATTCTGATCATTTTACTTCTTGTTTTTTTTCTCCTTCCCCACCATTTGGCTATCTCTATCTGGACTGAATACTCTTCGGCGAAGGGTTCGTATCTTCCCATGTGTTTGTACAGGGTCTTACTGTGGTATATTGAAAAATCTGTTTAAATTGTGATATATCACTTTAAATTTTCAGGATTTCACTAGTCCTGATTGCTCTGTAGGGAACCGTGTGATCAGAGAGAATTTGCAGCCAGCTTAGAGTAAGAAGGAGTCTGCTGATCGGTTTTAGGGAGAAACCTGCTTTGTGTGTCTCTATTTTTGGTTTCTTAAGTGTTATTTTGCTGAATTCTAAAAAAATGAAGTAGTATTACCCTGGAGCCCTCTGGCCAGAGAATTTATGATGTTATCTAACTTCGGTGTGTGTGCCATGAACATGACATGAGCACCAGCGGGACCCCACTTACAGCCTTTGTGTGCTCCTATAATATAAAAAATAATAGAAATAGCCCCTCTGCCTCAATTTTCCCCATCAGTAAAATGGAGTTGAGACTTTATCTACCTAATGATGGTATTGTGAGGCTTAGTAAGTTTCTGTTCATAAAGCACTTTGAAGAGGAAAATGCTGTAAGTAATGCTTTCTGGTACCCTGAACAAAAAACAAAAAAACAAAAAAAAAAAGCACACTCCATGCAGTCTTAAAATATCTTAGATAAATGGCAAATCCTAGCTGATCCTAGACATCCATACAAACATATGTATGGGAGCAAAAATAGTCCAAAGAGTAAGTAAATATAGAAACCATTTTTTTAATAATTGACAGTTGTGGTATTTTAGTTCTTTTGATTTTTAATGTGGATCATTTCAATATGGACCTCAGAGTCTATCTGTTCCTCTTCCCATGACTGAGAAAGAACATGAAGTAACTCCCAGTGCTGCATAGATGCAAACAAATGTTTTGAAGGTAATAAGGGTTGGGAATTATGGGCCAGAGAGCATAAACTCATTTGCATGCACTTATCGCCTTCCAGGTGCTTATTTACATATACATTTACCAAGCACCTGTGCAATGTGTAGCTGATTTATTGATATTTATATAATGCCCATCCAGGTACTGGTATTGTGCAGGCAGATAAGAATACAGGGCATGGCCCCAAATAGCTTTCAGGCTAATTACCTAATTTTGACATCCTTTCACTCATGCGTGGCCTCCTTGTTTTAAACTAGTAAGTGTGAGTGGGGGGTGACAGAACGGGGCCCTAAAGTGATGACAACTCAGTTCAAAGAGACAGAAATAAGGGGACTCAAAACACCTTTCCTTGTTCTTATTTTCGCCCGTATTGTATGTCTATTTATTTGTCCAGCCTATTTTGCTCTCTCTGTTTTTAACTCATGTTCTTTTGCCTTTGCTTGTCATTCAGAACTCACTTGTGTCCACAAAGCACAGCCCTGCATTATGATGAGCAATGCAAAATCTCTTGCCTCAATGGAAGCACCAGGATGCAAATGTCTTTTGAAGCTCCTGTGTGGTTAGGGGTGTGTGTATATGCACGTGTGTGTATGTGCATGTGTATATGCATGCATGCATGTATGTACACATAGGTAAATGGGACTACTTGTGTGAGTAAAGACTACTCCCACTGATCAGCAGGACTCAGCCTTGCAACCCTCATGTCACTTCAGTGGGTTTAAGAGTGTCTGATGTGCAAGCAAACAGTGTATGAGGAAAACAATGGTTTTAAACATCTCATGAGTAATACAAAGATATAAACGAGCTTTAAATCTGTAACTCGCATCAAATCAAGTCTACCACTAACGTACTATGTGACACATTCTTCTCTCTGATTGAAGACCCACACAGGTTTCTAGTCAGTGAATGTGGGTGTAAGTACCCCGGAGCAAAACATAGCCTTTCTACTTTCATCTAACAGCAGTTATATTCCCATAATGTTTTCAGCCAAAAGTTGAAAACTTACTATTGCAGCAAATTTGTTACTGCAAATTTGTTGAAAATTTGTTGAAAACTTACTATTGCAGCAAAAGAAGTGTGCCTGTACTTCTTTTCTCTACTGCATAACATCAAAACTTCTGCTGTGTGTCGTAAACCTGATACTCCTTGGCTGCGTCTACACTGGCCACTTGAATTTGCGCAAGAGCACTGACGTTCTAATGTAAGAAATCAGTGCTTCTTGCGCAAATACTTTGACGCTCCCGTTCGGGCAAAAGCCCTCTTGCGCAAATGCTTTTGCTCAAAAGGGCCAGTGTAGACAGGCAGCTAAGACGTTTTGTGCAAAAGCAGGCTAAACGGAAAAAAGCCCTATGGACGCTTGGAGACTCCGTAGCCACAGTCAGCTCCCTGGACTTCCTGGTAACCCGATCCCCCTTAAAGCAGACGCAGGCTGCTGAGCTCACGCGGCAGGAGCCTTCCTCGCACCTCTGGCCAGAGGTCTGCCACGTGGACCCTGCCATCCAGGAGACACCCCCAAGCATCATGGCAGCTCCGGGGGGGATCAGCTACCCACACCCCCAGCGCAGGAGGCCCCCAGGAGCCGCAAACGAAGGGCCCCATCCTGGTCCTCAGGGGAGCTGGACAGCCTGCTGGACCTCTGGCAGCAGGAGGAAGCCCTCCAAGACACCCGCTCCCGGTGCCGGAATGCGGACATCTTCGCACGAATGGCCCAGGCGCTCGCCCAGCAGGGCCATCCAGCCCGGACCCTCGAGCAAGTCCGGGCTAAAGTCAAGGAGCTGCGCCTGGGCTACATGCAGGCCAGCGAGGGACAGGGGGCAGGAGCAGACACCTGCCCCTACTACGACCGGCTCCACGCCATCCTGGGCCAGCCAGCCCCACAAGCCCCGAAGGTCCCCGTCGACAGCAGCATGCACCCCCCAGTCACCATGACCACCGAGGCGGGGGAAGGAGACAGCAGTGCGTCGGAGGATGAGGCCAGCACTGCCACCCAGCAGGCCCCCTCCAGCAGCCCTGATGTCTCCCGCGCATCCTCGGAGGCCGGGGAAGGATCCACCGGTGAGTGTTGCACTTTGCACTCACAAGGGCGGGGGGGGGAGAGGGAGAGCATGTCACTCAGGCCACGTGAGCTGCACGCTGTGTAGCATTAGGCAGTAAGTAGCACGTGCAGCCTGGTGACCAAGCGGCATGTGGCCGCGGCAAGCAGCTCCAGGGCACGCCTGGGACCGTGCTGCTCACACACATCCGGCAGGACCAGGGCGAAGGGTGGATGCCGGTTGGAACCAGCCAGGGCCCCAGTGACTCAGGCCAGAGCCCGCACCTCCGCAAGGGTGCAGCACGCAGAACGGCACACTGTCCCATGCCTGGCTGTGAGGCACAGCCAGGTGCTCCTGGGAAAACCACAGTGTCACAGCCCTGTGAACGTGGCCCCCACTGAGCCCCTCGCCTGCTCCCGGTGCCTTGGCTGGCTCCCTGAGGGAAGTCCCCACTGCGGCCACACATGTCCCTGGGCTACGTGTGCGAGGGATAGTGGGAGGGAGAAGGGGGGGAAGTGCTTGGGCCGCCTGAGTTTTGCTGCAAGGATGGGACACTCCCCAGTCACTCTCCTGGTTCCGTCCAGGAGATATCCCACGCGATGGGGATCTGAGAGCCCAGACCACCTCTACCAGATGTGCTCCCAGGCACTGTGTGGGGATTCATCTCACTCCCTGTCAAACACCACTGATTAGCCCAAAGCCTCACAGCCTCCACCGGCAGGGAGTTCCACAGGCTAACACAGCACAAGCGCCCTCCCACCCTCCACGGGGCCAGGACACAGACCGGTGGTTACAATACATGGAGAAGGACCCTACTCCGAGGCGGTCCTCTTTGCAAACATACAACACGGGGGACGAGGGGGGAACCGAGTGGGCCCAAGCCATACTACTGTGGTGTCACCTGGGCTCAGGGGTGGAGGGCAAGAGGTGTGGGGACAATGGCCAGGCTGCCTGACTGACCCATCCTTTCTTCTCTTCCCTGCAGCGGGACCAAGCACAAGCCGGGGACCCTCCAGTCCGGCAGCAGCAGCAGCAGCAGCAGCAGCAGCACCCCCTGCCACCCAACCACCGAGGCAGAGGCTCCACCAGCTCCTTCGGTGCCACGTGCAGGCCGTCGAGTGCTTCGAGGCTACCATCACTTGGCGCGTGGAGACGGACCTGCAGTGGCACCAGGAGTCCTGGGCCGCCTTCCAGGCCCAGTGTGTGCGGATGGCCAACTCCATCGCCACCCTCACCACCCACATTGGCCATGCCATACATTACGGCATGGCCTTGCCCCACGCCCCCGCCATCCCTCCCCTAGCACTGCCCCTGCCCCCTCCTGCAATGGCCCCTCCTGCTCCTGTCCCAGCCCCTCCTGCAATGGCCCCTCCTGCCCCTGCTCCTGCCCCTCCTGCTCCTGCTCCTGCTCCTGCCCCTGCCCCTCCTGCTCCTGCCCCTCCTGCCCATCTCCCCATGCAGCCTGCCCCGATGCGGCCTGCCCCCCATGTCCAGGTCCGCCCCCGCAGGAGCAGTCGCAGGGGCCACCCCTCCGAGGAGTAGCTCCTCCCCCTCCCAGTTCAAGGTCTCCTCACCCCGCCCCCTCCCAGTTCAAGGTGTCTTCCCCCTCCCCCTCCCAGTTCAAGGTGTCTTCCCCCTCCTCCTCCCAGTTCAAGGTCTCCTCCCCCTCTCCCTCTTGTAAATAAACACCCAGTTTTTCTGATGAAAACAAAACTGTGTTGTTTATTGTGTTACTCGAGGTAACTTAAATAATTGATTTGAGATGCCAATTAGCCAACTAAATTTCAGATTACAAAATGCGGACACCAAATACCGTATCTATCACCGGTCGTTCCTTTAATTGGTCATTGGTTTGTGGCGCATAAATAAATACTGACACTTTAAGTAAAATTTAAACCACAAGACTATATTAACATAGATAACAAACAAGCAAGAAAGGTTAAAACACGAACACAAAGAATATTTACATAGTCTAGACGCAGGGACGATTGTAGTGTTGCTGGCGACCTCAATCCTTTGGTCCTTCCGGGCCTCGGGAGAGGAACTGCCAGGAGTCCCTCGATGGAAGACGCCGCCGAAGCTGGCAACCTCAATCCTTTGGTCCTTCCGGGCCTCGGGAGAGGAACTGCCAGGAGATCCCTCGATGGAAGATGACGCCGAAGCTGGCGACCTCAATCCTTTGGTCCTTCCGGGCCTCGGGAGAGGAACTGCCAGGAGTCCCTTGATGGAAGACGCCGCCGAAGCTGGCGACCTCAATCCTTTGGTCCTTCCGGGCCTCTGACAAGGAACTGCCAGGAGATCCCTCGAAGACGACTGGAATCGGGTACGCTGACTCGAGCCTTCCGCACGAACCATGAATCCTCTTACTGTTCTTCGGGACAGCTCGAACAGGCGATGGTGGCCTAAAACCTAGCCTCAACTAAAAGAAAAACCCTAGCTTCGTCCGACGCACCTGACGAACATGCACGATGACAGCCGATATGCTTCGAACCGACGCTGCCTGACGGAACAGTGACAACGACGATAGCTAATTTAACTAAACCTAACTCTGGATCCAATTTATATTGGTAGGTGCAAGCCTTCCGCTTGACCTGACCTGACAGACAAGACTACCAGGAGTCTTCGTACCCAACAAAACAAATATAACCAAGTAAATTTACAATTGGGAGTTAAGGGGAGGGGTGAGGGAAGGGTAGGGAATGGGAGGGAGTTGTATGGGGAGACCGAGGTGACCCTACTATGGGGCCTGTGCGAACATGCCCGTCAGGGCCTCTCGGATGCGCACCCCATCCTGGTGTGCCTGGTGAATGGCAGCTGTGTGGGGCTGTTCATAAGTCTGTGCCTGGGCTGCCATCCATGCGGGGAGGAAGGCCTCCCCACTCCGCTCCACAACGTTGTGGAGCATGCAGCACACGGCCACTACCTCCATTGCATTCTGCTCATCCATCTCGAGACGGGTGAGCAAACAACGGAAGCGGGCTTTTAAGCAGCCGAAGGCGCACTCCACTTGATTCCGGGCCCGGTTGAGGCGGTCGTTGAACCGGGCCCAGGACTGGTCCAGCCGCCCCGTGTAGGGCCGCATTAGCCAGGGCAGCAGGGGGTAGGCCGCATCCCCGATGATGCAGATGGGCATAGGCACATCTCCGACAGTCAACTCCCGCCGGGGGAAGTAGGTGCCCGCCTCCAGCCTGCGAAACACTCTGGAGTTACGGAGGATGCAGGCGTCGTGTGCCCTGCTGCACCAGCCCGCATAGACGTCCAGGAAGCGGCCCCGGTGGTCCACGAGGGTCTGGAGAACAATCGAGCAGTACCCCTTCCTGTTTATGAAATGGGCTGCTCGATGCTCCGGGGCCCGGACGGGGATGTGGGTTGCATCCAGGGCTCCCCCGCAGTTGGGGAACCTGAGGGCAGCGAAGCCGGCCAGCGTAGCGTCCACGTCGTGCAGGCGGATTACTCTTGGGAGCAGGACATTGTTGATGGCGTGGATGACCTGCAGAAGGGTGCAGAGAAACACAGGGGAACACATCACATAAGGCAGGGGTGAGTGTGCGCTTCCTTGGCCCTCCCCCCCATGATTCCCTCTTTCCTCACGCACACACACACACCACGGCCCCCTCGCCCCACGCCCCCCCCCCCCCACTACCAGCAGGCCTGTGCAAGGGAAGGATGGCCCAAACCCCTGGGTGACCCAGCCTGGAGACTTGGCTGCCCCTGGGCATGGAGTGCAGCACCCTCCCCCCACCCCACTCCCCACTCCCCCTGGGACTTACCTCCATAACGATGACACCGATGGTGGATCTGCCCACCCCGAACTGGTGTGCCACCGATCGGTAGCTGTCTGGGGCGGCCAGCTTCCAAAGTGCGATGGCGACCCTCTTCTCGACAGGGATGGGTGCCCGCAGCCAGGTGGTGGCTCTCTGGAGCGCAGGGGCGAGCCAGGCACACAGCTCCAGGAACGTCCGCTTTCACATGCGGAAGTTCCAGAGCCATTGCTGGTCGCCCCATTGCCCCAGGACCAGCCGGTCCCACCAGTCCGTGCTGGTGTCCAGTCTCCACAGTGGCCTCTCCACTCTGGGGTGGAGATGCCACAGGGACGCCATGGCCTCCCTGGTGAGGGAGTCCAAAGCGGTCTGCGCCTCCTGGTCCTGGAACAGGAGGGCACCAGCCTGGAGCAGCAGCTGCAGGCACTCCAAAATGGCCGGCAGTGGCCAGAGCAGGCACATGGCCACTCCTGGCTCCATGGCAGACAAAACAAGGCAAAAGAAAAAAAAAATATGCAAAAGCACTAGGTGGCAAAAGGCAGTGGTGTGCAAAAGGCAGAGGGCAACCACCAAAACTGCTACGGCTGTCAGTCCCTACAAGAGGTCCTAAAGCACGGAGCAGGAGAGAAACGGCTGTCCAGGGAGATCCCTTTAAGCACGTGTCAAAAAGGAGCTCCAGCCCCCGCCCCCGGAAAGAGCTGGTGCCCTTTTGCCCGCTGCAAAATAGTTCTGGGCTTCTGCTTTTGCGCAAAAGCGCATCGTTATAACGATAACTCCGTGCCAGTCTATAGACGCGCTTTTGCGCAAATACTTTTAACGGAAAAACTTTTCCGTTTAAAGTATTTGCGCAAAATCATGCCAGTCTAGACGTAGCCCCCTAGTTCATGTTGTTTTGGAGCAGAAGGATGCAAGTCAAAGCCAAGCTGTTTTTATGATCCGAGTGAATATGGCATTGCCAGTGAGGAAAGCTGTGAAGTATAGATATGGACACAAATGTGTTGTTCATTTTTACACTAGTGATTTTTGAGACATTGGTGAAAATCTGTACCTTAGAGACCTTAAAACAGAAAAGTCATGAAAGGATGTATAGAGTAACAGGAAATGGCAGAAAGATCATCTGTCCTACAGATTGTTGTGTGACAGCCATGTAACACTTCTTTCTTTTATGAATGTAATACTTTCGCAAAGACTGAATTCTAATTGGAACAAATATTTATCTGCATTAAATGCTACAGTACAACCAAATCTGTAATGCTCATATGCTCTGTCTCCCACTTTGTCACTTTCCTCCTAATATGGCTTTAAGCATTGAACTGCAACAGCATCAAGTACTATTGTGTAGTGGTTTCATAAAGCAGACAAAATATCCTTAAAAGCAGACCTGGAGCTCTTGAACATACATTGCTATGAATGAGGTTTATGAAGGCGGATTGGGATAAGAAAAGGAGAGAGATCTTTGAATAGCAGGGCCATTATGAAGTCACAATATTGCCTTCAAGCCAAATCTCTCTCAACGTGGCATCAAAGCCACAACTGAGGCATATAACAAGATGTTAAAATACTAAAAGCGAATACCCTCTCAGAAGTAAAATTTTGCACTACAGAAGCACTGGCAAGCAGCTACAAACAAGGAAGTCAGAAGCTGGTATTCCATTCAATTTCCAGACAATACTTAAACACACACATTCTATGGTGGAAGATTTACAGCTTTATTCTTGATGTTGAAATGGCTTCATTTTGACACAGTGTAAAGATTTTTAAAAAGTGTGGGGATAATGATTAAAAAAATTTAAGAGTGAGACGTTTTTACCATTTCCTAACCTTCTCTACAATGGTTGTTGCTAAATAAGAGCATGGGGTCTGCTGAATGACATTGTGGGATGTCAGTTGATTTCATCTTCAATTTGAGCCCCCACAGCGGTGAGCCAGGGCAATCAGAAGACTGTTTGAACAGAGGAAGAGAAAAATATCAAAAGGCAAATTGAAGTCGGTGTGAAAATGAATGGCCTGCAATCTCAGTGTGAGATTACAGAGGTAATGATAACATAGTCATTGCAAAAGAAGGCTGTTATTTTAAGAAATAAAAAAGGGGTGGAGGTGTGTGTGTGGGGGGGGGGGCGAGAGGAAGGAAGAGAAATTATGAAGAAATCAGCCCCACTGAAACTGCTACTTTCTGCTGGAAGATAAATCATTTATTTTTAAATATTTCTTTACCAAGTCATCACGATGTTGGTAAATGTGTATTGTATTTCAGAATTATATGTTCATTCACACCTTAATAATCTAAATAAATAGTATAATAATTTTATATGTAACAGAGGAAATGACCCAAAGAAACTAAAGTGAAATTTGTAGATTGATAATATTACACGCATAGGACTTGTGCTTTGTAATAATAATTCATAGATCTGCACCTGTGGAATATTAAACCACCCAGAACTTACAAGATAATTAGGTGACATAGAGGGTTTGATTCTACACCAGTGAAGGGAAGAAATTGGCTCTCATAGTCATTAACTCATCCTGTTGTGCCTATGTATCAAAATGTATGATCAAAATCTAGGCACAACAGGATGAATTAATGAAGAGAAGGATTCTTCAAGTAGTAATATATTTCTTTTTAAAAAGATAAGAGAAAGGAGGTTGATTGATTATTTTGAAGGTATGAAAATTGACTCTATCAATTTAGACAAATTTTGGAAACACATTTATCTGATCTTATGGATGAGAAAAACAACTCTGAGATGAAGACTGTAGTCAACAGCTGCTCTGGCTCAATGAAACTTTTTTCAATAAGGAGAAAGCTTCTCTAAGAGTATGTCTACATTGCATTCCTCCTTTGAAAGAGGAATGCAAATACAGACAAACGAAATTGCAAATGAAGCGTGGATTCAAATTTCCCATGCTTCATTTGCATAATCATGGCTGGCCGCTTTTCTGAAATACCGTATTTTGAGAAAAAAACACGGTCCACATGGGGTATTTCGAAAAGAAACCCTTCCTTTGAAGTAACCCTTAAACCTCATGTTTTTAAGGAGTAAGGGTTATTTCGAAAAAAGGGTTTCTTTTTTAAATAAACCTGTTCTTTTTCTCGAAATACGCTATTTCAGAAAAGCGGCCAGCCATGATTATGCAAATGAAGCGTGGGAAATTCAAATCTGTGCTTCATTTGCAATTTCATTTGTCTGCATGTGCATTCCACTCTCGAAGGAGGAATGCAACGTAGACATACCCTTAGATAGCATTTTCTTAGGGGCTGGTGAGAGACAGTGTAATGAACTCCCACAGATATTAAGCACCATTACAACCTCATGCCACCTTCGCTTCCAAGTACTAGGCAATCTTTTCAACTTTACTTTCTGACAAACATAAAGCAACATGCATATGTAGCTATAAATCCACTCCACCACACACACTTTCTTCTTGGGGAGAGGATGAGAGAACTCACATATGACTAATCTGGTTAATATTGATCAATAAGTTGAATTGCGAAGTGCTTAGATATTACAGTGAAAAGTGTGGTGTAAGAACCAATGTGCAGGCTCATTGACAACAATTCAGGGCCACAGAGCAGAACAGTCAGTGGACCCGTAGAAAGGATGGGTGCAGTATCTGCTACAGTTGGGCCCAGTGGAAACTTCACTTCTTTCTAGTCTCCTACTGTCTGTGTTTCTGCGGATCGTTTTCTTCAATACACATTTACCAACCACAGAGATCCTAACTTCCAGCTTTTCCCTGTGGATTCCATCCAGCTTCCTTTCCCAGCCACGTGCTTCAGACTTTATATGTTTCTCAGACATTACCCACTCCCTTCCTCATTATATCACCAAAAGAGTTTATTTCCATCGGCCTTTGGGAGAATTAGGCCGTAATGCAGTAGGTTTCTGGGGACAATACTGAGAGGGTTAAATCAGGGCAATCTGCTTAGAAACAGGGCTGCTTATAGCCCAAGATTGGGGGTCCTCCACTGTAAGGCACCAAACCAGTCGCAAAGAGCACATCTGTTCACCACACTGGCTAAGAAGTTATATATGCAGCCCCCTTTTTCATTCCAGCTTTCCTGTGCCTTAACTAGCACCACTCCTTATACAGATGAAAGGTTATAAAAACCAGTCTCGTCAAATCAGAAACAGGTACTTCTGATCCCAAAGGACCAGGCACATTCCCAGGTCAATTTATTCCTCAGATCTTACCCAAAAGAGCATGCTGTGTCGATCCTTTAGAATCTAAAATCTAAAGGTTTATTAATAAAAGGAAAGAAGGAAAGGATGAGATTTAAAGTTGTTAAAGGAATCAAATTACATATACCAATTGCACAGTTATTGGGGCAGGCTCATAGCAAAGATGCAATAATCTGCCGTCTTAAATCAAGTCTCTGGATTACATCCTTTGTTAGGATGGGTCATCAGTCCTTTCAAGCTCAGTTCAAAGCAGAGATCTTTCAGAGGTGATGAGCTGGAATGCAGACAGGATTGAAGAGAAATGGAGGAATCCCTTGGGTCCTCTTTATACCATTGCGTATGTGGAGGATATTCCATTGTTCTCACTGTGTGAAATCCTGTCCCGAGATGGAGTCTGTCGCATGAACAAGTCATCTGTCCATGCACAGGGGCGGCCCATGAGCCTAGGCAGTTGCCTAGGGTGCCGCCGGCCCGGGCACCCGATGATGATATCATGGCCATTGACGGTCATGCAAGTAGGGGCGCCAATCGCGCCTTCCGCCTGGGGCGCCAGCTGCTGCAGCCGGCCTCAAGCCACTCCTGTCCATGCATGACTCAGTCCTTTTTAGGTAGCAGCAATTGCTTACATGCTGGTCTGAACATTTACAGCAAAGCTCATCAGATGTGGATTAGAACTACCTGAGGTACATTTAGTCAAGTACCACCATTCACTTGACTAGCAACACTTTCACAATAGATTGGCGAAGCCTGTTGATGTCTCCCAGAAGTAAACATTTGAAATATAAGTACTTAGCCAATACTCATAACTTCAAATAAAAACATGATGCATGCATATGAATAGTATAAACAGAATCAGTGACTTATACGTTTTCCATAAGCATCTATCATGGGACATTTTGTACAAGCTTTGGTGCAAACATATAACAGTGGTTGCAGCAATGATTTGTATGTTCATGTCACAGTCCAATAATATCACAGAGGCAGAATAAACTGCAGTTCTGTAGCAATGTCATTACCTGAAAGCTTTGTGTCTGAAACCTGCAGTGCATGGCTTGTTACTGAAGAGTTCCCTTTACCCTTCCTTCCTTAGGCCAGGGGGTAACCTGATGTGCTAGTAACCAATTGAGATCTCTTTAATTAGGTATTTCCAGACAATTGGTCAAAACCTTGGAATGTATCCAAAGGTACCTGAGCATGCAAACACCGTAACTCAGGACTCAGTGGAGAACCATTGCAACTGTTATTATTTTATGCATTTGCATTACAGTAGCACCTATGGGCCCCAACTGAGGTCTGGGTGCTATTGTGCAGGGTGCTATGCACACTCATGGGGACAGTTCCCTGCCCTAGAGACACTACCATCTAAACAGGCAAGACAAACAGAGGAACATTTTACAGACAGGAAATTCAGGCCCAGAGAGATTGATTTACCCAAGGTGGCAGTCTGTCCCCCATCCCCTGAACCAGAACCAGCCCACGAGCAGTCAGAGAATTCCCCTGCAATGGGTAGTGCATTGTGCCATCACAGGCAGTCTTACACTACCCCCACTGCATGTTCCGGCTGTGGGAGGGAGGAAGTCCAGGGCAGAGAATTGAACACAGAGCTCCTACTGCTGTACTCCCAGGACCTCCAACACTTCCCAGAAATAAATATGAGTTTCCAAGTCATAATAAATGCACTGAAGAGCAATCGAGCTGTTTGACCTATTCCTAGACCCTACAGCTAAAAGAACCCCAACACTCTATGTTTGTGGCACACAATTCTGCACACAATCATTTGCTTATGCAACAATCTGAAAAGGAGGCCAAACTGAGGTTCCTTTAAAAAGGCCCTTTATGCCTAAATTTACAGGCCACTTAGTATCATGTTGCTTAAAGGTTAGAGCAGCACACTGGGGTCTGTCTGTGTCTGTGGCACTAATTCATTGGATGTCCTTAGGTAAGTCATTTAATCTCCCTGAGCCAAATTCATTGTGACATTATGTTCCAGCCAATTTCCCACCCAATTTCCCAGAAGGAAAATCTGACTAAAAGTCTGGCTAAAACAAACAGAGAACTAATATATGGGAGAGGGAGGGTTCCAACATTAACTGAAATTAAATTTATCTTCTGTGCACTCATGGGCTTTGTAAACCCACAACTGTGGGTGTATGAAAAGTCTCACAGTAATACCCCAAGACTCATATCCCTCTTGACATGTTACACATGCACCAGTTGAAGCGCTTTAGGGGACATTACATTCTTATTCATAGATTCCAAGGCTAGAAGGGACCATTCTCCCTCAATAATTCCCATAGAAGATCTTTTAGATCTTGATGTAAAAATGTCAGTGATGGAGCCTCCACCAGGATCATTATTAGTGAACATAACTGAATCCTCTGGTGAGACTCCATCACTGTTCCCCTTACACAGTCCCAACAACAACATATCTCTACCCCCAATTGCCAGCCCCCATTTCCAATCATCCCTTTACACCCAAACCATCTCCAAATACCAGCGTTAATCCACTGAGATCAGCCACATGATCAGCTACCAGCCCCATAACAACATAACCTCAAACATACCACCCCCCCCCGCCAACTTTTGCTCCCTGAAGAGGGATGACTTTTACATTTACTCTAAGTTCTTGTGGTGTAGAGATCTATAGCTGAGGGACAGTACAAGAACAAGGCTCTAGTTTATTCCGTGCTGCCATGAGTGTCGGTGTAGTTATCAACAATTCCTTTGTGCCTGAATAGTATGTTTGTTGTGTCCAATTCTAACTTGGCAGTTTAAGAGAGTGAAGCCAGGCCTTTGAACATGCTCTTGTAATTAATGGGGAGTCAGTGTAGTGCATGCTTCAGTGGGGTAATATGTCCCATTTCAGCAGAGAGGCAGCCAGCTTTAGAGAGGAAGCTGCAGATTTTATGAGGGCTAGGAGCTGAGAAGGCTGAGGGGGACAACAGGTAGAGAAAAGGTCAAGATCCTGTAGAGACCCAATTCAGCAAAGCAGTTAAACGTGTCACCCCATAACCCCTGGTGGAAGTACTCCCATTGTCTTTAAAGGGACATCTCACACACTGGAGTACATAAATGCATAAATACATAAATGCTGTGCTAGACTGGGCCTAGGATAGGAACTGGGTGTTGTCAGAGCCACTGCTTCTTGCAGAATTTGGACACTGCAATGATCACTCACTGTCTTTGTGAAAATTGACAGGCTATATGAAAAAAAGGGAATTGCTTTCCTTGCCCCAAACCATATATAAATCTGCTTTTGTTTGTTTCCTAACAGGAAACTTCACAGTTTTTTAGCTGGATCTTTCATTGCAAAAGGGCCATTGTCTGGCAGTGTTATTTTTCAACAGTGAAGTGAAAGCTCTGTTGTTTATGTAACCAGGTATGTGCATATATTTGGATCACTCCAATAAAACCCCCTCAACTGGGGCTTTCCGTTCATCTTCACACACAATCAAAACAACCATCAAACACAGTGGCTATGTCTACACTGCAGGCTTCTGGCGCAAGAAACTTTTGCGGAAGCGATCTGTAGTGTAGACCTAGCCGGTTTGAGTGAGAGCTCCACTGCAGGCAGCAGGCTAGAAATCTTTGAGAGGGGCCAGCTCTCTAGTACTCTTCCCCCTTTTTAGTCTATTCAAGACAGCCACCTGCCTAGGCTGACAGGATGAATGAGCAGACCAGCTCTGGTCCTAGAGTCTGAACATGTCACCCTTTGCTTTACTGAGGGACAGCTTAGTTTTCCAGCAGGATTTTTCAAAAGGAAATTGGGAACATGGTTTTTCAAAAGAAAGTTCAATTTTGTTCTTTAAACATTTTGTTTGTATAAAAACCTAGTTTTCATTCCATTCACATGGCTTTCAGTGAAGTGTCACCTTCCATTAAGGAATGATTAATAGAAGCAACACTGAATCTGATGAACAGGCTGCTTGACAACCCTCTTCCATTGTTAAGTGCAGTGTCGTTATAGCCATGTCAGTTCTAGGATAGTAGTGACAAGGTAGTTTTCTGTGTAGCTCAAAAGCTTGCCTCTTTTACCAATAGAAGTTGGTCTAATAAAAGATATTGCCTTACCCACCATGTGTTTCTAAGACTAGGTCTACACTGGAAAGGTTTGGTGACGAAAGTGCTGTCAACGTGAAAACGTCGCCAAAACAGAAAACTCACCAAACCTGTTTTTCTGCCACCCTTTATCATGGCCACATTGTTATCTCCCTTGTTGACAGAAAGAGCAAAGCAATGTGGGTAAGCATCCCACAGAGCTTGGTGTTACCTTCAGCTAAGCACTGTGGGACTGCACAACATTGCACTAGACATCTCGGGAATATGAAAAACATCCCGTCAGCCATCTCTTTGCTTCCCATCCGGCTTATTTTCATGCCACTTGAATGACAGTCCTTGCTGTGAGCTCCTGCATCTGCTGTGAGAATTCATGGATCCCAGACGTCTCTTCCATGTTGTGTTCAATGTGCTTAGGACATCACACATTGTAGCAGAGCTACTTATGCACTTAATAGCAGAGGACGAAGACTCGGATGCAGATGACAGTGAGTGACAGGGACAGCAATGAAGTGGCATTGTATTGGGCTGTCACAGAGCAGCTGTGCACAGTAGAGCATCACTTTGGTGCTAGGGAAGCCAGCACTGAGTGCAGGTGTGGGAGGAAGACCCATGGCTACAGAACTTTTGGATGCGTAAAGCAACCTTCCTAGAGCTGTGTGCTGCGCTGGCCCCGAACTGTGGCACAAGGACACCCAAACGTGAGCTGCTCTCTCCGTAAAGAAGCATGTTGCCATTGCTTTGTGGAAGCTGGGGACTCCCAATTGCTACTGTTCAGTTGCAAAGCAGTTTGGAGTGGGGAAGTCTACCGTTAGGGTAGCATTTATGCAAGTGTGCAGGGCAATAAATCACATTTTGCTGTGGAGCACTGTGACTCCGGGAAATGTGGATGCCATAGTGGCTGGCTTTGCTGAAATGGGCTTTCCAAACTGTGGTGGGGCAATCAGTGGGCACACACATTCCCATTATCAGGCCACCCCACTTTGCCCTCGAGTATATCAACTGGAAAGGGTGCTTCTCCATCGTGCTTCAGGCACTTATGGATCACCGGGGGCGTTTCACAGACATATATGTGGGATGGTCTGGAAGGTGCATGATGTACCCATCTTCAGGAACAACGGCCTCAACAGAAAGCTGCAGGCTGGCACTTTCTTTCCAGACCAGAAAATTATAGTGGTGGTTGTGGAAATGTCCATAGTGATCCTCGGTGACACAATTTACCCCTTAAAGCACTGGCTCATGAAGCCTTACATGGGGCATCTGGACAGCAGTAAGGAGCAGTTCAACAGCAGGCTAAGCCAATGCCACATGATTGTTGAATGTGGATGTGGGGTCCCCACCCAAGATTCCCTCCAGTTCTTTATAAAAATGGCATGTTTTGGGTGCAGCTCCAGACTGGCTGTTTGCCTCCTTTGCCTTCTGGTAGGCCTGCTAGAGTTCCTTTATCTTTACTCTGCATTGCAGGGAGTCTCGCTCAGACCCCTTCTCACACAGAGCTCAAGAAATGTGACTGCATGTGTCCCAGTTCTTGCAGGTCACTTGCAACTGTCATTGTGCCAGTTCTTCACCCCACACACTGATAACATCCAAAAGCTCTGAGGTGCTCCAAACAGGAGAGTGTTCTGAGTGATAGCCACCCTTTTTCCCCCCGAGAAGAGGCCATTACCTACACAATGAGCCAGATACCAGAAATTGATTTTAAAGTTCCTGGGGTTTGCAAGCAGGAGGGGCATGTCTGTTTGCCTGTTTACGAGGCTGCAGAGCAGTGGAGATCAAAGCACTGGCTAGAGTGTCTAATCAGGCATTGTCGGAAACATGCTGGAGTTCAATAACTCAACAAAAAGCCTACTGTAGTACACACTATATGATTGTTGACAGTAAAGGGAGGGAGAGAGAGAAAAGTTCTTTGAGGAGGTGGAAGTTTTTTGTTGCCAAAACTGGGCATTTTTCACGACTTTTGTCACATCGCAATGTGAACACTCTCAGTGTTTTGTCGCCAAAAAGGGTTTTCTTGTGACAAAACTTGCCAGCATAGAAAAGGCCTAAGCCTCCTCAATTGACATTTCCTGGGGGAATGTGCATACAAATGAGCAGAGATACTGTCCCAAATTGACATCTAACCCTGATTCTGCCAGTGAATTAGCCTTTTGGCTTATCCAATCTTCTTATTTCTTCCATTTTCAATAACTGAACTACCTGCTCCCACGTATCATCCACACTGCTCTAGACCAGCACTCAGTCCTTCTCATTACTGTATTCAAGAGACTTTAGACTGACAATAAACAAGAATGCCAAGATGTTTCCCTGCATGCACAAGTAGTAGGCCACACCCAGGATATAATTCACTCTATCAAAAACATTGCAGAGGGAGGCAAGAATCCTAGGGGTATGTCTAGACTACATGCCTCTGGTGACAGAGATGTAGATTAGGTTACCTGGCATAGGAAAATATGCCTCGTGGGATGAGGTTTACCGGGGAGGTCGACAAATGCCTTTGATGTTGACCGCGGAGCGTCCAGACTACCGCGCTGAGCCGACAAACAGCTGATCGGCTCAGTGCGGCAGCCGTTTAAATTTAAATGAAGCGGTGATTATTTAAATCGCCGCTTCATTTTGCTATGCCGGGTAGCCTAATCTACATGCCTCTGTCGTCAGAGGCATGTAGTCTAGACATACCCCTACAGTAGGTAGTTGTGGTATAACCCCTAATAGTCGGATATTGCTTTAAACAATGAAGCATGACGTTTTTATCCCTTCCAAAACTCTGCATCAAGTAAAGTAACTGGATAGTCTTGTTTATTCGTATAAACATCCTGGCTGAGTTCTCCCTTGTGGCCGGATGCCAGACGGCTGCATTAGACTTAAACTTTTAATCCCATGTGTTTCCAAACCTGCTGGATCTGAGCAGCGTCCTGAATTGTTTCTTAGCACTGCTCTGGTGATGAGCAGTTTGCTCTGGAGCTTCACTGTGGAGCACAGGACCATTGAGACCCCCACCACTGGGCCACTGGGACCCACCCCACCTCCCTGCCTTCAGTTGATGGTACTGTGCTGGGGTACAGGCAACAGACCTCTATCCTGCCCCAATACCTATATTCTCTTCAGTATGGAGGCTTTGAGAAGGTCGTGGGAGAGCCTTTTCTGTAGGATAGTCATGTTTGTAGTTCACTGTGAACATAACCTTGGAACAAAGATTTCTGCACATAAATGATTTCACAATGTCACTACAAGCTGCCTGAATAAAGCTAGCAATCTCAGCCTTGTTCCTTTCCTATTTGCACAATTTTGGTTGGCTTGTTTTAAAGTCAGTCCCTCAGTGAGTGAAGTCGCATCTTTTAGTTGGCTGCCTCTTAATGCAGTGAGGCCAGCAGCCATGCTGGACCCCTGGATAAGGCGGGAGGGAGCAGCTCCATGCCCCCAGAAGGGGCAGGGCCTTGGGCAGAAGGGGCGAGTTTGGGGCTTGTTTCCCTCAGGCAGCCCTCAGCACTGCCCAGCATGAGCCACGCCTACCCCAGGCAGCCCTCAGCACTGCCCAGCGCGAGCCATGCCTACCACAGGCAGCCCTCAGAACTGCCCGGCGTGAGCCACGCCTACCCCAGGCAGCCCTCAGCACTGCCAGGCGCGAGCCATGCCTACCACAGGCAGCCCTCAGCACTGCCCAGAGCGAGCCACGCCTACCCCAGACAGCCCTCAGCACTGCCCAGCGCGAGCCACGCCTACCCCAGACAGCCCTCAGCACTGCCCAGAGTGAGCCACGCCTACCCCAGACAGCCCTCAGCACTGCCCAGCGCGAGCCACGCCTACCCCAGACAGCCCTCAGCATTGCCCAGCGTGAGCCACGCCTACCCCAGAGAGCCCTCAGCACTGCCCAGAGTGAGCCACGCCTACCCCAGACAGCCCTCAGCACTGCCCAGCGCGAGCCACGCCTACCCCAGACAGCCCTCAGCACTGCCCAGCGCGAGCCACGCCTACCCCAGACAGCCCTCAGCACTGCCCAGCGTGAGCCACGCCTACCCCAGACAGCCCTCAGCACTGCCCAGCGCGAGCCACGCCTACCCCAGACAGCCCTCAGCACTGCCCAGAGTGAGCCACGCCTACCCCAGACAGCCCTCAGCACTGCCCAGCGCGAGCCACGCCTACCCCAGACAGCCCTCAGCACTGCCCAGCGCGAGCCACGCCTATCCCAGACAGCAATCAGCACTGCCCAGAGCGAGCCACGCCTACCCCAGACAGCCCTCAGCACTGCCCAGCGCGAGCCACACCTATCCCAGACAGCCCTCAGCACTGCCCAGAGCGAGCCATGCCTACCCCAGGCAACTCTCAGTGCTGCCCAAAGCGAGTCATGCCTACCCCAGGCAGCTCTCAGCACAGCTCAGATCATGGTGCACAGGGGCTCCAGTGGCAATTTAGAGGGGCCCAGGGTTGCTGCAGTAGCAGTGGCAGCAGTGGCCAGGAACCCAGGATCCTTTTAGAATCACCTGGCCCTGGAGCAGTTACCCTCTTTGCCTTCTCCCATCGGCGGGGCTGCCTTAATGACATACTGGAAAACATATATGTATGAGAACAGCCAGCCCTTTCTACAAGGCCCTTCCGGCTGTGTTAAAAAAATTCCTTTGCCTCAACAGTTAATTTAGATTTAGATGTTCATAGTTAAGGTTTCAGGGTGCTTGTTTAAAGCAGGAGTCCCTGCTCCACGGGGATGGGGCTTTCTGACAACATAGTCAGTGGGTTTCTGACGTAGGAGATAGCAGGTACTGGATAGGTTTTCTGCAAACAAGGGTGCTATGGTCTGCTTAGCAGAGATCAGAGCTGCGTGCAGAAACTACTCGAGGTTGAGGTAGAGCTAGATTCTTTGCTCTATTTTCTCTGTAAAGGGATGTGTGTTTGTGCCAGCATGCTGGGGCCATAGAGGCTACTCCAGCCAAAGTCCTGGAATAGCTTTCATGGAATGGCTGTACTGCTGGTTCACTGCAGATGTCCCCGATGCTCAGCTGAGACACTGAAGTTAGACCCTGAGGCATAAAGAGCATCTATATTACCAGTGAAAAATGCTTTTCACACACAAATCCATCTCTTCTGCCACCATTTTTACCTTATGCTGCTATCATTGAATCTCTTGAATTTAGTGAAGATTTAGGGAAACGCCCACACCCCATTTTAAAGGCCAAATTTGTATACTTAGGTGACTATACAAAAATGAGTGTATTCAGATGGGTGCCTAGCAGCTATCAATGGGCAGTGACATAAATACAAGGGAAACTACACCGCTGTCTCCTCTGGGTCTCTTGGAGTGCACCCAAGGCAGGTGTGTTCATCCTAATGGACAACACCATCACAGTTCTCTTAACAACATCGAAGTGGTTTACCTCGACATGCCTTGACTCTAGTATTGTTTTGTTTCCCGCTTGTTTTTCCTAGCAGCCTCCTTTGACTTAATTCTATGTAATCAGACAGACCAGACTAACACAGCTGCATCTCTATCACCAGACAACTTCCCTCACATCCCTAAGCATATAGCATGCACAGTGTTTATCCATGTATGTCGAGCAGGTCCACATCCTTCACAAACACTCCTGCTCACATTTTGCTAAATAAATCTGCAAAGTTTCCCAGCTGCATCTGCCCCGGGCATCTCTCTGAAAGGATAATGACAATATGATCCATAATATTTGCTCCATGTTTTTACCCCAGAGACCCAGGTAAGCAACTTGATACTGTGGGCTGACTATGATTTTGAGTGTCTCTGCACAGAAGTGAGGTTTGGCCTGGCACTCCCGTATCTAATCACCGGTAAGATTGACACAGCCAGAGTCCAGAATAAATTTAAACTCAATTATATTATAAATTTGAATAAACGCAGCAGTTAATGAGATAAAACAACAACCCCAGACACTTTGTGTCACAAAGCCAACCCACACCCACGAAGAAATAGAGCATAGTAAAGAAAACCTGAAAAGGTAAACAACTTTACAATCGGTAGGTGGTACAATGGAGGAACCGGACAGGATTTGGGTAAGTTGCTCGGGACCTTCAAACCTAGGGCTACTTATAGCCATTGGGGAGGAACACCGAGTGGTCCCTCGAGGATTCTAGATGGTATTAGAACAGAGCAATTCTGGAAAGGCCTGGGCCTTCACCACAGCAGTCCAAAATGTCCGCAAATAGCCGCTCTCATTTTTAGTTTCACCGATGCTTGGGCATTCACCACAACTCGAGAACCCGGACAGCTGAGGTGTTATCCAGCTATGATGGTGAGGACCCTCAGTCTCTAGTTGACACTCCCACACGCAGTAGCTGAGCCTTTGCTACAGTCTACACTGAAAGATGTCACAGAGGCCTGAGAATCTCACCACCCTTGAGTCCAACGAAGCAGCAACCGAGGAACAAGGGAACTCAGGAACCGAGGAAGAAGCAACCCGAGCCTTAGGGCAAGACCTCCTTTTAAAAAGTCCTCGGCGGGAAAAGGAGGTTTGTGCTGTGTGCACATTAGATGGTGCAGAGTGCAAACAGTTAGTGCTGAGTGCAGAGGTTTAGTGCCGTGGGAAAATGATGGTGAGTGACGTGTGCACCTTTTAGTACTGGGTGCAACAGTTCTTCTGCCGCGAAAATCCAGTCCATACCAGTTCCTTTGCCTCACACAGTCCCAATAGTTCATAGATGGTAAAATGGAACTGAGAATTCAAAATGGAAGTTGGATTGCACTGTCCATATCAGCACATAGCAGTACTCAAATTAATCCCAACAATGTGGATTGACTAACATCTGCCATTCCATTTCGAGAGGAGAGCAGAGTCACCCTTGTAGTAGACAGTCTCTGAGTGCTGATATGGCATTGCTTGGTCCTACCATAGGAAGTCATTTTTTGGATACTAGGCAGGTCACAGGTGAATGAATACCCTGAGATAATTTGGCAATATATAGCGGTACCCTAAGTATGTCTCCTATTTCGTTAGGAGGACATCTCTAACTTTAAAACAATGGTCACTCTGTTCAGCAAATCCCGAAGGGCAAGTTGAATTTGCCTTCTCTCTAATTTGTGTACACCGCATTATTCCCCTTTTGTTTTCTCCCTTGAATGAGATTAGTTAAATGTTCTTTTGGAGTGGAGAATGCTGCTTAGTTGACTTCTCTTTCTATGCTGTTGTCATGAATAAATTGAGAGTAATGATTGGGATATTCTGTTGAGTCTCAGTCAGGGAAAGAGATTTTGTTGGCAAATCTCATTTTGAAAGCAGGCTTTTCTCAGAGCAGGATATTCAACAGGACAGATTTTTACATAAATAATGTGTTGAATTTATTATATATGCTTTCAGGGGGCCGCAGGGGATTTCCCATTTGAAATCACAATTTAAGTGATGAGATGCGGAGAACACTGCAGCATGCTTGAGTTTCTGTGTGGAAGATCCTGGTCTCTGGGGGGTCCTGCTGTGTGAGCTCGCGCAGATTCTGAAGGGTTTTAAGGTTTTTAGCTGTAAAAGAAGAATCTTATATTCTAGCATTTTATCTTAGAGTTTATGATGCTCGTTAATTGAGAAAACAGAATGAAATATGAAACACATACCAAGGAGAAACAATAGCTTGTGTATGAAACACAGCCTCAAAAAACAAAAAACTAACCAACCAAATAAAAACCCCTCTGTAACAAGTAGGTATATTTTTTTCAGAGATTGTTTCACCAGAGTTTTGTTTTGTTTTTAATAGAAGGCAATAGGCATTTTAGTTTAAAAAATCCTGTATTGTAAATATTACTAGAATACTGTATACTTTTTTTTGTTGTTATTTCCTTTTGATTTCAATAACCTATGTTCTATTTAGATTTAAGCAGCTTCAGGCAGGGACTGCTGTGTTTGAATAGTGCATGGCACACTGTGGTGCCAGCACTAGGTCCTTTCACAGTACAAATAATTAGCGTAAATAGTAAAACAACTAAGTGAGGGTAGCACCATGGCTATCACGTGGACACAAAGCCATATGCTAGAGTTAGAACTGTGTTGTTTATTCTGATATATTCAGTTTATTTTTCCCACTTCCTTTGAAACTGGTCTGAGTTCCTTGTTGTTGCTAAAGTTAGCTTCAGTTTGTGCCTTCCTGTGCTCAAGAAAGGGCCACAGCCTACATGTGATCTGTACGCTCTCAAAGACACTGTTCAAAATGGCAGCTGGACTCTGACCCTTTTCTGTCTGCAGGAAGAGCTAGCAGCCAGCTGCAGTTTTGCCTGTTCAAAGCTGCCACTTTTATGAATTAATGTAGTTAACTTCAGTGCACAGAAATGGTTATGTGAGGCAGTCTGTACGTGCATAAGGACTTCAGAGCATAATAATTGGTGCAGAGCAGCCCTTATGCACTCAAGTTCTTATGTCCCTAACATGTCAGAGCATTATAAAAAAAAACAACCAGAACTAGTGATTGTGTCCACAGCCAGCACAATAAAAGGAATTATCCTCAGGCAAAAATAGTTCCTTTGACGGTGCATCTGCCATTGACCTTTGGCTTCAGGCAATATACCATAGTCTCAGATACTATTTTTACCCCTGGGCAATATTCTGTTGCTATTATCCTTTACCCGCAGGTATTTGTGAAACATGCTGATAGATTACATGAAGTCTACAGCTCCAGAGTGACTCAGGATATGACCCATTTGAATGAAGAAAGGTGAAAATGTAGCATTGAAAGAACTGGAGAATATGATAAGGGTTCAAGAAAGAGCAACATACAGGCCCCAACTCAGCAAGGAATTTGAGTGCATACACCACTTTAAACACTAGTACTCCTGCAGACTTGTATGGGAATGTACTAAGAAGACCATTTGTCCATTTTTGAACTAGACTAGGGATGGGCAATAATTTTTGATGGGGGGGCCACTCCAAGTCCTTGGTAAATAGCCAAGGGCCACACACTTCCATGATATTAATGGGGTCTGTGATGGAGGTCGGGCGCAGAAAGGAGCTCATGGTAAGAGACTGCGGCATAGGAGGGGATCTGGGAAAGAGACTGGGTGAAAGAGGGAGCTGTGACCTAGGGCAGGAATATGCAGGGTCTGGGAGGGGGGTGCAGGAGCAGGGATGCAGAGGGATTGGGTTGTACTGAGGGTATGGGATTGGGGTGCAGGATGCAGAGGGTTGAGAGAAGGGAGGGGATAGGGTGCCAGAGGTAGGCCAGAGGTAGGTAGATGCTTACCTGGATGGCTCCTGGCCAGCAGCCCTCAAGTTCCTCAGCCAGGCCCCCTGCCTTCCATGAAGGCTGTAAGCCCAAGAGGCGGGAAGAAGAGTACTTTGCACATAGTCTGTTCTTCAGAGCAGACAATGGGACCTGTGAGATTGTGCTGGGGGCGGGGGCAGCACATGAATCCTCTCCCCCGGCGCTTGCTGCGTTCACAGATACACATGGCCCTACAGCTGGCTTTTCTGAACACTGTGCAGGGGTGGGGAAGGCAAGGAGCCTGGCTGAGGCTTTTGCTGGGCCATGGACTGGATCCAGAAGCTTGGTGAGCCAGATCCAGCTTGCAGGCTGTATTTTGCCTGCCCCTGAACTACACTGTACTCTTTTTGGGTGGTTTGTCCCCTCTCTGACACTGACATGAAACTGGATGTGATTTTGTCCGGTATCAGATGGGATTGCCCTTTTTATGAATGCAACACTCCAACGTGACCTTACATGCACCATGAGTGCAGGGTCACACTGCTGGGACAGGGCACTCTTAAAAATGGTGACCCCTGTGTGACATGACCTTGCATGTGAGGTCACACTTTTGGGGGCAGGCCCACACCACCACGAAATACAGGAATGTTTGATGTTCCAGGAAGGAATAACAGACATGAAAGGGGAGATAAGATAGAGATCTATAAAAGCATGACTAGTGTGGAGAAATTAAATAAGGGAAAGTTATTTACTTGTTCCCATAACATAAGAACTAGGGATCACCAAATGAAATTAATTAAAACAAACAAAATGAAGTACTTCTTCACACAATGCACAGTCAACCTGTGGAACTCCTTGCCAGAGGATGTTGTGAAGACTTTAACAGGGTTCAAAAAAGAGCTAGATAAATTCATGGAGGATAAATTCCTGACTATTAGCCAGGATGGGAAGGAATTGTGTCTCTAGTCTCGGTCTGTCAGAAGCTGGGAATAGATGCTGGGAAGGGATCATCTGATGATTACCTGTTCTGTTCATTTCCCTCTGGGGCACTTGGCATTGGCCACTGTCAGGATACTGGGCTAGATGGACCTTTGGTCTCGCCTAGTATGGCTATTTTTAATGTTCAAATGGCCACTCTAGACCATTCACCTGCTGAAAGTTACGTTTCTGCTTAAGTATTTAACTCCATAGGGGCCAGAGAATGATAAACCTCTAAAATGAAAAGCTGTTGCTACTGTCAGGGTAACAGTCATTTCTAGCATTGCACATTTTGGCTATGTCTACACTCGCGGCTTCTTGCGCCAGAAATATGCAAATGAGGCTAAGCATGGAATATCGCCGAGCCTCATTTGCATACCTAATGAGCCGCAATTTTTGCGGAAGAGGCTCTTGCACCAGAAGGAGCTGTCTACACTGCCCCTTCTTGAGCAACAAAAACCCTCTTGCGCAATGCCAATCTTCCTGACAAGTAATCAGCGTAACGGCATTGCTCAAGAGGGTTTTGTTGCGCAAGAAGGGGCAGTGTAGACAGCTCCTTCTGGTGCAAGAGCCTCTTCTGCAAAAATGGCGGTGCATTAGGTATGCAAATGAGGCTCGGCGATATTCCACACAGCCTCATTTGCATATTTCTGGCGCAAGAAGCCGCGAGTGTAGACATAGCCTGTGGATGTCTGTGTTAGAGAGGCAAGGAGACACAAGTCTATAAAAGATGGCTTCAAAGAACTTTTCTGAAAACTTGTATCTCTATGAATGCCTTTACAGCACTGCCATGTTACTTCTCCCAAACACTAATTCATCTAGTTTTTTGCAGCGCTGGAAAGAATTAATGCTGATTATAGGCATCATGTCCGCGTTTTTCTGGGATCATCCTTTTTTGAGGTATCCACCCTAGGATATATATAAGGATGCTCAGTACGCACTGGCAGTTGTCCAGTTTTGTGGGCCAGGAACATCCCAGGTGTCCTGGGTTTTTGTACCTCAGAAGTGACAACTCTAGATACATACCATATTGAGTAAGATAGAGGCACAGATAGTAAAATACACATTTTGCCTTTTCATAAATGGCAGCTCAGTCATTAAACTAAGAGGCTATGTCTAGACTGCCCCCTCCTGTGCAAAAAAAATGCAAATGAAACGAAGCATGGAATATCGCCGTGCCTCATTTGCATAATTAATGAGGCTCTGTTTTTGTGCAAGAGGCTTTTGCACAAGAGGTGTTCTTCCTGAAAAAAATGTGGAAGAACAGCTCTTGCACAGGAGGGGGTTTTTGCACAAAAAGGAGCCGTGTAGATGGCTCCTTTTTGCGCAAAAATCAAGCCTAATTAATTATGCAAATGAGGTGCAGCAATATTCCATGCTTCGCCTCATTTGCATTTTTTTTGCACAAGAGGTGGCAGTCTAGACATAGCCAGAATGTTTTGAAGCAAAGTACAAGCAGATTTATACACATCAGTCATCTATCTTAAAACAAATTAAACTCTCAAAAAGTCCTGTCCCCATATGCACCAAATATTGTATAAAATTTTGGATAGATACTTTGGTGGCTGTCTTTACTTCAGTTATTCCAGGATCTGGAAAGAGGTGAGGCTCTCTCAAAGATGTTAAAAGCAGTTTTCTCCATGGCCTTGTGTATTCCTTTATAGCTGGGCAAAATGAATGAAAAATGTAAAATATTACCAAATCATTGGTGCACTCCCCTGACTAACATATAAAGGTGTAAGGCAGCTCAAAATCAAACCATTGTTCTAAGTTTTAAATACAGAACAACTGCCCCTTTTGCCCAAGATTACTTGCTATCAGCTGTGCTGCCTTCACTCAACCAAAGTCTCTGCTGTGCTGTCTTTTGTTCTGAAAAACAAACCAATAAAACAACCAAGGACACTGCATGGTGTATAAGGATATTGATTGGCCTGATGATTTTTTTTCATTATACCTAGGAGCTACTGATATATGCAGAGCCATCATATTAGGTGTGATCAGGCAAGTAAATTGTCCCTGCCCTTAAGCATGCTGCGGTATTTAACTCTAATACCAACAACTAAAAGTTAATCACAGTATTTGCAATTGCAATCTCATTGTCCACATGGTAAACTTTTTCTAATAGTGGCTTCAAGGTGATGCCCTTTGAAACTGAGAGTTTGCAAGAAGTACATTGGAAATGGGCATTTCCTAGTGGTAAGAATGTTCTAATCATTATTTTCTAATTAAACTAGTTTTTTTTTTAAAAGGTTAACGATGACATTTTAATAGCTTCAGTTCACATTGATATTCTGAGGACACACTTTACCTCAGCCACTTGTGATTGAAAAGGATGTTTTTCCAATTAGGGAATCTCTTTTTGAGGGCTCCTAGTAAATGACATCCATTTCACTGAGGGGTGTGGACTGGAATATAATTTGTTTCTCTAGCTCCCCAATTCATTACAGCAAGACTATGTAATCTCTTATTTTTATTAAAATTACAAAAATGTGTTTTAATGCAGCACTGAGGTTACAATGTTAAATGTGCAAATGTAAAGGAACTTATATAAGTTAACATTTTCAATTATTTGAACTCATTCCATGTTTTGGTTATAAGACTACTTTTTGCTGGTATATTTATGCAAAGCCTAATGAAGTCAGTTGGAATTGTGAGTGTATAACTGAAGGCAGGCGCAGGCCCACTAGATACAATAACCAGCATGGCTGATAATGAAAATATTCCATACTGTAGGTGTGGTGTGGGTGAGTTAACATTACTATGAGAGTGTTTATTTTCCGAGCTGAACATTTGAAATTCTAACCTCTGTTAAATTTAACATAAACTTTAGTTTGTAGTTTCCTTAAAAGAGAAAAGACACTTAAGGTATTTGCTGATTGTTTATTGTTTGGTTGGTGGGGATCCCCATTGAAAAACAAAGTTCTCCACTCTCTCCTAGGTTCTATGCCCTCTAACTCTAGGAAGGGAAAGTAGTGGCTTTACTGGAAATGGGGTGTGGGGTGTTGCACAATGCACAGGAGTTTAGGGAGGTCAGGAACAATTGGAGATTAAGATGAGACAGACTATTTCACTGCCACTATCCTTGTAGTCATCAGTGGACTTTTATTTCTTATCTGTCCCTCAACAAACTTTCATGACCATTATGTTCACTGTAATACAAATGAGATCACTGTTGTTTTTTGAGGTGTTTAACACACTGGCTGTAAACTGCAGTGCAGTTTTTAAGAGTTGCTTGTTTAACCTAGTTATAAGAAAATGGATGTTCTTCATGTTAACATGAGGGCGTGCTCCATTTTAAAAATGATTTTGTAAGTACAGTGTTATTTACTGAAATGTTTCAGAAGAAGTGAAACAACAAGGTGGAAGATATTATCTTACTCACCCTTGTATCTCATGTTGGAATCAATGCAGCTAAATGGTTGCAGAATAAGTAACTCATTCTGGTCGAAAATGTTTAAACAAAGATTACCTGGTAACAGAAACAAGGATATTTAAAACTCAGGGAATGTTTTATTTCTTTAAATCATTGTGTGGTTTGCCTTTGTAATACTGTGCAAATTGAATGTCAGTGGAAAGGAGTTTTCAGTCAGGCCAGAGGGGGTAGAAATGCTGTTCAGAAAGTCCCCAGGAACCTAATATCCAGGAAATTCTGCTAGAATCATGAGATGCTTGTTAGTTGGGTTTGGAAGCAGCAGAGCCTGCAGCAGATCAGTTCTGGCTCTATCAGAAGGTCTCACTGTAGTGAATAGAATTACTATAGATGGTTTCATGGGATAAGGAGAGATAAATGAGCCAAACAAAAAGGCCTGCAGAAAATTGAATAAAAACAGTATTCAAGCAAAAGATTTCCAGCTAAAACCTACTTCAAAGAACATAATGAATCTGTTAGATCAAACACAGGGTCACTAAATCCTGTTTACATTTTTCCTTTATAGAACACATGAAAAGAGACAGTAATAGTATGCATACAGACTATGGTCATATTTTATTTCAGCTTTGAAGGATATTTAATCATTTTTTCTAATAAGGGGACAGGATTTAAGTGATTGCTCATCACACTGAAAAAATATTCATACAAAGAGCTCTGCAAACATGTGCCATTGCCTAGTTGCTTCTGTTTTGTCTTCTCTTAATAAGACAAGAGTTACCTTCTTGCAATATGTGGGCTTAATAGAGACTCCATACCTACAGAGATTCTTGTAAAGGGCAGGTGAACATAAATTTTTATGAAAATATTGGTAATGAATGGTTTGGGTTTTTTTAAAAAATAGAAATATCAATTCCACTATAAGATGCATTTAAAAAAATCAGAAATAGAGAACCCTCAAACTCATAAAAAATTATGATATTGTATAAGAAACAAACAAGGCATGCAATCCTCCTCTATGTGAAGAACCAGTGCCCAAGTTTCAGAAGTAAAAATAATTATGTAACTAAGTTTTCTGCATCTTGAAAATACTAAATGTAAAGGGAAATGCTCCTTGTAAGCCTAGCATTTTCATTTTAAAAGCTTTTGCTTATTTGTTTTCAGACATGACATAAACCTTCCTGCTGGAGCTTCTAAACTGACTATTTGATCGGCTGTGAGTTTATGCACCCTAGCCTTTGCAATATACTCATTTATTTTGTTGCCAGTGGCTTGGGTTTTATTGGAGTATATGCGTGTACAATTATTTGCAAACTTCACACATTCCTTGTCTCTTAGATTTAGTGTGATCTGTTGGCTGACTGACTGGAGGGATGGTGGGTGGGAGGAGAAGAGATTGTTCCATCATGAGTGGAAGCCAAAGCATCCGGAATGATCTGTGTAGCAGCAGCCCACATATCCTTTCCTTTTCTTTCTATTCCCAGCCAGCTAATGCCCATTTGCTAAGAAGACCTCTGGTGTACAGGTTTAGGCTTTAGGGAATCTTGAATTACGAGGTATTAAATAGTAGTTACAGAATTTACCCTTTTTTTTTGTTTTATTCAATCCATAGATGGCTTAATTTTGTAGTAATTTGAGAACCAGATATTTGGCCCTGTTCCAGATGCTTTGTGCTCTTTTATTGGTGCAGAGTGGTTGGAAATCTGAGGGAGCCCTCTATGAATTCCTCCCACATAGGGAGAATTGCAGCTCTGTTCCCTAGCCCAAGGAAGAAGGAGGGAAGCTGCAGACAGACTGGTGTCATTTAGAGCAATCTTAAGATTTGTGCCAGTGGCTGGGATGGCACCCAGCTGCCCCAACATTGGGAGCTACAAAACATTCCTTTTTATCTACTCTTTATTCCCGCCCCCCCCCCCCCAGTTGTATCAATCATGTCAGAATCAGACTGAGTAGCTGGCCCTAAACCTAATAATATTCTCATATGAAACTTGCCAAAAATGAGGAAAAAGAAGTCATATGGGTGCATATAGAATCTATAATATCAACTTATTTTCTCCTCAGGATTCTTTCCACACAGTAAGACTCCTATCAGGCCTTGTCTACACTGGTAAGTTAGAGCGCAGTAATCAACACCCAGTGTCATAACTCCCAAGGTGTCCACATTGGCAAGGCACTTAGGGCGCAGCAACTACAGAGTTAGTGCACACTAGGTAATGAGAGGCATAGAGCTTTCTGTACAGTGACTACAGTGCTGGAGTGCCAGTGTGGACACTATGGTGTACTACAGCATTATGACAGGCCTCTAGTACCTGTCCCACAATGCCTGTTCTCGCCTCTCTGATCATCAGTTTGAATTCTATTGCCCTGTCCCCAGGGGACCAACCCTCAGGCCCGCCCTTTACATTCCTTGGGAATTTTGAAAGTCCTCTTCCTGTTTGCTTGGGGAGATGTGGTGGATGCTCAGTGCATCTTTCCAGGCCATCATGCCTACTCCACACACCAGGTGTCCAGCAACTTGGAGCCATGCCAAGTTGCTGGACCTCACCAGCGTTTGGGGAGAGGAAACTGTTCAGCCCCAGCTGTACCCCCAGCTGTAGGAATTATGATACCTAAGGGCAGATCTCGAGATGCATAACGGAAAGGGGCTGTGACTGGGACATACTGCAGTGCAGGGTCAAAATGAAGGAGCTGCAAAATGCCTACCACAAGATGTGGGAGGTAAACCACTGCTCTGGTGCTGCACCTACCACCTGCCAGTTCTACAAAGAGAAAGATGACATAATTGGGGATGACCCCATCATCACTCCGAAGACCGTCATGGATAGTAAGGACCCACTAAATCAAATGTTGATGGTGCCCCTGTTGACTTCGGGGATTACCTGGGGGCCTGGCACAAGGCAGCAGCCGGGGTTGGCCTCCCTCCCTCACTATGGTGGTGGGTGTCAGAGTGGCCGAGCAGCCTGCAGGGCCCGAACTCTCTGCTTCCTGCTGCCATGGCGATGCCGAAGCAGTGGGCTTGGAGAGGGCGGCGCGGCAGTGCAGAGCAGGCTGTGGGCCACTCCAGCTTTGCTGCTGTGGTGAGTGCAGGGGGGCCAACAGCTGCTGCTGCCCTGCACTGGGCCCCCAAGTAATCACCTAGCTCTTGTTGCTTGGGTCAGGGGGATAGGGAGAAGAGCAAGGCTGGGAAAGGATGTGGCAGTGGCAGAACAGGGGTGGGGCCATGGTGGGGGTGGTGGTATTGCTCTAGCCCTGCACCTGGAACACTGGGAAACAGCTGTCCCAGGCTCTGTGCACCCTAGGGAGGTGGTATTGCTCTAGCCTTGCACCTGGAACACTGGGAAACAGCTGTCCCAGGCTCTGTGCACCCTAGGACTGCCCTGGGAGAAGCAGAAGGTATATGGCTGCTCTATACATTTCCTTATTGCTGCTGCCTACTTAAGGTTTCTTCAGGCCCTCCAACATGGGGGGCAAAGGGGGCAGTGTCCCTGGGGCCCAGAGATTCAAAGGGGCCCAGAGCTCTTAGCCTCTGCCACTGCGGCAGCGGTGGTGGCTGGAGCCCTGGGTTCCTTTGAGTTGTCGCCAGAGGACTGGAGCATTGCTCCTTTTGGCTTTGAGGGCTGGAAGGGGTGCATGATGGTCTGTGCAGAGCTAAGGGATGTTTGCCCTTGGCCCTGCCCCTTCTACCTAAGGCACTGGCCCCTTCTGGGGGTATGGAGCAGCCCCCCCCCCCCCCCGCACACACACACATACACACCTTGCCCTGGGGCCTGTGGTGGCTGTCGTCCCTGCTGGGTTTCTTTAAATGGAAAGAAGTGTGTGTGTGTGTTCATGTTCGTTCATGGGAAAACGTTTGGGGAATCAAATTTTAAACAATCCAGAAGTGCTCCTTTAACCCAAAATTCCCCTATTTCACAGGGAGGGGCTGGCTCTGAAAACAGCCCATGCCAGTGTATGCAGTACCCAAGAGAGAGTGTCTCTGAGAGCCCCTGTGGTATTTACTCACTCCAAGTGAGCACAGCCACAGTTCCTCATGTCTGTGTTCCTTGACAATCTCTGCACACAGTACTCTCAGCTATGGCCGTTCTTGTTGCTCAAAGCAAATGGTCTAATACTCTCTCTGCCAGCCATAGGACTGGGTTGTGGACACTGCATCACAGTGTATTACTGGAGCTGTTTTGAATTTTTCAGAGAGGTAAGCAAAGATGCCTTGATACCCATACCCATTTGGATCTTTGTTTCAGTTTTAAGGTGTGACATTAATATGATTAATATGCTCATATAGATCATTGTTGCAACCACTGATATATATTTGGAAGAAATTGTGTACAAAAAGTAACATGTAGGGTGTCTATGGAAAGGCTAAGTTTTGCTGAATATGATTGTGCTATTTGTATGCATGGGTCATTTTCATATTTGAAGTTATGAATATTCGTTATGTATCTATATTTCAAATGACTGGCCCTTGTGACAAGACCTAGGAAGTATTTAGACAGCACACTTTGAAGAGACTATTCAAGATGAATGGCTCATCACGAAACACTTAGCTCTCAATGGCCCATGGAAGATGCCCATCTCCACCTAATGGACTTTCCTGTGAATGTTCAAACTGAAGAAGTCACTTCTGTGACTAAGCAAAACTATGCATGGATATGTGACTTGCCTATGTGACTTCATACTCCATCATTTACCTCTAATTTTCCACAGTAAGAACAATGGGATTCCTTCCACATGGCATAGGCTATAATAGGGCCTGGAAACACCTCTTTTTTGCTCAAACCTCTGGACTATGGGAGCATTCTAACAAAGGGACTGAAGTCCTTCCAGTGATTTGGAAGCAACCAGAGACTTGACTGAAGCCAGCAGTTTATTCCATTGATACAAGCCAGAACCAAGAACTTTGCAGTTTTTGTACGTTTGATTCCTTTAACCAATTCTAACTCTCACCTTTCTTTCTTTTATAATAAAAATCTGCAAATTTTAGATTCTTAAAGATTGGCAACAGTGTGATTTTGGGGTTAGATCTGAGTTGTAGATTGATCTGGGTGTGTGGCTGCTCCTTTGGGATCAGAAGAACCTGTTATTTGAGGAGGCTGGTTTTCAAGAACCACTTATGTTTGAATCCATTTTTAGGGGTGATAAAAAGACTGGAATGCTTTTCTGACTTCTTTTGTTAGCTAGTGTGGAGACAGAAGTTTACTTTTGTGGCTGGTTTGTTATACCTTATGGAAGAATTCGGGGATGTAGTTGCCTTATTTCTAAGCAGTTTGTCCTAATTTTGGTATTTTCAGTTGTGACCCACAAAAGCACAGTTATATAAGGTACAGTAGAAAGGAGAGTGTTGTATCTCTAGGGCTCAGCAAGGTCATAAGAGTTCTGTGAGGTCTGAGAGCTCTCTGTTGGGAGAACTACAACTGAGGAAGGCATTTTTATATCTTGCACAGCAGCAGTGGGGGTGATTCGCATTGTTATGCCAGGAAATATCCCCTCTTCTTCCCTCTTGCTTCTTTCCCTTAATTTTGTCTCCTGCCCTTTATACATCTTCCCATGTTCCCTTTCTTTCTTTATAAAGAAGAGCAAATGTGACTATCCCTCAGCTGAGAATAAATTCAAAAGGAAGACTTCACTGCTGCTCTAGTACTGATGCTCACCTTGACCCTTTTCTGACTCACTGGCTGTTTAGGGATGCTTCATCATGCGGCATGGTCTCATCTCAGTGTTTGAGGAGATATGCAAATGTTTCAGCTGTACAGCCTTCAGCTGTACAGCCAGATCAATCATAGATTGATCATAGATAAGCCATTCTGATTTGAAGCAGAATTTAGCTGAATTTTTTATTGTAAAATGCCACCATCATTAATAAAACCTTATATACAAATTCTGTAGGCATGATCTGAAAAAAAAGTGTCAAAAGCTCATGTGCAATTGTTTTATATAAGGACAGCTAAGAAAATGTTCAAAGATCTGAGTATGTCACACAAAATTCAAAGTGCAAACATGAACAACTCTCCTGCAGGATTAGGCAAATACAAGGCAAATAAAATACTTAGTGAGGATTCACTGCATTACTTCTAAAGAAACATCTGCTCATTTTTTTTTCTGTTTATTTAGCAATGTAGTCCAGCGTACAGAGCACTAGACATAGGTGTGTTGTGTGAGACCTGGTTTCACACACTGGCCCTATCAGAAGGGGGTGGGCAGGAGAGCCATTTAGTCCGGGTCTCAGGAGACAAAAGGACCTCACATTTTGACATTTTTCTACCGAGTCATTTCCATTTATTATACACTTTGCCGTTACAACACAAACCACAAAAGAAGCTATATATACCTGCAAAAAATTGATTTAAATCATTGTGGGACCTCGTGCCTTCCCCAATCAGGGCCTAGGGGTGAAGGGAGCGCATGAAGTTTCCTCCGCCCTGCCCCCTCCCTGCAAGGAGCAGGGTGGGGGAGCACAGGAAGTCTCCTCCCACTGCCAGGAGCATGGGTGCCTAGGGAGAACCTCGGGAGGGGGGGCAAAGGCACTCCCCCACCCCCAGACCAATCATGGTCTGGGGGTGGGGAAGCCCAGAAGTATCCTGGCCTTGCCTCTTCCATTTGAGGCCCTTCTGGTGCCCAGAATTTTTGAAGTGGCCCCCAGCAAAAAATTATTGCCCACCCCTGGAGTACAAGCAGTCCTTCTTGAGCAAAATCACAGCTGTATTTTCTCCAGTTGTGGCAAACCATACACTAAATCTTGTCAGCACTGATTGCGCTGAATCATGCAAGGAAGCAATCACATACTTTGGAACAATCTAGCAATTGCACCTCTTCAGTAGCAGTCCTTGAAAGTGTGAAATTCTGAAGCAACATCTGCCTTCCCTTCATGACATGTCGACAACAAGATGGTCAGCACAACTGATGGCATTAAACCAGTTGCACAGTATTTGGACTCTGTGAGAAAGGCTTTACTTGAGTTTGAATCTCTTACTCTCACAGCACAGGCTTGCACTGAGCTTAAGTCAATTCAGAAGTATACATCCAAATTTAAATGTATTTTAATTTCATCCATATGGATGAAGCTGCTAAAAATGATCCATGAAACTAATCTTGTAATTGAAGCATACAATGCTACATTAGATGCTGAGGATAACACTGAACGACTTCTTAAAGATATTCAAAAGATTCATGATCAATGGGACACACATCCTTTCTGAGTCCAAATCAGTAGCACAGGGTATTGACTCTTCATCTGAATTTTCCACCAATTTGCAGCCAAACATCTCAGTCTGATGCAGGAAGACACTATCGAGTCAATGTTTATTTTGTTATTATTGAGTCCATCAAATCTGGTCTTACAAGTCGATTTGAGTCACGGTTACAAATTAGTTCTCTGAACTCTCAAAGGAATCCAAAAAGGGTACAAAGTGATGAAGATCTATATCCAATGGCTTAACAGTTTCAACAAAGGTACACCAACAAAATTTCAAGAGATCTGTGATTAGATCATCTCCCTGAAATGTGTACATTCCACCAACTTTAAATCTGACTGCAAGCCAAAAGAACTGCTTCAAGAAATATTTGCTCTCGGCCTGTTGACTTTATTTCCTAATATCACAATTTTATTATGTATTTTTGTCAGTCTCCCTGCATCAGTGGCTTCAGGTGAATGCACAGTCAACGTGTTAAAACAAACAAAGAGTTACCATTGTTCTACAAAGGGACAAGAGCATTTGAAGGGGCTCATAATGCTTCACATTAACAGTGATGTTGCACATAAATTATATTTTTCTTCAGTTATAAACAAGTTTGCACACAACAAAGCCAGAAAAGCATTCCTAAAATGAAGAGTTTTGCTTGCAGTGGAAACTCACAATTAAAGTTACATTTTTAATATATATGCTATTGGTATTGTGACTTAATTGTTAATAAATAAATGTCTCATGTTCATTTATTTATTTATTCTTTTGGTTTTAGTATGACCCTATGGATGAGAAGTTAGATACACAGGGGACCTGAGGCTCGGGCTAGTTTGGGGCCTCTAAACTCAAAATGGCCCAGGCCTCTGTCATTCTTTGAGAGGGCCTGCTGCCATACAACCCCCTATATGACCTTGGGCACATCACTCTGCATCCCCCCACACCCTACCTTTCATTTGTCTTCTCTGTTTAGGATGTGCCTATATTGTAGTTTGTAGGTGTGATTGTAGCATGTGTCTGTGTACCCTAGGTAGCTTTCGTCACAGCTTGATCAAAGCTACTCGGCTATGGCTACTCAGGTTGCAATCTTCCCCTCCCAACTGTGGTATCAACCTAACCTAAGGGTAGGTCTACACTGCAGATTGGAGGTGTGATTTTTAGATAGATGTACGTGTGCTAGCTTTGATGTGCGGAGTAGGTAATTGAGTTACTATACCTAGGGTTTGGGATGAGATGGTACTCAGGCAGCTAGCCTTTGCCACAGTAGCTATACTACTCTTTGTAGTGCACAAGCTCAATCAAAATTAGTGTGTATGTCCACCTAAGCATCTCCAGCTGCATTATTCATTTGTCAGGCCTTTTGGATAAGGGGTGTCTTTTTCTATGTATTTGCACAGTGCCTAGCACAATGGGCCCTGATCTCTTTTGGGGCCATAATAAATAATAATAGTAATTGTGTTTGTGGGAATAAATACCAAGTTGAGATTCAGACCACATTCTTATGGCTTGATCTATTGCTACAGATTACTAAACACAGGGGTAGACCCTTGTGTCAGGGGCTGGGGGATGGCTTTCTGCATAGAACATTTTCTTCTGTGATGTATTTTTTATGCATCTTTGGTTTAATTTTTAGGAGCCAAGAATTTTAGTGAATGCACTGAAAGCCTGTTTGACACATGTTTAATTATGACAATCTGAATGTCAAATTTTGTTAGCAATTTTGCTGCCTGTAGACTAGTTTTATATGAAGAAGTCACTTACAATAGCTGGGGATTGTGGGTGGAGCTGGGGATTGTGGCTACAGCTGGGTACCCCAGTCCTGTTTTATCTTTTTAATATTGTTCAGCTGTGCAGAATGTAGGCAAAAAAAAAGCAAGAAACAAACAGCCGCTACCCTCTCTCCAGCTAGGGATTTAATTGTCATTTGCATAGATGTTGCATGTAAACTTAGCATATTTTTCTGCAAAAGGAACATGACATTACAGCAGATTTCCCAAATGTGCAGACTCCATTTAGTAAAGGTCACAAGACAGCATTTGGACATGTAAGTGCTCACAATGTATTCATCCTACAGCCTTGAATACTGATTCTATGGATGGAAGGGGGACCAAATATCAGCTCTAAAGTTGGCTGATTCATTAGTTTTGCTTGCAAGAATAACATTTAAAGAACAGTGGTGAGATGTGTTATTTACACGTACTAGTGGTGGGTGAGATTTTTCACGATCCACTAATCAATTTTCAGTGCTTCCCACTATTTTAAGACTCTTCTTTTCCCCAATGTGATAGGGCATATGCCCTGCCCTGGCCCTTTAAGGGTAAAACCCAGCACTGGGAGAAGGCTGAGAGCAAAGCCCACAGCTGTGGCAGATAATAGTCAATTAGGGTACAACTGCGCCTACATAAAAAAGGGCTCTGGGAGGGTGAGACTCTTGCTCTAGCTGGGGAGCAGGAGGGACTTGGCTGCTAGGGAAGCTGGGGGCTTCCTGGGACAGAGCAGGCTGGGGAAAGGCAGACAGGGCTGGGGAAGCTCTGGCCTGGCCTCACTCCCAAGCTGCAGGGCCTGAAGCAAGGGCTCACGGTACTAAGGTAGCAGGGAGGCAGCCAGGGTAAGAAAGGCAGCAGGTTCACATCCCCTTGCCAATAAGGAGTGGCCACTTCAGACTGCAGTTTGCCCCTGAGTGGGTCACTGAGGCAAGGTGAGTGTAGAGGAAGTGAGGATTCCCTGGGAGGGGAGGACCCCAAAGTACAGAGACTGACAAACACTCTCTCTGGAAGGGGACTGAGAGACACTGGAGTGGACACTGTTGGATGGCAGTGTCCTGTATAGGACATCGTGGTCTGGGAGTGATGCAGGTCTGGAGCTGAAACAAGGAGTGTGGACATGGGAAGACACCAGCCAGAGTGAGGCGCTGGTGGATGAGCTAATTGCCAATGCTACCAGCAGGAGGTGCCATGGTGGTGTCTGCCCTGCGACACTCTGGGTATTTGGGATGGAATTGTATTATAGATCCAACCTGCTAGCTGGTACAATAAACTCAGGAAGAAAGCCTTGGAAAGTAAAGGCTGGAGAACCTAGCTTCCTGGAACCATTCAGAAGATGAGCAGTAATATTTATTCCTAATTAACCTTTCCGTTCAAGTGCACTTTTTCATTTGCACGATCTAGTCTCCCAGTCAGAGTGAGACTGCATATGGGCTTCTAGTATGTTCCCCTCTGCTAACATACAGGAAATTTACAATAATCTACACTTAGATTTTAGTCAAAGGGCTTGATATTGATGTTGCTTGATATTGATATTGATGTTGCGTACTTAAACCTCAATGTGTTCGGGCACCTCAGTGATTTCTTTGGCAACATCTAGACTGCAAGCCTCTTTTGAAAAAGAGTGTCTAGACTACAACCAGTACCTTTGAAAAAGCAAGCCGCTTTTTCGAAAGAGAGTGCCCAGACCGTCTGGATGCTCTCTTTCGAAAAAGCACAGTTTGCATTACATAGCGCCTTTTTTCGAAAGAGCACTTTTGAAAAAAGGCATTGTTCCTCATAAAATGAGGTTTTTCCGTGGTCGAAAAAACTGCCACGTTCTTTCGAAAGGACACGGCAGCAGTCTAGACGCAGGGGAAGTTTTTTCGAAAAAAGGCCACTTTTTTTCAAAAAAACCCTGTAGTCGAGACATACCCTTTCTGCTGTCTTTCTTATATGGCCTCTCAACAAGTGGAGTGATGGCATGTTGTGGATAAAAGCTGAGAAAACAATGGAAAAGAAACCAGAATGCATTTTATACAAATGTTTCAGTTTCTATATTTAGAGGTTTTTTTGCATGTTGCAAAGTTGTGTAGCTCTTCTGACACGTAAGTTTTTCCCTGTCCTCAATTAAAGTTTATTTTCTCATAAGATTTTTCTGGACAAATGTGATTTGCAGGTGTTTGCTGACGTGGTGAACCCTGGTAGTGACCTACCTAACAAAGAGCTCTTCTTACTGAGAGCTGACTCAGGTTATCATCAGCAGTGCGTCTCAACTGATGCATAGCCCTTGATGAAGATAAAGTGGTTTGGTCTGCAATGTTATTAATGCCATTGGTAACATGGGTGATAGTGCTACATCTCTTGGCATTTACAAGTGAAACAAAGTGTTATGCCCTTCACTTGTGACTGTGAGGACAATGAGACTTGAAATGGTAGTTGTAGCCAGAATTGTTACTGATGTAAGTGCTACGTAATTAATTGGAGTTGATCTTGTATAGAAAGTTGAAAAATGCATAGATGTTGATTTAAAACTGCGTACCTTGCAAGTTTTTTTTATGCAGGTGCTGGAGATTTTTGCTATGGCTAGTAATGCAGGAGTCTGAAGCTCTGTTCTGAGACAGTAATACAGGAGCCAGTTTGACCCAAATGTTTTATCTTGTGATACCCTTTAGGTGTCAAAAGTATAATTCTGTTAAATAGTGTATAAAATACTGAGATGGGACTGTGTGTGGAGTCATGGGCAGCTGGTACGCTAGGCAGCCACCAAGCTGGCCTTGCCCACACTCCACCCCCAGAATGCCTGCTGTACGAGTTCTGGGGGCAGAGTGTTGCTGCCCCCCGCACCCACCCTCCCTGTGCTCTGGGCTGGCTGAGGCTGCGTTCAACCCTCCTTCCCCATGCTCTGGGGCCAGGGAGGCTGGAGCTACCTGCTTTCCTCCCTCCCCATGCACCAGGCCTAGGACACAGGAGCCATGTGTCTCCCACCTTCCCTGTGCTCCAGGGCTGGAGAGTCTGGGGCTGTGCACCTTCCTTCCTCCCCATGCTCTGGGGCTGGAGAGGTTGGGGCCATGCACCTTCCTTGTGCTCCAGGACCAGAGAGACTGGAGTTGTGCGCCCTCCTCCCTTCCCATGTTCTGGGGCTGGGAAGTTTTGGGGCACATGTACATTGCCCTCCCCCTGTGGTGGGGGGCAGGAGGCGGCTTGGGTCCTGTGTGGGTGGGACCTTAGCAGAAGGGGTGGGGCAAGGGGCTTGCCTCCCTGAGCCCTACCTTCACAGCTTGCCCGTGAGTGGAGTAATCACAAGCAAAACTAGATTGCAAATTCTTCATATGGGGTATGTCTAGACTACATGTCTCTGTCGGCAGAAGCATGTAAAATAGGCTACCCAACATAGTCAATGAAGCTGGGGATTTAAATATCCCCAGCTTCATTAAAATAAAAATGGCCGCCGCACTGTGCCGGCTCAGCTGATCGTCGGCACAGCACACGAGTCAAGACGCGGATCGGTCGACAAGGGAAGCCTTTGTCGACGAGGTTTACAGGAGCAGTCGACAAAGGCTTCCCTTGTCGACCGATCCGCGTCTTGACTCGTGTGCTGTGCCGACGATCAGCTGAGCCGGCACAGCGTGGTGGTCATTTTTATTTTAATGAAGCTGGGGATATTTAAATCCCCGCTTCATTGACTATGTCGGGTAGCCTATTTTACATGCCTCTGCCGACAGAGATGGGAGAACTTTGGCATTTCAATAACAAAAAGTGAAATCTTATGAGTGTAACTCACAGCAGATATGAATAGAAGTATATTGTTTCTATTGCATTGGTAGAGATGCAGAAAATATCTAGGGCTGCCAGATACTTTCACAAAAAATACCGAACATGGCAGGGAAAAACATTGGTTGAGCAAAAATTTAAAAAAACAAACAAATGGGGGACCAAAGTGTTTTGGAAAAAAAAAAAAAAAACCTGCACAAGAAAAAGTCACTGTGCCTTTAAATCACCCCGCTCTCCGCACCCCTGCCAGACATGGCAGGGAAAGAATGTCCCAAGTAGCCTTCTGTCTGTGAAACACAAAAAATACTGGACATTTTACATGTCCAGTGTTTTCTGTTTTGTTTACCGGACCAAGGCTGCAAATACTGGACTGTCTGGGCCAATACTGGATGCCTGGCAACCCTACAAATGTCACTGTCTCAAAAACAGAAGAAGCCTGATGTCTAGGATCCTGATTTGTGGGGTTAAAAGAGTAGTTCAAGGGGGCTTGGTCTCTTTGATCAACAAGTGAAACCTTTGGGGCAAAGGTAAATATGCCTATAACATATCAGCACCTGCAAGTCTGTAAAGCCACTGGATTTCATTGACCCCAAGGCAGCCTCAGATAGCACTAGCTACATTTTTAAGTAATTGGGAAAAGCCTTTAGTTTAGCTTTCTGTCTCTAGTCCCATCATGGGTTCATCTGAATTGAGTGTCCTTGAACTCCCAAAGGAAGACCTGTTTTGGATATATCATTTTTTTTTTAAAGTGCCTAACTTGAGACATCTCTAGTGGAAGTGAATTTCAGAAAGTGCTCAGCAGCTGCCCTCAGAAATATCAGGCCTTGTTAAGGTGCCACAGATTCCGCATCCAGCTGACGAATTGCTGCTGAAAACTTAGGATTGTGACAGAAGCATTCTGCTCCTGCCTCTTCTCTAGTCACAAACTCCTCAGAGAGACCTTCTTCAGGTTAAACACCAGGGAGGGACAATGTATGTACAGTCTTCTTCCTACCACCTTTACAAATTTGTGCAACTCTGTGCAGCAGCAAACACTGTTTAGCTCACTCAGCCAAGATGTGAGACAGACGTTGTCTTCCCCCTGAGCGATCTCTCCTGGCTTTGATTCTCCAGAGCTTGCCAGTTTCTCTTTCTTCCCAATCCCTCTTTCTCTGCCTTTCTAATTTCTGGACTAATGAGCTTTATGGTTCCCGCTCATCCCCAATCTATCAGTTAGGCATAGCTTTGCCCCTTACAGGCAATTCAGGTAGTGATCCTGTGGTCAGAGTGCTGGTACTGCTGCCATTGTCCTGCACTTTATCACAAGGACCAATGGTTTAACGGCACATGACTTAATGTAGCCAATAGCCAAACTCTTTACACAATATGAAGCATATTTATAATTTTGTGTAAATGTGGTGAATTACAGTGTCTATTAAAGTATGAGAGGGATGATGGTCTGGTGAGCCTAAAAGAAATGTCCCGATATGCTTTACCAATGCATAGCATTGATGGTCTAATTTCCCCACTATTCCTGTTCGGGACCTCTCCTCATCTATGGACATTGCAACAGGTTGTTGATTATGGACTGTGATTCACTAGAAAATGTGTGAGACATCCCAACTTTTTCTCTTGTATTGAGTTAGAGCCTTGTTCACAATTTAAAGCTAGTGTATGAAAACACAGTAATACCTACCATCTGATTTTACTGGGCAAAGATTCAAATTTTGCTGTTTAAAACAAAACAAAAGCTTGTTACAGTAAAATCCAGAATTTTTCAAATCTGCTGTAATGTGATATTTTTACCCATTAAAACTGGATTTTGATAGCACTCCACTTATTTTTAAAATTTCTTAGCCATCGAGACCCTGAATAATTTTGTCCCTCCCGACTTACTCATTCTTGGATTTAACAATGTTCTCCAGCCAGCCTCATCCAAGGTCTTAGCTTGATCAGGGAGCAGGGTTACAGTCATGTCAACAGGACAAATTGGAACTGTTTGAAACAGATGCTTTAGATCTCCATGTGTAATCAGTGTTAGACCCTCACACATCTTACTTGCTGAACAGCACCAAAGACCAAAGTGTGACAAGTACCTTGAAGCACCCAGGCAGCAGTAAGTAGCTCTACAATCTCAAGAAATTTTGGAGTACTACAGTTTTCAGCTTTCCTTCCAGATGAGACAGCAAGAATTGGCAGGTTACCTCCAGGTTTACCTCCAGGAAAGGATTAACAACTTGTGAATACTTCAAAACTATTTGGCAGGACTTGAGCTAACCCTTCTTTACATTCCACAATTAAATAATGGAGCTGATCTTCCAGTTCCTTGCACCTTGAGTAGTCAGCCATGCATAGCCATTGTAGCTGCTCAGATAATGTGCAGATGAGGGCCATGTAAGTATTTAGATACATTCATTTACATGCAGAAAAAGAGTGGAAAATGCTGCCATTCTGATACTCAGTGGCAAAAATGACTGCATCAGAAATAGAGAATCATCTTACTAATCTCTGATTACTGCAGTATTTGACGCTGCCACAGACTTGCTGTGTGATCTTGAGGAAGTGAATTAGCCTGTCTAAGACTCCGTTTACCCATTTGTAAAATGGAACAATAAAATTAATCTAATAAAGAAGCACCTGAACTCTCCGTTATGAGATATATATCAAAAGAGTAAAATCTAAGCTTTGACATTTGGCTATAATTACTGCCTGGGTGTTATATTTTTAACAGCTTTCGAAATTCTCACATCAAACAATGTTCTCTGAATCACAGCAAAAGAAATGATATATTTTCTCTGAGCCAAGCAATTTACAGTTAAAATATATCATATGTATGTTTGTTCAGAGAAAAATACTTCACACAGACTAATAAAAAAACACCAAACCCTAATGCCCCACAATCTGCACAACTGCAAGATACCCCAATTGTATCATAGGATATGCTTTTTCTTTTTTTTTCTGTCAGAAGCTAATGCTGAAGATGAGTTAACTTATGTGTCCTAGTTGTCAGATGAGGATTTAAAAAAAAAAAAAAAAAAAAAAAGGAAGCTGGAGCATGTGCTTATGAAGGGTAAAAATGCTCAGGTAGGACGAGTGTTCCCTGTAAGCTGAGTGCTTAGGCACCCACCCAGGGGAGATTAAAATGCTGATGAGCACAGTGCTCTCAGACAACAGCATGTGGTCCTACTAGTGATACACATCAGCACATGCTTCAGTGCATGTAACAAAATGTATTCTGCCCATGGATGGAAAAATTAGAGGGAACACGGGTTAGGACCAAATCTTGAGGTGTTTTCCCTGGTAAACATCCACTCTGGGGGGGTGTTCCCTGAGTTAAAACTGGATGAAGGCTTCAGAATGTCACTATAAGCCTGCGTAACACTTCAGTGTTTACTGGAATAAATGGCAATAATACAACAGCTGGCAAGTGATGGGACTGGCTGTGAAGAAAGCTTCTCCAATGGTCTATCAATCACAAACTAAAAATGTGAGTCAACTTTACTGGGTAAAGTATCAATAATTAAGAATCAACAAAAGCTTGAGGACAGGTTTTATTAAAATCCTGGCACTGGGACAGATGAAAGAAGCCTGTTTCTCTGGAGACAGGGCTGGCGGGTTGTTTATAATGTACATGATTTTCCTGATACAGAGGAAAGACAGTTTCCCTTTCCAAACTGAAGCAAGCCTTAAAAATTAAAGTGTTTGGGGTTTTTTTGTTAAGTGCCCAAACATCCTGCAGACTGCATAATTTTAGAGTAGATTAACATGAAGCATTGAAGACCCTTTGTGGGAATATTTCTGCTTCTTCAGACACTATCAAATCAAGAATGCATGTTTTCAGCTGAGGAGAAGTTAACATGTTTTTTTTCCTGGCCCAGAGAGTAAAGGAAAAAGTCATCATTGAGGGTGTGTCTAAACTACACCCTCTGCTGACAGAGGGATGTAGATTAGGCACTTCGAAAGCGCAAATGAACCCAGGATTTAAATATCCCTGGCTTAATTTGCATACTCACGTTCGGGCGCTGTGCCAATCATGTGCTCTTTCGAAAGTGAAAGTAAAGTCTAGCCGCAGCTCTGCTGACAGTGGGGAGCTTTTTCAGCAGATCCTGTACTCCTCATTTTTTACTTCTGAGGAGTACAGGATCATTCGAAAAAGGCTTTTCTTTTCGAAAGAACTGTGTCTAGACCGCGGTTTCACTTTTGAAATAGCGTTTTTTGAAAACACCGTGACATGGTTATGCAAATGAAATGTGGGAAATTCAAATCCTAACTTCATTTGTAATTTCGATATGTCTAAACTAATTTACATACCCTATGTGTATGGGTACCCTACGTGTAGAGTTTAGACATACCCCACATGTTCTGGATAACTTTGTTGTCCAAGCAAACATACCAAGTTATCATAGACATGAAGACCTGTTGCTTCCATGATAAACAACACTTTGTTGGGCAGTTTTTGCTTGATGTGTATCAGTGAACACACTTAGGAGCAGATCTTCAAATGGGAATGGATATTAGAGCAATAAAGTAACATCTTTATCCTGGGTGGCAGATATCAGAGGCAGGGAAAAGCAATGCCTGCCCCACTCACACTCCATCCCGAGGGTCCCTCTGCTTCAGCACAGCTCCCTCCAGGCTCCTGGGTTGCTCGAGCTTCAGCTGCACTGGAACTGAGGCCACATGCTGCCCTCCTGCCCTATGCTCCAGACCCGGGATGTCTGGGGCTGCCCGCCCTCCCTGGGCCTTAGGGCTGGGGAGGCTGGGGCCATGTGCCACCCACTCAGGGGTGAGAGGGCTGGGGGTCTACCCCTACAGTGGGGGAACTTAGCTCCCATGAGGGGACCTCGGGCAGCAGGGGCGCGTCTGGTAACTTGCCATTCCCAGCTCTAGGCTCACCCACCATCCATGATCTTTATCATGGTTATCACTTATTCTAGGCCTCTTATCTTGTAGAGCAGGGGTGGGGAACCTCAGGTCCAGGGGCTGGATGTGGCGCCCTGGCTTGCCTGGATCTGGTGCTTGAGGCTCTCTCCTCCAGCATTGGGAGGGGAGGGGAGGCTGTGCTGGCACTCCAGCCCCCTACTGCCCCACCTCAGGGCTGAAGCACACGAAATCTGCCAGTCTGGGCCCCCGTAGGCTCAGGTGTGGAGAGTGTGGGAATGTGGAGAGTGTCCTTCTCAGTCAGTAGTCACATCAGTGACGGTTTGTTTTGTTTCTCTGCTTCTCATTTGTGTGCGGCCCCTGACTGATTCTTCTGTGGGTCAGTTTTCCCCGACCTAAAAAAGGTTCCCCGCCCCTGTTGTAGGGCCAAAGGATCTTTGCAATGGTTGCACTCTAGGAGCTGATGACATCATCCTGTGTTCCAGAATTTTGGCCACTGAGCCCCTCCGCTAACATTATAGTAGACTATGACAGTGCTCTATGCACTGACAGACTGCCACACACATCCCTCAGCACCACGTAGGCCATCGTGCTTTACTTGTGCTTGATGAAGGAAGGGTCACAGCATTAGTGGTGGGCAGTTCATGGAATTATATGAATTGCAGCTTCATTTTACTCCCCTCTGCAGTGGTGGTGAAAGTTTCCCCAACAGTGAATTTTCTGTTGATCAAAAGCCTTGCAGTTATTTTTTAAGTCATGAGACAGAGAGTGGGAGGAAATACACTTGAAGCTGTTGTAGAAAATAAATCAACCCAGATTTTGTGCACAGTGCTACATCAAAAAAGAATTGAGTTTAAAACATAGGAACTGATCCTATAAACACTTATACACGTGAGTAAGTTTATTCATGTGCAGAGTCCTATTAGAGTCCAGGGACATTCACATAAATTACACGCATAAATGTTTTCAGAATCCAGTTTTTGCCATGTATAAGCATTGAAATCCTTAAAGGAGTATATGGCTTACTGGGTTTGAAAATGCAGTGATTCTGATTTAACAAATGTATGACTGAAAATTGCATACTAAGCAAATGCAATGGAAAATTTCATTAAGCCTGTTGCTGTACATTTGACCAGCTGGCAATGGGAGTTGGACATGTTCAACACCTTTGAAAATCAGGTGATGTATTTAAATGGCTAGGTATGGATTTAGGGGTCTCTTTTGAGACATCCATGTTCAAAAATCTTGGCCTAAAACTTCATTTAAGGTGTACAAGAAGATATTAGGATGGACTTTAAGGGGGTGTTCCATCACACAGCAGCCCTGATGGGGATGAGTTAGGGTTGCCAATTTTGTCTGGCATATTCCTGGAGGTTTCATCACATGACAATCTTTAATTCCTAGGGACTCCAGTACAATCCTAGCAGACTGATAACTCAGATGGCTCAGAAAGGGGGCAAGTAACCTCACAGACCATACTTGGGGAAAAGTCAGTCTTGACTGAAAAACAGGAACTGAAGGTAAAGTCCAGCTGGACAGGAGCAGGCTGGGTTTATCTCAAGCCAGGAAACTAAGAAGAGAAGGGGGCTAAAAACTCTGCAGATCTCATGCTGTGTGAGTATTATGAGGCCATTGTGTGCTGCAGGTAGCAACAGAAGAAACTCATATAAATTTAAGGATGAAATTGTTAGATTTAGCTAAGGTTAATGGAAATGGTGAAATAAGAGTAATAAATAGGAATGAAATAAACAAGTAGTGACTGAATGCTATAAACTCCCACCTGCTAATAGGTTAAAAGATGAGTAAGGGACTTGGGTGAAAAGGAAGCACTGGAAGAAATTAAAATCTTCAGTCATGTGAAAAAAAACTATAGCTAGACAGTTGCCCCTCCAATGGTGGATTCGGAATTATATGATAAAACAAAGGGAAGAGCATGATGGTCAAATATGATGAAGATTTGAGTTTATACATGGCAAAGGGGATCAGAGTTGCCAAATCTATATTGATGGTTCTAAAGGTGACAACGCAGTTAGAGTGAAAGTGGCCTTTTCTATCACTGAATTTGTAATAGAGAGCTATAGAGCCAAGCCCAGCCAAAGAATTTGCAGGGCCCAAGGCAGCATGCTGTGGCTGGCTGAGCCGCACGGGCAGCTCCCAGTCAGGGCAGGGAGCGAGTGGCCAGGACGGTGGAAGCTGGCCATCATGGGGCCCTGAATGCGCGGGGGCCCAACGCAACTGCCTTGCTCACCTTGCCCGAAGGCCAGGCCTGTATAGAAGTATCCAAATTTGTGGCCATTCTCATGGCCAAATTGATGGGCATTTCCCAAGGGAAAAGAATATAATCTGAAAGTATTGGTGAGTATCAGGAAATTCAGGAAGCATAAATAAAGCATAACTTTGCTTTTGTAAGGATACAAGTCTGGGTGTCAGGATACAGTTTTTTGCTTGGGGGAGAGAGAGGGCTGCACAGGAGAGAGTCTGCAGAGACTGGGTATAGAGGCTACATGTACACTACAGCAGAAAGTTGACTTAAGGTACACAACTCCAGCTACCTGAATAATGTAGCTGGAGTTGATGTACCTTAAGTCGAGTTACCGCAGGGTCTCCACAGTGGAGAAACTCTTTCATCAACGTCCCTTACTTTTCTTGTCTCGGGTAGAGTAACAGGGTCGATGGGAGAGCAATCTGCTGTCGATTTGGCAGGTCTTCACTAAACCTGCTAAACTGATTGCCTATGGATTGATCTTAGAGTGTTGATCTGGGCTTTAGTGTAGATGTAGCCAGAGATGTGAGAAGGAAGAAACCCAATGGGAAGAAAAAGCCCTGGGATTCTGTCCCTGATAGAAGGGGTTTACCTATAGTAATAGGGAAGAAAGCCTGTGTAAGACAGAGTAGAAAGAAGCCCAGGGAAAGAGCAGCAAGGTTTGAGGCTTGTATACCTGGGTTGCTGATTATAGGGTCCCTGGGCTGAAACCCAGAATAAAAGGCAGGCCCAGGTTCTACTACCAGCCACTGGAAAAATGGCACATACCAGGAATTACAATAGACTGCTTTTTTAAAAGTGGATGGGCCTATTCTGTCCACTTTTTGTCAATGGCCTTGCCCCCATCCTTCCTCTTTTCCCTAAGCCCCACATCCCTGGCCAGGCCGGCAGCTGGAGCTCAGCTGGGGAACCTGGGCAGCTTTGGAGCACCACAGACCTTCCACTCATCGAGGGTTGGGGGGCTAAGAGCAACTCCCGGTCTTTGTTCCCATCTAGGGCAGGTGAAGGATCCACAGCTTCCTATAGCCCTGATCGTTCTTGCCATGGCCAGGCTGTGGCCCCCAAGCTGGAGCCATTCCAGGGAAGAGCCAGGGAGCCTCTTTCTCTGGGTGGGGGACGTGGAGGACAGGGACATAGGCAGGTGGAGAGTCCATGGCTCCCAGCCTGCTTCTGACTTGACCAGTCTGGGGCCTCAGGTGGAAGAGGAGAGACAAGGGTGGGACCTCTGTCAGAAGAGGTGGGGCAGGGAAGAGGCCACAGATGATGAAGGGGCCCTTGGCTCCCCACTCTTGGGAAGGTTTTGCTGCCCCTGCCCTGAGTATTTCCCAGAGTGCCAGGGCTTGGAGCTTCTACGATGCAGGGAGCTGACAAGGCTCCCATGGATTTGAAAATATTTGCCAGATCTCCCCTGGAGGCTCCAGCTGAATGTGAGCCCTGCCTTTGTGGCTCCCCAGTCCTGGGGCTGGCTGTACACTGCTCTTTCTCACAACTACACATGATCCTAAAGAGCTGTTTCCACTGCTGAGTATTGCTGGAATGTAGTAGCATTCTGGTCAATACTGTCTGGCAGGGGGATAAGGTGTACCCACCTTGGGGTTTCTCCTATAGAGAATTCTGACTCAGTAGCCTGATTAGGGCACTCACCTGGAATGTAGAATCTGGTAAAGCAGGGACTTTAACCTGGGTTCCCACATTCTTGGTGACTTACCTAACCACTAGCTTATGGTGTTCTGGGAGGAGGGAGGACTCTCTCATCCATGTGAACAGCTGCATTTTCATTCTGATATGGAACAAAAAGATCACAAAAATTTCAATTTTTTTTGCAAAACAGAATACTTGTTTTCCAGCCAGACCTAACTATAACCTGCATTTTGTATACATACTCTTAGATTGTTTAAATAACATTTACAACATTTGCAATTAACAGCCAGTCAAATAAACTTAACAATATGAAAGCATCCTTTCTTGCACCTCCAAACAATGATGGGGAAACAAGCAAGTCTTCCAGTGGATTAAGTGTACAATCTGAAGAAAATCTCTGTAAACAGTTTTAAATTCAGGTCTAATAAAAATGTCAAGCAAAAATACTAGGAACAGTTATTTAGCTCATTTCTTTGCCATGTTAGTCATAGTGCTTTTCTTCTGTAGTGCTTTGGGATTTATTTGAATTTTTTTTTTTTTAATGCTGCATTTACCCAAGCCAATGAACCCCAGATGCTTTTTGTGCACTCAGTTTACAGCTGCACACTTTAAATCTCATCTTGGTAATTAGCCATGGATAGTCAGGTTTACACTACTCAAATTGCTTTGGATGCCACACTATTTAAACATCTTTGGATGTGTTTAAATGTTTTGTAAATTGGGGCTCAAGATGAAAAAAAAGCTATAATTCTCAACATGCTTCAGTCCTGCAAAAATATTGTTAATCATTGTATTACAGTAGCACCTAGGAACAGGCAGCTGGGCATTTTACATTCTACAGCCTCTGCCTCACTGAGTTCACAATCTAAAAGGTCAACCTAGACCAAGAATAGGGGGAAGGATGTAGCATGTGAACAGAGTGATGAAGCATATGAGTGCTTCAGTCTTTTGTAAAAAATGTTTTGCTAGGGGAAGGGCTGTGAGGAGTGTGGGGGCGGCTCGATATGCCACCTTGGGTGTGGGGGCCTCATTAGAGTTGGGGTTGGGTGGGACTGGGAAGCACAGATGGGTGGATGGGGGGGGCTGGAGCAGGGTTAGGATTGGCAGGGGCATTGCATGGGGAGGGGGCAGGCGCAGCGCATGGGGAGGCAGGAGGGTGGAAGCCAGGAGCAGTGACATCAGGCGGTTGTGCCATCACGTGCAACATGACGGCACACATTGTCACACCACTGCATCAGCTGGTCCCATGCGTGGTTCTACCACTCAAGTCCTCATGGACCTTGTGAGCCATGGTCTGCTGCATGTCACGCAGGACGCTGATGTGGTGGCACATGAGGTCTTCTTGGACCCTGGCGTGCCTTTGAGTACCCCAGACTCTGGCAGCTGGCTCTGGTGGTGTGGCTTGGCCCTCAATCCTGGCTGGTCCAGCTGTGGAGAACACACAGCGGGAGAGGCGGTCAGTCATCCAGGCAGACGTTGTCCCTGAGGCCGTGCCCTCCTCAGTGAGCAGCGACCAACAGTCCTCAGGGCAGAGGAGGGGGATGTCCCGGGAGGAAGGCCATGTGTGGCCTGCACAGTGGGCCGTGCCTCACAGGTGTCTGTTGCCGCCTCCTCTGCCGAGACCTCTGACCGGGCGATGATGGGGGGGGTCTCCAGGCCGGAGTCCACAAGGATAGGTGGGGAAGATGTTTCCCCACCCCCAGGATCTGATGCAGCTCTTCAAAGTAGGGGCAAGTGTGGGGTCCTGCCCCTGAGCTCGAGCTGCTCTCTGTGGCCCGGATATATCCCTGGTAGAGTTCCTTCATCTTACTCTGGACCTGTTCCAAGGTGCGGGGTGGGTGTCCGCGCTCCGCCCTGGACTCATCCAGCCATAAATGTCCGCATTTCAGTGCTTGGCCCGGAGATCTTGCAAGGTCTCCTCCTCAACCACACAGTTTGAGGGACAGGATCTCCGGTCCGGACCAGGAGGGTGCCCATCTCTTGGTCCCCCTGGGTGGGTCCTGGGACCCCGGAACTGCTCCCTGCAAGGACCAGGAGGGTTGTGGGGGCACCGTGGCTTGGCTATGGGTGGCAAGGCCTGTGGCAGGGAGAGCTGCACGGTGAGTTGCTGCTCCACGGCCAGCTTCCTGCCACAATGCTTGTCTAGGGTGCCTTCAGCTTTAAGTGGGGCCAGGTGGACATCAAGGCACCTATGCTATTTCCTGGAGGCCTCTTCTTTCGGAAAAAACCCTCCTCCCTGTCCACATGGTCCTTTTTCCGAAAGAGCTTTTGGAAAAGGTGTTCTTCCTTGTAGAAAGAGGATTACCAACGTCGGAAAAACCCCTCTGTTCTTTTGATTTACTTTCAAAAGAATACGATTACAGTGTGGACGCTCTGCAAGTTTTGTCGGAAAAACAGCCGTTTTTCTGACAAAACTCTGTAGTGTAGACATAACCTCAGAGGGCCATACAAGAATCTTTTGGCAAGAGAGGGGGAAGAGTCTGGCATATTTTTGTAGTAGGAAGGGGATGGTTTAGCCATGAGACTGACCAACTCAACATGAGTTGACTTGGCGGGGAGGGGTGAAAGGGAGGTGGAAGAGAAAGCAAGAGAGAAGACTCCATGATAAGCACAACAAGCCCTTTACTGTAGGAAAAGGATCCTGGATGCCCCCAGAGGGCTCTTACCCTTATCCAAAGCATGCTCTGAAGTACTGAGGAAACTGAGGCAGGGAAGGTTTATTATTTCCTAGAGATCTGTATTTCTTATTTGGTTAAGTGATTATCAAAGATGGCTTAGAATCCTGTGCAAGTCTGTCTGAGTTGTGTGATATCCATTATGGATCCTTCGAAAGATAATCTGTGACAGAGTAGCCACAAAATTAGAGTTCTGTATTAAGCTACAGCAGATTCTGAGGAGATAACTAGGAGAGATCGTTAGATAGGGCATGTGCACCTTAAGAGTGTGCCTGTGAATTCCCAAGACTGAGACTGTGCCTGGGCTTTGTCCAGACTTCTCCGGCTTAAAGCACATAGAATCCAGCTTTCAGTTCCACCACCTCAAGCTGGTGAGTGCCCAGAAAGAGGGAGGGGCTGGTGACTGGGAGCTGTGAGAGGACAGCTCAACTAGATCTGTGACGGGCTCTAAAAATATGACTCTGGAAATATTCAAATTTATGAATAAAAATAAATGGAGATAAAATCAGCAAATTGTAAAAATATCACTGTCAATTGTCGTGGACCAGATCTTAATCCCCTAACTCAATGAATATTACCGCTTGCTGTAAGGTTATGAGAATCACGTGGTGTATTCCGAATTAGACAAGGGGAAGTCCAGGACACATTCTTTTATCTCCCTATGGAAAAATTGAGACTATGGGCTACTTTCAACAACAAAAAAAAGGCATTTTAATAATTGTCATTCCTATTCTTTAAAACTCACAATTAAATAACTAATAGTTCTAGTGATAAATGCACATTTTCTCCCCCGTCACCAGGACCACCGAGGCGGGGGAAGGAGACAACAGCAGTGCATCAGAGGATGAGGCCAGCACTGCCACCCAGCAGGCCCCCTCCAGCAGCCCTGACATCTCCCACGCATCCTCCGAGGCCAGGGAAGGATCCACCGGTGAGTGTTGCACTTTGCACTCACAAGGGTGGGGGGAGGGGGAGAGCCAGGCGCCTGGAGGGAGGAGGGGGAGAGCATGTCACTCAGGCCACGTGAGCTGCACGCTGTGTAGCATTAGGCAGGAAGCAGCACGTGCAACCACGTGCAGCCTGGTGACCGAGCGGCATGTGGCCGCGGCAGGCAGCTCCAGGGCACGCCTGGGACCGTGCTGCTCACACACATTCGGCGGGACCAGGGGGAAGGGTGGATGCCGGCTGGAACCAGCCAGAGACCCAGGGACTCAGGCCAGAGCCCGCACCTCCGCAAGGGTGCAGCACGCAGAACGGCACACTGTCCCATGCCTGCACACAGCCAGCTGCTCCTGGGTAAACCGCAGCATCACAGCCCTGTGAACATGGCCCCCACTGAGCCCCTCGCCTGCTCCCGGTGCCTTGGCTGGCTCCCCGAGGGAAGTCCCCACTGCGACCACAGATGTCCCTGGGCTACGTGTGTGAGGGATAGTGGGAGGGAGAAGGGGGGGAAGCACTCGGGCTGCCCCTAGGGCCGCCTGAGTTTTGCTGCAAGGATGGGACACCCTCCCCCCAGTCACTCTCCTGGTTCCGTTCAGGAGATATCCCACGCGATGGGGATCTGAGAGCCCAGACCACCTCTACCAGATGTGCTCCCAGGCACTGTGTGGGGATGCATCTCACTCCCTGTCAAACACCAGTGATTAGCCCAAAGCCTCACAGCCTCCACCGGCAGGGAGTTCCACAGGTTAACGCAACACAAGCGCCCTCCACGGGCCAGGACACAGACCGGTGGTTACAATACATGGAGAAGGACCCTACTCCAGGGGCAGTCCTCCTTGCAAACATACAACACGGGGGGTAGGGGGGGGAACTGAGTGGGCCCAAGCCACACTACTGTGGTGTCACCTGGGCTCAGGGGTGGAGGGCATGAGGTGTGGGGACAGTGGCCGTCCTGCCTGACTGACCCATCCTTTCTTCTCTTCCCTGCAGCGGGACCAAGCACAAGCCGGGGACCCTCCAGTCCGGCAGCAGTGGCACCCCCAGCTGCCCAACCACGGAGCCAGAGGCTCCGCCACTGGGACCAGCTCCTTCGGCGCCATCTGCAGGCCGTCGAGCGCATTGAGGCTGCGATTAGGCAACGCGTCGAGGGTGACCTGCAGTGGCGCCAGGAGGCCTGGGCTGCCTTCCAGGCCCAGTGCACCAGGATGGCTGACTCCATCGCCACCCTCACTGCCCACATAGCCCATGCCATCCATTTTGGCATGGCCTTACGCCATGCCCCCGCCATCCCTCCCCTAGCACTGCCCATGCCCCCTCCTGCCCCTGCAATGCCTCTTCCTGCCACCCCTGCAATGCCCCCTCCTGCCCCTGCAATGCCCCCTGCCTCGGGAGAGGAACAGCCAGGAGATCCCTCGAAGATGACTGGAATCGGGTACGCTGACTCGAGCCTTCCGCACAAACCACGAATCCTCTTCCTGTTCTTCGGGACAGCTCGGACAGGCGATGGTGGCCTAAACCCTAGCCTAAACTAAAAGAAAAACCCTAGCTACATCCGATGCACCTGACGAACATTCACGATGATGGCCGATGTGGTTGGAACCAACGCTTTACAATTGGGGGAAGGTAAGGGGAGGGGGGGGGAAGAATAGGGGATGGGAGGGAGTTGTATGGGGAGACCGAGGCGACCCTACTATGGGCTTGTGCGAACATGCCCGTCAGGGCTTCTCGGATGCGCACCCCATCCTGGTGTGCCTGGCAGATGGCAGCTGTGTGGGGCTGTTCAAACGTCTGTGCCTCGGCTGCCATCCATGCAGGGAGGAAGGCCTCCCCACTCCGCTCCACAATGTTGTGGAGCACGCAGCACGCGGCCAGTACCTCTGTTGCATTCTGCTCACCCATCTCGAGACAGGTGAGCAAACAACGGAAGCGGGCTTTTAAGCAGCCGAAGGCGCACTTCACCTGATTTCAGGCCCAGTTGAGGCGGGCGTGCTGCGTGCTCCACAACATTGTGGAGCGGAGTGGGGAGGCCTTCCTCCCTGCATGGATGGCAGCCGAGGCACAGACGTTTGAACAGCCCCACACAGCTGCCAGCCGCCAGGGGTGATAATAGGGGAAGTTTCTGTGAGGTAATGACATTAGGGGTGATAATTGGGGAAGCTATCTTTGTAATGGGTGAGATAATGAGAGTCTTTGTTTAAACCCATACATAAAGTGTCAAATTTAAGCATGAATGACAATTCTGAAGCTTCTCGTTGAAGTCTGGAGTTCCCTTGCAACAAACCCCGGTGCCAGCTTTGTCCACATATTTACTCTGCTGACACCATTGTTGGACCTAACCATGCCAGTTACAAGATCAAGAACACATATTCCTGTTCATCCAGAAATATAATTTATGCCATCATGTGCCTAAAGTGTCCGTCTGCTATGTACATTGGACAAACGTCTCAAACACTTCGCCAAAGAATCAATGCACACAAAACAGACATAAGACTCTCTCTCAGAGAGAAAGCTGTTGCTTGCCATTTCAGCCAGACTAGTTACTCCCTCAATGACCTTAAAACATTCATATTGCTTCAAAGAGACTTTAACTCCAGACTTCAACGAGAAGCTTCAGAATTGTCATTCATGCTTAAATTTGACACTTTATGTATGGGTTTAAACAAAGACTCTCATTATCTCACCCATTACAAAGATAGCTTCCCCTATTATCACCCCTAATGTCATTACCTCACAGAAACTTCCCCTATTATCACCCCTATGTCATTACCTCACAGAAACTAACCTTCCCCCCTCACCCCCACTCTGTTCTAAAATTTGATTTGTCAATTTCACATGCGTTCATTTTTTTGATTGTATCACTTTGGTATATATGGTTGTGCCGATTTTCTTCCACATATTGATCTGAGGAAGTGGGTCTGGCCCACGAAAGCTCATCACCTAATAAACCATCTTGTTAGTCTTTAAAGTGCTACATCGTTCTGTCTTTTGTTTTATACAAAGAGAGAGATTAGAAATACAGAATAAGAATTTGTCCTGAATGGAGCAAAAGTGTTAATGACACAGCCCTGCTGAATAAAGGGAGCTCAGAATTCATGAGACAGTAGGGTTACCAGATGATTTCAAAAAAATACCGAACACACTTTTGATCTCAGATGGGGGGGGGGGACACCAGCCGGGAGGGGAGCGGGGCTGGCCGGGAGGAGGTCGGGAGGAGCGGGGCTGGCCAGCGGAGATCGGCCGGGGGGGGGGGGTGAGGGGAGGAGGGGACGGCCGGCAGGAAGCAGGGCTGGCCGGGAGAGGGTTGGGAGGAACAGGGCTGGCCAGGGGGGAACCGGCTGGTGGGGAGCAGGGTCGGGAGAAGCAGGGCTAGCAGGGGAGGAGATCGGGGGAAGGAACCAGTGGGGAGCGGGGCTGGCCTGGGCGCACGCAGATCCCGGGACACTGCCCGTCCCGCGCACGGTCCCACGCACGGTCCCGGTGGGGCGCGCGGGAGAGTCCTGCTCCAGGGATTCCATCCCGCCCCGCCCCCGCCCCTGCCCCTCTCCTCTCTACTGCGTAGTTGCGTACTGCCTGGCTGGTAGACACGCTCACGCAGTGTGAGCATGTCTATCAGCCAGGCAGTACGCAACTACGTACTGATACTCGTGATAATTATAAGACTGACTTAATTAGAAAATACCAGACATTTATATGTCCGGTATTTTCTCAATTTGTTTCCCGGACAGAAAGCTCAAATACCGGACTGTCCAGTTCAAAACCGGACACCTGGCAACCCTATGAGACTGAGCAAATCAGCTCTCATGAAAAGATACAGTTACTAATGCTTAATATATTGAGAGTATCACAAGGGTAGCCGTGTTAGTCTGTAACTTTAAAAACGAGTAGTCCTGTGTAGGGATGTAATAGTGTAGTAGATTAACCGATAAGCAAAAGCTTATAGGTTAATGCTATAGACTACACGTATTTCCCTTTCCCTGCCAGTAAATTTTTTAGCAGGCTGGCCAGCAGCCTGGCTCAGTCCTGGCTTGTGAGGACCTGCCCCTGCTACGGCTCTGCATTTAAGGTGTATTAAGAGCCAGACAGGCAGGCAGGCTGGCTCAGTTCCAGCTCATGCCAGGTTTGGGAGCTCAGACCCTACCCTAGACAGGGACTGCTGCCACCCCACACTGTTGCCTCTTTCTCAGAAGCAGCAGCACAGGGCGACAGACAGCTGGTCCGCGAGGGGAGCTGGTTTTTAAACCCTGCGCTGCTGCCTCAGATACGGTGGCTGCCGGCCCCACCCCTGCGGACTATAAAATAGTTGACTAACCGATAACATTTCATGAGGTTACTCGACTATTCAATTAACCAATATTTAACATTCCTACTCCTGTGGCACCTTAGGGTATGTCTACACAGAAAAGTTATTTGAAAATAACGGCCCTTATTTCAAAATAACTTTCCTAGCGTCTACACAGCCAAACCGCTATTTCGAAATAAATTCAAAATAGCGGAGCACTTACTTCGAATTTGGTAAACCTCATTCCACGAGGAATAACGCCAAATTCGAAATAGCTATTTCGAAATAAGTGCGTGTAGACACTTATTTCGAAATAGGGGGCCTCCAGCCTTCCCAGGGTGCCTTGGTGGCCACTCCAGCCTCAACCAAGAACACTCCTCTCCCTCCCCCGTCCCCGGAGCCCTTAAAGGGGTAGACTCTGGCCACAGTGCCTGTGCCATCTCCAAGTCTGCCAGCCCAGAGCCAGCAGTCACTGCCCCTGACCCAGTGGCCCCAAAACATGAGCCAGCAAGCCACTGGCAGCCAGCCCTCCACCACTCACCAGGAGCAGTCTGCCAGCTCCCAGGAGCCTGCCAGGGCCCGGAGAAGGCAGGCACCTTCCTGGTTCAGGCAGAGATCATGGACCTTATTCAGGTTTGAGGGGGATGCCCCCAGCGTCCATGATATCTGCACTAAACGGAGGAATGTGGCCGTCTATGGCAGGATAGCTACCAGCCTGGCCACCAAAGGCCACATGCGAACCCAGGAGCAGGTTCGCATGAAAATCAAGTTGGTCCTGTGAGACCCCCACCCCTGAGCCCTGAGCTTCCCCTCCCCCTTCTTCCCCTTGCTTCCCCCTTCCAGCTCCCTCCTCCCAGGTTTCCCCCTCCCCTCTCCCACCCTCTCTTCTCCCCTCTCCCACCTCCTTTCCCCAGTCTCACCAGAGTTTCATTCCCCCCCCCCATTTTTGTTAAATAAAGACAGTTTGTGTTTATGAAAAAACATGTATTTTATTTTACATCAGGAAGGGGGTCTGGGGGGTGTAAGTGGAAGGACGTGAGGGAGGAATGAGGCACAAGACCCCACTGGGGCAGACCAGGGAGGCTCTTAGTGCTCCTCAGGGTAGAAGCTCTCCCGCAGGGCCTCCTGGATACTGATAGCCCCCCGATGGACCTCCTGGATGGCAGCCTGCAGAAAGTGCAGCCAGGCTCGCAGCAACGCGTCCAAGAGAAGCACCAGAGTGCCCAGGGGCAGCTCCGGCTCCATGTTGCAGAGTGCTGTGGTGTCCCGAGTGAGGACAACCAGAGCACACAGAGACAAAATGCTTTGCTGTCCCTCATCGAGGTAGGCAAGCAAGCAGGGAAACCTGAGAACCGGCTGTCGGGGGGGGCCCTTTAAGCACAGGCCTCAGATAGCCTCAGGCAGCAGCCACACAAAGTAACTCCTGACTTCATGCTCTGCCGGACCTGGTTCCGGCTGGCCTTAAATGCGATTCAGCGTCCACTCAGTTTAGATGCGCTATTTCGAAATAGCAAAACGCTATTAACTATTTCGAAGTAGCTTATTTTGAAATAACACTGTAGTGTAGACATACCCTTAGAGACTAACAAAAATAGATATAGTGTCATGAGCTTTCATGGACAAAACCCACTTCTTCAGATGTTGAGCGGAGAAAAGGGGGACCCTCAGAATGTGTAACAGAAAGAGAACAGAGAGAGGAAAGAAAAAAGTACCTGTCAATTGTAGTGCTGGTGCTAATGAGGCTAATTGAGTGGGTTGGAAGTGTTTCATACTTAGCTTTTGATGTCAATGGGGTGTTGAATGGTTTTATAATGGGCCGTCCAGTTCAAGTCTTTCTTTAGGCCAAGGGAAACAGTATCACATTTGCATATGAAGATCAATTCTGCTCTCTCTCTCTCTCTCTCTCTCTCTCTTTTAGTTGGCTTGTGAAATTCCTTTGAGAAGAATGGCTACTTTTGAATTCATTGAGTGTCCAGGCAGGTTAAAATGTTCCCCTACAAGTTTCTGTTTTACCATTTCTAATATCGGGTTTGTGGCCATTAATCCTTTGTCATCGAGACCATCCAGTTTGGTGCTGGGAGGGAAGGGGAAGAGTAGATCAGCAGGGCCACCAGTGGGAGGCGCTTGCTGGAGGGAGGCAGAGGCTGCTGATGATGCTGAGCACCTGCTAATTTTTCCCCATTGGTGCTTCTGCCCCAGAACACCCAGGAGCAGCCTGAGGCGGGCTGCAGCAGCTGGCGCCCCAGGTGGAACACGCGATCAGCGCCCCCGCCTGCACGTCCGTCAATGGAGTGACGTCATCATCGGGCACCCCGGGCGTCCCATGATGTCATCATCGGGCACCGTTGAAGGCGGCCCCCTAGGCGACGGCCGAGTCAGCCTACAGTCACGGGCCGCCCCTGAGAACACCCATGGATTCGGCACCTATGCCTCTGACCAACATCACCTGGTTCAGAAGGAGATATTGCCTTACCCACCTTGTCTCTCTCATATCTTGGGACCAGCACTGCTAAAACAACAGTGCATGAACACAGAAATGGGAGATGGGTTTGAATCCTGGGTGTCTCATAAACTTTTTGCAAGGTCTTTGGGGTATTGACCATATTGACAAATTTGGCCTGAAATATATACTGTCATTTAAAATGTACTGTAAGTTGGTCAGAAAACTAGTTCAACATGCCCTTGAAACAGTTTGGGATTTAGCACATTTGCAAATAGAGTGTAATTTATATCTGTTTAGTATTTTATGAAGACCAAGTTCACCCCCTGACATGTGCAGGTAAAATTTGCATTTTGTATGTCAGGACAGAATTTGGCACCTGAGATCTCGGGTGATACAGCAGTTTAACACTAGAAAGAGAACCTATTTTGTCTTACATCCCATTCATCTTTCTTCCCGGTACACTTACATCTCTTCTCCTGCAGGACCCAAATCTGCTCAGTCCTGGTCGATAGTGAGGTTCTTGGCAATGTGCAGCCCCCAGTGTAGAGGCACCCACTAGCATAAAAAGTGACTTGCACTAAGGTGGCTTGGTTGCAGGCTGCAGAATTTACTTCCATCACATCAATTTTTTTAAAATGAAGCTGAACAATTGTGTGTATTCGGGTTGCCTGTCCTAAAGATCCTGTTTAAGTTACATCTTTCCCCTCCCCAAAGAGAGGATGGTCATCTCTGTGAAAAAGGGAAGGCAGCTTTACAAATGGCCTTGTATTTTTTCATTCTCAACACCTGACAAAGTTTTAGTAGTTCCAGGATAATGAACCCCTTTGAGAGGGTCTCTAAAAGACAAGAGTGAAGTAAATTGGTTGTCAGAACTCTCCCATAGCCATTTAAAAAAAAAACCAATCAGTTTCTTATTTATTATAGCTGATTTTTGTATCCAGAAAAATAGATAATAAATCATTTTACCATATAATGCAGCGGACAGAAGCAGCTGGCTCTGAACAAAGTAACAAAAACTCATCAGCATATGGTGCTGATTTGTGTTCATGCCTATGCAATTTCACTGTAAGAAATACTGAAGATCAGATTAACCCAGTGCAAAGTGGATATAAAATGTTCTCATTCTGAGGAACTGGAATTATTTTGTACCTACTTTGCACCGGTACAAGTGAATGAAGCCCAGAGTGTCTATCAGGCTGGCAGTTGGAAGTTCCAGTACTAGGGCAAACACTGTTGTGGTGGAAAGGGGTCTTATGAGCCCTTTGTGGTCCCTTTTGTGTTCAGCAGCCTCATATTAATTTTTTTTGGAGGAGTAGCAGATGTGGATCCACAGTTTATCTCCATCCACCACGAAATGATGAATATTATTTTTTCCATTCACACATTTCAGTATGAATGACATACTGAAGATTAAAGAAAAGAACAGAAGTCAAGTCTTGGGGTGTGTCTAGACTACAGGGTTTTTTCGGAAAAAAGTGGCCTTTTTTTCGAAAAAACTTCCCCTGCCTCTAGACTGCCGCCGCGTTCTTTTGAAATTAAATCGAAAGAACACGGCAGTTTTTTCGACCGTGGTAAACCTCATTTTACTAGGAAGAACGCCTTTTTTTGAAAGAGCACTTTCAAAAAAAGGCGTTCTTGAATGCAAACAGGGCTTTTTTGAAAGAGAGCATCCAGACTACCTGGGTGCTCTCTTTCAAAAAAGCGGCTCACTTTTTCGAAAGAATTGGTTGCAGTCTAGACGCTTTTTCGAAAGAGGCTTTTTTGAAAGATTCTTTTGAAAAAGCCTCTTTCGAAAGAGGCTTGTAGCCTCGGAGAGAGCACAGTGTATGTTTCCTATCTATCTAACAAACATATGTACATCTCTGTTACTGTAGTAGCTGAGTGCTTCACAGTCTTGAATGTACACGGTGTAGTTGAAGCTATAATGGCCCCAGTATATTAGAGAGACATGGTGGAGGAGGCAATATCTTTATTGGATCAACTTCTGTTGGTGTAAGAAGGTTTTGAGCCAGAGTTGTTCCTTTCCCAGACTTGAAGAACATCTTGAATGTATTCATCCTCACAGCGCTTTGTTAACAAATAGGGAACTTAGGCATGGGGATACTGAGTTGCAGAGTTTAAGGCCAGACGGGCAGTACTTAATTTGTAATGAAAGTGTTGCCACTGTTCAAGCACTAATGATAATGCCATTTCTAAGAACTGACATTCAAAATTATAAGAATAATAATTGAAAGAGTATTTTCCATTGTTAATAGGTATATGCAAGATCATCTCCCCCACACCAATATCTCTGGCTTTCTCACACAGTGCAGGATATTTTCCTTACTTTTCTACCATTGCCTTGAACACAGGTCTTTGGCAGTAGATAACTCATTGTGCATTGATAACTGATTGTACAATCCACACAATACACCTCCATCATAATCATCCAGGAACCCACCCCTGCAATCAGCACCAGTGCCAAATCTGCCCTCACATCTACACTAACGATTTCATCACTGGACCCAACCACATCAGCCACCAAATCAAAGGCTTATTTAATTGCACATCCACTAATGTGATCTATGCCATCAAATGCCAGGAATGCCCCACTCCCATGTATATTGGCCAGACTGGACAGTCTCTATGGGGGAGAATTAATGGACATAAACAAGATATCCGAAAAGGCAATACAAAGAAACCTGCTGGAGAACACTTTAATCTGCCTGGACACTCCATTAATGGATCTCCAAGTCACCGTGTTGTTTTAGGCCAATTCCACAAGCCAAATACACAGGGAATGATTGGAACTTAACTTCATTTACAAGTTTAATTCTTATGCAAATGGAATGAATAGGGACATCGGCTGGCTCGCACATTACCTTACACATCCTAATAACTTAACCAACCAACCAACCAATGGAGGTGCTAATTTTTCTTATCAGCCTCTTGTAACTACTTGAACCATCTACTCTGTCTCTCAATCTCTCTCTTTTTCCCTTTTCCCCCCTCTCTTTTTCTCTTTTTTCCTCCTCCCCCCCTCCCTTATTTATTTTTGGATGTGGGCTTCTAATACTCCAGTCATCTGAAGAAGTGGGTTTTGTCCACAAAAGCTCATGATACCAGCTACATGTTTTGTTAGTCTTTAAGGTGCTACTAGACTATTCATTGTTTTTTTAAGTTTTTCCTGTTACAGACTAACTCGGCTACCCCTCTGAAGCTTGTGTTACAATTCAAGAGAGAACTCAGGCCACTCCTTCAGCGCATCATACCTAAAGTTAGGAGCACCACTTTCTTAGACCTAAATGTTGTGTGTTGAGCTGTCCTAAGAAACATTATCAGATGCCAAAATGAAGTTTTTATACAGAATTACACATTCCAACTAGCCCCCACTATTCTAAGGCTTAATGCAATCCATTAACTCAACCAGTTTTGCAAATCTGAATGTCAAGAGCTTTAGCTCACTCTTTTTATCTATACTTGATTTTTTCCAGGTGTATTATAAAACACATATAACTTGTCTAGGGAGCTTTTAAGTGCTGTGTGGTTCCAACTTCTTTAATTATATCTTTGACTATATGCTGCAAATGATGTGTAGAGCAGTCCCATGCTATAATACGAGGAAACATCAACAAGTCTTGCAACTTCTTCCCAATACGACACTGAAGCTTCATCACAAGAAACTGCAACCAGGCTCTTGGTGAGCAAGGTTTCTGTTAATCTTTTGGACAAGAAACCATGCAGCATTCCTTTGGAAGACAGAATATTTAACTCCGCAAGGACATTAGCAGAAGACGGAATGATATGTTCACAACTAAAACACTAGTCTTGTTTACCACAGTAGTTTGATCAGATAAAAGACTCACTTCAAGAACAAGCATTGTGATTTCGGCAAGCAACTTCTTCATGTCAGAGAAAATGTGATATTGAAAATTAGAGCATGCCACAGTCGAATGCAAAATCCACACTAGATCTAGTTCATTCAGCTGATGGCAATTGATTTTTTGTTGTTGTTTAAAACCACATGAAGGGCTGTTGTGCTTCACTCTCTTTTCTGAGCAGTACAGAAGATCCTTCTGTCTGTTACAGGAATTTGAGCAGACTGGGCGTTTGCAGCTGTTTGCAGCAATATGTCTTTTTTTTCCTCTCCAAACTACAAGAAGCTGCCATGTGTTTGCTCATGTTCTTTCTTTTTTTCAGAATGCTTTGTGTTGCTTGGTTATATTGGCACCAGAGTGACATGAGCTTCATTTCTTAGACAACTTCATTCCTGCAGATTTTTCGGGACCACAGTTACTGACCTGCTGATATATCCTGCAAGAGAGCTTTGAATTCTTGATAACTCACCATAGGTTCTTGTTTTGGAAATATTAATTTGCTTTGTTCAGGTTTCCATCCTGTAGGAAGGAAGTCTTTGTTGTGAGCTGTGACATGTTGAGCTAATTCATCGTCTTTGCTACCAGTGCTGTGTTTCAAAATCACTAATAGAAGTGCTTTCCGCACCTTTCAGTCTTGTGAGCTTGTTTTTCTTGTGTTATGCTGATGCTGACGCATGCAACAGATGTATATGGTGAATCTTCTGTTTCTTTTTTGTGGTTTTCATTAGCCTTTGTATCCTCCTTCTCCTCCTTACTTACAGGCTCATATGCCTTAATACCTGATTTAGAAAAGTAGGACTTTTCTTCTGACTTTGGGACATTGTGATAGTTGAGCATACATGTCGCATCAGCAAAACAATAGAGAACTCATGGCTACTGGTGGAAACACTGACACACGCAGCAGTAGAGCAACACTGTGCTTCCATTTTGGCTGCCTAGTAACACAAATAAACATGCCTAGCAGCAAACTGGCACTTGAGCATACACAAGAATTTGCAGAATTGATAAACTATGTTGAGACTTTTAAGTCAATTGGACTCATTATAATATGCCTGACTGAAAATGCTGAATTCTTAGACCACACACAAGGAAAAAAATAGTTTGAAATTTTTAACTTTTCTAACAGGTGGTGCCGGGGCTTCACACCGGCTTGAAAAGAGGTCCTGGAGCTGAACTTCAGCAAGCCTCAGAACAAATTAAACTGTGCAGAAGGGAGCAACAGATCAGTGTTTCTTTCTCTACAGCCAGGCCGTGCACTAGCGCCAGTTCCTGAGATCTCCATGACATAGCTTAGGAAGGCAGTAAGCCTGCTCCGGGTTCTCCAAAAAGATGGAGAAACACTGCAGTAGATCGCATGCGTGCGATGTGCCCAAGGTCACATGGGAAATCTGTGATGGAGCAGGGAATCAGAATTGGCTCCCCTCAATCCCCAGCTTGCATCTGAACCAATGGCCCATTCTTCCTCACCTTTAACTTACTGTAGTTCAGCTGAACACAAAATGGGCACTGCCTCTGCAGTTGGCAGGGATCTTTATTTACATATAACTGTTTAGTCTGCTAAACTAGAGTTCCCCCTCATCTTCTTTCAGAAACATAAGTCCCCCATGTTTGTTAGAGTGCCCCCAAAGAAACAAGGGAGTCCATGAGGAAGAGCTAAACTGAGTATTAAATGCTCACGTTTGCTGGCATAATGCTGAAAGCAGCTCCAGCACGGCAGTGCAGTAAAAGTACATAAGCCTGAGGCTTCTCAGACAATGGAGTAAATCAGTTTAATGTGAATGTTCATTAGCCATTGTGTAGAGATACTGACCATGTTATTAAAAACTTGACGTCTCAATTATTCAGTGACTCCTTACAAAAGGCAGACACTGCAGCTTCCCCTCTCCCAGCAGTAATGGGAGGGAGTGAAAGAGACCATGTTCTTGACTGACTTTGTATTAAATTGTGTTCATGTGGACAGGAGGACTAGCATCAATGCAGTGACTGCTCCTCCTTCCCAGCACCTTCTCATCTCGGGGCCTGGCAATATGGGTAGGCCACACAAGGGAATAAGGAGTCTCCTTATGTACCCTGGGACTCACACCTGCACAGGTGAATTTCAAGACTCAACACCACAGAAGTTAACTTTCCTCATATGTATCTTGCAGATTGGTCACAGTGTTTTTCTCCTCACCACTTTGTGGGGTGCGCAGAACAGGAAAAGAGAGCAGCAGGATAATAGTTTGGTGTAGCTCCTAACCTCAGGTCATAGGGATTTCTGTGTGGCCTCTGAACTACACAGATGTTTTCAAGTGGGAAGACAGTGGTCTCTGTTTTGGAGAAAGGCACAGAGGAGAAATATCCTTCAAAGAAACTTACCCGTGCTTCATAGGCCAACTTCTGTGTTCCACTCCATACTTGATGGATATTGTCAATTTTCCATGGAATAAATGTGGTCCCTAAATTCTGTTCAGGGTAGGGCAGAGGTTGATAAACCTGATTTAAATTCATATGAATGAGTCTTGCCCACTAGATGAACAGGCACCTGGATTTTTTTAAATACTTATGAGATGAAAATGATGTCTGAGAGGGAAGCATCTGTGTAGACAACAGTTTTTATAATGTCTTGTGTAATGTGCTTAATGGGTAGTGTGAGAATAAATGTTAAACAACTATAACTCTGCCAGCCTCCCTTCTCTGGTTAGCAGGGAAGAACAGTCTTCTAGGCCCTTAATAAAGATGCATCAAGCAGACTGATGTATCTGTTTCTGATGTCAAAGCAGAAAGAGATCAGAAGGAGCCTTGTGATTCAGCATGGTCACACTGTTGCTCTTAGGAGTAATTAGAATACAGATTATGTTATAAAGAAAATACGATGCATGCTTAAAAATTTGTACTACCAGAAGCTTTGTATTGGAAGTAAAGTGATACCTTACTAAGGCAATGGTATCACTTTTCCCATGTGAAACAACTGTGTAGTTCCAGAGGAGAGGGAGTGAGTGAGTGTGGAATGTGAGTGCTTGGAAAGACAACAACTTAAAAGGCTCAGCAGTTTCAGAGTCCAGATGGTCAAAGAAGCCAGAAGACTCAGGGGTGCCATGGTACCATCAATTGGGCCCGATACAAGACAGACCAGTACAGGACATATAGATGGTCTTGGAGTTGGGAGCAAGCACCCCTTTACAGAAAAACACTGGGAAGGAGGCACTAATATACTGATGTCAGATGACAAAAGAACAACTCCCAGATAAACAGATGTTAAAACAGAATTGATAGTGATTAAGAGCTGACAAGGCAAAATGTATAGACCTGAAAGGGAGAAAAGTCCTATAAAGGATGGGGTGTCTTGTCCTCTACTCCTCCCCCTCGCATTTAACTTACCTGGCCAGTGATTTAACATGAGCAACAAACTGGTAACTTTAAGGAACAGCAAGATGGCGTATTTCTGTGTGTGAATATGCATATAACAGAATGTTATGTTGTCAATAAATGTGGCGTTTTGCCTTCTCCCCTTGAAAAAGATCCTGTGAAATTCTTTCAAGTATTACATCTGCCCATTATTTAAAGAGCTTGCACATCAATCTGACTTCCACTAAAATCAGTAGAAGCCTTTCCACTTGAATCTAAATGCTGGTGGACAAGCCCTTGATATGGAAATTATCTCTCAAAAAATCAAGTCTAAACTCCGGACTACATTCAGCTTCCTTTGCTTTAACTTTTTCAGTTACACAGGATATATTTTCTGATACAATTCTCTTGGGAGGCGGAAATCACATGTGTTTGGAGCAGACCCCAATGCAAGGATGTTCCTAAGTCCATTGTTGTCAAAGGAAGCCTTTCTTGACTTCAGTGGTCTTTGGATGTAGGTCTTTACATTTCTGACTAAGATACATTCAAACAGCTGCTGTGATGGAGATATAATACAATAAAGGAGTTAAGACCATGAAATGGTGGTTTTCTGTATGGTGACAGGGCCTCTAAGTACATTAAAATTGCATTTAATGTTGCCTCCGAACCTTTTTTTCTGCCTTTTCTCCCATCCTCCACATCATGAAAAATAACTTCACCATCAGATCTCATCATTTATATAGCACCAACAGGGTGCTATGGGCTTTACAGACCAAGTATGAAGACTAGATCCCTCTCCTGAAGAGACCGAGGAATAGAGTAGTCTGTATTAACTGCAAAATGTAAGAATTATGCCTCTGTTAAAAGCACCCGCTAGCAGTGCAGCTCGAGTTGAGGACTCACTTTATTATTCTTCATCTGGTGAGCACTGATGATGTATTCAGCACTTTGCAGAACATCGAAGATACCCTGTCCCAAGATGTTGATCATCGATAGCACAATGTAATCAGCAATCAGCCTCCATATTCACCATTATGAAGACATTCTCCTGTTACAAAAATAATAGCTCCAATAGTGATGAGTCCTGATGAGGCTCTGCCGATTGCCAAAGCCAATCTTACCCCTGGGCTCACTAGAGGCTTTGTAGTGCTCTTCAAGTATGGCAGCTTTTTAACTGGGTTACTTGCCATTTCCCATGCATCAAAACATCCTTCTGACTTTTAAGGAGGAGATCAATATACTCCTCAAAAATGTCCTAGCCATTTTCTTAAAAATACATATTGTAAGAGTCATTGTTGGCCAGAAAATACCCCATTGTTCCTGAATTAAATTCCCCAATAGTTACTTGAATTTTCCTTTGGAATTAAAGGCACGATGCACTGTAAATACTGCCCCATATCATACCATTTATTTTGTATTACATGAATTTGATATTCAATATATTAAATTCCAGGCCAGGTATTATTGGTACACACAGTAAATGAATGGGCCTGTGTGGTCAGAGAAGCAATGAGTTTTCATTAAGATTATTAAGTCACAGGGATTCCCAAAACATTGCCTACTTAGGCTTTCATTGTTTAAGACAAGCTTATCAACTATCATTTATGTAAATTAAAATCTGTTTGACTGCATCAGTCTATAACCTGTTTGATATTTAATCATTACCTAAATGTGAGTTTTGCTTGCATAAGGCTTGCAAGATCTGCTGCTAAGTCATGACATCCTCTAGTAGCCGAAGTACAGGGAAACTTTGAGATCCTATTTTCAATCGTATTTTTATTTGATAATGAATAATCACTATATTGAAAATAACTCTTCTTACCTTCCAAAAGCATAGCCAAAATAGCAATTCAGTTCTATTTGTAAAATCTGTTTGCTTATGGGGAAGAAAAGACTAAAACGTATGGGAATGTACAACCTATTATATAAGGCTATGGGGCACCTTTGCACACTTTTTTCCCTCTTGTACACATAATGGCATGAAGAAGTAGTAATCTGTGAGCAGTCATTGGCATCTCTCACATAATAGAAGGAACCCTATCTTATCCATCCAGTTCCTTTTTAGTGTAATATATTCTTGAACTGCCCAGTGGATTTCCTGTAATAAAAACAAAAGGTACTTACGATCCACTGTAGTTTAAGAAAATATTTTACAGTATATTGAGCTGCTATCATCAAAATTAAAAGTAAATTTGATTTTGCTAACAGAAATGATTTGCTGGGTTTTCTGAAAAGCAGTTAACTTTCCTTCACCTTCATCAGTGACTATGGATTTGATTTATTCATTGTAACAGACTCTCGCAAATGACTCCCCATTGCCAGTGTGTCTGAAAGGTGGGACAGGGCTTAACGAAGTGCAAAGCTTCAGCAGCCCTCATTTGGCCTGGGCCTCCACAATCAGCTATCAAAGCCTGCACATAGCCCAAGGACAGCACTGAATCCATGCATCTCTGCAGACAGCCTCCCCCAAAGGAGCACCAACAGAGGAAAAACTGCAAGCTCTTCCTATTGAAAACAGTGAGCCAGATGGTGGTCTGTCTCTCCCATATGACATAAAGGTAACAATCTGAATCATCCTATCCAGCAGATTGAATCAAGCTCTATATTCATCACCACACAATGCTTTGAATGCACACATGTGCTTCTTAAACAAGATAATTTAAAAATATTAAATGCTGATAAGCAGGTGTGTAGTCATCAAGTCTTGACTAAGTAGGGAGAACAGAAATTCACGCATAAGAAGCAACTTATGTGTCAGTAATAAGCACTGGCATTACAATGTTGTGTTCAAACTCGTTTATTTTACAAGTTTGGATTTTTCAATGTTTTGTTTCTGAACATAAACAAATATAGCAAGCAAGAACAAACCCTTTATGTAGCTTGATGTAAACAACTCCTTCTGTAGTATAGTGCTGTTTAGGCTTCAGGAGCACAATTTCTGGGATGCTCAGGGGGCTGGGCTGATGAATCTCATGAAGGCAGTATGGGCATGATCCTAAGAACTGGGTTGCAAGTCTTTTTAGAGGCAGATTTTTCTTCTTCCTAATGATGTGTGCATTTCCATTTGAACACTCATATTGAACAGAAGGGGGCTTTTTGCATCCCTCCATCTCCCTGGATTTTAGCATTGTGGTTTCACTTCTTGTGCGGGGAAGGGGGGATCTCATCCTTCTAAAATAAATACCATATAGACTCAATCATAAGTCTATTTTTTGGGTAAAAATGGCACATTAAAAAGTGGGGGGTGGCTTATGAATGGGTCACTGCCTTTTACCAATTTTAGTGCAACTTGGGGGAGACCAGCAAACTTCAGTTCCCAGGCCAGCAGGGCAAACTACTGGCGCATTGGGATGTTTTATGTACCTGGAGTGTCTGCAGGCACAGAGCCCCTCAGTTCCCAGTGGCTGCTGTTTGCTGTTCTCTGTCAACGGGAGTGGCGGGAAGTGGTGCTCAGCACATTCTTTAGCCTGCACTGCTTCCCGCAGCTCCCATTGGCTGGGAACAGTAAATAGCAGCCAATGGGAGCTGAGAGCCTCCGTACCTGCAGACACTCCAGGTAAACAAAACATCTCAACATGTCAGCGGCTTATGCTGATGAGCTGGGACTGGAAGTTTGCAAATTGCCAATATAGATTTGACTTATGAATGGGTCACTGCAATTTTTACAATTTTTTTTAACGTGCAGGGGTTGGCTTATGAATGAACAGGCTTATGATCGAGTATATACGGTAATTTACATAGCTCTCTACTTGAGGGGATAGGAACCTAATCAAGAACTCACATGTCTTGTTTAACTCTAGAACAGTGAAACCTCAGTTTTGCAGTAATGAGTCAAATACTTGGAGAAAATACAATGCAAAGTCATCCTAGTTCATCCTGAGCTCAACAGAAGAAATTGCTTCTGCATATGCCACTAACAAAAGCATTTTCTATACAACAATGATGCAGCCTATTTTTGTCCCTGAAGCTGAATGGCAGCTTTTAAAGTAGGAAGACCTTTAATGTGTTCCTCTTTCACATCTGAAATGGAAGGATTTGGATCAAAGATCCTGTTAACGTTGAAGCAGCTGTTTCCAAACTTTGATTATGGAAAGCTGTTTGTTCATAAGCTCCAGCATATACCCTCCCACATTACAAGCTGCAAAGCAGGAAGTTTTTTTACCAGATCTGGATCCAAAGTTCAGGGCTTGTTTGTCTCTGCGATTTCAGCTATGACCATACAAGATTTGAAAGAACATTAAAGAATGATTTGCGAATCAAAATACTTGTGTAAAATGCTCTCTATATTTCCATGAAAATCTCTGCTATGTTAGTTGTGGATGTGAACTTCAGCAATGTATGATGAATCTTTTGATTTTAAAATTACATAGTGCACGATCATCTTGAGCAATCGTTCTCAAACTTAACTGATTCTGCCCTGCCCCCCCCCGGTTTGTGTTTGAAGGAGGAGTGAAGAGTGGCTACCAGGTCTGAAGGCAGAATGGAGAGTGGCAGCTGCTGACTGTGTGTCTAGCTTTGAAGGCAGCGTTGCTGCTAGCAGAAATGGAGAAGTAAGGGTAGCAATATCATATTATGCTACCCTTACATCTGTGCTGCTGCTGGTGATGCTATCTTTACAGCTGCGCACCTCGCCTGCAGCCACTGCTCTCTGGCAGCTCAGCTCTGAATTTGTGCAATAGTTCCCCCTGCTTCCCGCAGGCTTCTCTTGCCTCCATAGAATATATTTCCCTCCCCTCCCAGTTTGAGACCTTTTGAGGATTTGAAATTCAAATCCTCCAACAACATTTACCTTCTTCTGGGATTTCTTCTTTATTCTTCCATTTCATTTTGATTCCACTGCTGTGTTAGAGTTTTTTTCTAGGGTTTTCCTATTGAAGCTTCCACAGCCTCCAACCCTCATCAATTAGTCTATTGCAGCAATTCTCAAACTTATTTGATCAAACCCCCTTCTTTGTGTCTGTAGTAGTTTGCACCTCCCCCATCACAAAAGTACATATACTACAGGTTGGACTTTCCCTGGTGCGGCATAGTCAGGACCTGACTGGTCCCGAATGACAAAATTTGCTGGCCCAAGGTAGGTGTCTCCTGCCCCGAGCTAGCTAGCCCCCTGCCTCTGGCTCCCCTACCCTCTCCCTCAGCTCTGCTGCTGCTGGCCCTGGCCCCAGGCTGCCTTTGGCAGCCACGGTTCTCCAGCCCTGGCCCGCACTGCCACGTTCAGCCAGATTTCCCCAGTCCTGTGCTGTTGCAGGCAGCCAAGCTTCTGTGGTCTCTGACTCAGCACTGCTGCTAGCTGTTGGGGCTCTCCAGTTCCTCGCTGCTGCAGGCTGCCACAAGCAGCTGGGCTTCTCTGGGCCCCAACCCTCCATGGCTGTGGGCTGCTGGGATTCTCCAGTCTTTGGCCCAGCACTGCTGTGGGGCTCCTCCAGCACACTGTCCTCAGCCCCAGCCAGGCTGCTGGCCCTCCTGCCATTAGGCCCCGGGGCTTTGTGGTCCAGGAGCATCCGTGGTCCACCAGACCAGAGAGTACTGGTTTTCATAGGTGTAACCTGTAGTGATAAAAACCCCTATGCAACCCTCACTAAATATTTGAAGCAATGCCTTACCATTTTTAACAGAGCTAACAATCCATTGTTATAAGAGCAAAGGCAAAACTGTGATTGTGGTTGATGCTTATAATTAAATGTAAACATTATGTTGTAGCAAATGAAGTGACATATATATATATATATATATATATATATATATATATATGGCAATGATTTTGTATAATGTTATGCAAGTTTAACAGAAATCAGCTGTAAAGCATAGCGCTATTTGAGGACCTAATATGTCAGTGATGAATAGCATAGCTGATTCCTCCAGAGGGTAAAATGCATGCAACAAGTTTTTTTCCCCCAAAGTCTCTCATGCCTCCCCAGAATACATTCCATGCCCCTTCAAGGGGTCCATCCTCCAGTTTGAAACAACCTGATCTATTGCAGTAGTAAGCTAAAGCATTTCTATATTTCCAGTGTTATCACTACATCGCATACATGCAGGAGTAAGAAGACAAATTTGCAATTACTTACAAAGATCTTCAATAGATTTAGCCTGAAGATGGAGAAATTAAGGATAATTCCTATGCTCAGGTTGAATAGCTTTTCCAAGCATGTCACCTTGGTAGGAGAGTCACCTGTCCAGACTGATCACAATCGCAATGTGTAATCATGAAAAACTGTAGCCATAATAGTTCAGGAGCCTGTCCCCATTTGCAAGGAAGTTCTATATGTAATGAAACTGTTTCACCCTAATACACTGTTTATGCAGGCACCTTGATAGAAATATCTTGTTGTAAAGACTTCTTCACATCCATATCAGTATTCATCTTCAAGATACAGGCAGGCCAAATTCTGACCTCAGTAAAACTGTAGAGACTTCATTGGTTTTAAATTCCTCCAGAGTCACACTGCTGTACATGAAGTGAGAGCTGAATTTGGCTCCACTTACACATGTATTTCATTTAGCAGTTATGTAATGATAGTTTCTATATTCTTTATACATATTTTGTACAACTGAGCATGTCTGAGCAGTAGTAGCTCTAGAAGCATGCTGTCAGCGGGGGATTCAGAAGCCAGCCTGCACCATGTTGTAGGTAACCTTTACATTCAGCACCTCTGTTAAAACAGCAAGAAATAGGTACAATTATTCCTAGAATGAGAAATGCATTTTACAGTGGCTTGTGAAACATTAATGGTATTGACTATCTGGAGAAAATCAACACTCAGTGCAACAGGCCTGATTTCTGGCACAGATATGCCACCAGCAAGCAGAGCAAATAATTTGAGATCCCACCTGGTTTTTCTTAGATTACACAGTTTTCATTATACCAAGCTGCTTTAAACATTTAAGAACAGATTCTGGCTGATTGTGCAATGGGAAGAGAGAGAGGGCAAAGCTAGATTCCACTAGATACCCCGAAGGGATGGGGCAGTTATAAATTCTGCACCACTAGAAAGGATAAGGAGGAGCAGCGTCTCAGCATACTCAACTCCATGTCCATTGAACTATGTGTGGGCTTCTCTCCTTCACAGCTAGAATGCCTTCAGTCACTGCTATGGGGCACTGTGATGGGGCACCGTTGCCCCGCACTCGGAACGCCCCGGCACCCACACTATATGAGGAGCGCGGGGCATGGCCCACCGCTTGCGCCGCTTGTTCGCAGGCTGCGGCTCAGTTGAGCGGCGAAGTGCCGCAGCCCCCAGGCGGGGCGCTGCGGCCGTGGTGCGGACCCGCCACCGGTGATGTAAGGGAACGGGAGTGGAGCTTAGGGGTACGTTGGCGGGGCGTCATGGAGGGAGGGGCAGGCAATGGGAGCAGGGTGGGAGATACAAAAGGGGCGTGAGAGAGCGGGAGAGGGGGAAGGCGAGCGAGCAAGCAGGGGTTAGATTTTCCCTCCAGCTGGGAGAGGTTTGGTGGCCTCCGCGTACAGCCCACACACGCTGAGGAGACTAATGTGAGGACGCTTGGAGTTCTCTGGGTGGAACCAGGGTAGGAAGTAGCCCAGGGCAGGGTTGCCCTGCCTGAGTCTGCGGGCTGACGAGTTGCAGCAGGAGTCCCCGTCAGCCAGACAGGAGCGTGTTTGAACCTGTCTTCAGGGCCCTGGGCTGGGACCCGTGAGAGAGGGTGGGTCCGGGTCCCCCTACCCCGCCTGCCAAAAGCGGGTATGAGTAGAAAGACTATTGGACAACCTAGGGGCTACACGAACTGCCGGAGGGGCAGAATAGACTGGGAAACCCACAAGTGGGGGAAGGTCAAGGGCCTGAGTGCGGCCCTTGCAGAGTGAAAGGTTACCCCACCCTTTCACAGACTCCTTTGCACACTTTCTGTGTCCCTGTCTCCTAAAGCAGCTATGTTTATTGAAGCCACAATGTGGAACTCCGTGTTGTGCAGCCAACCTATAATTTGATCTTAATGGCTCTGTTGAGGTCAGAGATTGTTGTACTTTTGAGAGGTTTTGTTTTGTTTTAATGAAAAAACTGATTTGCCTTTGCAAAAACTTTCAGCAAAATTGTGCTCTGCCTGCTTTTTTCAAAAGAGGCTATGATTTCCCCTGCCTTTAATTGCTGCAGGAGAAGTAATTTGTCTTTGGTGCTCTGGAGTCGCTGAGCTCCTTCCTTTCTTTACCTGATGTTTCACTCCGGCAATATGCTTAATCAATGTTTGCTGAAGTTTATGGTCTAATGCTTACTGACAGCAGGTGCAGTAGCAGTAAATCACCATCTGCATAAAAATCATCCTTAAATTCAGCCACATGCTGTTTTGCTGTAATTTTAGTAGACGGGTGATTTTTCATGGCACCTTTATAGGGCTTTTCCTCTTCCCCCGTCCCCCGCCACCACCATACCTGGCTTTGTTTTCCTACCTGCTGCTTTCAGAAGTTATGGCCTTTTTTTGTAGACCTAAGTGAGGTGCCACTTCTAGCATATCTATCAGTTTTTCTTGTTTATGGGTCTAACTCCATCACAATTGTCATCATGTCTTACTCTGATCTGTGTAGTGGGCGGTTACCCCACTCTGGGGAAATAAGGATTAAACCCAACCCTTAGAGAGGGCTAGAGAGAGCCCCAATCAAGGCCTCGCTAGGCCTTGTAAGAAGGGTTCTGTAGAGGAGGACCATACAATCTTGATGCAGCTGTGGAGCAAGAGAGACTTGGCTGATTGGGTATGCCTCAGAGAGTACTTGAAGCAGAGAAGTGCTGGGGAAGGGCAGGCAGAGCTGGGGAGCTCTGCCCTGACCCAACTCCCAGGCTATGTCTAGACTACATTGATCTATCGGAAAAAGGTATGCAAATTGTGCTGCACAATTTGCATACCTTTTTCCAATTGTTTTTTCAGAAGAGGCTTTTCCGAAATTTGGCCCGTTTACACAGGGCCAAATTTCGGAAAAGCCTCCTCTTTTGGAAGAGCCCTTCTTCCTTGTGGAAGAAGGAAGACTGGGCTTCCGAAAGAGTGTGTCTGCTCTTGCGCAAAAAAAAGCAGAAGAGCAGGCACGTTCCCCATAGTGTAGACATAGCCCCAGGCTGCAGTCCTGATCCGGAGGCCCGAGGGGTTCTAAGGCTGCAGGGGCAGCCAGGGCCTGAGAAAGCAGCAGGGCCATAACCCCTTGCCTATGATGAATAGCCATTTCAAACTGCAGTTTGCCCCTGAAGCAGGGGTTAGGTAACAACTGGTCAGGGAGTCATTGAGGCAATGTCGGTCTAGAGGGTTGGGGTTCCCGAGGAGAGGAGGACCCCAGAGTGTGGGGGAAACACTGCAGGACAGTACCATAAAGGAAGTACAGTAGGCCAGGAGGGACATGGGACCTGAAATAGTGCAGAAGAAGACAGGTAACTAAGGGTGAGACACCAGCCAACGGGGGGCACTCTAGGGCAGGGAGAGTGAATTCCCAGATAGACCAGCAGGAGGTGCCACATGGTGAGTGCTTGAACCCTTATATTCTGCTTTTAAAAAAGTGGTGATGGGCTACTTTGAGCTGCTCTTTTTTTTGTGCGGTATGGATGAAGGAATGCCATAACTCTGCTTTGAAGGGATAAAAATTCCATCATGACAGGTAAAGAGTTAGCTGCATAATGTCCACTAATATTAATGGAAGTATATATCTAAATCTCTATGCACCATGCTTGCAAACTTTCTACTAAGTCCTGCATCATTGGTGTAAGGATGGGGCAGAAAAAAATCAGCTCAACTGTTTCTGTAGCTGAGATGTTCCAGTTTGTTGCCTGTCTTGCTAGTGCTTCAGGTTCACCGTGTTTTCCTAGTCACTACTAATAGTCCACCACTTTATTTCTGAAACCACAGTGAAAGACTTGATTTTTATTAGCTAAAAGGGACCATTCATGCAGCCCACTCACTAGCCTAGGTTGCTCATTACTGGAATAAACAGAAGAGACAAAGAAAAGGCAAGAGGAGAAACAGCCACAGAGCAGAGACATCACTTACCCCATGTCATACAGAGGATCAATGGTAGAACCTGGACAAGAACTTGATTGCCAGTGAAGTATGCTAGAGAGCGGAGGTGGTTGAGGTTATCTTTTATTGGATCAGTTTCTTTGTTTTTCAAAAAAAACCTCTGTGTAGACTCCAGAGCTGGTCTTTCTCACCAACAGAAATGGCTCCAATAAAAGATATTACTTCACCCATCTTGTCTCTGGGACCAACACAGCTACAACAACACTGCATACAATACTGAAGTAGCCTGTCTACAGGAACATGCTATCTCTTAAAATTGTGCTTTGTTTTATTAAACTGCTTGTTGATGAACTTCCAGGAAGAGCAGGGATAGTAAAATCTAAGAAGATTCAAGAAAACACCGAAAAGGAAAGCTACCTAGGAACACACAAAACTGAGTAAAAATGATTAAGTACAGCATGGAGGCCACAAAGAATCCATGTGAATATGAAATACCAAATGATAAATGTTCAAAATTAAATAGAATACAAACAAAGAGACACTATTCACTATTTTTGATTGCAAACCTTGTAAATGTACTCTTGAAAATCTATCTGAAGATCAAATAAAGCAGCTTAAGATGAGCTAAGAAAAATTTTATACAAGCTGATTCAAAGATAAAATGTAAAGGTAAATAATTAAAGTGAGCCATGTGAGAAGAATCTTAAAGCAAGATGTCACTGAGCCAATAGAAACTCAAGATCAATTGTGCCTGTACATCAAAGGCAAGCTGCAGTACAATGAGAGAGGATTCTAGGAGGAAATGTACTAGAATATTATCTACTAGAAGATTTACCTAGCATGGCTCAGGTCCTTACCTCAATTAATTTTTGTTTACTGAAAAATAAAATGAAAATGTACATGCTTCATTTGAACCATTGCTTTGGGGTAGGTCTGAGAATGTGGGGTTCAGAATGCATGGACTACTCCAGCCCTCTCTCGCTGCAGTAGCTTGGGGCCAGGTGGAAACACCTCTCCATGGCCACTGCAGCTCCAGTGGGCACAGATGGGGGAGGAGTGCATGTCCTCCACTTGTGGGCAGGTCCAAGTTTATCTGCCCCCATCCCCTGTGCTTCTCAGCCAGAGTGAGGAATGCAGCAAACTGTGCACTTTCCCCTTACTCTTAGACGAAGGGGAACAGCCTGTGATGTTCCCGTATGAACTGGGGGGAGGGGGAGCTTCAGCTTCCTTGCCTTCCCTAAAGCACACTGGGGGGTTGGAGGCTCAGGGCTGGGTCAGTACTAGAGTGGTGGGTGCCCCCAGCCAGCCTCTTTCACATGCTTGGTGATTCTGTCTCTTTTCTGTACGGTTTTCCGAAAAACAATCCTATTCCAGGCACATCCCATTTTCCTGGCATGACCAAACCCTGACTAGCTTTAAGTTATAATAAGAGGAAGCTATATACTGAATGTGGTGGTCCTAGCTCTTACCATTTAGGAGCAGTTCTTGAACAATCTGACAGAAAACAAACTCTATCAAATATATATATTACAGGGTAACTCTGCATCATATGTCTGAGAAAAATGAGACACTTTGTTCCATAGGATTACCAAAAATCTTTTGCATTAAAGATCAACTTTTCTGAGGGCAATGTCGACTTAAGGTACGCAACTCCAGCTATGTGAATAGTATAGATGGAGTCAGCATACCTTTCAGGAGTTGCCACAGGGTCTCCAGTGCAGGGGGGTCAACAGGAGAAAAACTCCTGTTGACTCCCCTTATACTTCTCATTGCAGTAGAGTACCAGAGTCAACGAGAGTATGATCAGTGGTTGATTTAGTGAGTCTTTATTCACATAAGGCTTATCTCCTGGTAATTTCCCTAGTCTTTCCATGTGTCACATCAACTGGGGAAAGCCCATGCTAACACTGATTTTTTTTCCTGTGTCAGCACAGATGAGGAAGAGGCATCTCCCCAGGAGAGAGTGTGACGGGGTGTATCAACTCTGCACTGGACTGGCAAGGGTTAACCAGGGTTACCTGGCTGAGAGAGCCCCGCCCCCACAACCCTGCAGGGCATGCTCCAGCTGGAGGCTCGCTATAAAGCTGATGGAGCAACTCAGTCAGGGCTGAATGCCACTGGAGAAGGAAATGCTGTCAGAGCTCTAGTCAGCAAGGAATGGACAGAGAAGCCCCCAGTCTGGAGGAATGTGGCGGAGAAGACAGCAACAGCGAGTCTGGTAGGAAGTAGCCCAGGGTGGAGAGTTACGTTCCCTGAGAACTCAGTGGCTGCATCTAGACTGGCATGATTTTGCACAAAAGCAGCCGCTTTTGCGCAAAAACTTGCCAGCTGTCTACACTGGCTGCTTGAATTTGTGCAAGAGCACTGACATTCTTATGTAAGAAATCAGTGCTTCTTGCGCAAATACTTTGACACTCCCGTTTGGGCAAAAGTCCTTTTGCGCAAAAGCTTTTGCGCAAAAGGGCCAGTGTAGACAGCTCAGATTTGTTTTGCGCAAAAAAGCCCCGATGGCAAAAATGGCGATCGGGGCTTTCTTGTGCAAAACCGCGTCTAGATTGGCACGGACGCTTTTGCGCAAAAAGCGCTTTTACGCAAAAGCGTCCGTGCAAATCTAGACGCGCTTTTTGCGCAAATACTTTTAACGGAAAAACTTTTCCATTAAAAGTTTTTGCGCAAAATCATGCCAGTCTAGACGTAGCCAGTGTGTTTGGGGTGGATTCACTGCTGAGCTAGTGGTGGGCCACTCCACTGCTCACAGGGCCCTGGGCTGGGACCCGGTGGAGAGGGTGGGTCTGGGTTCCACTACCCCGTCCCCAGTAACCCTTAAAGGGGCTGTGTGCTACAACTGTTTCCTGTGACTCTGGCTGCTAGGCCCCACTACCCTGAAGGCAGGGAGTGTTGTTACTGACTGTGGCTGCTAGGCCTCACTGCCTTTAGGGAAGGGAGTATTATTATTGATTCTGGCTGCTAGGTCCTACTGCTAGGATTTTCCATTGACTAGCCAATATGCGGGGGAGCCGCAGCGGGGTTAGCTCCCGGCCCCGGTAGTCTCTAAAGAGCTGGTAGGCTCTTAATACATTTAAAAGGGTGAAGTGCAGCAGTGATCCCCTCCCCCACCGCTGTGCACCAGCCTTTTAAATGTATTAAGAGCTGGCAGCTGGTGTGCTGTGGGAGTGGGGACCCGGCATGAGCCAGGACAGCTGATTCCCAGTTGGCGCTGGGTCCCCACTACCGCACTTCAGCCTTTTAAGTGTATTAAGAGCCTGCCAGCTCTTAATACATTTAAAAGGCTGAAGCGCAGTGTCTGGAACTAGGTGTGAGCCAGGAATCAGCTGATTTCTGGCTTGTGCCCAGTCCCCCCTACCCACCTGCCTCCCACAGAGTCAGTGCTGTGGGAACCAGCTTTTAAGCTGGCTCCCCTCAGCACCAGCTCATGCTCCCCCTCACCTTGCTGCCTTTGATAGCTGGGGAAGGGGCACTTCTCCCTTAGCTACAGCAGCAGCTCCCTGCTGAGGACAGAGCAGCAAGTCCCCCCACCCAAGAAATGCCCCTCCCCCAGCGAGGCAGCTCTGTGCATGGAAGCCCTGAGCCCCTGGGCCAGGCTCATTAAGCAACTATGGGGCCATGCTGCCACACAGCTTAGAAGGAACCTTGGTCCTAGAGTATTTTGACACATCCACTTTCATATGCTAAAACATGTTTCCTGTATTTTTCTTCCCTCGTTTTTATTACAAATATTTTCATGAAAACAGGAGAGCTGATTAAGAGTTTGCTCAGGCCCACTACTTATCATTAACTTGAAGTCATGAAATATTCTGTTTGGGACATCAAACTATCCACAGCAACTAAATGTGGTGGAAGTGTATGATTTCAAATGAGGAATAAATGAAAGGAGCAGAGTTCATGTAAATACAGGATCCCTAAATAATACAGATCAAATCAAGAGAAACACCGAAAAGTGACTGCTATTTAAATTATGCCATTCTACATTGTTTTCCATGAGAAAATCTGTTATAGTGATAGTGATTAATAAAGACATGTTTCTTAGATAACTATTGAAGCAAAAACTGTCTGCACACACACACACTAGGGAAGATTAAAAGAGGAGGTCTGTTAAACTGTAAGTAAGAATTTGAAATGTACTACTATAGTTGTAGAGCTGCTTTTAAAAAGTCTCATTTGGTCAGGGTAGTCACAGGATGACATGTACTGTGAGATTCAAAAGCCAGGGCTTAAGAAAATGAACTGGCTAATGATGAGTAGGAAACTTCTACTAGTGAACTAGGGATAAGTAGGGTTTCCTAAGCCATCATTTGCGATACAATTTGAACTTTCATGAAGAAAATGTCTCTCCTTATGTGCTAAGTCTACCAGCCTGCTTCAACAGGCTCATGATAGTGGGGCCTGTGGTAGAGCACTAAAAATAGCAATGTAGTTGGTGCCTTTTGGGCTTTCAAGCACAGCCAACCTCCCAGCTATTTTTAATGTGCTATGGCAGGGCCAGCTAGCACAAGTCTGTCACTCCAGACTAGGGGGTACACACCCAGTTGCAGAGTAGTCATTCCTCATGGTTGAAAAGATAACGAACAATGAGCTGAAGTGGGGTTGTCTTTGACAGTGTTCTAGGGCTAGTTGTAACTAGGGTCCCTTCTCTGGTCTCATGAGGGCCTTTACCTCCTTGCGATGTGTCATGGGCTGCATTTCTCACTGCTGGAGTAGCACCACTTGCTGGTCACTCTGGGTATTAGGTTGAGGCCCTCACCCCCTTCCCCACTCTGGACTTTGTCTCAGCTTCAGCTTACCCTTGCAGTGGTCCCCAACGCCGTGCCTGAGGGCCTGGATTGGATGCTCCTTGCAACTCCTTCCTGATTGGCTTGCTTCACGCAGCTGCTCTGGGCTGTTTACCTCCATAGCTCCTTCCAGGCCTCGTCATGATTAACCTTTTCTATGCCTATGTGGGGTAGTCACTCCATCACAGGGCAGAATCATCCAATTCTCTTACTTTCATACCAATTCCCAGATTACAGCACCCTCTGGATCAACCTTGCTTACCCCAACAGGTCCAGCTAGGCTTGGGTACCTGTGGTTCTTCCCTGCAGGGGTCTTGTGATTCAAGACCCAAAACACCCTTTTAAAAATATTGTTTAATTGTCACAAAGGAGAACAGAAAAAAGGTTATTTTTAAAAAAATGTGCATGTATCTTATCTGTAGGCTTATTTTACTCCAGATCTCTAATCCAGTCTGTTTCTCCAACAGTCTTTGTATCCCTGTCCTTGAGGAACTATCCTTTTGACTTCAGCCAATGTCTTTGTTCTCCCGTGATTTCTGAGTCTGGTTTAACCAGTATGGGCAGCACAGCAGAATGGGGTAACATAATCAGATGAACTGACCCATAAAGGCCTGAGGCAGTCAGCCATGTTCAATTATGAAACTCAGCCAGGCCCACTGATGGGATGGTGGCTGGAGGCCTGGGCTCTTTAAATTGTCACCGGAGCCCTGTTCGACGTGCTCTGGGGGGCACTGAAAGCTTGGGGGGAGGGGGTGTTGTGCAGTGAGGACCTGTTGGTGCTGAAGGCTGGCTGTCCCAGCCCTGCCCCTTCTGCCCAAGGCTCTGTCCCTTCCAGGAGTGCAGAGCCAGCCTCTTCTTGCCCAGGGGCCCAACAATTCTGTCAGCCTCCCTGAACTCAGAAAGGAAAGGGTCAGGTGATCCCTATAATGGGTTGAGAGATCCCAGCTGACACGGGGCTCCCTCCTTAGACTATCCCTGGGGAAGAGTGAAGGGGCAAGTAGCCTGCTCTAGTTGTGAGTTTGGTATGACCTTGCAAGTTTTAGTTGGTGCTTTGGATGAAGGACCTGAAAGACTCTGGATGAGTCCTTTCCCAGAAAGTTTGGAGAATGGGAGCAGGTGATTGGTCCTAGAACTGAAGGGTAAGTTGAGGTAGTGGCTAGCTTGAAGGCAGACTGGCGAGGCAGGACTGTGATAGATGGTAACAGTCAAGTGACTAATCTTGAGTGTTTGCTGAGAGGCCGTTCTTGGAACTATTGTCCTCGTTCCTTCCTGCAGTTCCAAACAATTGTGCTGCATGAGGTTGTAGTGCCACTCACTCATATTTGTACAGGATAGGTATAGAGATTCCAGGGTCACAGTTGTCAGGCTGCTGGGGTGAGGTATCTACATTGCCACAACCCCACATTCTTTAAATGGTGCCCCATAGCCCCTACTTACAACCATCACCCTAACAGATAGAACATACAATATTTTTCAGTTAGTGCAGATCTGCACCGAATTTTTCAGTCTTCCTGAGCCTGCAGACTCACATCTACCAAAGACATCTACAGCTCTTTTCAGCTTTCCAAAGCAATGGCCACAGAGCAAAACAGACCAAACTCTAGTTAGTTTCAAGTTAGTGTGCTGAATCCTGTCAATCTCACAAAACAGTCAATTTCATGCTTGGACAAGGGGCAGAGGTGAGACAAAGCACATATTGCCTTCATATAGTTTGGGTTTGTGTGGGAGATGGTTGGGTGGTTGAGAATTCAGTTTTAGCAGACACCTACTAACCAGAAGCTGATAGCAAAGATTCAGAGTCCAGGCACAATATCACGGTAGCACTGTTGATGCACTGTTTTCCTCAGAAGCAAGAGAGGGGTGGAGAGCAGGGAATCTCATCAAGGCTTTGCTCCTGACCCTTGGCAGTGCCACTTCAAAACATCTCTCATATATTCCTCTCTATCTAATTACTGGTTGATGTCTGGCAACTTTTGTCAGGTTATATCTAAAGGTTCTCTTAGAGATAATGACTTTCCAATATAATTGATCTGTTTGAGTAATAGAACTTAATTACATTTCTACAGTAAAAGTGTGCACTATTGGGATTCCAGTTATAATTCCTTAAGTAATTTATCTTCTAGCTGAGATTTAAATGCAAATAACTGAACAAAATCTTGCACATAGCAGTTCAAAATAGAAGGGCCTCACAGAAAAGTAGATGCTGGACTAAAGCTGAAAAACATTTTCTTTCTCCTGGCTAATAAGACCACTTAAACCACTCTTTGGACCACTCAGGAAAGAGATAGAATCTTCCTCCTCCACGTCACTAGCCTGCATGCTGTCTCAGACAATGGTGATATAATTGTTTTCAGCAGATAGCTCTCAGGTGGTCTTGTATTAATCACTTCTAATCCACTAGTGCCTACAGGTCCCCACCCCATGAAGTTAAACATTGTGCAGGCGGACACGGAGTAAAAAAGACTATGACGATCCCAAAGAATTTGCAATCCAAAGTATATGATGGGAGACGACAAACAGATTTATACAGACAGGGGAAGCACCTGCTAACAGCAAGATGATTATGATTAGTGTGATAAGCAATGGACACAGCTTCATTTCTGAGTGCGTGGGAGGTGAATTTTAATATTTCTGTGAAACAAGTTTGTGATCTTAGTAAGGATGCTAAATTGTGTTTAATTGACTAGTCAAGTAGTCGATGAAAATTCTATCGACTACTCAACTAGTCAATAAGCACTTCTTCATTCCTCCTTTGAAATGTGCAAGAGCCCCCACTAGGGCTCTTGTACATTTCAAAGGAGGAATGAGGAACTCTGCATGCAGCCTGCGGCCAGTGGGAAGTCCCGCTGACTCTAGGCTGCACGCGGGCGTGTCTGCTTTTAAATGTACAAGAGTCCACTGCGGGGGCTCTTGTGCATTTCAAAGCCACAGTGCCCTCATGGAGCCCAGGGTCAGCAGGGGACTCCGAGTTCCCCACTGTCCCCGGGCTCCATCCTGCGCTGCATGCCACATGGAGCCTAGGGTCAACTGGGGAGTCCCCAGCTGATCCCGGGTTCCGCTGAAATACCACACGGAGCTCCCAGGCTTCGCGTGGCATTTCAGTGGAACCCAGCTGAACCCGGGTTCTGGGGAAATGCCGCACAGAACCCAGGGTCAGCTGGGGAGTCCCCAGCTGACCCGAGGCTCCATGACGCTGCTCCTTTGAACGCTGCTTCCGCGTTTCAAAGGGGCAGTGCCACACAGCTGATCCCAGGCTCAGCTGTAGGGTGCTGCCCCTTTGAAACGCCAAGGCAGTGTTTTAAAGGGGCAGCACTGCACAGCTGAGCTGGGGATCAGCAGTACAGCGGCTGCCCCTTCCAACTACAGCCCTGGGATTTCAAAGGGGCAGCGCCACACAGCTGATCCCTGGCTCAGCTGTGCGGCGCTGCCGCTTTGAAGTACCCCTTCTTCCCCTGCCCTTTGCTGCCTCTATCTGATAGAGGCAGCAAGGGGGGGGGTGGGAATCAACTAGTCGACTAATACTTAACATCCTCCGATCTTAGTCCAGTGTTTATTGGCACCCTTGTCTGTAGTTGCGGCAGTAATACCAGGGGCTAAATGGAGACTAAACTTTCAGGATCAGAGTTAAATACCATAGATTGGGCAGTTTGCTCTCCTGCTGTACACATGCGTGTAGCTCTCCTCTGATTAGAAGGCCATTCCAGCACCTTTTCCAAGCATGACATTACTTTTCAGCTATATTGTAAACCAGGAAGGATCACATTATTTACCTTGTCCAAAAGAGCAATAACAAAACATATTCAGGAATACATATTTCAGTCAAACTTGCTACATAAAAATCTGCCACTTAATCAAATGGCAGCCTCATAGAGCCTGAATTCACTGTTTTCCAGTCCACACATCAGACTTTTTCCCAACAAAATCCAGAGTTGCATGGAAAGATGAACTTGGAAGAGACCAAGATGTGAATGTCTTTAATATCTGGCAGTTGGCTGCAGGATTGTGTTAGCCCACTTCTGTAGCTCTTCAGCACCATTGTGCTGAGTTCAGTGTAAAGTATCAATTCAGTCCAAAGCCAAGTGTTGAACTCTATGGCTACGTCTAGACTACACGCCTCTTTTGAAAGATGCTTTCGAAAAAGCCTCTTTTGAAAAAGAGCATCTATACTACAACCAGTACTTTTGAAAAAGCAAGCCACTTTTTTGAAAGAGAGCGCTCAGGCAGTCTGGCTGCTCTGTTTTGAAAAAGCACAGTTTGCATTACATAGTGCCTTTTTTCAAAAGAGCACTTCTGAAAAAAGGCATTATTCCTCATAAAATGAGGTTTTCCATGGTAAAAAAAACTGCCGTGCTCTTTCGATTTACTTTCGAAAGAATGCAGCAGCAGTTTAGACACAGGGGAAGTTTTTTCGAAAAAGGGCCACTTTTTTTTTGAAAAAACCCTGGAGTCTAGACACACCCTACGGGAGGCCAAAAGAGCTACATTATTCACGGCACCTTGGAATTAAACATGAACCACTACCTATATATGTCAAAAGTTATCAAGCATTCTGGTCACTGCAAATTCATCCTTTTATGTTCCTCTGTTGCAGGGATTGTATAACAGTAAAAATTTGATATTAGCTCCTAGTTTTGACTGCTTAAGTGCTACTTATTGAAGAATTCACTCCCCCACAGTATGTACACCAAATACTGTGTTTCTACTGAGACTTCTGTGAACAAATTAAACTCTGTATGCTCTATATTCTGAACTAGAAATCTTCATTTCTCAGTCTTCCAGTGGTTGTTTTGGATTTGAGGTTCTGAACACACTGAGCTGTGAGGTTTTTTTTACCCCCTTGCATTATGATCTGTTAATCCCAGCAGACTCTATGGCATGACATGGAAGGATAAATGATTAGAGGTCAATATGTAGGTATGTTACAGCAAAGACTGAAAGAACTTGTGGAGGATCTCCACTATTGCCCTGACATTTCCTTTACTACTTTAAAGTACCAGTATGGAAAATAAAAATACTGCTCAATCTAAAAGCCACATGCACAAATAAAAAGAGAATTAACAAGATTTATGTAACAAGAGCCTGATCCAAAGTCCATTGACAGCAATAGGAGTCTTTTGATGTACTTCAGTGAGCTATGGATCAAGCCTGTAAAGCAGGGGAGGGCAAGATATGGCCCATGGACCAGATCTGGTCTGCCAAGCCATTTGATCCGGCCTTCAGCCCACCCTGCTGCCCCCCTTCCCCCGGCCAATCAGCACATGCGGGTGGGAGAGTACCCAGTGTCTCCTCCTACTGCCCTAGGTATGTGGCACCTACAGGAAACCGCCAGCTGTTCAAAATGGTTGGCAGTTCCCTCTGGGTGTCGTGTGCCCGGCAAGGCGGGTGCAGAGAGGTGAGAGATTTCATGTGCTCACCCACCCTGCAGAGGAGCACATGAAATCTCCTCTCCCCCCCTGCCGCCGGGGCACATGGTCCCTAGAGGGAACTGCCCCTTCTGCACAAGGCCCCACCCCTTCAACATGAAGCCCCATCTCTTCCTCCTGAGACTCTATCTCTTCTGGGGGCCGGAGGCGGCCCATGACCATTACCAAAATTGGTGAAGTGGCCCCCTTACACAAATTATTGGCCACCCCTGCTATAAAGCATAAATTATGATTTTATCGTTACCCTCATTCCACTTTATGATGCCCTTTCTTGTAAGTTACTACTGTTATATCACACTAATTTTGATTATAAGCACCTCACATTACATAAAAAGCCACATTATAGAAATATGTACACCCTATTTAAACCTATGACATTGCAGAAATTAATAATAGCTGTGCAAAAAGTTAAAACTGGAAGCCATATATGTAATGTCTCAGGATCACAGGTGGCACTAGGAAGGGGATGGGGAAGACTATAGCCACCCCAAAATTTGCTTTCGTTTTCCATGCCCCCTGCAGCCATCTGTAGCAGCCGCTACTCTCTAGGGGTGTGTCTAGACTACATGGCTCCGTCAACGGAGCCATGTAGATGAGTGTACTCGGCAAAGGGAAATGAAGCGGCGATTTAAATAATTGCTGCTTCATTTACATCAAAATGGCCGCCGCGCTGTGCCGATCAGCTGATTGTCGGCACAGCGCGGTAGTCTAATCAGCTGATCGGCACAGCGTGGCGGCCATTTTGATTTAAATGAAGCAGCGATTATTTAAATCGCCGCTTCATTTCCCTTTGCCGAGTACACTCATCTACATGGCTCTGTCGACGGAGCCATGTAGTCTAGACACACCCTGGCTGTCCAACTCTGAAGGCAAAGCAGAGAGAGCAGCGGCTGCTGGCTGGGCACCCAGCTCTGGAGGCATCATCAATGCCACCATTAGCAGCCCAGGAGTAAGTCTGGGCATGGGGTTGGGCTACCTGAGAAGAGTGTCCAACCTGTGTCCCTGCCTCCTGGACACACTGCCCAGGGCACATGGAGGGTCCTGTTGCCTTTGATTTTATTTAAAGTGAAGTTATTTTATTTACTATTTTAAGGAATTTTTTATTCTATCATTGTGGCTCTGCTCTGATGGCTACAGTTTCAGGCTCAGAGTGAAAGTTACCTCTTTCATGTGTCTCAGATCTAAAGTCTCTAGGAACACATGAAGACCAAGTATTTTCGCTGCACAACATATCCCCTTGGGTAGTCCTGTGCAGATACAGTGCTCATTCTCTTTTAAAAAGTTAATTAAATTAAACTTGGAAGGTCTTTAGCACTCAGCTGATCAATCTACTTTCTTCTGCTGCCCTTGGAGCAGTGACCTGAAATTAAAGCTTCTGCCACTGGGACTGTGTAAACATAAATGCAATGAGAATTGAAGACATTGTATAAAGGCATTGTTAGCTTTTAAAAAACAAAACCTCTCTCTCAAAGTGTAAGACAACCAATTTTTAAAATCTGAGCTGTTTTTACTCTATATCAATACCCAGGTGCTGGGTCTCTTCCTTTTAGGGTGTGTCTAGACTACAGGGTTTTGTCAACAAAAGTGGACTTTTGTCAACAAAACTATACCTGTGTCTACACTGCCGCTGAGTTCTGTTGACATAACGTTGACAGAATTCAGCAGTTTTGTCGACGGCTGTAAACCTCGTTCTATGAGGAATAACGCCTTTTGTCGACAGAGTTCTGTCAACAGAAGGCGTTATTGCATCTACACTGTCCTTTGCGTCTACACTGTCATGTCAACAAAGCGGCTTGCTTTGTCGACAGAACTGGATGTAGTCTAGACACTCTTTGTCGACAGAAGCTTTGTCGACAGTATCTGTTGACAAAACTTCTGTCGACAAAAGCCTGTAGTCTAGACGTACCCCTAGTGAATATACTAACATGGAAAAGAGAGTTAGGTTTTCTTTAAAAATCATAATACTTAGCAGCTATGGAGTGCTTTACAGTTGCACGTCATTAACATTACTTCCAATGTACAGATGGGGCACATGGGAGCTTTGAGATGTGAAGGGATTTGGCCCAGACCATGCTGCAAGTAAAGTGCAGAGTTGGGAAGAGAATGCAGGTCTGTTCATTCCCAGTCTGGTAAATTAGTCACTGGATCATGCTGCCTCTGCAGTCAATACATTCTTTCCAGAACCAATAAAAAGTCATTTGTAACTAAGGCCCTGATTCTGCTTGGAGGTCCATGCAGGTAGATTCATGAGCCTGTGCAAAGCTCCACTGAAATTGATGGCGTTCCATGTGGACAAACAGGTCTTGCCTGTGCAGATCCAGTGGCAGGGTCAGGGCCTGACTCACTTTCCAGAGCAGATTTAGTGCCTAAAATAGATATCTTCGATTCCTTTAGAAGGAAACTATAATTTGCTAGCCTTTAGGTTTTGAGGTCACATCATTTGAAGAAAAAAATGCCCATTTGAGTGTTCAGTTGAAGAACTATGAAGAAAATATCCTGGTGTGAATGGAAAAACATCAGCCTTCTGTGGGATGTGGAATGTTAATGCAGAACAGGATTCTGTGGGCTGGGATCACTATATAACCCCTTCTCAAAGACTGTTAAGCTATGTCTACACTACAGTGTTATTTAAAAATAAGTTATTTTGAAATAACAACTATTTCAAAATAGCACATCCACACTACAAATCCCCATCGAAATAGCACAGAGCTATATCGAAATAGCACATCCACATTGGAGCCTGAATTGCATTTAAAGCCCCCTGGAAGCTCTCCTGGCAGGGCCTCAGGAGAGCAGTCACTTCCTGTAGTTGCTTCCTGAGGCTAGCTGAGGCTCATGCTTAAAGGGGCTTCCCTCTACAAATGCATCTCAGACTTCTCTTCACCTTTGCTTACCTCCTCGAGGGACAGCAAACACCACACCACGTGTTCTGCTTGCCCTTGCAGATGCCACAGCACTTCTGCCATGGGGCCAGACAAGCTGCAAAGCAGTCACCAGCTCTTAGACCTCATGCTGCACCTCCTGGCACAGTTTATGCAGGCTGCCCTCGTAGCACTGCTTGAGGATGATGACCAGCCTGGAATGGGGGACCCTCTCATCCAGATCTGAGTGCTCCTCTCCTGCACCACAGTCCCTCCCACCTCTCCTGCACACCATGCACCGCTGCTTCTGGTGGTGGGAGACCAGTACCGACTGGTGGGATCGGATCATCATGGAGCAGTGGGATGACCAGCAGTGGCTGCAGAACTTCCACATGAGGAAGGACACCTTCCTGGAGCTCTGCGAGTGGTTTGCCCCTACTCTCTGGTGATGGGACACCAGCATGAGACCCACCATCCCCCTCCAGAAGTGAGTTGTCATCGCCCTCTGGAAGCTCTTCACACTGGACAGCTACCAATCCATCAGGAACCAGTTCAGCGTGCGGAGATTGACCGTAGGGGTCGTGCTCATGCAGGTATTACTCTCTTACTATTGTCCCAGGAGGGCAATCAAGCCCTGGAATGGGGTTTCCTAGGGAGGGGAGGGGTGGTGGAATCTTCCTCCCTGGAGGTTTTGCAGTCCTGCCTTCACAAAGCCCTGCCAGGGATGGTTTAGTTGAGGTTGCTCCTGCTGTGAGAAGGGGCTTGGGCTAGGGGAACTCCCGAGGGCTCTGGCAACCTTGTGATTCTATGTTCCCAGGTTTTTACAGGTGGTGATGGTCATCAACACTATCCGACTATGCTGGGTCATCAGCATGGACCTCATTGTCACTGGCTTTGCCACCATGGGCTTCCCCAACTGCAGGGGGGCCATTGACAGCACCCATATCCCCATCCTGGCCCCCAACCACAAGGCCTCTGATTATATAAATAGTAAGGAATACTTTTCCATGGTTCTGCAGGTCCTCATGGACCACTGGGGCCACTTCACCGACATTAATGTTGGATGGTCAGGGAAGGCGCATGATGCCTTCATCTTCAGGAACTCTAGCCTCTTCCAGAAGATGCACGCCAGCCCTTTTTTCCCTGACCGCACCATCCAGGTCGGAGAAGTGGACATGCCCATGTGCATTGTAGGTGATGCAGCTTACCCCTTGTTCCCCTGGCTGATGAATCCCTGCACGGGACACCTGGACCCAACCAAAGAATGCTTCAACACCAGGCTCAGCAGGTGCAATATGGTGGTGGAGGGCACCTTCAGCTGCCTCAAAGGGAAGTTCTGGTGTCTCCTCACCCTCCTGGATCTTGGTGACCAGAACATCTCCCAGGTGGTGGTAGCCTGCTGTATCCTCTACAACATATGTGAGAACAAGGGGAAGATTTTCCTGCCAGGGTGGGGGGCAGAGGCTGAGCAGCTCACAAGGACCTTTGAGCAGCCATGTACCGCTGCCATCCGGTAGGCTCATGGGGGCTGTGTGCATCCAGGAGGCCTGAAGGGAGGGTTTCACACAAAGCCACCTGTCAGATTCCCCTGGGCCTCCCCACAAGGGGCCTCTGCATTGCCCCTCTGTGCTTTTCCTTACCCAACTCTCCCTTCCCACCTTCTTCTTCCTCTCTCTCCCCTCCCCTGCAGATAAAATAAACCAGACTTTTTGTCATGAAACAAATTTGTGTATATTTATTTGGGGAATATATAACTGGGGAGGGACTGGTGAGAGAACCTGGGAGGGGAGGAGGGGAAAGGAAGGGGGAGAGTGACTCAGGGATGGGGCTGGGACTGGTGCCTGCCTTGGATGGTCCCACTGCCTCATGTGCGGGGCCTTCAGCTGCCCCGGGGCACCTACAGTGGGTGCTGGTGCTGGGGGAACTTGAATGGGAGCAGGTGCTGGGGTGGGGGGCAGCTGCTAGACCACTCCATGATGGCGACCATGCACTCAACGGCACTCCTGTATGCCATGCACATCGTCTCCTGGTGCTGGGACAGCTGCTGCCAAACATTGCGCCACAGCCCATGGTCAGCATGGAACTCCAGATGGTTTTCCTCAAAGTTCATGGACTGGAGGCAGTCCAGGTGTTCCCACTCCAGGTCATTGTGGGGTCTGGAGGATGATGTGGGAAGAGATGGATGTGCCTCACTTGCAGCTGTCTCAGCTGTCAAGAAAAGAGCAAAGGGCAGTCATCTCAGGAGACAGTGCGCACAAAGCCCTGCCCTTATCTGTGAGCCAACACTGAACGGTCTCAGTTCAGATGATGGTGAAGTGCTTCGAGCAAGGCCATCTGTGGAGTAGATGGTGGGCATTGTTCTGCAGGGGCATGGATGTCCCAGGGGAGCCTTGCTACCCCAATGGCCTGGGGACAAGCAGGCATGGGAAAGTGCCAGTCAGGCCAGGAGCTTGAGGGTGGGAGGAGGGAACGGGGTGGCTCAGCTTCCCTCTGTCCCACATGCACCAGGTCTGGCACTGGCAGCAACCCACAGGGAAAGAACTTCGATCTGTGCCCACTGGAGGAGCGAGAAGGGTGTTGGGGGAAGTGCGTGTGAGTGGCAGATGCTGCTTTCCAAGGAGGGTGCTACTAGGGTCCCCTCTTCTTCCTTCCCCCAGCAAGTTCCCCTGCAGGGGATCGGTGTCCTCCGCCTTGCCACGCTTGACCAGGAGCGGATGCTGCCCTGAGAGTGCAGGCATGACTGTGCAGCACTGCTGTGTGTTTCGCTGACCTCATCCTCCTTAGTGGTGGCTTCTGGTGGGAAGGTGTCTTACCACAGAGTTGGGAGTAAGGCAGGCCGGTGCAGGAACCTTGTGAGAAGAAGTGCGAGGTTCCTGTGTGAGAGCCTCATGGGGCTGTCTGCTCTGGACTGGTGCTCCCACGTGCACCTACATGCACAGGTTGCTGTGCGATCCCCAAGCTGAGAAAGCCAAGTGAGGAGTGTGCAGCTCCTTGTAGCCCACCACCTCGCCCAGCACAATATGTCTAGGGAAAGTAATGGAATTCACCTGAAATGCCTTCCCTGGCCCTGAGCCCTGGAAGACATCTGGGGGGTGGAGAGGCAGGCAGCTCCAGGCTGAGGATGAGGTCCTAGCTGGCAGGCATGGTGTCAGTGCTGGCTGCCTCCTCCTCCTTCTGCTCTTCCTCCTCCACAGCCCTACCCTCGTGGAGGCTGAGGATGGGTTTGGCCAGGCCGGAGTCCACGACAAGAGGGGGGAAGTGACCTGCCCCCACTCCCAGGCTTGTATCCAACCGCTCTAAGTAGTGGAATGTGTGAGGTGCTGCCCCAGAGCAAGAACTTAGCTCCCTTCCCTTCATGTAGGCCTGTCAGAGTTCTTTGACCTCATCTGGACCTGGTCCTGGGTCTGGTGGTGCCCCTTCTGAGCCAGGTTGGCAGCCATTCAGCCATAGACTTTGGCGTTGCACCTCTTGGTGCGGAAAGCCTGGATGCTGGTCTCCTCCCAAACCTCAATGAGATCCACGATCTCTCGCCCCTGGCCAGGGGCTTCAGAGGTGGCTGCTGGTGTGTTTGCAGCCGTGGGGGGCTCAGTGGGAGCATTGGGGTCTGCCATGGCAGCATGGAAGGAAGTGCAGTGTTCTGCAGTGTGGCACAGGGCTGGCAGGGCCAGTGTGGTGCCACAAGCCTTTTCCCTTCTGCCAGCACCTTTAAAGGCTGCAGGGGAAGGGAAACTATAGAGTTTTGATGGGTGTGGCAGCCATGAGAAGCCCTGGAGGCCAATTATTTCGAAATAAGCTGCGCCATCCACACTCACCCTATGTTGAAATAGCTATTTTGAAATAGTCATTATTCCTCATAGAATAAGGGTTTATTATTTTGAAATGACAAGACTTATTTCAAAATAATTTTGAAATAATAGGCTTGCTGTGTGGATGCTCACCTTGCTATTTCGAAATAACATTAGTTATTTCAAAATAACACCGTAGTGTAGATGTGCCCTTAAGGAGTAAGGAGGTAGTTAGAGGCCATTCCCTATGACAGATCTGGGGATACCCAGGAATGTGAGTCACCTGGTTACCACCTGCAGCGAGCATGAATGAGTCTTGCTTATGGTAACTCACTGTTAGCTCCCTAACAGCACCAGCTTCTCAGCCACTCAAGCCACTCCTTGGGGCTATTCTAGTCTTTGCCTTGCAGGTTAACAAGAGGTGCATCCTTACCCCAAGTCTCCTGGAAGTGTTTCCTTTTGATATGCAACCCCTGACACTGAAGCAGTATATCAAGGTTTACCGTAAGCACTTAAATGAAACTTTTTTTTTGTTTCATTATAAGACAGAATTAATTTCCACTAGAAACAAGACAGTGTGATGGAAACAAATGGTACAATACAAAATAAATCCATAAAACATTAACAAGGCCCTACACTTATTCATAGTTACCTTTCCTATCTAATACATAGGTTTTCACCCGGAAGTTCAGTCTATTGCAGAGCTGGCTGGCTTCACAGAAAGCAGGGCCCAATCTTTCATGAACATCCTTATGTAAGAAGATACATCCTCAGTGAATGGATTCAGAGTGGCTCTCCCCACTCTGTTACACCAAAACGGTCTCTTGTCTTTATATCTTGTCTATTATAATGGTCAGTTTTAATCTCAAAGTGTTTGCTGTTATCCATGATGATTTTCTGTTGATTGTTCTGTGATAGCGCAATGGAAGAAAATTAAGCCTTGCATTACATCACCAGCTAACCAGGGAGGGGTGGCAACTCCTGCCAGCATGAATAGGCTGTCACAGAGTAACCTGATGACTCCTTTTAATTTTAAAACCATAAGGGGGCATAAACTTCACTATTTCTTAAATATTACCTGTACAAACATCCTGCCATAATTATGAACATCGATAAATGGCAGCCTTTCACTAAATACCTTACGTTACCCTTTATGAATAAATTCTGTGAAAGCAATGTATTTTATGTAGTGAACTGGTCAACTCTGAGATAAGTTGTTTTTAAAGAACAGGGGACCTTTTGACAAGGAGCTTTTGGGTGTGTCTACACTGCATCCTTAGCTTGAAATAAGCTACACAATTTGAGCTACAATATTTGCATAGCTTATTTCAAGTTAATTTTGAAATAGCTTATTTCATAATTTGACACTGTCTACACAGTGCCAAATTTTGAAAGAGAGCTATTCCGAAATGTCCCTTAATCCTAGTGGAACAAGGTTTATAGGGATGTCAGAATAGCGCACTCTTTATTTAGAAAACTATTTTGAAATAATGGGAGCATAGTCAAGACACAGAAAACGCTATTTCGGGATACCAAAAGTATCCTGAAATAGTGCCACTGTCTAGATGCACTCTTTGTGTATGTCAAGAACTGCAGGTCATGAACCTTGGTCCACAGGACTCTTAGGAGCTAGTAAGCGCCAACCCATCACTCAGTGACCTGCTCAAATTTGCCAGGGCAGAAGATGGACTCCAACAGAGGACTCCGGTCTTAGATCCTGATTGGCAGACTGCTGCGGATCCTAACTGGTTCATAGCATCTATATAAACCCAGCACAGGAACACAAAGTGATGCATGCACCCTACTCCTGCTTGGTTTCTGGCACTTGACTCATGGATCTGGTCACTAATTTGTCTCCTGCTTCTGATCTCCCAGTATCCAGAATTGGCTGCATCTTGATTCCCATCCCATGACTGTGGACTCTGCCTTCCCATAATCCGGCCAAGACAGTGTCACAAACACTGCAGATAGTCTACATTTTCACATGGTGGATTGAGGTCTGTTAGAATTGCAATCTATTGCTTTGGTTATATGGGGTTGGGGGGCAAGTTGTTGGTGCATCCTGTTTGCAGTGTAAGGAGCTCTGTAGGGAAGAATGTTCCTGAAAGAGCCAGTCTGTAGAAAGATGGACTGAGTTATGCCTCTCTCTTTTAGGAAACGAACTGTTTTGTCTCTATTTTGGGTGGTTATGTGTTTTTTCTTAATTCTGAGAAAAAACAATGTTACTTTGCAATCTTCCAGCAAGAGGATATTTGTTCTTATCTAACATCTGTTTGCATGTCATGAATATAACACTTTTTTTCCCAAATCTGTATCAGGATGCAATTCAGTGCCATCTGGTTTGATTTCAGTTTTGGACAGAGTTTTGCCATGCAACTTGCAAGTCAATCCTGATCAAACATGACTAATATCTTCAAACTTGAAAGTTGAGACAATACAATTTAGCGGTCTCATTCTGCTCTAATTCTGAAAACTCTCATTGACTTCAGTGAGAACAGGGTCAGTTCCTAATCATTATTATAAACTGGGAAATCAAAGTGGTGTCTATATTTAAATAAACCTGTCTCAGAAGCCTAGGAATTAAAAAATACTATTACTAAAAGGAGGAGGAAAGAAAGTGGCATATTCTTTCACTGACGATTGATGGATTTGTGTACATGCAGACTTGGAGATCATTAAGGTGCTTCTGTTGAATTAGACAAAGAATGAGTTCCAGAGATTTCTGGGAACATTCATGTCAACATATGAAGATTTTTATTTTCTTCCCAGATCATGGCTGTTGCATACATACCAGAAGGAGAATACTGGCACTAGTTAGATATGCTGTATTCCCTAGCACAGGTGTTGGGCTTCCTAGTACAGAGAAACTTTACTTGTTAAGACAACTGAAAGCTGATAAAAAGGTAATGTATCAGGACAGACTCCATAGTCACTAAATGACTATACCTTGGTGCAGTTGCTTCTGGGTTCTGTGGAATGCAACACAGGAACTTTCTTAAATTGTATGGTTTGTTCTATTATTTCTCACTTTGAGAAGGAGTTTGGAATCAATGCCAGGTGGTAAGATTTTTATGCAAAGATAATTTCACAGTTTAAAATTGAGATGTTGCTATGCAATTTTCAATATGACATAAGATGAAAACTGTGAGCTTTATTTTCTTTTATTGGTAGACTGCTACTAAAGATGAAAGTAATATTTTAAACATTATCATATTGTATTGTAGTAACACCCTAGTTTTTAGCCTTTGGGGTTTAAACTGTTATTTTACTCATATTTTATCATTTGAATCAGTTTATTTCTAGCTATTTTCCCTCCAGGGCGCCTTGAGATTTTTGAAGGGCTGGCGGGAGCTGCCAGTGTTCTTGAACTATCTTGTTGACATAAGTGCCTGGACGGCTGTTTATGCCCAATTACATCTTGTTCGGCTATAGTTCCCTAGTCTTAGTTCTATGCCTTTCCATGCCGTGGTTGAATGATACCAGGATGAATGTGTATATTTGGATTGTTTTATGAAAATACAAAAAGGTAGCTTTGTGAGTGAGGCTGTGGTGAGTTTGTTCAGCCTTTTATATATATTAGGAAACAAAGACATTGCCTGGAAATAAAGTATGTGAGCGACTGGAAAACGGTGCTGCTACTTTGACCTCCCAACCCACTAAAAACAACTGGATTTATAACCTTCATGTATGCGAACGAGTCATGCAGTCAATTGGGTTCTCGATGGTGTGAAGAAAAGACAAATAATTTCCAGTTGGCAGGTTAATGATCAAGAGCACACAAGCCAAGGATTCTACATGTGGGAATCTTGGTCCAAGCAGAAAATTCTCTCCTTTGTTTTTTCTCTTTCCTTTTCTTCCTACAGTGCTCTCTCTCTCCCATACGTCATCTCCTGTGTTACAGTATGTGTGTATTTCTCCAAGAGTAAAACTGATTAAATATGGATTTCTGAAGCATACCATCTGGATGCATAAAAGTTTTTTATACTTGTATGTATACCCCACATTTATTTAGTATGCATCCTACTTTAATTTACACCTTCTGTCTTCTAAATATGTGAGGTATACCAATATACATTCCCTTATATGTGAGTAAAGCAGGGTGCAGAAGTCTGGGTTCAAGAGGTCTACATTACATCACCTTATGTATCACTTCTGAATTTGGCCCAAAGTTTCCATGATTTACTATTGACACCTAGGCTACCTCTACATTGGCAGCTTCTTGTGCAAGAACTGTTTTGCGGAAGAGTTCTTGTGCAAAAAGTCTTCCACAAGAGTGCGTCTACACTGGCATGTGCTTTTGCGCAAGACTGTCTATGGCAGTGTGGATGCTCTCTTGTGCAAGAAAGCTCTGATGGCCATTTTAGCCATAGGGGTTTCTTATGCGAGAAATTCATGTTGCCTGTCTACACTGCCCTCTTGTGCAAGAGCTCTTGCGCAAGAGGGCTTATTCCTCGTGGGGAGAGGAATAACTCTTTCGGAAGAAGCCCTGTTTTCTGACGCTGTACTGTAAATGTACTTGCACAAGAATGCGCGTGCAGTGTAGATACCCGGCAAGCTTTTGCACAAGAACAGCTGTTCTTGAGCAAGAAGTCGCCAGTATAGACGTAGCTCTAATGTATTCAACCTCTGTAGACAGAACAGTGCACTTATTTCTTTGAAGCTATGAAGAGTGCTGAGTGTAATCCTGAATGCCTCTTCCTTGTCTAAGATGGCCACTCACCCTCCCCCCCACCCCCCGCTTCTGAATAATGGACAATCTGGTACTGCTGGGAACAGCATAGGTCTGCCCCTACTGGGGTGACCCCACCCTGGCTGGTGTTACCTCATGTGAGGTCATGCTGCATGGTGGATGCCATTTTGAGGTGCATGCCTCCCCATCCTTGCTGGCATGACCTCACATATGCAATGTTGGCCAAGTCTTGCTGGTGGAGACAGAGTGGTGTGCTCTTCAAAATGGCACCCCCGATCCCATATTGAACAAAACCACGTCAGGTTTTTCTCATTATCAGATGGACAAACCACCCAAACAAAGATGGGTGGTCTCTCTACCTTTCTCTGACGTGTAGCTTCGCATCACCCTGTGGATGCAGCTTGCTTTTCACTGCTGCTCTGCAGAGTAGCCTAAGGGAGCTCATTACTGTGAACTTTATCTACCTGTGAGACAGGTTGGGTCACAGAAATCTCCTTGGGATTGTCCCCGGTGTGATGATCAAGCCACTGATGCCCACCTTCCTGCCTTCTAGGGTTCCCTACCATCCTATCCTGCTAGGCCAGAAGCTCTGGTCCCCTCCTCCCCTCCCCCCCCCCCAGCCAAGGCACAGAGTTGGGGTTACTGTCTCCCTGCAGAGCAACACAGACACTAAACCAGCTTAGTTCTGGGAGGACTCAGCTATAAAGCTTTAACACCCAGGAACACAGTCCCCAAAGAGGACCAAAGTCCAAATAGGACCAAAGCCCCAATAAATCCATCTTATCCTGCATAAAAGTTTTAAAAGATGTCCACCCCCTTTATCAACGAAAGAAAGATATGCACAGAGGTTGCTCCCCCCCCAGTAACAGTTATTTACACTGGGCTTGATAATAAACAAAAATGTTTTTATTAAGTATAAAAAGTAGGATTTAAGTAGTTGATATGACTGTTTTCACTTCCAAAGTAAGTTACTAAGTTAAAATAAACAAAACTGCCTGCTAATTCTGAGTTACATTGAAATTTGTTACATACACATTCTAACGCTACACAGCTGATCTTATCTCTGTCAATATGCTTCAAATCAAAGTTGATCTTTACTCTGGCCTGGGTCTATAGCTTTTCTCTGAGTTCTTAAAGTTCTTTGTTGCCAGATCTCTTCATGCCTATCCTCTTATAATGGGTGAGGCAGTTTCAAAGACCAGCTGGAGACCAAGGACTGATTGCTTCCCGTTGCTTAAACAGACTTCCCCACAGGGTAAGAACCTTTTGTTCAGGACTTCCCATTCCCATGGAAAAATACCAGGTTCAAGATGGATTCCAGTACCAAGTGGCATAGTCATATGTTGTTCAAGGACAAACAACAGTTTGGGCTTACAGGACAAACAAAACCATTCACAGGTGTGAGTACTGAGTCATTAAGATCCTAAAGTATTCCTAATGGCCCTCATTAACACATTTAAAATTAAAACCAGATTCACACTTCATATTTCTACTTCACATATAAGAATGATATATGCCCAAAATAGGATATATAGATTCAGCAGATTGTAACTTTAAAATTGATATGTTATATGAGGCATTTTGCATAAAGCGTCTCTGAGTTATGCATATTCATTTCTTAAACCAATTTTCATAAAGTGGGAAGTGGGGCTGTGACATCCTGGAACTCTACATTGCTCAGACCAGTCGAACTTAAAAAATGTCTTTTGTGGATTAGCTAAGCTTGTCACTGAACAGCTTAACAAGACAGTCTATATATAGCTAAAGTTTCATGTGCACACACACACACAGCCCTTGCATGACTTCCTCAGTATTTCATGTCACTGAAGACATCAGTCTTTTTCTACTGGATCAAACGTTTAATTGCTGAATTAGTCTAGGATTTCATTGTACAAGTCATTACTACATTCATCAGGATCTAGAGCTGTGTTAGAATGACTTAAAGACCCTACAAACTTTCTCTATATTTGCTATCCATTCTAATTATCACATTAAATGTTCTACGATGACAGAAAGATGTGACTTATCAGTATGGCTACAGATGCCTTTGAACACATCATTTATGAAAGGAGCAGTGTGTACATCTGTGGTAGGCATTGGCACTGACTCCAAAGGCATTCCAGGCCAGAAGCACCCATGGAAAAAAAGTAATGGGTGCTCAGCACCCACCAGCTACAGCTTTTCTCCACCCCTGCTCATCAGCTGATGGGTTGGGATGCTGCCAAACACCTCTTTGGCAGCTCAGGGAAGTTTGGAGGAGGGTGGAATGCAGCAGGTAGGTGGATGCCTCAGGGAAGGGATGGAGTGGGGGTGGGAAGAGGCAGAACAAGGGTGGCCCTGAGGAAGAGGGGAATATTTTTTCATTAGAAAATGCTAATTTTTCAGAAGTGAAATATTTCCCAGAAACATGTTAGTTTTGACAAATTGTGTGTGTGTTGGGGGAGAGGGGTTGGGTGACCAGATGCCTTGATTTTTATAGGGACAGTTCCAATATCTGGTACTTTGTCTTAGAAAAACACCAATTACCCTCCAGGCAGTAGCAGAGGGTTGGGGTACAGGCCCTGGTCTTGGATTAAGGGATTTTGGAGTGAGAGAGGAGCTCTGAGTTGAATTTAGGGCAGGCAGTTGGGGTTCTAGGTACAGGCTCTGGGAGAGTGTTTCCAGGGGTGCTTGAGGCTAGAGCAGGGGCTTGGAGTGCAGAAGGGGGTTCATGACTTGGGGTTCAGGATGCGGGCTCCAGCTGGGCACTGCTTACCTCAGGTGGCTCCTGGGTGGTGGTGCAGTGGGGCTAAGGCAGGCTCACCCCTGCCCTGGTCCTGCACCACTCCCAAAGCAGCCAGCAAACTCCATCCCAAGTCCAGTGGTGCCCCCCTCCCTGCTCTGTGGAGATAGGATACAGACTGGGATAGGATACCTTGACATCAGTGCCCCCCGTCTCCCTGCCCTGCCCTGCACAGCAAGCAGAAGGCTCCCAGGGGTGGGGAGAGGCAGCTCCAAGGCAAAGGGCAGGAGGTGCGCAGCAGTAGAGAGAGGGGCAGCTGACGTGCCTACACTTGATAGCCTCTTCACCAAACCAGTCAGGATCACCTGTCAGAGGCTCCAAGATCTACCAGTAGCTCCCGATCTACTGGTTGGTGACCACTGTTCTAGTCTATCTTACTTAAGTTCTTCCATCAGGTCTGTTCTCATAATATATCAACATCTGTAAGAGGTTCTCTACAGATTCCCTGGCTATCCTAGTGGCATGTTACCTACCTCACACAGGATTTATATATACATACATATATATATATATATATATATATATATAAAAATATATAAATAAAATAAAGAAGTTTAAAATTGAAAGCACCCTGTAAGTGCTAAGTACATGAACATTAAAATGATGAGCACTTTTGAAAGCCCCTGTCACACAGATATAGGTGGTAACAGTGATTTCTTACCAATCTTTCAGGTTTTGGAGTCTGTTTCCTTCTGTGTTTTACAGCTGGACAAGACACTTCCTCCTCCACTTTCAGATGCTGCTCCATCCCCGTTGATGCTTATGTCCAACATGGCAGGCATGGATTAGCATTCACATTGCACTCCCTGTCAGTACTCATCCCGGGCAAGCTAATAATCCAACCAATGGACCAAATTAGGTGATGAATCCTGGTCACATAACAACTGAGCCATGTGCATACGCTAAGACTACCTCCACCATCTCTTTACATACAGGCAGGACCACCAATGTGGAGGGGTGGGGCCTGGTGATTTAAAAGGGCCTGGTGCTCTGGGCTGCCACTTCTGCCACTGCAGCAGCAGTGGTGGCTGGAGTCCTGAGCCCTTTAAATCATGGCCAGAGCCCCATGTAGCCTGATCTGGATGTCCCTGAGGGCTAGTTGGGGGGAGGTATGGTATAGTCCCGGTGGTGCTGAGAGCTGGCTGCCCCTAACTATGCCCCTTCTGCCCAAAGCCCTGCCTCTTCTCAGGGACCCAGAGCAGAGCCTCCCCGTCATTGCCCATGACCTGGCAGAGTCTGTCACCAGCCCTACCTACAGAGGATGAGAAAAATGCACTAGCTGTTTAGTCTGACATTTGCTATAGGGCTCAGCATCCAACAACTCCTGTTACTCTCCTTTTTTTAAAAAGAGATGAACTATGGATGGAACGTTGTGCCTTGTATCACAGACTGGAGTCTTTCCTAGCTTGTTTTCTCTTTATGTGTCTTGCAGCGCTCTGCCTGGATGCTGGTCTCTCTTGCACTGAGAAAGACTGTCCTCAGCTAGAGCTACTGGAAGTTGAGCCCTTTTCAGGACCCTAGCTCCACTTTATTCCAGGATCCTCAATAGTCTTTCCCATTGAAATGAACAGGATTTAGATGCTTAAATACCTTAAAGGATTTGGGCCTAAGTGCTTTTGAAAATTTAGCTCTTAAATGATTTCTTCCCCCTCTCCAAACCAACACCAGAGGCTCTCCCAAGACAGTGTGAAAATTGCAGAGTCACACGTATGTGTATTATGGAATGATGACACTTTTTGCACAGTTAAGATCAGAATCAGATTGCATTATAAAGCCTATTGTTAACTTTCCTCCTCCCTTATAATTTTAGATAACAGAGTAGCTTTGGTCTGGAAATTACTGTGCTTCCTCTGAAGAATAAGAATATTTATGTAAAGTTTGAAAAAAAAATCAAAGGCTTTGCCAGTTACAGGTGACTCTAATTTGTCAGATTTAAAATTTTGATTTATGTTTAATTTTTTTGTCCCTCTGGCTCAAATATGGTTTATTATGAGCCATTCAGATTTTCGCCGTAGTTATAACTCCTTAGAAATTGATGCATAAGCTCTTGTAGAAGAACACTGGCTGTAATCAAGCAAAGTTATTAATGATTGTTGTCTGTCTGTAATTGTTATTGTGTGCGTACAGCTGCTCAGCTTGTAGCTTTCTGTCAGCTCTGGGAAGAAACAGCTGTATATTGCACTGGTTGATCTGTGACTAAACTGAGCTCATTGTCCCAAACATAGCAAGCAGGATTGCACAAAATCTGTTATTTATTATTAAAGGCAGAGTTGGCACCCATGCCTATAATAAGTAAGGTTCCTTGACACTTTCCATTGTAAGACCCTATTTTAAACTGCTTATAACTTTGCCAAATATTTTCTGTTGAGGCCGACATCTTCCACACTTACCCCAAACTGAATTGTTTTGGAAAGTTTCAGCACAAGCAGTTCATCACTTTACAATAATATTAAATTATAAAACTACTAACTATACTATGTAATGAGGGGCACATGCTCCAATGCTGTGGGTGGGAAGGGCCAGACAGCAGCTAGTGGTGGGAGAGCATGGAGCCTGTAGCAGGAATCAGCTCCCCCACATTCACCAGCAATGGCAGAGGAAGCAAAGCAAGGTGGCCCCAGCTTGCTTTGCTTTCCCAGCATAACACTCTGGGTGGAGGGAACAAGACCACCCCCACACTCCCCGGCAGGAAGCTGAGTGATGTGGCTGAGGGAGCAAAGCGAGGTGGGGCTGTCTTGCTCCGCTTCCCTGGTCATTGCTGGGGAGTGGATGGACCCCTGCTACCAGTGTCAGACCCCTGGCCCTGCTACATACCCTGGACCAGCTTAATTGGGGGAAAAGGTGGGGAGAGGGCAGAGGAAGAGTGGGGAAGAGGTGGGGCGAGAGCAGAACAGGGCTGGGGAAGGGCAGGGCTTGGGGCAAGGGCGCGGGGTTGAATAGTTATTTTTCCTTTTTTATGTATAGCATTTGGGCCTTGTCCCCAATGTAACCAGGATTGGAAGGAATGCTTTCCTTACAGCTAGGTGGAAGGGGGGAGAGACTCTGGGTGTGTCTATGTAAACACAGTTTGCTCCTGTACAGTTTGCTTAGAAGTGGTAGATATTCAGCAGAGTAAGTAGTATTTTACTCATTGCAATCAACTTAATTTGGGACTCAACAGCAGCTATGTTTGTATTAAATGCAGGGATAGCTCAAATAAGGTTACCAGTTAGGAATGTTAAAATGTGTGTAACTAAGTAACTGCGTAACCACTGAAAATGTCAGTGGTTACATGTAGAGCAGCAGTCAGTTCCTGCCTGCCACCTCGCACCATTGCCTCTGGTCTTCATCCCACACCTGAATGACAAGGTGATCCCACCACTCAGTGTTGGTTTCCCTAGCCCAAAAGTTATTCTCTATTGTGCACAGCTGCTCTGACAGCCCACAGTGGCATCTCACTTTGCTGCTGTCCCTGTCACTCACATTGTCATCTGCATCCAAGGCTTCTTCATCTGATATGAAGTTCATAAGTAGCTCTGCTGCTATGTGTGATATCCTATTGCACCTTCAGGATAGCATAGGAGAGAAGTCTGGGAGCCATGATTTCTCATAGCAGATGCTAGAGTGCGCAGCAAGGACTGTAAAAGTAAGCCAGAAGGCCCAGGAGGGCTGTGAAGCAAACAGGTGGCTGTCAGGATGTCTTTCACATTCCCAAAATGCCTTCTGCTACATTGCATGTTCCCATAGGCTGCATCTAGACTGGCGTGATTTTCCGCAAATGCTTTTAATGGAAAAGTTTTCCATTAAAAGCATTTGCGGAAAAGAGCATCTAGATTGGCACGAATGCTTTTCCGCAAAAGCACTTTTTGTGGAAAAGCGCCCCTGGCCAATCTAGACACGCTTTTGCGCAAGAAAGCCCCGATTGCCATTTTAGCCATCGGGGCTTTTTTGCGCAAAACAATACCACGTTGTCTACACTGGCCCTTTTGCGCAAAGCTTTGCGCAAAAAGGACTTTTGCCCAAACGGGAGCAGCACAGTATTTCCGCAAGAACACTGACGATCATACATGAGATCATCATGTTCTTGCGGAAATTCAAGCGGCCAGTGTAGACAGCTGGCAAGTTTTTCCGGAAAAGCAGCAGATTTTCCGGAAAAACTGTCCAGTCTAGACACAGCCATAGTGTTTCGCAACTGAAGGTGATACCAGACACTGTGGGATGCATACCCACGTTGCTTTGCTCTTTCTGTCAGTGGGGGTGCTAACAATGTGGCCATGATATGTTGACAGTGTGTGTAAGCATAAATATGATTTGGCAACTTTCTTTTGGCAACATATGAATGTTGCCAAATCTTTCCAGTGTATACATGGCCTAAGAGTTAAAATAACTGGGAGGTGAAATCACTTGAGACTAATGGACAAAAGTCACACCCAGGAGGTAGATGGCCAGTGGCTGGTGACAGCCAGCAAAGTGGTGGTGGAGAAATGTGAAAATAAAATGAAAATGTACCTGCTTCATTAAAATCATTGCTCTGGGATGGGGCTTGGCATGAGGGGTTCAATATGCAGGCTGCCCCAGGGAGACAGGACTACCCCAGCCCTCTCTCACCAAAGCAACTTGAGGCCACATGAGAAGTGTCTCTCCAGGGCTGCTGCAGCTCCAGCAGGCACAGCCAGGGGAGGGATGCATGTCCTCTGGATGGGGCAGGTACAGGGTCGTCTGCCTCTGCATCCCTCGGTGTGAAAAATGCAGCAAACTGTGCACTTTTCCCTCACTCCCTGACAAAAGGCAATAGCCAGCAGTGTTCCTGTACGAATGCAGGTGAGCTTCAGCCCTCCTGCCCTCCATGCTCCCTAAAGGTCACCTGGAGGTGGAAGGTTTGGGGCAAGGGCAGCCCTGGACGGTGGGTGGAGGGGGCATGCCCCAGCCAACCTCTTTCACCTGCTTGGTGATTCTGTCTCTTTTCTGTATGGTTTTATGAGAAGCAATCTCATGCAAGGCACATCCCATTTTCCTGACACAAGAGGAAATTGTGTATACTAAATTGCGTGTTCCTAGTTCTTCCCATTTAGGAGGAGTTCTTGAACAGACAGATAGACAAACCAAGATTTCCATCTACCCCTTTCTTTGCTGTTGGGAATGCAGACTCCTTTTAGACCTTTATCTACTGTATATCTGAGAGAGTCTGTCCACCCCCCAGGAACCCTCTAGGGAGCACGGGCGAGGAGGCTTTGGCTTTTTAATCCTTCCTGTATATAGGTATGAGCATCTTAAATTTCAATCCATTTATTAGTGTTTATCTTTACAATTTTTATTACAATAGTTTCCAGTGTTTACATTTAGGCTATTTGTATAATAGTCTCGACATGCTAGCACTGTTATAACTCTTCATTAAGATGACTGAAATAAATCCTCTGAGGACAGGACAAGACGCAATAGGCTTAAACTGCAGCAAGGGAGGTTTAGGTTGGACATTAGGAAAAACTTCCTAACTGTCAGGGTGGTTAAACACTGGAATAAGTTGCCTAGGGAGGCTGTGGAATCTTCATCTCTGGAGAGATTTAGGAGCAGGTTAGATAGACATCTATCAGGGTTATTCTAGATCAGGCATATCAAACTTGAATCCTACTAAAGGCCACACAAACGAAAACAGATAGCTTTCAGGGCCACCAAAGAAAATGTACTTCTATCAGAAAGTCGTAATTATTTATTATTATAGATTATTTTTTCGGTATATTTTATCTTATTTTTTCAGGTCTTGTTTGAATATAATACAATAATTGGATGTGTAAAATTGTTATTCGTTCATATATATTAATTTTTAATTTAAATATACATTTAATGTTAGGGAGTAATTGGCATTGCTGCTGTAAAGGAAGACAGACCCAATTTTCCTGTCCTTTTGAACAGCTTCACACAAAAAAGAGAACATTTGCTCAATGTGTAATAGATGTTAAAAGGGGAAGAGGGCGGGTGAAATCCATTAGGAAAGGTACAGGAAATAACACTGAAAGTATTGTAATGCCATTACAAAGATCAATGGTGCACCCTTACCTGGCTTCATTGAATATCTTTTTACATTTACTTAAATGACAACAAATTTAAAATTGATAAAAGGAAACTTTTTTTACCTAATTCATTTGTGGAACTCTCTGCCATTAAATAGTGAGGTCAAAAGTTTGTAAGACTTTTAAAAGGATGAAGGATTATTGATAATGAAAACATCTAAAATACCATAGGTAGGATAAAAAACAGATTAAAACCCACTCATGTTTCAGGTCATAAGCCAGCCACACACTGATGGGAGTGAAGAAGAAACATTCCCTATCTGAGGGTAACTGTCCACTATAGTTTCTTGTGGACATACGTGCACACACTCCCAGCTCTTTCCCCTCTCCCTTTGCCCCTCCCCCCCAACCTAATGCCTGGGTCTTGGAGCCACCGCCACCATGTGCTTCTCCCTCCAGGCGCTGGGACACCGTTCACAGAGCAGCTGGCGGGCCGCACTTAGATCCTTTATAAAAATGTAGTCATGGGCCGTAGATCCTTTATAAAAATGGAGTCATGGGCCGCAAAAAAATTTGATCAGGAAACATGAAGCCCGCAGGCCGCATGTTTGACATGACTGGTCTAGATGGTACTGGGTCCTGCTGTGAGGGCAGGTGACTGGACTCTATGACCTCTCGAGGTCCCTTCCAGTTCTAATGTTCTATGATTCTATGAAATTAACACATCAGATGGCCCATGTTTCAGTCTATATGCCAGCCATTTATAAGGCCCTATCTACTAAAAATGAAGTGTGCTTCATATCCAGTCAAAAACAGTTTTCTTCAAAAGCCCCTGTGTAACAGGTTGGCAACATTTGTGGAAAACACACCCTTTTAGGAGATGTTGAATCTCTTGGGAAAGAGTTAAATTGGTTATGTTGATTCACTGAGGTAGGAAACTCATTACACCATCTTGTTATACCCTGAGCTCTTTCAGGGAAAATGGAACCAGGATGTGCACTGAGTAATCCAGATAGATGAACCTTAGGGCAGCTGATTGTGGGGAGAATATTTGACCTGGTCTTTGTTACCTTATTCTTGTTTGTTTCTTAATGAAGCCAGATTCCACAAACACAACTTGGTTATTGCTAGACGAGAAAATGTCCCATTCTTCTGCACTGTGTGTTGAACTTAACTTTTCTGTCCACATCATTGACCAAACTATTTTTACTTGTGGTTGAGAAAAGGCTAGGAAGAACTGAATGTCGACCATTGCTTAATTTCTGGTGGAAACACATCCAACAAAAGGCATCCGTGAAAGATTTATAAGAGAAAGCAATATTTGAAACCAGAAGGGCTAGATAATATAATTTTAAAATTAAAGTTAGATTGCAAGCATACAGTAATATCTGTAAAAGATATACAGAATGTGCACATTTCCATTGCCCTACTTATTGCTAGCACTTTCCATTTATCTTCAAGTAGACAGATTTCTTCCAGAGGTAAAGCAGAAATTGAAGTGGCTTGCATGAACCCTCTCTTCCTGAAAGAGGCTCAGTAATGAAACATTTATACAGCACTAGTGCAACATTTCCAGAATTAAAAATTGAAGGGTCTATTCAGATTACAAGTTACTTTCAGGATTGGCATTAACTGGCAATAGTGCTGGAAGTCTTAAAAGGGAGGGCAAGGACTGAAAAGGCACAGAGACTCATTCATCCACGAAAACGATTCTTCCAGGTCAGGATTGATGCACATTGACAATACAGCAAGGGAACATTTGCAATGGGCAGTACTATAATTGTTTTATGCACAGATGGTTTCATTTGCCACAGCTGTCAGACCAACACCTTTCTTAGGTACCAATCTATTTTAAAAACAAATTTTAAAACTTGCTTTTTGCAAAAACTGGCCTTTGCATATGTATGCACTATTAAAGTGTAAGAAATCAATTCTAAGCTATAGAAGAAAGATTTGACAAAATATTACCTATCAGCAGCACTTTAAAAATATACAGTGCAATAGACTTGCTCCAATGTGTTTTAGAAAACACGCCTTTGGAGTTTGTCTATAAGAACAAGAGTTTAGATCAGCAGCCTGCCACACCACTGAAACTTGCCTATACACCCCTCTCATTTTCCCTCGTGACTTTTGTAAGCTTTTTCTCCCTGGCCTTTTTAACACCCACCTAGGTCTGCTCTGGTCCTTTCAAAACACAACGGCGAAGTTAATTTTTGTTGTCTGTCATTTTTACCACATCACCCCCTTCTTTGAGTCTCTTCACTGAGCTGCCATTATGTTCAACACAATGAATAAACCTTCTGATCCTTATTGGAAAAGCTCATCACAACTAATCTATTTCTGCTTATCTGCTTGTGTATCTCCTTATGTTGTTTCTTCTACCCCTTTTGTTCCACCGATGGTACCAACATCCATTGGCTGTTTTTCTACTCCCAAATGCAGCCATGCTCTTCTCAGTGGTCTTTCTCATGCCTGGTGCACACACACTAAACTTTTCTGTAACTCCTAGAGTGACCATATTTCTCCATGCTGAATACAAGACACCTTATGAAATTACTCGTGTTCAAGAGAGTTCAACAGCAATCAATCAGAACTATGCAGTACAAATGTTCAAATTACCATTAAGTTGACTTGACTAACCCCTATTAAAAAGAAATAGTGAGTAGTTAGATTCTTTTTATTTACTTTACCTTTAAGGCTGTAGAGTTCACACGGAGAGGGTGACATACTCACCCCTACCCTCACACACACACAGCTGGGGAGAGGTGACACATACATCTATCTGTATCCCATTCTCACACAGGGGATGAACGACCAGCTGACCCTCCCTGCCCAGCACTCTCCTTTCTCTGTGCTTGGCTGGGCTCTCCAGGATGGGCCCACCTCACTGGTACCTGGTACTGCATCTTCCCAATGCAACACGTGGGCAGGAGACATCCATGGTCACATGCTCCCCCAGATTTCTGCCAGGGTTCACATCATTGTGTGTGTGAGGAAAGGGATGGGAGCTGTTCCAGACACAGGGGCAGCAGTTGCTGTGGAAATGTCAAGAGAGGGGAAATTGTCTTTTTAGTGCATTAACCAATTAAGATCTTTAATCAATGCTAAGTTGATAAATAATGAATAGGATCTTAACTGGTTAATACACTATCTAGTCACTTCTTTACATGTGGTCTTAAAATATTTGAATACCTAAGGGTCCATTTGTTAGAGAAGTTGAGACCATCTCCAGTTAGGTTCCTTCCCCCAACATGGATGCTTTGTGTCTTTCCAGTAGCTGGAAACCTAGCTGAACTGTGTATCTGAGAATCCCCCTGGTGTAAGAGAATACCTTGATGGTGAATATTCTGCACCGCAATCCAGTTGTATGTCACCATCCTTTTTCATCCCTGTGACGAGACACATGGCTAGGAAATAGTAGACATAGCGGAAGCACCTATATGCTGTCAGAAATACCCCTTGAGACAGTGGACAGCTAGGTCTATAATAGAACTCTCTTGGGGCAGCTCTAATTTATGGTAAGGACTGTACCAGGTTTTGGCAGGTCCTAGGAGCCAAGGGCTGTAGAGTAGTCAACATACAAGTATCTTAATGGAATGCAAATCACAAATGAAGTTTGGGTCTTTATGCAAACCAAAAGATGTGATGTTTACTGACTTCTCTCTTCAGAAATGACTTGCTTAGCTGAAGGCATAACACAGCTTTTAAAGGTAGAGTGATGAGAGTGCAACTGAACTCTAATAGTTCAATCCAGTCCCAGCTCTACATTCTAGAATGCCCACTCCCACCAATACAATGAACATCATCATGAGGTGACACTGCAATTCTAGTGTGTGTTTAACTGGGATTCCAATTGGAGCTGTATTTCTGTTAAAAAAGTCATTGAGATATAGTGCTTATCTCTTTGTCATTTTTGATGGATTTTGTTAAGGCCTGTTCTGCAAACTCCATTTGTTAAACATCCGGGGTTTTAGTTGAATTCAAAACCAAGGAGATCAAGATTGGTTTCAGTTTTGGATGGACTGGAAGAAGGAGAGGAAAAGGAGCTCAGGATCAAGACTTTTTCTTTGTTGATTAGCTAATCTTATAATGCACGAACTCCAGGATGACACTGAAAACAATGGCACCTTGCATCATAACCAGCAGTACTATCTGAGGGAAAGTATGGGTCTTATGGTAAAGCACAGGATTGGGAATCAGGAATTCCTAAATTCATCACCTACTGAGTGGGGCTATGTCTAGACTACACAGTTTTTCCGGGATACCAAAAAACTCTTCCTCATCCAGGGAACATGTTTGCTCTTCCACTTTTTTTGCGGAAGAGCAAACGTGCTCTTTCGGAAGGCCCTTGGGTGGAGGTGGAGGGGCTTCCAAAAGAGGCTTTTTTCCCTACATTTGGCCCAGTCTAGATGGGCCAAATGTTGGAAAAGCCTCTTCCGACAAAAGAATTGGAAAAAGCTACGCAAAATGCAGAGCGCATTTTGCATAGCTTTTTCCCAAAATAAGTGGCAGTGTAGACCTAGCCTATGTGACTTTGGGCTCTGCACAGGTTTCCTGCTGTAATAAATTTCTGCTCAATATATAAAGCTTGTTGAGTGCCTCCAGTGGTAGATGGTACAGGAATGCTAAGTATGGCTCATGTGCTTAGTTTGTAATAAGAGGTGCCAGGGCTAGGGCCTGGCATCCCATTTTTAACAGGGCAGGCCTGTATTTAAGCCCTCTTGTAGATGTTCTGCCTTTAAAAAAAAAATAATAGGCAATTTTCCCCATAATTTCTACTGCCCCATTGGTCAAAAGTCAGCAGTAAGTGCAGTCCCAGCTGTGTCTTGTTTGCGGCTGGTCGATGAGCATGGGCAGGCTGTAGCCAGTCAGTGAGAGCATATGGTGGCCTCAGGCTTGGTAAAGAGGTGGGACAAGGCAAGTGGCAACATCAGGTAGGAGAAGAGGCAGCCCAGTGGGGAGTGGGAAGGGGTGTGTGTTACCCCGCCCCTGTAAAGCAGGGGTTCTCACCAGGGGTCTGCAAGCCCTTTCAGAGGGGCACTGCATGCCAGTGCTGATACCCAGAGCCTGAGCCCCAACGCCCCCCCATGAGGCTGAAGTTCTGATCCCTGGCATTCTCACTGAAGCCGGGAGGTGCAGGGCTGAATGCCTGAGCTCTGGCAATCACCATAAGGCTGAAGGCAGGAGCCTTGTGGTTGGAGCCCTGATCCCTGGGGCCTGTTCCCCCCATAGGATGAAGCCCCAATCCCTGGCATTCCCTCCCTCTCCCTTCACTGAATCTGTGAGCAGAAGGGCAGTAATCCCAGATTCCCAGTACTCCCATGCTGCAGAAGCCCCTCGAGCCCTTAGGCAGATCTCAAGGGCACTGGGGATATTGCCACCCCAAATTGCAAGTGCAAGAGCAGGACAGCCCAGGTGACAGCTGCACAAACCCCACACCTCCTTCTTTCCCTGCCCCCTGGACAGTTTGGGGGGGAGGGGTAGAAACCAGAGCCAGGCACTGCAAGGAAGCTGCTGCTCTGGCTGGTGCCATCGCACAGGCAAGCCATGATGTTCCTTCCTCTCCTGCTCCTGCAGGGGTTGAAGTTACTCCTCAGTTCTCAGTCCCTTTTTCTCACATTGCCCGTAAGAGCTGCAGGGGTAGGGGACCCAGCTCCATAAATGGCAGAGCCCACCTGGCACACAACTGTTCACTACTCCCTCCCTGCCTATACACAGCCTCCTTCTACTCCCTCCCTGCACCTAAAGCTACCCCTCAACCGCATACAGCCTTGCACCTTACACCCACCTTGCACCCTGAGCTAGCCGCCTGCTTGAACACAGCCCCTACTTACCCCTTTTTTCACACCTTGAGCTACCCTCTTCCTGCACCCTGAACTGAACCCCCCCACTTTTGAGTTATAATTTTTGATTGGGCCTCCCCCTCTGCCACAACAAAGACAGGCTGGATGGCCTGCTGAGGTGAACTGGGGGGGGGGGCAAGAATCCCACTCCCTACCTACACCGGCTATATGGAGCTGGCTTGAGCCCTGCTGGCCCCCACCTCACAAATAGAAGTCATACTATACCTGTGCCTGAGGTTCCTCCTAGCCCAGACCCCAAAACCCCCCTTCCTCCAATAGGCCCTGGCATTTTTATAGCATACGGCATAGTTCTGATTTTGATTGCCCTTGAAATCACATGAATTCAAACAATTTACCATGTGTCTTGTATTCAGCATAGAGAAATATGGCTACCCTAGCCAGGGCTCAAGAAAATATGTGCTGGGACTCAGATTTTTTTTTTTTAAACATTTGTAACCTCAAGGAGCTGCTGCACGGCCAAGCCTAGAGGTGCCAGGACAAGCCCTAGCACAAATTGAGCACTGTGACTCTGATCTTGCAATTGGACCTATGTGGCTGGGTATCTGAGCTTCTGCAAATCTGTGTTGAAATAAATGCAGCTCTGTATGGGCACAGGAGTCCACCTGTATTGATCTGATCATAGATCAACATATTGGGCCCATCTTGTAATTATAGATGGTTCGCTATAGAAGCTCATATTTTATAAACAGAAAATATATTTTCAAAAATGACAAAGGGCCTGGTACTTAGGCACCTAAAGATGCATATAGGGATCTAGTGGGATTTTCAGAAGTGCTAGATGCCTAAATCCTGGGATTTAAACAGCCAGATGATTTTGAAAATTTAAAAAAGCACCTATGCCAACAGTTTTAGGCATCAGACCTTTAAAAATCTAGCCCAAAGTTACTTAATGTTAGTGAATGTTATAAGCATGATGAGCATTGTAGTGCACTTTGTCTGCCATAAGATTGCTACCAACAACTTCCGAAGTGGTATTGAATTGATATTCTAACCACCACAAACTTTTGGTTGCTAATTTGGTTGTTTTAAAAGGCAGCAGTCCACTTGAACAGTCATATTTCCATGGGAATTATTTTTAACTATTATTGGTACAAGTCATATTTAATACTGCTTTGGAATTAGACATTTTCTCTATTATCTTGTCTATTCTCTTTGTATATAGTGAATTTCTCAGCTGTAGCTGAAAGATTCTGCAAGAAAGTGTTAGGCCCCATTTCAGCAGGACAATGGCGCACAGGAGTTTTATGGGCACATGAGGCTGCAGGTGGCCAGAGGACCAACAAAGCTGAAAGAAGAGGCAATACCTAATAGTATGCTCAGAGATTGTTACAAATGGTGCAGGGACTCATTGGGACTCAGACCTCTTACCACAGCACAAATAATTAGTAAAATAACAACAGTGCTAGGAGACCTGCAGAGAGATGGGCCTGAGCCTGTTTAGGACTGGCCAAGATGACCCTTCAACAGAGAAGGATTTGGAAAGGATTGTTGTACAAAATCAGAACACTAACTTTCTGTCAGCCTCTTGTAACTTGAACAATCTATTCACTCATGCCTTGATACCATCTACATTTTTAGTTAATCTTTAAGGTGCTACTGGACTATTTGTTGTTTTTTAAGTAAACTTATTCAGTCTTTTTTCTCCTCCTCCCTTTTCTTCTCCCCCCCTTCCCTTATTTGTTCTTTGATCTGGACTTTTAATACTCCAGTCATCTGAAGAAGTGGATTGTGCCCAGGAAAGCTCATGATACCATTTACATGTTGTTAGTCTTTAAGGTGCTACTAGCCTATTCGTTGTTTTATAAGTTTTTGTGTCAGAAAGTTGACTATAGTGAGCCCGTGTATAAATAGGGAAGCTGACGGTGTCCCTTTGACAAGCTCCCAGCCTGAGTTCGCAAGCGAGCCCCAGAAGCAGCCGGCTGATTTGAAAGAACTTGCTGTCTTCAGAACCCGTCTGGGAGGTGCAAGGAGGCAGAGCTTCTGGCTCTTCCTCCCCTCTTCCCTTGTCCCTCCTTTTTAGCTGTTTGGTTCCCTTCTCTTCCCCGCCTGGCTCCCTGCTCCCCTCTCCCCCCATTACCTGCCGCTCACGTTGGGCTCTTGGCCCAGGAATCATCCTTCCAGGGCCCACCCACCACCGCCCTTACCATTGGCTCCGCGGGCTGCCCGTCTCCCCCTTCCCCTGTCCCGGAGGCAGGTTCGCGGGAGCTGCGGCAGGCTCGGCGCGTCTCCGGCTGCCTGGGAGAGGAGCTACCGCTGGCAGCGGCAGCTCGGAGCCTCGGTCCCACGCGCCGCGGCGGCTCCCCAGCAGCCGGGGCCGGGCACCATGTAGCCGCTGCTGTCCGGACGGCGCGCGGGGCCCCGGGGGCTGCTTCCTGGCGGAGCATGCGGGCGCCGGCGGCGGGGGGCTGAGCTGGTACCCCAGCGCGGCGGCTCCTGCCTCCCCGCGGCACTTGGTGGCGATGGGGGAGAAAGTTTCGGCCGGCCCGGAGCGGCTGCGGGGCGGCGGCCGCATCGTCTTGTCCAGCTCCAGCTCCTCGGGCTCCGAAACTCTCTCGGAGGAGGGGGACGCGGGGCGGCAGGCGGCGGCTCCCCGCGGGACTCAAGAGGAAGAAGGCGGGCGGCGGCGGCAGCAGAGCGAGGAGGCGGCGAGCCCAGGTGGGGGGCAGCAGCAGCCGCGGCCGGAGAGTGACGCCTCGCTGGAGGAGCAGGAGGAGGAGGTGCGTCCCGGGGAAAGGGCCCGGCCAGGTGCGGGGGCGCCGGGCGGGCGCGGTGGCTGGCTCCCAGCCGGGCGTAGTGCCGCGGGAGGGCAGGGCCGGCGGGGTGGCGCCCTGAGGTTAGAGGTGCTCGCTCCTGTGGGCACCCGCAGCTAGTGCCCGGCGAGAGCGCGGCTGCAGCGTGCGTCCCTGGGGGTGGGGGTTGGCTGTAGGGCGCTGGAAAAATTTGTCTAAGGGGGGGGCCGAGCGCCATTGAGCCACACGTAACCCTGTGTGTCATGGAGCCCACCTCAAGCAGGGGGTGTGGCAGCAGCGAGCTTTGCTGGGCGTTGAACTTGCTTCTCCTTCTATGCTCTGCCCTGTCTTCCCCGCCTCTGACGGGAGAGCTGGGGTTGAGACAGAACAGGGCTTCTCCTGCACGCTGTTCGCAGGGGCCCCGCCCCGCTTCCCCAGTCAGACAACGGGGTCGTGTTTGTTCCTTGGGCTAAATGTTTTTTTTTAAAAGGGGTGGGGGGGGACTTCCTGATCCCCAGCGCTGAACCCTCCTTCCGCGAAAAGTCCAACAGGGCCTTACAAATAACGCTGCTATAAAATGAATTCCTCAATGTCAAATGGAAATTATGGGTTAGCCCTTAAATGCCTGGAAGAGAGCTAATGCCATATCTTTGTGGATTGTGGCGTGGCTTTGTGAGGACAGATCTGTTGGCTGATGTATGTATACATATGGTTTTTAAAATTGATTTTAGCCTTACTGTTTTAAAGGCATTTAGACTGATTTTAGGCGAGGGACTATAGCTGTATGCATTACAGTATCTGTTCACATACTCTGGTTCCATGAAACTTCATAAAACCTAGTTTGGACTCATGTTATCACTGGGCAATCTCTCTGTTACTTTGCTTGGTGGCTCTCAAACTTTTTTTTGTTAAGTTGTTGACAACGTCCTCATACAGGCTACCTTCTCTCTTGGACTTCATCCTACACCTCCCTTTGTCTTTGGCTGACTGACCAAAGAGCCCAAGGATTTATTTTCACTGCAATGTTAGCCTGAGTTAACTATGCTCAGGTTCACTCCTGTCCAGGTAGCTTAACTGGTGGCAGATGCACAAGAGGAAATGGATAGAACAATTATCAAGTGATCCATTCTCTGTTATCTAGGTCCAGCTTCTGACAGAGGTAGGTTTAGGGACACAGCTAGAAGGATATGTCTGCTCTGCAATTAAGCACCCACAGCTGGCTTGTGCCTGCTACTTGGGCTAACAGGGTTTGAATTGTGGGAGTAGATGTTTGGGCCATGGCTCAAATCTGGGCTCTTGGACCCTGTGAGTTAGGAAGGTCCCAGAGCCTGGGCTACATCCTGAGTCCTCTTGAACCTCTGTGGTGCAATTAACTAGATCCTTAGACCTAGTCCTGTGATCCCAAGCCAGCTGGATACGCCAACCACATGTGTAATTGCAGTATAGACATAGTCTATACATAGGCATTGCCTTCCTGACCATCCTGTCCAGTAGCCCTTGGTGTACTTAACTTCTATGAACATACCAAGTTCTTTTTTGAACCCCATTACACTTTTGGCTAGCATCTTCTGGAAAGTTCCTACTCTTAACATTTTAGCTGCACAGAATAGCTGAAGCCTTGCTGTGTTACTAGCTGGCACGTTTTCAGCAGTGTGCCCAGTAAACTGAGTGCTTGGGTGGATACCCTGGAGAGATTCAAATACTGGCCAGCTGATTAGCGTAGCACACTCAACTGATAGCATGTTTCTCAACTGGTGGTGTACATTTGCACATACCTTGGTGCAAATAAAATTTATGGAAACAGTTGGAACATGGGTCAGCAATATTTGAGCATGAACTTATAACCCCAAATGAGCTAGGGAGCTATGATTTAAAGAATTAGTTAAGGGCAATGCTCCAGGTAGAACCTTGGGTTAATGCTGTTAGCGTTATTAACACAATGTTAGCAAGCTCTCAGAGAATTAGGCACAAAACTTCCACTAAAATTAAGTGCACTTCTGGAAACTCTAGTCTTCCCTAAAAAATACCAGGGCAGATCAAAATGCACTAATTGGAGCAACAGCCACAGAACATGTTCAAGCACCCACTCCTGCATTAAAGCCAGTTTATCCACAAGCTGTTTTCTTTTTTGCATGTGTTAAGATTTTATCTGCCCTGGCTGCTAGCAGCCATGTAGCACTATTCATGCCAGGTCACTTTGCTGTTTGGTTCTGCTCTCTTTGCATTTGCTAGCCCACCAGTTTTGCTGTAGTCAGCAGAATTGCTCATGGTTGAATTTCAAAGTGAAGAAATACTTAAAGCAGCAGGTTAAGACTTCATTTTCTATGCAGGGAACCACACGTGAAGAATACAGAGGATTTCTGAAACAAACTTGAATGATCTCTTGAAACTTTTCGAAAAGCTGAATGTTGATTATAGCTTGCATAGTTGGGGAAGTCATGCTGATTGGTCTTGTCCCATTAGTTTTATTTTTGTTGCTTTGAAATAAAGTCGTAGTTTGAAAAGAACCCAAAGCGAAGTCCAGGAAGAAGGGGAGAATGATGTCAGTGAGGTTCAGGCAGTGCCTGGGTAGGAAGTTTAGATTTCTTCTCTCTCTCCCTCCCCCTTTCTGTTCCCTCCTCCTCAATCTTCTTTCTGATGAAGCTGAGTCCTTAAGAGTGATCTTGTTAAATGCACACCATTGCTAAGAGAACCTGTGAGCAGCAGGAAAGGTAGGATAGCTGTCAGCAGATCCAAGAAGACAGTGCTGCCTCAGTTCATACTTTTATAAAGTTATCTTTACAACCATAACTTGAACCCTTTTAACTAAAAAAATTTAAATTATTATATAATTAGTTATGTAGGTTCCCTGCTGCTTGTGACTAGAACTGAGTGAATAATGGATTTGCAGTCTCTCCGCTTGAAACTGTTCCACAGTGTATAGATAAGGAAGTAGTAATTGGAGCAGGGACTTGAACTTGAGTTTCTGCCTTCTTGGGTGAGTGCCCATACCACCTTACTGCACAATAGCCGAGGTTGGGTGCGTCTCAGGCTGTTCTCTTGAAGCTTTTCCACATTGTATGAAATTCTTGAAAGGTCATTGGGCCAGAGAGTGGGAGACCAATTCCAGACCCTGGAGCTTCTGTGGGGTTGAAGGAAAAGGGACAAATACCAGAGGGGCAGTGCTTGTCCCATTTTCTTTTTCATCATGCCTCTCATCTCCTGTGCATAGAAACTTCTCTCTGCCAGAAAGTGGCTGGGAGCTGGGGTCACAGTTGTTTATAGTTTTTGTTAAACTTACTAAAACAAATAGTACCAAACATCAATGCTGCATCCGTCATTTTGTTCCTAAATACTTTTCTTTCAGTAAGAAAGAAGCCATGTAGTTTATAGGTCAATCAATTGTCAGACTTTGACTGAACTGCTGTAGATTGAATTTACATACAGTGTAAGATCATCATTGAAGCTAAAAGCCACCTTTTCCCACATAAAACTCCCCAGTCCTTTTTACCATGTTAAATTGAACTTTTACAGGAGAAAATTGGTAAATTTACGTTTGTAAAGTTTAAAAAAAGTGGTCTTTGTAACTGAAACTTGGTATTCATATGACAGCCTGGTTTGAGTTCTGTCTTCAAGATTATTAAAACCCCCAAATGACTGAAAATGTAAACTGACTTTTTAGAGTTGCTGATATTCAATTAAATATATTTTTTGGAAACAGCTTTTGCTCATGATTCCTGTATCTCAAAGCCCTTGTTCAGTAAAATTAAGGATATAGAAGAAAAACTACTGTACCAAGAAAGTACAGGATGACAGGAGAGGAGTTACGTGAGGATTACTTGTTGCGTTCATCTGGCATTGGCCACTCTTGGCAGACAGTTACTGGGATAGATGGACCTTTGGTCTGACCCAGTATGGCCATTCTTATATAAAGAGCTCTACCTGTTGCTGCTTATTCATCACCTGAAGACTCACTGCTCAGCTCTCATATTGTAGCATTTGACTTGGGCCATGCCTACATTAAAAAGCCAGGTGGACCCAGCTATGTTGTTCAGATCCACACCCCTGAGCAGTGTAGTGAAACTGTCCTAAACCCTTGTGTGTACAGTGCTAGGATGATGGAAGAATTCTTACCTTGACCTAGCTACCAGCTGGTTGGGAGATGAATAAATTTCAACTATGGGAGAATCCTCTTGTCATTGTAGTGACTCTCCACTGAAGCACTGCAGCTGTGCTGCTGTAGTGGCTGATGTGTAGACATAGCTTTTTCCATCCTTAAAAAAAAAAAAAAAGAGAGAGAGAGAGACAAGGTGTTGGGAGGAGTCATGGATCATAGTTGAATACCCTGCACAGGTGCGAAAAGTAGGGCATCACAGTTAGAAAGACCCAGAAACTTCCAAAACAAGGTCTGGTAGTTAGTAGATATCTACATTCCTTGTTCTGGGGTTGTATAGTCAATTTTCATTGTGGGCAGCCCACCTGGCAGGTCATATCTTAGTTACTCTCTGAGAGCTGAGCTGATCAGAGAGCCAGGGGTGTGGGGAAAGGTTGTAAAGAGAGGCGTTAAAGATAGCCTCGTGTAGATTGATTGAAATGACCAAGCATTGTGTTTGCTTTGAGGACTGGGTCCCAATCCCTGTACCACTTTGGATACAAATGAATGCTATTTTGAGCTTTATTTACCAGGGACACCCTCCATTAGAGTCCACTGTGTGTTTTATGAACCTGCCTGTAGAATTTGTTATAGTTATTAGCATTCTGCTCTAAATTGGGATTCTGTTTGTTAGAGAGATTGGGGTAGCACTTAGTGAAGTTTTGTGAATTCTTGCTTGACTTAGCCAGGCTTATGAGGAGAAATGGTGCCCTGCAATGTGACAGTCTATACAAATACAAGAGAAGGGTATTTTATTTGGTGATTCTAGCCTGTGTAACACTGTAGATAGAGGCTATAGGCTTCTATTTCACCAGCAACTGAGAAGAACAGTGAGCTCTTAATTCCAAGGCTGAATAGGTGTATATTTGTGGAGCTCCCCAGATTGTTTGTTTGTGGACAGGGTTCTGAAGTATTTTTAAGGATCAAGAGGCTATCATTTCTCAGCTCCAAAAATCCAGTTGACACACTCTAAAGCAATGTTTCTTAAACTTTTTAAGACCGAGGAACACCAAACAATATTTTTTTTTTTATGGAGAACACCAAGGATTTTTTTTGTTGGGGGGTGGGGGGAAGCCCCCAGGGAAAAGTTGTTGGGGGGGGGAAGGAGGCTTGTCCCTTTAAGGGTGGCCATTTTGAATTCCGCTCTCTCCGTGGCACACCAGTGTGCTGCGGAATACAGTTTAAGAAATGCTGCTCTAAAGTCTCAAAAATCAACTCTGAGAGAGGATCAGAGAGAAATGTGTTTTTGTGTGAGTGCTGTAACCTTGTATTGGCAAATATATGTACAGTCCATAAAAGAGAAACAAAAAGGGGAAGTCCTGTGTAAGGTACTAAGGATGTTAAATAGCGACTAATTGACTAATCGAATAGTTGATGCATTTTGCATCGACTATTCAATTAGTCGATAGGGTGCTTTCGCCTTTGAAGTGTAGCAACAGCTCTAGGGCTGTTGCTACACTTCCTGGGCTCCACATGGCGCTTTTGCCTTTGATCAGCTGGGGACTCCAGCTGATCGTGAGCTCCACGCAGCGTTGCCACTTTGAAACGCTGTGTGTAGCCTGACGCCGGGCTCCTGGTGGCGTTTCAAAGCTGTAGTGCTGCTCAAAGCCCGGGGTCAGCGGGGGAGTCCCCAGCTGACCCCGGGCTCCGTGTGATGCTGCCACTTTGAAACTCTGCAAGGAGTTGGATGCCAGGCTCCCTGTGGCATTTCAAAGCGGCAGCGCTTCATGGAGCCTGAGGACAGCGGGGGAGTCCCCAGCTGATCCTGGGGCTCCATGTGGTGCTGCCTCTTTGAAACATTGCATGCAGTCTGGGGACCCCCCAACTGACCATGGGCTGCATGTGGCATTTCAAAGCGTCAGCACCATGTGGAGCCCGGGGTCTGGCCCCAGGCTTCAAGTGGTGCTGTCATTTTGAAGTACCCCCCTCCTCTCTTCCCGCTTTGCTGCTGCTTTCTGATAGAGGCAGCAAGACGGGGAAGTGACTAGTCAACTGGCATGTAGACTATCCGATAAGCAAATGCTTATCGGATAGTCGACTAGTCCTTCACATCCCTATAAGGTACATGAATTGATTCATCAAACAGGTTTTGTTTAAAAGTTATTCTTGATATTCCAAATGTTATTGGCAACATTTTATGCTATTTACAATGTATTTTTGTGCATTTAAATGGTTATGCTAAGAACTATATGGTGCTCTCACTTTGAAATTGACTATGAACTATGAACATCTTTATCAGTGTGTTACATTCAGCAGCTCTGAGGTTGAACTTTTATGTAACCTTTTTAGAAAGCACTGCAGAACAGAGCTGTGGCTTGCACTTTAACAAAGGGTAAGATGAGGAGCAAGAAATTGGGAGCTGGGAGTGAACTACATTTGTACAGAATATTGCCTGAACATCCTTTGCACTGTTCCAATATCAAATTCAGTTGTTTAGAAAATTGTGACTTTATGTGAGAAATGTGAGCAGGACTAGATAGGTTTCTGAAAAACCAAGATTCTGTCATGAAGCCCTCAATATTGTGGAGCAAAAAATTACAGAAAATAGAATTGTTTGTAAATATTTTTTTTGTAGATTTGTCATCTGGAATGCATAGCACCCTAATAGGTACATACCTGTGATTGTAGATTGCCATCGCTTAATGCAGCACTGTTGGTTGTAGCTTATGTTGCTCTTACATATCCTGGTGTCCTTAAATATTAATACTGTACGTGTTTTTGTGCTGGAATATGACATAAATTACCTACTCTGAAGTTACATGATTGACATCAGCCCATACCACTCACTCTTCCTTAATCAAATGGAGTGGTGGTGTTTTTGCAGTTCCATTTTTTCCTTCCTTTTTTTTCCTTCCCTACCGGTACTTGAAAATAAAAACACCATCTGAAATGAACAGTTTCAGTGTATGAGTGAAATCCCAGTTATATAACTTGCATTGTTTTAATAACAAGTTTTTAGTGTTTGGCAGTGATGGAGCAAGCACCTTTGTAGCTCGTCCTGAACACATCTTTTGCTCAAAGATGAACTGCATAATTATTGGAAAGTGAGTTAAGAGTCATAGATCGAGGCAGCGATGAAATACATGCTCATTACTACGTGGAGCTGGAGTTTATCAACAAGATAGTTGTGTCAGAAAATGCCAATTCATCAACCTGAACACTTTTCTGGAAAAGGGGTATTTTCAATGAAGCCTTCATTGGGAAGGTATCTCAGGTTCAGGGTATAATTTCTACTCAAAACCAGAGAGATGCCCCCCCCATCATAGCCAGTAGCCTAGTGGTTATGGCACTCATCCAATGTGCAGAAGACAGGGGCAAGCCAAGTTCAAGTGCCTGCTTAGCCTTGTTCACAACCCTTGTGAACCTGTGTCTCATCCTAACCATGAGGCTGTTGGCTACCTCAGGGTGGGGAAGGGGTCTCCTGTTTGGAACTGTTTGCATTTCTATAAATTGGGCTAAAAAGTGATTAAGTCTGTAGCGTGGTTGTTAGGCCATTCATGTAGGATGTGGATGGCATAGATACAAGTCCCTGATCTGAATAAGGGAGATCAGGGACATAAACCTAGTTCTCCTGTATCTCCTTCATCTCTGGTGAGTGCCACAGCCATTGGTTTGTTGGCTGGGCATGGTTGGCTGTGTCTGTTTTTACAGCAGCAGCTTTGAAGTATCTCAGTTTTGTCCCAAAGTGAAATAAGTAACTTTTCAAAATTGTGGACGTTCTTGCAGAATGAGAGAACCATTTCCCAGCCAGCTCTACTACTAAATTCTTGAATATTTGCAGTGAGGGTTTAGGAGAAGGTAATCACAAAGGCAGATATTTTCATTTTTAAGTATACAGGACTGTCTCAGCATTCATGTAAACCACCCTTTTTTTTCCTGTTTTGCTTTTACAGTAGAAGTATTTTGTGCTTATTTTTCTTTGCAGAGGGTCTCATCAAAACCTTTTGGAGGATTCTTGGTGATGCCACACAGAGCTGTAAGATGAGCTTCTGTGCCCTCAGTGGTGTGAGTGAATATTGAAGAGGCTGATTCTCATGCTTAAGCTGCCGTTCAGTTAATACTTTCATGTGCCAGAACTGTTTTAAGGTCCTTTCCTCAAATAGGAAATGAGGACCTGATTATTTCTAATCTTAAAAACAAGATTGAGATAATCTGTCTGCATCATAAAGAAGCAACTAAAGGGCCATGAATTTACTGTTTAAGTTGGTGAGTGAGAGGAAATTGTGCTGAGATTACCATTATAGCCCTCAGAGCTGGCTTTAGCTTTTTTTTTTTTTTTTTTTTAAGCATTAATGCAAGTAAATCAACAAAACAATAATTCTAATAATACTGGGCCTGAGCATGGGACAAGAACCTGTAAAATCTGAGTGATAATTGGGAATTCTGAAGTAATCATTATAATTAATACATAATAGAACGGGCTACACCATTCAGCAGTCTTGCTAACTACATGAACTAGGGATGTGAATGGATAACTGGTTACCAGGTAAGCATCACTCTTACTGAGTGATACTGGAGCAGCCTATGGCCTGTCGTGGGCAGAGGCTGCACCAGCCCTGCACAGGCATTGGGAGCTGACAGCCTGCTCCTGGCCACCCCTAGTGGGGGGCCTAGCAGTGGCAGCCCCCTGCAACCAGGGAAGGTGTGCTTAATCAGTTAAATTTAGTGTTGAACTGATTAACTAATTAACCAGGATTTTACATCCCTAATATGAACCTCCATAGGAGAATGAGAAATGGAAAAACTGTTTCTGGAAAACTACAGTTCAACAGTGAAGGGCTCTTGTGACAATATACAAGAACCAGGAATGTAAACAGGATCTAAATATTAGGCAGTACTCTTAAGGATTAGAGCTCTGTAAAATGGTGATGCTCTGATAACATCGTCATGGGCACTTTATGAATTCTAGACTACAAAACCCAACAGTGAGGTAGGGAGCTTCTAGTTACATTGCAGCAGGGCTTGGATAGGTCCTGCCTTCTGTCTTCTGCAAAAGCATAGTAGCACGGAATAGATGGGGGAATTGGCTTTCTGACAATGGGAGCTTCACCTCTGTTCCTACTCAGCTATAAACCTTTGTTTGCAAAGAAACTAACTTGGAAGACCACTCCCCCGCCCTCCCCACTGCTATGAGGGCAAAAATATCTCTAGTGCTTACTGTGAGGAAAGTGGGGAGAGGTGTAACAAATGTTTTGTTTTGTGATTGTTCAGCACCTAGCAGAATGGGATCCAGGCCCATAAAAGGGGCTCCAATATGCAATGGTAATACAAATAACAAAGGTACTCGAGTGCAGTATTGCTAACTGCTGCTGGAATACTCTGTCTCAGTGGTCCGCAGCCTGTTTTCCATTGTTGGCTATCTCCAATATTACCTGTATGGACCTGATGATGTCACACGGGCCAGCAGCAGTGTGTTGACTAAGCCACAAGCTCATAGGTCACTGGTTGAGAACCGCTGCAATCTGTCTAGTTCTGGTCTGCCCAGTTGAAGAAGGATGTTGATAAACTGGAGAATTCAAAGAAGAGCCAATAATAATAATAATTAAAGGAATTGAAAATATGCCTCAGAACAAAAAGAAAGGAAAGCTAAGGGGGCTGGTTGGGATGTAATTCAATTATTATACTCTGTGTCTCTCTTTCCTGACTATTCTATAAGTGTAAGATTAATGTGTCTATGTATCAAAATATCTCAGTGGTTTCATTATTTCTATTGTATTGGTTTTCCATGCAGGATATGCTATTTAGCCCCTTTAAAAATAATTAGGACTATGTTCACAAAATTAGTTAGATCTTCCATTATAAGATATTCTGTTAATTTCTTCCAGTGATCTGCAACAGGAGTAGTTGCCTGGGTCCACAAAATAGTGGACTTCCCTTTTATGACTATAAAGAGCCTGAGTGGCTTCCTTGTTCCTGGTTTGAAACTTTCTAAAAGGTAAACCAGTAATATACTTGTTTAGAACATTAACAGGACTTCTTTCTAATATTGTTTTTTTTTTTTTAAAGTTACTTTCAGGATTCTTTCCCAAGCCTTTTCACCAATCCGTAGTTCCATATCCCATATATGAAAGAGATCCTGTTTGTCTTGCATTTCGTAAAATAGCTGGGACAATATTATGTGTTTTTATTATACAGAGATGGAGAAACATGCATTCTGTAAACTAAAAAGTGCTGAATTCCTACTACTTGGTTAATATTTCCTCCAGTTTTTTTCATTTACGTTACCTCATTTCATTCTTTTGCTATTACTTCAAATTGACAGCTGGCACTCCATAGCTCAATAGTTTTTTTTGTGGTTTGTCCTTTAAAAAAGATATTCATGAGATTACTCCTGAAACATCAAGCCTGCTTATAACATTTACTAATACATATAGTTTTCTGGTTCCTTCCTTATCTGAAAGGGCTTACATTTTCAACGAACAATCTGCATAAATTCATATGGCACGTATTTTAAAAAATATCTGGTATATCTGTTTTTAGGGATTGTCCATCTGGAAAGAAATCTTTCCACTTTCAATAGTGATATTTCCCTCAACACCTAAAAACTGCTTCATTCAATAATTTTGAAAGCAGTGTGACTTTTTACAATTTTTTATATTCTGAAGTTGTCTTTTTATTTGGTCATGTTCCTCAGGTGTGGGATTAAGGGATGACTTGATCACTCTCTGTAAGTACCTCTGTGGGGAATAAATATTTCATAATGGGCTCTTTTGTCTATCAGAAAGGTATAACAGGGTACAGTGGCTAGAAGTAGAATAGACAAGTTCAGTCTAGAAATAAAGCACAAGTTTTTAGCAGGTTAGTTAATCATTGGAACAACTTGCCATGAGTTGTGCTGGATTCTCCATGGCTGGCAATTTTAAAATTAAGATTGTATTTTGTTTAAAACATATGCTCTAGTTCAAACAGGAATTAATTCTGGGAAGTTTTGTGGTCAATATTCTGCAGGAAGTTGGTCTAGATGATTATAGTTGTCTTTCCTGCTTCTAGGATCTATTCAAAGATCATGAGTCAGGCCTCAAAATGAAATTAAAAATAAAATTGTGTTGTTTTTGTGGTGCATTGAATATGTAAGGGTCATATTTTCCAACTCTTCTTCGCAGCCACAAAGGCTACACCATTTATTTGTTTGTTTGTTCATTAATAAATGGAGATTTTCATGACTTCAGGAGCTGAGGTTTTATAAATGCCACAGAACCATTTAGTGTTTGTGATGCAGTCAGAACAGTTGATAGCTGAGTGCATGTGGGAATGATGGATCGACAATGAGAAGATGGGGAGCAGTGGGCTAAGATTTCAGAACTAGGAGGAAGAAGTTAATTTAAAACTAAGCCATTCACTTTGTTTTATCTACTCATCCCCACTAACAGTCACAGTTTAAATATCTAGCTGAAAGAAATTCTCCCATAAAATATGCTCTCTGCACTTCATCTTTTGAAATAATGTAATATGATATTCTACTCAGAGATGCAAATAAAACTAAGGCTTCCATCTAGCCTACAAACCCTTGACCGGTTTACAATTTTTGTGCCATTTATATAAAGCCTATTCATGGGTATGTTTACACTGCAGAGTGTGTGGTTTTTTTTTTTTTTTTGAAAAACGGCTGTTTTTCCAAAAAAACTTGGGTTACTTCCACACTGCAATTATGTTCTTTTGAAAAAAAAATTGAAAGAACAGAGGGTTTTTTTCTGACAGCAGTAAAGCTCTTTCTATGAGGAAGAACGCCTTTTCTGAAAGAGGTCTTTCGAAAAAAGGCATTTGTGGGGGAAAAGGATTTTCTTTTGAAAGAAGGGGCCTCCAGGAAATCATACAGGTTCCCTGGTGGCCACTCTGTCCAAAGTAATCACAGCTCTATAGTTCCTGTCTCCTGGCCCCTCTTAAAGCTCCAGGCACCCTGGACAAGTCTTGTGGCAGGAAGCCAACCCTGGAGCAGCACCCTGACTGTGCAGCTCTCCCTGCCATAGGCCTGCTGACCCATGGCACAGCCACAAGCCCCCCGCAACTCCCCTGGCCCTCGCAGGAAGCAGCGCCAGGGCTCTCAGGACCTACTGAGGGGTACCAAGCAGTGGGCACCATTGTGGTCTGGAGTGGAGATCCTGTCCCTCTTTGAGCTGTGGGGAGGGGACACTACAGGATCTCCACTCCAAATGCCGCAATGCGGATGTTTATGGCCGGATGGCCAAGTCCCTGGCGAAGTGGGGACACCCACCCAGGACCTAGAACAGGTCTGGAGTAAGGTGAAGGAGCTCCACACCTGCCCCTATTAGGCAGAACTGCACCAGATCCTGGGGAGTAGGGAAGCCCTTTTCCCCACCCATCATCATTGACTGTGTACTGGAGACGCCTGTTGTCGCCCGGCCAGAGGTCACGGAGGAGGAGGAAGAGGATAAGGGACAGCAGGGGCAGAAGGAGGAGGATGACATGGCCACAGTGACGCTGTCCCTGGAGCCCAGTTGCTGTGAGCCAGGACGTGTCCCAGACATCATCTGATGCCAGGGAGGGAGCTTCAGATGAGTGCTCTGTTTGTCTCACATACAGGGTGGGGGAGGTGGGCGCAGAGGAGGTGGGGTGTGAGCGTCGCTTGGCCTGCTCGGGCTGTACATCGTGCTGCAGTCCGTGCACGTGGAACCACATGCAGCGTTATTGTGCACCACGCAGACTCAGCAGGCAGCCCCTGAGCCCACCTAGGCTCCTGCTCCCAGAAACTGCAGCATGGCCATGTGGGGTCATCGCACCAGGGGCAGCTCTGGCTCCACGGCACAAAGAAAAATGATGTGGAGTCCAAAAAAGCAGGGCAACCAAAGCAGGTACTGCTAAAGCTTTGCTGTCCCTTGAAGAGGTAGCAAGCACGCAGCAGAAGCAGAGAAATGGCTGTCGAGGGGGGTTCCTTTAAGCATGTGTCTCAGCTAGGCTTTGGCACCAGCTCTCAGAAGCAACTGGTGACCTAAAGCCCTGCCTGAAGTGGTTCCGGGTGGCCTTATATGCGAGGTAGTGTCCACACCGATTGGAGCTATGTGCTTTGGCAGTGTGGACATTCTCTTTTGGAAGAAGTTATTTTGGAAGATCTCTTCCGGAAAAGCTTTTTCCGAAAGAAGCCTGCAGTCTAGATATAGCCCATGTCTTCAAGAGGCGTAAGCCTGTTTATGTGACCTGGTAATACTATTACCGCCCATTCGTATTTTAAATGGTCTTAACCAGGAACCACTTAGCACAGTTATTTGCAGAGCAAGAATGGTTGAAGACCCTGAACATAGACAGGATTAAATCTTGAATAGTGCCACTCAGAAATTTTAATTTACATGTTACTTTGCTGAGAGAAAGTAACACACCATATTTAAGTGGAAAAACTTAAACAACTAATAGTCTAGCAGCCACTTAAAGACTAACAAAACATGTAGATGGTATCATGAGCTTTTGTGGATACAACCCACTTCTTCAGATGAATGGAGTATTAACAGTCAAGTTCCAAAATAAATAGGGGATTGGGGCGGGGGAGGGGAGGAGAGGAAGAAGGAAGGGAAAAAAAAGTAAATTAGAGTGTTAATTTTACATGAAGCTGATAAGAGAAGGTGCAAATTGTTCTGAAGTACCCATTATTTGATTGGTTAAGTCATTAGGATGTAGAAGGTAGTGTGCTAGCCAGGTAATGTCTTTATTCATACCTTTGTGATGGGTCCCAAACTTGTAAATGATATATTTAAGTGATTAAATATAGGTGGAAGTAGCTGATTGTGGGGTTAATTCACACAATCCACTGCAGGGATGATGCATTCTCCGTTGACCCACAGAAACATTACTTTGCATCATATTCATTCAGCCCACTTAGGGAGAACTCCATATATGGGTTTCAGTAGAAACACACAATGACTTACCGGTAATTTTTATTTCTTGAGGGCAGTATTTATTTAATATATACTGATTGACAAATTATTTTTTCATGGAGCCTTTCTCTGATGCTTTGCTAGAAGTATAATTAGCTGCACCTGCTCTTTGAGTGATCTTACTGTGGCTAATAGCACTTCTACCGTAGGAGATTGCTATCGGTGAGTGCATGGATCTGCCAGTGTATTAACCTTCCACCCCAACACATTAGATTGCTAGTTATCTTCACAGCCTTAGGCAACTTTTATTAGAATATAGCTATGCTATAATTAGGGTTGAAAAGACACTTCAGAATAAGTCTTTATTTTTCATACATTTTACCTTACCGAAAAATGTCTTGGTTAGACCGCTTTCGTGCCAGACATGAAGTTATGAGTCTATTACAGGAGTGAATAGGTGAGGGTCTGTGGCCTGCAAGATTAGGTAGGTAACTTAGGTGGTTGTGGTGGTCCCTTGTGGCCTTAAACTCTGCATCTATGAATTTCTGTGTGTAGAAAATGTTGGAGAAAATATGTAATCAATAATTTGTTCAGAGATACAGGAATACTCAAAGGAGGTTATTGTTTAGTAGATATGGGGAAAAAACCCTCATAGCTCAAAAATTAGTTATTACAGTCACATGTGTTTCCATCCACCTGGTCTGTCTTAATCTCTTACAGTTTTTTCATTTTCCCTTAGGAGAGAAAAGGTGTATCTTCAGCTGATATACATGGTCATAGTTCCATTGGTCATTGGAGCTGTGATAGATATGGAGCTGTTCTGAACTGTAGGTTGACCTAGCTATTGGGATATTCATGGTGTGATTTTATTGGTTTAGTTTAATAGTGGGCTGTTTGGAAACCAAGTGGGCAGGAACAACAGCTTAAGGTAAGCCATCCTTCGGCAAACAATTTAGAGCTGTTGTAAGACAGTGGCAGAGCCACAGAAGGTTGCCCTAATCACCACTGATCAGAGATTCCTGAAGAAAAGGCCCACACGTAGGTACCAGACTGTTGGTCCTGCTAGGGAAGCATAATTGGATATACAGTTTACTGTAGCTCAGTCTGGTCTTGGAATGGGAGAATTGTGGAACCCCACTCCAAAACAGGTAAGCACATAAGGCCTGACCCTTGAAGTGAGTTCCCTCTGAGACAAAGATGCAGCTAGTTTTGCAACTTTGTCAGGTGCTAGTACTACTTACACCAGCTTAGGATCAGCCCCATAACTTTCAATAGCTTTTCTGTTTCCATGTCTGTCTGTGGGACTCTCTGCTAGTGCAGTGGGCTTTTTCTGAGAAACCATTAGAAACACACTGAACAAAAGAAGATGAGTTGTACAAATTTAAGACACAATCAATGTAACAAGTTTTAAATAGGTAAAAACAGTAACCCCACATCCTACTGTGGGTGCAAGGCTTGCTTTCTGTGAATGGGTAAAGTAAGGGCAAGGCTTCTACCATTGCTGAATGTATTTATGTATTACACCCCTTCCATTTAGTTCACTTGGGTGATACCAACGGAGGTAGTTCTGCAAAGGAAGTGTGACAACTTATCTCCTAGTATATGAGGAAAATGTGTCTACAGCTATGTGTGCTCTGGTAATTTACAAGTGAGTACAAGCAAGTTACAGCTGGCTTCTCTAGTGTGGCTATTTTGCATAGTAATTTAAATTAGGTAAAGGCAAATCAAAAGATTGAGAGTCACAATGTAGGTTTATACATAAATGCATGTGTCAGTATAAAAGCCAAGAGCGGAAGTGGGAATAGCAGCCTGAACACATCTCAGGGAGTTTTAGTTGGTTTCAGAGGTGAAATATGGTACCTGAATGAAATAATGTGAACAAATGTGCTGTTGGGGAGTTGTTGTATTGTTTTTTAATTTATCTCTTAGTGATAGAGATGCAGCCATGAGTGATTAAAATATAATCTCTGTTGATCCAAGGTAGGAGTGTTAGAGCAGTACATGCAACCTTCATTTTGGTGTTTTTGGCTCCTGAGTGCTTGACCGTAGAATCTCTTAAAGTTTGCAGGAGACTTATCACTGTCTTCCCTTTTGCATTCCACCCACGTGCTTTATGAGTGGCCCCCCTTCCTACCCCACCCCCCCTGCTCCGGCAGCACTGTGGGAGCCATTTATAGAGTTCCAGGTAAGATTTGCTCAGACACAAATTCTTGTGCCTTGATAATTCTTTGGGGGGCAATCTCTTCCTTGTGTCTTCACTAGTATGAAGATTCTGTGGATCAAGTTCTGTCATCACCTCTAACTCTGCAGTTCCACAGGTGTATCCAGTTATCCTTAGTGGGGTCTTTTACATTGAGGAGAGTATAATTAAAGGTATACTACAGAACAAAAATGTCGAAATGGCATTCTATCCCTCCCCCCAAGTAACCATATGAAGGTATATAAAGGTATTGTACAGATCCATTTTCAGTATGTCACTGGTTTCCTTACAAAATTTGCTCTTTTTTTTATTACACGTAAATATAAATTATTTTTATCTAACAATTAGCCATGCAAAATCATGCTGAGTTTTGAATATTCAGTAGATTTTCAACATCTCCAGTATTATCAACCATGTCAGAGTTTGCATGATAATCTGAACTTTCAGCTACATCTGTGCAATCCCATTACATCCGTGCTCTCATCTCACACACATGTCAATTCATAATAGCTTTACTGAGGGCTAAATTTGCAAACAGTAGTGTTGGACACTCATAAGAGATGGTAGAGCTTAGCCTGCTGAGCCGTTCTCATTGGTAATGGTGGTAGTGCATATGACTGAACAAGCTCAGATTGTCAGAACACAGAGTGACTGTTGCTCTACATCACAAATTTACATTGCTATCACTATATCTCTCAGGGGTATGAAGAAAATATATCCTGAAAGAAGCAGATATACGACCTTACGCCCTGATTGTAGGCAGTGCAAGGTAGATGAAAGAATTCTTCTATTGACCTGGCTACTGCCTCTTGCAGAGCTGAATTACCTATTCCAGTGGGAGAACCCCTCCTGTTGGTATAGGTAATGTCTACACTGAAGTAGGGCGGCACAACTGCAACTGGGTCACTGTAGCGTTTAAAGTGTAGGCATATTCTGAGTTTGTACATAGAATTTTACACCTCCCAAGCATGGAATCTGACAAAGTTGCTTTTTAGAGTTGAATGATGCTTTAGTTTATTGATCGACAATTGTTTCTTAATTTTTCCAATGTCAGTCTGGGAAAATGTTTCCCATGTAATCTGTATCTGTTCAGTAGAGTTTTCTGAATTGTATTTGTGTACAGAGAGCTGTATAGTGCAGGTGTTGCTTCACTCTGCAGAGTCAAACCATAATCAGACTCCGTTGTGGAGCTCTTGCAACCAGCACTTGGAAAACAAGCATCAAAATGTACACGTATTTCAGTTACTTTGAGTTGTCACATTATGTCTTATCTGTTTAGAAAAAAATGTTTTCCCCCGATAACTCGTTGGGATGTACATTACAGTATTGATGCCTTTTGGATAGAGAAGAGGTCTTGTGTTGCATATATATGATGTCCCAAAGTGGGTTTGCTGAAAGAAGAGGTAAGAATATTGATTTCATTCACCATAGATACAAAGAGAATAAAATACTAGTGCTGATAAACTTTGAAGGCTTAATTCAGGAAAAAATTTAGTACTTCTATTTCCCCTCCCTTAATCTAATGTTATCCACGTCATCAGGTATCTATACAGTTAGGTATCTCATCAGTGTCCATTTATTCATCATTTTGATAGCAGTATAATTTCTCTTACACTGAGAGAAAGTAATAGGTGTCACTTGACATAACTTCTGAAAATGGATCAATATTTTTATTCCATATTGCCATTTTTCTGAGCAGTGCTGTAATAACAAACTCTAATGCCTGTCAATGCAACATGTACATTTAAGTGCCTTCTCAAAAGTAGGGAACCAAAAAGAAGTTATTTGGGCTTGTGTATTTTTATACCTATTTTAAAATAATCCATAAAATATCCTTTAAACTTCATAAAGCAAAATAACTAACTTCTAAACTCCCTGATTCCACAGACATCAGTCCCGTGAAGTCTTGCTCTATTGTTGCCAGCCCTGCTGATTAAAAATGAGTGGTTTAAAAATCCTAAGACGTTAAAAAATGTTGATGGTTTATATCTGCCTTTTTTTTTTTTGTGTCCCCTGGGTTCACATTTTTTCCACATTTATCTGCAGGCATGGAGGCTAGAAACTTGCTTGAAAAATACAAATAATAAACAAAACCTTGACTCTCACGTAATTACAGGACCTCAGAACTGGTGATTGAGAAAAATGTCAAATATCACAAGAGATATAATAAAACCAAGAGTGTTGCCAACAAATTTCCTTCCCTTAAACCAGAAAAAATAAAATGTACAGTCAGTGTTCCCTCTAATATGGTGGCAGCACAGCTTTACAGGTGATTAATTAGCCTTGCCCAGCCAGTCTGCTCCATGCTCAGCGCACAGTCAGTCTGTGGAACTCCTTGCCGGAGGATGTGGTGAAGGCTAGGACTTTAACAGTGTTCAAAAAAGAGCTAGATAGAGTCACGGAGGTTAGGTCCATCAATGGCTATTAGCCAGGATGGGTAAGAATGGTGTCCCTAGCCTCTGTTTCTCCAGAGGTGGGTGTCAGGGGAGGGATCACATGAGGATTACCTGTTGTGTCGCCTCCTTCTGGGGCATCTGGTATTGGCCGCTGTCGGAAGACAGGATACTGGGCCGGATGGATCTTTGGTCTGACCCAGTATGGCTGTTCTTATGTAGGAGCCCAGAGCCTCTGACTGGGCAGGGCTGATTAATCACTGGTGAAGCTGTGCTGCCCTGCATCTTAGAGGGAACACTGCTTGCAGTGTGTCCTGATAACTGTAGAACTGCCCTTTCAGACAGCTGGGAAAGAGATGTGAAAGAATAGCCTGCTGCCAGCCCACCCCCTCCTCCCATGGCAGTGTGGCATGTATTGAAGATAGAGTTTTTTAACAGGCCTCAGCCATTTAGTTGTATAAGTCAATACTAGCAGCTTAGTTTCTGCTTGGTAAGCAGCAAACAGCTAGTGCAGATTCTGTGGCACAAGTGTCATGCTTGTGCCAAGTTATGTTGCTTAATAAGTGGACTGTTGTGTTCTGTACTGGCTTGTTTCTAGTTTGGCTTAGGTCATCTTCTCTTGTACAGCACATTGCAGTTATTTAGTCTTGACCAATAGAGGCCTAAATTGTGGTAGCAATATTGTCTGAAAAGTGGCCACAGACTCAAGATGAGTGGGAACTGAGGTGAGAAATATTCCTTGACACCGATTCTGTACAATCTCCATAAAGCAGCTGGAGAGCCAACAGTACCTCCAAATTGCAAACTCTGGTAACAAATGGCAGATACCCTCAAAAAGGAAGACATATAATCTCATCCATATTTTTGGTTTGCTTCCCCAAATCAGCATCACTTTGTTTTTTTATCCAGATTGAACTTCTAATCTCCACATTAGAAAAACCATTTAACTATCTGTAAAACAGATATAACAGAGTGTTACCTCCTTGACAGGTGTGCTGTGAAGCTTAATGTTAAAAGCATTTTGAGATTTGGATTGAACGATATTGTATAAGTAGTAACAGCTGCTCAATTCTTAAGTAAGAAATTTTCAGATTCCTACTAGTTGGAAGAGAGAGAAGAAAAGTATAGGTGATCTAGCTGTTAAAGTGTTAAGTCTCTCTGAAACATCAGTTTCTATGTAATATTTTGAGTAGAAGTAGAAGAAATTTTTTTTGTATTTGTTTAAGCATGAAGATATCTGAACAGAAGATAAAATAGGCAGTAGATGACTTTATTTTTAAATATTTAGAGAAACACTCTTTAAATTTTCTAAAACAGAGTGCGTGTTTTTTCCAGGCAAGCTGCAGAAACACAGTATGTGAGTGCCTGTGTGTGGTGAGGGAAAATGTTTTGGTGCTTTCTTATGTACTTTGATTCCCAGTGCTCATTTCCTAGGGCTGAGATTGACATAAATACTGGTGTATTAGTCATCTATTGAAATACAATAAAAAAGATGCTGATATTTGAACCTAACATTACACTTCTCTAAATGAGAGATCCTCTAGTCAAACAATGTACAGTGTCTACCACCTGAATCAAAGCACTTTGTTTCTTGCCTAGCTGCAGCTCTGTGGTGTGAGTTTTTTGTGGTGTGCTTTGAACATTCGAAGAACCTGTTAACTGCACATATAATGCTGCTTCTGTTCCTCTGTGCACTTTGTCACCCTCCACTGCCTTCCACTTGCTCAGCAGCACACAGAACTATGAAATGCACTGCTTCACATACCTTTTAATTAACACCATTGTCCCATTCACTTTGGACTTGATGTTTCATTTTCTAAATCTTGATTATTTTTAATACTATTTTATCATTCATTATAAGTTGAACTTAGTTGAATTACTCTGCATATCACTCTGGATAATTCTGAAAACTCAGCTGAACACATGTGCTACTCCTTATATATTATGTAATTCTTAAAAAAAAAAAAAAAGGGGGGGGGAGTAGGGTTGCCAGGTGTTCGGTATTGACCCATATAGTTCGGTATATTCGCCTCCTGTCTGATTTAAAAAAAAAAAAAAAAAAAAATCAGAATACCTAAAATGTCTGGTATTTTCTAATTTTTTTTTTTTTTCCTGTCCAGGAGGCTTACCTGGTTCTGCAGGGGAGCTATCTGGCCAGCAGCCTGTTAGGGCCAAAAAACCTCAAAGGCTTTTTTTTTTTGTCTCAACAACTTTGGTCTCCCCCCCCCCCCCTTTTTTCTCAACAGAATTTTTTCCCCGGTGCGTGTGTGTGGGTGTTTTTTTTTTTTTTTTTTTTTTTTTTTTTTAAGGGGTGTGGTGCGGTGTTCGGTATTTTTGGTTTAAACCATCTGGCAATTCTAGGGGAAAGGGTGATATGGAGAGAGAGACTAGTCAGAGAAATAAACTGAGAAATAAACACTCTGTATTAAGCAAGTACACTTTTAAACCTTAAATTCTTCTGGCTGATCAGTTTAAGTCAGATGATTAGCTGTATTTTAGTGTTGTTTTCCATGTTTAAGTTCAGTCCTTGATGAATTTTTTTCCCATTGTTCCAGCTTTGGCTTTCCTGTTTCATTTGGTCTCCACTTTCACTGCCCCGTATAGAAGGTGATAACTCTTGCTCCCTACTGGTCAAGTGTTTCTTGTTTCAAACAGACAGGTTCTACTATGAAAAGCCTTGGTAGAGCTGTTGTGTTTTTTAAAGCACCATTTATGTCAAAATAGAATAGTCACTAAAAAAATATTTAGGTCATGGACAGATGACCTGAAGCAAGACAGAGTAGTATACATATGATTCTGAGCTCCCAAAGAATCTGAGCTTTGTCACAAACTTTCTATCTTTACTTTGTGTGCCTGTTTCTTGAAGGAGAGATTTGAGAATATTTTATGAAATAATCTTAAAAAAAACCCATGTATTTCTGATCTGGCCCCAGCTGCCTCTCCAGCCCTGTCAGCTGACCCCTGGTTATGGCTCTGGCCCTCAACTCAGCCCCAGCAGGTAGCTCTAATGTGTTTGCCCCTCCAAAAGTGGTCAAATTCAAATTCTGGTGGATACCCCTGGTCTGACAGTATTTTGTTTTTCTTTTAACAACTCTCTAAAGATGTACAGTGTTGTCATATCATTATTTTCTTCAGTGGCCTGTAATTCTATTGTAATTTTGTCTCATGGAGGGTGACAGAGGGATGATGCGGTCGAAGCTGTAGGCTATGAAGGTGATCTTTACAGCAGTGTTCTGAATGAACAAGAGCAAGGCAGAATTGCATTTGTCAAGGCCAAAGTAAAACTGGTACTTTTGAGAATGGTTCATCATTTTATCAAAACTACTTGGCAGGAACAGAGAGTTAGAATATGTTATAATGTATGCATTCAGCATTAGGAGAGGATTAAAATGTTTTGTGGACTTCTGGGACTTAGTAGTATCCTGATTAATTTCTTGTTTTGCTAATACTCTGTATTTTTTCTTGTCGCCTCTGTGTCCTCTTCTTTTGGTCTCTAACCTTGGGTCCCGTCTTCTCCTTCCCTCATTTGATTATATTATAAAAAAAAAAAAGCAGAGGAAAAATAAGTGGTAATGAAATATTTGTAATGTGGATTTTTGGCAAATGCTGAAAAAATTAATTGCTAACACTTGCTCTGCCTAACTGTAATACTACAGAAGTTACTCTGTACTATTTTTGATGTTTTAGATACAGTTGTAAACTGTTGGCTATTGAATATTCTAAGTTCTTTTACCTGCTGTCAAATCAGCTCTGGTTATAAGGAACTTATTCGATCATAAGTCACTGGATGAGAATACATTTCCACACACTTTGAAGTAAATAATTTTGAAGCAGCAATGTTTCTAGGGTAGACTTCACAAACATAGCCTGACAGCACTGAAATATAGCTTTTAAAATCCTAACAGCAGGCATCAGCAAGCCTCCAGTCTATTACTACTTTAATTATCTGCTTAAACCTTGAATTTCTTCAAATGTAAGAAACACTTCAGCATTTTTGACAATGCAGAGTTGAATAGTGTAAAAATATTCATATTATGCTTACTTTAAAGTAATAGAGGAACTTGGTGAAAATGATAGGTTGCTTTTAAAGGTAACATTTATTGTTGGTGTGACAGGGAACACTTTGTGGAATTTCATGGAAATTAGTGGGATTGCTTGCACAATAGATTACTTGCATGAATAAAGGCTGTAGGTCTGGGGCTAACCTCAGCAACAAGTAATTACATATTATGTTTAATGACTTCAAATTTGCACATCATAACAATTTGAAAATCAGTTTCTCCTTTACTGACCCAACAGCTGAAGTTCATACTTCATTGTTCTCACGGTAGCAGTATCTGAGCTCTCAAATGCCATCACCATTCTGTTAAAACATTTATCTTCACTTGTTAGAACCTAAGTAACTCAAGAACGGCATAACTGTTGAAATGAGTTCCATTTTTTAAGGTTAATGTTCAAGAGAAATTAGTCATATTTTCTTTATATAATGAGTTTATAGTTTTGTATTTTAACAGGCTTTTATAGTTCTATCTTGATTATGAACTGAAATGATACAAGATACAACTGAAGATAGATGTCACACTTATTCAAAAGATTTGATACTAATCTCATTTTTGTTGAGTGTTTTGCAACCCCCCCCGCCCCCAAAAAGAAAACAAAATAAAAAAACCTGCTTATCCACACCAACAAAGCTGCAGTAATGCATTTCTCCTCCAGCTACTAAAATGGTGTATCAATGTATCTGTGAATAGGGTAGTACTTTTTATATTTAAAATAATTAGCTGCTCGCTGTAAAATATTTTCAGAAATTAGGGATGTTAGCTATGGTTTAATTGAATAGTCAACTAACTGCATGAATTTTTGGCTATTATTTGACTGTTCTATAGTCCTTGGGGGGCAGGGTTGGCAGCCAGTGCAATCCAACCGCACTCCGGGGAGCCCCCTGCCACCCCATGCTGCTACCTCTGTCTGGGGCTGGCGGTGGACAGAGGCTGGTGCAGCAGCAGCCCTTGTCTGTGCGGGGCTGGGACCCCACATAGACAGGGACTGCTGCCATGAAGCAGCCTTTGCCCCACCGCTTGCTGCTGCCTCTAATAAGGCAGCAGCATGGGGAGGACAGGTGGCACTGCAGAGCCAGTGCTGGGGGGGGAGGGCAGCTTTTAAGTTGGCTCCCCCCAGCACCGGCTCCTGCTCTCTTCCCCCCCCCCCACTCCCTCTGATTCAGAGGCAGTGGGGGGATGCAAGTAGTCAACTAGATGAATGGATAAGCCTTGGCTTATCGGTTAATGAGCTAGTTGACTACTCGTTCACATCCTTATCAGAAATGTCTCTTAGTTTTGGGGATTCTTAGAGAAACATCCACTATAAATACAAAATAATTACCATTACATCATTAACATTGAATGAGATCTCCTTCACCCACATCCAGAAAAAATTAGACTTCACATTCTGGAAGTAACAAAACAGACGACATCAAACACACGTTCCTGTAAGGTAATGAAATTTTAAAATTGCATGGCTTTAAGCAACTTAATTTGTGTTTTTCTTTCCTCAACCAGTAGTGGTTCCAACAGACTTCTAGGTGCTTCATTCAGCTAGTAGCAGCTGTACAGCATTGAGTATCTCCTGCAGATTTGAGTCATCTAGTTCTTTGCATAGATGCAAGGGAATAAGGCTGTAATGCATCCAAGGGATTCTGACAGAATCACAGAGCTGGAAGAGACCTCAGGAGGTCATCAAGTCCAGCCCCCTGCCCAAGGCAGGACCAATCCCAACTAAATCAACCCATGATGAAAACGACAAAACACCAAGTGCTTTGCTGTCAATGTCTTTGTAATCTATTGATGGAATTATGGACCTCCTTTGTACAACTGGGGGAATTTTATTGTTATATGAGACACAAGGCAGGCGAGGCAGTCATTTTTTTGTTTTGTTTTGTGGTGTGTGTGTTGGTTTTTTTTTGTTTTGTTTTTGTGTTTTTTTTTTTTTAATTTGGACCCAGATTCAGTTGGTGGAAGACACAGGATTTCAAGCTTCACTAACATCTTCCTCAGGACATCTTTACACAGATGACAGTCAACAAAAATGATGAGAAATGCTCTTGTAAGAGAACCATTCTTAAAGTATACAAGGCTGAGGCTTGAACAAGTAATTTTAAAGTTGACAGAGCTCCACTGTAATAAGCATAAAGCTGTTTAAATTTAGAAAATTCCCAGGTTGAGGCAAGTGATGCCTCCAATTATAGCAGAGAACTCTTACCCCGTTTCTAATCTAGTCATAACTGAAAGACTAATTGTTTGTTTGAAATTATATGATTCTGACCCATTGGCCTAACAGTAAATATGGTCACCATACAAAAATAGAGAAAATCCTCTTCACTGCTCACTACATTATAGTGCTAGTTGAGGTCAGTTTAGAAAACTCCCGAAATCTAGAACTAAATCTAGAAGACTAGGATTTCAATGGAGGGAGACACAAATTGTCTGGGCAATATGTAATATGAATCCCAGTGTGTGCAATTGTATTTTCCTTCCTCCCTGTTAGTCAACAAATCTGTTACATATATAGCTTGATTTGTGCATAGGGTTTAAATAGGTGCTGGGTGTGTATGAATGCATGCAAGTGGAGCTGCCCCTTGATCTCTTATGGTTAAGGTAATGAGTCACAGTTTTGAAGGAGAATCTTTAAAGCAGTGTCGCAGCAATAATATGACTTTTTTTTCTATGAACTGTTCACGTGATTTTTGGTTCCACGCCATCCTCAGCATGGAGCTATGTGTGTAAATGGCAAAAATAAGCCTATTATAATATTTTGGCTTTTAAAAATATAGATGGAACCCAATATGGTCTTACCTTTGCATAAATGAGTTTGTAGCAGCAAATGCCTGTAATAATATGTACAATTATAGGTGAGCTGTGTTTACGTTCCATTAATGTTAAAAATTTTTTGGCATACAATTGCACTGCATTTTGAAACACTAATGCAGTGGTCTCCAACCTTTTTAAGCACAAGATCACTTTTTGAATTTAAGTGCGATCTAGGATCTACCTCAAACCCAAATATCCCTGCCCTGCCTCCTTCATGCCTCTGCTCTCTCTGTCCTCACTCCTTCCCCCATTCTCGCTCTTTCACCAGGCAGGGGCAGAGGGTTGGGACACAGGCTCTGGTCTTGGGCAAAGGGATTTGGAGTGTGAGGGGGGGCTCTGAGCTGAGCCTGGGCCAGGGGCTTGGGGTGCAGGAGGGGGTTCAGGGTGCAGGCGCTATAAGGAGTTTGGGTCCAAGGGGCTCAGGGCTAGGGCAGGGGTTTGGGGTACAGGAGGGGGTTCATGACTGGGGCCGGGGTTTGAAGCTGGCTGCAGCTGGACACTGCTTACCTCAGGTGGCTCCTGGGTGGTGGTGCAGTGGGGCTAAAGCAGGCTCACCCCTTCCCTGGCCTGCACCACTCTGAAAAGCAGCCAGCAAACTCCCTCCATCCCAAACCCTGTTGTACCCCCCTCCTCCATTCTGTGAAGATAGGATGCAGGGTGGGAGAGGGGACACCCTGACATCAGCACCCCCTCCTCTCCCTTCCCTGCTCTGTACCGCAAGCAGGAGGCTCACAGGGACGGGCAGCTCCAAGGCAAAGGGCAGGAGATGTATAGCAGTGCGGGGAGGGGCAGCTGAAGTGCTGCACTTGATAGCCTCTTAGTCTAATCAGTCAGGATCACCTGTCAGCAACTCCAAGATCTACCAGTAGATCCCGATCTACTGGTTGGTGACCCCTGCACTAATGAATGTCTTATCAAATATTTTGTGTTTTGCCTCCATTTTCCAAAATTTGAATTGTCAGATGGTGAAAAGCTTTTAATGTGCTTGACTAATTGTTTTAGTCAGGTACAGGGTTTTTTTGTGTGTGAATTGCAGGCTTACCATTTTTTTCAAAAGTCAAATTTATGCAAAGGTTTTCTTGAGTTTAAAATAATATGTTGGTGCTTCTTTGTAGGTATTACATTTTCGTTACTTAGTGGAATAATGAGAAATTTTAGTAAACCTTCAAATGTAAATGAGTGAAACTTAAATCTCAGTAGAGTAATATGTTAGTGGTATGTTTTCAAGTGGCTAGGGCAAGTTAGCATGTATTCTTCAAAAACCAAGCATCTTTCCTACCAACTGTCTCAAGTGATATTACAACATACAATGGCAGAAAGTGATAGTGAGCAAAGCAACATATTTTCCAGTCCCCCTTTCTTAGGCCTAGTTTATGCTACGGGACTAAGTTAACCTAAATTACACTTCTCCAGCTTTGTGAATTATGTAGCTGGAGTTGATGTAGCTTAGCTTGACTTATGGTGGGGGGGGTCTATACTGTGCTGCATAAATGGGAGAAACTCTCCGGTTGACTTATGCTTCTTGTTCCGGCGGGGTACTAGAGTCAACTGGAGAACAATCTGCAGTTGATAGTGGGTCTTAACTAGATCGGCTAAATTAACACCCCTCCCCCCCCCCCCAGTGGATCAATTGCTGTGGTGCTGATCACCAGTAAGTAAAAACATACCTTTAGTGTTGTCCTTCTTGCATCTTTCTGCCTTCTTTCTATATGGTCCCTACATTTGGCTCCCACTCAGTGACGTAAGTTGTCATGTCATTGCCCTCTCATCCTGTTTAAGGTACACTTCTTACTAAACTTTTATAAGCTATAATCTTTCACCTCCTCCCCCCAATACAGTATTCAAGATAGCTTAGAGGAGGGGAAACTTCAGACTAGAAACTCAGAAGTGTTTAACTGTTGAATATACCTGAGGTTATGTACTAATTAAATGGAATGGTTCTCCCCTTTTAATTCTGTAAATATTAGTCACTCTTGAGAGCAAAATCTATGTGCCATCAGAGAAGCAATTATTTATTAAGAATTAAAATATGCAACCTATTGTCATCCCTATCTACTTTTTCCTGCTTGTGTATTTGTGTGTTATGTTGGGCATACCTAATGTTTTCCTACTGGTGGTGGTTTTTTAAGGTGACAGTGCTCATGTGATTAAAAACATGCTTTCATCTAGTTTTTATAATGTTTCATGTCAGTAGTCATTGATACACCATTGCCTCCTAAATATGTTTGCAAGAAGTAATATTTGCAAGCGTAATTAGGGATGTAAGGACTAGTCAACTACCTGGTAAGCATATGCTTATCGGATAGTCGAGTAGTTACTCGACTAGTTCTCACCTCCCTCCCCTCCCCCGCCCCTCCCCCCAGTGCCTCTATCAGAGAGAGTCAGCAAGGGGGAGGGGAGCAGGAGCCAGTGCTACTTTTAAACTGTCCCCCGTGCACCGTCTTTGCGGGGGGGATGGGGGGGGACAGGGGAGGCACGGGTGTAGTGGGGGGACCGGGCGTGAGCTGGGACGGCCGATTCTCAGCTTGCGCCCCGTCTCCCTTGCTGCACGTCTGCCTTTTAAATGTATTAAGAGCCTGGTGTGTCTGCCTACATTTAAAAGGCAGGGCCACAGTGGGGTGAGCTGATTAAACGCAATTTAAACTACTCGATTAGCTGATTAAACGCAATTTAACATCTCTAAGCATAATACTAATTTAGTATGCCATGGTCAAGCAAAAATAAACAGTTTAACTAGATATATGTACATTTTTTTTCTCTTAGTGGCAGAGGACAATTGTTGACCTTCTCATTACTATTACTAAGATACCACACACGGAGCTCTAGAATCTAACATGAGTATTTTAACAGAAGAATCTTAAACAATCAAATAACCCCTCCTCTCCCAAAGGAATAAAAGACTTTGCTCGAAGCCAAACTTTATCATAAAATCATATCTGGTTTATCTTTAACATCTATTAGTCATAGGTCAGTTGTTCAGATGGTGCAAGGTGATTTCCTTGTCTCCCACTCAAAATATTGTAGTTACAAGTAAATAGCCATTTGGATCAATGAAGGAAGAAAAAGATGCCACAACAGTATAAAATGCATTAATTTTGATGATAGTTACGGCGTCCCCTTCATTTCTTGTGGTGTTACGTTGCAAGGTATCCCTGAGCAACAGACTGGACCATTTGGGGTATGAAATGTGTAGCTGATGTGACTTTTGTTATATGTACTGCAACTTAAAGATGTAAGACGTTTCTTAAAACTTGGCTTTGTGTCTTTTTTTGCTTTATGATATGTAAAGCTGGCATAAACGTTTTCCTCTGTTTTTAAGTTGGGAAACCTAATATGTTATCAGAATATTTTTTTTTTATTCCAAGTAATAGTCATTGAATTGAAATTGATATTAACAAAACAACAACTTAAACTTTGGCTGTTTTAATATATGAAAGATTTACTTATAATGCTACTGGAAGTGGCATACATTGTCAGTCTGATTTTTCCCTTTTTGGGTGGGATGTCTGAGCTAGGTAATATAGGACAAAGCTGTGTAGTAAATACACTGCTAAACTGAATGCTGTTGGACCATTATAGCTTTTTTCTTACAATCTGTGCAGTCCTGACAGCATGGCAAGCAATACACAGAATATGTCAGCAGAACTATCTTAAGTTCATGCAAGGCACCAGATGTTTGTGAATGTGCGAATGTTAAGGATAATCTCATCTTTCATATTGAAAAGAGGCTTAAATCTTTGTGAAGAAAGCCTTGAAAATATAGCTGTCACTTTATAAAGTTTTATGGCTGAAAGTTTGTTGGGAAATATCTTTTTCTTCCCCTTAAGATCCATCAAACCAGGGGTCAGCAATAATTTTTGCAGGGGAACCACTTTATTAATTTTGGTACATGGTTGTGCGGAAGGGGTGGGACCTGGGGCAGAAGGGGCAGGGCTGGGGGCTAGCCTGCCCCTAGAGTTGTACAAGCATAACAAAGGGATTGTGGCTTTCGGCCCCGCCACTACTGCATTGCCTGGCAGTCACCCAGGGTTGCTGTGACTATTTAAAGGTCTTGCGGCACCGGCCCCGACTGAGGTAGCGTTGCAACCAGGAACCATTTAAATAGGATTCTGCTTACTGAGCCACTGCCTGGAAATTCGGTGGCATGAGCAGAAGGATATAAATAGAAAGCAGCCAGATGCAGTCCACAGGACGGATCAAAGTGTTAGGCAGGTCAGATCCGACCCCTGGGCCGCATCTTGCCCAGCCTTGGATCGAACATGTACAGCCAGGGATTCTTTTTACTGTAAGACGACAACAAAAGCCCTAGGTCTGTTTTGAAGTGGGTTATTTTGCATAGGGTTCTGCTAATAATGTTTAAGTTAACACAGTAAACTCATCTGCTGACATGACTTCAGGCTATAGGCTAGGGTTGCCAGGTGTCCGGTATTCACCCGGACAGTCCAGTATTTTCGCCTCCTGTCCAGTAAAAAATTCAGAGAATACCAGACACCTGAGACGTCCGGTATTCACTGAATTTTTCCCCGGACAGGAGGCGAAAATGCCGGGCACCTGGCAACCCTACAAACACTCAGTGCCCGGCCTCCCTCCCCCCTCCCTGAGGCCCCCCTCTGGCCCCCAACACCCCCAGCCCCCTGACCCCACCCCCCAAGCTTACCTGGTTCCCCAAGGCTGCCAGCACAAAATGGCTTCCGGACAAAAGACCTAGGGGAAGCAATGCTTCCCCTGGGTCTTAGTGCTCAACTGCTCCTCTGTTCCTATACCTGCACTCACTCTTAAAGGGGACATGCTGTTTTAATGCTGTTTTATTTTAAATTTTTTTTTGGGGGGGGGCTTAAGTCCTTGGAGTCCTTTTTTGTTTTTTTGTTTTTTGCTTCCCCTTCAACAGAATTTTTTCCCGGTGTTTTTTTTTTTTGGGTGGGGGGTGTGTTCGGTATTTTTGTGTCAACCATCTGGCAACCCTACTATAGTCATGGGCAGCTAAATAGCACAAGTAGCAACTTCTGGAGCTTGGGCTCCTCATTGTCTGCTTCCTTGCCAGACTTGTGTGCTTCTGCTATATATGGTATACAGCTGGTCCCCGAGTTGCAAACAGTCGACTTACGACCGTTCGCAGTTACGACCAAAGCTGTCGTAAATGGCAGACCCCGAGTTACGAATGCGATCCGCGCTTACGAACAGCGTGGTCGTGTGTAACTCTGTGGGGTCCGACTTACGAACGAACTGAGTTTTGACCAATTGCTTGGAGCTTTAGGAGAGCATGGTGTTAAACTGCTTTGGAGATGGAGGAGGTCAACATTAGGGAAGCTGGTCATCAAGGTCCCAATCCAGGAGCAGGAGCAGAGAGTCTGTACCAAGAAAGTATGCCAGAGTTTGGAGCCTGTTGGGACCCAGGGAAGCTTCAAGCACATGGATCCAGAATGGTAGGACCTGAACTCAGAAGCCTGGTGAGTGACTGGCGCTAAGGAGACTTATGAGGGACTGTGGCTAGAGGATTGATTTATTAGGTTTAGGACAAGAACTTGACAGAGCCGATTGATTCTGTATAGGAGCAAAGATTTAAAATGATCTGAGATTTTATTTTTCATAATTAAGAAAATATTGGGGATTGTCTAATGGACAGTGGACATGCAGTACTACTGAAGAGAAGCTCTAAAACAGTGATTTTTTTAAATGGATATATTTGTGCGTGTGTATGTATAAGGATTCCAAAGCATCTGATTTCAGCCAAAACCACGTCAAGCCAACATGAGTCAACTCAACCAAGTAAGTCAATATATGGATTGATCTGATGATCTCTAGAATTTTTCCCTATTTATTCACTGAGGATTCTTTTTTTCTGGTGAGCAGTTGCCTCTCTGATTCCTTTCTTAGGTTTGGTTGCTACTGTTCTAAAACTGCAGCATGGCTCAGTCTACATCAAGCCATGAAAGGCCTAAAAAAAACATAGTACAGGATGCAAGCCCGGGATTAATATTGTGATCCATGGACCCAGTCGGTCATAACAGTAGGAGTCCTGGGTTTGCTGCTATGTTTATTTCCAGTGCTCGTGACTCTTTTTTATAATTCTGTACTGAAGGTCCATAATGGAAGTGCACATATTTATATGCCAAACTACCGAACAATAGATTGCTTTTCTCAGTGTCTATTTTGCAAATCTTCTCAGGTTTTGGCTGGGATCAGATATCTTAAATGCAAAAATATTAATGCATTCTTAAGAGTTTGCAGAATGCACATAATGAAGAATACAAATTATTTTATTTGGGAAGATGAAATCACAAAGGGATTGGTATTTCGCTCCATGAGAGTGAGGTTTTTTTTTCTTTATAATTAATGCCAAGGAGGCCACAGTGCTAGTTAAATTACTGGTTTTGAGAGATCATGTCATTAATATATAAAAGGTGTTCTCTGTTTTGTCTTAATTCTGAAAATGTCAAGAGCGATAGAGATACTTGATTGACAATGTATTTGTCAGTATGATCATAAAATTTTTAAGATACGGGGAATAGGGCAATGTTTTGTTTGCATGTAGATTTTTTTTAATGTGTAATTTTATGAAATAGTGATTCATGCTAGAAAATTATATATTGATTCATCCATGTAGGTGTCAGTTTTAGGCTTAAAAAGAATATTTATGTGAGTTCTGTAAAGGGCAACATTTTGCAGCTGCAGGGAAAGGATCTTTTTTAGAATTTCTAACACAACACATGAGAATCAAAGAGAACTATATTTTCCCACCCAGATTCCTACTGAACACTCAGCCCTTATAAGCTGTTAGAGTGAAAGCAGTTCACTCACAGTAAAATTTGTTGTAAATTTATTGCTGAATATAGACCCTTTTAAAATGGGGAGTAACAGGAGTTTAAAGTATTTGGTTATGTTTTATTATCCTCAAGGGGGACACCTTTCCACTCAGTCCTCCAAAAGTCCTGTGGGTCATAGGAAGGAAAGACAGAAGGAGTGTTTGAAGTTGACACAATCAAATATGTTTCTAGTGAAAGAAATGGTGTTGGAAGCATGTTTCAGAGGCTTAATTTCTGACCTCTTTCCCTTTCCCCCCCTCAAATTTTTTTTATCCAAAGACTCTTGTTTAACAAGGTTCGTCTAGTTTCTGATTAAGGCCCTGATTCTTCTCTAGTTGACATCAATGAGAATTTTGCCATTAGAATTCAGTGGCGGCAAGGATAGTTCTGAAGTTTGTAATTGTCATTTTTCTTCCAAAAATGAGTTCCAGATACTGTATATGCCTCTAGTACCCTCTACCAATTCTTGCGTGCATCCTATGTGAAAAGGCTTTCCCTCTGCTATTCTTGTGTAAAAGACCCATACAAATACAAATATTTGCTTATTTGATACATAAAATGCTGCCAAAGCCTAGCAGTTTCACTCTTCCCTCTATAAGATCAAACTTGAAAATCAAATAAAATTTATATTGCCTCTAATATCTTTGAGGTATTACTTACCCCTTAGGTATAAACTAATTAAGTTTACAGAATTTTTAAAAAGTGACTGCACTTAAGCTGGTCTGAAAATGTCTGTCTTATGGAAAACTTTGATTGGGGAAAATTGTCAAATTTCAGTGTAAAAAAATTTTTTTTGTCAAATTCACTTGTCTAGAAATTTTCACTGAGGAAAGAGCATTTTCTCTTTAGTCAAAAATACAATAATTTGCATAGAAAATTTCCAACCAGGTTTTCTGTGTCTCCTGGCTTTTAGTTAAGCAAATTTTATGTGCACTTCATGTGAAGAAGCGTTGTCTGGCATTGTTCACCTTTCTTTTGGGGGATGCTGCATATGATCCCAGAAACATTTTTTGCTATTGAAAACTCCGTTGACTTGTTGAGAAGCTTTATACAAGCATTGAGACCAAACACATTATTTGTGGAGGTAAACTAATATGGGAAAAATTGGTCTCTGCTATGTTCTTAAAAGAAAATTCAGAATGCAGTCAAAATTTGCATGGCTCAGCATGGGATTGTTATCCAAATGGAAAAGATGCTAAAACTGTACTTTAATGTTTTGCAGGAGGATCTGTGGGATTGCCAGGCCTGTGCAATTTCATAGACTGTAAATTCTGAATGCCATGTGCTTTGTAGGGTGATTTTGAGGGAGTGAAAGCAATGGGATGAAACTGAGCGAGGGGAAACACTGAATACGAGAGCATGCTGGGTCAGACCAAGGGTTCAGCTTCCTCAGTGTCCTGCCTTTTGACAGTGTCCAATGTCACATGCTTCAGAGAGAATGAATAGAACAGTGCAAATATTGGATAATCCATCGTGTGTCATCCCGTCCCAGCATCTCTCCGACACTTTTGGGAATGGTATATTGGACTGATAGAGGATCCCAAGAGAAATAGTAAATTTTATTATTTGAGTTTTTTAAAATAGACTTTTCAAAGCATTCAGGAGTATACCACAGGCCTATTATGTCTTTAGTTCCAGAAGTGAGTTTCCTGCTTTCCTTTTTGAAGCAATTAGAGCCAGGTGTTTGATTTCTCTAAATAAAAATGCCATACAGATTATTGGGTGGTTCTGAGCAAAGAATTATGTGGATTATAAAGCCATGGTGATCATCTAGCCCAGGAGTGGGCAATAATTTTTGGTGGGTAGACACTCCAAGATTTTGGAAAGTGGTCAAGGGCTGCATTTTTCTGTGGAGGAGATGTGGGGTCTAGGATGGAGGTTGGGTACAGAAGGGTGCACAGGGTAAGGGACTGGGGTACAGGAGATGGTGTGAGGTCTGAGAGGAAGTTTGGGTGAAGGAGGGGGTTGTGATTTGGGTCAAGGGATTGGGGTGTAGGGTCAGGGAGGTAGTATGGGTTCAGGAGAGGATTCTGGCCTGGGGGAGGGGCTCTAGGAGGAAATGCAAAGTCTGGGAGGGAATTGTGACCTGGGAGAAGGGTAAAAGGGGGTGCAGGCTGCAGAGGGTTTGGGTGGTGACCTGGGGCAGGGGAATGGAGTGCAGGGTCTGGGAAGGTGTTTGGGTGCAGGAGAGGATTCTGGCCTGTGGGAGGGGTGTAGGAGGAGGTACAGAGTCTGGGAGGGAGTTGTGACCTGGGGGAGGAGTGCAGAGGGTTTGGATGGTGACCTGTGGGAGGGAGTTGGGGTGCAGGATGAGCAGGGGTGCCAGAGGTAAGGATGTTTAAAATGTGATTGACTAGTCCAGTGTTTCTCAAACTGTGCTCCGCAGAGCCCCAGGGCTCTGCGAGACATCTCCAGGGGCTCCACGAGGTTGACAAACTGGAAACATCGATAGGTACAACACATACAATCTGGGGCTCCGCATAAATTTTTACACATGTAAAGGGCTCCGGAGCCCAAAAAGTTTGAGAACTGCTGGATTAGTCAATGGAATTTCCATCGACTAGTCGATAGGCACTTCTGCATTCCTCCTTTGAAATGTGCATACTGTTTCATTCATACTGTTAGCACTCACAGTCCTGTGTATGAATATTCCTATTTTATATGTTCTCAGAGTATCTCCAGTTGATTCTTGCCATTTTCACTGCCGATGTCGCAGTCTCTTTTAAAGGCTAGACTAATTATACAAGGAATCTCCTTGCTCAATAGTTCTGTACCTGTTTTTCCCCGTGGAAGCGGCAGCAGAAACTGTTGCGAAGAATCCCTCTAAAATTTTTTGTGTAATGGTGCAGAGCGAATTTGAATAGCAATATTGCTATCCCCAAGCTAATTTCTGTAGTGCCTTAGAAGAAACCTTCCAGTGGAACTCATAGGTAGATAAAAGTATAAAAGGGACACAACGGAGGAATTTTGCAGATCTTGAAAAATACTAGCTTCTTACCTTGTAGCTATGTTGGAAGCCTTTTCTCTTCTATTTTATATCCTGTTCTTGTGGACTACTAGTTGATAATTTAAACACACTGTAGTTACCAATTAAAGAGAAATTGAATTTGAAGCAGCAGTAGGTTCCATTAAATATATTTGAGAATCAGTTACTTTTTCAGTTGCCTAGGAAGGGGTTTAATTATTTTAAAGCATGGTCATTTCTTCTTTACTTTGAAAGAATAAAAAAAGAGAGAGCTAATTACCATTACTGAGGAATTTATTTTTTTAACTTCCTAAATTTGTATATTTTTTTAAGGGTTTTCTTAATCAGTAAAGATGACTGACAATGAAATGTATGTCTAGACTGGATGAAGCGCAGGTTTAATCCTCAAAAAGGCAACAAAATATGTTAAAGCTTGTGATCATAAAAATGAATATGCGGTCATAAAGTGACAGTACAATTACACTGACCATCGAAACTTGAAAATTTGGGACAAATAGGAAGAGAAGGATTTATCTAATCGACTATATATTTGAAAGAGTTTGTGTTTGTCTCTTCAAGAACTCTTCCTGAATAGTAAAAGCCAGGGTCAACTACTTTGGTATATGGCTGCTTCTTCCCATAACTTAAAGCAAGGGAAGGGGTTGGTTCTGCCAGTCAATCAGGATGCGACAAGAATGGGATTCCAGTCTCATAAAATGAGAATGGAGGGCTCTATTACATAACCACAAGGGGGCAGCAGGGGATATGGGATAGGAAGCAGGGACCATTCCTACCACAGACAGACAACAAGTGGCCATTGGAGCAGTAGTGGGCATAAGGGTGGAGAAAGGAACAGCTATTTACTATATATTTGACAGTCTGTATGTCTGTCTCTGTCCCCCAACTGGGGGACACATGCCCCTCCCCAGCTGCACTCACTAGAGCTACAGTGGCCATGAAGAGGCACTTTTTGCCTGGCCCCAAGCTGCTGCAGTAAGAGAGGGCTGGGGTAGTTCTTTTTTTCTGGGGAAGCTTGCATATTGACTCCTTCATCCCCAAACCCAACTGAGAATAATGATTTAAATGAAGAAAAATAAAAATGGAGTTAAGGACCCGAGCAATGCTGGGTAAATCTTCTAATATTGGTTATAAAAGAGTGAATATACTTTTGAAGTCTGGACACTTGTTTGTTTGTTTGTTTGTTTGTTTATTATTTATTTATTTAAATATTTTTACCCCGCCTTTCTATTTCAAATATTCAAGGTGGCTTACAAGAACAAACAAACAAACAAAATATATAAAAATTTAAAATATGAGAATTTAAAATATGAGACCTCAGAGGGACATAACCAGCTAAAAACATAGAGAGAGGAGGAACACACACATACAGACTCAAACATTAATAAAAGCAGGAGTAAAAAGGGTGGCTTTAGCCTGACGCCGAAACAACGCTAGCGTTGGCGCCATGCGAATATCCCGAGGAAGAGAATTCCACAGCCTGGGAGCAAAAGCTGAGAATGCCCTGTTCCACATAGATGTTAATCTTATCTCCACAAGTGGGGGAACACGAAGCAAAGCCTCCCCAGCTGACCTCAATCCCCGGGCAGGTTCATATGGGAGAAGACGGTCCTTCAGATACCCTGGACCCAACTCATTTAAGGCTTTATAGGTCATAACTAAAACCTTAAATTGTGCCTGGAAACATACCGGAAGCCAGTGCAGCTGCCGAAGCACTGGCATAATGTGCTCCGTATAACTAGTGTTAGTTAAAACTCGAGCAGCCGCATTCTGGACCAGTTGAAGTTTCCGAAGGCTCTATAGAGGCAGCCCTACATGAAGTGCATTACGGTAATCCAGTCGGGATGTAACAAGAGCATGGATCACTGTGGCCAAGTCATGTTTGTTCAGTAAGGGTCGCAGCTGGCGGATCAAACGAAGTTGCCCGAAGGCTCTCCTGGCCACTGAAGAAAACAATGACAACATTTCTAGTGTTCCAATTATAAGAAAAGAAGGTGCAAATTTTTGTGTTTATATGGTACATGTGTTCTGTTTGGTATTGAATGTGACTAAGAGCTAAGATCTATAGGTTTAGGCATGATTTCACTGTTTTGCTGTGACTAAACAAAATATGTTTCTTAAATGTAAACTTGGTTGAGTTTTCTTGTGTAGCGAAGTGATGATGGATCATATCCACATTACAGGTATGAGCAGCTGCTCGTGGATTACTCTTTTATAATCCAGCTATCTTTTACCTTGTAAACATAAAGTGAACTAAACATACAAAGAAAGCACTGTCAATATCTTGCTTTTAAAAGAGCATTAGAGCTATTTATTATGACTTGCACATCAATTAGTTGGCAATTTTAATGGAGTACAGAGATAATATCCAAATTAAAATACACAGGAAAATGGTTCTCTGGTTCTTATTGGGACATTCAGTAACCTAGAGATGAATGCACAATATTCTTTTACAGACTTTGGGATTGGGAGCAAGAGTAGCTAGGCAAGATGCCCAGAGCAGTTGTTGCATTTTTGTCCTCATGATGTTTATAGAGAGGTTATCTTTGCCTGGGCAGGTTGTTTATCACAATATATTTCATTCATTTGATGGTAGTTGTTGGATGATTTAGGTTAACAATAGCATATTTTAAACTTTCAGTATATTGTATATATACTGAAATCTGTAATGCTGTATAACGTAACCGGTAGAGCAGACAGATGACTTTAAGGGTGCTTCTTTTGTGATATGAAGATGGAGAAGATGGATAACCACTTAGTGTCAACTTCTATAGTAATTGTTTTTCATCTTGGAGTACTTAAATTTTTGATGCACAGCAGTAATTGGGTTTGATTCAGCTAGTGTAATACAAGGCAGAGTACCTATGGCAGCGACTATATAGAAACCATGACATAGTTCAGGTTTGCCAGGAAGCGTTCACAGCTGAGTATTAGGTAGGGATGTGAAAGTTTAACTTTGTAAATGGTTAACCAATTAGACTGGGCTTACTGATTAACATTCACAATTACACACAGGCTCCCGCCCTGCTCTTGGGGCTACAAGTGGGCTGGCTTCTGGTATGCACTGGCTCCTGGGGCGCTGGCTGCTACCCTGCACTGCTGCCTCTGTATCAAAGGCAGCGGATTGGGGCGGCAGATGGGAGCTGGCTGCTGCCCCACGCTGCAGGTGCAGGTAACTATGTAACTGCTAGTCTTTCAGCGGTTACATGTTTACTCAGTTATGTTTTTAACATCCCTAGTAGTGTATGGACTGCCAGGGAGCGAGGGCCTGGCAAGGATGATTGATGTGCACCGATTTCTCCTATTTGTTGGATCCAACAGAGCCCTGATTGGCAAGTTTAAAGTTGCCCTTACTTAGCAGATATGCTTGATGGAGCAGGGTGGAGAAAATGCTGTTTTGCCCTCACTGGAGTGAATCATTTGGGGCTACTGTGGGCTCTTTCTGGCACAGAATTTTTACTCTTTGACAGTAGGGTGTATGAATTGAGCCCAGTGTGTTCAGGTTTGTTTGTTTGTTTTACCCTGAACATTGAGATTACTCTCTTTAGGGGTGTTCAATTCAAATAGGATATGCTGAAGAATCATAGGAATGTAAGGAACGATGAGAGGTCATCAGTCCAGTCCCTTGCACTCATGGCAGGACCAAGCACCATACAGACCTGCTCTTAAAAATCTCCAGTGATGGAGACTGTACAACTTCTCTAGGCAATTTATTCCAGTGCTTAACCACTCTGACAGGAAGTTTTTCTTAATGTCCAACCTCAACCTCCGTCTCTGCAATTTCAACCCATAGTTTCTTTTACTATCCTCAGAGGTTAACAACCCGTAACAACAACTTTCAAGTACCTGAAAAGTTGTCATGTCCTCTTTCAGTTTTCTTTTCTAGACCAAGCAAACCCGGGTCTTTCAGTCTTGTCTCATAGGTCATGTTTTCTAGACCTTTCATCGTTTTTGTTGCACTTTGTGGACTTTTTCCCAATTTGTCTACATGTTTCCTGAAATGAGGCACCCAAAGCTGGGCACAGTACTCCAATTGAAGCCTAATCAGTGCAGAGTAGAGTAGAAGAATTACTTCTCATGAATTGCTTACAACATTCCTTCTAATACCCCAGAATATGCTTGCCTTTTTTTTTTTTTTTTTTTTTTTTTTTTTGCAACATGTCACACTGTTGATTCATGTTTAGCTTGTAGTCCACTATGATGTACAACTGATTGTTCCTTCCTAAGTAGAATATTTTGCATTTGTCCTTATTGAATTTCATCCTAATTACCTCAGACCATTTCTCCAGTTTGTCCAGATCATTTTGAATTATTGTCCTATTCTGCAAAGTACTTTCAACCCCTTCTAGCTTGGTATCATCAGCAAACGGGCTGGTAGTTTCCCGAATCACTTCTCTCCCATGAGTAAATCAAGGGAAAAAATGTGTATCTAGTCTTGATCAGGGTACTTTTCTTTATTTTAGGTTGTTGGGTTTAAACTTCTCTGTGTGAATCCATGCCTCTACCCTCAACCCTTCATTAGCCTCGTTAAAAACTAAGTTGAAGTATTTGTCAAGGATTATCTCCGGATGGCCCTAAATTTCTACCCCTCATGAGTATTTAGTAGTCTGACTTCTTTGCTTGTTTTTGTCATATTTATATGGTCATAGAACCTTTTACTATTTGGTTTTAAATAGTAAAATACAGCTCTTAAAGTCCTTTGCAAAGTCCACCTCTGCTTAACTTTTGGCAGTTTCCACGTTATCCCTACACTTTCTGAACTCCAAAAGGTAGCTTTCCTTTGCTGATCCCTCCTGCCTTCCTTTATTTGTAGGCTTTCTGCTTCCTCTTAATTATCTGTTTAAGATGCTTGTTCATCTAGCATGGTCTGCAACTATTCCTACAAATTTTTCCCTTTGATTGAGATGTAGTCTAAAGTTAACTGTGACTTTTTAAAGTAATTTCAAGTCTCCTTCTCCTTCAGATACTTGAGCTCTTCTATCCGGTCCACTTCCCTCACTAATTCCCTTAATTTTTTTAAAGTTAGCTCTTTTGAAATCAAGGACCCTGGTTTCAGATCTATTGTTGTTTATCCTTCCATTAGTTTAAACTCATTTAACTCGTGATCACTTTCTCCAATGTTATCCTGTACAGCCAGCTCTTCTATGAGGTCCTCTCTACACACAATACAAAATCTAAAATGGCATAATCTCTTGTTGGTTCAGCAACTGTTTGTTCAAATCTGTCTGTTTTCACATCCAGGAAAATCTGGGCCCTACTATTAGTAGTAGTACTTATCTGCCAATCTATAGTTAGGGAGTGGAAATCCATCAACTTCACACAGACTAACTTGGCTAACCCCATAAGCTATAGTTAGGGAGTTAGTCTCCCATAATTACACAATTCCTGTAATATTTATTTCATTAAAAATATTAGGGATCTCTATCCATATGCAGATTGTAGCCTTGTGGTGTGTAACACACCCCAAGCACTGTAGTAGAGGAACACCTGTTAGCTATCTTCCCCCAAAGTGATTTTGCCTCAGACAGACTCTGTTTTATCCATTCCTTCAAGTTCTAATTTCTTTACAGTCTCCATCATTAATCTACAATCCACCGGGCATGGTGAATTTACAGGGTTCTAATACGACAGGATGTCCTTTGTACAAACTCCTTTAAACAATTTCATCTCAGTAGTCCCAGTAAGATGTTAAGTTTGAAGGTTTCTGGGCTTTTTATTTAGTTATCTACTTAAAATTATTTTATGAGTTGTAATTTTTTCATCTTTTTTCTTACTTAAGTGCCTCCAGTTTTTCTGTTAGAGGTAGCACTGCAGTCATACTGTGTTCACATGTCTTTTTCTGCAGTTCTTTGCTTTCATTAGTTGCAGATGCTCTTAAATAAATGTTGACTGTAAGAAGCTCTTCACCAGGATGGCATTTCACATTTTAATGAGTTCTTCACTATCACTTTTTGGAATTTAGGCAGTCTTTTGAAGAATACTTTCTGTAATTGTGGCTTTTGCGTCTGTCTATAAACCTAATGAAATCACTCATGCCACCAATTGTTTGTGCTTATTTTTCCATTTTGACTCTTGAATACATTTAATATAGTGCTTTTAAACATTTCAGAATTTAAGCTCAAGACCATATCTTCTAAATCTGTTTTCTTTAGTCTTTTTGTACAGGACAACCTGAAATATATACTAGTAGCAAGGGAGGCCCATTGTTGACCGGGCAAATTCATTTTGCATAGATTACACTTACAGGAAAGTGCAAGAAATTAAATATATGTAATAGAATTTTTTATCACTGTGTTTTAAAACTGTTTTTAATTCCTTTTGAAATTTGTAGATTTCAACTCCAAACATTCTTCATTTTATTCAATAATTACTGTGCATAGTAAATTTGAATCAGAACTCTCAAAGTTTCCATTACTCTTTCGTAACTAATTTCAATTACTTAATGTACTGTCAGACATAAAGACAAACAAACAAAATTCCTGGATGAGGGAGTCCCAGTTGAGAGAGACAACCTGTATAAATGTAAGATTTCATAGATTTTTTTTTTTTAAATCTTTACCATAACGTCTGAGCAACTCCCAATCTTTAATTTATTAATCCCCACAACACCCTTTTATCCCCATTTTACAGATAAAGAGCTGAGGCACAGAACCATTAAGATATTTGCCCAAAAGTGTCACAGGAAAGCTGTGGTGGAGGGAATTGAACCTGACTCTCCCAAGTCACATGATACTACTCTAACCACTAGCTAGTGTTCCTATGAACCACTTAAATTAGAAAATTCAAAGCATAAGGCTAACTAACTCAAACTGAATGTATAAAATACAGTATTTTCTGCTTTTGGGACATGTAAACAGCAATATATTAGTGGTTATTTATGTAGTTTTATCTATTGTTTGGTATGTTCTCTTTGCAAAAGAGCTAAATTAGTATAATACAAGAAACATATAGCTGTTGACATTTTTGCCATTAAAAGTGCTTGTTTTTTCTTCATGCCTCAACCTTGAAGAAACACTTCTAATTTGAAAATCCTTCCCCTTCTGCTTCCATTTATCAGTCTGTCTGATTTTGTTTGCTCTACCCATTCCTTAGAAAGCCATGTCCTAAAATTCATAGATTCATGATTTTTTTAACTCCACAAGCTAGCATTTATTCTTTCACATGTACCATATTTAACGGAATTTAATATGTTTAGTTTTTCTCTTGCTTTTTATATTATAATTATTGCATTTGCAACATGTAATAAAATATGTGTCTTTGCTGGCATATGTTTAGAATTGCTTCAATTGTAAACTATTGAGACTGGGATTATCTCTTAATTGTGTGTCTAGGACAGTGTTCCTCTAAACTGAAGGGCAGCACAGCTTCACAGGTAATTAATCAGCCCTGCCCAGTCAGTCAGCTCTATGCAAGGAGCCCTGAGCCTCTGACTGGGCGGGGCTGATTAATCACCTGTCAATCTGTACTGCTGCCCAGTTTAGAGGGAACACTGGTGTAGGGTGCTTAGTGCAGTGAAGCCTTGGTACATAATTGGTGGTGCTACTATTACTTTTGAAGAATTGGGAAGCAGGAAACCCATAATCTTTGGGAGAACCATAAGCCAAACTAAATTGATAGATGCAGGTATGGTTTTGCACACTTGGTTCTCACTGCAATAAGCTTTCATGACTAACATCTAATTGGAGAACCAAGGCAACCATTTAAAAAGCCCATATTTGCAAGCAATTACCACACATGTACAATTGTGTTAAATGTATGCTTTCATGTGGCAAACGTGTCTATTATCCTACTTGTTTGGCTCTAACTTCTTAAACTCGTGATTCATGTATCAACAAAGTTTGCTGGAGGCATCGCTTCTTGTCAGGCACAGGAAATGTGAATGAGCTCCCTGTAGGCTGAGTAATAGGAAGAGAGCAGGGCTGAAGGGTAATCTATACAGGAGTACACATTTTTTATTTTGAAAGGTGGGGCAGGAAGCAAAGTCTTAGCAGACTTCACAATAAGTAGGGGATTGACAAGCTTGTTCTGGTACAGTGCCCAGAATTTCTGATCATTTTACTGAAAATAGCAATCAGTGTGTTCTAAGTAAAGCTCTCTGTATTATGCAGTAAACTGTATTCACAAAACATGTCAGTGCACAATAACAAAATGTTGTAGTGAAATGTTGTGTTGCCTGTAAATGGCATTGTTTTGAAAAGGAGGATCACCAAATAATTTGTAAATTTCTATGTTTAGCATACAGAAACCAAGAAACAAGCTCATCATTTTGTACATGTGTGAAGATATTAGCTTTTTGTTTACTGATTTTATTTGTTGTTTTGACCTTTTTTAAAGGTTGCATTGGATGCAGTAGTGATTTCACAGCACTCAGTGTTTGTTCATAGTCTAATTTAACACCAGTTTGGGTAACGAATTGTGTGTCAACTGACATATTTAGCTAATAATTTTTCTACCACCTATTGAGCTGGTCAAATAATGGAAAATATAGCAGTGAATAATTAAGTGTATTTGTTGTCAAAATTCCAAGTAAGTCTCAATGACTCACCCATCCAATTGTTGACCTAAATATCAATTTTATTTATACTTTTGTTTTTTAAACCTCCATTACATTCACAGCTAACTAACTGCATTTCTTTCAGTCAGAATCTCACCTATGTCTGGGAAATGAAATTCTTACATTACTTTAAATTTTCATATAAGAAAGCTGAGGATGAAGTTTGTTTGATTTTAAAATTGTTGCCTGAACATAAAACACTTGTCTCAGTGCTATCTATTCTTTCTGTGGATGATAGGTTTTCTGTTCTAAATTCAATAGACGCTAGCTACATTTCCTGTGTTTTCTATTCAAAAAATTTCTGTGCTTTGTATAATTAGTCCTAATTCTGTCATTTGGGGGCTTTAAGTTGAGAGCATGACTGTAGGAGTCATATACCTTGAAATTCAAGCATAGAGGTGTCATCTTCAGGATGAATAGCTTTGCAAGGCTGAATGGTCATTGGATTCATGTTAAGCAGTTCTTGTTCCCCTCTGCTCTGCTCAATCTTTATTTAGCTAATTGCCTGAGCTAAGAAATCATCTGATCAGCATCCTGTACAGTAAACAGGAGATCCAGAATAAGCTCTCACAACTGGAGACTCATACAAAACTGGAGACTTCCACAGAAACTTATCACATGGCTGTACTTCACTAAAACAAGACAAGTGATTTACAACACACACTTTGCTTCTCTACAAAGAAAAAAAAAGATGCTAAACTATCGAAACTTCTACATGCCACAAAGGCCCACAACAATAATGTTGATTCACCCAACAATATTGTTAATCTATCCAGCTACACACATAGTCTGGCAGAAGCGTCGTTCCTGTCTCAGGGACACTCTCTCTCTCTCTTCCACCACTCCCATGCACACGATACAGTTGGGCAGTGACCTAGAAGCCTACCTCACTGTCTCCCATAATCACACAGGGAAGATTTACACCACACAACTGAACACCACACCAACCCACAGAAATGATCCTACCAATGCTACAAGAAGGAGGATTGTGTGTGGATTCCTCCTGACAGTCAAAACAATCAACTGGATTTGTGCTTCCACTGACATGCATAGGCTGAAATTGTGGGTAAGCAGCATTACTTGTCCCATAACCTCAATCATGCAGGAAAAAAATGCCATCCACAACCTCAGAAATAACTCTGACATTATAATCAAAGAGGCTGATGAAGGAGGCGCTGTAATCATAGGGCTCATCTAGACTACGGGGAACGGTCGAAAGAAGATATGCAAATTCCGTGGGAATTTGCATATCTTCCAATCGCACTTTCGAAAGCAAAGCTTTCAAAAGTGAAAGTAATTAAGACACGGCTTTTTCGGCAAACCGCCCCCTTCATCGAAAAGCCGCTCTTCCTCAAAAAAAGGAGGAAGCTTTTCGACAAAGGGGAGGGGGGGGGCGTTTCACCAAAAAAGCCATGTCTTAATTACTTTCACTTTCGAAAGCTCTGCTTTCCTGTGGAATTTGCATATCTTCTTTTGACCATTCCCTGTAGTCTAGATGAGCCCACAGTGAATAGGTCAGATTACAAATGGGAGGCTGCCAGACAACTCTTCAACACTGCATTCTATAGGTCATTATCCTCTGATGCCACTGAGGAGTACCAAAAAAACCTCTTTTCAGGAAACTACCTCAAGAAGCAAAGCAACCAGACTTCAGACACACTCTTAAATCCCCAACCAAGAGTATTATATCTGCTACCAAGACCTATAAACCTGGAAATCCTGGATGGCCCTTCCTCTTGGGTGTTGGCATTCTTTCCTCAGGCCCTATCGCTAGACAACCCTGCTGTGAGAGAGTCTCTATGTACCCAGCTATCTCGAGACACCACTGACTTGCTAAGGAAACTATAATTCATTGATCTGCCTGAAAGTACAGTCCTAGCCTCTATGGATGTAGAAGCTCTCTACACCAGCATTCCACACACAGATGGACTATAAGCTCTCAGAAAGTATTCCTGATGCCATGGCACGGCTTGTTGCTGACTTTGTGACCATTTCAGATTTGGGCATGATTTACATCTTTAAGTCAGTGGTATCACTATGGGTACCCACATGGCCCCACATTATGCCAAAATTTTTATGGCTGACTTCCTCAGCTCTTGTCCCCAGGTGTCCCTCCTCTACTTGCACTACATTGATGACATCTTCATCATCTGGATCCATGGGAAGGAGGCCCTTGAAGAATTCCACGAGTACTTCAACAGTTCCACGCCCGCCCCCCCCCCCCCCCCCAATCAATCTCAGTTTGAACCAGTCCACACAGGAGATCCACTTCCTGGACACTACAGTATAAATGAGTGATGGTCACATAAACACCACTCTCTACCACAGGCATGGGCAATAATTTTTGACGGGCGGCCACTCCAAGATTTTGGAAAATGGAAGAGTGCGGCCCTCGACCACGGTATTAATGGAGGAAGTGCAGGGTTGGGATGGAGGTTGGTGCAGAAGGGAGCGTGGGGTAAGGGACTGGGGTGCAGGAGGGAGACTGGAGTCTGGGAGGGAGTTGGGACGAAGCAGGCAGTTGTGACCTAGGGCAGGGGACTGGAGTGCAGGAGTTTGGGATGTGACCTTGGGTAGGAGGGTATTGTAGGAGACTGGGGTGCCAGATCTGGGAGGGGGGGTATAGGTGTAAGAGGGGGACAGAGGGTTTGGGTATGGTGATTGGGGGGACAGAGAGTTGGGGCAGGAAAGCTCTGGGGTGCCAGAAGCAGGCTGTGGCCAAGAGACTTACTTGCCAGCTGCCAAACTAGCTTGCCTGCCTGCAGACTTCAAATGTTTCCCAACCTGCCTACCAGCCTGGCCATGTGCTTCAGGAATAACTGAGCCGAGGAGAAGGGCGTGGTTCTCCTTGGCTGCCTGTTACTCCAGCAGGCAGCTTGCATTGGCTGGTTTCTGCCAGAAACTGGCCAATGGGAATGTGCTGGGGGCAGGCCAACTCCTAAAACTTCCACCTTCCCTTCCTCTCCATTTTTAAAACCGAAATGGAGCCCTGCAGTTGCTTTTCTGCACAGCATGTGGGGCAAGCTGAGGAGCCTCCCTGGGGCTCCCTGCTGCCTCTGCGGCGTGCTGGGCATGTTGCGGGAGGGGGTGTCGGCCCCGGAGGAGGAGTGCAGCGGCTTCCCTGCGCCGCAGGAGGGGTGAGTCGAGCGCAGGGGTTTCCCTGTGCCGCGGGAGCGGGGGTTTGGCCCCGGGGCAGGCGCGTGCGGGGGTTTGGCTGCGCTGCGGGAGGCACGCGCCGGCCCCAGAGGAGGCACACACTGGCTTCTCTCTGGGGGGGGGGGGGGCGGGGGGGAGAATCCTGGGAGGAGGTGGGTGCAGGGGACTCTCTGCCCCCACTGCTCCCCTCTCCCCAGCCTCAGAAACCTGTCCCCAGCGGCACCCTCTCCCCACTCCCCCCGGCACCCTCTCCCCACTCCCTTCTCCCCAGCCACCTCTCCCTACTCCTCCCGGCACCCACTCCCTTCTCCCCAGCCACCTCTCCCTACTCTCTAGCCCCCTGTTCCCTCTCCCCACTCCCCAGCCTCAGAAACCTGTCCCCACTGGCACCCTGTCCTCCCGGCACCCTGTCCCCAGCCGCAAAACTCTGTCCCCACTGGCACCCAGTCCCCTGCCAAAGCACTCATTAGCACCCTTCCCCAGTACTATGTCCCCTGCTCCCACCAACACAGTTGGGGCCACATTAGTGAAGCTGGGGGGGGAGGTGGTTGGAGGAGGGTTTTTTTTTGCATCTCACTTGTGTGGCCCCAACTGACTTGTCTGTGAGTCAGTGACCCCTGACTCAAAACAGGTTTCCTGCCCTTCTCAGAAATAAAGAGAATGCAGAAACGTTTTGTGTTTGACACAGTATTTTATTTAAAAATGAAGCCTGGGCGACAAACCCCCAGTTGAGGCCAAGCCCCCATCTGGCCACAGCATCATAACACTCCTGCACTCCCCTTTCCCCCAGACCCTACATCTGAGCCTCTCATACACTGGAACCCCCTGCCCTGAGCCCCTCACATACCCCAACCTAAATTCCTGAACCCTCACATCCAGAAGTCTGTGGCTTGCTTAGTACCCTAACCCTACATCTGACCACAACACTGCCCGGCCTGGAGCCCTGTCCCCGAGCCAGTGTTCCCTTATCCACCTCCTCCTGCATCCAGATTTCCTCCCAGAGCTTTCACCTCTCACCCCTTCCCACACCCAAATCCCTCATTCCCACCCCAGAGCCTACACATCCTGTCTCAACCCAGCGAGGGTACGGCTAGACTGCAGGAGTTTTTCAGGATTCCGGAGATATCCCAGAAAAACTCTTCTGCATCCAGGGATGCGTTTGTTCTTCCACTTCTTTTAGTGGAAGAGCAAACATGCTCTTTCGGTCACCCCTATATTCCTCTTTCCACAGGGAATAAGGGGCTTCCAAAAGAAGGGGTTTTTCTGACATTTGGTCCAGTCTAGACAGGCCAAATGTTGGAAAAACCTCTTCCTACAGAAGAATTGGGGAAAAAAAGCAGCAGTATAAGGGTTGGAGATAGCAAGTGATGGAGAAGAGGAGAATAGAGAGGGCAGGGCATCAAGGAAGGGGCGGGGCGGTAGATCTTGGCTTGTTCTGTCATTTAAAAAGTGATCTTAGGTGTAAAAAGGTTGGAGACCCACTGCTTTAAGACAAACAAAATTATTGATACAGCAAACAAACTATTTTATGATTAATATCAATACATGAAATGAAATAGTTACACTTTATGCTTGCAATTAAAGGTTATTTAATGGACTTGTTTCTGAGCACTTTTTGTGCACGTATTGCTCCCTATAATCTAGGAAACAGGGTTTTTAATATCTTGGTTGTTTACATATCACAAATCTTTCATTCTTCTAAGCTGGTATAATTGAGCTCTGTGGAAAGGTTGAGGAATGAAATCCTTCTGCATATTTTATTCATTTGTTTTTATTTCTGCACCTAATCAGTGTCTGAATAACATGGCTGGACAGCAGGCTTCAGCATTGTAGCACCAAGTTAGCATAGTATCAGAGGGGTAGCTGTGTTAGTCTGGATCTGCAAAAGAGACAAGGAGTCCTGTGACACCTTATAGACTAACAGATGTATTGGAGCATAAGCTTTCGTGGGCAAAGACCCACTTCATCAGATGCATGAAGTGGGTCTTTTCTCACGAAAGCTTATGCTCCAATACATCTGTTAGTCTATAAGGTACCACAGGACTCCTTGTCAAGTTAGCACAGTGTCATTCTTAGATCTGGATTGCTCTCTTTTATGGGTGCTTCCTGCCTTGTACTCTGAACAGGAGTCAAGCAGCTGGAGTTACTTGGGGGGGAAAAAGGAGGAGGCAGAGGGACACAGGGCTACTAGCTTCCAAGGCTTTTTTTAAAGCAGTCCAGCAAAACAGGGCTGCTGCTGGAGAAAGGTCAGGGAGGGGCATGGGACACAGAGCTGCATGGCTGGTTGCTGATGCTTTTTTTTAAAGCCGCTTCCACTCTCCTCCACCTCTATTCCCCCCCCCACTAGCTTACCTTTTCCCACTTCCAGACACAGCACTCTGGAAGAAGTACCTCATTACTGCAGGGTTGCAGGCACTCTGCTGCCTGGTTCTGCTAACGACGTAGGTGGGTCTTAAATTTTTCCTGCGCTGCTGCGCAAGTGCGCAGCCTAGAGGGAGCTATGGCTCTCTGCATAACAAGTAATTTCCCCTTCAGGTACTCTCACCTTCTCATCACTGTTGGAGGTGAGCCACATTCTTCTTGATTTAATTATCACTGATGTTAAACTGGCATCACTGCATCCCTGTCTTTTTTCACTTCAAACATATGAGGAAGTGAAAATGCCACCAGACTCCTTATCATAGGTGGAGGAGAGGGAATTCCTGGTAATATCAGCGAGGCAGGGGGCTCCCCCGCATGCCATCTCTATGGAGGCAGTCACCTTGATCTTGTTAAGTCATCTTAATTAGTCATCTTTAAGACCAATGGTAAATTAGATACCACTCTCTACAGAAAACCCACTGACTCATACAGTTACCTACATGCCTCCAGCTCCCATCCAGAACACACCATATGATCCATTGTCTATAGCCAAGCCCTTTGATACAACCGCATCTGCTCTAATCCCACTGACAGAGACCAGAAACTTCAGGATCTCTACCAAGCATTTATAAACCTCAATTACCCACCCGGAGAAATAAAAAAACAAATTGAAAGAGCCAGACGGATACCCAGAAACCATCTACTTCAAGACAGACCCAAGAAAACCAACAATAGAACACCACTTGTCATCATCTACAGCCCCCAACTTAAGCCCGTCCAACGCATTATCAATAAACTACAACCTATACTGGAACAGGATACTACACTCCGAGAGGGTCTGGGAGACAGACCCATAGTCTCCTATAGACAACCACCTAACCTCAGGATGATTCTTACCAACAACCACAGGACATACCACACTAATACGAACCCTGGAACTTTCCCTTGCAACGAACCCCGTTGCCAGCTTTGTCCACATATTTACTCTGCTGACACCATTATTGGACCTAACCAATTCAGTTATAAGATCAAGAACACACATTTCTGCTCATCCAGAAATATAATTTATGCCATGTGCCACAGTGTCCGTCTGCTTTGTACATTGGACAAACATCTCAGACACTTCGCCAAAGAATCAATGCCCACAAAACAGGTATCAGATGGTGTCACAAAGAAAAAACAGTTTCTTGCCATTTCAACCAGAAAGGGCATTGTCTCAATGACTTGACTACCTGCATCCTGCTTCAAAGGCATTTTAACACAAGACTTCAAAGAGAAACCTCTTACTTAAATTTGACATTTTACGGCTCGGTCTCAACAAAGATGCTAATTACCTTACCCATTACAAAGATAGCTTCCCCAATTATCACCTCTAATATCGTTAACTCACAGACATTAACCTCCTCCCCCCATGCCCTCTCTGTTCTGCAATTTGATTTGTCCTTTTTATATGTGTACACTTTTTTTTTTTGGTACCCCTTTGGTGTATATGGTCATGCCAATTTTCTTCCACAATTTGATCTGACAAAGTGGGTCTGGCCCATGAAAGCTCATCACCTAATAAACCATCTTGTTAGTCTTTGAAGTGCTGCATAGTTCTGTCTTTTGTTTCAGCTACACCACACTAACACAGCTGCATCTCTATCCATGTTCTACCCTGAGGGAGGTGATGGTTCATCTTTTAGCAAGGCTGGATAAGCTTTCTATCCTGACGGCTGTTACCTCACAGATTTCCTAGTCTTGCAGGAGGTTAGGGAAGAGATGTATCCATGTTCTAAATTTGATCAAAAAGTGAATATAAAGTAAGTGCTGGTCTGTATTGTCAAACATCCCAGAGGTAACTACCATAAAAATAACTTCTTTGGCACTCTTCCCAGTTACACTGTTTGGCTTGTGGGACTGTCTTGGGGCAGATGCCTGTGACAACAGAATCATTGAAATGAGATATGGGTAGGCAAAAAGACTTAAGTCTTTTCTATCTTTCAACTCTCAGATACAAATAATTCCTTTACTCCTCTACAAAGCCCTACAAGCAGTTGGCCATATTTCCCTTAATAGCTGTAATTTAGTCAATTTGTACATGTTTTAAAAAAGAGGACATTATCACTGATGGCATCAATTTCCTGCCCTGAGTAATGAACCCATGATCAGCTGTTTTTATTTGTGAATTTTCTCAGCTGAGTACCCAAGATGACATAACATTTGAAAGACTGTAGTCATCCTGTTGTTTTTACTGCATGTACATAACCAAATTACCCATTGCATGACTCTGACAGTTACTGGTACTTTTAGATGTGTGCAAATATAAAGAATCTGAGAACAACTTACAGTGTAATTGATTTGCACATCTTACCCTTTTCTAGCTCTTTTAGCCTCCAAGCTATTCCAAAATGGAAACTCTGAAAAACAACTTAACCTATTCATCTGTGTATGCACAAAGTTAAGTTTTGCCTTGGTTGTCTACGCCCGACTCAAGTGTAGTCCTGATGTTTAAGAATCTTTGAATTTCCTAAATGCTCTGGAATCTAGCTCATTAGTATTTAAGGTTATAATATTTAATTTGAGATGACAGACTTTACATGAAAATGGAAGCCTGTCCTGCTCAGGCACATTGAACAGGGTCTTCAAAAAACTAGATTTGCTTTTGAAATTAACCATTTAAAACAAGCTGAACTTTTACTAGTGTAGATGCTACATCTTTATTTTTACTTGTCATTTTTAAGGACAGTAAATGGAGGCACCATTAAGCTGCTAATTTTTAATTCAGAAGGAGCAATCTGGTCTGCATATCCTCTCCATTAGCTAGTCTGAACTTGTTTGGGAAAGGTCAAACTAACTTCTTACTTTCTTTCAGTAGTATAAAGGGGTACACTTATCAGCTGAATAAACATGAGCAAAAGTTACTGTGCTATATATAACTTGATTTCCTTTGTTTTTTTCTGCATTCAAAATGTTAAAAAAAATCAGTATTTACTCTAAAGCAAAATAGGTCAGACATATTTTTCTTGTTTTTAATTAATTCCTTTTCCTGCAGTCTCCATATTGACGATAAACTGTAAACATGAAAATTAAATTCATCAGCAGCTTCCCCTTTTCTCCAATTGTGCAATAAGCATGAGGTGCAAAGTAAAAATAAGTGCTACCTTCTGAATATGGCTTATAATAAAGTATCACTTTTCCACTTAATGAAAAGTAAAATATTTTAAAGTGGTAACATTTATGATTTCATTTAAGCTAGCTAAGCTATGGCACTAAGTAATAAACTGCTGGAGAAGTCCAGTACTTTGAAGCTGAGCTTTCATTCTAAGGCTTCTTTTTGATTTTTGAGATATATTACAGAATGGCATATACAATGCAATATTTATCTTCCAGCTACATGTTGGCTTAATCATGCTGGTAACAACTTTTCAAAACTGCCACTTCCCTGTCCTTTACTGAGAGTGTTTTTGTTTTTATTTAAATGTTCCATGCATTCTCAAATGCAGGTGTGTGCTTGCATGGGCATCTATACTACTCCTAATTAGCAATAGGATAGGGTATCATTTCAGAACTTGTGATTGTTAGGTGTGATTGAAAATCATGTTAATCATGTGATCCTCTGCCTAAACTTACTCTGTGGATAAGGCCTTAGCATTTTTTGATCACTTGCTTTTGAAGTTAGTCAGCTGAAGGTGGCAGATATTTAATAATGATAATCTAAAGCCCTTGATAAGTGTAAGAGGTAAAGGAGAAGCAGAAAAACGTTTCAGAATGATTTCTCCAGCTGAGGTTTTGTAAACATTTGATCAGGGAAAGGTAAAACCCATAAACTATAATTTGTTTGCAGTTTTGTAGCAACCTTTTAATGTTTAATAGCTATATTTGTTGGCTTCAAGAAATGGAATAACAAGGTGAAGGACATTATAACGGAGCTGCTTTTTCCCTCTAAATCAGAAGGCTACTTGGTCTTTTTTTTTTCCGCATGCTTGACAAAAGTCAATTTTTAACAATGCTGTATACTTAAATCTGAAAAAGAGGGTAACTGGAAAGCAGTTAAACTAGGGTAGCCAAATTTTGGTTTGCACAAAACCAGACATCCTTGCCCTGCCTCTGCTGACCTGCTTTTTCTACTTTCACTCACTTGCTTATTTTCAGCAAGCTGGGACAGGGATTTGGGGTGTTGCTGGGGGTGCAAGCTCCAGGGCGGGACCAGAAATGAGGGGTTCATGGTGCAGAAGGGGGCTCTAGGGCGGTGGCAGAGAGCTTGCCTTAGCCCTGCTGCACTGCTGCTGAGACATCTAATGGTCTGGTCAGTGATGGTGACCAGAACCACCAGGGGAACATGGAAACATGAAATACTTCTCTGTGGGGAAGTACATAAAATTTACCTGTCTTGAGTGGGGTATTTCTTTAAGATTTTGCATTTTTTTTTTCCAATCTGCAAGTGATGGATGAGTACAAATGGAGACCAAACCAGAAGAAAAATGTTTTCATGAAGTCAGCAAACTGTGGTTGAATTATCATTTGACTGTAACACCCTTCTCCAAACTGTACCTTGTAAACCTATCCTGAAGGGCAAAGGTGCGATCACACACTAATGGGCAGCCTTGCAAATTGCTCTTGAAAAGGCTGTTCTTTCTATAGGTTCTGTTTGGCTTTCTCCTTCTTGTTTGAATTGGAGGTATTTTGAGACTTTCCTGTTCCTTTTAGGGTGCATGAACCATCTGAGTCTGGCCCCAGACTCAAAGCTGTTCTTTCTTTAGGGATGCCTCATCAAGTATATGTGCATTATTGCGAGTATCCTTTATCCTCTTTCCAGAAGAAACATTGTCTTTTTTAGCTTTCCCCAACACCGCAGGATCCTCCTTCAGTTTCTCAGTGAATGTTACCTTTATTGCTCTAAATGCCTGTGTCCTGCCTGGGATTCACCACACACTATTTGCTTTCTTTGACAGAGGGATGAACAGGATCTGTAAGATCAGCGGATGATCCCCTGGCACTGGTTCTGACACAGTCTTTTCCTGAGCCTCAGGAGTATGTGCCTCCCTCAGTAGGATGCTGACAGGTCCTTAATTTACAGAGCTCTCTTGAGAGTGGGTGCCTGTGCTTGATCATGTGAGTGCATGACTGGTGTGGAAAAAGTGAATAAGGAAGCATTATTTACCCCTTAATATAACACAAGAAACATCCCCTCCTCCCCAAATTAATAAGCAGCCAATTTAAAACAAATATAAGGAAGTAAGTCACATAGCACACAGGCAACTTGTGGAACTTGTTGCCAGGGGATGCTGTGGAGGCTTAAAATATGTCTGGGTTCAAAAAAGAATAGGATAGGTCCAATAGTGGTGCTGGAACATTTTTTGGGATGGGATGGGATGGGATGCTGTGCTACCCACCCCTTAGTCCTGTCCCTGTCTTCACAACCTCCTAGAGCTAGGGCCAGGAATTGGGCTTTGGGTCTGGGGGGCATGATAGGGGTAAGAAGGCTGAGGCTGGGCACAACTGGGACCCCCACATGCATGGGGCCCGCAGCCCCACATAAAACCTGGGGCTACTGCTGCACCCCTAGTTCCTGCACCTATGTTCATCAATGGTTATTAGCCAAGATGGTCAGAGATGCAGTTCCATGCTCTGGGTGTCCCAGAAAGGCAACAGCTGAGAAGCTGGAAGACAAGAGTATATGTTGGACCAGGGGGGGAAACACAGGTTCAGTTGTCCTGAAGTGATGACAAAAGATTATATATGATTTTTTTTGTCTTTACCATGGTCTGTTTTTCCTCATTGTTCCATTGCTGACATAGTAAAGACTGTAAGTTACTGCATTTTTCTTATTTTGACTACTGCCAATAAGTATGTTTTAGCATTATGGTTGTGAAAACAAATACCCACTTTTAGAAAAGTAGTTTGAGAAATATTATTCCATGTAGGAAATATTAAAAAAAAAAAAACAGACCAAGCCCCAAACTGCTATTTAAATGTTTTCTGTTTATTGGACTCTCATATGCTCAAGGGTTTGTTGTTTATGTCTCTGTGTATAAAATATTTAGTTTAAGAAATGGATTTTTTTTTTTTTTATTACCAGTGATCAAATAGCAGCTGTGGTATTCTGATTGTGTTGGCAAATGGCCCCATAGAATATTTTGGTCCTTTTATTCACGTTCAGTAACACGGTGGCTCTCTAGACATGTACTCTTCTCACATCCTCACATGACATTTTTGTGGACAGGTGATTTTACGGCTGAGGAAGCTATTGGAGGGGGCACTAGACTATGTGTAGTACGGATGTTAGGGACTAGTTGACTATCTGATAAGCATTTGCTTATCAGATAGTCGACAGGCTAGTTGACTAGTCACTCTCCCCCCCCCCCTTGTTGTCTCTATCAGAAAGAGGCAGCAAGCAGGGGGAGGCGGGGTATTTCAAAGCAGCAGTGCAGCAGGGAGCCTAGGCTCCATGTGGCACTAAGCCTGGGATCAGCTGTGCCATGGAGGCATTTCAAAGGGACATTGTCGCCCTATTGACTAAACAAGTAGTCGATGAAAAAATTCATTGATTATTCAATTAGTGAAATACCCGATACTTAACATCCTTAATGTGTAGCATTGACATGTAGAAAGAGCAGTCTGGTACAGCATAGAGGCTGACACCAGAGGAATAAGGGCTTGCATGCACTCGCAAGGCAGGGGTGCCATCCAGCAACTGGTGGGGGACTAGCAAAGCTAGAGGGTGAGTGCTGGCAGCAGGGCTCCACGTCTCCCCTTCCTGCATTCATCAGGGGTGGGGGAGCACAGCAAGATGGCCTCAGCTTGTGCTGTTCTGGAGAAGGGGGCAGTACTGTCCCAGCATTCTGTGGAGCAGGGCCGTGTGGCTGGGGAGCAACATAAGCTGGTGCTGCCTTGCTGCACTACTCCCCCAACCCTCTGGCTACCGGTGAATGCGGGGTTGGGGGAGGAGTGGGTGTGAATACCTGCTGTGGGCATCAGCCCTTCACTAGTCCGAGGGCTTCACTAGTCCCCGGACTGCCTTGGCTGTTGAAAGAGGTGGGGTGAAGCAAGGACCGTTATCCACCTGGAGCTACCCTCTCCTCACTTGGGGTCTCTGCTTACCTGCCTGTGCGCGTGTGTATCAGAGGAGTAGCTTTGTTAATCTGTATCTGCAAAAACAGTGAGGAGTCTTGTGACACCTTAAAGACTAATAGATTTATTGGGACATAAGCTTTTGTGGGCAAAATCCCACTCCATCAGACACCATAAAACTTCTCATTGTTTTTGTCTCTGGGTAATTGATTTGTAGTGGTAACTTTTGAAATTTAATATTCACTTTATATGAATATTTGCAAAAATTTATTATCCATGCAAGCTGTATTTCCTTCGAAAAGAGGGAAAAGAAAAGTGTATGTAATCAGCAGTTGGGGCTTTAAATCTTGCTGTCTTTGGCTGGCATGGTGTGTACCCCCCCCCCTTTTTTTTTATAGAAAAGAATATTGGATTCTTTGCTCCTTGGGCTGGCAGAAGCAGCTTCAAAGGATGTGGAGATAGTGGGTCCCAAGGGAACAGAGTTCAGCATCCGTAGCTTGAGGGCAGGGTTACTGCAAAATGTGGCTTTCTAGTTTGCATGGTAAATACAAGAGTGGGAGAGGGTGGTAGGAGAGGGAAAGAGGATGCGTATATTAGAATCTTTTTGTCTAATTCTCATTATTTCAGTGGATTACATTGAAGTCATTTAAGTATGTCCGCAAACTATAAACTGAAAACCTATATATTAAAACTAACCTGCTCAGTCTTCAACTGCTGGAAATATATAGTGAAACACTGGTATATGTGATGCCAAATATGGTCTTATTTTTAACTTGGATGGACGTTATCGTGATCTTTGAAACCACTAACTAGCACTTAATTAAGAAAAACATTATGTAAACATTAGCCAGAGGAAGTTGGTTAATGATTTCATAAAGTAAAATAAAATTGTGTTGTGGTTTTGAGATTCAAAGATGTGAGCACTTCTGTCCATTTGTTATTCATTAGGCTGACTGTTACCAATAATTTTCAGAAGTTGCTGCTATGGAAATAATGAGGTCGCTAAGAAACCATTTTGTGAGTCCCAGTTGGTCTTGTTTTTTAACCACTTCTACATTTTAACATTAATATCTGAAATAGTAGAATGTTTGCCTTGTGTTTAAAAGACAGGTAATTCTACAAAATTGCTACGTATGGTTGGGATCAAAAGAGCATGATGGTTGCTTCTATCCTTTCTTAACCAATAAAACTTACTATATGATTTAAACTAAACCTACTCAAAGATTTTCTTGAGCAAGTCAGACACATTACTGCACATCTGAATAAAAATCTTTAACACTCTGCCTTCTGAATTGTGGCTATGGTTAACTTGCATGTTGATTTCACTTCTACATGAATTAAAAGACAGTAAAACTCCAGTTGTCCGGCATCCAGTGGTCTGGCACTCCCGATAGTCCAGCACCAACTGGAACCAGGAAGTGCTCCGGCAGCTGCTTCAAGAAGTTGTTAGTCAATTACACTACTGCGGGCTGGATCTGCAGGTGACAGGCTTGCAATTTATCTTTCCTCTACTGCCTCTGGTGGAGGGGGCGGGGGTCGCTGGGGAACGGTGCGGCGAGGGACGAACCCTCCACCGTTTTGCAGGGAGGCAAAGCCTGCAAGCGGCGGAGGCAGAGAGGGGGCAAGAGGCAGGCAGCTGCTTCAAGAAGTTGTTAGTCAATTACACTGCTGCCGGCTGGATCTGCAGGCCAGGGCTCGCAATTTATCTTTCCTCTACTGCCTCTGGCGGGAGGGGAGGGGGTCGCTGGGGATCCAGCCAGTGGTAGTGTAATTGACTAACAACTTCTTGAAGCAGCTGCCCGCCTCTCGCCCCCTCTCTGCCTTCGCCGCTTGCAGGCTTTGCCTCCCTGCAAAATGGTGGAGGGTTTGGCCCTCGCCGCGCCGTTCCCCGTCCCTGCCAGAGGCAGTGCGGGTCCTGGCAGACCTGTCACAGCCCCCCCGCCAGGGTACCTCCCTATAGTCCAGCATATCCGATAATCCGGCACCACCAGGGTCCCAAAGGTGCCGGATTATCGGAAGTCTACTGTAGATAATGTTTTAAAAAGGCACATACATTCCCATAGCTAAATGAAAACCACTTAATGTTACTTTTTTCAAATGTATTTATGCGCCTAATTCTCCTCGGTGTGATTTGTTTTTTAAAATCTAATTCTGTAATGAATATTATTGTTGTGCCTACTGAAGCAAATGACTTCTTGTTTGTCAATTAGGCAGAGGCAAAAAGGTGCCACTCAGGATTTTTATGCTTTTTGGAATTTTTGGCAAGTTTTTGAAAACTGCTATTTTTGTCATTCACCTCTGGCTTGTTCCCAGTTTCTTTACATTCTTTCTATACATTGCTGATCAAAATTGGAGATAGTACTTTATTCATACTGATAGTACTGGTTAAGGCTCAGGATGGACTACTATATCCTACAATCATTAGCATGCTGTGCCCCTGTTAAAGCAATCTAAAACTGCATGTGCTTATTGCTTATTTATGTTGAGGTCGTGATCCACCACAACTCCCAGATGTTTCTCAGCAGTGTTGCTTGTCAAACTAGTTTTCCCCCATTCTGTATGTATGCATTTGGTTTTTCTTCTCAATGTGTAGTACCTTACATTGATGTTTGTTGAATTTCATTTTATTTTTATAGCTCATTCTCCAATTTGTCAAGATCCCTTTGAATTTTAGTTCTGTCTTCCAAAGTGGGGGCAACCCCCTGCTTTGTATCATCTGCACATTTGATCAGTATGTTCTCCATTCTTATGTTCAAATAATTAATAACGATGTGAAACAACATCAAACTAGGGGAAAAACCACTTCAGACCTTGCTGTAATATGACATTCTGTGTCCACTTAATGGCATTTCTGCTGAGCTCGTATTTCTCTAGCTGACTTATCAGCATGTCATGAGGGGCTGTGCTGAAGTCCAGGTATATTATGTTGACCACATTCCCCCCCGTCCATCTAATCAGTTATTTGTCAAAAAGGAAATCTAGGTGGGTTTGGCATGACTTGTTCTTTGTAAATCCATGCTGGCTACTAGAGATTACTACAGTACTTTATTCTCCAGGTATTCACAAATTCAGTGTTTTTAATTCATTGCTGTACTATTTCTCAGGTATCAAAGTTAGTACTGATTGGTCTATAGTTCCTCAACTCTTCCTTTCCCCCCTTTTAAAAGATAGGCACTATGTTAGCCCTTCTCTGGTCTTCTGGGACCTTTCCTATCATCCACAAGTTTGCAAATATTGACAGTGGCTCTGAGATTTCTTCATCTAATTCTTTCAGAATTGGACATGAATAGCATTTGGTCCCACTGATTTGGGTTTGTTGAATTTGGGCAGAAGATACTACATGTTCTTTACTAATCCAGTCTGTATTTCTTCCCCTTTATGGTAACTTTCGTAGTCATCTGGTCGGTCACATGTTGTTTTTTTTAAATGAGAAGACCGAAGCAAAGTGCCATTGAGCAGCTTTGCCTTCCTGTCCGTTTCCATTACCAGCTCACCACTTCTGTTTGAGCAGTGGACCCATACAATTTTTTTTTTTTTTTTTGGTTTGACATATTTGAAGAATCCATTCTTGTTTTTTCTAATATTTCTTGTGACTGATTCTTTGTCATGGCTTTCCACTTTTTTTTTGTCTCTACATGCTTCCACTAATCCGATTCACTCTTCCTTGGTGACATGCAACCTTTCCATTCTCTGTATATATCTTTTGGTTTTTAGATGGTTATAAAGCTCCCTGTGCAGCCACAATAGCTTCCTCTGGCTCTTACTGTCTTTCCTTTGCATGGGACTAGCTTGATGCTTAGCCTTTAGTATTGTATCTTTTAGTAACTGCCAGCCCCTTTTGACATCTCTTCTTCATAATTGGTCTTTTAGTGGAACCTGGTCTAATATTTTTCTTGATTGAAATCTGCCTTTCTGAAGTTGTGTTCTCATGTCTTCTCTTTGTTAGGATCTTGAATTCTATCAGATCATATTGGTATTAGAAAAGGGTCAGAAAAGGGCAACAAAAATGATTAGGGGTTTGGAATGGGTGCCATATGAAGGAGAGATTAAAAAGACTGGGACTAAGGGGGGATATGATAGAGGTTTATAAAATCATGACAGGTATGGAGAAAGTGAATAAGGAAAAGTTATTTACTTGTTCCCATAACATAAGAACTAGGGATCACCAAATAAAATTAATAGATAGCAGGTTTAAAACAAACAAAAGGCAGTTTTTCTTCATGCAGCATACAATCAACCTATGGAACTCCCTGCCAGAGATTGTTGTGAAGACCAGGACTTCAACAGGGTTCAAAAAAGAACTACATAAATTCATGGAGTTTAGATCCATCAATACTTATTAGCCAGGATGGATAGGAATGGTGTCCCTAGCCTCTTGTTTGTGAGAGGCTGGAAATGGGTGACAGGAGAGGGATCACTTGATGATTACCTGTTCTATTCACTCCCTCTGGGGCATCTGGAATTGGCCACTGTCAGAAGACAGGATGCTGGGCTAGATAGACCTTTGGTCTGACACAGTATGGCCATTCTTACGTTCTTATATGCAGATCCTGATCACTTCCATCTCATATTAGCATACATGTTACCAATAGGTTAATTAAGCAGATATACACTACATACAATACATAGTTTTACAGTGTTGGTGATCAGTCTCTGTAAAGTGGCAATTAATGTCTTTTGAGAAACTCTGTTTTCACTCCTTATTTTTTATTAATTGGCTTCTGTTGGTAGCACTGAATTTTCCATTAATCTGAGTGTCTTCTTTAAGGATGTTAAAAGGTGGGTAACTGACTAATCGTGTAGCTGACACAAATTGTATCAACTACACGATTAGTCGATAAGGGAAGATGCTCAGAAAGAGCTACCCCTGCTGCAACTCTGTAGTTTAAATGTACTAGGAGCAGGGTGTGCAGGCAGTCCGGCTCCTATTACATTTAAACCGCAGAGTTGTAGCGGGGGTAGGTCCTGGACTGGCAGGAGCTGGGACTGAGCCGGCCTGCCGGAGCACCCCTCCCCCCCCCCCCCCTCCGCCCCGCCTCGGCACCTAATAGGTGCTGGGTGGAACTGGCTTTTAAGCCTGCTACCCCCAGCACCAGATCCTGTTTTCCTCCTTTCCCCCCACCTGCTGCTTCTGATACAGAGGCTGTGTGTGAACTGAGTAGTCGACTTGACTACCTGATAAGCTAGTCGCTTACATCCCTAGTCTTCATACCTAGGATTGACGGAATTAATTTTATTTAAAAATGTTTATAGATAATTATTTTAAGCATTTCAAAATTTTTAATTTTTTAAAAACTGTTCAGTTTTATGTGAAACTATTTGGGATCAGAAATGATTTAATGACAATAAATGTTAATGTAAAGTTTGTTCTAACATTTTAAATGTCAAATTATCAACATGTACAAAGTGAATATCCTTAAACTGAGTTCTTAAGCAGCACTTTTATTGTCTGTGTGTCAATTCTTGAGGGAAATACTACTTGTTGCTTTGAATGTGCAGTGAAATCAATGTTTATTGACATTTACTGTTAAAAATCCAATCCTTCAAAGCCTGTTCATAGTTGATGAATGCTTTGTACTTCTCTTAAACATAATCAGCATGTAAGCATAGAAAGGTGTTATCACAATTATGCTGTTAATTTTTACATGGACTTTGAATATTGTATGTGAAAGCCCTCCACTTTTGACTTCCTATTTCATGTTCATGCATAAATTAGCTTCGTAATGAAGACGTGCCAAGATTAAAGCTAATAAAATGGGGAAAAATATTCCCCTCAACATTTTTGCATATAACTTTCCCCATTCATTTTTACATAATATCTCAGACCCTGAAAAGTAATTTCTGATGACATTGAGTACTAATTTCTTGCAGGTCAGTATGCACAATCCACTTGCAGCCTGAAATTTCATGTAACCAGAATTTTGCCTGAAAATTGAAAGGACAGCTGTTGTTTTGGCAGTTATGGCAAACAAGGAGAAAATGGGGAGGGCTAGAACAGAAGACCAGGAACGCACATCTGCGTCCAACTTGAGAATGAAGATAAACCTCTCTATATGCTTTTGTATTCTCACAATCTTCCAGTCTGTTTGCCTGGCCTGAGCTGGAATAAGCGGAGATGATGGAATGATTATTATTATTTTTTTTTTGTACAGGTTGAACCTCTCTTAACCAGCACACTCTGGTTTGGCAACATCCCTGGTCCAGCAGGACCACGGATGTCTGGGTCCAGAGAGTCCCGGTGGAGGTCTGGTCACTTGGAGCCCTGCAGAGGGGCTAAAGCCCAATAGTAGTGGGGCTGCCCCCTGTGGCAGCAAAACCGGGAGCCCAGCAGTAGGGCATGAGGGGGAAGGAGGAAGAGAGGAGATGCACGGACCGCAAACAGAACTGCAGCGGGCCACAGGTTTCCCACCACAGGCAATCATGCGGCCCACTAACTTAGTCTTGGTTGCCCATTGCTGATGGTGAATAAGCATGCCACGTGCCTTGCTGATGCATAAGGTGTGTCCTCTAGTTCCCTTCAGTGAGTTCATTGCACAATTTAAGAGCTTAAATGAGCCATCAAAGAGGGAAGTACACAGTACTGAGGCCAGTCTATATGGGGGTATCACCCAGAAACACAGCACAAATTTTGAAACATAGATACACCATACGTTTCTTTAATTTAGAGTACAATGGTGACACAAACATAATTAGCCTATTTGTCAAATCATACATTTTTCACTGACCCCTTACCTGGCATGTCTGGTGAGGTTTGTTGCAATTGTGTAACATTGGTATTAATGTCACAAATGGTTACCCATATTCCATACAGCGTCACTTCCTGTCTCTAGTTGAGACACAGTGCATCTAGCCATTTGTTCTGTGCCCTAAAATGAGTGGATTATCCTTCCTCTACCACCTGTCACGAAAAATATGGTAAAAAATCATCAAGGAATTTACTTACAAGTTCTACAAAGTATGAATAAAACATCAAGGTAGAATCATATATTAAAACTTTTTGATTTAAATTAGGCTACTCTAACAAAATACTACTGAAAAGAACTTAGTTTTAACTCTGTTATTCAATCTATGCAGACACCATAGAACTAAAATGCTGCTAATTGCGGCACATACTGAAACAAAACACACAGTATATCTCTGTTACAACATAACCCTCTCTCCTAAGACAGATGCTAACTTCTGTTTGGCCAAGAGCAGTTCACCGCAAACAAGGCAACATGCTTGATTATACTGTGTCTACTTATGCAAGAAGCTAGATCTCCAAAGACATTTGTAAGAGGTAAGTTTGATGGACTCAAGAGAGCAATCGATCCCCTCAGCCAAGAAGACTGCCTTCACCTCAGATCTCTACACGAAGAGCTAACTAACAGAAGTAAACATATCCAATGCAAGGTGGAACGATACCACATATTCTACTCATGTTAATCCATTGTTTCTAAGGCAGCTAAATATGATCTCCAAACTACCAAAGAACTTAATATAAAAGCATCTAAAATGAGTTTGGAAATGCAATCACTTTTGTAGCGTCAAGACTATAGGAAAAGATAGCTGGAATTCTATCTCCTAATCTCCTATCCCAATTTTTTTTTTCTGGTAAGATTCACAATGTGCCGCTATCCTAATAAATTGTATAGTTCTTGGTCTAGTTTTAGACTTCAGAGTCCTTAAGATAAGGATTTTTTTTTTAAAATTTCAACCACTGGCATTGTTTTAATGGTTGGGCGTTGTATGTCACATTTTAGACATAGCCAGAAGCATGCGGGCGAGAGCAGATATGAAGTGCTTTTTATATTAAGCACCGATCCTAGATACCACAGTGGGATTGAGATGCTGTGCTTTAAGTAGATCTAGGCAAGATTAATTGGAAAATTTGATTAGGGACAGCAGCTGTACAGATTCCCTTCTGACTGCATTCTTTCTCTTTTCCCAGATTCTCCTTGCTGCATGTAACCTTTTTTTCTCCTTTGTCATTGAAGTTAATGGGTTACTTGAGCCAGATAATGTTAAGTCTCTGCAGTAACAGCAGCTTCTGTTAACAAGACCTAGATGTGCTCATTTTAAAGTATTTTGAGCTTGACAAATGACAGCTGCCAGAAGATGTGAAATGGATGGAGGCTTTTAAAAATTGAGTGCAATTTTTCACTACTGCCCTTAAAGACTGATTAGGTACAAGTGATCTGGGCAGTGTTCTTCCTCCCAGTTACACTGTCATTAGGTCTCTAGAATCTCTCACTAATTTTATTTTTGGAGAACTTCTGATATTTTAACTACAATTTAGAAAGGAGATTCAGGTGTTGATGTTACAGGTCTACTGAAAAATTACCAAGCCACTCAGTGCTTTATTTCAGTTCTCTTTGAGCAAATTTCCAAATGTTCAAGTATGTTGTAACTTTCTCAGTCATGATATGGAAAAGATTAAAAAGCCCTTGTCTGCATAGTCTCTTGTGGCACTATTACATTATTTAAAAGTTTAAGAACTATGTTAAATATTAAGCTTAATGACTGTAGAGTTAAATTAAAATTTCTGGTGCTAGATACACTATAGATGTGTAAAACACAAAAAGGAATATTGCAAATTGGCAGTTATGCATCTTGCACTGAAATATGTTCTCATGGCATTTATGCTAATACATCCAGTAAATCTTTTTTTTTTTTAATATCAAAGTGTAAATTAGCTATGCAAGTCTTTCACATGGCTTTTCAGTCATCATGCATTGATTTGCAGATCAACTTCAGCTTTATTACATACTGAGAACCCCCTCCTCTAAGCCTGTTTTACCTTGCTTTGCTTTGTACCTGACTTGCATAATGTTCAGTAAATCCTTTGATATATATTACTTTCCTTGGAAATAATTGTGGATTGGAAGCTTCATAGGGCCGAAAGGATTATGTAGTATTTTTAATGATGTACATAAAATATAATTGATTGACCTAAAAAACTATTGTCTCTGTTTAAGGCAAGTAATGGGTATTATATCTTATTTTTAAATTGATAAATACAGAATTCAGGAGTACTTTAATGTTCAGAGCTATTTATTACAAGGTGCTGGGGGCAATAGAATGTGTTACACTTGATGAGGGAGTCGGTTCATGAATGAAATTTTATTAGTTGTATTTCACTAAAAGCAGTATTTTGGTAGAGGCCTATGCGATTCGGAATTGCAATTTTTCTAAATGTGGATTGCAAAAACAAGCTGGTCAGTGGGATTAACAACGTTTTACCTTGCATTTTTATTTTTAATTTTGATGTAACTGAGGGGAAAGTGAGACCTAATTGAGCATGGATAGAGTGCATAGACTTGAATAAACAACTAGCTGTCTGAGGCAGCTGAGCAAATGAAACTGTTTCAGGTAAAGTTAGAAGCTCAGTAGTGACTGACTAGAAATGGATTTTACAAATGAACTAAACTGCTCTCACTTCATTAGTATTCATGGTAAATAGAAAAATTTCCTTCCTGAAGATATACGTTCCCCTCAGCAAATTAAAGCATTTTTTCACTAACCAAATGATGATGGTGTCAACAACTGATAAAGATGAATAGGCCCACTTCTTAATGTACCTCAGTGTGTTCCCAAGAATTGAAGGTGACTTTGAAGAAAAATTTACTATAGTTTGATCCTTTTTAGCTTTGCTTCTGCCAGTGATATTTATCCTCTTCCTCCCTACAGTCAGTATGTATAAACCACACTGTTAAAGTAATGTTAAATTATTATATACAAATATTTAATGAATATATTGTACTAGAATATTTACCCAGTGATGCTCAGGTTCTTAACTCAAATAAGTGTTGTTTTTCTTCATTTAAATTCTTGTCCTGGAGTGGGCCAGGGGATAAGGGATTCAGTATGCTGGCTGCGGCAGGGACAGAGGACAACCACAGCCCTACCTCACTGTAGCAGCTTGGGAGCAGATAAGGATCACTTGTTCATGACCATTGCAGCAGGCACCGCTGGGGGAAGGGTGCATGTGCCCTGGCTGGGGGACAGACAGACGCACAAATAGACAAACTCTGAAAGTTTGTAGATAGCTGTCCCTTTCTCTGTCCTTACGAGCTTAATGAGGTTATAGTTGCTGTGATCCATATCTCTGGCCCCTTGCTGCACCCCTGTAGTCACTCAATAGTATGACTCCTTCTTACCACACCCCTCCCTTTCCATTTTATGGGAAACAGTTGAATTCTGGGCATGCCCCATTCTGGGCACAACCAAGCCCTGACTTTGCTTTGTTATGGTAACAGGAAGCTGCATACCAGATTTGATGGTTTTAGCTCTTACTGTTTAGGAGTTCTTGGGGAAAAAAGGTGTCTCAGACAGCTGGACAGACACACATTTCTAAAACATATAGTAAGATTTGTAACTGGCTTTCTTGTGCCATTGTGAAGAGTCATTAAAGTACTTGAGGATGCAGTTTTGTCAATGGTGGTTTTTAACATCTATTGTCTTTTTCCCCCACTTAATTTCTTAGTGAAGAAATTAAAAAATAGTCACTTCCGCTAATGCTTTACTTTGTGATTTATAAGAGAGCACAAACAAACACAATCTCCAAGACGCTTCTAATGTTAATGCTTATGATAGGGATGTAAGAGTTTAACTGGTTAACTGATAAGCGTTAGCTTATTGGTTCCACTCAACAGTTAAACTTCTGGGCCAGCAGTGCTGGGAGCCTCTGGCACTGGTAGCTGCTGGGAGCCTACGGCACCAGCAGCATTTAACTGTGTAACCGATTGAATTGTAATCAGTTACATGATTTAGTAATTTTTTTACCGTTTTTTACATCCCTAGCTTATGACTGCTGTATGAAGGAACAAAATTGCATCAACATGAAAAAAAGAAAAGGTGGTGTGTGGGATGGGATGCAATAACAATTTAACAACAGATAGAGAATAAACATTAAAATCTTTCTTTTAAGAAACAAAAGAGGAAAAATTAGTGGGTCCCCCGTGACAGGTAAATCAGTAGAACAATATCTTTGGTATTTTGTCCTATAAGGATCCAATTCTATATATAACTTTCTTGTGTCAAATACACATTCTAGATTGCATGTAAAATATTGGTGGTAGCTTTCTAGCAATACTCTTTTAGGCAATAAGCACTGCTGTATATAGCTGGCATGCCAGATTGCAAGAACCAGGCAGACAATTAGTGTGTTCGTTTTTCTGTAGAGACGGTTTAAATTTGAAAACTTACATTTTCTTCCAAGTAGCTTGTTCTTTAGCTGGCATGTTTTGTATAATAACGAAGCAGTAACCCTCACCCTGTTCCTGCTATTTTTTTTTCTAGCTGAGTTCAGCACTGTTTACATCTCAGGCTTGATTAGTGTGGAGATTGACTTGCTGCCCAGAAAGCGGAGTTTGTCCAATTAGTCACATGGAACTTAGAGAGCTGCAGGCAGATTGTGGGGGCTTCTGTGGGACAATGTAACTTCCTGAATATTTGCATTTTCCCAGTAACACTGTATGCACAATAACAAATTTATTTTCTTGTCCCCTCAGGTTTTACTTAATGGGGTTAATTGGTTGTGTTCTTACTCTAGGCTTCTAATGTGAGGATTTGGTACACTTGTCTGTAGGCTTACTCACAAAACTCCCCATCTACTCATTCAGCTTCTGCATAAAACAGATTTATAGTCAGATTTCAATACCTTAGATCTTTGTTTTTCTCCCTCTGCCAAGATGGAAAAAGGAGAAGATGACAGGATAGGGAGGGAAGGGAATGTCCTTCCTTTTGAGTGGTATGCTTCAAACCCCAAAGCTGGGTCAGTATTCATGGTATAGGGCATTTTCAGCCATGTAAATTTTGCTGAAAATTATTTAGCTTGCCTAACACTGCTGACTGGCCTCTTCTATATTCAGTTTGTCTGTTTTTAATGCCAATTTATTTAAGTGGAACTGGAAATAAAACCCTATTTCACTCATGATTCTATTCTTTCACAAAGTTTGCAGATATATCCTGGAGAGCGAGCAAATGTGTGCGTGCACATCCTTTCTATGTATAAATATAAGTTTCTGTTCAATGATTGGGGCTTGAATCAGCGGTCACAATGACCTTTTTACATTTAGTGTAATTCCGTCATGATCCAGGGGGCATTTGGTACCAACTGGCAGAGGGCAGAAAGGAGTTCATGGGGACTTAAGGGGAACTCCTGGGTCTGGCGTGTACCTAGCATGTGCCAAAGCGTGTCATGTGAGGTCACTACCAACAGTCAGTAATGCACTGGTCATCAATAATTTCAAGATGTATGCATGGATGATATTTGAGGATTTATGTTGCTATACTGAGAACTATGTTCTTAAGATATAGGAATTAAGATAGATCACTATAAAGGGTTGAACGGGTTCTCTTTAGGTCGGGGGTAGTAGACACTACTTTTTCTGGCTGGTCATTGTGTGTCGTGTGTATTAGAATGCAAATTTGTTTGATTTTACTGAGCCTGATACTAGTGAAGAAATTGTGAATTCACATGAGAGAGAATTTGCAGGGGGAAAAAAAATCAGCAGGGGGACATAACTGGTTTGAGTAAAGACAGTAGATTTTAGGGATGTAACTGGTGGTACTGGGGTATACCTGGGATCCTTCATTGAACAGTCAGTGCATTTGGTCTTATGAAATGTGGGTCAGAGCACAGTGAAAGAGGCTGGAAAATACGGCAAAACATTAGCAGGGGTGAGTTAACTCCGTTAGACGAGATAACATCTTGTTAATTAAGTCTAGGCTCTAAAATATGTGTTAATATTTTATTACACTATTTAACTATTTATTTCCAATACTTTCACTTGCTACTTCTACAATCTCTATACTTTGTTAAATAAATGTTTTCTTGTTTTCACTAAAAATATCTTATGTGCTGTGTGTTCATAGAAGGGTCCTGTTAACGGGAAAGTGGAAAACTGTTGACTCCTGCTTTTTTTGGGTGTGTACTGCATAATCTGTGAACTCTGAGAGTGTCCAGTGGACCAGGGGGTGGGCAGTCGACAGAGATGCTTGGTGGTTGGAGTGTGTTTATTGCTAACCTGTTAAAGGAGAGTGGAACCTGTGAAGGCTGAGCACATGTATTGCCCACAGCTTGTGGAGTTGACCACTGTTAGGCACAGTCAAGATTCCTCACTCCGAGGGCAGGAGATTGTGCTTTAATCTGCTTTAATTGTTCTTTGATTGTCAGGGGGCACTGCTTAGGTTTTCTTGCACATGTGAGACTGCCCCTTTCTGTTATCCACAGTGTGCTGTTTTCATCCTTTTTAAAAGTGCTTATTCTTAACTCCAGTTTGTTTCTATTGGATTTGGTATGGGTAGCTTATGGTATAGAAATACTATGGCTTTTTTTTTATTGCTTAAGAACACTTGCACATAGTTAGGCATGTGATTCTCTTTTTAGAAGAAGACTTGCTTTTGATCTTCTTTTCTGGTACTGTATTCATTATGCTACAGTCTCTTCACTAGTCTGCTTAGATCACTGCAAGTGAAGCAGCTCAGCATCTTATGAAATAGTTAGACACACTTTGAAGGCAGCTGTTACCAAAGTATCTGAGATCTATTTAATTCAATTTAGAAAGATTGGTCCCTTCAAAGAATAAGAACTCATCTCTCCTCAGGTTCAAACCAACTTAGATGGTTTGAGCACCTAGCTATGACCATTCCATTACTGAGCCTTGGAGTTTGACCCTCACACTTAGAAGGGTTCAAAGATCAGGATAAAATAATCCAAAATGGAACCAGAACTACACAAGGACCTTATTGACTTCCTTACCTGCAAGCGAGCAGTTGCTTATGGAATTTAGTTTTAACTTCTTGATGACTATAGTCTCGATGACTCTTTCTGGCACAGCTGCTATGTGGGAATACAGAAAATATTAGTATAGATCAGGGCTACATAACACGCGGCCCATAGGCTGCATGTGGCCCGTGGCCTGTTTGTTTGCGGCCCTCGGTACGGTTTGGGTTTATGCCGGGCTCAACACACGGCCTACAGGTGGGAGCCAAAACAAAAAAGTAGTCAATATAATGGTCTTCTGTTGATATGCGTCTTAGTGGTTAAATTCCTGGACTGTTATTGCTCATTAAAAGTGCAAAACGGATGGAAATCTGGTAAATATTGCATTTTATTAATATCAGCAGACCTCACTTAAATGGGGCCTGTGTGTTGTGTAGTCTTGCTTTAATCTTTGTATTCATGCCCGTCAGTGTGAAAGAAGCTATTTGCATATATATTTGCATGTATATGCAACCACACGTAAGGTGCGGCCCTCAGCATGTGCTGTGAGTATCATTGTGGCCCCCAGGGCTTCCAGAGTTCAGTAGCCCTGGTATAGATCAATAGGATCCTGAGGTTGATAACAAAGGACAGGTGTTCTCTTATAAAGTGAGATCAGAATTTCTCCTGGATACTCAAAATGCTTCTCTTTGCTTTTAAGAATCCTGTCAGTCTTACCTGCATAGAATCTGAGCAAGATACTTTTCATTCAGCTATGCTGTTCCCTTTAGTTATTGAGATAAATATATACAGTGGACACCCTGGTGCTTCAATACTTAACAGTAGGAATTGGGTTTTTTATTTTAGGGCTTCTGTTCTAAAATAAAGAGAATGGCACTAAATGCACAACAGTCACCTTTTATTTTCAACCCATAATCTGTACATGTTTTGAGGTAATTATATGTTCCTTTTTTTACTTTTAGTGTCCGATGGCTACAGAGATTTTTTTGGCATGAATGAAAGCAAACACTTTATTTAAAAAATGTGTTAAAAAGCATAATGCTTCTGCCACATGGAACCAGCAGCAGTCAGGGCCAGGTTCAATATCTAGAGGTTCCTTTCCATCCATCCAAAACAGAACTGGCTCAAGCCCCCACCCAGTAACCTGGGAAATTTACACACTACCCCTGCAATGAGGCAGCTTCAGGATTTTGGATACCAAGAGAAGATTTATTGGTAGAATTGGTCTGATATGTGGTGGAGTGGGTGTGTGCAGGCATGGGTTCATTAGCATTTGGAACAGAGATTTCCCATCAGGAAATGCTTCCCTGCTTTTTGTGTCTCAGAGTTCAGTATGATTCCTGCCCTGGACTTTGTTTTCCATTGGAGATGCCTGTGTCCTATCTTTGATGCAAATGAGACTAGGGGAGTTTCCAGTGGGGTTTAGGTGTGTCTTTCCTTGCCTCTTCATTACTTTTTGTAAGTCTTTCTTCAGTTTTGGCTCAAGCAGAGGGTGAATGTGGGGTGCAGTGTTCCCTCTAAGATTTTTCCATCCATGAGTGGAGTGAGTTTCGTCTTGTGCATCAGTATTGAGTTCATGTAAGCTTGTTTGGATGTGTGCCACTGTGGCACCCAAGTTATTAACACACATCTTGTATTTAAAATGTTATGGAAGAAGGAATTATTCCTTGTTTTAGTATTAACAAGGTGCATGACTTTAAATGTTTATTTAATATGAAGTCAAATAAAAAGGAAATTAATACTGCAAAGTTTTCAGTAGCCAATTTCCTCTGTTTATAGCCCTCTCCCAGACCCTCCCTCAGCTGTGCTTCCTCCTCAATTAAATCTGGCTCTTCTTTCAGGGAACTATGTTAATTGGCTTTTTAGACTAAAATTTCTGAGCATATGTAGGACACAAACGAGGACACAAGCTTGGTGATGACATTACTTCTGAAAGACTCTTCAAATGTAGTATTTGAATACTCTTGCTGCTTCTAGCCAAGCATTGTAGATTCAAGTCAAGCATTTGCTAATTAGATCTGGCCTAGAGAAAAGCTTTCCTATGATTGCATTAACTGTCATTGTGCCATGTCCTTAATGTCTCATTTCAAGCTCAATCTATGCATATATAATATGACAAACACTAGAGCAGTAGGAAACATTTGTAACAAGTCTCAAGCCCATTCAAATATATCCTACATTTTGAGGTTCACCACCTTCCTGAATGACAGCTTACGTTACTGGGAAGCTTACTTTTCACTCATCAGGTTCTGCAAGTTTCTCCTCTTTCTACTGTTGGTTGGCTGCTTTGCTGTCCTGACAATTTGGTCCTCCTGTCAAACCCAGAAACATCCACTTCTCAGGCAACCAAGGTCAAAACACAATCTAAGTCACTCTCTTCTTTTACAGAGAACCAGGACCTACCTCTTTTTACAGCTTCCCTCTTCCCAGCTGGCCTTGCTCCCAGCTGCCCACAGTCATTTCGTCCTTTTAGAGCAGGGTTTCCCAACCTATGGGTCGGGACCCAAATATGGGTCGCCATTACATTTCAAAAGGGTTGCCAAGCGTCTCCCTAGGTGGCTCTGCCCCCTCTCCTCCCCTCATTTTTGAATTGCCTTGGGTCACCAAGTGTTCCTGAATTGTCAAAATGGGTCCCCCTCTGGAAAAGGTTGGGAACCGCTGTTCTAGAGACTATACATACCATAATGCTTGTCTTTAAAGGGCCAGAATTTGGAGCAGGACATAGGTCTGCCCTTAAGAAAGCCCACCCTTTTCAAAACAACATATTTGTTGCACGGAAGTATTCAAATAGTCATTACAAAATTTCCAAATTTCGTTTAGCCTCCCACATATTAAAGTTCAGGTAGAATGAAAGAAATATTAATATTAGTATCAGAGATGCTCCTATTATGTTACAAGCCTTAGTTATGAATTCACACTGTTTGGCACTGTTAGGTTAAATACAAATTCTGTAGGTGTTTTAAACACAGAGAGCCTAATTCTCCATTGCCCAGCACCTTGTGGAGTCTGGATGACACTGAAAAGAGAGTGCAAAATGCGACCAAATCAGACTGAAACCACTTTAATCTCACTTTGTACTAGTGAAGATGGCATTGGAGAATCAGGACTGGAGTATTATGGCTGCAGCCATGCCAAAAGTGGACAAACCCATGGCATGGTAGCAGAGTGGCTGCCACACCTGACAACGAGCACCACAGGATGAGACTGCAGAAGAGAACAAAAGAATGGCCATACTGGGTCAGACCAAAGGTCCATCCAGCCCAGTACCCTGTCTGCCGACAGTGGCCAATGCCAGGTGTCCCAGAGGGAGTGAACTGAACAGGTACTGATCAAACAATCTCTCTCCTGCTATCTATCTCCACCCTCTGACAAACAGAAGCTGGGGACACCATTCCTTACCCATACTGGCTAATAGCCATTAATGGACTTAACTTCTATGAATTTATCTAGTTCTCTTTTAAGCCCTGTTATAGTCCTAGCCTTCATAACCCCCTTAGGCAAGGAGTTCCACAGATGACTATGTGCTGTGTGAAAAAGAACTTCCTTTTATTTGTTTTAAACCTGCTGCCCATTAGTTTCATTTGGTGGTCCCTAGTTCTTGTATTATGGGAACAAGTAAATAACTTTTCCTTATTCACTTTCTCCACACCACTCATGATTTTATATACCTCTATCATATCCCCCGTCAGTCTCCTCTTTTCCAAGCTGCAAAGTCCCAGTCTCTTTAATCTTTCCTCATATGGGACCCGTTCCAAACCCCTAATCATTTTAGTTGCCCTTCTCTGAACCTTTTCTAATGCCAGTATATCTTTTTTGAGATGAGGAGACCACATCTGAACACAGTATTCAAAATGTGGGTGTACCATGGATTTATATAAGGGCAATAAGATATTCTCTGTCTTACTCTCTATCCCTTTTTTTATGATTCCTAACATCCTGTTTGTTTTTTTGACTGCCGCTGCACACTGTGTGGACTTCTATCCATGATGACTCCAAGATCTCTTTTCTGATTAGTTGTAGCTAAATTAGCCCCCATCATATTATATGTATAGTTGGGGTTATTTTTTCCAATGTGCATTACTTTACATTTATCCACATTAAATTTCATTTGCCATTTTGTTGCCCAATCACTTAGTTTTGTGAGATCTTTTTGAAGTTCTTCACAGTCTGCTTTGGTCTTAACTACCTTGAGCCGTTCAGTATCGTCTGCAAACTTTGCCACCTCGCTATTTACCCCTTTCTCCAGATGATTTATGAATAAGTTGAATAGGATTTGTCCTAGGACTGACCCTTAGGGAACACCACTAGTTACCCCTCTCCATTCTGAAAATTTACCATTTATTCCTACTCTTTGTTTCCTATCTCTTAACCAGTTCTCAATCCATGAAAGGATCTTCCCTCTTATCCCATGACAATTTAATTTACGTAAGAGCCTTTGGTGAGGGACCTTGTCAAAGGCTTTCTGGAAATCTAAGTACACTGTATCTACTGGATCCCCCTTGTCCAAATGTTTGTTGACCCCTTCAAAGAACTCTAAGGGTATGTCTACACTAGCCACCCTAGTTCGAACTAGGGTGGCTAATGTAGTCATTCAAACTTGCAAATGAAGCCCGGGATTAAAATATCCCGGGCCTTAGTTGCATGTTCCCGGGCGCGCCATTTTTAAATGCCCGGTAGTTCGAACTCCCTGCCCGCGGCTACACGCGGCACGGGCTAGGTAGTTCGAACCAAAGCCCCTAATTCAGACTACCGTTACTCCTCCTGCAACGAGGAGTAATGGTAGTCCGAATTAGGGGCTTTAGTTCGAACTACCTAGCCCGTGCCGCGTGTAGCCGCGGGCAGGGAGTTCGAACTACCGGGCATTTAAAAATGGCGGCGCCCGGGAACATGCAACTAAGGCCCGGGATATTTTAATCCCGGGCTTCATTTGCAAGTTCGAATGACTACATTAGCCACCGTAGTTCGAATTAGGGTGGCAGTGTAGACATACCCTAATAGATTAGTAAGGCATGATTTCCCTTTACAGAAACCATGTTGACTTTTGCCCAACAAATTATGTTCTATGTGCCTGACCATTTTATTCTTTACTATTGTTTCAACTAATTTGCCCGGTACTGACATTAGACTTACCAGTCTGTAATTGCCGGGATGGCCTCTAGAGCCCTTTTAAAATATTGGCATTACATTAGCTATCTTCTAGTCATTGGGTACAGAAGCTGATTTAAAGGCTAGGTTACAAATCATAGTTAATAGTTCCACAATTTCACATTTGAGTTCTTTCGGAACTCTTGGGTGAATGCCATCCGGTCCTGGGGACATCAGGGTACAGAAGTGAGCATCCCTGCATGAAGGGAGAGAGGAAATTGAAACTTGGAGGGAAAAGGGAGTACCTAGGAAAGGAATAAAACCTAGGGGAGAAAGAAAGGGAGGAATTGAAAGGAGAGGGGGTTAGAATAAAGGGCGCGAGGGTGGGGAATGGCCTTTTACTCTAGGATGGTTTTAGCGAGTCACTGCCCAAACTCCTCAGGAGGCAGATGACTCACTGTAACCATCTTAGAATTAGACCCTGTGCTCACTGTTCTTGCCATCCCTCTCCCCCGAACTATGTTCTTGCTCCTCTGCCCTGACCAACAGCATCTGTGCTGCATGGCTGGGTGTTATGTTCCTGGCATATAGTGAGAAGTTAGATTAAAAACACACCCTTGTCAGAAGGTTTCAAGTAACTGTTAGCAAATGGGTCTGTTAGCCTGAGAGAGAATTTGGGTTTTGGTTTTTGAAACTTTTATCTCCTTACTAGTATGTGTGAACAAAGTAGAAAGGCACTGCCTATTACATCTGCCAACAAGCAAATTGCATGAAAAGAAATAAGAGATAAAGCTAATGTGTTGCTAGTAGAGTGGGCGTTTACTATATATAGTAGACTTCCGATAATCCGGAACCTTTGGGACCTAGGTGGTGCCAGATTCTCTGGACTATCAGGAGGTACTATAAGCTGGTTTTCATATATATATATATATATAGTGTTTTTAACCCTTTTTATTGTATCACAAGCACTGTCCAGCGTCACACAATGCCAGTGGCAGACTGACTCGGCCCCATCCGGTTTCGCTTGGTTCAGCTGCTGCCGCTGCTGCCTTGTGACTTGTTTTTTGCTGAAGCTCACTCACTAGGCTCTTGCCATTTTGATGCCGGACTATTGGGAGTGTCGTACAATTGGATGCCGGACTATTGGAGTTTTACTGTATATGAGTGCATACATGAAGGACAGTCCTACCTCAACTCCTCTTCTGAGATAATGTCCAATAACCAGTCAAGAGGGGTGAAGTATAAAAAAAAAATACTAAAAGCCAAAGAAATACCTGTCACTGATAAAATCACAATCTTACTCCAAACCCCCTCCCCCAGAGCAGACCCAGCCCCAGAATAGCCTTGCTCCGCCACACGGTCCCTCCTACCCCCCTGGAGCAGCCTGGCCACTGGAGCAGCCGCCTGCCGTGAGCCCCTCTGGCCAGGCCACGTGGCTGCCGTGGAGCAGGAACCGGGGCCGTGGTAAGGCTGCCCCAGTAGGGACAGCCTCACCACAGCCCGGCTCCAGCTGCAGCATGTGGCAGCCACCCGCGACACAGTCCTGCTGGCTTGGACGTGTGGCTGCCATGGAGCCAGAAGCAGGGCCATAGTGAGGCTGCCCCTTCAGGGACAACTTCACTTCAGTCCCAGCTCCAGCCGGGGGCACATCGGGGCAGCTACCTGTCCTGTGGCCCTGCCAGCTGGACCACTTGTCATTTCCGCCGAGCCGGAGCCCACCACTCAGCTTCCAGAAGGTCCAGCAGGGAAGTGAGTGGTGAGTGCTGCTGCACACCTCTGCAAATGAGGTGGGCGAGCCTAGAATTTTTGTGAGTGGATGCACAGGTGCGCATCTTAGAGGGAACTATGGTGGTGTGGGGGAGTCAGACCGACAGGATGCTATAACCTGGTTCCCCAAGAACATAGAGCTGATAGGCAATGTTCCGTCTATGTTTTTCCCTATCCATGTGCAGAATAAATTTTGCTATGTGCACTGAGGCATGTACAGATGTGCATCACCAATAGAAACATGCTGTGGGTGCGCGAGCGGTCTGGTGATCAGCTGAGTGGTATCTGAATCTTTCCTGGGTGGCTGCTCAGTTGCTCATCTTACAGGGAACACTACTGGTAGGTGACGAGCTGGTAAATGACTAGCCCAGGCGTCGATCCATGGCACAGTGTCTGCTTTATTATTTTTGGCTTGCTAGCTCAAACCTTGCTAAGGTGCACCTGTGTACCTGGCTTGGGAAGCTCACTTCCCACTGCAGTGTCGACATACCCACAGTTAGAAAGTTTTTTCCTAGTATTTAACCTAAACCTCTCTTGCTGCAGATTAAGACACTTTTTTCTTGTCCTACTTTCAGTAGGCATGGGGGCACAGTTAATCACAGTCCTCTTTATAACAGGCCTTAGCATATTTTGAGACTGCTAAAGTGTCTGAGTGGGTCCTGTTTTCTCAAAACTAAACATGCCCAATTTCTTTAACCTTTCTTAAAAGTCATGTTTTCTAAAATGATTTTTGTTGCTCTCCTCTGGACTTCTGTCCAGTCTGTGAAAATATTTTAAACCAGTGCTGGAAAGGGGTAAAAATTATTTCCTGTCTGAAATATGGCACTTCTATTAATACACCCAGAATGTCAGCCTTTTCATCAACTGCTTCATATTGTTGAATCATATTCAGTTTGTGAAGCACTGTAAGCCCCAGATCGTTTTCACCAGTACTACCACCTAGCCTCATATTCCCAATTTTGTGGTTGTTCATTTGATTTTTTTCCATCGTAAGTGTAGGTCTTTTCTTTATTGCATTACATCTTGTTGATTTCAGACCAGTTTTTCGATTTGTCAAGGTTATTCTGAATTCTAACCCTGCCCTCCAACGTGCTAGCAACACCTCTTCGCTTGGTGTCGTCCGTAAATCTATGATATGTTTGAGAGAGTTTGCCTGTGAGTGAGCGAGTGTCTGTTTGTTCAAGAACTCCTAAAAATCTTTTACTGCTGTGTAAGTATACTCTCTCCACTCCATCTTTCAGGTCATTAATGAAAATATTGACAAATACCAGATCCAGAACAGACCCCTGCAGGATCCCACTATCTAAGTCCCATCCTTGAAAACTGTTCTTTGAGTACGGTCTTTAAATCAATTTTGCATCCACCTTACAGTAATTTCATCAGACATTTCTTGAGCATGCTTAAGAGAATGTCATGTATTACTGTGAAAACCCTTACTAAAATCAAGATGTATTCTGTTGACCTCTCCTCACCCCCCATTAGCTGAGCAAGTCACTTTTTCAAAGCAGGAAATTGGGTTGGTGTGGCATAACTGTCTCAAAAATTCATGCTGGCTATCCATTTTCACCCTGTTAGCTTCTTGGTGCTTGCAAATTGATTGATACTTGGAAAGATACTGAAGGAAATGATGAAACAAAGTTAGACTGAATTGTTTAATTCCCTTGACCATCTTTATTCTTTTTTTTTTTTTTTAAATCAGCATGATGGTTGCTTTACTCCAGTCCTCTCAGATCTCACTCATCCGTTACAGGTTCTTGAAGATAATTGCTAAAGTTATAAGATTGGTCAGCTAGTTCCTTAAATATTCTGGGTTGAATCTCATCAGGCCCTGCATAGTTGTCTTATACCCAACTGAATGAAATATTTTAACCTGTTCTTTTCCAAGCCTTTGTGATGTCATCAATTATTAGCTCTTCTCTTCCACTCAGTAGAGGTCCTACATTTTCCTTCATCCTTCTCTTGCTTTAAATGTATTGACAAAACCTTTTCTTATTGCCTCTTAAAGTTCTTGCTAGGTGTAACTCTTTTTCTGCCTAAGCCTTTCTGATTTTGTCCTTACATTCATGGGCTATTCTTTTGTGCTCCTCCTTAGCAATTTCTACTTTTTATAGGATTCCTTTTTTAGAGTTTCAGGTAATTAAAGAGTTCCTGACGGAGCTACAGCCTATTTCACTTCTTAACCTATTACTAGGTGCAGGACTGCACGATCTTAATTTATTAACTCATCTACTGTGCATTTTATTCTCCTGAAATACATAATCTTGTCTCTGATGCTACTGCTAGACCTTTGGTTATGAGATCAGGTGGAAAGCAAGCTGTTGTTGCAGATGAACTTATCAGAAACATTTTGTTTATCTGATTACGAAGTGTGAAGAAAAAAAGATAATATGTGTATAGTTTACCATAGGATTGCCAGGTGTCTGGTTTTCTACTGGACAGTCCGGTTTTTTGGGGCTCTGTCCGGTTAAAAAAAAATCCAGAAAATACTGGACATGTGCAATATCTGGTATTTTCTGGTTTTCCGACTGGGCTCCCGGAAGCCTGGCGGGGGGAGTGGCTGGGAGGCGGGGCACGATTGGCGCTGAGAGCCCTGGTTGAGTGTGAGGAGGAGGGGCAGTCCGGTCCATGCTCCTGCGTGCTGGTCAAGCATGTGGTGGAGCCGCAGCTGGACTGACTCGCGCTTCGCCTGGACCGTGCGGGAGCGCCCTGGGAGCTGCACTGCCTGGGTCAGTCCCGCTCCCCACCGGCTGATATGCTTCTCTTCCCCCCCCCCCCCCCCCCCCCCCAATGGCCGGCCAGTTGGTTCTCCCCCACTTCTCCTCCCAATCTTCCCCGGCCAGCCCTGCTGCACTTGCCGCCAGCCCTGCTTCTGGTGGCCAGTTCTCCCCTCCTCTCCCGATCTCCCCCGGCCAGGCCCGCTGTATCCAACCCCCGCTCCCACTGCCAGCTCTACCTCCCGCCGGCCAGTTCCTCCTCCCGATCTTCCCCAGCCAGCCCTGCTGCACCCCCCGCCAGCGCTGCTTCCAGCGGCCAGTTCTCCCCTCCTCCTCCTGAGCTTCCCTGGCCAGCCCCGCTTCCGCTGGCTGCCCCGCTCCACCCGACCCCCTCTCCACACCGACCAGCTCTGCTTCCAGTCAGCCACCCCGACCTCTCCCCCGGCCAGCCCCCGACCTGCCCCCCCTGCCAGTTCTTCTTCCCGCTCCCCCCCCCCCTTCCTCCCAGCCAGCTCCGCTCTCCTTGTAGCCGGTCCCTTCCCTTCCTCCCCCCCCCCCCCGCCCATGAAGTGTGTCCGGTATTTTTTTGAAGGCTACCTGGTAACCCTAACCATGAAATGTCAATTGTATTTTAAAAATTTACATAAGTCCAGTTTCAAACTACAGTTTTCATGTATAAATGTTTAATATTGGTAAGGTTACCATATTAGCCAGTTGACGTACTTGATGTATTGTTTTGACATGGCTAATAGTTACGTCCTGGCATACAGCTGCATTGTAGTTCTGGAGTCTGAAATATCCACCTTTCCTGCATGGTGAATTCCAGTAATTAACATTCTGGGTTTTTTAAAAAGAAAAATCCATCTTTCCTGCAGAACAGGTGTACTTTTAAGGACCTTGGATGGTACTAGCATCAGGACAAGGCAAGGTGAATTCCTTTTCAGAAAACAGCTGATTATAGACATAAATAGAACATGTACCTCACAATATTAATAAAATGTGTGTTGAGAACAAAGCAATGGTTTCTTACCCTGTAGGGAAAATTCCTGTAGAACAGAAGTGAGGATGTTGCTGAAATTCTGTCCATATTTTTATAGAATTTTTAACCAACCAGGAGAATTTTATGGCCAGAAATGTAATTCATTATGTAGTAGAGGATTTTTTAATTTCCTTCTGTTTAAGGACATCTTCCTCTAATACATTCTATAGGTTGTTAGGTTAGTTTTTGTGGAATCCAATTATCTCCTGCTTATTCAGTTCTTTCTGACTTCTTGTGACATGGGCGTAGTTACCATTCTTATGTCTTTTGTGTGAACAGTGTGTCTGACAACTTGTTGTAAACACCCTTCTGTACTTTATATGCAGTTTTTCAGTGCCTCCGCTAATACATATCAATGCATCTCCTCCTTTACACTGTTTTCGAGCTTCTAACCCCTTCTCCTGGGGTGGTGGTGGGCAGAGGCGTAGCGAGGGTGTTATGCGCCTGGGGGCAAAGGAAAAATTTGCCCCCCCCCCCGCCATGTGGCACGGCCCCAAACCTGGTGCACAGCTGAGGAGAACTTGTACCGCATCTTCCCCCCACCCTCTACAGTTTGGGGCCGGGCTTCCGCATGCACTAACCCGCCAGTGGAGATGGAGGAGGGTCGGGCTTGGAGTAGAGAGGCAGGGAGGAGTAGGAGCATGTGAGCTGAGAGATGACGGGGGGGGGGGAGCAGAATGGGATTAAATGAGAGCCTCCCTAGCATGGTGCCCGGGGCAACTGACCCCTCCGGCCCCCTCACTATGCCATTGCCCCCCCTCCTGCAGATCTATCATCTTACGCATTTGCAAGATCTGTGAGAGCCGTTCCATGAATCTGCAGTTAGTGTCTGTGGTGCCTGCTTCTGGGTGGTGTCTCAATGCTGCCACATTCACCTCTAAAGAGGGGGCTTCCCAAAGCAGGCCCTTGCTGCTGACCCCCAAGGCATCCACAGGTCCGGTCTCCTTTCAATGGGCCCATTTCCCAGGGCTCATTGATCTTGGATCTGGCTTCCATCCCCTCTCCAACCTTTGCAATTGCCCAGAGGTGCTCACCTTCCGCCTTATACATTCCCACCTCATTCATCCCACAGGGACAGTCTCTGCCTCACTTGTCCTAGGGACTATTCTACCAAGACGTAATACAAAGTTTCCATGTAAAAGGACTCAATACAAAGCTAAAAACTTCAATGAGAGAATGATTAATACAGAGACGTGTCTACATCTGCTGCAGGGAGACACCTCTGCCTGCCTCTACCCCTCTCCCCCAGAGTCTACAGCCCCACTGCAAAGCGGGGGAGGGGAAGGAAAGAGGCTGAGGCCCATCAACGGGACTGAAGCAGTCATGAGCAAGCCATGCCCGGGAGCCATTCTCCTGTCCATTGCTGGTGCTGTGTTGCTTCAGGCACGCTGAAATGCAGTCACCTCTAGGGTGGGCTGGACAGCTGTTTAACACCTGCACAAGGTTTCAGGCAGGGGGTAGTGCGGGGTGCCTTCCTGCAGAGCCCCCATCAGAACCACTGTGCCCTCCGGGCTTAGGAAAAGAATAAACAGGAGGATTGGAAATTAACCCGCCCAGTCTCACGTCCCCTAAGCAGGGAATGGCCATCTACATTAGGCCCCAGCTGGAGTATCATGTCCAGTTCTGGGCGCCACATTTCAGAAAACGTGGAGAAACTGGAGAAAGTCCAGAGAAGATCAACACAAATGATGAAAGGTTTAGAGAACATGAGATATGAGGCAAGGCTGAAGAAATTGGCCTTGTTTACCTTGGGAAAAGAGAAGACCGAAAAGGGACATGAGAGCAGCTTTTAAGTATCTAAAAGAGTATCATAAGGAGGAGGAGGAAGAAAAATTGTTCTGCTTGGCCTCTGAGGTTAGGATGAGAAGCAATGGGCTTAAATTGCAGCAAGGGAGGTTTAGGTTGGACATTAGGAAAAACTTCCTGCCTGTCAGGGTAGTTAAACACTGGAATAAATTGCCTAGGGAGATTGTAGAATCTCCATCACTGGAAATATTTAAGACCAGGTTAGACAGACACCTGTCAGGGATGAGCTAGGGCAACTCAACTTTGGAAGCCCCAGGGGCCACAATGATACTTAGAGAACATGCTGAGGGCCTCAACTTAAGTGTGGTTGCATATGCAAGCAAATATATACAAATAGCTTCTCTCACACTGACAGGCATGAATACAAAGATTAAGGCAAGACTACACAACACACAGGCCCCATTTAAGTCAGTTCTGCTGATATTAATAAAATGCAATATTTACGCGATTTCTACCCATGTGACAGTACTTTTCATGAGCAATGACAGTCCAAGAATTTAACTACTAAAACACATATCAACAGAAGATCATTACACTGACTACTTTTTTGTTTTGGCTCCCACTCGCCGGCCACATGTTGATCCCCACATAAACCCAAACTGCACCGCGGGGCGCACACAAACTGGCGGTGGGCAGCATACCAAGTTATTAATAAATATTATATAAACCTTTACCTTTTCTCTCTGATGCCATGTCTCCTCCTTGCGCCATCATCTCCCCTGGTGCCTGCTGCCCCCCAACTCCTCACCCTCCTCTGCTGTCCTGACTCCTGCCCTTCTCACTGCCCTCAGTCCTCCTGTGACCTGCCCCCCTCCACCAGCCCTTCTCTCCTCCCTGTGCCCACTCCTTCAGTAGCCCCACTCTGATCAGGTGAGCTACCCCTCCTCATCTCCTCTTCTAACACCTCCCTCTACACAACCTGCCCTGCCTCACTCCTCTGGCGCTGGTCCCTACCCTGCTGATGTCTGCCCTTCTGCTTCACCCCCAGAATCCCCTGGCACCTGCACCTTCCCTTAGCCCTGCACCCTCCTGGTGCCTCCCCCTTCCCTCCCTGCCCCCTTTGTCCTCTTTTTCCCTGATGCCCATCCTCTCACGACTCTCTGCCCCCGTTCCCCTCACGTCCCTGTGCTCTCACACATGCCTTGCTCCATCCCTACCTTTCTCATGCCTACCCCTTCTTTCAAGCCTTCTCCCAGCACCTCCCCCTCTCCCCTTTAGCCCCCAATGCCCTTACCCTCTCCTCTCCTCTCGTAGCATCACCCTGTCTGCCCTCCCACTGACACCTCCCCTCCTGCCCTTTTCCTCATTGTCTGCACTTGGCCCCCTGGCATTTGTCTCTCCTCCACCCTGTCTCTTGGTACCTTCCTCTTTCTTCCCCCTCCGCCCAAGCCCTTTTCTCCCCCCCCGTCCTCACAAGCCCCTTCCTCTCCCACCCCTTCCCCCTAGTTTTCCCCCTCCCCTACTTTCTGCCTTCTACTTTGTGGGGCCGGAGTCTGCACTTGGGCCCCAGAAGTCCCCAAACTCTGAACCCGGAGCTAGGCCGCACGGTGCAATGCTGCGCCTCGCAGTTTTAAAGTCCTGGGCCATGGCATCACGTCACACCCAGGCGTCCTCCCCGCTCACCTGCAAACGCTGCGTGTGGCAGCGGCAGCAGCAGCAGCAGCCGGCAGCGTGCGTGGGTGTCAGCCGGTGGTCAGGGCAGTGAGTGGTGTGTGTGTATTATACACCCGAGACTTCAACTGCTAGGACTGGGGTCCCTTAGCAGTGGGCAACCTGGAGGAGGTTTACGGACGCCCCAAGAAGTTTACAGGGAGAGCTTATTACACCTCAGATTTTGACTGCTAGGATACACGATCCCTTCGCAGCGGGCAGCCTGGGGAGGCTGAGAGATGCCCCAACGGATCTGTCCCCTGGAAGCGACATGATCCAACGCTCAAGCTCTCCCTATATCTGTCCCTTATGACCGGCTGGAGTTCTTTTTAAAATTGTGCTTGGTTCTGTTACAGCAACTGAAGGAGTCAGGTCACAGCTTAAACAGTTACTATTTTATTGTTACAGGGTAAACTTAGCTGTTAAATGCTACTACTGTGTTACAGATAACACAGCCACTACAAAGGACAGGACAGAAATTACACTAATAAGTCACTTACAGGTACCATGAAACCCTTTTGGTTCTCTGAGCTCTTATTAAATGCATGCAAAATAGACACCTAGCAGATATATATTCTCACCCCTGCGTTCCAGACTTGGCGTGACCAGCATCTTTCTCTCAATCCCTCGGGAAGAAGTAGGGCGAGGTTGGGCGTCCCACAGACCTCGGGAGACAACCAATACCTGCCAGCAGGTGTAGATGATTGGAGCTCAAATGGGGTGGGCTACTAAACCCCTCTTTATACCCCTTGGGTCACGTAGGCTTCTTCCTGGTCTCAAGTGGCCAATTAGGAAAAATGGCTTTGAAAGCCAAGTTTCCCACGAAGGGTGCAAAGCATAATTCACACCTGGGAAAATGCAGACAATGGGCACCTCTGGTATGTGATGGGCGAAGATTCCTCTCCTGGGACAGTGCAGGCGTGTCAATTACTGGTACTAGCCATCAGGGCGGCGGGAGGCCCCGGGTCGTCAGCTAGCCCATTTACTGTCTGGTTTCTCTTTATGGTAGAGTCAGGGACAGGCAGCACACCTGCGTTCCCAGGGCATCAAAGGCTGACTGCCTTTCTCTTGCTCTCGGGGGGGGGGGGGGGGCGAGGGAAACAAGATGGGGTTCATGTCTGGCTACAGTGGGCAAGGGGGAGCCAACTGAATGGTGTGCAGGCAGGGACGGTCTGGGACTGGGGGGGGGACGCCCATATAACTCGCCACCCATGCCAGGTGAGTCTGCACAGCGTGCACTCGCTCTCACCCCGGCCCGGCGCCCCCTAGCGTGGCACCCGGGGACAACTGCCCCCACCCCCTTGCTCCCCTTTTCGCTACGCCTCTGGTGGTGGGTGGGGGATGTTTCAGGTGTCTAGTCAAAGAATTCCCCTCATCAGGCTCTCTAAGCCTTTTGTCTGCACTACACAGCTTTTAGCAATACAGCTGTGTTGCTAAATGTCGGGCAGGTAAACGCTTTTTATCAGCACTTTTGCTAACAAGAAACTTCCAGTCCTTTCGAGCAGTGTTTGCTTCATTGGCAGGAGAGCATTCCTGCCAGCAAAGCGATGTTTATGTTAGGAATGTAAAATCCCATTTAATTGGCTAACTGGTTAAATATGTTTAACCAGTTAACTGATTGATTAAAGGGGGAGAGCAGGGTGGGGGCCGCTCCAGCCCATCTGGAGCAGGACTTCCTGCCCGCTGCTGGGCCAGACTTCCTGCCTGCCCGCCCTTTCCCTGCTGCAGGCAGAGGCTTCTCCAGCCCAGCCAGAGCAGCCCCTGCCTGTGGTGAGCCAGGGCTTCTCCAGTGTCCTGGTCAGAGCAGCCCCTGCCTCTGCAGTTGAGGCTTGCCCGTTAACTGGGTAAACCTTCATATCCCTAGTTTACCCTAGCACTTGCCAAAGCACAGCTGTGGGGAAGGAGGAGCTAAGCACCTGTGAACAACCAAAGCTTTGTTGCTCAATTGCCAGTGTAGACAAAGCTGCTGCAGTAAAGCAGAGCACCCTGGCTGGGAGATAGGCAGTGGAGCGGAGCAGTGACTGGGTTGCTCCGCTTCCTGCGGCTACCACCACTGCTGCGGAGAGTGTTGGGGGAGACCCAACCACTGCTGCCGCCCTATGCCAGATACCTCTATTCCCCTGGTAATCCCCCAGGCCACCTTAGGCCCAGTTTACATGAGAGACTGTCTACAGCAATGGCCACAAACCAGTATATCGGGATCTACCAGTAGATCTTGGAGCCCCTGACAGGTGATCCTGACTGGTTTGGCCAGGAAGCTATTGAACACTGGCCCTTCAGTTGCCCCTTCACCCACTGTCATGCTGCTCCTGCCCTCTGCCTTGGAGCTGTCCCCCAGGACCCTGCTGTTTGCTGTGCAGGGTGTAGGAGGGAGAAGGGAGGGGTGCTGATGTCAGGGTGTTCTTCTTCCCCCCCACTCCTGTACCCCATCTCCATGCAGAGAGAAGGGGATGGAAGGAGCTTGGCAATGCAAATCTCTGTCACTCTGACACACTGTCTGTGTCTGTCATTCTCACAAATACACATTGTCCTGTCTTCTCATCTCCCAACCCAACGCATGCGTCAGGGATGGTTGTTATTACTTCTACTGCTTGCAACGTGGGTTATTTTTGGTTTTGGACTGGTCTGTGCATTTCATAATTTTCATTTCTCTCTTATGCTTAAATTTAATTCTTTTGAATAGTTTGTTCGAAAATGCCTAACCTGCCATGACTGGAGTCGTCATCCCCATGGTAATTCCAGCTCCTGGAAGTGGCTGGCATGTCCCTGTAGCCCCTGAGAGAGACAGAGCAGGGGGTCTCCACATGCTGTCCTTGCCTGCAGACACCACTCCTGCAGCTCCCATTGATCAATAACAGAGAACTGTGGCCAGTAGAAGCTATGGGTTCAGTGCCTGTAGATGAGGGGCAGCACGTGGTGCCATGGAGCTATTGCTGTACTTGCCAGCTGCTTTCAGGAGTGGTGCAGGGCCAGGGCAGGAGTAAGCCTGACTTAGCTTCTGGGTGGTGGAGCAGTGGGGTTATCTCAGTTAAACAGTGCACAGTCAGAGCCTGCTTCCTGAACCCCTGTCCCAGCCCTGAACCTCTCTTCCTGCACCCAACTTCCTGCCCCAGACATGAGTCCCCCTGCACCCAAACTCCTTCCCAAAGCTTACACCCTGAAACCCCTCCTGGACCCCAATGCCCCACCATGGGCTAAGCCCAGAGCCCCTCCTACACTCTGAACCCCTTTGCCCAAGACCAGAGCCTGCATCCCAACCTCCTACCCCAGCCTGGTGAGAGCGAGTGAGGATGGGAGAGGAAGGGGGATGGAGCGAGCAGGGTGAGGCCTCTGAGAAAGGGGAAGCAGAGGCAGGGCCTCAGAGAAGGGTTGGGAAGGAAGTGGAGCAAGGGCATTTGAGTTTGAGGTAGATCTTACATTGCACTTAAACTGAAAAAATGATCTTGTGATTAAAAAGGTTGGAGACCACTGGTCTATAGGATGGTTGAGGCACTTGCCATGGACCCCCTTCCACCCCGCCAAAGTGCGGGATCTGGGGTAGCAGCTCCAAACTATTCTATGGATAAGACAGCTCTGACTGATGAAGTGGTTTTTCATGGCCAGCCAAAGCACTGTTCATAAGCTTGAAGGGAAGCAGTGTGTGCACATGTATGTTCAGAAATAGAAGCATTAATATTATAAGCATAATTTTGATCCCTAATTTGCTCTGGTACATCTGTGTTGTGTGTAAGATTACTACCAAAAGGTTTTACATAGGACCTAGTTCCATGAAATAGGGACTGAAATTCTGGCCCTTCTGAGGTTGATAGGGCTGACTTCAGTGAAGCCAGGATTTCACCTTATAGTGGCTAAGCTCTGCACAGAACTTAAAAGAAAAAAAAAAAGTCCTGGTACAAAATAACATTTTTTCCCTCTGTGCTCTTGAGGCATAGGAGTGGGGTTTTGATCAGTGTTCCCTGTAAGCTGAGTGCATAGGTGGCTGCCCAGGGGAGATTCAGGTGCTGCTCAGCTGAGTATCAGAGTGCCCACAGATGGCAGCATGTATTTCTATTGCATGTGCAAATGTGCGCCACCTTTGGTGCACATAATACTTTGCGTATTTGAAAAAAAAAAAAAGTAGAGGGAACATCGATCTGGATTGTGGTATTTTCTTCTAGCTCTAAATACTATCCAGGCTTTGGGTTTTGTTTCTAAAGCTGTCAAATGTTCAAGAAATTTAAATGAAAAACAAAGAAATTAGAGCAGACATTAAAAATATTATAACAGGATGCACAAATGATGTTGACTCTATCATGTACATTACAGAAAAAAGTTGCTCGGAAAATTTTCCTTCTACACCTCATTAACCTCATCCTCACATTTGTATTACTAGAGGATGACATCTTTTTAAGAGTTCACCCTCTCTTGTTCTCTTGTGTTCCATCCCATATTTGTGACACATAGAACAGTCTCCACATTAATCATATTGTTATCACAAGCTGAGGACTGTAATTTTGAGTTGGAATAAGTAGGAGGGCAATAATTTTCTAAACAAACATCCATACCCATATTTCCATTGAAATAAGGACAATGGAAGTAAGTGATTTGACTGTAATATTTAAATGGAACGTTTTCCCTCGTGGTGTAAGTTTTTAATGGCTGGTTTAAATAGGTATCCTAGAACTTGTGGTGTGGTGTTTTACATGTTGTTTATGACATACTGCCATCTGGTGGCTCTCTTTGTAAAGTAGTAGAAATACATGACAGCTGTTTAAAGGAATGTTAGTTAGACAAGTCACTCAAAAGTTCTGAAATGTTGGTTTTATGAAGCTTGTGACACTTTAATTCTAGCTACGTATATCCACCCTGAATGAGGCAGGGAAAAGAGTGCGACTACCTAATGAAAGATTATATCTTAATGTAAAAGGTGGACTTAAAGTTACACAAGTCATTATACTGGCATTTCCTAACTGTTTAATACTCCATTTAACCACATATAATTTTTTTTAAAAATGTATTTTGTTATTTTTAAGCTAACAGTGGGTTCAGAATCTGCAGACAAATATGTATTTATGTTGACTGTGTCTTTCTAATGTGGGACTCTGTCCTTAACAACAATGCATTTGTTTGTTTGTTTTTTGCAGCTTGATCATATATTATCCCCTCCATCTATGCTGTTTCGGAAATCCAGCAATCCTGAAGTCTCCTCTGGACCTGGAAAGTCATTTAAATTTAAAAGACAGCTGAGTGAAGATGGAAGACCCTTTAGAAGGGGAAGCCTTGGAGGAGCTCTTACCGGTGAGCATAGCAGGCCTGAAAACTAAAGGCACTGTGATCTATTTGGCCCAGATTTTCTTGGAGGTCTTACAATGGCATGAAGCATTGGATATGCATATGTGGCCTCATTTATCAAATGTGTTTTTCTTCCCATCAGAGCTCCCAAAGATTTTTTTTTTTTTAGTGTGTAAAGCCTGGGACTAGCTATTAACGGTGTTACTTTCTATGATCTAAAACAACAAGCTCAATGCCAAAGCCAGAGTTTTCAAAAGTGCTGAACCCCCAAATAGCTCTTAATTGTTCTCAGTGAACACTTCTGAAATTTAGCCTCATCATTTAAGGGCCTAAATGGGTATTCTTGATTGTAGAGCTCTTAAATTCAGGTTTTACACTGCATAAAATGAATTTGAAAAGATGAGTAGGGGGCTCTGCCCCCTGCTCGCTACATTCACCCCCCTGGAGGCTTTTGTGGCCACAGTGAGAGAGCTACGTTTGCCAACCCCTCTCTCTCTGGAGGTGGGTGTCTGCCTGGCAGGGAGGATGCAGGAGGGGGGTCGGGGCAGGGTGTCTGACCAGGGGGGAGAGTGGAAGAGCAGGGGAGAGTGCAGGAGCAAGCTGGGGGAGGTGTTTGCCCAGGGGGGAGGGTGTAGGAGTGGACTGGGGGTGCAGGGTCTTGGAGGAAGAAGTGTGTGAGGGAGCTGGTGGTGTAGGTTCTTGGTGGAAGAGGTGTGTGAGGTGGCTGGTGGTGGGAGGTTTGGGCAGGGTGGTGAGTGAGCGGTCTAGAGGTGCGGGGTTTCAGTGAGTCAACAAGGGAGGGGATTATTGTCCTGAGAGAGTCAGTGGCTGTGAAACCAGAGCATGCTGGAGTCCCTGTGTGCAGCATGGGGCTGCAGCTGCCGCCGAGCACAGGAGTCACAGCCCAGGAATGCAGAGTGGCTGCTGCTCCTGCAGGGCCTAGAGATGTCAGGGACTTGACACGTGCAAAGAAAACCAAAATAAAAATAAAAATAAAAAAAAAAACAAAACCCCAAGAGGAGGAACGAAGCCCATCCCAGGAAGTCCGCCTGCTGCCAAGGTCAGGGCAGTGGGGCCGTGGATTTCCCCATGCACCTGCCCTTGCCTGCAGTCCCACCACGCCCCTTTGGCAGTGCGACCTTCTCACATGTCTGTGTAGATAGGCCTGAGGCTTGGGGGGCACGGAACAAGGGGTGGCTGGGTGCCTGCAGAGGCAGGGCAGAGTCCATATGGCAGGCACCAGTGCCAGCTTCTTGCAGGGGGGGGGAGGGGAGAGAATCCCAAGGCTGCCCATGCGCTGCCACTTCCCTTACCCCTCCCCCAGCTGGGGAAACAGCAGCACAGGAACACACTCCAAGGAGGCTTTTCCCGCTGCTCAGCAGGGCTCTGAGTGAGGGGAGTGCGGGTGCTGGCTTTCGGCTTGTAGGAGGCAGACTGGAGTGCCAGTGTGGCCCCATCCCACTCACTCAGCACCCCACTGAGACCCCGTACCTCTAGCCCACACACTCACCACCCTGCTGAAGGTTTCTGCCTCTGTCTCCCCAAACTTTCCCTGCTGCAGCAGGGACAACATTAGTTGGTGGGGGTGGTGCCTGTGGACGCAGAGTGACGTGATGATGTCACTCTGTCATCCCACAGGAAAAGGTTTTTTTGAGACATCTGTAATGTGTTTGGTTTCACAACATTTTGATTAAAAACTAGAATGATATAAAATTAATATGGCACATAATAAATGCATTGAAAACTGGCTAACTGTAATTAGTCTTAAAATGTAATTTTAAACAAGGAATCCTTATCAAGGGGGTGAATTTCCTGAGGCATCCAGAAGGGATTGGTTCTTGGCCCAGTACTACTGAACATTTTTATCAATGATCTGGAAGAACGGAAAATGGTCAGCGATAAATTTTGCTGATGACACACAAATTGGGAGAGTGGTAAATAATGACCTGGACAGGTCATTGATTCATAATGATCTGTATTGCTTAGTAAACTGGGACAAACAAACAATGTGCTTTTTAATAAAGTTAAATGTAAATATACATCTGGGAACAAAATAATATAGGCCATGTTTACAGATTAGTAGAACTCTATCCTGGGAAGCAGTTGGCTGCTGCTTACTAGTAGTCAACATTTTCTGGCTCTTATGTGCTGGACATGTACGCACATAAGTGATATATTCATCTGTATCACATCTCGAAGAACAGTGATAGAGATACAGCCGTGTTAGTCTGGTCTAGCTGAAACAAAAGACAGGACTATGCAGCACTTTAAAGACTAACAAGATGGTTTATTAGGTGATGCGCTTTTGTGGGCCAGACCCACTTCCTCAGATCAATTTGTGAAAGAAAATTGGCATGACCATATATACAAAAGGGATACAGTCAAAAAAAAAAGTGAACACATATAAAATAGGCAAATCAGATTTTAGAACAAAGGGGAATGAGGGGGGCAGGTTAATGTCTGAGATAATGATATTAGAGGTTATTATTGGGAAAGCTATCTTTGTAATGGGTAAGATAACACTGCTCCACAGCCAAAATGCTTCTGAAATAAATGTAGTCAAACTTTACTAATTCTGGGTCACTGAGAACGAAAATGATGCTTAAAATTGTTGATTGGCTCTAGTTTTCAAGATATGCTATTGGGCCAGTATATATGACCCTTGACTTGGGAATGGCGGAGGATAAGTGAGTTATAAAGGGAAGGGATCTCAATTTAAACCAGAAATGACTAAAATACATCTTTGACTGGATCTATGAATAAATCTATGACTGGGTTTGGACAGTACTTGCTTTTTAGGCAAAACAATGAATGATGCAATCTGAAGCTGGTATTGCGTCATACATGATATGAATTGCATCATGTTATTCCTAGAAGTCATGGATGATGCAATCATAACGAAGCTTACATCACTCTGCTGAACAAATTGCCCTGTATCAGCTCTAGAAATCATACAGTGTCGTGCTCTCTTATTTGTCAGTGTTTGATTTTGCAAAGGGACACATTTCTGTTTCGCCAAAGTGAGCAAAGATGCCTCGTACCTGTGTGAACAGTGCAGATAACTTCTGCTATGTTTGTGGTGAAGTGACTTTTGCAAAAGCGCAGTATAACCACTATGGTTAAGAAAGCCTATCACCTTTATTTTGGCTGCAAAATTGGAGATCGGGACAAGAGGTGGGCCCCACACATATGCTGCAACACTTGTGCAACAAATCTTCGCCAGTGGTTGAACAGGAAAAGGAAATCTATGCCTTTTGCAGTGCCAATGATTTGGAGAGAGCCAACAGATCATACCAGCAATTGTTACTTCTGCATGGTGCCTCCAGTTGGGAAAGGTGTGTCAAAGAAGAAAAAGTGGACTGTGCATTATCCAAACATTCCATCAGCTATACGCCCAGTACCCCACGGAGAAGGACTGCCGGTTCCTGATGCACCAGAACCATTCTCACTTGAGTCGGACGAGGAAGAGGAAGAGGATGAAACTTCTGGTCCTGAACCATCAATGTCACAGGACCCACACTTTCTCCCATCCTCCTCCTCTGAACCACACCTCATAACACAAGGTGAACTGAATGACCTTGTCAGGGATTTGGAACTACCCAAGAGTAAGGCAGAGCTGTTGGGCTCCAGACTACAGCATTGGAATCTCCTGGCAGGTGATGTTAGGGTTTCCATGTTCCGTGACCGTCAAAAGGATCTTGTCCCATTCTTCTTCATGGAAGGTGCTCCATTTAATGAATACAAGAGACAAGCCAAGAAGCGCCAAGTAGACTCTGAATAGGACTAAACTATGTACATAATAGTTTTTTGCCATTTGTTTCATAATAAATTTTATTGATATAACCCTTTTGCTGATTTTTAAAGTGTTACATAAACAGGACAGGTGAAATATTATCATGTAAAGCAACCATAAACACATGAAAAGACCTAGGTTTACAATTTATGATTAAAACTCTCCTATCTACACAATATACATAGACGTAAAATGTAAAAACTTAAATATCTTGGAAACAGTAGCCAATCAGTTGTTTTAATTGTCATATTTGAATTCAGCACATCAAAATACATAATAAATAGCACATTTTATCTCTGAAGCAGACGACTTCTAAAAAATTGTAGACCAGTGTAATTACCATCTTTGTCAAGGCCCATTCGTAAAGTGTCAAATTTAAGCATGAATGACGGTTCAGAGGCTTTTCTTTGAAGTCTTGTGTTAAAATCTCTTTGAAGCAGGATGCAGGTAGTCAGGTCGTTGAGACAATGCCCATTCTGGTTGAAATGGTAAGAAACTGTTTTTTCTTTGTGACACTGTCTGTCGTCTTTTTTGTGTGCATTGATTCTTTGGCGAAGTGTCTGAGAAGTTTGTCCAATATACATAGCAGACGGACACTGTTGGCATAAATTATATTTCTGGATGAGCAGGAATATGTGTTCTTGATCTTATAACTGAAATGGTTAGGTCCAATGATGGTGTCAGCAGAGTAAATATGTGGACAAAGCTGGCAATGGGGTTTGTTGCAAGGGAAAGTTCCAGGGTTGGAATTAGTGTGGTATGTCCTGTGTTTGTTCGGAAGAATCATCCTGAGGTTAGGTGGTTGTCTATAGGAGACTATGGGTTTTTCTACCAGAGCCTCTCGGAGTGTAGTATCCTGTTCCAGTATAGGTTGTAGTTTATTGATAATGTGTCGGATGGGTTTAAGTTGGGGGCTATAGGTGATGACAAGTGGTGTTCTATTGTTGGTTTTCTTGGGTCTGTAAGTAATAGTTTCATGCCTGACCAGATTCTTTTCAGTGTATAAGGCAAGCATTTCTAGCCATGATGAATAGTAAAAACATCTATTAGTCATTTTATTATTAGTGTAATGGCATTTTAGTTCAGAGTGGAAAATAGAAAGTACTATTAGTACTAATAGTAATATACTGCAGACTACTTTGAGGGTCATTCTTTGGTAAAACCACAACATTTTGAACCATTAGTGAGTATTATCACTAACAAAAACAAAAATAAATTTTAAATTACACTCATCTGTATGCAATCAGATATTTTTCTCACTGGAGTTTAATTTATTAAAACACTATAATAGCGGTAAATAGACATCTCTACTTTTTCAGGAGTAGATCTTAGTTGACGTATTGGTGGGCAGAAATGCTGTTTGTTGGTTATACCGTTTATTTTAGATATACCTGGAAATAATAATGCTGTGTAGATTTTATCTCATAAAGTTCATACAAACTGAAAGTGTTTAAATTATTAATTGGGAAGATGTTATTTTGTAATGGTGAAAACCCAACTGAGACTCTTCCATGAAGGGAATTTAATGGGGGAGGGAAGAATATGACTGTATGTGTGCATCTCCACTAGATACATAACTGTCTCAAATTCTTCTCCCACCCTCCCTTCTCTACTTCAAGGGACCTGTAACTGAACAGCATTTACTTGTGGTGCACATTGTCTGTCATATACTTCCTATAACAAGGAGGGAAAATTTTCAAGGCATGAAAAGTAATCTGATCCACCACACGAGAGTGTGAATTGTGTCTTCTGTGGCTGTTGGAAATATTAAACAGTTCCTGGTCTGTCTTATTGTCAAATAATGCCTCCTTTGATGTAGGGTGCCTCCTAACCATCCTGAAACGCACACAGCCTTGCATTGCACAACCTGGGAAGGGACTGCAATGCCTAGCCCGGGGGTCGGCAACCTGTTCAAATCAGAGAGCCAAACTATATAAAAATTCAGAATAAGTGGTCAATAAAGAGCCAGTATAAGAATACTTGTTTGCATGACTGAAAATATACAAGTTAATATTATGGATAATTGACATGGTGATTAATAATAGCATAAATGAAACATTGTACTCATAGACTTTATTTAATGGGAGTTCTGCTGCTGCATCTTTTTGCACATTTCTTTGAAGTTTACATCATAACTGGTCAAATTCAGCTTCATGCATTAATTTAGGCTGTCTTCTGTCAGTCTTGAGTACAGATCACCTTTGATGTGATTCAAATGAGAGAAAGCCTGCTCTCACATATAGGTAGAGCCAAACATTGAAAGTAAGGCCAAGTTGACATCCTGCATAGTATTGTGACAGGAAGTTCTTTCCAAGTTTGTAGAATCTGACTATCATTGTGCTCCAATTTCTTCATGTCAGCCCATTTGTGCAGTTTTGTCACTTCTGCATGTTGTCTAGCAAGGCATTCTAAATCAGAATTCGGCTTGATGAATTTTTCCACCCAGATATCTGACTCCTTGAAATATGCTGTTTCCATTTCCAAACTGCTGACTCAGATGTCTGGAATCACTGTCAAATCCAGTTCTTCAACGGATGCTTTATGTGGATGAATCATAAACTTAAACAGAGTACTGTGTTTGCAGAATCAACAAAACGAGACTTGAATGCCATCAAAACCCAGCAAGCTGCTGCAAATCAAGGCTGTTGTTTGGATTCTCTCTCTGGTACAAATTACAAAACGTGCATAATCTTTTAAAATGTGCCAATCTGCCTGTGTCAGTATTTTTGATGAACACAGTCAGTTTTGACTCAGATCCATACACTGCCTGCTGCAGAGTCAGGTCTATATTTCCTTACCCTTGTAGCTTAAGGTTAATTGAGAAGCTGCTTTTCTGCAGTGGCTGGTTTTCTTGAGCTGCAATAACTTCAAAGGATTGTCTACCATCAGAGGGTTTGGGGATTGTTAGTATCAACAGAGCTTCTATAGGCTTTAGTCTGCTCTGTTCAGAGACAGTTAAATAGAATTCATAGCAGAAAATAGCGGATTTATCTTTTTTTTTTTTTTTTTTTTTTCCCATGCTCTGTCAGTGTGTTGGAGGTTAATATGGCTAACCGGTCCTGACATGTAAACTAAGACGTCTTTCATTTCCTTGTTCTGTTGTTCATCAGCCTAACAAACCTGGAGTGGCCTAGTGGATAGGGAATTATCATAAAATTATTTATCAGATTTTTTTTGTTCAGTTTGTGCAGTGGTTTTAATGAGACCGTACCTTTCTACTTTACCTTTGAGATTGAATTACATGCCATGATCAGAGGTTTACATTCTGTGTTGTATTGTCAGTAATTCCATGATCTTCCTATGCTATCCTATTAGAGAGCTCCTTCGCATCTACAGCACAGTTTCGTCTCAAGGACCGAGAAAGAATGATGTACAGCACTATAAACATGGGTGCTATTCTACCCCACTGATGCTGTGAGGAGATTTTTAGTGTTTTGAGAGTAAACTTTTTAATTTTCCTTTCAATATTGTCTTCTGCAACTGCCTTTCTTACATGCTTTATTTGTAAGCTTATTATTTTATGTATTGGTCCAAATATAGAGTAGATATCATGTTAAGCAATCTAATTATTAGCAGCAGAAGAATATTTTATCCTTCTTGGTTAGCAGCTTCAATGCTCCTTACTTTTAGTATTTCAGGAACCCCATTATAATTCCATCCTTTCCATCCAGCCAAGTTTTCTGTTGTTTAGATGATGGTGACCTTAACTGTAGGTAAGCATCAGCTGTAATTTAATTATTGAGTAATGCCGACATTTCTTTACATACTAAGAATATTTTGGACATATAGCATCTTTCTTCCAAGGATACCAAAGCACTCTACAATAATTAAGCTTAACCATTATTCAGTGTGATGAAAAATATGCATTTTAGAGATGGGTAAATTAAATCTGCCAAGTATAGCTTATTTTGTGTGACATTTGTGTATTTTGCAAGCCTTCTCATGCTTGCTAGGTGAAATATCATCTTAGAGAGAAGCACTCGCCTTACAGTCTTTGGCTTGTGTGAAGGTGCATGGAACTGGGAGCTAGAAGATTGATTTCTGATGTTACTTTTATTGGCAGGTGTTTAAGATATCTGTGCAATTGTCAGTCTTCTGCTGTTGGCCAAGGTGTTGTGTTCTATTAGCAAGTAAGTAGACAACTATCATAGTTCTACTTTACAAATAGATAACTGAGAGGTCACGTGAAGTGATGTCTGAGAACTTGGTTCTCTAACATGACTTCTGGCTTAGTCATATTGGGACATTCATTCTGAAAGACACTGTGGCTATTTATGTGCTGATCATAGTTTCTGAACCATTTTTTTTTACCCACTGGACCAAACTCTGCCAGAGTCTATAATAGAACCCAGTACTCCTCATTTCCAACATCCCACCACTATCTCAGAAACAGTTCTGCAGTCTACTCCCAACAGTGTGTATGAGGTGTCACCCTCTGTGGGCAGGTCTACAGAAAGGCCCATACTTCAGCTTCAGTTTACTCACTTTAAGTGGAAGATGTCTGTGTTATGGATTTGAAGGTTCAAAGTACTGTGGACTGAGGGAAGAAAATGGTATTTAGTCATAGTATTATAACCTTTTAATCTGGTGTTTTCTCATGGTGATGTTTTGCTTGGCTTAATACTTTTTTAATGTAATCTATAAAACTGTATATGGCTGCATATTCAGAATTCTCTGCTTGGCAGTTGCTAGTTTCAGTATAGTTCAGTAATGATTAAGTTGTTCCCATATAATGGATATTTGGCCCCTTATGAGTTTGGAGGGTCCCAGTTCTAGTTTCCCTAACAACAGATTCTACAGAGACACCAAGAACTACATGGGCCATGCAGAATAAGCTATCCTGTTTATCCTCGCTGCCTTGAAGCATGCTGGTAAGTCTGTATGTGTGGGCTAAAATGCCCGGCTGCTACCATCTTAAGTAGTATTTACTGGGACTGTTGATCAAGAGCTTTTTGCCAACACTAAACCACAGGGTGGTGGCGGTGGTGGTGGTTGTGTTTTTTTAAACAGATTGTGTGTATTGCTGACATTGCAAATTAGCTCATTAAATAATTTGCATAAAATGTCAAATTGGTAGCTATTGAAAATAGAAATAAAAGAAATTAGCGCAGTTGTATTTAGAAAGCTCGTCTTTAAAAATGGCACCTTCTTATTCCATAAACAAGCTCCTTGTGTATATTTCTTCAGTGACAGCATTTTTACTAGGTTGTTCTGGTTAGTGCTTCCCAGTCAGTGTAAAAAAGAAAGGAAAAGTGGATACTATTCCCTCTTTTGTGCATCATCAGAATTGTTTACTACCTTCCAACTATGGGACCAATTAATTATTCTTGTACAACTCACTGAAGGCACTGAAGTTGTATAGATGTCACTGGGGATATAGTTTGAAGACAATGTGGTGGTACAGGTTCTGGAGCCAGAAGTAAGCTTGCAGAATCTTAATTACTGGGCATGATGCATGAGAGGCACACTAATCTATTTGCAATCTAAACAAGACTTGAATTTACTAGAAACTTTTATCTTGTGTTTTGATTTTCTAGGGATCGATGTAGGGTTTTTTCTGTTCCATATGCACTTGAGCAAGGGCATATCCCAAATGACTTTCACCTTACTGAGGGACGGAATGAGTGTAAACTTAGATGTTTGTTCAGGTTCGTCTGTGTCCTTTTTCACATTTTCAATCAGCAATCTCTGACAGTAGCTGCAGGGGTATCATTTATCCAGCTGCTGAGAGATGACAGACCAGCTTTCAGAGGGTACAGGAACTCCATTGTAAAGGGAGAGAGGATTCAGTAGCAAGGCAAACCACAACCCAGAAACCCATTCCAAGAACTGTCAGGCACTTGCTAAAGTGCTCTGTTAGTTTGTGTTGAACTGTTTCCAGTAAAAGGAATTTTACATGTTGTGTAGTGACAAACTGAAAATAGAACTGATTTTATGTATTCAGTATTTTAAAAGCCCTATGCAAACAAAGTAAAATACATTCTTCTGGGAAGTATAAATATTTATATTTTTAGGAAGTGTTTGATGCGCTAATGACTCAGGTGATGTTAGCTTGCATTTGTCATTGTCACTTTCAGTTGTTGTTCAGGTCTTTAATCAGCCCTTACAGGCAGGGATAAATTCATTTTCTTGCGTGCCCCCGGCAAGATAATCACCCTGTTATTTAGTGTGTCTCGATCATGCATCAGATGATCAAAAATTAGAGCAGAAGAAACTGTATGCCTGTCTCATTATTTTGTTTTTAACTCCTTCATTGCTGCTTAATTGTTCTTGTGTCAACAAAAGACTTCAAGTTTACTAGAGAGATCCAACCATACTAAAGCAGGACCAGCAGAATGTCTGATTATCATCCAGTAATGAAGGGTTCTTAACCTGATTTACAAAAGGTGGGGACGAATTGGGTTTAAACCACTTTTAGCTGTTTTATGATACATAAAGATAACTTGAAAGTAATCCAAAACCTCCTCCTTTCTGTGCTCTATTTTTGTATTAAAAAACAATGCAAATGACATCTGATTACTTGAGAATGTCCAAAATTCTGCTTCTGCTTCTTCAGGAAGTGTCCTTGCACTTCAGGTGCAGATGCACCCTTGTTCAGAGATTTTTAGATGGCAATACCTGTTCAGTGCACACATTTGTCATACTCAGCTTTGTGCCGCTTGCAATGCAGATATAGTGTTGGGTGGACAAACCACTTTCAGTTCCTTCTCAACCATCTTGGGCTGACATGGAACCTTAACAGTGTCTCAGGTGAGTTTACATCATATGTGATCCCTCTCAGAATACTAAGCAATTTATTTTTTCTGGTTATGCTCACTGGCAGAATAGTGGTGGTAGTGGTTTTAGCTTAAAAAGAATCTTAAAATTTACATAATTGTTTTTTTTCTTGTTTTATGGACCATTGTCCTATAGGCGTTTCTGCCATCCTCAGGGCTTCATATTGTTTGGAGGGCATGCCAAGCTCTCTGTGTTCTCCAAGCGTTATTGTGCTTGGAGGCTAACCTGATGAGTGACTGGCACTCCTATGTATCACACTTTTCCCAGAAGTGCAGCTTTTGTCTGGTGTTAATATCTAGGCCCAGAATGACCTGGGAGATGAAACTAAGTCTCTTCATGAGGGAGAGCTCTCTGCCTGGCTTCTGATGCTGGTTAGGGCACCCTCCTTGTATGCTGGTCTCCTTAAAAAATCAGCCCCTCAGCCACTTCAGTGTTACATTCTCCCTCAGCATCTGAGAGAGAGATCCCAGAATCCTCCCATAAAAACTCTGAAATATGGCTCTCAAGTCCTCAAGGAAGGGAGAATTTACCTGAAGAAATTATGGTCACTAAATAAATTATTTATTTTGGCACCCACTGGTCATTAACCTGATACCCAAGAGGTTGCAGTTTCCTCAGGTACTGAGAGAGTCACCAAGCCCAAAGACTCTAGGGTTTTGGGCTCCAGCAGATCATTGGTGATGTTGGGTTTCAAAGTGGCAAGAAGTGGACTCTTCTCAGTCAGAACCAAAGAAGACCAGTTGGACACTTACATGCTTCCAGGAATGTCCAGTAAGTCTACAGCACTATCAGCTTCCTTAGCCATGATCACATCTGCCCAGGCTGCTGCCATGGTACTGACAACCCTCTCTCTTTCATAGGGTTTCAATTTCCTTGGGACCGTGTGGTGTCTGAAATGCTTGACTCACCATTTGATAACATACTGTTCTCAGTATGCAGAGAGGTCTCCAGACATCTATCCAGTGCTGATGACTTGCTTTCAGTTTCTTTTGTGCTCCCCTGCTCCAGAGAAATATGGAGGAGGTGGAGATTTGAGGACTCTTGCATCAGTCCCTCAAATCTCAGTTCAGGAATGTCCTCTTCATTGTCAAGACTATTTTTGAGACACTTTGGGGAAACCAAGTGTGTTCATCGAAGACACATGCCAACCTCATATCGATGGTATGAACACCTTTCAGTGCCCCTACCTAAATCATGTGCACCTTCTCGTTGGCCTTACTGGGACCTGTGGGTGGCTCATTAGCAATTCTCAGGTATCTCCCACCAGAAGAATAGGTAGTCATCATCATCATCTTCCCTCTTGAGAAGGCTACAACTACTGGAAGAGACCTTCAGGGAATGGGAAATGAGGGATGGGGTGGACACCCCATCAACCAGCATCTTTTCTTTTGACGCCAGATGTAGCTTTGCCATCTCCACCATCCCTGGCTGAGGACTACAGTCCTCTTAACAAGGTCCTGGAACTGCTTGAAAACACCGTATGGATTCCACTGGAGGAGGTAAAGGAGCCACAGTATAAACAGCTTGACATTCTGTATCTATAGTTGAGACCTCCCTGGTCTGACTCTGGCACCCTGGGAACCTGATCAGTCCTGAATGAGGGAATTTGATCGACCAGCGGAGGTCAATTCCAGCTGCTCTGCTGCTGCTGGTTGCCAGCCGCCTAGCCAGGTTCTCCTCACAGTCATTAACCCCACTGCTAGCCCCAGCCACTGGGCTCCACTGCTGTCCCTAGCTGAGATCCCTGCCACTGGCCCCCTGGACGGCTCCACCACCGGTCCCCCCAGACTGGTTCCACTCTTGGCCAGGCTCCAGGTTCCCTGCCACTGGACTCGCAGCCAGCCCCTGCTCCCAGCTACTGGGGTTCTCTGGTCTGGTAACATCCATGGCCCTGCTGGACCAGAGAGGCTCAATCTGTAGAGTCCTCTTGCCTGGATTGTGTTACCTGTTAGCAAGGCTCTACTAGATCTAGGGGAAATAATCTGGTATACCTTGGCTACAGTACTGCCCATGTGTAATAGAGCAGATAAAAAATACTATGTTCCTTCTAAGGACTCAGACTTTTTCTTTTCTCACCCGTCTCCCAACTCTGTAGTTGCGGAAGTGGTAAATAAATGTGATTCCATGCTAAATTAGCACCCTGTGATAAAGACCAGAAGTACCTCTGTGTGGTTGAATGTCGTATTCTTCAGTCTCTGCAGTTCCAAATTGCTAACTACCAGGTGTTGATGACAAAATACAATCACGTGGACCATTCAGAGTTGAATTTCTTTCTCAAGCATCTCCTGACAGAGCAGAGGGAACTTCAAGCGATCATTGCAGGCCACCTTTTTACCAGAACAAGAACAGATGCTGCTGGCATTGCTACTTGTTCTGTCTCTGTGGTGATCGTTATGGGGAGAGCCTCTTGGCTTCAGCACTCATTATGCCTGAGGGAGATCTAGAACACACTGAGGATTCCCTTTGAGAAGTCCAAACTGTATGTGAAAAATACAGGTGAATCTCTGCACATACTGAAGCTTTCTGGGAAAATGCTGCATTCTCTGGGAATGTACACACAGGCACATAGAGGAATTATAGTAAGTCTGAAAAAGGGCAGAGATCTCACCCCACTTGATTCTCTGGTCCCCAGAGACCATGTGAAGCTCAACTTAAGTGGCAAAGGTTCCAGTGGAGAACACTATCTTCCTCACAGAGATTGAATTTGCAATCTTTAAACACCATTTTTGGTGGGGGTGGTCAAGGTTCTGAGTTGCCATCCTCCTCCAAGTCAGCTACAATGATTCCTGTGCTTTCCTTGCTTTGGCCACTGCCTCCACCACTTGCAGCAGGCTTGAGAACTTTCACTAGTTCTTCAAGGACAGAGTCTTATTATGGCCATATCCCAAATGTTTATCCTCTGGGTTCCACAGAAATCAGCCTCTTCATCTCCCAGTTTTCTTCTTTAAACCATATTTAGTAACGAGGATGCAGTGTTGTACACATTCATTGTAAGAAGAGCTTTAACTCTTATCTTGACAAGACTAACTATTTAGAAAGTCTCCCAGGTTGGTTTGCAATAGACAATCTAAGGGTAGACAGTTTCCAAGCAAGGGCTCTCAGGAAGCATATTGGACTGCATTAATTGTTCTCAGTCTTGGTTTCCTTTGAGAGTATGAACCCATTCAGTGAGATTGTATAGCATTTTTGAAGACCTTTCTGATTATTTTTGTGTGTAGAGCCATGACTTGGATGTCCTGTACATACTGCATGATGTTCAGAAAAGGTAACCCATGACTCAAATTCTGATACCAAGTTTGGCTATGGGGTGCCAGCTTTAATTCTTGATGTGACCTTGAAGCATCCTCCCCCTTTAGAGGGTTCTGCTTGGTAGTCACCTATAGTGGAGCACCTGTAGGGACATACATTTTTAAAGAAACAAAGTTACCACACAGGGTGAGTAGCCTCTTCTTGTTAATATCTATTTAACACATGTCTGAGAAACATTTTGGGGAAGAGATTTTTGTTAGTCGTTCAATTAGTGACTAATAATCCATAAATGATGTTAGTGTCCTTCAGCAAACACAAAAGAGAGAGGCTATTTCAATAGGGTATTATTGTTTCCTTCATATGTAGCCATTCATCACATTTTAAGCTTTATATTATAGTATTTTGTAGTTTGTAGCTGCAGGACACAGAAGGAGTGGTACAGTACTAAAGAGCTCTAAATGCTGCTCTTGTGATTCATAAATGTCCTCAAACAGCAGATGCTATATTTGATTTGCTAGTCCTGTGGGAAAACATACAATCCCATTTCCTTTTGTAACTCCCATGAGGTCAGTGACAGAACAACAGGGGATTAGTGGAGAGTTGTGAGTCAAGAAAACCGACTGAAGAATTTCAAGGATTTGTTTATGGACATTTGTTTATGGACTAAAAGTTGCTAGGGCTATAAAATAGAAAAAAATACCCACTAGGCACGACTTATTGCACAGTCTGATGCAGCCTGCTGATGTTCACAATGTTGCATGAAAGAGCTATTTTTTGGGTGCAGAAATTCCAAAGAAGCTTCTGCAACATTTTAATCTGTACTAATCTTAGTTTGTTTATTCAAAATACATGGAACTATCTTTGTCCTTATCTTTAACAGTGTTCTTGTTTATGTGCAGTAGGGATGTGAATGGGTAATGCTTACCAGGTGATGCTTACTGATAATCAGTTAACTAGTGTCTGGGAGCAGCTCCCTGCCTGTAGCCCGTGGCAAGTGGAAGGCTGCATCACCCCGCTGGGCCCACCATGCTGCAGTCTGGGATTGGCGGAGCTGGCAGCCTGTTGGGGTGCGGAGGGGCCACAGGGCTGGGAGCCCTATGGGGCTGGCAGAGCCGGGGGCTGCTCCAGCCAGGCTAGAGCAGCCGCCGCCCACAGGGTCCCACTTAATCCGTTAAACCTAACATTTAACCGTGTAACTGATTAAACAGGATTTTACATCCCTAGTGTATAAGTCTTGGCAGGGGATATTGTAATGTTCTGCAAAACGTATTTCTTTCCACTCTTGCTTTTATCCCCATATCTAGGTATTTCTGTCATACCCACAGGCCTGCCAAGGATGGGGGGAAGGAAGGGGGACAACTGCCCCAGGGGTCCAGTGATTCAAAGGGCCTGGTGATGGTGCTCTCGCTGCTGCTGTTGCTGGCAGGAAACCTGGGCCCTTTAAATCACTGCCAGAGCCCCAGGTGGCATGCTGTAGATGGCAGGTTGGGGGGTGTGGTGGTCCAGGCAGCAGTGAGGACTGGCTGTTCCAGACCTGCCTCTTCTGTCCAAGGCCCTGCGCCTTCAGGGAATGTGGAATCCCTCTCCCCACACACCTTGCTGAGGGGCCCATCAAGTCTGTCACCTGCATATCTATCATTGTTCTATCAGAATGACAACCTTAATATTCCTCTCGAGCAGTGTTTCTTAAACTGTGTTCCAGGGCACACCCACCAGTGTGCCGTGAAGCAGTCGGAGGTGTGCTGCGGAGAACAGAATTCAAAATGGCTTTTTTCCCCTCAATAACTTTCCCCCAACTCCCCCCCCCCCCTTTTTTTTTTTGGCTCAACAGAAAAACCTTGGTGTTCCTCATTTAAAAAAAAAATATTGTTTGGTGTTCCTCGGTCTTAACAAGTTTAAGAAACGCTGCTCTAGAGCACTCGGTGAGCAAGGACATTTTTTTTTGTGGAAGGAGGACAGGAGGATGGGTATCTACGTAGTAGAGATTTGTAGTAGAATGGACAAACATAATGCAATTTTATCTGTGGCATCAAAGCTGTAAAGTTGCTTGGAAAACAAGATCTGTTTGTTGTTTGTTTCCATATTTCTTGCCAGCAGTATTCATCCTTATCTGTCACTTAGACGTCACTAACCATTTATTGTGTTGAATTGTATTTCAGTACAGTTAGCATGGAGGGCAGCAAAGTTATAAATGATAGCTTTCAGCTGTGCTTGTATATTATTTAGACATTGCTGCAGCATATGGCAGGGTAATAATGATATTGCTGGAGACGCTTTCGATACAGAAGATGCTATTTTAAAAGCAACTATGGGGTGAGCAAACCCTATGCTGCCTAAGAAGAGGTTAACAGCTAGTGTGGTCAGTGAGCCCCACCTTACCACATCTTCTGTAGATGTTCCCTCTGGAGTACAGAGCTTTAGAAGGGAGAACACAGCTCAGCTGGTGGCTGACCAAGAAGGGGAGTAAATCTCCAGTGCTCACTCAGTGAAAGAAGCCTGGCTGGAGACAGGAATGTAAGTTGGACTGCAGCCTGTCAGGGCTTCCTGGGCAGGTGGCGGGAGGGAAGGAAGCAGGAAGTAGTCCACAATCTGGAAGCCCAGACAAGTGTTAATTAGACAAGACAAGAAGAGCCTGGTCTAGCTCCAAACTGGGAGTGGACAACCCTCCTGTGTGATTGAGTTACATTTGTTTTGGAGTTGGATACCCCAGAAGGAGCAGAACTTTGGCTTGATGTAGCTGGATGGTTAAATCACCATAACACAAAACCATAGAATCATAGGACTGGTAAGAACCTCTGAGAGATTATCAAGTCCAGTCCACTGCATTCATGGCAGGACCAAACAACATCAGGACCTTTCCTGGCAGGTGTTTGTCTAACTTGCTCTTAACATTTCTATTGATGGAGTTTTCTCAACCTCCTTAGGCAATATTCCAGTGTTTAACCACCCTGACAGTTAGCAAGTTTTTCCTAATGTCCATCCTGAACTTCCCTTGCTGAAGTTTAAGCCCACTGCTTCTTGTCCTAACATTGGAGGTTAAAAAGAATAATTTTTCTCTCTCCTCCTTGTAATAACCTTTTAAGTATTTGACAACTCTTGACATGTCCCCTTAGCATTCTTTTTTTCCAGACTAAACAAACCCAATTCTTTCAATCTTGCATAGATCATGTTTTCTAGACCTTTAATCATTTTTGTTGCAAGCCTAGAACTGATAGGATCATATGAACCTTATATCAGGAATGAGGAGAATTTACATGAATCTGAGCAAAACACAATTCAGTCCTTGTAAGAGAATGGTCCTTATTGTGTAAATTCTTGGATGGCAAATAGTGATGTGCTAACACTGGAGCCTTGGCTGTGAACATCTTTTAGGTGGGAGGGACATGGATTGGATACACATTTACAGATCCAAACCTGCCTGTACTTATTTGTCTTGGTCTAATCCAAAACATGACATGGCCTATTTCTGGAGTCAGTTTGGAAATACTTCTAACTTTGTATAATACTTGCATTACGAACTGCTTGCAAGATTTTAGTTGCCACTGAATCTGGCCTTTAAGCCAAGCCTGAACTTGTTTTATATTTCAACGTCACTGCTTCAGCCCATCTTAAAAAGTAAAGGCAAAGACTCATTCAGCAGCTTGTAGGGATTTTTCTGTATTTGTCGGTGATATTTTAAAAATCTAATCTGCTTCCTTTGGGTGGGCTGCTACTACATTCAAAACCTTTTAGCATAATCAAAGAAAGCCCATTTAAATAAATTTAATAAACTAACTTTCCACAAAATCTCTTCCTTTAAATACTGGGTTTCCTGTCCAAATTGCACCTTACTGTGTCTGTCATTAGCAGGGCTTGACAAACCAGCGTATCTACTTACCCGTGGCGAGTAGATTTCAGCCGGTCTCCCTGTTCACCAGCGGCGCGTGCATGCGCAATGCTGGTCTGGCGCATGCGCAGTGCGGGGCTGGCGAGTAGATTTCGCCACGGTTTGTCAAGCTCTGGTCATTAGAGCCCTGCACAGATACAAAATTTGTAATCACATTTTTACAAATGAGCCACAAATACTTACTTTGATATCCATGAATGTGGATACTCGTGGTTATAAAGTAGGTATCTGCAAATTTCCAGGGCTCTAGATACAAAATTTGTATCCTTATCTGCATCCGTATCTGCAAAAATGAGCTGCATATGTGGCTGCAGATACCCACGGATATAAAGTAGATATCCACGAATTTGCAGGGTTCTACTTGTCAGTCCTGAATCAGTGACATGTCTGGTAAATGCACTGTCAGACCTAAATCTTACCTAGAAACTGGAGCTTTCTTACACTGAAAAGAGTTGATTCCAAATTTACTAGTGGAAACATAGCATTTGTTTCTAGTCCCAGTATATTGTGAAATATAGTGTGTGTGAATATAAAACTATTTTAGACAATTTAGCTATTTTAGATAATACTAAAAAGTTTTAGAAACCTTAATGATCATAATTTTTCTTTCCTTGAATATGTTGGGCATTTCGTCTCAGGGTTCTAGCTGGGAGGAAAAAATTATTTTACATAAAGGCTATTATTTAAAACTTGGCATATATAAAATACGCACTGTGTTGAAAGGCTATAAAAACACTCATTTGGGATAAACTCCATAATTCCATTGTATTTAAAATCATGCGGAATAAAGGTTTTAACTACAAAATCCCATGTATTCTCAACTTGCAGTAGCTTAGTTGTAACATTTCAAAGATTTTTTTTAACCTGTTCTGCTTATGGCATTTAAAGATCAGTAAATATTATAAAATTGCTTTAGGCCTAGATTTGTAAAGGTATTTAGGCATCTCTGTGTTCAGATTTGCAATACTAAGTGGATTTAGGAGATTGCATCTCATTTTCAAAAGGGATTTGGGCACTTAGAAATGTAAATGCAATTGACAATTGACGGGATTTAGTCTATGTGCCTAAATCCTTGTTGAAAATGAGATGTATGCTCCTAAATGATTTTATACATTGCAATGCTGAGTGCAGCAATACCTATACCTTTAAAAATCTGGGCCTTCGTTCCCATTTGACCCATCATTAGTTGGTGGCTGGGACTAGGGATAAGGATGACCAGAACATTTTTTTTTCTTGTCTTAAGGAAGATCTTTTGTTCATAAACTATACTAAAAGGATCCATGAAGTGGGTGAATGGCAGGTCATCCCAGGATATTATCGTTGGTGGGGGCTGAGAAGTTCCCCGCTTGCTGCTGGCAGTGGGTTGCTCCAGCCTCATGGGGGCCTGCCATGGACAGAAGCACTCCAGCTTGGCAGTGGGTCTGGGTGCGTGGCAGGCAGTGGCTGCTCTGGCTGAGCTATAGCAGCCTCTGCCTACAGCTGGGGGGCTGCTCCAGTTCACCCGCCCTTTAATTGGCTAACTGGTGGAACATCGCATTTAACCCGTTAACCAATTAACCGGGATTTTACATCCCTAGAAGGGAAATAAAGAAATGCAAGTGGAAAGACTCTCCACATTCTGAATGTTTTACCCATGCATTGCTTCCCTTTGTCACAGCTGTTCAGGGAGGTAGACAGGGGCTTTCATTTAAAACATGGTCTCTTGAGCAAGAAATGCTTGAGGTTGGTGCAAGCCAACATGCTAACCATTTTCTGACACGTTTTTTGTGTACTCCTATTTTGTCATTGACTAGATTGTGGTATTGATTTTCTACATTTGTTTTTTAAACATATATAATTGTAGAAGAAAAGAAAAATTGAACATATAAAGAGCAAAGAATTAAACAAAGCTGATAATAAAATAGTCATTTTTAGAGCTATGGAAAAGTTTTTAGCTACCTCCAGGTTGGTTAAATGATAAAGGGGAAATGTGCTTGTTCCTAGTATGCTGTAATGTGCTGTGTGTGTTTTGAAGAAGATGGGCCTTTAATTGGGTTTCTTACAAATGTTTCTAGTGTTAATAGAATAAATGATAATTGAATCAGTTGTAATTCTAGGCTTGATTGAATAATATTAGGCTTAGCAGACAGATTGGTGAAAAATGTTCACCTCCCTTACAATCAGGCTGGGAAATGGGCATTGTCTATTAACTTTAAGCATGTGCAACTAAATAATACAGTTAACAGATGCTAATCTTTTTAAGTTGCAAGCAGCAAATGATGCATGAATAAAACAACATACTTTCTTTAATGTCTGCTGGTAGCCATCCCAAATTGGAATTAAATAAAGTTTGTTGATGTAAACACAATGAACTAAGGCACAATGTTGAAGAGTTTCATAATGATGGCTTTAAATCCATCCATAATCCTTTTATTCTCTTATTAATGCTGATGGGAATTGTGTGTATTAATTCCCCAGGCACTGATGAGAGAACAGATCCTAAAATTTATAGTCTCCACATAACTTCCTACAGCTGGCTCTGGAAAAATTATAATATTGAGGCAATAAAATATGAGGCCTAGAGGGCAAGCCTGATTGCAGGATTGTAAAATAGAAGAGATTCATCCCCTCCTTTTCTATTCTGCACCCTCCCCTTTCTTCCCTTCCACCAATAAAACCTACAAAGTCAGTCTTGGAAGGTTTTACTTTTCCCCACACTGGTTTGGGCCTGAGAAGCTAGGTTTTTCACTTCTGTTCATCTACAGTTTTTTGTTCTTGGATATCTAATTATTGGATCAAAATACCACACTCTGTGAAAGACTTCAGACATTTCCAGTTAGAAAAAAGACAAAGTATGGTTAGTCTGAAGGATGTTTTACTTTTCCACGACTACTATAAGGAAACATACTTATTATATCCTAACTTTCAGTAATTCCAGAATTTCTCTTTGTTTTGACTATGTCCATGTCTTAGCCCAAGGCTAAAAGCTTAAAGTTTCAATAAAAAATGTGTGTACCTATTGTTGATGCAAGAGTGGGGGGAAAATAGTTGTATCATTTTCTTTTAATAGTGACCATTATCCATTTTTCCCCAGTCTCTCCAGTCAGTCACTTCAAAATTAGATGGTCCATTCAAAACAAATAGACAATTATTTGATTGGTTTCCTAGCAATTGTTTCAACAGTGTAATCTGCGATCTCTATTAAGTAGGTTTTTTTTCCCCTCACCATTAAAGCAAACTTAATCTAAGGTGTCAGCATTTACTTTTTTCCTCCTATGTCCTATGAATACCTTCTATATAAAACCGTAACATTTTAGGCATATAACTTTAAATGATTACTAAAAACATAACTGTGCATGAAGGATTTATTGGCATTAAATTAAGCTCAGAGGCTGGAAATGGATGACAGGAGAGGGATCACTTGATGATTACCTGTTCTGTTCACTCCCTGTGGGGCATCTGGCTTTGGTCACTTTTGGAAGACAGAATACTGGGCTAGATGTGCCTTTGGTCTGATCCAGTATAGCCATTCTTGTATACTTATGTAAGCTTTTATTAATGTTTTTCAAATAAATGTCAATCATCTAAAATGGTAATATACAATGCATTGTAAGCTTAAATATGAAAATGTAATGCTTGAGTTTGGAAAAGTAGGTAAAATTGGTTTACAAATTGCAGAATTTTTTTAATTAAAAAAACATTTTCCCACATGAATGATCATTGTGGAAGCACAACAAAACAAATCAAATTATAGTTTTTCAGAATTTTTCTTGGGTAACCAGTGCACAACCATATAAAGCGATTAAACACAGTCAAAAGAAATCAGAAAATAAATTCCAGTTCTAAAATAATAAAAAAAAAAAGTTCCACTGTATAATGGGGGCATCATCTGTATTAAAGGACATGTCAAGAGAGAGAAGGAATAAACACTAGTAACTCTGGAGATACGTTCCTCATAACCACCCACATCTCCAGTATGTCTGGAATTATCTAACAGCTAATTTTCATTCTGTAAATCCATCTTGGCTGTGTGGTGGAATAGCAAGGATCTCACTGGATCCAGGTCTGAATAGATTTAAAATTCCAATTCATTTTATTCAACAAAATTCTCCCTTGTGTTCTAAGAGCAGTGCTTTTTTTGTTTAAAAAAAAAAAAAAAAGTACAGGTACTCCAGGGGAAAGGTTGTTGAGCTCTGACTGGAGGTGCTGGTACTGCATATCGGGCAGTACCATCACAAAAAAAAGCACTGTCTAAGACCATTATCTTGATGTGTCTGGTTATGTTCTGCAGAGGCTGTTTTCAGATATCATAATGAGGCCTCAGTGCTAACATTGCACTCTGATAAATGGAAGATGTTTTCAATGTTTGCAGACCAAAAAGACAAGAATGGGTCATCTTGTATTAGCAGCCATCTTTGCAAAAGAGATTGAAAACAAGCTGGTTTCCAGTTACAGCTGAGATTCCAGAGCACTGAGCCCAATATTTGGGGAATTTCATCTAAAATGTCTGCCCTGAAGAAGTGCAGCACATGTAGCTTACCTTCACATACAGCAGTCAGTGCTTTTCCAGAAGTGGACCGTATACATGTTAGTGCTTTTCTGTATAGATTAAGTGGTTTTGGTTTTTTTTTTTTTTTTTTTTTTTGATTGGGTGCATGTGTTTGTGTAAGCTCCAAATGTTGCATGATGTAATATATTCATGGCTTCCTTTAAAAGATTTAACTTGGGTTTTATACAAGTAATACACTTGCCTTATTATCAATAGGTTGCGAAATGTTTTGTGCCCTCAAGGCTTTTGGCTGGAAAAAAGGAAAATTTTTCACTTCAGCATCACGTCCACACTTGTGTCAGTGGATTTAATCATGCTGACAGTTTCATTAGCTACACCACAGGCTTTCAGACATTATTTTTAATAATTTGGGAGGTTAATCATGCAGAAAACTCTAATGAAAAAATGAATTGTTTGTACTTGCAGTGTGGCTACTCCACCCAAGATGTTGATTATCCTGTCTGTTCTCCATTGATCAGTCAAAACTCTTCATCAGTTCAAAAAATAGTAAAAGGAATAGACTTTATGCACTAGGCAGTCACTTATCTTTTCTCCAGGCTTGTCTCCACGTATCAGGAGATTTACACTGTGGAAACCAATCTCCCGAAGATCAGTTTAGCAGATCTAGTAAGGACCCACTAAATCAACTGCTGATCATGTACCCGTCAACTCCAATACTCTTCCAGGTCATGAGGAGTAAGGGAAGTCGACAGGAGAGTTTCTATTCATGTATCTGGAGTTGTGTATCTTAGTTCGACTTTGTCCCCTAGTGTACACCAGGACTTAATCTTCTGTTGTAGTTTTTTTTTCAAGGGGCGATGACAGCCCGAGATATTTAAGCAGTTCAAGAGAGTTTACAGTGAGCGAAGTGCTGATGACTGTAAAAGATAGACAAAACACTTGAGAATGGCTTCCAATTCTATGTCACTTTATCCCATTGTGTAAACAGGATCAGATTACCCCATGACTCTAAATGTACTTGCTGACTGATGTGAGTATGGGCAAGAACTTGGAATATCAGCAGTGCTACCTTGGTTTTGCCTTTTTTTTTTTTAATTCTAAAGTTTTCTTGACAGTGGAGACCTTTTGAGTCGTTTCTGCTACTCTCCCTCCAGAACTGTGTTTCAGATTGAAACCTCATAGACTCAAAAAATGCACCGTAGGCATTTTGTTAAGGGTCTTGAAACATTTGGGTAGGTAAGTTTAGGGGGTGTCATAATTATTTTCAATCTAGAACATAAGTTAGTGGAGGCTGATAAACTTCTGCTCTCAACAGGAGTTAATGGGATGAGCTCCTCTATGCATTTCAAACTCAGACCTTTCATGCACTAGGATGTTTGTTATAAAAATAGTAAAACACAAAACGGAGCCCTCTCAAAAACAAAACAAAACTCCCAACCACCTGGTTTGATATCTTGTGAGAACAGAGGAAAAGGCTATAGCTTGTCAATAAACTCCCAATTGATCTGGGGCAATATTGAAACTTCATCCCATTGAGAATGCTCTGTCCCTTCTCACTTGTGCAATCATGGTGTATGTTGTTTTGTTTGGCATAGTATGTGTGGAAGGCTTTTAAGCAAAATAAATAGCTATTTTCATATTTACCTCAGTATGAAACAGGATGGAAATAAAAATATTTTGTTAATGGTCTCGTTTGTGATACAGGGCCAGATCTATGATGTTTTGATTTTGATGGGCCTTCAAAGTGTTCTGTTCTTACAGGATCAGTTCTACATTGTAGTCTATTTTTATTCTGCAGGTTTTATGTAATTTGGGTGTGGCAAGGTAATTCATTCATGCTGGTGGCTTTTGGTCCCATTATAGTGAGGCTAACTTTTGGAAGAGACTAAAAAACAGCAGTGAAAGATATAAAGACTTAATATTAGACAAAATATTAGAAACTAATATCTTGTTCACTTTAGGAGGTAATTATTGTAACTTGTAACTGGGAAGATGATATTCCTTTGGGATATCTGATGATGCAAAATCTAGAATCATGATGTTAGACTTGGCTTTTCTAAAGCACCAAGGAAGATTTCAGTATTAGCAACACACATCTGTCTCCTTGGCACGTTCCATTTGCAGTCTCTTGTTGTGACAGCTCATTTTGAAAAACAGGCCAAGATATTTAATTGTTGGATAATGGTTTCCTAATAACACATTTTAGATAACTTTAAGAGATCAGTATATATTAAGGTTTTCTGAACAGAGACCTCTAATGGCAGAGATAGAAGCTGTCTTCAGTACTGAAGATTTTCAAGGTAACATGTGAGTTACTGTTTTGACAACTTCATTTAAATTGTTTTGGTTGATGTCTGAAACCTGGAGATGACATGGTCAACAGTCACTCTTGGTAAAGAATTATAAAAGCGAGGAATGCACTGTTTGGAATATACCATTTGTACAAATAGAGCAATTAGCTTTAAGACTTGAAATTAGTGTGTGGTTCTTGGTTTTTTATTTTTATTTTTTTTGGTGCTCATTCCCACTATTCTGAATATTTGTATCAGTTATTGCATTTGTAGAGAATGCATTTAGTGTAGAGAATATACAATAAAGAAAACTTATCCGCTAAAGAGTGAGTTTCTCAGATGAATATCAGTAAGTGGTAAAAGATCTCCACTTAGATGGAATCCTGCCTCACCAGTGAAAGGACCTAACATTTTGAATGACTGAGAAACCAAAAGCTCTAGGTAAGAGCTTTACCCTTTATAATAAACCATGTCAATTAGGTTTCCTCTGCTGCCACATCTAGTACTTAACGTATCTTTTTTACATTGACAGGCAGGTATCTGCTTCCCAATACCATTACACAGCAGTCATGGCAACCTACAGAAACCTCAAATCTTGTTCGCATGCGTAGCCAAGCGCTTGGACAATCAGCTCCTTCCCTTACTGCTAGTTTGGTGAGTCACATTTTCAAAATAGAAGTGTATTTTGTATGAAAAAGACGTATGAAATATAATAGCTGAGATTTTATGTGCATAAATGTCAACAAGCCAGTTTGTCTCCAATAACTCATGCATATCACATAACTGTGAATTAGTGCACAATAGTAATTGTGTGTTACTATACATAATTCTACTCCATATGTGCAGAGTGGCTGACTTACATTTTTGATGGGAAATATAATTTTGAATGGCCTTTGAATGTTCTCACAGTCTCAGCTGAAGGGGTGCATTAATATAGCTATTTGTGTTTAAACGGTCAATCTTCAAAGAAGTCACTAGAATTGCCTAGCCTTTCTGATGCCACCATGTGCTATCAGTGTTATAGTTTATGCTTTCCACAGGATTCTGTACTCAGAACACTCTCTTCTGCAGTATATGAAATATGAACTGAACATGCAATTCATAGATCATGATTTTAAGTAAATTTGGGGGACTGCATGGAAGGTCTGGAGCAGTCAATAGTAAGTCTGGCTTTTCCTGACTGCTTCATCCTTGCTTGTTTGTTCTGGGCATCAGTACACAATATGCTGCTTTATGCTGGTGTAGATTGCATTTTCAGTGTTAAAAAATGGAAAATAAAATAAAATTGCATCCTTCCCATGCACAAGATATGATTTTCAAACACTTAATTATGAACCGGGTTCCATCAAAAATGTCAGCGTAATTTATCCTGTTTAGAGCTAATTCCATGAGAAGTACAGTAAAACTCCAGTGGTCCGACATCCAATGGTCCGGCACGCCTGATGGTCCGGCACCATCTGGAACCCGGAAGTGCTCCGGGCAGCTGGACAATTGGAGCTGCTCTTCCCCCGGCTTCCCCGAGTCAGCCGCTGGTCTGTTTCAGCAGCGGCTGACTTGGGGAAGTCTGGGGCAGAGCAGCTGGGGTGCTGCCGGGTTGGTCCCACAGCGCCAAGGGGCGCATCCCCCCCACTCCACCCCAGACCCCTCATAGCCTCCTCTTCCGATAGTCCGGCATATCTGATAATCCGGCACCCCTTGGGTCCTAAAGGTGCCGGATTATCGGAAGTTTACTGTATATGGTTTTGCAAAAGAGAGAGAGAGCTCAAGATGATTCAAAATGGTAGATAAACATCTAGGAATTTTCTTAAATGGTAGTTCTGAGACTCAGTTAAAATTATTTTGTTAGATTTATCAGCCCATCTGTATTTTCCACTAAAAATTCATCCTGTGCAGAGAATCAACAAAAGAAAATACACATCAGAAACTAAAGCTTGTTCTCTAGCATAACCGTAGTGATACTAAAAGTGGCAATAAAAGTACAAAGATGTTATTACTTGGCACCTTTCATACATAGATCTCCAGATTCTTTACCAATGGTAGGGAATTAAACCTCACCCTTATGAAGTGGGGAAATACTACCTTCAGATTACAGAGCAGGAAATGTACACTCTGCCTTAGTCTTGCATAAAGCCACCCAGAACGTCATTGGCAAAATTGAGTTTAGAACAAAAATTTCCTGAGTTTCTTCTGTGTTCTAACTACCAGACAGAACTGCTTTCCCAGAATTTTAAATATCACAAACAAAATATTATGAAAGATGGTATGCAGTAATCGAGGAACCACAGATGTTAATGTAGTCTGCGTTGAAAAGTTAGCATATATCAATAACTCCACTATTGTGATATTTGCAAAACTGTAGCTATTTCTTTAGATTAACCTACCAGATTCAGATTAGCACATTAACAAGGATCATTATACAAAAGGAAGCCAAAATGGTACCATATGTATAAACTCACTACTGTGTTTTCACAATGTCTAGTGTGGTGGAACACCCATCTCTGTAGGGATGTCTAGAGTCATGTCTTCTAAAAGAATAAATAATTTTCTCTTCAAGCACCATTGGTGAGATGGGTACAGTGGCAGGCTTTTAATGATATTTTCCTCTTCTCTCGCATTGTTCTGCAGTTATTTTTCTGTTGTGTTGCTTCTCAGTCAAACCTCAGATTGTGAATTAGAAAATTTCTACTGCCTTGTTGGATGTTATTTTAATACCCACATGTCTCAGAACCAGTAACCCGTATTTCTTATTGGAAGGAGGAGGGGATTACAATGAGGGTAAGAGACTAAAGTATCATAATTTCTCATATTGCTAGATCATATCTCTCAGTGAGAACTCCTCTATGGAGCCATTGCAGAAGATGAAAAAAGTGAAGCACCAGCCTCCTTAAAACCTTTCTTAAATCTGGAGATTTTTTGTGAGCCAGTCAGCTTGTTGCTTCAGCACCAAGCAATCCAGTAGGATGATTTTTCATGTTGTGGACAGGAACGGTGTTGTTGATTACAGCTGTAAAAAAGACTAATAAAACTGGAGCTTATAGATTACTACTCAATGACCTGGTAGTACTGCTTGATGCAGTTAATATTTTTTTGCTGTACTACAGAGTAGTGGTACAACATTTTTTTTTTTCAAACAAAAAGTGCATTTTTGGGATCAAACTGTTGAATTGGACAGTTAGTTTTAGATGAGTAGCCATGCTAGTGTGTACCTGCAAAAATGAGGATTCCTAAGGCACCTTAAAGACTAACAGATTTATCTGGGCATAAGCTTTCATGGGACCTACGAAAGCTTATGCCCAAATAAATCTGTTAGTCCTTAAGGTAACACAGGATTCCTTGTTGTTTTTACAGTTAGTTTTGTTTGAATATTTTTAAAGAGTTGAAATCATTAATTTCAGTTTTACATTTGGCCAATTAAACATAAATACATTTGGCTGAATCAATATGGAAAGCTCAAAAAAATTCAGAAAAATTCTGTTTCAGTTATTCAAAAACCACTGAAAACTTTAAACAAAGTTTATGGTTAACTTGAATCATATAATAAACTTCAATTAATTTTTGAGGGTTTTTCTTTTTTGGTGTCATGGAAATTTTGAAACTGTTTTTTGTTTTGGTTCAAATTAAACTGATTTCTTTCCTGATTTTTTTTTTTTTGTTTTGTTTTTGGTTGAACTCTCAAAGTGAGAAAAATCCATTATTTGCTCAGTTCTGTTGAAGAGTGATATGGGGCTGATGGTAGTTGGGTGGGAAAAAGGCAATAGATCTTAGGAGCCCTTGTATTCAAGTGGCAGGATAATCTTACTGCCCCCCAGACCTTTTTTTAAGCATTGGAAACCTCAGAGAGCTGCAGATTAATTACCCCATAGTCTTTGAAGCACATGTGACTTATTAGACTTTATTTTTTAATATAAAAAGGGGAAGTAACCATCTGAGAGGAAGCTAGAGTTTGGGGTAGATGAAGCTGAAGAAAGAACTCAGTATAATATGGAGTGAAGGCTTTAAACTGGAACTTTGTTATGATTTTAAATTACTCATTTTGTAAATTATTACTTTAGCAAAGTAGAGCAGCAATGGCCAATTTAGCCTAGTGAGTGTGGCCCTCCTTCATCTCAGTGGGCGGCAAGATTGTCGTACAAAGACAGTCTCCTGGGTTAGAATAGTTTTTCTAACTGGACTTGCATACCTAGAATTTGCAGGATGTTCTAACTGTACCGCAGCAGTGCTTTGAATGCAGAGGGAGTGCATGGCTCTCACAGTCAGTGTTGTGTGCAGCCAGCACACACTTCACTTCTCAAACCCTTTTACGTGCTTATCACTTTAGTAATAGCAGTATGAAAAAAATAACACGGATGGAAACCAGTGGAATCTGGCAACTCTGCACATGAGCATTTGTTGAGCAGTGTTTATTCCTTAAGCAATTGAACTTCATTTTAAAGAAATTTGCCTCTCCCTGTCACATTGCTAAAAAGATACATTAATTCCACTTGTAACTCAGGTACCTACTTGGTATATTTCACTGTCCCATATAGTGGTACTTGGACCACTTACAGAGAGGCAGAATGAGTTGGCTCTACAGCCTTAGTTGGCAGCCAGCTGGCTTTTAGCTTAAGCTGTTGAGATTCCTGTACTAAGCTCCAGAGGTTTCAGGTTTGGTTCCACCTGTTGGTGTTACATGATGACACTCAAGTGTACGAAACTAGAATCATAGAGCACTTGCTCTGTGTCACTAAAAACAGGCATATGGTTAATGTCATTGGGCAGGAACTGTGCAGTGACCCCCTCTTCCTTAAGGGGGGTGAAGATAATGAATCCATGGCTTACTTTCACAACTAGCTGCCCCATAAAATGTATTACTTAAGAGTATTATAGTAGATACTGCTTAATGTCCAGGCTAGTTAAAAATGCAAATCAGTTTCCTTTGACCACATTTTCATTCATGAGTAAAGGTCTCTTTAACAGTTTCTGACATAAGGGAAAGAAAAATCCAGTATGCAGAGTAAATTTGTAAGCTGCATAGCAATTCCCCATGGTGGAAAATGTTCAGTGTGCACGGCTAATTAGTGCATGCTCTTCAGTTCAAGGATGTATACTGGGAAGTAATGATGTTCTTGTACGCAGCATCTATCTCATATTCTAAGCTCTGCAACCAAATTTGGTGCAGATGAGCAGCTTTTAAGCTACTTCCAGATTTTTTTCTTATTTCTTATTTTTAAACACCCAGGAATTGAGTGGGAGTGTTTTAATGTAGTGTTTAAAACTGAACTGTTAAAATAATATATAATATAATTAAGTAATATGAAGAAATTATGGATCCAAAAGCAATGTTAACTGTCACGCTTGTGCATATGAATAAAACATTGTTTGAAGTTCCATTTTTGCATTTTTTGACACTCTTTCAAATGTCACAGTTTGACTTATGATTGTGTTAGCAGAGTTTTGCTTTTAATCCAGTATTTGAACTAGTGCAGTCACAGGATGGAAGTAATTTCTGTTAACACATTGCTGTGTTTTGAATGATCAGGAAGCAGTATTCTAAAGAAATACAACTTCATGGGAAGTTCAGTCACACTTCCTTTGGAGTCTGTATAGCCATTGACTTTATCACCAGTTAGCTTTTACTGCACTTTGTTTTTCTTATAGCCGCAGACTTTCTTCCTTCCTGTCTGCCACCCCCATTTTTTAAATTTGTGCCTGACAATAACCTTGGTTACCATCTCTCCTGATTCTGCATAAACAGGATGTGTTATGTATGGCATATCCAAACAGATTGCACTGAGGGCAGGGATTATTTTAAATTTAGACCATAGTTTCCGAATGTATTTATTTGCTAGGTGTTAAGAACTGCTGTATAGCAAGGCTACTGTAATGTGGCTGCAGACTCAGAACTTCTCTAAAACCAGCTTTGTCAGTGATCACAAAGACCAGTGTGACAATTTGCAGGGGGGACCTAATGTACAACCTAAGAATTCTGTTTGATTTTATTAATAGAGTTTAGGAGAATCTTTCATTGGAATGATTTTCCAGTGACAAAACCTGTTTCTCAAATACTGCAGGAAAATGCCATGTTGCTGAAAAACATTGGTATTCCTGCAGATGCAAAGTGAAACTGACAAGAGCCTTCCTGGTAGGATTCTGAGGCTGAGCGCCATGACTGCCTCCCTGCTTTCCCCCAGCTCTGGAGTGAGAATGATCAAGAGTAGTGAAGCAGGGAATTACATGAAGATATTTATTTTTTCTTTGCATATCTCATATAGTCTAAAGCAGTGGTTTCCAACCTTTTTAAGCAGAAGATCACTTTTTGAATTTAAGTCAGTCCAGGATCTACCCTAGACCCAAATACCCTGACCCACCCCTTTGCCAAGGCCCCACCTTTCTCACTCTGTGAAGATGAGATACAGATGAGGGGGACAGAGTGACATCAAGGCCCCCTTGCCTGTGTACCCCACTCTGCACAACAAGCTGGAGGCTCCCAGGGGGCAGCTCTGAGGCTCTGGGCAGGGTGGGGGCAGCTGATAAGCCAAACCAGTCAGGATCACCTGTCAGAGGCTCCAGGATCTACTGGTAGATCCCAGTCTACTGGTTGGTAACCATTGGTCTAAAGAGTAATTATTTTCAGAAATCCTTTTTGCAAAAACATTGTCCAGTTACTTCAACTATCCTGTGTCGGTGACAGGTTAAACTATAAACCAGAATACCTGCAAGGGTGGAGGCTACATGTTAGTCACTGGGTTGTTGAGGGTCAGTATTTGTTTTGGAGTCAGTGGCATTTGGGCCACTTCTAGAAGGGGTACCACACAATGTGTCTGCGTCCAAGAGCTATGCTAAAGAGGCTGGAGCCAGAAACTGTGGCAGGACCCTACCAAAGAGAACTATAAGCAGACTGATATCAACAAAGCTGCCTGAGGAGTCCAACAGAGAGAGCTTGCTCTAAGACTCCTGAAAGAAGGTGGTAGTGACATGCTTTTATGTTTGAAATCAAGTTGATTACCGTTTTGTAATTAGCATGAAAGTATTTCCATCTCTTTGCAAGGGCAAATTATCCTGCCTGAAGTAATATGAAGCTTCAGTGTGAATATAATTTTATGACTATAAGAAGCACACAAAAAGCCTTTGTTGGGCAGATGTAGCTCTTGGAGAAACAAGTGAGTTTTATAAGAACAGTTAATATAATGAGTTTGAAGATGTTGCTAGTCAGACTCTGAATTAAGAGAACAGCTTATCACCTGAGATGTGTCCTGAAATAGCCACAGTTTACCCTGGCTGTGTTGAACATTTTGACAATATAATAAAAATGATGTCCATACAACCATACACCTGGCATGAGTAAAAGGAGGCTTCCTTTTCAGAGGACATAGGTAGTGTATGGAACTTGCTGAGCAGCAGTAGCTCTGCAGGCAGCAGTGTGATGAATCTCAGGGTGACTCTGTTGTTTCTCATTTGTCTCCTGAGAGGAGGGTAGGAGGGCAGCCAGGAGTGGCAGGCTCTTCGGTGCTTAGGAGGGCACTTTTGAAGTCTGAGGGGAAAAGTGGGAGTCTGGAAGGGCTCTGACTTTGGATCTAGAAATATTAAGTATTTAGAAAAGGAAAACTGAGACTGAGGTCTAAAGAATTATAGCACACAGCACCCACAAATAGCACAGCTGTTTGTTTTGTCTCTCCCTTTTCTCCCCCCCCCCCCATTGGCTTATTTTGAGAACTTTTTGGTTTCTCTTTTTGCTCATTAACACGTAGAATTTTAAGTATAGACTCCCTTTACTGAGCAGCCTCTGAACATTACTGGGGATGTTCCAGTTGGGAAGATTCTGTGTGCTGTTATCTAGCTTTAGAAACTACAACTCCCTTGATGACTTGGGGGGGAGGGGAAGAGAGAGAGAGAGAGAGAGAGACTGCTCCCTTCCAGGGAGTTGAGAGAGACCAGGTGGTGGGCTGCATCATGGGCAAGGAGTGAGATTGCTGGTGTGGAGCTCTGTCCATAACAGGAACTGCTGCTAAGAGCCTGCTGGGGCTTTGATTGAACAGGGATCTTCAAAGGTGGCTTCTCTGGAGCCAGAAGAGAGACTTTGCTGTGGCTAGAGCTGATGGAGATGGGCCTGCAGTGAAGGAATTGTGAGAAACCAGTACCCTTGTTTTGGAAAGCACTTGCAAGGGAAGGGGCACAGCAGACTGAGTCTGAGAAAGCAGAGTAATCTTCCCATTGAACCAGGACCTAGACCAGTGTGCGTTTGGTGAGGCCAGCTCAGTCTTCAGAGGACCTTTTGCCTTTGCTAGACCAAAGCACAGGACTAACAGTGTGTTGTCTCTAGCTGCAGATCTTCAAGCGAACCCATGCAAACAGGTGTCTAGAATGCTGAAATCCAGAGGAGTATACATTTCTGAGTGGGTTATATCGTGGCAGTGTAAGTGCCAGTTAGATACGTTTCATTTATTGCTGAATACTATATTTATTTTATTCATCTGCCCTCTATGGATTTAAATTAGTAGTAACATTTAATTTTAGTCTCTTTATACTCTGTTTCCTTACGTAAAGTGTGTTAGCTCTAGGTATATTGCATGTATATTACTGATCATTAGTAGGTTTGAGTTAGACCTATATGTTGCAGACTATTTTGATTAGAATAGGTTTATTCCTGAAGGTTCCCAATGCAGGCCATTGAGTGGGTACAGGGGCCAGCCAGGTGGAAGCACTGCCAATTTTAAATTCGTTTAGGAGTAAAGGGACCACAGCAGAAGGATGGATAGAAGATTCTGATGCTGTTACGGAGGATGAAAGGCTCAGGGAAGGAGAGCAGTCAATGGGAGCAGAGGGAAACCATCCCATAGTTGGGACCCTCCTTCCAGAGGGTGATGTTGTATCCTCTCGTGCCGAGGATACTTCTCCGGGGGAGGGAGCTCCAGCTGTTAGGAAGAAGCAGGTTTTAGTAGTGGGGGATTCGATCATTAGAAATATAGATAGTTGGGTTTGTGATGACCGGGAGAACCGTATGGTTACTTGCCTGCCTGGTGCGAAGGTTGCGGATCTCTCGAGGCATCTAGACAGACTTATGGGCAGTGCTGGGGAGGAGCCGGTCGTCGTGGTACATGTTGGTACATGTTGGTACCAATGACATAGGGAAGGGTAGAAGAGATGTTCTGGAGGCCAAATTTAGGTTACTAGGAAAGAGACTGAAATCCAGAACATCTTTGGTGGCATTCTCTGAAATGCTTCCAGTTCCACGCGCAGGGCCAGATAGACAGGCAGAACTTCAGAGTCTCAATGCGTGGATGAGACGATGGTGCAGGGAAGAGGGGTTTAGATTTATTAGGAACTGGGGACACTTTTGGGGTAGGGGGAGCCTATACAGGAATGATGGGCTCCACCTAAATCGAGGTGGATCCAGACTGCTGGCATTAAACATTAAAAAGGTCGTAGAGCAGTTTTTAAACTAAGAGGTGGGGGAAAGCCGATTGGTGCGGGGGAGCACCTGGATCGGACGGAGACTTCTCTTACACGAGGCTCCATAGGTAGGGATTCCCTAGAAGTTAGTCAGATAGGGAACGTGGGAAATAATATATGGGCAAGATCAGATGTGAAACAATCGTGCATAAAAAAATCCAATGTGTCTGAGAAAGGCGGACATATAAATAGTGGTAGTTTTCTAACATGCTTTTACACTAATGCTAGGAGTCTGTCTAATAAGATGGGTGAACTGGAGTACCTCATATCAAAGGAGGAAGTTGACATAATAGGCATCTCAGAAACATGGTGGAATGAGGACAATCAGTGGGACACTATCATACCGGGATATAAATTATATCGGAAAGACAGAACAGGTCGTGCGGGTGGCGGAGTGGTACTATATGTGAAGGATAATATAGAATCAAATGAAGTAAAAATCCTAAAGGAATCAAAATGTTCCATAGAATCATTATGGATAACAATTCATTCCTCTAATATGAATATGGCATTAGGAATATATTACCGACCACCTAACCAGGACAGTGATAGTGATGCTGAAATGATAAGGAAGATTAGAGAGGCTACCAAAATAAAAAACACAGTAATAATAGGAGATTTCAATTATCCCCATATTGATTGGGTGCATGTCACCTCAGGACGGGATTCAGAGATTAAGTTTCTTGATGCCTTAAATGACTGCTTCTTGGAGCAGCTAGTACAGGAACCCACAAGGGGAGAGTCGATTCTCGACCTAGTCTTGACTGGAACGCAGGATCTGGTCCAAGAGGTAACTGTTACTGGACCGCTTGGAAATAGTGACCACAATATAATAACTTTTAATATTCCTGTGTTGGGAAGAACACCGCAGCGGTCAAACACTCTGGCATTTAATTTCAAAAAGGGGAATTACACTAAAATGAGGAAGCTAGTTAAACAGAAACTAAAAGGGAGAGTAATTAAACTAAAATCCCTGGAAGCTGCATGGGAACTGTTTAAAGACACCATACTAGAGGCCCAACTTAAATGTATACCCCAAATAAAAAAACACAGTAAGAGACCTAACAAAGAACCACCATGGCTAAACAGCCATGTTAAAAAGGCAGTGAGAGAGAAAAGGGCAGCTTTTAAAAAGTGGAAGTCAAATCCTAGTGAGGAAAATAGAAAGGAACATAAACACTCCCAAATTAAGTGTCATAATGTAGTAAGAAAAGCCAAAAAAGAGTTTGAGGAACAGCTAGCCAAAAATTCAAAAAATGATAGTAAAATGTTTTTTAAATACATTAGAAGCAGGAAGCCCGCTAAAAAAGCAGTGGGGCCCTTGGATGATAAAGATATAAAAGGAGCGATCAAGGAAGACAGTGCCATTGCGGAGCGATTAAATGATTTCTTTGCTTCAGTCTTCACGGCTGAGGATGTTACAGAGGTTCCTAAATCTGAGCCAGCCTTTTTAGGTGACAAATCTGAGGAACTCACTCAGATTGAAGTGACATTAGAGGAGGTTATGGAATTAATTGATAAGCTGAATAGTAACAAGTCTCCGGGACCAGACGGCATTCACCCAAGGGTTCTGAAAGAACTCAAATGTGAAATTGCGGAGTTATTAACAGTGGTTTGTAACCTATCCTTTAAATCCACTTTGGTACCAAATGACTGGAAGATGGCCAATATAACACCAATATTTAAAAAAGGCTCTAGAGGAGATCCTGGCAATTATAGACCGATAAGTTTAACATCAGTACCAGGCAAATTAGTAGAAACACTAGTAAAGAGTAAAATTGCAAGGCACGTAGAAGAGCACGAATTGTTGGGCAAAAGTCAGCATGGTTTCTGCAGAGGGAAGTCGTGTCTAACTAATCTGTTAGAATTCTTTGAAGGGGTTAATAAACATGCGGACAAGGGGCACCCAGTGGATATAATATACCTAGATTTCCAGAAAGCCTTTGACACGGTCCCACACCAAAGGCTTTTACGTAAATTAGGTGGTCATGGGATAGGAGGAAAGGTCCTTTCATGGATCAAGAATTGGTTAAAAGACAGAAAACAAAGGGTGGGAATAAATGGTAAATTTTCACAATGGAGGAGGGTAACTAGTGGTGTTCCCCAGGGGTCAGTACTGGGACCAATCCTGTTCAACTTGTTCATCAATGATCTAGAAAATGAGGTAAGCAGTGAGGTGGCCAAGTTTGCAGATGACACAAAGTTGTTCAGGACAGTCAAAAGCAAAAGGGATTGTGAAGAACTACAAAAAGATCTCAGCAAACTGAGTGATTGGGCAGCAAAATGGCAAATGAAATTTAATGTGGGTAAGTGTAAGGTAATGCATGTTGGAAAAAATAACCCAAATTACACGTACTACATGATGGGGTCAAATTTAGCTACAACAGATCAGGAAAGGGATCTTGGAGTTATAGTGGATAGTTCTATGAAGACATCCACGCAGTGTGCAGCGGCAGTTAGTAAGGCAAATAGGATGTTAGGAATTATTAAAAAAGGGATAGATAATAAGACAAAAGATATCATACTTCCCCTATATAAAACTATGGTACGCCCACATCTCGAGTACTGCGTGCAGATGTGGTCTCCTCACCTCAAAAAAGATATATTGGCAGTTAGAAAAGGTTCAGAAAAGGGCGACTAAGATGATTAGGGGCTTGGAAAGGGTCCCATATGGGGAGAGGCTAGAGAGACTGGGACTTTTCAGTTTGGAAAAAAGGCGATTGAGGGGCGATATGATAGAGGTATATAAAATCATGAATGGTGTGGAGAAAGTGATTATAGAAAAATTATTTACCTTTTCCCATAATACAAGAACTAGGGGACACCAAATGAAATTGATGGGTAGTAGGTTCAAAACTAATAAAAGGAAATTTTTCTTCACACAGCGCACAGTCAACCTGTGGAACTCCTTGCCCGAGGAGGCTGTGAAGGCCAGGACTCTATTAGGGTTTAAAAAAGAGCTTGATAAATTTTTGCAGGTTAGGTCCATAAATGGCTATTAGCCAGGGATAAAGTATGGTGCCCTAGCCTTCATAACAAGGGCAGGAGATGGATGGCAGGAGATAAATCACTTGATCATTGTCTTCTGTTCTCCTTCTCTGGGGCACCTGGCATTGGCCACCGTCGGCAGATGGGATGCTGGGCTCGATGGCCACCGTCGGCAGATGGGATGCTGGGCTCGATGGACCTTTGGTCTGACCCAGTATGGCCATTCTTATGTTCTTATGTTCTTATTCCCATCTGTCCACCTGTGGGATACTTACGATTCCCTTAATATCAACATCATCAGGCTCCCAGGTGACCCAGGGAAGTGTTATATAAGCAATAGCTGTTTGCTTCAAATTGTCCAAATAAACAGTCCCCTTTTGATTTAAGCTGCTAATTCCTGAAATATATATGTGACAAGATTTATCCTACATCACACATTTATATGCTAACTTCAGTGTATTGAATTTGTTCATAGTACATTAACATTACTAATACAAAAACCTTACTAGCCTTGTCTTTCTCAGGAAAACACAAACTGAAACCTACTTATTTAACTCGGAAATCAAATATTTTAAATATTCTTGTGCATGAACTTCTTTTATTGGCATGGTCTCAGCTCAAGTGTGGGAAGAATAGGAACTGGCTTATAATTTTTTCCTCCTTAAAGTAGCAGGGATCTTGTTTCCTACCCTTTCATGAATATCAGTATAAATGTGTGTCTGAATCCCCCAGTCTATTCATGAGTTCCCTTTATTTTTCATCTCATATTCTTCCCCCCGCCCAAAAAAGCAAGATAGAACACATTTTGTCTTTAAATCATACTTGTTCTTTTGTATAGAATAATGAAAATGAATAAGCAAGTCTTTGTTAAATGTGCTATCAACTGCTGCTAAATTGAATAATTTTGTCTTTAAATAACCTTGGATCTAGGCTCTCCTTACGTAGGAGGAGTTCAGTATTCTTCCAACCCTTGATGTACCAATACTGTATTACTGCTATCTATCATGACATGAGTTATGTTTATTGGCCTAGATCCTTAAAGCTTCTTTAGACCATGGATCTTATTTGGTACTCTTATGCAGTATCCTTCAAGAAGTTTATTCCTTTCAACATAATAAGCCATTTTAGAATAAACATTCCAGTTAGGAATCATCTGTTTTTATGTAAGTTTATTTTCTCAAATTCCAAAAAGGCTTCTGTTTTGTGAGCAGTGCAGAACTTACATTTGTTTTCCCTAAGTCTTTTTTGGACTGTTTACAAGATCAGGTAAAATGAGCACTGTAATTAAAGCCAGGGAAGAATATTGCTTTGTTTTTCCTACTTTTCCAAGGATGTTTAAAGAATAAGTAATTTATCTGGCAGTGAACTTTTTGCATTGGTGTAGCACATAAATGACTTTTGGTGTTTTTACTGAGGAACATTTTTGAAGCCTTATGAGCAATTGTGAATAGTGCCTTCTTTAGCTTTATGAAGCTTAAAACAGAGCTAAAATAGTCTATTATCAATAGCCAGTACTTTTTCCTGTAAGAGAGCTGGCAGTAGTGTTGAGTCATGATATGAACAGGTTTGTTTCACTGGGGAGCACAGGAGAATTAGTTTCCCTCCTATCTCCTTCACTTTTTTTAAATGTACCAGGGTTACTTTTCAAAATCTCCAAAACTGCTAGATATTAAATCTACACTGTAATTTACCTTCCTCTTCTTGCAATTTCTCATCACCACTGCAAATTAATTTGTAAGAACGTACTGACTAAAGCTAGAAGGTGATAACTCTTTACACCAGTGGCTTCTGAAAGATCGATTGCTGAAAGGAAACAGCAATCCCTACTGCTAGGCTAAGTGAGAAATGCTCAATACTAGTGAAGAGGCTTTACTACTTGTTCTTTTGCATAGAATAATGAAAATGAATAAGCAAGTCTTTGTTAAATGTGCCATCAACTGCTGCTAAATTGACATAAACATTGACAGTTATTGCGAGAGCTGTTTCAAAACTAATTATGCTGATTAGAATGTAACTACCAGTAATTGCATGTTTTGAAACAGCACACCAACGCCCCTTTGTGCATTTTATTCCCAGATGTAAGTCATCCATTTGTTGCCTGAGAAGTGGTGAAATTATGGTTTAGAAGCACACAATTACAAACAACTACAGGCATTTCATTGGAGATACTAATTGGATAGATATGTGAATAACAGTATCAAATGCGGACGTGTAAACCATGCAATTCAAAAGGAACGCCTGCAAAATCATCCATTTTGAAGATTTTCATTCAAATAGATTTTTAAGCTGTACGGTTTTAGAACATAAGCTAATACAAATGTTTTCACCACAGTATATTGTAAGTATTAAATAATGATTCCTGGATATTCAGTAGACAAACTCATTATGGTACTAATTTCAAATTAAAAATTAAGCTTGCAATAAAATATTCTCCATTCTTTTTCTATTAAAAAAAGAGTGCAAACCTTAAAATGAAAAAAAAAAAATTAATATCAGTATACTAGATAGGGATGTTAAGGACTAGTTGACTAGTCAGTCCCCCCCCGCCCCGCTGCCTCTATCAGATAGAGGCATCAAAGGGAGGGTGGGAAGAGGGGGTATGTCAAAGCGACAGTGGCACACAGCTGAGCCCGGGATCAGTTGTGCGGCACTGCTGCACGTGGAGCCAGGGGTAAGCTGGGGACTCCCCAGCTGATTCCAGGTTCCAGCGTGGCATTTCCGCTGAAGCCAGGATCAGCTGGGGACCGCTGAAATGCTGCGCGGAGCCCGGGATCAGCTGAGTAGTTGCCAGCTGACCCCGGCTCCACGTGGCATTTGAAAGCGGCAGCGCAGCATGGAGCCCGGGGTCAGCAGGGGACTCTGAGTCCTCTGCTGACCCCAGGCTCCATGCTGCGCTGCCACTTCGAAATGCACAAGAGCCCCTGCTGGGGACTCTTGTACATTTCAAAGCTGGCATACTGCGTGCAGCCCGGAATCAGCAGGACCTCCCGCTAGCCCCAGGCTGTACGCGGAGTTCTGCATTCCTCCTTTGAAATGTGCAAGAGCCTGAGCCGGGGGCTCTTGTACATTTCAAAAGAGGAATGAGGAAATGCCTACTGACTAGTCGATGGAAATTCCATCGACTGCTCAACTAGTAAATTAACCATTACTTAACATCATTAATCCTAGATCAAGATGACTTTAAATCTAGTGTTTGTTTAGGGTGTGAACTTGCTTCTGTGGTCTAGGTGGATCTGTAGGAAATAGTGATCTCTTTTCCACTTTAAGTACAGAAGAAACAGTCCATAAAGAACTTTTTTGAGAGACTGGATAAGATAAGGTAGAAATCTTCTGAATAGCCAATCTCAGAATTTTGCCATTTGGGTCACAATCTCCCGAGAACAGTTAGCTAGATTTCAGTGCTACTTAATTTGAACCATGGGGTTGACTTGGACTCCTACTGTAGTTTGAATCTGAATACCTGTTTCTTTATCTCATGTCTGGAGAGATAATGGAGGAAATAATTAAGCAATAAATTAACAAACACCTAGCAGATAAGAAGGTATTCAGTAACAGCATAGATTTGTCAAGAGCACATTGTGCCAAACCAATTTGACTGCTTTCTTTGACAGGGTAACAAGCCTTGTGGATGGGGGGGAAGTGGTGGTTGTTGTGTATCTTTCTTTTTACACTGCAGAATGACCACAGGGAGGCAGTAATGGGTCAGAGATGGGCCAGCAGGGGTGGAGGAAGGGACAGCTATCTACCATACATTTCAGGGAGTTTCTGTTTGTGTGTTTGTTGTCCAGTGGGGGGACATACACCCCCCCCCCACCCCAGCTGTGCCTGCTGCAGCGGCCATGGACAGGCGTTTCTTACCTGACCTCAAGCTACTCCAGTGAGAGAGGGCTGGTGTTAGTCCTGTGTCTACAGGGCAGCCTGCATACTGAACCCCTCATCCCCCCCAGACCCACCCCAGAACAATGATTTAAATGAAGAAAAACAAAATTTATTTGGGTTAAGGACCCAAGCAGCACCAGGTAAATCTTCTAGTAGTCAATAAAATATATGTTTTAATGAGCCTGAACTTCAAAAACCTATGCTCACCATTCACAATTGTGATCAGACCGTATAAGCAGAATTCTAATAATACGTTAGGAAGCATGGAGCTGTCCCTCAGCTCTGCATTTTGAATGAATCTGAGAACTTGGAGTCGAATATATTTTTCCTGTTGCAAAACATGATGAATGTTCAATTTGACATACAGTAATTCCTCATTTAACACTATAGATGCATTTCTGAAAATGTTTGTGCTAAGCAAAAACGTCAATTTTTTCCATTAAAAATAATGGAGAAGGTTGTGGTTGCGTTTCAGGCGGTGGTGGCAAAGTCAATTTTTTGTTGGTGCTGGGTTGTCAACGTCAACATTAGATATCTAGCAACACAAGTCGCCGTGGTTTGTTAAAACACAAAGATAAATACGTGAGTGAGCGGAAGAGCGCTGTGACCATGTGTATTCATCCGCTCATGCGTATTACCACTGTTTTCACCAACTTATACCGCCACGCAAAGTAGTCCGCCACTTGATTATTTTCGTGTTATTTCGGGGACGCTCGTGTTATTCGAAAAATGTTCCCTAAAAAAAAATCGTGCTATTGTGAAAACGTGTTAAACGAGTAATTACTGTATAGGTCTTTATCATTGACACTGTATATTCCCAACGTGTCAGTGTCCGATGAAGGTGTACAGTTATTCAAGAGTGTTTTCCTGTCTGTCAACAACTTACTAAGTCCCCTCCCCACAGGACTTTTTATGATGCTTCATTTGTTGGAATTGTTCTTTGATGGACACTTGACCAATGTCAATGAGCTAATAAATAAATAAAACTCTTGAATTTTCTTCTGACTGTTCCATCACCTCATTTCTGTCCTCGTAATCAAATTAACTCTTCTTCTGATGAATGAGTTTAATCAGTGGTCTCCAACCTATTTAACCACAAGATCACTTTTTTAATTTAAGTGCAATGTAAGATCTACCTCAAACCCAAATAGCCTTGCTCCACTTCCTTCCTTCCCCTTTGAGGCCCCACCCCTGCTCAACCCCTTCTCTGAGGCCTCACCCTGCTCACTTCATCTCCCTTCCTTCCCATCCTCACTCAATTTCACCAGGCTGGGGTAGGGGGTTGGGGTGCAAGCTCTGGTCTTGGGCCAAGGGATTTGGAGTGTGGGAGGGGCTTAGCCCAGGGTGGAGGATTGGGGTCCAGGAGGCATTTCATGGTGCAAGCTCTAGAAAGGAGTTTGGGTGCAGTGGGGCACTCATGTCTGGGGCAGGAGGTTGGATGTAGGAGGAGGTTCAGGCTTGGGACAGGGTTCAGGAAGCAGGCTCTGGCTGGGCACCGTTTACCTGAGATGGCTTCCAGGTGGTGGAGCAATGGGGGTAAGGCAGGCTTATTCCTGCCCTGGCCCTGCACCACTCCTGAAAGTAGTGGCATGTACAGCTATGGCTCCATGGTGCCATATGCTGCCCTCATCTACAGGCACTGAGCCCACAGCTTCTACTGGCCACAATTCCCTATTATTGATCAATGGGAGCTGCAGGAGCGGTGTCTGCGGACAAGAACAATATGTGGAGACCCCCTGCTCTGTCTTTCTGAAGGGCTGCAGGGACATGCCAGCCACTTCCAGGAGCAGCAGTTACCACAGGGATAATTACTCCGGGTACAACAGGTTAGGCATTTAGAACTCACTGCTCAAAGAATTAAATGTAAGGGTAAGAGAGACATGAAAATTATGAAATGCACAAACCCGTCAAAAACCAAAAACACACTTTGCAAGCAGTAAAATAAGTAAAAACAACCACCCAGGTATGTATTGGGTTGGGAGTTGAGAGTAAAGAACAGTGTATGTTTGTGAGAATGACAGAGATTTGCTTTGCTGTGATCTCTCCATTCGCTTCTCTCTGTGTGGAGATAGGGTACAGAAATGGGGGGAGGAGAGACACCCTGACATCAGCATCCACCGCTTCTCCCTCCCACATCCTACACAGCAAGCAGGAGACTCCCAGGAGATTACCTCCAAGGCAAAGGGCAGGAGCAGCATGACAGTGGGTGGAGAGGCAACTGAAGTGCTAGCGCTTGATAGCTTCCTGGCCAAAGCATTCAGGATCACCTGTCAGAGGCTCCAAGATCTGCCAGTAGATCCTGACCTATGGGTTGGTGATCACTGATTTAATTGATGATGGGGTCAACTCCTTAAATTTTCCACCATTTCTTTAGCAAGAGTGATGGCATCTTCAAATCCATTCTCTGTAAGCAACAATGAAATCAAGGTAGCTTCTCATCAAAGTAGTAACTTACTTTCAGGTAAATCTGCTAATTCCTTAGTAATAGGGCTTCCATTATTTACACTTTACTCCTCAATTTCTTTTACGCTCAGATAATCATGACTGCCTAAAGGCCAGCTTTTTCTTCTGTTTCAGATATTTTACCCATCATATTTGGCCTTTGATGCAAACTAGAGTGCTGTTGAGCTTTTTGCTTCTTATACTGAGCTCCTGAAGGCTTCTTTGAGGACATTTTTTTTTAAATATTCATTGGGGAAAACAGTAGTAGAGGGAGCAAAAATCAATATTCTACAGTCTTAGAAAGTCATTAAACATTACGTTTTAAGCATGGCAAAAAAGTAATATTTCTTTTATATTGTTGCCTAGGTAGGGGTTCAGTAGACAATGCTGACATTTCATTAAACATGTCTTTTATTAGTTGCTATTTACCCTCTTCATATCTTAAAATCCAATATGACACAGTCAAACCAGAGGGCTGTGACAGAGTAGGAAAAGGCAGCCCTAAACGGGTAAAAAAAGAAAAAGCCAACTCCCCTTTAATTAGAAATGGGTTACTGCAGGTAAGGCAGGACCATCTTACAAGGGAGTTCTCAGACAGATTAGGATCAGCCGGGACAGGGCCACCTTGGACCAGTTAGGGTCAGCTGATTCCACTTCAGGCCTGCCTGAGTCCTTTTAAAGCCTCCCCTGTTGGGTGGAGGGAGGAGAGACAAGTATGTAACAACATGAACAGTTGCTGAGCTAAGAGACAGAAGGAGGGTGAGGAGCTCCAGAAGAATAGGCTGGGCTTCCTACCCAGGGAAAGACTACAAGACCAACCCCCAACCAAGTGGAAGTCTAGCTGCCTAGATAGGGAGTGTGTTTTACCCAAGGTCCTTCCTGCCAAGGGGAGAAGTGCAGAGGTGGGAAGGGAAAGAGGAGCCCTTGCTACACTAAATACACTTTAACAATTTATACAATAAAGCAAGGTTCATGTAAATTGTTTTGGGGTTTTTTGTTTTTCAATTTCAGACTGACTGGTGATGTTTTGCACCTTATATATCAGTGAAGGCATGGCTGACAACATGCTAGCAGATTAGTGGTGAATGTAGGTCTCAAATTTTGTAAGGTTCCATAGGATTCCACAAAGATCCAGAACATTCTTGGAGTTTAATGAAATATGAATCCACATACAAAATACCTGAAACTTACTATTTCACACTCTGTTTTCTTGACCCCAAGCTTGGTGCCCCTTAAACCTATCACCCTTAAATTCAGCACTTGTTATGCACACACAAAATGGGAAACAACTGCCTAGGAAGGAATACTGCAGAAAGGGATCTGGGGTTATAATGGATCCAAAGTTAAATAGCAGTCAATAGTATAATACTGTTGCAGAAAAAAGGCAAATACCATTGTGCGATGTATTGGCAGCAGTGTTTTAATGAAGACAAGTGCTCTACTCTGCATGGACTACACATCTACTGGAATACTGTGTCCAGTTCTAGGAAGTGACCTATGGGGGAAGACTGGAAAAAAATGGATTTATTTAGTTTGGAGAAAAGAAGACTGAGATGGGGGACAACAGTTTAAGTGCATGAAAGGTTGTTAGCAAAAGGAAAGAGAAACTTTCTCATTAACCTCTGAGGATAGAATAAGAAGCAGTCGGCTTAAACTGCAGTAAGGACAATTAGGTTGGCCATTATGAAAAATTTCCTGTCACCGCCATTAAGCACTGGAATAAATTGCCTAGGGAGGTTGTGGAATCTCCATTATTGAATGTTTTAAGAGCAGGTTAGACAAACACCTGTCATTGATGGTTTAGATACTACTTAGTCGTGACACAAATTCAGGAGACTGGACTAGATTATCTTTTGATGTTCCCTTGCAGCCCTAAGATTATATTCATGAGTTGGTTTTGAATAGTCAGGCCAAGACAAACTTGTTAAGTCTGAAAGCTTTTTTGCTCTGAGATGTTAAAAATTCCATATAGCTGTACTTCTATATTTTGGCACTTCCTCTAGCCCTGTTTTAAACTTGTGTTACTAGTCATTAATGACAATGGTCTTTTTTTGTATGTTCATAGCTTCTTCTCAAGCTATATTTCTTTCAAGAAGATTTTAATGGGATTTTTAACTGAATAGTAATGTTTTTATTGAAGGAAGAAAAGGGTTTTTTTTGTTAGTCCAGTACAGATGATGTCGGAACACCATGCCTCTTACAACGCTGGAATTTTGGCAGTACAGGAAACCTACTTATGATGTATAGCTTTCAAAATAACATAAGGCAATGACCATATCACAATAAACGTCTTTCAAGGGATTAATCTATTCAATATATTTTGTACTAAAATATTTGAATATTCAAACATGCAAAAATTTTCCTCATTTTATCTGATTTATTCTTACATAAACTTGGGGGAGAAAAAAGGGGTAGGGGCAGAATCTAAATTGGTATACTCTTCTGAAGCGCCAGAATATTTTAAAAAAAATTTTCATTTAAATTTCATATTCCCATTTGAGTTTTTCTGCATAACATCAAAAAGTCCAAGATGTGATGCTTTAAGAGCCAACAATAATTTATCAGGTCAATCCTAAACTACAGACAGCCTTCTAACCTCAAACAAATTCTTTCCAGTAACCACGAGCACACCTGCATTATATTCATCCAGGAACCCACCCCTGCAATCAGTCCTGGTGCTGACTTTGTCCACACATCTATACAAGCGACATCACAGGACCTAACCAATTCAGCCACCACATCAGAGGCTCATTTAACTGCACATCCACTAATGTCCTCTGTGCCATCAAATGCAAGCAATACTCCTCTACAATGTATATTGGCCAAACTGGACAGTCTCTACGAGAGAGAATTAATGGACACAAATCAGAGATCTGAAAAGGCACCACATAGAAACATGCTGGGGAACATTGCCAGGGCACTCAGTAATGGATCTCAAAGTCACTGTATTGTTTCAGGCCAATTCCACAAGCCAACTCCACAGGGAAGCCTTAGAACTTAACTTCATTTACAAATTTGATTCTTATCACAGATGTATAAATAAAAACATTGGCTGGATGGCCAGCTTCATTCCAAATCCTGATGACATAAAAAAAACAAACAGTGGGTACTTAAGAAAAATTAGTACCTTCTCTATCAGCTTCATGTAGCATGGACACACTGACTCTTTCTTTCCCCTTTTTTTCTTCTCCTCCCCATCCCCTATTTATTTAGAAACTGGACCTTTAATAATTCCATTCATCTGAAGAAGTGGATTATGTCTACGAAAGCTCATGATACCATCTGCATGTTTTGTTAGTCTCTAATGTGCTGCAAGACTATTCTTTAAGTCTTTCCAGTTGCAGACTAACTCTGCTACTCCTCTGAAGCTTTTGAATAATTTCCCAGTAAGCTATTCAAGTGGATAGTAAAAGGGCATCTCCAAATAAACCTGTTCACTGTCCATATGTCTTAGTTGGCACTATCTAGCTCAACTAAGTATGAGAGCACAAATCCCATTGAAAGTAGTGCTTTTGAAAATTCTACCCAAATACGTATGTTTAATATCCAAAACAAGAAGCTAGTTGTCAATAACTTTTAAACCCCACACATGGAGCTTGCATCCATATACCTTTCTCCTCCCCCCCCCCCCCCCCTTTCTGGGGACAAGCAGAGATTCAGTGGAACAGGATTGAATGCTGTGTGTCTGCTTATTATACCCAGGTAATGAAAGAGAAGAAAAGCAAATGTTGAATTGCCTGAGAGAAAAAGTACTGCTGGATCAATCTGAATTTTAATAATGAAGTTACAGATTATCACCAAGAAATGAATTTTTAGATAGACCTATAATGAATTGGAAACAATGGTTTACTGCTCCAAAGTGCTAGAGTATTTTCTTTAGCACATTACGCAAATAATTGTTACATGAGAAAATTAAAAGGAGAAAGTTGCATTACAATTCTAGACATCAGAAATGCATTGCATACTTGGAAAGCACCGGAACTCGTATTTCATGCTCACATCTTCTGCTACAGTTGGCTAATACAAAAATTCTCCAATCTGTGACCTTAATCCAAATCGAAAAACAGTTCTAATGCTGATTTTCAAAAAAGAAAACATCTTACTGATGCATTCTGTTTTGTTTTGACTGTAGGTTGCTTGAGAAGATTATCTGCTTTCTGTATTATGCTGAACACATTGCTGGTGCTTCAAAATACATGTGAATTAATACTATATGCAAGAGAGTAGCTAAAACTGCTTGCATCACAAAGTGGCACTAATGTATCCATTTGTTTCGCATATAAGGTCCAAAGTCTTAAAGGTGTTAGCATGAACTATTAAGAAAGACTTTAATTTTAGTATTATCCACCATTCCCTTTCTCTTTTATCTGGAAATCTTACAAGCACCTTCAACTTATCATTTGACAGTCTTTTAGATGGCATTTTCAGCTCTATGGTTCTGTGATTCTGAGAGAGACCTCAGGAGGTCATCAAGTCCAGCCCCCTGCTCTAGGCAGGACCAATCCCAACTAGATCAACCCAGTCAGGGCTTTGTCAAGCCGAGACTTAACACCTCTAGGGATGGAGACTCCGCTACTTCCCTGGGTAACCCATTCCAGTGTTTCACCACTCTCCTAGTGAAATAGTTTTTCCTAATATCCAACCTGGACCTCTCCCACCACAACTTAAGACCATTGCTCCTTGTTCTGCCATCCATCACTACTGAGAACAGCCTTTCTCCATCCTCTTTGGAACCTCCCTTCAGGAAGTTGAAGGCTGCTATCAAATCCCCCCTCACTCTTCGCTTCTGCAGACTAAACAGACCCAACTCCCTCAGCCTCTCCTCATAGGTCATATGCTCCAGCCCCCTAATCACTTTGGTTGCCCTCCGCTGGACCCTCTCCAATGCATCCACATCCTTTTTGTAGTGGGGGGCCCAGAACTGGACACAGTACTCCAGATGTGGCCTCACCAGAGCTGAATAAAGGGGAATAATGACATCTCTGGATCTGCTGGCAATGCTCCTCTTAATGTAACCTAATATGCCATTAGCCTTCTTGGCTACAAGGGCACACTGTTGACTCATATCCAGCTTCTCATCCACTGTAACCCCCAGGTCCTTTTCTGCAGAACTACTGCTTAGCTGGTTGGTCCCCAGCCTGTAACAATGCTTGGGATTCTGCCGTCCCAAGTGCAGGACTCTGCACTTGTCCTTGTTGAACCTCATCAGATTTCTTGTGGCCCAATCCTCCAATTTGTCTAAGTCATTCTGGACTCTATCCCTGCCCTCCAGCGTATCTACCTCTCCCCCTAGCTTAGTGTCATCTGCAAACTTGCTGAGGGTGCAATCCATCCCCTCATCCAGGTCATTAATAAAGATATTGAACAAAACCAGTCCTAAAACCGAACCTTGGGGCACTCCGCTAGAAACCGACCACCATCCTGACATCGAGCCGTTGCACACTACCCGCTGGGCCCGGCCTTCTAGCCAGCTTTCTATCCATCTTACCGTCCATTTATCCAAAGATAAATTAAAGATAATAACTAATCTGTTTTGGGAAAAATGTTAATTGAAATAGGCTAAAGCTGTTATTGAAGTCCAATCCAATTTCCTAAAACATGAAACAAGATCAATAGAGAGAAAAGCAAAAGAAGATGCGACTTCTGTCGCTGGTGTTCACTCTCATTGTTGACTGTCACTCCCCCCACAAATACTAGTTGCTGTCTTTTTTTTTTTCTCATGCTAATTTGCTCCCAAAAGTCTTGTTTTTGAGAACCCTAAAAGAGAGACAGGTGTAATAACCCATCCCCTTGTTATATTGTTTACCAGGTTAGATCTTCTAATACAGCAGTTATGGTCCCTTAATTGCAGTCCTACCTTTCTCTTGTTTATCAGGCATAATCTTAACACAGGCTATCAGTATTTTGTGTAGATTAATTGAATTTCTCTGTCTTCTTTTACATCTTTTCTTATCACCATGTTATAGGTTATGACATTTTATTAACTCGTATCCAATTTCTTTAGGCCTACTCCGCTTGTGATCCTAATAGGCTCCAGTTATCACTACACTACTCTCCTTCATGAATAGTGATTGGTTTGAAGTGTTTTAAGTATTTAAGCTGTAAGTGTATTAAGTATAAAAAGTAGGATTTAGGTGATTGCAAGTGAAAGCAGACAGATCAAAGCAAGTTACTAACACAAAATAAACAAAACACACCAGCTTCCCATGGGAAAATACCAGAGTCAAGATGGATTCCAGCACCAGGTGGCATAGTCACATGTCTTTTTAGGACCAGCCACAAGATGAACATAGAGGAAAACTGAACTCATTTACAGATCATTGTCTTGGGCACCAGGCCATTAAGTTTCCTTAAGTACCCAATGGCGTTCACTAGAAGACTTAGATTAATAAAACAGGTTTACACTTCATATTTCCACAGAAATAGAATATACACATTCAGTAGACTACAACTTTAAAAATGTCACTTGATGCATTTTGTTTAAAGCATCAAGTTATGCATATTCATATTCATAAGCAATTTTATAAAGCATGGGAGGGGCCTGTGACAGGAACATCAGCATTTCTTTCCCTTCTGAAGAGAAAGAAGGTAGGCCAAAAATCATGTATTGTTCCAGGGTTTTTTTTTTTCCCAGAATTTTTTTCTGAATATTGATAAACTGCTTTTGGACTTCATGGGTCAAGCACAGTGCTATGTTGCTCATCAGGTCTTTGTGCTTTTGTAGTGGCTTGATGATCTTAGAATAATTGTGTTTCTATTCTGCCTTAGACAGTTTTCACCTCTCCACAATCACAACACCCTCATCCTGATGTATAGTATAGGTAGAATTCCCATTCCCATTTGATTAAACCTTATTTTCAGTTCAGCTTAGGCTGTTCTGCAACACTTCTTTGAAGACCAAAGAATCCATTCTTAACAATTCTCTTATCCTATTATGGAACAATTGGAGATGACAGAAGAGAAAACAAACATATAGTAGTAGTCTTATTGACCTGGTCCCACTTGAGTAAAAGATACAGTAATCAGTGGTAAATTTAGATAACTTCTATTCTCTCATGAATAGACTTAACCTTTTGTTCCCACTTCATATTAGCAATAACATGGTGTGGGCAGTACACAGTCAATTAAACTTCAAAACATCTTTGAAGTCTTCATAATGGATACTACAGTTTGGGAATCATTTACACTTGACTGTACAGGAATACATAGTTTTAGATGCTAGGGTCTATCCAAACTTTCTGACAGTGGTCTGAAGGAACAGAATCTAGACACCGTACGTGAAGCAAGCAGGAGGTTTATTACACACACAGCGCTGTTGGAGTGTCACATAGCTTGTTAGAACTCAGTGAACACTGCCAAACAATAGGTTACAACTAATTATATAGGATGCTCAATGGGCAGATCAAAGTGATTGGGGGGGGTAAGATCCTGGACCCCTGGATAGGTGCTAATTGTGAGGCAAAATAAAGTTACATAGTGTTTCCAATAAAACAAATATTTAAACAAAGCAGATGTCAATTATCAACTATGTGTTAAGTGGTGATATGTCTGTCAGCTTCAGGAAGGTGTCGCTGCATGGATGTGGTCCATCTGGGGATTAAAGCAGAGACATTAGGAGTACCTGACAATGGCACATTTGTTCCTAGAACCATTGAATGTGTCTTTTCCTGTCTCCCACCCTGGGCTAGGTGTGGGGGGGTAACCATCATGTACTGTGTTCGTGTGCCAGTCCCAGACTCCAAATTTACAATAGGGGTTCTTAGCAGAATATCATAGCCTGCCTCACAAATTTTCATCCTACAAGGACCCCATGAGAAACCGAATTGAATCATGAGATTCCAAACCATCCTGCTGCTGTTTGAAAGAAGGTAATTTGCTTCATTCTGCATAGTTGCAAGATTTCTTTAAAAAACAAAAAAATTCTGTTGGACATGAGCTCACTCTTTCAGGGCAAGCCTGCCAGAGAATAGTTAAACAGGAAACATTTCAAGCCTGCAACTACTTTTTCTCACACATAGAATTTCCAAAAGTAAACACTGCCTTTTGGGTATGCTCCTCATGGAAAACTATCTTCCTCTTAAAAGAGCAATTGAATTGTAATGTACCAAATTTTGGGAAAAATTGAAATAAATGACAAAGAGAAAAAGAAGGGGCCTACTACTTTCATTTTTTACTGTAGTGATTACACCTCTCTGTGGTATAAATCTATTAGTAACTGTACAACCAGAAATAGGCAAGGGGAATCAATCACCAAATAAATCAAAATATTTAAAACCCTCAAACCTGGCTCTGGTGGAGGAAAATTGCACTTTGTGTATGCCATGAAGAGGAAGGACCAAGCACTGGTAAGTGTTCGAATTTTGCAGTAGAAGAGCACAGGCGGGACTGGATTGGTTAGATGCAGGTACTTTATTAGCTTCATTGTGTTGAGAAAATAAGTCCTCATGAGTAGTTAATTACAAATCAAACACATTTTCAATAAGTCTCTTTAAAAAGCAAAACTGGGGATTTGGCTGCATTTAAAAATATTAGGAAGCAATAGAGACAATTATGTAATTGTGTTAGGGGGGGAACCGAGCCTTTGTCAATGGTGGTTCTTATAATACCGATCTATTCGGTTTTGTCGAATTCACGTAATAGCGACCACTTTTTAAAGATGTAGAGAAGGAATAATGATAGTTGTTATAGTACAGATAATCATGCACACCATGAGAATTTATAAAAACTTGGGTAATTTATCCCAGAAAGGAGGAAACTGAAAATGTATTTAATTGAAATGATGTTTAGAAAATGTCAATATAATAAACCTTAGGTGCTGCTTATTATCCTTTCTCAGTTTCATCTATCCCTAGATGAAACTGAAAAGTTATAAATTTTAAGTTAACAAAACTATTTTTACATTGCCTATTTTTTACCCTTTGTAAATTGTTGTGGCAAGATAGTACTGAGGCTGGTAGGTTAGCAGAATTTTGTAAAAGATGACTTTGAGCATAAATAACAATTTACAGTTCATGTTGAAATAGAGGGTTGAAAAATCATATGTGATGCTTTAGTGAAGAAGTAACACCTGGGAAGGTTTGGAAGGACTTTCCCCTCTAATGCTACTGTTTATGATACACTGGGAACAGTGGGGGTTAATTGCTGGGTTCTGATGCTTGAGACAGTCTTACTGACTCTGAATCATGGTGTAATTTTGCCACAGTAAACAGCACTACATTTGATGGAAAGAAAAATATTCAATGGCTTAAGTGTTCATGGTAATCAACGTGTTGTAGTTATCTATCTGTAACTATACCTTGTGATATGGAATGCCATTTTAGAAATTTGATGGTTGTATTACTGCATAATGTTACAATAATAAGCTTGGGTTTTATCATTTTGTTTCTGGTATTTACATATAAATAAATTTACATATTAATAATTTGTAAACTTGTTAAAACTTCATAAATAGAGTTTTCTCTCTCTCTCTCTCTCATACGAGCTGGTACAAGGACTATTTTTGCCCAGAAGGTGGCACAAGAGTGTGTCTCAAAAGTAAATATACTTTTGATCTCTGGACCCTTGTTAAATGGTTGCTTTTGTTATACTCATTCAATTATGACCAAGTCCCACTTTGTAAATACATGCCTTTATATGGGATAAAAATTAATTTTCAAGACTGTTAAGATAGCATACAGGAAAGTCATGTAAATAATTAGAAAGGCCCCCTTTTTGGAAAAGGCATTTGCTGTCCCTCTGGTCTTTGTTATATGTAGTAGATTGGTGTTGGTGTCTTACAGTAATCTGTATATCTGGAGATTACAAGTGTTGTACAATTTTATTTGAAGAATCTACCACTTTCTAAAGAAAATCTTTGAAGATTTATAAATTCTAGAAGAGAGAAAATATCCGTGTGTTTCTAAAGGGAATATTAAACTTGAATATCTTTCAGGTCCGGTGCTATATATTCTGAATTGAATATTTGGTTGCTTGAAATAGTAGTACAATCGATTGTATCATGTTGAGGAAATTACTTGTTAGTAACCGCTCTTAAATATACAACTAAATGTCCTGATGAAATGAGCAACTCTTTGAAGAGCATGTAATAATGACACTAATGACACTCAGCTATGGTAAAAAGGAATGCATATTAAGCAGCACTCGCCAATCTCATGTTTCTCATCTAAAAACCTGGTTACCCCCAACTGTCAACATAGTTTAAAAAAATATGTAAATAATAATAAATGTTTGAACATTCAAAATCTGTGTGATCTAATTGGTTGGCTTTGGTTACATTTTTAATACTGAAAGGGATTCTCTGTATGCCTGAAGATTGCATTGTCTATTCTGTTGTTCCTGGGCAAACAGTGTCAGAAGTAAGCTGATATCTACTCCACGTGGAGCGGTGCCTCCTGTTGTCTAGAACTGCTGCTGCTAGCTGGTGAAGAACAAACTTATTTGACTGTCTTGTGTCTCTTTCAGAAGGATATTTGCTATAGTGCAGGGCTTTGAGGCTTGGTGGAGTGCGGGGGAAGGGGGGGAAGAGGCTGTGTAGGTTTATTTGAGTGTGGAGGGAAGATGGGAAAGAATCAGAGCCTTGAGAGGTACAGAAATGACTGCATGAAGTTGTGTGTGTTGAGCATAAGCAGAGTTATAGGGAAGGAAACAGAGAAGTGGGGATACTAGAGAGGAGGGAGAGGTTTGTATCACAATGTACTGCAGACATATATGGAATTTTCTAAAGTTAAGGCAAATAGTGCTTCTAATTGGCTGCTTCAGTTTTAAAATTTATTTTTTTCCTAGTATGCAAATTATATGTATAATGTAAAAGAGAGAAAGGAAAAGTACATACCGATGTGAAGAATTTCAAGATGTATGAGACTTAATTTGGAGAAATTATGTGGCATTGATATTTTGTGTACATATAAAAAACTCTTCATGAATTTTATACAAAAGATTTTGGAAATATATCGCGATTTCCTGCTTGGTCGGATTTGATGTTTGAGAGAAATTTTGAGTTAGCAGGGAGAGGGTCTTTTGTATATAGTAGTCTCTTGTGAATTAAACCTTGAGAGCTAAGATGTGTTGAGTGGGAGATAATCAGATGGATTAGGAAATTTTTTTGAACACACAAGAAATGCATCGATATGTTTTCCTAATTGTTAAGGTAAAGAGATGAGTGCAAGTCACATCGCTTTAAAGAGGTGAATATCACTATATGATGATATAACAATCAGGAGTGTTCTGTACATTGCACTCTAGAATCTGAAGTCAAAGGAGCAAGAAGAGAAAATTCTACATTTCAAGATTATTAAATTATGTTTGGGAAAATATTTCTATCCTAAGACTCTCTTACCAGTTAATGATATCCACTCATTTATCGTATCTTTCACATTTTAGATGTTAAAATGTGTATTCATTACAATAACTGGAATTGTGTGGAGATTTGTTTACTATGCCTTATTAAGTGGTAATAGAATCCATAATTGTTAGTGCTCAAGTCTAACAAAATACAATTAGTTGCTGCAAAATACATTGTACGTTAATGATACCATTAAGATTAATTAATATAAATGGATGAGCTAAGAATTTCAAATAGGACAATGCTGACTTAACACCACTTTAGAATCTGAGGATTTATTTGCTTGTCTCCTGAAGATAATGTAGAAGTCACCTATCATGGTCTTATGCAAGTACAGTATGTACAAGATGTAGTCAAGAGTAAATATACATCATGAAAAGAGATAAAGCTGGTAATACGTCTCATTTCTCACATGGTATGTGATAAAATTGGTCCAAAATCCCACACTGATGGACTTCTTTAGTTAAAAAGCTTTATCAGAAAATCTAACAACTTAGAAGGGTTTCTTTGGAGAAAGTCTTTTGGGAATTTGTCAGTAGATGGCATTGCAATAAGGGTTTTCTGTTTTGTGTCTTATCTGTATGTGAATGTTAATATATTCTGTGTTTACCTAGGACAGCTGACATAATGAAATACCCCCATGCCTTGCTCTTTGCATGTTGGCTGCTATGGAGCTGGAATAGGGATGAAGGCACAACTGGCTAATTGGTTATGCTCATTGATGTTAAATTTTTCCTGGAACAGAAAAAGCAAGAGTGATTATTTTTGTGGAGAAGAAGGAAAATTGGCAGCAGTAACTTAGAAACTCTCCGCAGATACACACTTGAATGGAGGATATGGCTTTGCCGTAGCATTAGTTTTAGGATTTAATTGTCTCACTGCTTTTTAGTTTCTACAGATCTCAGATAAATGACAGCATTAAAAAAATTTGTATATGTATTCAGCAAAGTGCGAGCTGTTGCAAATTGTTCTACCTTTTTATAAATATTTTCTCTTATGTGACCCTGTTTTCATCAACAACTTTAATTGGGTCCTAGCAAGTGAGTGCTTTATAATAAGCACTAGTCTGCTATACAGTAATCCATATTTTGCCTATAAGTATGATGCCTTTTCTCTTGAAAATAAGAATTTAATAGGCTGGAGCCAAAAATATCACAGGCAGTCGCTGTGGGAAATTTTAATTAATATCTTACCACCCTACCTATGCCTCCCAAATAAATTAGCTTAAATGTAACTGGTTGTGTATTTGACATAGGTTCAACATCTGGTGAGACTTTCTAGTGATCCCTTTCTTTCACAAGGATTCTGGGATGAGATTTGTGTCTTTGGTTTCTAGCTTCAGAAGAGTCTGCAGTTGTGCACAACTGTAACATGAAAGAGGCAGAGGTCAGTATTTTTCTTATTGGGTTCCTTTTTCACACATGAAACTCAGCAAAACTTCCATTGGAACTGAAATTTTGGAATGTTGTAACAGGCAGATGAAGTTAATATGAATGTACCGATCATGCATCTTAATTTTGATCTATGACATCTGTGCTGTCCTCATCATGGAATGAGTTGGAATGGTTTACATGGGCTAATTTGTTCATTGCTTGTGGACTAGCATCCAATTGTTTGCTTGAGACCAATCAGCAAATGAACCCAGGATTCCATATAAGGAAACCTAAAATCTCAGTGGGATTATATTCTACATCTACAATACTTGCTTTATTTCTTAATATACAGCATAAATTCAATATGCTTAGGTCCTCAGATTCTGTGACTCTTTATCCTGTGTGATATCAGTGAGAGAACTTGTATAACTGAGGAATAGGGATTGAATTGGAGGTTGGTAAAATAATCTCCACCCACATTAAAACATCAAGTAAAGATGACAAAACGAGATCTGCTCATGCACACAGTGCAGACTTTTATGATATCCTTCTTTCTTGGGTGTTTGGATCATACTCACTTTTAAAAAGCATTATTAGGCTTTTAAATTTAACACTAGAGAAACAAGAAGAGTTCATGCCTCTAGGAGCTACTGTTTGTCTGTCTGAAGAATTAGGCAGGCAAGACTTGGTTTACAAATATGCAAATTTAGATCAAAATTCCTTGTAGAGAGATACAGTATACTCTGTTTCCAGGTAAATGCAGTCCAGATTCACTATCCTATACTTGTAACTTTAAAAACAATGAGTAATCCTGTGGCACCTGGGTTAGAGACAACAAATGTATAGGATCACTTTGTGGTTTTACCCCTGGAAGCTCATGATCCTAAATAATTGTTAATCTCTAAGCTACGTCTAGACTGCAGGTTTCTTTCGGAAGAAGCTTTTCTGGAAGAAATCTTCCAAAAAAACTTCTTCCGAAAGAGAGCATCCACATTGCCAAAGCGTGTAGAAAAAGCAATCTGCTTTTTTGAAAGATAGCATCCACACTGAATGGACACTATCTCGCGTTTAAGCTGTGATTACTATGGATGGAGTGGTCACCAGGGCATCTGTGCTTTTTCCTCTTTCTTCTTCTTTCGAAAGAACTCCCTCTTCCCTGTCCACACACCTTTTTCCAAAAGAGCTCTTTTGGAAAAAGGCTTCTTCCTTGTAGAAAGAGGTTTACCAACGTCAGAAAAACGCCTCAGTTCTTTCGATTTTTTTTCGAAAGAACGCAATTGCAGTGAGGACGTAAGTGAAGATTTTTTCGGAAAAATGGCTGTTTTTCTGAATAAACTCTGTAGTGTAGACATAGTCTAATGTGCCACAGGGCTATCTGTTGTTCGGCTGAGTGCTGTGGCATAAGAAAGCCACTTAGCCATTAAATAGCAGTTCATTGTTCTTGTATATTCTGTTAAAAGTTGAACTGTTGCCATAGGTTATCTAACTGCAGCCCTATATATATATCTGTTGCTGATGATTTATAGAGCAGTTCCCAAGTGATCTCTAAGGATCTGGTGGATGCAAAAGAGACTGTCAATTGTAGAGGCTGAAAGATGGTCTGAGGGGTGAGACCCCGATGTCCAATACTCTTCCTAAAAGACATCAAACTCCACCAGATGCAGGAATCTCTGGCCAGATGATATGTTCCCAGTCATAATAAGAACAATGTGAGCCCTGTTGTAATACTTACTTTTCCTTAAAAAAAGATTCTTTCCATTTCTTCCCCATTGTCTCCTTGCCTTCCCATCATTACATTGTGAGATCCTTAAGACTAGAGGTGAAAGTAAGTGGGGTGCACCCTGGTGCACAGCTCTGGAAAGAGTTGGCTGAGCTGGGGCAAAAGCCAGCAGAGAGCTATTAAAGAGCTGACAGGGACCCGAGTTGCAATAGGACAGTACCTGTAAGAAATTTTAAGTTATTTTCACCATTGCTTAAGACTAAAGTTCTTCCTTCTTGTTCGTCTGGAATGTGCCTAAGTAGTTATACCCTGAATCACTAATCTTCTAATACCAGCCCTAAATGCTACTGTTAAATATTGAAATGAATGAATATTTATTATGTTTCTCAAACTATTAAAATAACAATTACAATAAACTGTGTGATTAAAAAATTGTCATGGTTAATTTCATTTTAAAACACAAAATACCAAATAAAATTTATTATAAATATTTTGGGTGTTTTTCTACATTTTCAAATATATTTATTTCAGTTACAACACAAAATATAAAGTGTATAGTGCTCATGTTTCATTTTTATTACAAATATTTGCACTGTAAAAAAGATAAAATAAATAATATTTTACTTCACATCAGATAAGTACCATTGTGCAATTTATTGCGAAAGTAACTTTAGCAATGTAGAATTTGTTTTTTACGTAACTGTATTCAAAAAACAAAACTGTGTAAAGATTTAGAGCTTATGATTTGCAGCATGAAAAGGCATATGAATGTTTAGCATATCTGTCATATAAATACCTTGCAATGCTGGCTACACAATGTCATCTGAATGCCTGTTCTCACTTTCAGGCAACATTGTAAATAAGCAGGCAGCATTATCTCCCATAAATGAAAATAAACTTGTTTGTCTCAGTGGTTGGATGAATAAGGAATAGGACTGAATAGAGTTGTAGGGGGTGAATTGAAAAATATTATTTGTGTTTTTTAAAAGAGCAAATATTAGTCATAAAAATAATATAAAGCGAGCACTGTACACTCTGTATTCTGTGTGATAATTGAAACCAATATATTTGAAAATGTGTAATAGTTTAACAGTGCAGTAGAAACTGCAATTAATCATGAATTTTAAAAATGTAGTTAATTTTTCTGAATTACTCATATACATTAACTGTGATTGACAGTCAGCTAGCCTGAGCATTTGTAAACTAATTCGGTGTGGGAGAAGTCCCAGTGCAGGGAGAACCACTGGGATAGTAGAGCATTTGGATAGTTGAAAGTTCAGCTACATACATTTCCATTCTTAGTTAAACTGAATCTCTGTATCTTTGTAGGGTCTCATAATTATTATGCACTTTATAAACTGCAGAGGCTCTCCTGCAAATACTAGGATGTCTTTGTTCACTCAATAAGATCTGAATAAAGACCTTTGGCTAAAAAGACAAAATTCATTGAATTTGAAGCCTCTAGGTAGACTTAAACTTGACTCAGTCTTGGGATTTCAGATTTAAAATACAAAGTGCTTTTGCCTTATTCCAGTGCCATTCATCAGTGTTTCATTTTACCTTGTATAGATAGTCTTACAGCAAAACTTTCATTACAAACACCTGATTAAAAAAAAAATATTCAGACCTACCTAATAAAATTAAACTTGATGCAGTGGTGAATGAAAACTAGTTGGAGGAGGTGGGCCTTGAAATAAAATCAAATTACAGAGTCACAAAATTGCTTTATAGCTGGGGTTTATTTTTTAAAATTCTGTATATTTGTTCTCCAGAATCTCAGCTGTTATTTAAAAAAGAACCCCCCCCCCCACCTGTTTCTAACCCTTATGATAGCAAACAGAACCTTCAAAATATGAAGTAAAAATAAAAAAGATGGACATAGAATGGCCATCTAGTTCAGTTGCCTGGTCTCAAACCATGACTATTTAATAACTAGACCATTCCTGAAAGGCATATGTCTAATGGAACCTATTCTTATAAACCTCCAATGATGGAGATTCCACAATTGCACACAATTCAGATTGCACACCATCTGAAACAATAGCTGTGAACTGTTAACTATTTGACCAATGATGTTATGGAAACATCCTTATCCTTGCTGGCAGCTGTGGCTTATATTTGTATTGGGTATGTGGGGTACTTGCTGTCAAGAATTCCTGAAAAGTGGAACATGTAAATTCATTACATCCAGTCCCCCCGCCCCCAAATTAAAGTCTCCTCTGCTCCTGCTCGAAAAGGAAGCAGGTAAGAGGTGACATATACATCTTTATTTGACAGACTTCTTCGGTTCCAAAATATTAAAGCCATCTTCCACATTACCTTGACTACCAGCCCCCCTAGTGTTCCCTTATTCAGCAGCATAAACTACCCTTGTTCCCTTGATGACTTCTGCAAGACAGCAGTTGGAGATTAAGATTACAACAAATATTTACTTTTTGAGGGTGTTTAATATTGACACCACCCTCCCAACATTGTCCTGATGGGACTGAAGTAAGGAAAGCGGGCAACGAATGGATCCGTGTCCTAGCTGCATAGCTTGGGTCTGGTGTGCTGCATACAACATGTCTATGTACATTGTTGGGGAGTCGAGTCTACTTTGGGAGGCCTTTTCCACATGTAAAGAGTAAATGGTGGTGTATATGTCAGTGTAGTGGCTTTATCAGCACAAGCTTTAAGTACTCCTAAATGGCAATTCTGTGAGTTCCAATCAAACCTATCACATCACCTGGTCTCTTTTTCTCATTCTTCTTTCTAATCCTCATTACAGAAAAGATGTCTTGGAAATGGTTAGTTTATAAACATTTACCTTTTAGCATCCATCTAGTTGTAAAACCAAACGCCTTATTTATAGTGAGTCCAGCTATCTGCACTTCTTAAGACAAGAAGAAAAATATAGCAAACGTAAAATTCCCCTAGAATTGCCTAAATCACCTATGTCTGTGCAAAAGAAAATCATTATTTTTTTAATGCCTTGGGCTTTCCAGCATTAGAAGCTAGATGGGGCTCTCCCCTTTCCAGTAGAATAAAATACCAGTTTGTATCTCTCCTGGGTTGCAAGTTATCTGACTTTAAACCAGTTTACCGGTGTAGGACTGATTTTTTTCCAGAACCTTAAATTCCCACATTTGGGGAGAAAAAGAAGAAGAAGAAAAAAGTCAATCTCTATCAGATTGACTTTAAAAATGCAATGATGTTGGTTTGATATTGCGGTGTTACATTCTTGGGATAGTACCACCAGACAGTTTAGTGGGTAAAGAGTACAAGTGAATTAATCCAAGGTGTGTAATAAATACAATTTGTCATAGGTTAAAGTAGGGTATCATATGACTACTCCATATCGAGTGTGTTTGTGTAAATGTAATGTCATGACAAATAGCTGGCAGTCTAAATTCTTAATTGCAGAAACTTGTATATCTATGTCAAACTCATTTTTTCCCATTTAAGTGATGGCTTAGTGATTTCTGACTTTTCTCTCAAAACACTGAAGCTTAGATGATGTAATTGAATAACATATGGTGGATGCAATGAATAGCAATATTAATGAGACTATAAATTGCCTAACATTTCAGAATTGCCGTAATCTACTATAGTGATGTTATTTCCCATCACGTCTTTTCAATTTAAAGTAAAAATAGATAACATTGTGAAGACATTCCTGTGCTAAATATCGAAAACTTCATCATATGTAATCAGGTCACATTTTCTCCATACAGAGAGGAGGAAAAAACTTTTCAGAAATAGTTTTGCTGGCTTTTCTTAAAATGCTTTTGCTCTTCCTGACAGGGGAAAAAAAAAAGTTCTACTCATTTTTATGAGACGTGCTGTATTTTGTGGTGTTCGTGCAACTAAACCAGTGTTTTTCCTCCTGTGATTGATGTGAGGGTATTTATGGTGATAGTCTGCTATATTTCATACATATATGAGGATGTCATGGTTAGTGTTCCAAAGGATATTATTTATATAATTTATATTTTATCATTTTCTTCTGGAATGTCATTTTGTTCAGTAGTATGATTACTGTCATTTTGCCTGTTACACTTTTGATGGTTAATATGGCAGAAATAATTAGATGAAAAGGTGATGTGCACCTCTAGACAGCAGTATAACATCTTGTGAAAAGCTGTGATGCAATTTACATGAACTATGCTGCATCAAACACCAAGTGCATACATCATGAAGCATCTAAAAAAGGATTGAATGGAAACAGTTGCTCAAATGATAGGATAACATGGATGCAAATACGTGCTGCTTACCCCTCTGTAATTCATGCTAAAATGCGACATAAGTATATTAAAATGCCATTTGCAGAATTGATAAAATATATATTCTCGGTAAAAAGGTGATTGCGCTTTTCTCTCTGTGATAAATTCAGTCTTCTGCTGGAAGGCAGTAGTCTTTGTTTCCTTGACCTGCCTTCCAACCTATTTAGGTTATTACATGAATAACCTTTAGTCTCCTTTCAGATAACTTGTATGTAAATGTTACCTCTTGAGCAACAGAAAAGCAATATTTTGTCTTAATTGAAGTTGTAATTTCATTCAGGAAATTTTGTATGGATCATTTCTGCTTCTTTTCAATTGTCTGTTCCCTGTAGTATTTGAAATGGAATTGAATGACATTTCTGATTTCTTGTCAGGTTGTGGGCATTTGGTAGCTATTCTGTTAAGCAGTGGGTTACTTATTAGCACAGTTTTAACCTTGTGAAGTGATCTAAGTCTTGGGTATGCAGAATTTTTAACACTTCACAGGCTTCGGAGCTAAACAGAAGTATACTACCATATAAAGCTTCACACTGAGGAACCACACCACTTCCTGTGTTGGTCTTAAAATGTACATTTGCTATCACGATATAGCTAACAGTGCTTAACTGTAACATGGTTGACTCCATGGGACAAACTGCAATTTTTTTCACTGTGCCAAGGAATCCCACAAACTCTAACTACCATTTCAGATTCATTTTGAGAATCCCTTGAAACTACAGAAAGTTTCATTATTTTTACTCTCTCCCCATGTACTTTTTTTGGAGCTGGAGGAAGCAATCAATAGAAAGATGAATGAGGGCACATGGAGTGAACATGTGACAGATTTGAAAGCTATAAAAAAGCTGAAACAAGAAGAGGAGATAAATAATGGAAATGAGAAAATGGTACCAGAATGAATTGGAAGAAGACATATAAAGGAAATAGAAAATAAATTTTTTAAAAATCCACAAGTTCAAGTTATTAATTATTTTAATATTATATTGCTTATATTGCTTATTTCTCTTTAAAGCGAGGGAGAGGAATGAGGTGTCTACCTACTTTTAGTGGTTGGCATATTAATATTGCTGACTATTTAGGCAGACCTGTGGTTAAACTGAAGTTAACCAGTAGTTATTAGCGCTGCTTTTTTTTGGTCGCATGCTAGGTCCTGAATTGGCTGCTACTATTCCTGGGATCAGGGAGAATGCCAAGATGGCTTTGACTGGAATTCTGACACAGCTGAGGATCTATCTGGCTTGTTAGATACACATGAGATGAAGCATCCATAGAATAAAAAGACTGTTTTTGAGTTAGTATGTATGTAACTTAGACATCTGACACTTGAACACATCTTGTTTTTTAAACATTTACTCTTTAAATATTACTCCTGGTGTAACTTCATATTGGAAGTTTTGGCAAAGTTGAGTCTTTCACAGCATAGTTGTAAGCCTCAGAAAATTGGTATTTATAATCAAAGTGAGTGCCAGAATCTTCTGTACTTTGTGCACTGTTACTGTATAACTTTTAAATTCATTTCTCATCCATTTTTGATCATGTAAGGTATGTAGACCTTGGGCAAATAGAGCAACTTTTCCTATTCCCTCAGCTATGCTATTATTGTTCAAAGTTGTTCTTTCAGCAACCTTTTATTTTTGTCCCAAATGTTTTTGCCTCTAGCGGGTTTTATTTCTTTAAAATGTATGTGGTCCACTTCTCAAAGTGATGCATTTTGACAGGAAATCAATACTTTTTCATACTAGATTTGATGGTGTGATTGTCATAATCCTCATCTTAGACTTTGTTAATGGCTGAATACTAACCTTGTTTTTTTATCTCGGTTTTTATATCCTTTGCTAAGAAATGTATCTCTCACCTCCATCCCAGCCCAGTCTCTCCAGAAAAGTTCTTTAGGTATATCATATCTTCCAATGAAAATTTACTAGTCAGGCAGCTGCAGAAGTACCTGCTACTTCCCTATTGATACATGTATTCCTGCAGCTAGACTTCATTGCTATGGGATGTTGTGTCATTCGTGTGATGACACATCTGACATAAAACCTTCCCCAACATTAGCCAATTAGGGCAGTTCGCTTCTGTGGGATTTGGACAGAGGATTAAAATTCCCTTTCATGAATTTTGTAGCTCTGAGGAGAATATCGAAGGGGGAAAAAAGGGCTGGTAACCTCTTTAAATATAGCTGTCAATCACATCTGTTTTCAGAATGTCTCTAAGAGGACTTTTGGCAATATGACATTTCAAAGTTTGATTGTGCTTCTCGGTTTTGGAAATGCTATAATTATATTTTCTTTAGTGTATGAAATTAAAAAGCCTAGATGTTCCCTAATTTATGTTGTATCAACTCCTCAATCCCAAACTGAAAACCTATGGGTGTGCTTGTGGGGATCTCTCTTGGTATTGTGTGTAGTATTTCCTGACATGATTTTTACTGGGTATATCTGGTGATGTATGCAGAGATCATTTTTAACATAAAATGTAATCAATTTAACTCAGTGGCTGATTCTTAAACCTCTAAGATTTTTTAATGACACAGTATCAATTGATATAAAAGCTAATAGTCTGAGAGCTTCAAAAATCAATGTTTAGTTTAGTAGCAGCTGTAATGATATAAATCAAATACTTTACTTTTTCCTCTTGGCATTTGTATCCAGGAATGATCCGGGAATGATCATCTTAGTTACAGCATCTGGTTTTTACTACAGAGTTGTCTTCATTGTTTGTCTTTTGCCACTCCTTTTGTCCTGCTGGGTTGATTTGTGGCCTAGGAGCTCAGGTTACTTGCCCTGTGTCACTAGGTAAGTTAGTGACTGTTTCCAGTTGTTTTTCTTTAACCACTAAACCCCACTCAGTTTCTTCAGTTTAAATGTCTGCAATTTGAAAGCAAAGGGGATAATTTCTTATAAAGTGGCATTACAGTGCAGTGTTACTAATATACTGTGCAGATAATAAAAACTTAATATTCATCTCTTAGATTCCTTGAATTGAAATTAAACAAGAATGAACAAGGTACAACCTAAAATAGACTCTGAAACTACACATGTTGGGAATCCTATTGTTTATTTATAATTGTTTGTTAAATTTTCCAAATGTAGCATGTACCAAAATACCAGATTCATTATAGTACACCAAGTAAATAAAGAGGGTTAGAATAGAAGAAAGGGAGGGGACGAGGCCAATCTTATCTTTTGGGTCTTTGATAAGCATAAACCTCTAAAAAGTTAGCCCAAATTGCTTTGATTTTTCCAAGGATTCCCTTTCTGCAGGGTGCCAGTTACCTGATAGCTGTGAGGTCAGCTATATCACTGAGCCAGGCAGGGAATCCTGTGTTTTGATTTTTTTATATTACTGTAGCTGGGTTAATATTTCACCTAATGAATTAATTTTATTTTTACTTTATCATATTTTGATTTGGTGTTGATACTGCTATCATTGATATTAAACTCTAAAATGTTTCTATATTTGTGGTCTCAGAATAGGCTTCCAAAGTATTCATGTAAATAAATTGGCTTTCAAGCTGTTAGATAAAATGCCACTGGTGACTGGAAAACTGCTTCTGTGTTGTTAAAAGGCAGCGTGCATGTTTATGCTACATTTTGTTTTCTTTGATGCCATCAAAACGATGAGAGCCAGACTTGGTCGTGCTGCTTGACTGACCAGCTGTGCCCCAGTTTTTCACCATTAGAATCAGCTGCTGCCTTTACTGAGGTGTCACTGCTGATTTACTCAGACACTTTGACCTTACAGTTGCCTCTGAAAGTGCTTGACCTAGAAGCCAGTGCCCAAAGCAGTTTGCCGTTTGCACAGGATGCCAGTGTTATTGTTTTGAATATAACAATGCTCAAAGGATTTCCTCTGTCTAATAGCTATTCCTGCCTGGATGAATGTGTTAGGTGTCTGGAGCCCACTTGCTGCTTTGTAACACAGTACTGCAAGCATTCATGATCTCTGAAGTTGCTGGAGTGAATAACTAAACCAGAGTCAGCTGACTTTCACTCTCCAATCAGATAAAATGTGATGTAAGTGTTTAGCAGCTGCTAGGATCTGAATAAGGGTGCTGAAGTCTGAGATAGTACAGCATGGCTATACTGTTGTGGGAGGAATAAGAGAAGCTAAATAGTGCAATGGATGAGTCCAGCATTCTGAGGAGACGAGGGCTTCAGGTAAGAAACTATCCATTCATCAATGTTTTCTCCATGAGTCTCTGATCGTTTCCAAGTCCTGTTTCATTCTTTGACTGCTCACAAATGTCACAATTTTTGAACTACATACTTTGCAGTGTGATGTGTTGGGTGTCATGCTACAGGTACAACATGTAAGAATGAATGCTCATCAATTCTCTCGAGGAACTGCTTTGTCTGTGTGTTTGTGAGAGACAGGTAATATCTCTGAAGTATATTTAGAATAACATTTTCTTAAGCAAAGAAGTTTGTTTTTTAATATCCTGACACTAATGATTTAAAAGCGCAGTGTTATGGTTGGTTACAACTATAGTGAAGTATATGGATATGTTTCACACAGTAGTATGTCAAAGGAAATCTAAGCTTAGCATCAGTGGGCATTCATAACAGATGTGTACAGCTGTTGATTGGAGTTCCTCTTAGCAATAATTAATGTGGGATACTGTTTCAAGTTTATCATTTTCTGTAGGTTGGAAATTAGAAGAGATACTCTGTGTTTTTAAAGTAATGGATATGTGATGCCATGGTTGAATTTGTTACATTTATAAACAAAATAACTTTACTATAAAGATTTATTTGAAGCAAAACTGGGTAAGATAAAGCTCTTGTTTGAGAGGGGGCGAGTATGTGTTAAATTTCAACAAATCATAGCTATTTGAGCAGTATTTTAAGAATGATAAAAATTCAGAGTGTATTTATCATCTAAATCACATTTTGCAAGCCATTATTCGACAGTATGCAAAAAAATCAGGCAAACTGTTCATTTCACAAGTGCTGTGAACAATTGGGAATTTTTCATTTGTCTCAAATGGTTATTACTTTAGTTTAAAATGCGTGCTTCTGTATGCTAACTGCGTATTAGACCAATTTAGTCCTTTTTGAAAGTAGTTAATTTAAAATAGGGTCTGAAAATCAGTTTCTTAATATAAAATATATGTAAGAAAATTCACTGAAGCAAAATGGAGCACCACCTTTAAACTGCATGATTGTATCCTATTGTTTATTTAAAAAAACCCTTTTGCTCAAGTCACTCTTAGTGATGAATGTACTTCCTTTCTTTTGTTTTCCTTTCCGCAATATATCAATAGAAAGAGAGAGGGGGAAAGCCCGTGCTGTATGTGGGATCACTACTGCTTTAAGCAATGTAAAACTTCAAAAAAGTGATGCAATGCACTGAACTTCCAAAAGTTGTAAACGGCACAGAAGCCTGTTTGTTGTTAATGAGAAGTACTTCCAGATAACTCAGTACGTCTAAAGTGCTTATTGTTATTGTATAACTTAAACCTTTTAGGTCACTGTGCTAAAATATCTGTTCAGATTCTCTGGAGCACGTCCATTAGTTTTTCTTTAACTGTGTATTACTTTATTTGACCATAAGGATTAGGTTAACTTTTTAAATTAAAACAAACTCACTCCTGCCTTTGAGCTTTTTGCTTACTCTCTGAGGGCACGTCTAAACTACATTCCTCTTCCGAAAGAGGAATGTAAATGAGCCCGATCGAAAATGCAAATGAAATGCACATTTACAAATCTTGCGTTTCATTTGCATAATCGCATGAGAGCACTTTTTTGAAAAAGGGTTTTTCGAAAAAGAAACTGCAGTCTATACGTGGTGTTTTTTTTAAGGAAAACCCCTCTTTTCCGAAAGAACCCATACTCCTGAAAAAATGAGGTGTACGGGTTCTTTCGAAAAAAGGGTTTTTTTCCTAAAGAACCCCATCTAGACTGCGGTTTCTTTTTCGAAAAAACCCTTTTCCGAAAAAGTACGCTCATGCAATTATGCAAATGAAGCGCAAGATTTGTAAATCCGCGCTTCATTTGCATTTTCAATAGGGCTCATTTACATTCCTCTTTAGAAGAGAAATGTAGTTTAGACATAGCCTTATAGTCTAAATCCTTCCTTTTATATTAACTGATTTTGTGTGTGTGTGTGGGGGGGGGGTGTATCTCCTCAACTACTGTATATTGGGGCTGCCAGTGACATCATTTAAAAAGAGGATTTAACAGTTTCAAGGGGTAGATCTTCACAGTAAAAACAGATTTCCTTCTACTAAACCTGCTATAGTCCACTGAGTAATGTAAACTGGGATATCTGCCTTTGGACATGAATTCTACAGCATTCTGTATGGATTAAGGATATGTAAAACTGTAATGCATATATCTGTTGCAATGTTCTGTAGCATAAATATTTTCAAGACAACAAAACATTCTGTAATTTGTTTATGTATCTGTTGTAACTCAATTGAATCTTTTTGTATAAATATTCAAATGCATTTAATTACATATTTACATTTTTCCATTATACTTAGCTAAGCATTTTTAAAGAATGTTGAGAATCATGCACTAAATATATTCCTAATATCAAAACCAGCAGTGCATACATGCAGTACTGGATTGTTTTAAAAGAGGTATGTGGTGCACACCACAAACCTATGATTAGGATCTGATCCTAAAGTTCACAGTCTAAGGACCAGATCCTACAAATGCTTATTTTAGAGAGAGTTCCACAAAAGTCTCTGCCTGTTTGCAAGTGACGACAGTTTAAGTCCTTAGAGTAGACTGTAAACTCTCCAGGGCAGGGACTCTATTTTTATGGGTGTAATACAACACAGTGGGATAAAGGGTGCCTTAAGTAGAACTAGTAATGGAAAATAAGTAATTTGAGTATTTAATTGAAAAGTAAATTTTGAAGGACCCCACATTAGGAATGTTAAATATTGGTTAATTGAATAGTAAAGGAGCCTCACGAATTCTTATAGGTTACACAACTATTCTGTAGTCTCCGGGGGTGGGGCTGGCACCCAGTGCGCTCTGGCCCCACTCCTGAGAAGCCCCCTGCCACTCCGCGCTTCTGCCCTGTATCAGAAGCAGCAGCGCAGGGTTCCAGGCAGGAGCTGGTCCATGAGGGGAGCCAGTTTAAAAAGCAGCACCCCTCACGGACCAGCTGCTTATCACGCCGTGCTGCTGCCTCTGATACAGGGGTGGCAGCAGCCCCTGTCTGGGGGAGGAGGGTCTGAGCTCCTGGACCCAGCATGAGCTGGAACTGAGCCAGGCTGCCAGCCCACCTACATTCCAATAACACTTTAAATGGAGAGCTGCAGCAGGGGGTAGTTCTCGGCCCCATCGCAAGCCAGGACTGAGACAGGATGCTGGCCAGTCTGCTAAGAAATGTATTGGTGGGAGTGGGGGAATGTGTGCAGTCTATAGTATTAACCTATAAGCTTTTGCTTATCGGTTAATCAACTACACTGTTAAATTTCTACCACACATTATAAGATCAATGTCTATCCAATATTATGCTGGACTACCCAGTGTGATACTTTTTTTGTCCATTTTTCTTCTGTCTTAAAAGATTCTTTCATTTAAATACTTGTTACAATGTATATAAAGGTGCCTCTTTGTAAATGATAAATTAGTGATTTTTTGCCAGAAGTTTTTGATCTTCAGTGAAAAGCGAACAAATTTCAGTTTGTCCATCTTCAAGCAATCAAAACTTTGTGGGGTTACAGCATTAGAAATAGGAGCTTTAGAAATATAGCCATGGAGAAGCATTATAAACGTGCATCTGAGTAGAATATGAACCCTTGCTTGAGTGAATGTTCACTTAACCTTCAAAGAGTAATCTTATTTCAAGTTTGATTTCTTATCAATGATCACATGATAACAGAATTTACATGTTTAACTTTGAACCTGATTTGTAAAGGATAAGGATTCTTTATAACTCCATATTTTCATACTCTTTGTACAGTGTTCACTTCAGCCCTTGTCAGAACATCTCTTTTTTTTGAGAGAGAGAGAGAGAGAGATGAGGTCCTGATATGGGGGGTGCCTGCTGCCCAACCCCCACCATACTCTGGAAAAAGCAGGAGGCTTCTTGGATTGCATTTCAAAATTATATTAAAACCATAACAGATCACTAAACTTAAGTAAATCTCTGGAATTTTGATTTTGTTGAAACACTCATTTTTTCACACACAAACTGGCCCATTCCTACATTGCACCCTGACTATTTGAATATGTTAATAATTTACCAATATTTTGAATAATTTCCTGTTACTGCTAATATTGGTTACAACCATAAAAAGTAGAAAAAGCTGAATACGAATAGCTTGTGTAACTTGTCAATGAATAAGTTCTCTACAAAGTGATTTTGGGGCTTCAACCAAAAAAATTCCTTTTTCTAGCTGCTTTCTAGTGATGTCATTAAACACTGACATTTCATTCTGATTCTGAAATGTCAAGTATACTGTAGTGGGTATGAGAAGAGATACCATTTGAAGATGATGATCATTAAAAGTAACCAACAACGGAAACAACTTCTGTATTTAGAGGGTTCTCCCCCTCCCCCCCCCCCAATCCTATGTTTTGTCTCACGGATTCTGATTTCATTCCTTGTTCCTTCTTTGACTTGTTCTGGAATTCTGTTTCAGAAAGCAGAGAGGCAGCTGAGAGATCATATTTAGTGCCATGTGCTAAAATGCTTAGACATCACATTGCTGAGATTAGGATCCATAGCTCAGAATTTCCTTGTTGTTGATGGGTCTCACATCCCCAGTACTAGTCTAATATGGTTTGTGTTTTTGCTTATGTATTTTTTAAGGCTCATGTAAAGTAGTTTTTGAGGTAAGTAATGGGTGAAATGATGCTCTTTCCCTTCATTGGGGAGGGAGAGGGCATGGGAAAGTAGAAAGTCATTCTGATGACACCAGCTTTTTTCCTCAGTAAAAGGGTGCTTTTTCATTAAGGGACATACATCCTGTTTAGAAAAGTTTTACTAGGCCTTCCATTGCTTTATGCGTACATACCCCCTACAGCTGGTTCAATATCAGTTCTGTGAGGCTTGAAATCGTATCTCTCTTACCAACAGAAGTTGGTATAATAAAAGATATTACTTTACTCACCTTGTCTTTCTGGCTTTGTTGCTCTTCTTGTATACCCTTGGGTAGAGCATACAGAGAAATTCTTCTGCAGTAATGTATGAATTTATGCTGTGCTAATTAGGGATGTGAATGGGTAACCGGTTACCTGGTAAGCATCACTCTTAATGGGTAATGCTTACTGGGTAATGGTTAAGTGCTGCCTAGGAGCAGCCCTCCACCTGTGGCCCGTCACAGATGGAGGGCTGCTCCAGCCTCACAGGACTGCTGGCTTCCATGAATTGGCAGCATTGCATGGGGGGAGGGGGAAGGGCAGAAGCAACAACAGTGGGAGGAGAGGGCTGCCAGCTCCCAGTCTGCTAGCTAATAACCTCCTTACCCCCACTGCTGCTTCCACCACACCCCCACTCCCTGCATGAGGGTGATGACTCCTGGCCCATGTGGGCTAGGAACCAGCAGCTCTTGCCTGTAGCACAGGGGTTGCTCCAGTCCAGCCATGGTGGGTGGTGCTGCTCCAGGCTAGTGGGCTGTGATGGCCCTCTCCTGCCTGCCCCTGTTTAGTCAGTTAACCAGTTAAACCAGTTAATTAATTAATCAGTTAATGTTTAGCCGGTTGACTAATTAAATGGGGTTTTACTTCCCTAATGCTAACACATGAGACATAGTACACCTGACTTTGGAGATTACAGGTTCAGGACTTCCTAAAGTCGGCTACCTGTTACCTATAGAGAAATAATTCTTCTCAAACTATTGGAAATTGACATAAAAGTGGCTTATTCACTTTGTTCATAGGGGACAGGGTTAGGAAGAACCGCTATGAATGCAAGGAAATAAATCAGCATAGAAATGGCAGTGACATTAAAACTGTCTCCGTTTTTGGTTAACTTAATTTAGGAATGGGAATGTGTTTCGTTGGTAGCCTGTTGGAGAAAACTCATGATGAAACCTGGAAAATATTTATTAGACCCTAACTTGGATCGCAGGCTGATAGGAAGGATATAAGAGAAGTCATTTTTCTAGATAAGGAGCCAGAGGTTCTTAGCATTCCCTACTAAGTCAGGAGTGGCATACAATACATTCTCCCTCTTTTAGGACACGAGGGGCATGATTCATTATTTTACAAAAGTATAATTTCACTGAATTGAAACATATAAATGTAGGAGAGTGGCACAATCATGAATGGGGCCTGAGATGTGTGCTTTTGCCTGTTAGTAGGAAGAAAAAAAAAGAACTTGGACTGCAAGGGGAAACCCAGTGCAGGAGCAGAAAGAGGATCTGGAATCTTTGCTTGTACATTTCAGTTTAAATGCACTCTCTGTATGGATTTCCGTCTGAAAATAATCACTAAAAAATGTTTTAATATGTTCCTGGATTGGAAATTGAAAAACTTGTCTGTGTGAGCAAGATTATCCAACCTTAGTTACATTGTAGTTTCATACACTCTTGGTTAAACATGTCCAGTGTTTGTTGATATAGCTTTATCTAGATTCCTTTTTAATAGTTTCTGTGGGCACCACGTTGGAAGCCAGAACATCTTTATTCTATCCTGATATAGAAAAAATAGGAACCCTGTGTGGTGCTTTTATAATGCTTAAATACCACAGTGACAGCTGTCTTAGACAATGCTTCTGTGAGATGAGACACTGATGCAAAAAACACTTTCCCTTTCCTCATTAACTGTAATGGCTGTGTGCCTAATAGTTAATTCACCTGTATTTTCAAGGCAGTCATCCATTGTTACATGTTTGTTAAGCTCTCTAAAAGGCACTTTCTTTTGTCTGACATCTTTTGCTATTATTCCTGCTATAAAATGCACTTTTACTGAAGGGGTTAACATTGTTCTCAGGGGGTCACTCATCTCTGTGAAGTGGTCACCTCATAGCAAGTGAAGAGAACTGCTGTATTTTTAGTCAGTGCATTTGGCATTAGGCCAAACTCAGTGTCTGTAGTCCATATCCTACTTTTCGCTAATGCCTTTTGATAATTGCACTATTTTTTGATGATATGTCACAGAACTGACTGTTTGGTATTATGTTGGGAGGAGAGACATAAACTTAATGTTCCTTTATGTCAAATCCTTTGGTGAGCAATATGTCTCAGCACAGGAATCTTGAGATGGTTAGACTCAACCTCTGTCATGTTCTTGGAGCTGTACGCAAACTATTTTTCCAGTTCAGTGTGCAGTAGCTGGCACCAATTCCCAAATAACTTTAGCTTGTCCTAGAAAACAATGAATATTTTAAATTTTACTTTTTACTATTTTAAATAGTTTGCGCATACTACTAAATAGTACCACTATCGTTGCTAGGTTAGTCTTACGAATTGTAACTTCTGGGAATTTTTTTGGTCATAGATGTACCTACATAGTATGGTCTGACAAACAGTTTGGTTAGTATAGACTCAATGCAATGGTAACTAGTTAACTTATTTCCTGTTAAATCACATGGAAATAGTAACATCCATTATTGTATTTGACTTTCCTCTCCATTGTGGGAAACTTCCTTTGTGGTGTTTAATATTTCCCTTCCACTTTTTTTTGATATATTTGGTCTAATTTTTCAAATTTATTTTTACTTTCTGATGCTGCTTATGCTTTAAAATGTTATAAGTGTTATTTCTTCCAATTATAAGTTTTTCCCACTCACACAAATATTAACATTCCTATATAATTTCCCATTACATTGAAATCTTAGCCTTTTTGAGTACAATAGTGTTATCCACCTATGTATTAAAATTAAATTAGGTTAAGTTTGCAAAATTAGGAAATGACAGAATCAAAGATGCCCATGCAACCTTCATTTGGGCTCCTTGTGTCTGTGTGTTTTGGTAGCTTTTGATCAAGTGATCTCACACTATATTTTTTACACAGGACTGCTGCCTCATTCAGCACACGGGATGGAGGTGATCAGGGCTATTTTGAAAAACATCTCATTCTGCACTGGCATGAAATGTCAAAAAAATAAAATTTTGCACTGGAAGGGATTTCAAGAAAACAATCTTGTTTTTGGAAAACCAAAATAGAAGTTTTAGGCTTCCCAGCTGCCCTACCAGAAAATTCTTGTCAATTTCGCTTTGAGAGAAATCAATGTACCAAGGAGTTCAATTTATTTGTTTTTTTTGTTGTTTAATTTTTTCTGAGAAAAAATGAAATTGACAAGAGCATTCCAGCTGAGTTCAGAGTGTGAGAGCTAGCACCTTAGTATTCAGCCACCCTCCAGCTCTGGCAGCTAGAAGGTCAGTGAGAGCTGGATTGCTCAGCCTGCCTGGCCCTGGAGCTGTGGGGGAGGTTCAGAGTCAGGATGCTTAGCTTTGGCAGCCCTCCTGGAAAGCTTTTGTCAATTTCAGTTTCTGCCAGGAGCCAGACAGAAGGTGAAATTAACAAGACCCTTCCTAGCAGTCAGTTTGGGAACTGTCATTAAGATTTTCTTGACAGTGGAAACTTCCAGCAAAACTTAAGCGTTTTTTTTCCCCATGTAAAATTTTAGTTTTGTGAATAGTGTTTTGATCAGAAAGTTATTCAGAAGAAACATTTATCACTGGTTCTAATCTATATCTGCTGCCAGGTCCTTCATCCCTCCCACTCTGTCCATCTCAAACCACACATACCCCGCCTTGTGTTCTCATGGTCTCCCAACCCTTTTCTTATACCTCTTCTTGGACACTAGTAGAGGGCACATTGAAAGTACAGAGATTGAGTCCTGATATGCTCTTATATCCTTTGAATGGGGCATGCTCGATCCAGCAGTCTTCAGTGTCTATTTTGAGCATTTGAGAAATGAGATTTTTTGTGGGAGACTTTGTTTCTTATCCAAATTTGGACATTTTCACAAGGAGGGCAAAAAATCCAGCATCCCTAACACAACAGTGACACCTCTGCCAAAATTCAAGTCCCTGCTCCAAGGGAGGGATGTAAAATCCCAGTTAATCAGTTAACTGGTTAAACATTAGGATGACCTAATGAAAAATCAATTAAACAACTAAGTGGGATGTGGGCTGGGGACTCTAGCCCAGCTGGAGCAGTCTCCAGCCCCTGGGGCTCCTGTCCCCAACCCCTCACTGGGGCTGGCTCTGCTGGCTCCCAGCTCTCACCAGCTCCCTGCTGCCATCCCTCCCCCTCTCTCCCCACGAGAGCAGCCTCTGTCTGCACTGGAGCTGCCCCCGTCCGTGGCAGGTGAGGAAATACTCCAGCCTCCACTGGTTATTGATTAACTGGAACCAGTAAGCATTATCCAATCACTATCCCAGTAGGATCACGTTTTTTTGTGAGTGCGCCACTCAGGCCCATTTCTATGGAAAATTTAATCTTTACTTGAAAAGTTGCTTGTAGAATTTAAGGATTTTTCTGAACAATGTTTTAGTTTCAAATGGCTTCTGTTTTTGCAAGTTTAGTAAACATAGAAATGAAGGGACAGTCTAGATCAGCGGTTCCCAACCTTTTCCAGTTGGGGACCCATTTTGACAATTCAGGAAGATTTGGTGACCCAAGGCAATTCAAAAACGGGGGGAGGAGGGAGGGCAGAGCCACCTGGGGAGACACTTGGCAACCCTTTTGAAATGTAATGGTGACCCATATTTGGGTCCCTGACCCATAGGTTGGGAAACCCTGGTGTAGATGAAAATGTAGGAAGTATTAATATCATGCCCAAGTTGAAATCTATATTCAAGTTACCTGGATTCATTCTTTTTGCTTAATTGATGTGTCTTAGTCACGCGTCTTACCCCCAGCAAAAGAACACCTTTTTTAAGACATTGAAGATTGTAATAATTTACTGGGTGTGAGTTTAGTAGTGATCAAGGGAGTTAGGTTATTAGGCTATTATCTCCTTTAATATGACATTGATAAATAGCAAATTTGACATGCAGGTGTGAATCTGCATATCATCCTCACATTTTAACAGTTCTGCCCTGAATAACTGCACTTGTCCTTGGTCTACAATTTGGAGTTGTTTTAATGTCTAGGTGGTGAAAATCTACAGTGTACTTGGGATGGGTGGGCACAGTGATGATTGGCGATGGAAAGGGGAAAATCTTATACTGAGCTAACATAAATGTTCTTGCTGTATTCCTGTCTTCACCTGAAGCCCATTTGCTTTCAGAAGTATTCTCAGCTTTGTTCTGTTCATTCTTATACAGGTTAAACCTCTCTAGTCCGGCACTCTCGGGACCTGACTGGTTCTGAACAAGAGAATTTTCAGGACCATGGGAGGTCAATCTTGTCTAGCAGCATTACCAACACTTTCACTGCTTCCTGAGCTCTTAGAAGATATTTGGGGTAAATTAGAGCTAAATAACAGCATAGAAGACTAAGAGCTAGGACTGGTGGCTGTGAACAAACTTTATGGGACTGCAGGAAACTTGTCCACTTCTCATGGGTGTGGCCATCTGGCTAATTGAAATCATTCCAGACAACGGGTATTTCTGGACAAGAGAGGTTCAACCTATAGTTGATATAGCTTTCTATACTATGAACTGTATTGATATGCCTCATAGATATCTGCACCTAATTATCAGCATTAAGAACTCTTGAACTGTCATGGTCATGGGGGATGGCCAGCAGCCTGGGGACTAAGTGATTAACTGTACCTAGCCAGGTAGCAGTCAGCCAATAGAAATGCAGATAGGGATTTCAAACAGAGACAAAGAAATTTTTGGGTTTTTCTTCCTTTGTCTCTGGTTAGTTTGCTCTAGATACTGAGGGAGACAAAAGACATGTCTCTCTCCAAGAATAAGACACTTCATAATGTGTAAGTAGGGTAAAGTTTAGATAAATCCGTTTAGGTTTTATTGTTTTCTGTTGTGGGACTTTGGATCTGATGTCTGTGCTGTAAGAAATGGGTTTTCCTCTCTTTTGTAACTAAGTTTTGGCCCATGGGAGCCCCATGAGTATATTAATTGGTCACTCTTTCCATCTAGTCATTATGCTTGCAACAGGAGTATTGTTTTGATGATAAAAGTTCGTTCTTTTTTATTAACCTGGTATTGGTTCAGTTCTGTGTCCTGGAAAATCTGTCTGTGGGATCTGCATGCCTCTGACTAGGGGATAGCAGCCACAGACTGCAGTTTGTTTTCTCTTTCTTTTTCAATCTCTTTGGAGAAAAGAGCTTGGGGTGCCCTGGGGTTGGTTTCAAGTGTCCACCACATTTGTGGGTTCAAAAGCACTTGGTGGCAGCGGATTCCCCAAAATCCAGGTATTAGGATTTGGGGGGAAAGTTTTGTACCAAAGCCTGTGGAGTCAGGTTTTGGGGTACTTTTGTGGGCCCCTACTTCTGCATTTATCGTGCCAGAGTAGGGAATCAGCCTTGACATGAGCGTTTGATTGCTGAGATCAGGTTTGATGCTTGGCAGAATATACAAGGTACTTCAAGCGATCTCACGGGAGTCTCTGTCCTGATCTTCCAAAGAACGCAAACTTTTGTCTTAAGGAGATGCATTAACTGAAAATATTTTACAGGTAGGTGGTCTTCCATACTTGTTGATCTGGATGTTAGCCCTTAGTCAAGTTCTGACTCTCCTCTGTAACATCAAATTCATCCTTCCTCTCCTGGTTTTTAAGTTCCAGTATATGTATGGAGATATACACCAGTTCATAGAGGTGGAAGGGACCTTGAGAGGTCATAGAGTCCAGTCCCTGTCCTCACAGCAGGACCAAGTACCATCCCTGACAGATTTGCCCCAGATCCCTAAATGGCCCCCTGAAGGATTGAACTCACAACCCTGGGTTTAGCAGGCCAATGCTCAAACCACTGACCTATCCCTCTCCCTACATATCCCCCTTCGTGTAATTTTTATATTGCCTCTCTTCCACTCTGAAAATGATGCCAGCTTTTGTGCCTCTAACACAGTTGCGTCTGGGCTTTCTTCTGTGCCGTCCCTTCAGTGTAGAATGCCTTCCTTGTACAGATCACTACTGCCTTCTGATTTACAACCCAACTGAAGAGCTGCATGGCTGCTATGACAAGGCTCTCAAATATTTGATGAAAGTGTATCTGCAAAATTAAAAATATTATTTTTGGAGAATGTAGCCAGTCATCTGTCCATTTTACTGGTATGCTGTACTCTTTTATTCCTATGGTCCCTTTGTTTTGTTCACTTGGATTTGAAATAAGGATGTTACCATACGGTCTTGTTAATGATTAACCGATGAGCCTGGGCTTATCAGTTAATCCAAATGACTACACATATTCCCTTCGCCCCTTGCTGCCTCTGTATCAGGAGTATAAGGGGGCGGGAGGCGGGAGCTGGATCCCATGGAGCTGCCTGCCCTCTACCCCCTCACACTGCTGTCTCTGGTAGAGTGGCAGCAGCGTGGTGGGAGCTGGTACACGTGGGGACCTGACTCTGTGGAGTTGCCTGCCTCCCCCTTGCTGCCAGAGGCAGCGGGGAGACGGGGGCAAGTATGTGCTGGGTGCTCAGAGGGAGCCCAGCTTGCTGTGGACAGAGGCTGCTCCATGGGATGTCAGCACAGCCTCTGTCTGTGGAGAGCTTGTGCCCCCCTGAGGACTGAGGCTGCTGTTGCCCTGTGCTGCTGCCTTTGCATCTGAGGCAGCAGCGTGGGGCAGCAGGCAGGAGCTGGTCTGGAGCCATTTTTTAAACCATCTTCCCTCGCAGACTGGCTCTTGCCTTCCACCCCTGCTGCTGCCTCTGTATCAAAGGCAGCAGTGCAGGCTGGCAGGGGGCTCCCTTGGAGTGAGGCTGTGATAATTGTGTAACTCCTAAGATTTTGTGCGGTTATACGATTATTAAATTAAACGGTATCTAACATCCATAATTTTAAGTTATTCAGTTTAGGGACTATATCTGTCTGCTTCAGTGTGCTTGGAGCACTAAGCACTTGATGGTTGCTACGAAAGTAATGTTGAAATCAGAACTTTAGAATTGACCTAAGGCCAAACTAGTTATATACTGACAGCATGTAGTTTTAGCTGGCATTTTTTTTTTAACTTCAAAAACCCTTCTGTTGTTTTGATATCATTTCTATTTGGCAGTGAACCTACACAATGCAGATCAATACCATGCTCCTTTGGTGCCAAACCCAGTAAAGCTGGTTGTGAACTTATAGATGCATAAAGCAGTGTGTTCTTGTCTTTAGGCTCTAATAAATTCTCGGGGGGGCAAACGGGGGGGGGGGGGGAGGAAAATCCTGGCACTTCTAAAACTGTTGCATTTCCACAATGTGTGCCACTCCAGAAACTTTAAATATTACATCCCTATTTTTTCCTGTTAATGCACCATGAAAGCAATATAGTAATTGATGAGAATCTGGCTGAATATCTGTTCATCCCTGCTCCCCTCACAGCACTGCAGTGTCTTTTATATAACTAACACGCGTAACAATTATCTCTGTCCAATGGGCTGCATTGGGAGAAAGGAGTAACTACTGAAGGGCGCTGACATAACTAGCAATTTTAATAGGAGAACATTTTGCAGACTAATAGCTTAAATGGTCAAGCAATTGGAGCCAATACATTAGTTATTAAGCAAAATTTAACATTTTATATGTAAGACAACCAAAACTAGCGGACTTAAGTCACAGACAAAAGGGCATCATTTAAAAAAATTCGAAGTCAAATGTTACTTAGTTTTATTGGAGCTCATCCTGCTTTGACCAATGGTATGGACTGGGTGACTTTCTGAAGTCTCTTCTAATCCTAATCTTTTATTATTCTATTATTCTTACTGCAGAAAAAGAGAAAGAAGCATAAACTCTGGTAAGTTAATTAGGCAGGACACATTTTAAGTACTTCAGAAGAAGGAAGCCTGATAAATGTTGGAAGGTTCTGCATGATAAAGGTGCTAAAGGAGCACTCAAGGAAGATGAGGCCTTAGTACAGTAGATAAATAAACTTTTCACATTGGTCTTCATTGCAGATGATATCAAGGAAAATCGCACATGACCCATTCTTTTGAGGTGACCAATCTGGTCCCAGATTGAGGTGATTTGGAACAAATTGATAAGTGAAAAAAGCAATACATTCCAAATGATATTCACCCAACTTGTGGAACTCACTGGCAGGGGATGTTATGGAAGCCAAAATTATATCTGGGTTAAAAAAAGAATTAGCTAAGTTAATGTAGGACAGGGTCATCAGTGTTTAGTAGGCAAGATGATCATGGATGCAACTCCATGTTCCTAAACCACTGACTCCTAGAAGCTGGGATTGGAGGACAGAGAATGGATCATGATGAGATAATTCCCTTGTTCTGTTCATTCTCTCTGAAGCTTTTGGGATGGCCACTGTTTGAAGACAAGTTATTAGGGTAGCTCAGGGGTGGGCAAAAGGGCCTCCGTGGACCGGATTTGGCCCGCCAAGTGGGTGGATCCGGCCCGCGGAGGCCCTGCTGCTCCCCCGCCCCCAGGCAAATGAGAGCCTGGGGGCGGGGGAGCGCCTGAAGCCTTCTCCGCTCTTCCCCTGCCCTGTGAGCAGGGGAGGGGGGGAGAGCGAAGGAAGCTTCACACAGCTCCTCCACCCCCAGGTGCTCATTGGCCTGTGGGTGGGGGAGCGCGCAAAGCCACCTCCACTCCCCCCCCCCCGCCCGCTCTGCAAGCAGCGTGCGGTGCTTCAAAGTGCAACATGCTACTTGCAGGGCGGGAGGAGGCTTCATGTGCTCCTCTGCCCACAGGCCCTGATTGGCCTCGGGGTGGGGGAACATGCCAAGCCTCTTCCAGGTCATGGGTGCCTAGTGGGAAGCGGGGACAAAGGGGCTTCCCCACCCCCAGAGCAATCATGGTGTGGGGAGTGGAGTAGCCCCACCCTTTCCTGTTTAGGCCCCGCCCCTTCCAGGGTGGCCTGGGCTACTTCAAAAATTTTTGAAGTGGCCCCTGGGCAAAAATTATTTCCCACCCCGGGTTAGCTGGACCATTGGTTTGACCCAGAATGGCCGTTCTTATAAAAGATTTATGATAGTGCTAGAAAACCACTAGTTAGTTATACCTCTTCATAATTTCTGATGTATTTTTGGTTTTCCAGCAATTCTTGTTATAGTCCCAGGCTCAGATTTCTTTGCTTAAGGTTTACAATTTTCTTAATGTTTTAAGACCTGAAGTAGAAATTGGACACTTTTTAAAAGTCTAACTTGAGACACTGACTGAATGTTATGCTTATTTGCTAATATTCTATACTGAAGATTCTTTGCTAAGCAAATAATTAATACAGGAGTTGAAAAATATTTTTTTAAAGTCAGTAAATATTTTTACATACTTTTGTGATCTATTAAGGTCAGATGTGTGATCCATGAGATTGTGTTTTTTTTAATAGAAATATCTTTTTTCTAATCATTCTGTTGGTTTGGTACAGAACCTACTTCAGTGTGACTTGATGGCCAATGTTGGAGGCAGATATGGTTAGCAAAAAATGAAAGAGTATGATTATTAGTAAGAAATGTGCAACTTGTATTTCCTTGGATCCTCGGAAAAACTTGTCTGAATTTGTAGCTTGGACCCATCTCTAGTTCATGTAGCTTGGACCCATCTCTAGTTCATAGTACCTTTCCTCAGAAGAGCTGTGTTTCACAAAAATTGGCACATTTCTGTGAGGGATCATAAAGATAAGGAAGGGAAAATAGTATATTCAGTACATCCCATACCAGTACAGGATCATTCCATATACTCTATTCTCTAAAGTGTTACTCAGGTGCTCTTAATAATGACAGCCATATGCAACCATATAGCATTGCAAACTCAAACTCACGTATTATCTACTGTTACCTCAAGCTTTTTCCAGCATTAGTATTTCACTATTTGGTTTCTTTCTTCAATTTCTATCATTAATAACTCCTTTCAATAGACCAGTAAAACTGAAATTGAGGAAGACTATGACTTGTTCAAGGTCTCACAGAAACTAGTTGGCATATCCAGGAATCAAACCCAAGTCTTTTATTTTAAAGGGAATAGTCTCTTCTGATGAGAACGCTACTTTGTTATTAATCTACAGGTGATGGAGAACTCCACAGCCTAAGAAGCATTTTGAAATGCCCATTGTATCATGGAGAGTGGAACTTAAATCAGAGGGCCCATGGTCTCTGCAGGGACTACACCAGGGGAACAGAGATTAGAGGAGTTGGCCTGGAAGCAATGCACAAGTTTTATTAGTTCCACCTTCAATTTAACCGACATTCATCATCACTTTTAGTGAGTGAAACACCCATGATACCTCACTTCCCTTCTCCAGTGCCTATAAAAACCCAGTTCCTATGGAAAAGCACAAGGAGACCCAGGATTCAGTCAGTGAAGATTTTCAGCAAGAATTGCACGGGGTCAACCTCCCCAAAATCAAGTCCAAAAAGAACAAAAGGAATTAACTTAATTCTTAAGTACCAACTTTATGGAATCTTAAAATGATAAAGCAGCATAATAATCTATTTTTTTCAATATAACATGGTTATTTTGTAGTCCACATACGTTGTCTTCACAGTTATATGTAAACATAAAGTAAACAAATTAAATGTAAAAGGTTCAGTCCCCACAGAAAGACAGTGAAAGGTAACTCAGAATTCCCCAAAGCTAAGGTTTAGTTTATTTGAATCTCAGTCTTTGATCATCAAAATCTATATGGTTTTCTGAGGCAAAAGCACTGCAACATTCTCTTCCCTCCACTTGCTTATAGAAATCTCAGCTGGGCTCCATGCAGACTCTTCCTCCTCCTCCTCGGTTGCAATCACTCAGTTAGCTTAAGGCCATGTCTGCATTAGTGAGCTTATAGCAGCACAGCTGCACTGCTATAAGATCTCCCCTGTAGCCTCACTATGCTGATGGGAGAGAGCTCTCATGTTGACATATTGAAACCACCCGCAGCGAGCAGCCCAAGATATATTGGTGGGAGAGTGTCTTCCTCGGACATAGTGCTGTCCATATTGATGCTTCTGTTAGTGTAACATGTGTCATTCATGGATGTGCATGGTATTTTTTCATTACTCTGAGCAAAATAGGTTAGAGCAACAAAAAGTCCTAGTGCAGACATTGCCAAAGTAACCAACCACTCAGTTTAAGTATACTGATTAAAAAGTCCTACTATAAGAAAAATGCAAAGTTGAAAATAGCAAAATATAAATGACTGTTCCCATCACATTCAACTAAGAGAAAAGTTAGTGAATCATACAGTGACATAATAGTCCATATTCATTATGAAAATATGCTTATGATATGAATATGCTGTAACTGAGATGCTTTATGCCAGATAATTCATGCAAGGTATCATTGGAAAGATTAAGATTTACTGAACTTTATTATCCAATTTGTGTGCATGTATCATTGTTGTATTTGAAGTTAGGAATTAACATGTGCGTCTCTATTTCATATTTGCTGCTATGGGTCATTTCCAGTGCTGACACTTTAGGGACACTCAAGCTCATCTGAAGAAGTGGGTTTTGCCTACGAAAGCTCATGATACTATGTATATTTTTGTTACTCTTTAAAGTGCCACAGGACACTTTGTTGTTTTTAAAGTTACAGACTAACACGGCTACCCCCTCTGACTTCTTTACAATGGAATCGTCAATGGGGCTGATGGCCCATCAGCAGATACAATAGGCTTGGCCTTCCTGTGGGCATTCACACTGCTACTGACTCCTGGATGCTATACAATGAGGTGACCAGGTCAACTGATATTAACCTGCATCTTGGATTATTGAACTGTTCTATGGGGGGAATCCAACAAATGGTTTCTGTATTTTGGAAATTGTATATAAAGTATGGGAGAAAAACAAACATTATTTCACCTCTACCTCCTGCCACAGAGAGATACTGAAAAACACCTGGAAACAAAAGGATTGCAACTGGGCTGGATGAGGGAGAATGAACCGGTAGATCCAGGCTAACAGTTACCTGGCCTGTAAAGGACTCTATCTGAAAAATAACTCGGATGAGAAATTATTATTTGTATTCAGCTTCTTTAGTGAATCTAGCTTAGTTTGTGTGTGTGGTATTGTTTTCTTAGTAGTCTGCTTTGTTCTGTTTGCTACTTCTTTGGATACTTAAAATATACCTTTTTAGAGCTAATAAACTTATTTCTGGTTTATACTGTAACCCATTTCATGTAATTACCAACCTTGGGGAGGACTGAAAGGCTGTGTATATCTTCCTTCACATTTAAAACAGTTTAATTTAAAAGCGAACAACATTCCAAATGTACAATCAAAATAAAAAAAATAGTTTTCTTCCAACACAGTTTCACCTTTCTAATATTCATCTGCCAGGGCTTCCCAGTTGGAGAGTAACACTATCATTAGCTTGACATAAAATGTTTCAGTCTTGGGGAAAAAAACGGTTTTGTGCTCTGTGACTCAGCTTCTTTCAACCTACAAGGGGCACACAGACTTTTGTAAAGCAGCTGCCCTGACTACTTGCCCTCATGAAGTCTGAGCTCAGCAACCTGTTGAACATTCTGCAAACTATCACACCCAATTCCAGAAATGTCTGGGTGTGGAGTGCTAATGCATCTGCCTAGTAACAATGATCCAGACACAGCTTGTTCCTACCCACCTTCAAAAGAGATCTCCTTGTTAGGCAAGTGGGTTACAATGTGACCCTGGACTGACTGAAAATTGAGTCACTGGCTTTCAGTAATCTGTGTAGTAAGGGAGGTGTTGGAAAGCTCTCCAGCTAATGCAATGATCTCCTCTAGCTGTGCCTGTGCGGAAATACGGTTCCTTTTTGCAGTATATTGAGATTTATTACTATATAAAGCAACAAGGCTGTAATTTTAATGTTTCAAAAGTGTATTATGTTGTATCACTGTAATGCTTCTAAAAAATTCTAAAAGTGTGTGGGAGATGAACGAGTAGTATACCCACAAGCAAACTGTTGCAATCTGCGGTGTTGCATGATAGAACTCTCACTGTTTCTGTACCCCAGCGTGGAAAGTTTTCTCAGGGTCTGTGCCCCAACTAGGTAAGATCATAAGAGGCCACAAGAGGAGATCTTAAATAGTCACAGCAAGAATAATATACTCTGTGCCCCAACTAGGTAAGATCATAAGAGGCCACAAGAGGAGATCTTAAATAGTCACAGCAAGAATAATATATATTACAATTATGCTTTTCCCTTCCAGGCTGTTTTATCTTGTTTTATTTGTCTTTTTTCTCCTTTGTGGTTATGCTTTTTTGTTTGGTTTTTACACGTTTGCGCAGCTACGTATTCATGATGTCACTGAGACATTGTTGGTCTTGTCTTCGTAGAGCTATGCAGAAGACAAAAGGTCCATTTAAGGAAAGATTTCAAATTTTGTCTTCAGTCAAAATCAGAGTGAAAACTAAAGATTCTGAACGAAAATTACCACCCAAAATTATTTTGTGGGTCAATCAAAACATTTCATTTTGATCACAACTTTATTTTATATTTGTTGCAATATATAATTTAAAAACAAAAAACATTTTCCTTCCAAAAATGTTAAAATGGAACATTTTGATATTGTTGGAACTCTTTCCCAGTTTTTTCCCAAGACGAAGACCTGATTTTGTGAAGCTCTTTGATTTTTATAAGATGGCTGTACTAAGTCAGACCACAGGTCCAACTAGCCCAGTACCCTGTCTTCTGACAGTGGTAAGTGCTAGGTGCCCCAAAGGGAGTAAACGGAACAGGGAATCATCAAGTGTTCCATTTCCTGTTGTTCATTGCTTGCTTCTGGCAAACGGAGGCTAGGGGTGCCATCCCTGCTCATCCTGGCTAATCACTATAGATAGAACTATCTTCCATTAATTTAGCTAGTTATTTTTTTGAACTCAGTTATAGCTTAGGCCTTCATGACAACCTTGCACAAGGAGTTCCACAGGTTCATTGTGCACTGTGTGAAGAACAGAAGACTATTTGTTTTAAACTTGCTACCTATTAATGTCATTTGGTGACCCCCTAATTCTTGTTTTACGAGAAGGAATAAATAGCACTTCTTTATCTACTTTCTCCACATCAGTCATGATTTTATTGACCTCAATCATATCCCTCCACTTAGTCATCTCTCTTCCAGGCTGAAAAGTTCCGGTCTTATTGATCTCTTCTCATATGGAAGCTATTCCATGCCTTGAATCATTTTTGTTGCCCTTTTCTGAACCTTTTCCAATTCCAGTATGTCTTTTCTGAGATGAAGTGACCACATCTGCATGCGGTATTCAAGATGTGGGTGAATCATGGATTTATATAGAGGCAATATGATATTTGCTGTCTTATTTTCTATATTTTTCTTAATGATTCCCAATGTTCTTTTTTGATAACAACTGCACATTGATTGGATGTTTCCAGAGAACTACACATAATGACTCCTAAGCTCTGTGTTCAATGGTAACAGCTAGATTGGTCCGCAAAATGTTGTATGTATAATTGGGATTATGTTTTACAATGTGCGTTAGTTTGCATTTTTTAACGTTTAATTTCATCTTCCTGTTTACCCAGTTTTGAGAGCTCCTTTTGTAGCTCTTCACAGTCTGCTTGTGACTTAAGTATCTTGAGTAGTTTTGTTTCATCTGCAAATTTTGCCACCTCATTGTTGATACCCTTTTCCAGATCATTTATGAATATATTGAATAGGACTGGTCCGTGGGGGACACCACTATTTACCTCTCTCCAGTCTGAAAACTTACAATATATTTTTACCCTTTGTTTCTTCTCTTTTAACCAGTTATCAATCCATGAGAGGACCTTCCCTCTTAACTGATGTCAGCTTATTTTGCTTAAGAGCTTTTGGTGAGGGACCTTGGGAAAGGCTTTCTGGAAATCTAATTACACTATATCCATTGGATTCCTCTTGTCCATATGCTTGTTGACCCTCTCCAAGATTAGAATCTCTCTAAAGGTGAGGCTACACTAGCTCTTTAGTTTGAGGTAGGTAGTCTAATGAGGGCAACCGGACTTGCAAATGAAGCCCGGGATTTAAATATCCCGGGCTTCATTTGCATGTTCCCGGGCGCCGCCATTTTTAAAACCCCCCCTTAGTCCGAACTCGGTGCCCGTGGCTACACGCGGCATGGACTAGGTAGTTCGAATTAAAGATCCTAATTCGAACTACCGTTACCCCTCCTACAATGTTTCATGCGTGCCAGTGCTTGTAGGGAACTATCTTAAATACCAGCTCCCCACGAGCACCAGCTCCTGCCTGCCTCCCTGCGTGCCTACAGAGGCAGCAGGGTGGGGTTGTATGATTAGCCAGGTTTATCGGTTAATTGTGTGAGGGAGTACACGCTAACATCCCTATTGTACATTTCATTGGAACTGCATACTTTGACAGGATATGGTTACATTAATGTTTCTTTGAGCAGGTCTATTTATTTATTTTTCAATATGAATAAGTAAAAATAACGGATTAAAAGGGAAGGTGAAAATTGTTGTCTACTTAGAACTCTTCAGTATAAAGCACAAGCGTAGCCAGGGGCGGCCCGTGAGCCTAGGCAGACTAGGTGGTTGCCTAGGGCGCCGCCGGCCTGGGGCATGCAATGATGACGTCACGGGGTGCCGGGCGCCCGATGATTACGTCACGGCCATTGATGGCCGTGCAGGCGGGGACGCCGATCGTGCCTTCCGCCTGGGGCGCCAGCTGCCGCAGCCGGCCTCAGACCACTTCTGAGCGTAGCATTAACTTTTGTGACAGTGTTTCTTGAATTTGAATGTGGGTGGGAGGGAATTTGAGACCTCTTTTTTTTGTGTTTCTTGAGAGTGCAGCTGAATTTTGTCCCTGTATAAATAGTGCTATGAAGTGTCATGCTGTCTGTCTGATTTCCATATCAAATGTGTTCCCTTCACAAGTTTTCCCAGCTGCTGCACTGGGGACTAAAATGAAGGTTTACAGAACTAAGCAAGAGTTGTTTATCTTAGGAAACAAATCAGCAGACTCTGTACCTAAGTGCTGTGAAAGACTCTCACTTTGGGATTGGGCATAGGAGGGGGGGGGACCTGTAATTACTTGTGTAATTCCACCATCCTCAGTGAACCCCAGTGACTCCCTTTAAGTGCATTCAGTGTGCTTGAACACACATTTCACTGATTTATCCTGTATCCGGAATTTATTTTACAAATCTTTTGAAGCACAAGTAGGAAAAAAGCTAGCTGCAGAGCTAGCTAGGCAGGGATGGGGAACCTAAGACTCAGGGGCCAGATGTGGTCCCGGCTTGCCTGGATCTGGCTCTGGGGATCAGATGTCCTCCCTCCCCAGCATTGGGGAGCCCATGCTGGCACTCCAGCCAGCCCCCACTACCTCACGCCTGACTGATTTTTTCTGTGTGTCAGTGGTCCTCGAACCAAAAAATGTTCCCCATCACTGTTCTAAGGCCAAAGGGTCCATTGTGATAATATCTGTTTGGTAACATACAGGCCATAGAATTTTCCCCAAAATTTGTAGAAAACATATTTAGAAAAACTTACGATCACAATTTAAAAATTGTCAGTGTTTAGAGATTCCATAGCACCAATTGGTAAATTGTCTGAGTGGGTAATTACCTTCATGTTAAAAAGGTATGCCTTTTTTCTTGTCTGAATATTTAGCTTCAACATCCAGACATTGGATAGTGGTGTTTCTCTGCTTGATTGAAGAGCTCAATATTAGATATTTGTTCCCCATGCAAGTATTTATAGAATGTAATCATATCATTGCTAACTTTCTCTCAAAGCTAAATAGGTTGAGCATCCAAGCCTATCACTTAAGGCTCATTTTCTAATCTTTAATCATTCTTGTGGCTCTTCGCTGAATCCTTTCTAATATATCAACAATCTTCTTGAATTGTGAGTAATAGAACTGAGGCAGAATTCCCAAAAGCTAAGGTTTAGTTCATTTGAATTTCAGTCTTTGATCGTCAAAATCTATATGGTTTTCTGAGGCAAAAGCACTGCAACATCATCTTCCCAGTTGACAATTACGGTTTGAGACGTATCAGCTAGCTTTTAATACATTTAATCTGTGCCACGTTAACTTGACATCTTTTGAGTTTTTTAATCAGAATGTCTTGTGGTATCAACTCAAATGGATTACAAAAGTCTAAGTATACTACATTAATATTATTAACTTTTGATTCCATTAATCACATTATCTTCCTTTAATTATTTGAGTCCCATATTGAGGCACTTCATTATCTTGCCTGGGATTGATATCAGGCTGGGCCATTCCATGTGTATTTTTGAAACTTTCTTAGTGCTCCATGACTTAATGAAAATCAACATTAACAGTCCAAAGAGCTCCTCAGCCAGCCTTTTAAAAACTGTTGAATGCAGTTGAATGCAACTGTTGAATGAATTAATAATGTCTAACTTTAGTAGTTTCTGTTTAACATCCTCCTACAATACTAATGTAAAAGGAAAGGGTGCCCATCATGATATGATGATACAGGTTGAACCTCTCTGGTCTGGGATGCTCCAGCAGGACCATGGATGTTGGACCCTGGACCAGAGAGCCTGGTGACTGTGAGTCCTGTGGTGGCCCAGGAACAGGGAGCTTGGAGGCTGGGGCAGGGAAACCCAGTTGCTTGCAAGCCTAGCGGCTGGGGCAGCAGCGTTACCTGGCAGCTGAGGGACCAATACTGTTGGCACTTAGAGGTGGGTTTTTTTGCACCTTGGGCATGGCAAAATCTCGCACCTCCTCACTAACAGGCTCAAAAGTGTGCTCTAAACAGGCAGTGAAACCAGCTACCTAGCTATCAAAAAGGACACCTACTAAGGGCTCTGATGCCACAGAGGCACCACTGGCACTAATAGCACCCGTGATGACATCGGCAGATTCGATATCCCTGGTGTGATGCGAGCCCCTGGTGCAGCCTTCAGCTCGGGTGCTGAGAAATGATAGGGCTAGTTCTAACTACCGTTCTGTACCTCACACTAACTCCATATTTCCTGGGGTATCAACTGCACCCATGCCTCCTCCACAGATGCCGGTGAACTCGGCAACAGGACACAACTCATCATCCCACTGCCGTTCCCCAAAGCACAAAACACAGACTCCACCAATAAATGACAGGAGAACTAGAACCACATCTCCACCTAGTCTTCGGCATGACACGACTCTCGCTCCCCATTATCAATAAGGGGCTTGCCGCCCTCTCCATGCTCACCTGTTTTATCATCAACTCATTGCCTACCACGTGGATACAAGGAGTGTTTTTTCCTCACAACACTCCTCCCCAGACAGAGCGCATGCATCATATGGGGCATATAGGCTACCGCATTATCCATACCCTCCATAGCACCCTGACTGGCAGTACTATTCCCAGCTTAATAGCCAGCGGTCCCCTCATCGCTCCTGGGCACCACAACACACTGCCACTGCCCCTCTTACACCTGCACAGAGGTCATTGCCCTCTATACACTCAGATACATCACATTCCCCATCTGATGGCATGGATCTGGAGGAAGGGCAAACTGAGGATGATCCAACCATCCAACAATCAGACATGCGACCAAACGATGACTTCTTCTCTGCTCCTGATGAAGCAGTTATCCAAATTATCCAACACCTATTGGCGACTTCAAACAATTCCAGGACTTATTCCAAAGAGTGGCTATCGGTCAGGATGTCGCCTTATCAGAGGTGCAGGAAAAACACCACAGGCTTTTAAAGAACCTTCAGCCCTCCGCAAAATCCAAAATTGTGCTGCCTGTAGATGAAGCAATACTGGAGGCAGCCGATGAAGTATTGCAAACACCAGCCACAGCTCCCCCACCCCCAACCGACAAATGGGCTGATAGAAAGTACTTTGTCCCATCAAAAGGCAGAGACTTTCTATACTTACATCCTCAACCCAACTCTTTAGTGGTTGTTGCTGCAAAGCAAAGGTCCAAAAATCCTAAACACAAAGCATATACACAGGACAAAGACCACAAATGCCTGGATGTCTTTGGGAGGAAAATGTACTCCTCAGCCCTTCAGCTTCACATAGCAAACTACACAGCTCTACTTGCCAATCATGATTTCAACAACTATGCGAAACTAACAGAGCTCATGTAGCATCTTGCAGGTGACAAGAGATCTATCCTTAAATCAATCATTAAAGAGGGATATACTATATCCCATACAGCTCTACAAATGGCCCTTGACACCGCAGACACTGTGGCAAGAGCTACTGCAACCTCTGTAGTAATGAGATGTGCATTTTGGCTTCAAGCAGCAGGAGTTCCTAAGGATCTCCAGGCCAGAGTAAAGGACCTGCCATTAGATAAGGCCAAATTGTCTGCTGCAGGGACCAACGATGCCTTGCATTCTAGCAAAGATTCGCACACCACCTTATGCACGTTGGGGATGTACAGTCCCCTCCTACCAAAGGAAGCGCTACACACCCTTCCAAGGACACAGGGATACAGCCGTTGGCAGATGACAACGGTATTGACCTTTTGAACAAAACTGCTTCTGACCACAAAACCAACTCAGAAGAGCCCCAAACAACTGCTCTTCTGTGACTTTGGTCTCTAGACAGCACTTGTGAAAATTTGGTCAGGGGTCTGCCCCACCTCTCCTCCATACCAGTGCCAAGCAAGTCCAACATATTTCGCCACTGCTTGCATCCCTTTTACAATCAGTGGGCAGCAATCACCACAGACTGGTGGGTTCCAGAAATCATCAGCTCCGGATATTCCATCCCTTTCATAGCAATCCTCCCAACCCTCTTTCTCCCTTTTCAGGGACCCCGTCTCACAAAACATTGCTCTTCCAAGAGGTTCAAAACCTTCTCAGTATAGGAGCCATAGAACAAGTCCCCGAACAATACGAAGGGTGAGGTTTTTACTCAAACTACTTTCTCACTGAAAAGAGAATGGGGATTGGAGGCCTATCTTAGACCACCATCAATTAAACAAATGCCTTCACAACCAATGCTTCAAAATAGTCACACTTGCCATGATAATTCTGGCACTGGACGAGGGGACTGGTTTGCAGCCCTTGATCTTCAAGACGCGTATTTCCACATCACAATACATCCCATGCACAGATGTTTCCTACACTTCACAGTGTACAGAAAATGGTCTGAGGCTAGAGTCCTTCCATTCAGACTCTCCTCTGTCTCCAGAATTTTCTCCAAGACCCTGGCGGTTGCAGTGAGACATCTCAAGCAAAATGGTATCACAATCTTCCTTATTTGGACAATTGCCTCATCCAAGGTCCCCCTCAACAGAACATGAGGGACATGATCATATTCACAAAGGCCTCCCTTCAATCTCTAGGCTTCTTTATCAATGACTCTAGCCCCACACAATCCCTAGAGTTCATAGGGGCTTGCATAGATTCTATAACAGTATGCGCCTATCTCCCAAATCACCGTTTTGACAATATAAGAAGCCTGGTCATGATCATAACCAACAGCCCAACTATCCCTGTCCTAAGTTGCCTCAAACTCATGGGACATATGGCAGCCACCACATATGTTGTCCCGTGTGCCAGACTGTGCTTTCGATGTTTCCAACACTGGATTTCCTCAATTTATACACCAGCCAGCCGCCACATCCACAGGTACGTTTTGCCCCCCCTCCAAAAGTTCTTACCTCCTTACAATGGTGGACCCAGGCACAGAAGGGTGCCTTCCACTAGGATCAACTGTCCAAACACCTTATTGATAGGTTGGGTTGCACGTTTCCAACAACAATTTGCACAAGGGAAGTGGTCCAAACACAAGTCCCTATTCCATATAAATCTGCTTGAGCTTAGAGCAGACCACAATGCATGCAAGCACTTCCTTCCACATATTCAAGACTCCTCTGTGCATAGCCTCACTGACAATATGACTACTATGTTTTACATCAACCGCCAAGGCAGTGTAAAATCCCATTCGCTGTGTGCAGAGGCAATCCGGCTTTGGAATTGGTGTATCTACCATAACAGAACCATCATGGCAGCATAGGTAAGAATATTATAGCCGATACCCTCAGCCACAACTTTCTCTCAGAACACGAATGGGAACTGCATGGGCAAATTCCCCCGAGCTGTCCCAATTCTGGGGTCCGACTGCAAATAGACCTCTTTGCAACCAGACAAAACTCCAAATGCCCCCAATACTGTTCAAGAGTGGGCATAGGACGTGGTTCCCTGGGAGATGCAATGCTCCTCCCACGGGGGGCTCACCTAATATATGCCTTCCCTCCTGTCCCTCTCATCCCCAGAGTTCTCTGGAAGATACAGACAGACAGGGCCCGTGTAATTCTAATAGCCCCAGCGTGGCCTCGACAAACATGGTTCCCATGTCATCTTCAATTGTCTCCGTAACCGCTTCGTATGCTTTTGACCTACCCGGACCTTCTCTCCCAGGACAAGGGCGCAATACTTCTTCCCGAGCCGCAAACACTACACCTGACGGCATGGTACCTATCTGGTTCTCAGAAGCAGAGCAATAGTGCTCCCAACAAGAGAGATGACCTACTGCATAGCAGGAGACAAACAACATGCAAGACTTACCTGTACAAATGGCAATGGTTTACACAGTGGTGCACACAGAGGGGAATCCACCCATCTATGGCTCCACTCCATCTGATACTGGGATACATTATGCACCTGAAACAACAAAATTGATCCCTTTCATCACTCCGGGTTCATATGGCTGCCATTACGGCCTTTCACCCCCCCCCCCATTGATGGGTTCTCCATATTTGCCCACCCCATCTCTAAGAGATTTTGGAAGGTCCTACAGAATCTTCACCCACCATGTACACCATACCTCCGACGTGGGACTTAGACTTGGTCCTCCACTCACTCACAAAACCACCCTTTGAACCAATGGCAACTTCATCACTTACCTTTCTCACTATGACAATGTTGTGTCTTCTGGCAATCATGTCTGCAAGGAGGGTTAGTGAATTTGCAGTTCACGGCCTCACCTCCATACACGACCTTTCACAGGCACAAAGTTGTTCTACGGCCCCATCCCTCCTCCTTACCCATAGTTAGTTCTGAATTTTATATCAATTAAACGATAGTCCTTCCCACCTTCTACCCAAAACCACACCGCTCCAGGGAAGAAGCTATATTACACACTTTAGACGTCAGAAGGGCCACTGCCTTCTATCTGGATAGGACTCTGCCCTTTTGACTGTCCCAGAGATTGCTGGTATCCCTAGCCGAAAGGTCCAAGGGAAAACTACTTTCTTTCCAGCACATATCAAAACTCATATCATTCTGCATTACCACCTTCTACTCACTCCAGAATAGGGCATTCCTGACAACTTCCAAAGCCTATTCCACCAGAGCGATGACGACGTCAATTGCCTTCCTCAAGGGAGTCTCACTTCAGGAAATATGCAGAGCAGTGATGTGGTCATCCAGTCATACCTTCATAAAGCATTATGAGATTCCACCATGCTCGACAGCAGATACTGCAGTAGCCACTGCGGTCCTCTCCTCAGTGTGTAACAATTAGCTAATGGGCACTGCTACACAGTGACTAACAGTGAGCACCCACAGGGACATCACTCGAAGAAGAAAGAGAAGTTGATCACTCTGTGCAGTAACGATTGTTCTTCGAGATGTGTGTCTCCTGGGTGCTCCACTACCCGCCCTCCTTCCCGCTTCATTGGGGATTAATAATATCCTACGAGGGCGTCAAATTAAAAACAGAGGGGAAGCAGGCTGCGCGTGCTAACTTCAAAGGTGGGAATGCCGCTCACCGCTCGCTATGCATAGCCTGCCTGAACACTGCTCTAAAAGTCTCCGATCCGTGGTGCCAGGACAAGCATACCACCAACAATGGAGCACTCATGGGGACACAAATCTTGAAGAACAATTGTTATTGCACAGAGTGAGTAACTTCTCTTTTATCTGTTAGGACAAGGTTTATTAAAATTCTTCCATGTTGGCTGCATGCTTCTCAAGTTAGAAAATTTGTCAGTTACAACATTTAGAAATTCCAAGGATGTTTTTGTCCTGGCACCATGAGACCCCCAACATATGTCAATTTAATTGTAGTTCTTCATGATCACATAGGCTTTTTCCATACTCTTTATAGATAGCCGGATACATGGGAGGCCATTCTGTTTGCTAGCGTGTTTTGGTATTCTGTTGTAGACACCTACTAATATCCCATCTTGTGCATTATCTGTTAAGATATTGATTCATAAGCATTCAAAATAATTTTCTTCCAAGTTATCTGTGACTTGGAAAAAGGTAGTTTTGACAGAAGGCCATCTGTCTCCCCTTTTGTCCACTCAATCCTTCCTAAGTAAGTTTTTAACCATTGATTTTTTTTAACATTCCAGTCATGGGACTCATCCCATCGGGCTTCAGTACCAACTAGAATTAACTTATACTCATAAATGAGCAATTCCACTTCCTCTTGTTTGTTTCCTAGGCTCTTAACATTGGGCAATTCAATAATTTCTTTTCTTCATGTTTAATTTCTTAGGGTATGTCTACACTAGCTCGTTAGTTCGAGCTAGGTAGGCAAATGAGGGCAACGCAGTTGCAAATGAAGCCCGGGATTTAAATATCCCGGGCTTCATTTGCATGTTCCCGGGCGCCGCCATTTTTAAATCCCCCTTAGTCCAAACTCCGTGCCCGCGGCTACATGTGGCATGGAGTAGGTAGTTTGAATTAGAGATCCTCGTGGAACGTGGAGTAACGGTAGTTCGAATGAGGATCTCTAATTCGAACTACCTACTACGTGCCGCGTGTAGCCGCGGAGTTTGGACTAAGGGGGATTTAAAAATGGCGGCGCCCGGGAACATGCAAATGAAGCCTGGGATATTTAAATCCCAGGCTTCATTTGCAACTCCGGTTGCCCTCATTTGCCTACTTAGCTCGAACTAACGAGCTAGTGTAGACATACCCTTAGTTAGTTTTGTTCTCAATGTCCCAATTTCTTTTGAGCTGATTTGCCTCTCCCCTTTTTCCCTCTCCCCTTTTTGCTATTTAATCCCTGACTGCTGTAGCCAACCTGTCCCCAAAGAGATTGGTCCCACTCCAGCTGAGGTGGAGATCATCTGAACTATACAGCTCTCTCACCATAGAAGGTGGACCAATTTTCCACAAAACTAAAACCTTCCACCACTTACCCTGCCAGCAGTTCACTTCCAATATATTCTGCCTTCACTTGTGAGATTGGAAGGCTCTCAGAGAAGTTGCTTGGACACTTTTCAGCATGCTTTAGTGTACCTTGAAGCCATTTACTATATATCCTAGACTGCAGTGTTATTATTACTGATATGAACCATCACTAGGTGACCTGGGTTCTGTTCCCAGTTTCTCCACAAATATTTTCTGTAACCTTGGACAGGACATTGTGCTTATGTTTCCTATTTGTAAATTGGTGCTAATAATTTTGATTGATCTCACAATGTAAAATAAAATGTAATGTTTGCAAAATTATTTGAACTATTTAGATGCATTATTCTCTATTTATTGCCCAGAATATGCATTATATATAATGACCCTAAAGCCTTTGTATAGGCCCTTCTTTGGAATCTGGAACTTTATTCTGTCTACTGATTTTATATATGTATATGAATGAGGAGTTACACCCTGGCAGTATGCATGCAGGAGTTATTCTTTCGAAATAGGAAAATAAAGATCCAGTACATTGCGGAGCAATGGGAATGTAAAATATGCCAAAACCAGAGTCTAGTATTATGCCAAATACAGTGGCAGAACTGCTGCAGAATCTGTTTCCCTGAGTTGTTGTTATTCATAGTATTCATAGATAGCTGAATCCTATAGTTTACCCAGAAACCTGAATTTCAGAGACATAATGAACAATCCTTGCCTGCTACTGGCACCTACAAGAAAAGTGAGCACCAAACAAATACATTGTAGTAGGTCAAAATTATACAGAACATGGAAGTTACATTTATTGAGTTTTGGATGTCAGGATTTTCATGTCTAATAACTAAAGGGTGTCAAACTCAGCTGGTGACCTAGGATTAGATTGGATATTGAATTTTTTTCAAACTTACCTATTTGTGTAAAAATAGTTTCTTCATTACAGCTGTTCATGAAATTCATAAAAGTACTAAGTCAGGGTCCCCTGAAGGTTTTGTGTCTGTGTGTAACTGAAAGACAAAACAACTGCCCTCCCAAACAAACAAAAAAAAATCTGTTGGTTAATCTTGTTTTTCGTATGTTAAGGATTTATTTCAAATAATTCGAACACAGATGACCCAATAAGAAAGAAATTCAAAGACTTTTATTTACCTTAATTATTTCAGAGGGGATGATGACCTCCCATATTCTGAATTTGATGCAATGTCTTAGAATTAATAGCAACAATCAGTTTCACACCTCCCTGACCATAAGGTGAGTAGGTAATATTGAAAACAAAATTCACTTTCGTGTAAGAGGACCAAAACCAAATTATACTACCCTACATAAGAACGGCCATTCTGGGTCAGACCAACGGTCCACCCAGCTCAGTATCCTGTCTGCCGACAGTGGCCAATACCAGATGCCCTGGAGGGAGGGAACACAACAGGTAATCCTCACGTAATCCCTCCCCTGTCACCCACCTCCAGAGAAACAGAGGCTAGGGACACCATTCCTACCCGTCCTGGCTAATAGCCATTGATGAACCTAACCTCCATGAATCTATCTAGCTCTTTTTTGAACCCTGGTAAAGTCCTAGCTTTCACCACATCCTCTGGCCTGCTGCCTATTAATTTCATTTGGTGATCCCTAGTTCTTATATTGTGGGAATAAGTAAATAAACCTAGGATTCAATGAATTTATAGTTCTGTGTAAGTGTGTTTTAAATACTGTGATCTCAGTGCAGAAGTCAGTTACTGTTTTGTGATTTTCATATTTGCTGAAGCTTTTATGTAAGTTCTCAAAGAACTTTACATATGTTTAGCTAAGTAATTCTGTGCTTGTGTGAGATAAGTAAGAACTCATTTTGTCCACTACAAAATATAGCCACTCCTGAGATTGAATGCAGAAGCCATCTTAGTTCTGAGCAATACTATTCAACTTGTTTAGGAGGGGTGAAGAAAAATGCCATATCCAAATGAAGTTTAGGAGAAATTGGGTATTCCAGAATATACTTGCCTAGGTTGGAATTTGGCCGGACTCCAGGTTCTCACTCCTACTTTCTGAAGAGCTCTGTAAGGTTTGTAATGCTCCAGTGTTGGCGTTTTAGATCTTGTCCAGATGACTTCCTCTCCAGCAGAAGTGACCCCGGGCTCTAATCTGCGGCTGTAGTTCAGATGACTTAGCTGAAAAAAATACCACCTTCTGAATTAGCACCACGTCCCTCAATACCTAGGTGTGACAAAATATACCTCTATATTCACATCCTACACATTGTTGTACTAATATCTTGCTGATCAATAGTGTGATGCTGGAATGTATGTAGCAACATTATATGTAAAGTTATGAACATAAGCTGAAGTAATTCCTGAAACGTGCTTACCAGACTAGTCTGGGAAATGGGTATACCAGTTTTTCAAAGACAAAGAGCAAGATGATATCTCAAAATTAATTGGCAATCACTGGTCAAGATGCCAAGTCTCCATCCTTAAAGCTGGAAGGAACTTATCAAGGGGTAGTCCTCTGGAAAAAACACACCATATATAGTCGCGCTCTCTCTCTGATATCTGAGAAGATAAAGGAACTAGTCTTTGGATTTTGTAAGACATTCTGAACTGAGAATTTGGTCAGTCCTGTTTCAGGGAACGTTTGATTAGAACATTCACCTTGAACCAATTTAGTTTGTTTAAGTCTAGTTATTAGAAACTGTTTCTTTATTTCTCTTATAACCATTTCCAATTTAAATGCCTTATACTTGTACTCATTGGAGACCTTTTGGCTTGTGGCCAAATATAGACACTCCCCGACTTGTGAGTGTTCGACTTACGAAGGTTCATACATATGAACAAAGCTCACCTCAGGCGAGCAGGCTGGAAGAGCAGGAGGCGGCGAGCAATAGGAGAGTAGGCTGGAGAGCTCCAGCAGAGCAGTGGGTGGCTATACAACTGGGAGGGGAAGGGGGGGCTAGAGAGAAGTGGCGCTTTGCAGGGGAAAGCTAGAACTGGAAGGCAGCTATTACAATTGCACATCTTGGATAATAAAACAGTCCTCACCTCAATTTAATTTTATTCTACTTTTTTTTTTCAATAAATATTCATAATACATTTTATGAAGGGATTGCATTATTGACAATATACCAAACACTAATAACTGCTTTCCTAACCTTCCCTCTTCCTGAAACATGGGAATCTGTTGTAATCTAGGAAAGGATTTAGATGATATTATTAGAGGAGGAAGCTTGTGAGATTACAAACATATTGCCCAGAAGTTAGCACTTAAGTTTGTTCAGCATTAAAAATCATTTGCATAATATAGTGAAAACTTTGTTATCCTGCACTCATGGTGAATGGGGTTTGCTGGTTAATTGAATGTGACAGATAACAAAGCTTATTGCTCTGCCCCTATTGGCAGATCTGGCAGGCTGTGGGGGGAAGGAGACATCTGCTGATGACATCAGCCAGCAATGCTGGCTGTCAGATGCCCCACAACAGCTGGCTGGATTGTCGGCACACACCTGAAGACGTGGCAGAATTGTGGCTAGGAACTCAACTACCTGCTAAGGCTATGCTTATTGGATAGTCAAGTAGTTGCTTATATCCCTATGCAGGACCATTCGTTGTTCTTTCAGTTATAGACTAACACAGCTACCCCTCTGAGTTTTTGAGCTGGTGATACACACAAAATGAAAGTTTCAAACCAGGAGAACTTTTAGCTGTTTTAACAGCATGGATCCTAAACATTCCCCAGAGAAAGTGTATAAGCCTTAGTGAATGTCTTTTATTCTCCTTTCCAGTGTCAATAAATGTTGTATTCCTCATGCTTTCCTTGCAAATACTATTTCTAGTTGACTCATAGATTTGTTTAGCATCTTATAGCTGAGCTATGTATGGATAATGTGCATTTTGGTGTATTTACTAGCTTGAGTTCTTAGAAAGGATGATGATACATGTACTCCAAGGGTGGTAGTAATTTTCTTTATTTGATCTCATATTAAATATTGTAAGCATTGCTCCTTGTTACTATCCCTTGTTTTAATATATTTTCTTCCACACATATGGACTGCTTAAAAAATTGTTTGTGTGTGTGTGCATACAATAATGTATATAATTTCCACACACTACCTCAATAGTGGTGTTGCACATAAGAAATTTCAAACTGCCCAAATGAAAATTCAACCTGCCTAAGGATAGAAAATGCTAGAGGGAACACTGCTCATGAGCAAGCAAAATAACTTCATTTTTCTCTGATACACATATGGTGAAATGTGGAATATATTTCATAAAGCTCTTAGAAAAAGACGGTGAAAATACTATTCAGTTAAATACTCTCCCTCTCCCTTCTCTGGCCATCTTTCATTCCATCCCCTCCATAATCCATCCTCTTCCCCTTTCTCTCTTTTTTTCCTTTCCCATCTTCCATTCACTGTCAGGAAGGGCCGCCTCAGAAGAGTCATTTCAGCTCAGCACGGCACCGTCAGAGACTAGTGGAACCAGCAGCTTCAAAAGTGAGTGGACTTACTGAAGGACAGTTTTAAAAATGGAATTTTGTGCCAGTGGAACGTGACAGCTGTCGTAAAGATCTGATGTGCACTTGATAGGATCATTAATTATTATCCAGCTTTGACTAATATGGTCAGCATTGTTTCATAAAAATGAATTTGCATATTGAAGATATTCATTATGCAAATATAATTGCTGCCCATTTTTTAGAAGTTGTGGGTGAGGTTCTTAGGTGTACAGTGTATGTGTATAAAATTGTTATGCTGTTTTATTTGCTGCTTTTGTTATGTGTTCTGTTCAATATGGCTGTATTCCCATTTTTGAAATGTATTCCCAAATATGTGACACACGCTTCTGTTTCACAATGTTTTAAATTGAATATTTCTTATAATATTGCCACAAACAATTTGGGAAAGATATCCTGGGATAGCATTGATTAGTCTCTTGAGCAAGCCCTGCTAAAAATGTATAGAATTAAAGATACCATTGGGGTGTCAGTCTTTATGCTGGCAGATTTAATAGCAATGTCAGATATACTGACAAGCTTATTCTGCCTTTCTTTGAAGATCATTTCATTTAGAAGTATATAAAAATTAGGCATGGTTCAATAAATCTAATCAGCACATTAGATTTATTGAACATTAGAATGTACCGCATTCCGTATTTCAGATTATGTGCACAACATTACAATAATATTTTCCTACTTTTGGGCAAGACTAACAATAATAAAGCCACAGTGGAATCCTTCTCCCCTCTCCAACCCACCCTTAGTTTTCTCCTTTTCCTACAAGAACGCTAAACATTTAAAAAAAGGCATAGGACTTGCCTTTTACCCTAAAGCCAACAGTTTCAGATTCAGGTGGATCAGTGGAAGGGCTGAAATTGAGTCATGGGCCATCCACTGAGAACTGGTCAGCTCGTCTCAGGAGCCTAAATTTAGGTACTATTATCTTGGGTACCACATCTGACCTCAACAGTTACAAGATGGTATTGAGTGAGTCACTTGTTAGCTAGGACCCAAGCCATTTTTTATTTTACTACCTAGATATTTTTTTTTAATAGACAAACATGTTGAATTGTCACCAAGAGGAAGGTAAATCCCTGTGTGAAGAGCTGAATAGATCATACAAAGAAGGGAAGAGTGTGAAGGAAACAATGAAAAGCAACACAATGGAATATGTGAAGAGTAGGTTCCTGTCATGTTACTTACAAAACTATTATGTGAATTCTTGTTACATGGGAGAAGACCGGATGGAGGTGCAGGAAATAAGGTTCATAGGCATTCTTGTGCTTTCTGGAAGGGCTGAAAGGAGGGGAGAGTAGAGGCACATTGTGCTGCAGAGCACTGTGTGGGAGGAGGCTTGGAGATGAACCCAAAGGGGGAGTTACTCATGAAACATGGGCCTTGTTAGGGAACAACAATAATTGATGCAAACAGAGCAGTGCATTGAAAGTGAGAACAAGGTCTGAGTCTTTTCAGTACTGCTAAAGTTACAAGAAACCCAGCCACATAGGTGATTCACTGTACATAAATTAAAGGTGAAGTAATGTGATAGCCAAGGGATGTGCCCTGAGAAGAGCGGGCTGGAGGTAGGGGTGGGGGCCTGAGTAGGGAGCAGGGTGCAGGAAGGGTCTGGGTGGGCTATAGGTTCCCCATCCCTGGACTAGAATTTTGGTAATGTAGACAAAAGTTAATTAGTGGACTTTGCTGTGTTAGACAAAGAAGCATTATAACTGACAAAGAACTTTCCATGAGGGGAGAGAATTAACAATTATTCCATGGCTGTGAATTGGAGAGGGACCTCAAGAGGTCATCAAATCCAGCCCGTGCACTGAGGCAAGTGCATCTAAACCATCCACAATGGGTATCTTTCTAAACTGTTCCTTAAAATGTCCAGTGACAGGGATTTCATGCCTTCCTTGAAACCTATACCTGTAACTACCCTTATAGTTTGAAAATTTATCCTAATATATAATCTAAATCTTCTGTGACTAAAATGTAGCCTTAATTGTGTCTACTGCTTTTCCTGTCTACTAGGCCAGAAATCCTATCTCCACAGCATAGCAGAGAAACCAGTGGTAACTAAGAGGAGAGTCTTTAAGAAGAAAACAGTGTTTAGCCATGTTTGTTTTGAGTTTATGTTGGCCCATTCAAGAAGGGAAATCAGACAGAAGAGCATCTGAAGAAAGGGAAAGTTTTGGGGATTTGTGAATCAGAGTCAAAGCTGCATGAGTAAATTGGGCTATCAATGGGCACTTTGTAGAGGAAGAAGAAAGCAAGAGGTGGGGTTGATTTTTAAGAATACATTACATTAAAGAGAAGTGGAAAGGCTGGAAAGGACACTGAAAAGACACACTGAAGACTTAGCAAAAACAACTGGAGACTGAGTCAGTTTCCTTGTAGTGGAGGGGTTGAAGCCATATAGCAAGGCAACCAGGCCATTGATAGTACAGGTTGAACCTCTCTAGTTTGGAACCCACAGGACTTGACTGGTTCTAGATGAGAGAATTTTCTGTATCACGGGAGGTCAATATTGTCTAGCAGCATTACCAACACTTCCACAGCTTATTGAGCTCTTAGAAAACATTTAGGGGTAAATTAGAGCTAAATAAAGGCACAGAACACTGTGAGCTAAGACCGGTGGTTGTAAACATACTTTTTGGGACTGCGGGAAACTTGGCCACACCCATGAAAAGTGGACATCCGGCTAGCTAAAATAATTCTGGACAATGAGTGTTTCTGTATGAGAGTGTTCTGGATTAGAGCGGTTCAGTCTCTAGTGAGGAAGAGAGGGCAATGGAAGTGGACATCATGATGGTGCTTGGAGACAAAAGAAAGAAGAAAGGGAGGTGCAGGACCAAAGGATTGCTTCTCCTTAGACTGGTTTGTAGGAATCTCAATAAGTTTATCTCAGATAAAATATTTTTTTATTCAGTGTAGCAAAATAGGGCAAATAAAAGGAAATATCAAAGTTTTATGCTGGAGACTTTATTTCAAATCGCGTAGATTAGACAGAAGAACTCTTTGTGCTATAGCTGAGTGTAAATAGATGCTTAGCCCACAATCAGCAGTGCTTAGCCCCCTAATCTGTGCATATTATCCCCTCTTCCTAGATCCTAACTGATCCATAGCAGCCCTGACACCAGTAGTAGTTTTCACCATTGAGTAGCTCCTTTGTTACCTTTGCCATGTACCTACAGACTCAAGTTGTCATATTTCTTGCTTTATTTCAGTTCAAAATTATTTGTTACAGTCCATTATTTTGCTTTTTTTTTTTTTTTTTTAAAGATTTCACTTAAGACCTCTTGTCGTCATATGTTAGCTCAGTACTCTAATATTTCCCCTTGAGCAGAGAGATTATGTACAAATGTTACCCTGCTTGTCATTTGTGTATCATTCAGACTTCTGTGGTTGGTGATTCAAACCATTAATTCATAAACTATAAATATTCTTAAATGTGTTGAACTGAGTTGCTCAAGTTTCTTATGTATGTATGGTATTAATAAAAATCAGTGTGTTAGATATTGTAGCATTTTTTAGAACCTTTTGCATATAGCTGCACAAAGGATTCCAAGAGGCAGGGTTTCATGCACATACAGAAAAAAGATAGTTTTGGTGTTATAGACGCAAAAATATTGAGAGAAATGTTTTATTTTAAAAAAGTTACTTTAATTTTAAAAAATTAAAGTAACATTGATCAGTTTTCACTAAACTTGCTTATTGCATAACTGCACAGTACCCCATATTAGAAGCCAAGCTGACTTGAAGGGTACTCAGAGAATTTGTTCACTGAAATTTCTTTGTAGATAGAAAATATGAACAACAAATGAACAAAGGTAAGCCATGGTAAAGAAGAATATGCTATAGGAATAATAATCTAAAGGGCACAATGAAATCATTCTATGTGAAACTGGCAAATGTAACCATCAAATAAAAATCAATTTGATATGGGAGCGTATAGGGTGAGGAGTAAGTAGGGGAGAGGGACAAGAGAAAGTATTCAGAAGATTAGTTTCAAAGTCTTGTGGTGTTTCAATACATAATGGTAATAAAGGTTTATTCCAGATGAGCTGTCAGTATAAATTGGGAGCATTTGTAGGTAAGGTTCTTGAGGATTTCTCTGAAATTTTGTTAGCATGGAGAAAATGATAGAACAGTATGTCAAATAACACAACTTCCAAACTGAATGTAGGGAGAGAATACTGCACCAAAGTTATTGACTTTTTAAAAATCCTAATTCCTTATGAAGTAATATCCATGAAAACCCTTTTATAATTTTCAAGTTTTTATGATGGAAGCTAATAAAGATGGACCTTAGGAAATAAACTCTCCTGCTGATGAAATCAGCCCTGAAGCTGTACTAAGCAGATGTTTTACTTTTCAAATCAGTAAAAATCTTTAAGGATTGTGTTTTCATGTCTAGATATCTCAAGAATAAATACTGGTAACTTAGAGGTCTTGGACCATGTATTGTTTAATAAGGTCTTAGGTGATGGAAAAATGATAAAGATATTAATGTGATCAGACTATAATAATGAGGCTAGACTGGTTGGTAAGATAGCACTATGGTAGACACGTCTTTCATACATTAGACATATAGGCTATGTCTAGACTACAAGCCTCTTTTGAAAGAGGCTTTTTCGAAAGAATCTTTCGAAAAAGCCTCTTTCGAAAGAGAGCGTCTAGACTACAAGCAGATTTTTCGAAAAAGCTAGCCGCTTTTTCGAAAGAGTCTAAACGTTCTCTTTCGAAAAAGCACAGTTTGCATTCAATAGTGCCTTTTTTTGAAAGAGTAGTTTCGAAAAAAGGCATTATTCCTCGTAAAATGAGGTTTACTGCGATCGAAAAAACTGCCACTTCCTTTCAATTTACTTTCAAAAGAATGCAGCTGCAGTCTAAATGCAGGTGAAGTTTTTTCGAAAAAAGGCTCGTTTTTTCGAAAAAACCCTGTAGTCTAGATATACCAATATTCTTAAACTCTAATTGTTTAACTGTTTCTAGATGGTTGTTTACATATACTGGACCTAAGTCAGAAAGTAATATGGTCATAGCTGTCCTAGACATTGTTTATAGGGTGGCATGTAAAGAAAGAAGTGCCATTGATTGTCACTTTTGTCTAGCACTTTTGCTCGCTTACACAGCAGAGGAGAGTCTGTGGGCTATAGTAAATCACAAATGAAATAAGAGTCAGTAATGTAAATACTATTGCAGAAATGAACATCATTCTGGGATGTGTTAGCAATTGTGTTGTAAGCAGGACATTAGAAGTAATTCTTTCACTCATCATTGATAAGCTCTCAGCTGGAGTATTGTGCTCAGGTCTGGGCGTCATTTTCGGGGAAGATATCGACAAATTGGAGAAAGTCTAGAGGAGAGCAACAAAAAAGATTATAGGTCTAGAAAACATAACCTACGAGGAAAAATTGAAAAATCTGGGTTTGTTTTAGGGATGTTAGAGTTTAACCGATTATCTGGTGAACCAATAAGCTGATGCTTATTGGTTAATGTTATTAGTTGAACTCTGCCTTGCTCCCTGTGGCAGGGAAGTCTCCTCCCCTGGAGCAGAGCTGGCAGCCCTTGCCAGTCCAGCTCCTGGGGAGGCGGCAGATGTGAAGCTGGCAGCCCCTGCTGGCATGGCTCCCAGGGAGGTGACTTTGCTGGGGGCTATGCAGTATGAAGCTTATTTAAGTTTTATACTGCCAAGCCTGCAGCGCATGTAACTAAGATTTTTAGTAGTTACATGGTTACCTTATTAAATGACTTTTAACATCCCTAGTTTGTTTCTGGAGAAGACTGAGGTGGACACCTGATACTGTCATGAACTATGTAAAAGGTTGTGAAAAAGAGAAGGGTGACAAATTGTTCTCTTTATCTGCTGAGAACAGGACAAAAAGCAAAGGGCTTAAATTGTAGGAAGGGAGATTTAGGTTAGATGTTAGAAAAAGCTTCCTAACTGTAAAGATGGTTAAGCTGGCACAGACTCCACATCGTATTAGTAACTGACAAATATATATAAGTACCTACTTTCCATCTTTGAACAAATGGTTTACAACATTGTCTGAGAATTTAATTAAAAAAAAATCCGAAGGGATGTCTCACCATCCAAAAATTCATGGGTCAACTTGGACCTGCAGCTTATGCCAGAGTCCCAGACCCCATTCAGTGATTCACAGAGATGACAATATGCACTTTGGCATCCTATAAAAGGGCAAAGGACTATTATTTTATATGCAGTTCTGTTTCTTAATGGGAAGAATCCTTTCAAAGAAACTGTGTACTTAATGTTTTAAATAAGAGCTAAGATATTCAGAGCTAAGGTTACATTTAACCAGGTGAGTAAATGCAGCAGAAAGAAGATTGGGAGCAGCAGGAGTGAGAATTTGCTAAGTTTTCACCACTACAGAAAGCACCCATTGTTGCTAGGAGGCAGAAAAAGGTGGCTGTCAGTCTAACAGAAGCTCCTGTGTCCTGCCCTGGGAGCATCTCAGCTGTATGTGCAACAAATGAAGTAGAGGCCATTTGGTCATCCAGGTGTGTGTTTAGGTCAGTGTTTCTTAAACTTTTTAAGACCGAGGAACACCAAGGATTTTTTGTTGAGCCAAAAAAAGGTTGTGAGGGAAGTTTTTTGCGCCCCCCCCAAAAAAAAGGTTGCCTGCCCCTTTAAGGGCAGACATTTTGAACTCTGTTGTTCTCCGTGGCACACTGGTGTGCTGCAGAGCACAGTTTAAGAAACACTGGTTTAGGTAGTGGTGTGGTGTCCTGTTTCCATCCCTCAGCAAGTGTGGCAAATGAGCAGGTGGTAGGATGAAAAAAAGAATAGATTTGAGTGAGAGAAGACATGAGCTGCCGTGTTTCCACATCATTGTTAGTGGAGAGTGGGGAAAACTGTCATCTGGAACTTGCACTGCAGTGTTTTAATGGAAAGTGTGTGGTGCATTTGGAAATGCCCATATGAGTTTGTCCTTACGCATTCCTCCATCACTCTTTCCCAAATGCAAAAAGCCCAATAAAACCAGTGAGATGGACCTAAGCCAGCAGCCTGATGCTCTAGTCGAATGCAGGTAAGTGGTTTTCTCTTTCCAGAATAAACTACTAGAACCTGCTGCAATAAAATGAAAGCAGGAAAACACTTGGGGCTAATTAACTAGATTGCTCCCTCAGGCAAGTCACTCAACATCTGCAGCCAATTACAACTAGTGGGGTTGCTTTAAAAGGCCTCTCCAGGTAAGGAGAGGGGGAAGACAAAGAGTGATGGACTGGAAGGAGAAAGGGAGAAACAAGAGGAAGCTGTGCATGAGCTGAGAGCTGGTTATCGCGTCCCAGAGGGAAACATGTTGGAGGGGTTGTTTGGGAAAGTGGCCCAGGAAAAACGCTGCCGAGTCGGAAGGAAAAACAACCTTGACTGCTGCTACTACTTCAGGGTCCCTGGACTGGATCTTGGAGTAGTGGGCGAGCCCGGGTTCCCCCCAAACCTTCCCCCACGCAACACAGAGCCTGTCCCAAGAAGGGAGACCAGGACTGTGGAGGGGTTTTCACTCCAAAAACCATGGATTAGCGTGTGATTGAGTGTGGCTCACTAAGCTATGGACCCTGCTCCTATAAAGAGAAAGGGGTTGGTATAGGACCAGAGCGAGTCTCTGAGGCTAATAGCATCTGCCAGTAACACAAGACACACGGGGCATAGCCAGAACTTTGCCAGATCAGGTATTTATCTAAAAGTTGATGGAAGGATTTTTTCTCCAAACGTAAAGCACTGAGCAACAGTACTAGTGTTCTTATGTTTGTTCTGCTACACAGTTGTACAAACAGCTGGGATTTTATGTCTTGCATGAATTTTTCTGAATGTACTATACTGCTCTTAAATTGTAAGGATGAGAATGTTTGTTTGGTAGTAGCTGGAACTTGTGATGATGGTGTTTTCAAACATTTCTCAGTCAATGTGTTTACTCTGCTCTACCAGTCATGCAGTGATATGGTACATTGCCAATGGGTGAAATAGACTGTGCAACAGGAGGTCAGAATGGAGCATGGATTTTCTAACACAGCGTGTGAGATGAAATGATTTTGTGCACTTTGAAGTGGGAAATTCAATCAGAATTTTCCACACTTTTTAGTTAAAAAACCATGGTTATGTATTGATAAAAGTCAGACTGAGAAAATAGAGAATGCATCATAATAGGCAACAAATATAACTAATATTATTCCTGGTCATAGTAATTAGTTTCTCCTGCATTTTATGGAGAGGTCTTTTAAAAAACAAAAAGACAAAATGGCTATAAAGTGTCTGGAGTACACATCAGTATTGTATTCATTTTTGGTATAAAAATGCTTGGTTTTGAGGGACTATGCTTTAGAGTAGAAGAGGCTTTCATATTTTGTTAATATTAGCACCACTATTCATGTAACCAGCTCTTCATTGTACTCGACGTAGTAGAGTTTGAATAACATTGGCTGCTCTCAACTGTGGACTTGGATGTACTATGAAGTTAATAAGTAACATAAATGCTGGTCAATTGAAAAGTGGTTTGTAGATTAAAATATTGAGAAATTATTAATAACTTTGAGTTTCATTAAATATTTCAGTATTAATTTATTCCATGGGTATGAATTGGATACTTGCCTTCTAAAGTGTGCTTAAACTAGGTTTAAAATACCCCATGTATCTTTAACGTGGAATGAATTTTATTCAGAGAAAAGGCACACTTGTACTAAGTAAATGTTGCTCTGAGTTTTGGAATTGGGTGTTTTGGCTTCCTAATGCCACATACCGCTCACTGCGACCACAGATTTGAATCCTAGCAGGGTCACCCTTTATCCTTCCAAGGTAGACACAGTGATTGTACTTAAAATGTTTCTCCCATTTATGAGAGACTGCTAATTCCATAAATCAGGACTCCTCCTGACGGTTGAAACGACAGACTGGACCTATACATAGAATGCTTCCGCCAACATGCACAGGCAGAAATTGTGGAAAAGTAGCATTACTTACCTCAGAATCTCAGCCATGCAGAACACAATGCCATCCATAGCCTCAGAAACAACTCTGACATTATAATCAAAGAGGCTGATAAAGGAGGTGCTGTTGTCATCATGAATAGGTCAGAATACCAAAAGGAGGCTGCCAGACAACTCTCCAGTTCCGCATTCTACAGGCCATTGTCCTCTGATCTCACTGAGGAATACACAAAGAAACTATACCATCTCAAAATCACAGGAAAAAATCTACACACGTACATCACAGAGCCCCAATCAGGGTTATTCTGTCTACTACCCAAGATCCATAAACCTGGAAATCCTGGATGCCCCATCATCTTGGGCATTGGCACTCTCACTGCAGGATTGTCTAGATATGTGGACTCTCTATTCCAGTGGTCTCCAAGCTATTTAAGCACGAGATCACTTTTGAATTTAAGTGCAATCCAGGATCTACCTCAAACCCAAATACCCTTATCTCGCCTCCTTTGTGCCCCTTCTCCGAGGCCCTGCCTCTGCTCACTCTGTACTCCTTCCCTCTCCCATTCTCCCTCACTTTCACCAGGCAGGGGCAGAGGGTTTGGGCAAAGCCTATCGTCTTGGGCTATGGGATTTGGTGAGAGGGACTCTGAGCTGAGCCTGGGACTGAGAGTTGGGGTGCAGGAGGAGATTCAGGGTACAGGCTCTGTAAGGGAGTTTGGGTCCAGGGGGCTCAGGGCTAGTGCAGGAGCTTGGGGTGCATGAATGAGGCAGGGGTTTGGGATTCTGGCTCCAGCTGGACACTGCTTACCTCAGGTGGCTCCTGGGTGATGGTTGCAGTGGGGCTAAGGCAGCTCACCCCTGCCCTGGCCACTCTCAAAAGCAGCCAAACTCCCGCCATCCCAAGCCCTGTTGTCTCTTCCCCTCCATTCTGTGGAGACAGAATACAGGGTGGGAGAGGAGGCACCCTGACATCCGTGTCCCTCCTCTCCCTTCCGTGCTCTGCACAGCAAGCAGGACACTCCCCAGGGGAGGGGCAGCTCCAAGGCAAAGGGCAGGAGATGCACAGCAGTGGGGGGAGGGGCAGCTGACATGCCAGCACTTGATAGCCTCTTGGCCAAACCAGTCAGTCTCACCTTTCAGAGGCTCCAAGATCTACCAGTAGATCCCGATCTACTGGTTGGTGACCACTGCTCTACTCAGACCCTTCGCTACCAGCACTCCCAGCTATCTTCGAGACTCTACTGACTTCCTGAGAAAACTACAATGCATTGGTGATCTTCCAGAAAACACCATCCTAGCCACCATGGATCTAGAGGCTTTCTACACCAACATCCCACACGTAGATGGAATACAAGCAGTCAGGAACAGTATCCCTGATGATGCCACAGCGCAACTGGTAGCTGAGCTCTGTGACTTTTTATCCTCACCTGCAACTATTTCAGATTTGGGGACAATTTATACCTTCAAACCAGTGACACTGCTATGGGCACCCTCATGGCCCCACAATATGCCAACATTTTTGTGGCTGACCTGGAACAGCGCTTCCTCAGCTCTCGTCCACTAGCACCCCTTTTCTACTTACGCTACATGGATGACATCTTCATCATCTGGACCTGTGGGAAGGAGGCTCTGGAAGAATTCCACCATGATTTCAACAGTTTCCACCCCACCATCCCCCATCAACCTCAGCCTAGACCATTCTACACAAGAGATCCACTTTATGGACACTACAGTGTGAATAAGTGATGGTCACATAAACACCACCCTATATGGAAAACCTACTGACTGCTTTGCTGACCTACATGCCTCCAGCTTCCATCCTGGACACACCACATGATCTGTTGTCTACAGCCAAGCACTAAGGTACAACTGCATTTGCTCCAACCCCTCAGACAGAGACAAACACCTACAAGATCTTCACCAAGCATTCTTAAAATACACTACTCGCCCAAGGAAGTGATGAAACAGATTGACAGAGCCAGATGTGTACCCAGAAGCCTCCTGCTACAAGACAGGCCCAACAAAGAAAATAACAGAACACCACTGGCCATCACCTACAGTCTCCAGCTAAAACCTCTCCAATGCATCATCAGTGATCTCCAACCCATCCTGGTCAATGATCCTTCACTCTCACAGATCTTGGGAGGCAGACCAGTCCTTGCCTACAGCCAGCCTGCCAACCTGAAGCAAATTCTCACCATACACCACACCACAGTAACTCTAACTCAGGAACCAATCCTTGCAACAAACCTCGGTACCAACTCTATACACATATCTACACCAGCGACACCATCACAGGACCTAACCACATCAGCCACACCATCACAGACTCATTCACCTGCACATCTACCAATGTAATATATTCCATCATGTGCCGGCAATGCCCCTCTGCCATGTATATTGGCCAAACTGGACAGTCCGTATGTAAAAGAATAAACAAAAACAAATCAGAGATCAGGAATGCTAAAATACAAAAACCTGTAGGAGAAAACTTAAATCTCCCTGGAGACACAGTAGCAGATTTAAAAGTAGCCATCCTGCAACAAAAAAACTTCCAAAACAGACTTCAAAGAGAAACTGCAGAGCTACAGTTCATTTGCAAATTGGATACTTATCAATTTAGGATTGAACAAAGACTGTGAATGCTTTTGTAGTTGGCTAGCCAGTTTCTTCTCTCTTGGTGTTCACATCTCCACATCAGCTGCTAGAAGTGGGCCACACCTTCCCTGACTGAACTGACCTCGTTATCTCTGGCCTTTCTCTTGATTGGTACTCCCTTCATGTGTCTGTATATTTATACCTGCCTCTGGAATTTCCGCGACATGCATCTGCCGAAGTGGGTCTTTGCCCACGAAAGCTTATGCTCCAATAAATCTGTTCGTCTATCAAGGTGCCACAGGACAACTTGTTGTTTATGCTAATTCCAGTCCTATACTACTTTTAAAGGGTCGAGCATATCTACGACCAGAACATTTTTAAATTAAGCTTGTGGCACTCTTTAGCGAATGTTAGATTTCAATCTAAAGAACTATTTAGTCTGGTTACAGAACTTGTTCTCTGCAACTTCTGTGCATTTATTCCCAGGACTTTAACAATGAAAAAAACATTTTTAGGGACATCTTTTAAGCAATATAATTCCTAGTAGGTAAATGTAGTTCTTTTCCTGTTGCTGAATCTTACTACAGACCTTGCCTCTGGAGATGCATGAGACAACATATAGTGGATGTTCTGCTAGACCAGACCTTTTCTGTTTGCACAAATCATTATTCCAAAATACATTATTCTCTTGCTCCATAGGGATTAGTATTTTCAAACTTTGTAAACATATGGTAGGCAAAGTAAAACAAATTAGGCTGCCAACTCTTTATTAGTCTATTTATAAATTAATATTTCCACCGTATTTAGGTTTGTTCCATATTGCATGTGACAGACCCATTGATTTTTTTCATTCTATTTTGTGTTTTTATATATGTTGTCTTCAAATGTCTTCCCATCCGTTAATTTGCCTATAAATTGATAATATCTAGGGTTAAGCAGCCTTCTGGGTATTCTCTTCATAGCACATTTCAATAACTCTGAAGCTGATCGACAGATAAATTTCTGCCCTGAAAGATGATGTTGGCAAGCACTATAGCAATTTAACTGGGGAAAGGGGAACAGTTTAAAAACAAAAGTTAATTGTATTAAGTGCCTGGTATCAGCCCTGATAGCCCAAGTGTCCTCTTCCAGTTAAATCGGACTTTGTCTGTCTTTCCTTCAATTTGTATGCATCTTACTGAAATCTGTAAGAGAGACCTCCTGATATATATTGAAGTTGATTCACAGGTTGCATTAATTTCTTAGCATTGGGCGAGAGGAGAAAGTTGAAGCATAACATAATAACTTCTATAAATTCAGGGGCCCAGTTTAGATATTTAAATACCACTGCTCCTGGAAAAGGTTGGAGTAAACATGGAAAATTGTTGGTATCATCTACAGGTGAAAAGGAGAAATCGTGAATGTAAATTTTTATATGTAACCCATGGAAACAGTTGGTGCTTAAGTGGCAGAATAATTGTGTAATGAAAATGCTTGTAACCAGGAGACTTGGTGTAATCTGTGTTTACACATACTTTTAACAAAGTCACCACTAATAAAAGAAGCTGGAGTCCTTCAGATCTAAGGCTATAGACTGTAAATAGCAGTATTGTTCTTTCTCACATTATTTCTTCATTTTTTAAAAAAAGTGCATTATTGACATTTACTTGAAATATTTCTTTTCTGGAGCTCTTTATGGACAATTGAAAAATCTCTGGATCAGGCGTCTGACTATTGGAAAACCTTGCATGTTGTTGAAAGATAAAACTGATTTACTGTGGTTCTAAAAGGTACCCAGTATCCACAACATTAGCTCTCTCTTTAGCAGCTTATGAACATTGTAGCTTTTATTGATTCTTGGCAATGGGACTTAGCAACAAGCAATAAAAGTCGATGGCACCTTTCCCCCTCCATACAGGGCACGTCGATCAATATTTGAATTTACTGTAATTTACTGGTAATAGGTAGAAGAACTGAAAGAATTGCAGTGTCTTGTGGGTCACAGCTGTGGTGTATATCCTTTTTATTTAAACTCAGTTGTAGGTCAAAGTCTTTCCCCTACTAAATGGAAACATAGTTAGTAGTAGAGATGATACGCCTCATTTATTAATGGGCTTTATAAGGCTAGACACCTACAGTCTGCTGTGTGAATTAAAATTGTGCCGCTGTCCTAAATTTCATAGATGTGAAAGACTGCAGCATGTACTGCATTTCTGAATATTTTGTGAATTATAAACCCCAAAAGCTTCTGTGGTTTTGTAGACAAGTTACTAAAACTAAAATTCTCACTGTATTGTGCTAGTTTATTGATTAATGGTTAGCTTAATTAAATCATGTAGGCACAGTATTTATTGTATCTTCACTGTAAATTAGCAAAGGCTTGTTTGTGTCTTCTAAATCTAAGATCCAACTTAATATATTTTTAGGTTTTCAGACAACAGTCTCAGGGCAGAAAGGATATTACATCATTGGGACAAGAGTCTCTTGTTTGTGAAGTGACATAAAGTAACTGTAATGCCAGCATAACTGGGGCAAGGGGAAATAAAGTATATAGAGAGGTCATCCATGTCTATACCTAGACTCCCTGACACTGGTTAGGGGTGCTCTTAGTATATTTAATTCTACCTCAGCACAGAGGGATGAGCTAGATGACCTCTCAAGATCCCTATATCTGGCCTATGTTTCTGTTTCTACTTCCCGGTGACCTTTGACTGCTGGAATGACTTTTGGGGCCATAGACATCCATCATGAAGTAGAGCTTGTTTATTGGAGACTTGTCCAGTAGGTATATGAACTCAGGACTGTGGAGATACAAGTTTGGCTTGAAGCCGCTTTTACCCAGGGTTCTTTCAACCCAAACCTCTCAGTAACTTTTACTCTCTGCGAGGTGGTGTCGGGAAATAATTCAGGGGAGACACTGTCGGACGACCGATAGATGGATGGTACAAACAGGACAACATGAGTGCTTTCACTTAAAGCTAAACTTTACTTAGTCTAAAGTACTTACACATGTCTGCAACAGGTTAGTAAAACATCCCCACCCTCGATAATTATTGAAGTTGAGCATGGCTCTCGAGTGACACCGGGTAGGCTTCCGATGGCCAGTCTTCTGTCTGCCAGTGGGGACGAAAATGCGTCCAGATGTGAAGAGTCCTAAAGGAGTCCTCGAGGTGTCCCTCCAATGTCCCCCAAAATTGTCCAAGTAACTCAAACTTTCCTTCCCTATTTGTCCATTAGTATAACAATAACATGTCACTCAAAAACCTGTTAGGCAAGCACTTTTTAAAGGTTAGGCAAGAGGTTTTCTTTTGATCATCACTTTAGCCAGATGTGTGTTTTCTTTTTCAGAGTCTCCATGCCCGAGGTCCTTGATAGATATATGTCTTAGGGCATTTAGACAAGCTTCCTGTTTTTCTAAATGATTTACCTAGAGATCTGGGCCTCAGGAAGGACGTGGGGGTAAAGCTGCCCTCTTTATGGCATTCAAACCTCCTTTCTTCCCCCTCCCTGACTTTGGTCGTGCTGAAGCTGCTGCCTATTTTTGGGCCTGTTAGCTCAGTTGCTAAATTTTAAGCAGTAAGCAATAGTGGTTCAGGCATTTTACTGGGTTTGCCGAAATCTCCCCATGCACCACTTTCATGCCACCTGCATCCCTGAGTCCTACACTGGGCACAGATCATCTGAATTGGAACCCAGCCCACAAAAACATGGCCCTTGATTTTAAACGTATCAAGATCCTTTCTTAAACTGTTATTAGTGCTTCAGAATCATACGCTAATTTTATGGCATTTTTAATGCAACTGAGATTTGAATGGTCAGTTCCAAAGTTAAGGAAAGTTATAGCATGTTAGCAGTCTGCCTTGTTCAGCTTTTTTCCCCAGCTCAGATTAAAACTTGTATAATTTGGTCAAACTGTTTCTTCAGTTTGTGAAATAACACTGCTTTTCAGATGCATAGGAACAAAATTTCCCTTTTCCTGGGTCTTAGAAGAAGGTATGTTGACATTAGGGATATTTTCACTTGCGTGTATCTACAGCAGTGTAAGCCCGACAGTTGATGCACTGCTTCGGGGTAGAGCAAGGACTAAACTGTGGAAACTTACCTGGAGTAAACTTTACTATTTACTAAAAAATTAATTGAGGAATTTTGTACCCTGATGCAAAATCCTTAATCTAGACAAGCCACAAGCAATGTGATATATGTCTAAGAGTTACAAATTGGAAGCCTTTTGTGTAGTTCAGTGATAGGAGGAATGGAAAATGTAAATTGAAGGTACTCAAGCCTGTGATAAATGTGAGAACTGACCTGAAATTTTGATGTCAATGCTCTGGTATGTAGGGAAAATGTGAAGATACAGATATTGTTTAAAAAGGAAGTTTATTTATTCATTTATTTTTGGTTAGTTGCTTATTGGTATTGCCATGCTTTTCATTTTAAAATCATGCTTAAAAAGTGATATTTGCGCTGCTTTGCTTCAAATGAGATCTGTCTGCGAAAAAATAACTTGGGTGTGAAATTTACTTTGTAAAAGCTGCCAACATCTTTTAGTACATCTTTACCCTCTGCTAGTTATCTCTAGTGATTTATCTGATGCGGAGCTTCTTCAGTAATTACAAGGCTGTACAACAGGGATGCCCAAAGCATGGCCTAAGGACCAAATGCAACTGTACCTGCATACTCAACACAACGCTGATCATCTACAATTTTATGACTGATAACGACAAACTTGGGGGGGAGGAAAAATCTGTTCAATTTCCAAGGAAGATATAAGTATAAGGGATTGATTTTGTATACTTGATAAGAGTATGTTAAAGTAGAAGCACTTTCTGGACAGTTGACAAGATACATATGCTACCTTAGCTCACAAAATTTGAACAGCATAGCATTAGTCACTGTCCATTACAGACTGACTGTTCATAGTTCACCAGCTGTAGATCAACAAGCAAAATTGTCCTTGTGATACATTTAAATTCATATTGATAGGGATGTAAGAGACTAGTCAACTATCTGATAAGCAGAAGCGTTATTAGATAGTCGACTAGTGATACAACTAGTCGCTTCCCTCCCCCTTGCTGCCTCTGTCAGAGAGAGGCAGAAAGGAGGAGGAGCAGGAGCCAGTGCTGGGGGGAGCAGGTTTCAAAGGCTCAGGCGTCGCAGGAAGTATGGGGCCAATGGGCTGGTCCCACGCTCGCTGTGGGGCTTTCACTTTTGAAGTGTAGCAAGAGCCCTACTGGGCTCTTGCTACACTTCAAAAGCGGAGGCATCCTTATAGACCAGGGGTGGCCAACCCGTTCCAGATGAAGAGCCACAATAGCAGTGGAGACAGCGTGAAGACCTGGGGCAAAGTTGTTGAGCACGAAACTCCCCTCCCCCCCGCCTCCCCCCTCCAAAACCCACCATCCCATGGATGCTTTTTTTGTTTTGTTTTGTTTTGTTTTTGTTAACAACTTTTCCCCGGGTCTTTGCAGCCGTGCCTTTTTTTTTTCTCAACATCTTTGCCCTGGCTCGTCACGCTGTCCCCACTGCTATTGTGGCTCTCAAAAAAAGCACTGGGAAGGGGTGAGAGGTGCAAGCTCTGGGAGGGAATTTGGGTGCAGGAAGAAGTAGAGAAGAGGATGCTGGCTCGGAAGGGGCTCCAAGCTGTGGAGAGTGTTGGGGTTAGGGGGAGGGTTGGGGAGCTGAGCAAGCCTCCGTCTTGTGGCTGTGAGGGTGCAGGAGTTTGGGCTGGGATGTATGAGGGGCTCAGGGCACAGATTTGCAGTGTGTGGATGGTGCAGGAGTATTGTGGCAGAAGACTGGGGATGTGGGGGTGCAGGAGTATGGGCATGTGAGAGGCTCAGGACAGGGGGTTCCAGTGTATGATAGGCTCAGATTTGGGGGGTGCAGGAGTGTTATGATGCTGCGGCCAGATGGGGGCTTCATTTTTAAATAAAATATTATGTCAAACACAAAATGTTTCAGCGTTGTCTTTATTTATGAGAGTGACGGGGAACCTATTTTGAGTCAGGGGTCACTGACCCACAGAAAAGTCAGTCAGGGCCACACAAGTGAGATGCAAAAAAAAAAAAAAAAAAACAACACTCCCCAAGCCTCACTAATGTGGCCCCAACTGTACTGGTGGGTGCTGGGGCAGGGTACTCGTGGAGGGGAGGGACAGAGACAGCCGGGTCTCAGGAAGCGCGCAGGCTGCTCTTCCCCTCCCCTAAACAGCTGGTGCGCTTCCTGACATGCCCGGTCTGTCGCTCCGCCAGGGACTTCCTTCCCCCCTACTGCTTGCCTGCGCAGGGTGTGTGTGTGTATGGGTCCCAGGACTGCATGCCAGCTCCAGCTTCTCAGGAAGCATGTGCTCTTCCTCTGCTCCCCATGACAGCCGCATGCTTCCTGAGAAGTTGGAGCTGGCATGCAGTCCCAGGATTCCTAATCCCTTCCTCCTCCCCTCCCGCGCAGACAGGCAGCAGGGGGAAAAGTCCCTGGTGGTGTGACAGACCCAGCATTTCAGGAAGCGTACCAGCTGTTTAAGGGAGGGTAGAGCAGCTGCTCTAACCCAGTTCCCCTCCCCTTCCCCGAAGCCAGGCACGCACCCCCCCCCCCAAAACTAATCCCCCTCTCCCCCTCCTTCTTCAGACCCAGGCACACCCCCCAACCCAATCCTCCTCTCCTCCCCTTCCCCAAAGCCAGGCACACACCCCCCAACCCAGTCCCCTTTCCTCCGCTCTAACCTAATTCTTGGGTCCCAGAGCCGCTGCTACAGCTGCGCATCTCCCTCCAGGCGCTGGGGCATGTGCGCTGAGCAGCCGGCTTTGAGCATGAGCTTGCTGGGATGCCATGTGCAACCCAATCCCCCTTCCCCTCCCCAGAGCCAGACACCTTCCCTCCCTGCTGTATCTGAATCCCCTTCCTTCCCCCCCCCCCCCCCCACCCCTCAAACCTTATGCTCGGGTCCCAGAGCTGCTGTGCTGCATCTGGGACGCCATGTGAACACCCCTCCCCCCGATCCCCCTCCCGTCCCCTTCTCCATAGCCAGGCATCTCTTTCCCCCCCCTCCACAAAACTTATGCCCGGGTCCTGGAGCCACTGCCTGTGCTCAGCGGCCGTCTGCTAGCACGTACAGGCTGGCACGTTGTGTGTGGCCTGGCCTGCAGATACAGAATATAACTCAGTGCGCTGGGGGCCGTGAGTGGAATGGTGCAGGCCGTGAGCACTCATGCGGCTCACAGCGGCCCAGCCGGGAGAGCGACAGACCTGAGTGTTTCCGGGTTCTGTCCTGGTTCTGTCAGGAGCCGCAATTTTTTTCTTCGCGAGTCTCTGGTTGGCCACCCCTGTTATAGACTAATTGAATGGTTGATGGAAATCCCATCGACTATTTGATTAGTTAATTAATCTAAATTTTACATCCCTCGATATAGAACACAATGCATTTGTAAATTTGAATAATTCTTTGTACATTTATGAATATGTGGGTTCCAAGCTTAACATACTTTTAAAAAATTGAGTGTGTGTGTGTGTGTGTGGTGTGTGTGTGTGTATATATATATATATATATATATATATATATATAAATAAAATCATGAGCTTTTGTGGACAAAACCCACTTATTCAGTTTATATAAAGCAACTAGAAGAGTTACCCAGCATTGTTTGGGTCCGTCAGTGCAGGGGGCTGGTGGTGTGGGAGGGTGCAAAAGTCAGGGCAGGGCTTGGGGATGTGGGGCCTCAGGTCAGGAGGTGGGAGGTGCAGGAGTCAGAGCAGATGGTGAGGAGAGGCTCAGAGTAGAGGGTGGGGTGCAGGAGTCAAGGCAGCAGGTTGGTAGAAAGGGGAGCACAGAGGAAGGAGTGGGGGTAGGGCTCAGGGCAGGAGGTGGGGCTTGCTGCTGGCTTCTCCCCAGGGCTGGTCAGGGATGAAGGGGGAAGGGAAGTACAAATTCTGCCCACTGACTTCTCCCTATGGCCAGCCCAGGGGCAAGTGTGTGTGTGGGGGGGGGGGCTCAGGAAGCGCTCCCTGGACAGGGACTGCACAGGCAGCCGGCAGTGGCTCCCCAGGGCCCTGGGTTATCCCCCTGTGGTCATTCTTCTCCCTGTCCTTGCTGCCCCACTGTGGTCATGGATGAGTATAACTGTTCCGGCTCTCAGACCCCTCCCTTTCTGTTTGATATAAAGCATTCACATTCCATGTACATTCTGGCACAACCAAACCCAAACTTGCTTTAAGTTATGATTAAGAGGAAGCTGTATACCAAATTTGGTGGTCCTAGCTCTTACTGTTTAGGAGGAGTTCTTGAACAAACAGATTGACAGGCAGACAGAGACACAGATGCACATTTCTAAAATATATAGATTTGTGTGTGCGTGCATGTGTGTAATACGTTTAAGTTGAAAATTTAACAAAGTTGCAAAACTCCAGACCTAGGAATTCCTAGAACGTGTGTCCGTACAGCCTTAATATTCTGCCTTTTAAATGTATGCATTGTAGCCATTAATTACATTATACCCACAGGTTCCCTGTCTCATTTACTGTATAGGATGGTTAGTGCTCAGAATTGAAGAAGTTATTTGAGCCCTACCTTAATCACTGTACACTATCTAAAGTCTTCAAAAATACAGAACTATTCATTTCTTCATGGTCCTTTCAAGATTTACTGAGTGAGCCATTTGTTTGTATTTTTTTTACATGTTTTATCTGGTCAGAGGGTGCAGGTGCATTATATGCACTGCGTGGAATCTTATTTTTCCAGCTTTTTTTTTAAAGAGAGAATTCTAACATCTCACTATTAGCTAGTTTGGTTTGGCAATGTAAATTAACTATACATCTGTTCTATTAGATGTGTAAAAACAGTATCCCAAGTGTGATGAAATATGAGATACCTGTATAATTATCCTGGTTCAGAATAATGGTAAAAACACTGATCTACTAGGTCTTCACAACTCACTCACAGCCACATCTTTTGTGTTGTTTTTTAAATCAGTGTATCTGCCTGGAGAACATATAGTACTGTGTATCTCATAGCTCAGATATATGATTCTTTATTTAAATTAAGTTGTATTCCCATCTGAACAAGAGTACAAAGACGACTTTATAAATGTGGTTTTGAGAAAATAACTGGAATGGCAGAAATGGAGCGGTTGAATGAGGGGTACTGAAGTGTAACAAGGTATGAGCATGGAGGATGGAAATCAGAAAATGGAAATTACATAATTTATCTGATATTAGCTAGCCTTCTTCTAGGCATATATCATGCATCTTTAGATGGACAGAACATGATGGCTCTTGTAGCTCTGTTCTATCTAAAAATATGAATAGAAACTACATTAGCTATAATAACTTACCGCTGATTCTCATTTAGCTAATTCACAATCTCAATAATTCTTACCAAATGGAAGTTTTAAAAAAAAACCCAAACTTTTGCTGAGAAGTAGATTGAAAGTTCATTATGGTGCCTTATATTTAGACTTAATTAAAATGATGTGCTCTAGAACACTGTATGAGCATATTATGTAGTAGTACAGGTGATCAAACTATGCTTGTCAGAACAGATGAACAATGTCTGTTTTGTGATGTAAGATCCTTGATATTTGTGACTGATTCCTGGGAGCCTGACCCTGTCAGGTGCTGAATATCCTCAGTTTCTTTTGCACAAAGTGGGTGTTAGGTTATTGTGTTGTTTGAAATATGATCTGAGAACATTTTTGTCACAGATTCTATTGAACATTCCCAAAGATGAACCTAAAGAAAACTAGTGTTTGAAATAAAAGTATGAAGCAGAACATGGAAGTAGATTTATACAAAATCTGTATAATCCTTTATTATAGTCAAAACACATCGATGCTGTCTGTGTATAGTATTGTTGACATAGAAGGACTGTGGTACTTAATCTAAAAATGGATATTTCCACTGCATTCTTTTGATTTGAAATGTAACATCTCTTTTTTTGTTATTTTACAGAAGGAGTTGAGTCTTCCAAGAAGAGGAAGTTTGTAAGTAGCTAAAGTTTCTTCCATTATGCTTACTGCACAGTATGTGGTTTGACAGTTCTTCAAAATGTCTATTCTTTTTTCAGTGGGAGATGGAATGAAGGTTAAATGTGGCAGTTGATTGGTCTTATGACACAGACAGACAGACAGAAAAAATTGAGATTGTAAATGAATACCCATGGGTCGATATGCTGTGTTCTGAAGATTTATACTAGTGTGGTTTAGTCACCTTTTATGAAAGAGGCTGTTGTGAAAGTCTTTGAAAGTTTATGATTGGGTTATTAATAAAAATGTGGTCCTTATGTTATGATGCATTTTAAAATTCAGACTTTTGTTGTAACCAGACAAATATTTGGTTTTCTCATGAACAGTACAACATAAATTTATTTTAAAGCTACATTGTGTTTATTCTATGAATTGAGATCATACCCAATATTTCTGATGTAAACAAAATTGTTCAATTTTTTAATGTGGGTAAATATTTCAATTGTGTGATGTAGTGTTTTAACCAGAGGAAATACAGATTGCGTACATCCTAGAATGTATTATTATTGGGCTAGTACATTGAAGAACGTTTTAAAATATGCTCAAAAGCTTCACAGGGGTAGCAGAGAGAGTCTGTAACAGGGAAAACTTAAAAAGCCAGCAAATAGTCTAGTAGCACTTTAAAGACTAACAAAACATGTAGATGGTATCATGAGCTTTCGTGGGCACAACCCACTTCTTTAGATGACAGGCATGTTGGAAATCCAGATCCAAGAATAAATAAGGGAAGGAGGGAGGGGGGAGAGAAGGGAAAAAAATGGAGGGGAATAAGAAAAAAAGAGACAGTGAGCATATAAGCTTCAGAGGGGTAGCCGAGTAAGTCTGTAACAGGAAAAACTTAAAAAACAACAAATAGTCTAGTAGCACCTTAAAGACTAAATAGTTACAAGAGGCTGATAAGAACCTGGCTATTTGCCCTTTGCAGGTTTATGTATCTTGACTTTGTGTCTCGTACATTTTGAACTACTGTATTTTAAAACTTGTGGTTTTGTTTGCATCTATTTTTTTTGTATCTCTTTCTTTCTCTCTCTATAATACCTGTGCAGAATTGTATATTTAGCAAGGCACAACTGGTCTATTATAATTTAATGGTAATTGACCGCTTTACTAATAGCTGTCTCATGTAGAGGCAATCTTGAAATATATTTACATCTAACAGAGGAGAGATCTTAGCCGAGAAGAATATTAATATATAGAATCTTTATCCTGGAGATGCCCAAGTTTTACATAACCATATAGCATCATCAAAATGTTGCTGCTTTTGAATATGAGTGGTTGCACTGATCTATAACATGCAACTTAATAATGTAGGTAGGGGAAATATTGGCCAAGAACAAATACATTGTTATGAAAGTGATGCAGAGCAGAGATGTTTTTCTGAACACATTTGTTTACCTGCAGAGATGGACTGAATCTAAGATTAGAACCAGTGATTCAAAATGGTATTTAAAAAAGATAGGCTGCTAAGACATTCTTTCTGGCTATTTAGCTACCCTGTGAGAATTATCCTTGTACAAACTCATGTTAAAATGACAGCACTTTGTGAAATTACTTATACAAAATGCCAATTATTACTGCTTCCCATATTTATACTGGACACACCTATATTAATCCTGTTATAATTGGTGATTGGTTGAGCATAGTGAGGGTGAAACTCAAATTGTTGGGGAGATGCAGAGGAATGCAATGTCGTATAGTACCCCATATTAAAATAACAATTGTCTGTTCAGAGAATTACGGTGGCAGTGTTTTTAGTTGATTCAAGAGAAGAAAAAGACACTTCCAAGTTTGTTTTCATAAATCTGTAGCTCAAAAGGGCCCGTGCAGGGGAATGACAGCAAAAGATGTCACGTTCATTTAAAGCTCAGTTAGGTAGGAACTCTGGGTTCCCAGCTGCTAGTGTAAACACCATTGTAAAATACAAGGCTAAAAGGTTGTGATTCTCCTTTCTTGCAAAGCTAACGTAACATCAGATGCTTAATATGGGATTAAATACCGATTCTCTGTAAAAAATGCTAAAGGAAACAGACTGGAACCTGGTGCCCTCTTGCACAAGTGAGTGCCTAACCCACTAAATCAGGAGTGGGGAACTTTTTTTGGGTCAGGGGCCAATGACCCACAGAAAAATCAGTCAGGGACCACACACAAGTGAGAAGCAAAAAAAAACCCCTAAACAAATCCTCACTGACATGGCCCCCAACTGAAGAGAAAAAGACACTCCCCACATTCCCCTAGCATACTGGAGCCTAGGGGGACCCCGTCTGGTAGATTGTGTGTTCCTGCCCCAGAGGGGCTGGAGCACCATCACAGGCTCCCCAGTACTGAGGGGAGGGAGAGCCCTGAGCCTCAAGGGCTGCGTCCAGGCAAGCTGTGGGCTGCATCCGGCCCCTGGGGCCGAAGCTCCCCACCCCTTCACTAAATTGTTGGGTATTGTGGAATGTCTGTGCGGGTGAGGGGGGTGCCTCAGTATTTCTTGTTGAAGCTGTTCTACAATATATAAAATATTTGAATAACCATGGGATATGAAAGAGAAACTGTAACTCAGTGGTTAGGGCACCTACCTGGGATGTAGGAGTGACTGCTATCTACCTTTTCAAATTTTTTATTTTAATTATAACATAGAATGTGATGTGTACAGTATTCACTTGATATTTATTTTTGAAGCAACCATCCAAAATATTTAAATAAATGGTATTCTGTTGCTTAACAGCGTGTTTACTCGCACGATTAATTGTGATGAATTTTTCATCTCTTGACCACCCTAGTATTAGTATTGTTGTATTACGAATGTTATTGTTAAAAAGAGATGTGTTCATATTCCTTAATCTTTCTCATGTACAAAGTGGAAACTATTGTGCACGGAATTAGAGATTGATAGGAAAATAATGCAGGCACTTCGAAATAACATGAGAAATATATTTATCATGAATATGATCTTTCCTCAGTTTTTATGAATGAGCATTCCTGGTATGAAAAAAATTCCTTAGTAAAAGGAAGTTGACAGCAGGTTTGTTGGAGGTGGAGGTAAATTTGAGTTTAAACTGAGAGGCAGTGAGGGATAGATGTGCATACTTGAATGCACTGCTTTTTCTTCACTTTTCTTTGGGCATTCATTTTTTCCCCCTTAAAGTGCCATATATTACAGTGGTTAGGGTTTTGTGGCAAAATATCTGTTGCAATACTCCACACATTTCTAAATATAGTCTCTTACTTTGAGTACAGGTCAGAGTACCAGAAACTTAAAAAAAAAAGCCCTGTTAAGTCTTTTTCTGAAATGTATATAAATATTAGTGTATATGAACAAAAGTGATTAGAACAAAATATGAAAAAGTAGGAAGGTTAGTACCTTTTGAAAAAACATTACTGATGTTAAAATGATTTTTGGCTTCTATGATCACCTATTGCATTTAGATGCCAAGAAAATAACTATAAAACCCAATGTTTTTATATTGTATCTGAATTAGCATTTAAAGTGGCATGTTGTGTAAAGGAAGAGCTAAGGGATCTATTATCCATACAGCAAAAAATTCCTTTAAGGATTTCAGACTTTAGGAAGCCATCAATTACATTTTTATATTCATAGAATAATGTTTCCCGCTCTTCCCCCTCCTCCTGCAACACTAATTAAAACTGAGAATTTTTCTTTGTTTCTGTAGGTAAGCAACAATATAGTGAATGTTTTATTTCTTGGGTTTTGTATTTGTTAGGTGCCTTTATAACTGGAAATTATAGTATGATTTCCAACTTTTATCTTTCTCATTTGTTTTTAACCTATTAGACTTACTTTTGCAAAATTTGCCTATTTATTTCTTGCTGAATCCATTCTATTGAGATGTACAGAAAAATCAACTGTGAATATTTAATATGGAATATCTTTTGTTCAGTTGTTGCAGAAATTTAATCTGCTCCCGGCCCCCCCTCCCTTCCCCCCGGAAAATTCAGCCCCTGCAGGTTTGTCACGTAGTGCTCACAAATCTCATTATATGTTATAAGAAAAGTAGCTCAAATCATCAGATAAGTTGCAAAGCAGAAGAGACTAACTATCTACAATTTAATAGAAAGAAGCACGAGTTAAAGCTGATCTTTGCTTAAGGGCTTATTCTAACAAGGTTTCAAAAAGTTGATAACTGTTCATAATTGGGGTCTTTATCGATGCTGGTAAGTATGGATTATAGGATAACCTCAGGGAAGAAGCAGGCAGAAGCCTACTGCAACCAACACATCAGTACAGTACATGGGCAGTGGAGTCAATATTACTGGAGCTTGACAAAAGAATGAGACTTGACTGCAGCATTTTACATGTGGGTAATGTGAAGTAGAAGGGGGGTGTTACCATGTTTTAAATTCGGTCCCAAGTAATTTTTTTCCAAAAATTACTAAAATATATGATTTAGAGAAACAAAGAAATGGTACGCCAAACCTCACTTGTCTCTCTCATGGGCTACGTCTAGACTACAACCAGTACTTTCAGAAAAGAAAGCCGCTTTTTCGAAAGAGAGCACCCACGCAGTCTGGATGCTGTCTTTCAAAAAAGCACAGTTTGCATTACACAGCACCTTTTTTCGGAAGAGCACTTTCGAAAAAAGGCGTTCTTCCTTGTGAAACGAGGTTTTCCGCGGTTGAAAAAACTGCCACGTTCTTTTGATTTACTTTCGAAAGAACGCGGCAGCAGTCTCGATGCAGGGGAAGCTTTTTCGAAAAAAGGCCTTTTTTTTGGAGGGGGGGGGGAACCCTGTAGTCTAGACACACCCTTAATGCCAGTTCAGGGATGTCACTTACTGCTGTAGTTACTTGGTGTTCTTTCCAAGTTGTAGGGCACACCACAACTGAAAACATGCAGAACAATCATAATGATTAACTGATTTTTGTGCTATTAAAAGAAAAGAAAAAGTAAAAAAGGAAGAGAGCTGAACAGAAGCAATAAACCATGTTTACTTCAGTAAAATTTCTTCTCTATGTCATTCTGTAGAGAGCTTGCAACAGAGAGGGCACCTTTGAAAGTGCGTATACTTTGTTGGGGGCCCTCCTCTCTAGGCAAACTAAAACTAAGTAAATTATTTCCAAAGTGAGTAAGTGCATCCAGCTGCATTTATATCATAGACAACCAAAACAGATATATAAGCAGAAGAATTTTGTTGGATGAACCCTTTTTGGTTTATCATGGATAACTATTTATAAGTGTTATGAAACCAAAGGATGTGTTAATATCAGTTACTTAAAAGAACCAAATCAAGGCACAGTCTTGATACAAGCAAATAATGAATATTAAGAATCTTAATTTAAAAGTAAATTCAGTGGTAAAAAAACTGAATTAACCCAGCGTTAAGGTTGCTTTGTGTACTATATGTTGTCCTCTTACAGAACTCAGAATTGAGCAAAATTCAAATGTCTGAAAACCAGGAAATGCATGGTTAAGGTTGCTTAAATATATGGAGATATACCTATCTCATAGAGCTGGAAGGGACCTTGAGAGGTCATTGAGTCCAGTCCCCTGCCCTCACGGCAGGATCAAGTACAATCCCTGACAGATTTGCCCCAAATCCCTAAATGGCACTCTCAAAGATTGAACTCACAACCCTGAGTTTAGTAGGCCAATGCTCAAACCACTGAGCTTATGCAATTTTACCTCTGTGCTCTTTCAGCAATACCCCAAAAATATACACATACCTTTATTTCATCAACCCCATAGTTGTTGAAATGTTCTTTACCTCTTTTTACAAGTCAAACACTTTCAGCATCTGGATTCCATCTAATACTATTAAAGAACACACAAGCATACATGCACAGATGCCAGTGAGTCACTCGCATGCCCTCCACATGCAATCAGTGTCATAGTGATGATTTGATTTTCAGCTCTGCAAAAACAAACAAAAAATCCACTTATACATTTTTTCAAAAATGGCATTAGTTTTGGGGGCTTATCATCAGACACCTTAACTCAGGTGATCCCAGATTTAGGTTACTAACCCTACTCTGCCCTCAGTGGATTTTAGACCACTGAGATGTGTTGGAGGAGGGAAGGAGGGTGGAGGAAAAGGGCTCCTCTACGTATCTGTTTTCAACATGGAAGTTTTTGAAAGGTTTGAGGTTCCCTGTCCATCTCAATGAGATGTTGTCAGCTGACTGAAAACGCACCGCAGAGATGAATAAAATAATAGCTCTGAGTGTCTGAACTTCTGTGTTCATCTCAGTGGGTGTTCCCATTCCCTTTCAGTTCTTGAAAGCCTGTGATATGCATGGAGTATGCCTATTCTCAACTGTCCACCTGAAGGGACAGAGCTTCTCCAGTTCCTTGCTCATGTGATAGGTAGGGAGGGGCCTCAGACCTTCCTAAAAGCAGAAAGCTCCCAGAATCCAGCTCACATAATGGGAGGCACCAGTGTTGTAGATAGGCATGGGGTCCTCGCACATCGTGGTGCACACATGCATACACAGAAGGTGAAGATGTTACCTGGGAAATATCTGTGGCCCAAAGAGCACCCAATGCCAGAGGGCATGGCATTTCCTGGGATGTAGCAGAGTCTGAATTGGCCTGTCCAGCTTAATTCATCTTGCACAGTGCTGGCATGTGTTACTTGCCACCTTTTGCATAAAAAACACTGGGGGTGCAGAACTTGGGGCTGAAAGGACTGTTGGTATGACCCTGCAAGGAGTAACTAGGATGGGGGAAGCTAGGGCGAGGTCATTGTGCTATAAGCAGGCTGATGTAGTTACAGCTCTGAGCCAAAACTGCACAGCACAGAGGCACTGGGGTTATTAATCAGGTGGTGACACAGTCCCTTAGTAGTCTGGATTGAGCTCCAGAATATCACAATATTTTAAGATGGGGTTTTTTTGTCGGTGGCATTACCTGTGTGTCTGTGCTGTCTGAGTGCACTTTAAAATTCCAAAAGTGTTTCACAGCTAACAAATAGCCTGTTCTTATCATGTTCTTAGTGATCAGTTAATGTTCATTCTATTAAAACACCACTAATTCCCCATTATCTCCTTTTTGTTAGTGTAAAAGGTCTTCAAATACCTTCAAATACTAGTCTCATCAACATAGAAATGTTAAATATTTTTAAGTGTCTGCAACACAACTTTTTGTGGAAATCATGAAGCTTAAATCAGATTAAGCAACTCCAAATGGCATTCTAGAGGATTGGATGGCTTCACCTCCCCACCCAGTTACATGCTGCCCTAACTGGGCATTTATGTTTATAGGTGCTGAGCAGTGAAGTGAAATAAGATGACTTTTATTTAATTGTGCTTCATGCAGACTGAACCACTATATCAGACTGCCAAGTGGGCAATATAATCCCTATTCCTAGTAGTTACGATGCTTTTACTAAGCCAACAATCCATTTTTTTAATTTTCTAATCAGTGTTATCACCACTGTCTGTCCTTGTCAACAAGTGACTCTCTCCCACAATTTCTTCCCATTGACCTTTGTTTTCATTTTGAAGGCACTTTAATGCTCAGAAAATTATCAGGTTGACTGCAATGGAAACACAAACTTACTGACCCCATAACAGTTCAAGTATAGACAACATAAGTCCTGCTTTCTCCATAACAGTGGCACAATTGCTCATTACAGAGCATGGTGCATGCCCCACTAAGTTTGATAGCTACTCAATCCAATGAGTGAGAGGATAGACCTGTCCAGAGAAAGGGCACACCCATGCGCCAGCAGTGCTTTGAATCTGAGTAGCAGATTCTTTCCTCCTCTGACACCGGAATTCACAAAACTTAAACCAATCTGCCTTGCAACATCTCGCTCCATCTACAAGATATTTTCACCAACCAGAGCGAAAATCTGCACTCTTTTCCCAATCATCCTCTGAAATTCCAAAGGATACCAAGCCATCTTTACAAGCCTCCCAATATCTGCACAGCAGTCTGCCTCTTTTTCTAGCCCCTTGGGTTACGTCTACACTGGCAGCTTCTTGCGCAAGAACTCTTTTGCGGAAGAGTTCTTGTGTGAAAACTCTTCCAGAAGAGAGCGTCTACGCTGGCATGTGCTTTTGCGCAAGAGCATCCATGCCAGTGTAGATGCTCTCTTCCGCAAGAAAGCTCTGATGGCCATTTTAACCATAGGGCTTTCTTCCGCAAGAAATTCATGTTGCCTGTCTACACTGGCCTCTCCTGGAAGAGCTCTTGCGCAAGAGGGCTTATTCCTGAGCAGGAGCGTCAGAGTTCTCGTGCAAGAAGCCCTGATTTTATACATTAGAACGTCAGTTTACTTGCGCAAGAACACGTGGCCATTGTAGACAGGCAGCAAGTTTTTGCGCAAGAGCGGCCGCTTTTGCGCGAGATCGCACCAGTGTAGACACAGCCTTAGAGTTTGAGGGTACAACATATTCTTTGGGAGCCTTGGATCCAGCATTTGCTGGACATGTTCAAGCCATCCTAGTCTTTTCTTACCAATCAGTGTTCCCCAAATAACATACCAGCATGATCTAACACTTTCTCTTTGCCACCCTGTCTTGACATCTTATTCAAAGAATTATATGCAAGCATCTGATATGAAAGCTGTTAAGTCTTTTGGTATGTTTGGCATACAGCATGCTCTGTAAAGAGCAACAGTGCTACTGATTGATGGGGAAGGCTGGGTTATTTATAGAGAACTAGAAGACTGACCCAGTATTGCTTGGGTCTTTAATGTTTGTTTTTCTTCATTTAAATCATTACTCTGTGGTAGCACTGGGGATGAGGGGTTCAATATGCAGGCTGGAGAGAGAGAGAGAGGACTACCCGAGCCCCCTCTCACCACAGCAGCTTGGGGCCAGGTGAGAAGCGTCTCTCCCTGGCCTCTGAGGCTCCAGCAGGCACAGTTAGGGGAGGGGTGCATGTCCCCTAGATGGGGCAGGTTCATCTGACCCCTGGTCTCCTCAGCCAGAATGAGGAATGCAGCAAACTGTGCACTTTTTCCTTTACTCCCTGACAAAGGGGAACAGCCAGCAATGCTTCCGTACAAATCCAGGGGAGGGAGAGCTTCAGCCCCTCCCTCCCTCCCCACACTAAATGGGGCCTGGAAGGTGGGAAGCTCTGGGCTGGGGCAGTCCTAGATAGGGGAGAAGCTCACAGACAGCCCCTTTCACCTGCCTGATGAACTTGCCAGGTTCTGGGGAAATGCCGTGGGGAGCCCGGGATCAGCTGGGCAGTCCTCAGCTGATCCTGGGCTTCATGGCAGCTGCCCCTTTGAAATGCCAGAGACGGCGTTTTAAAGGGGCAGCTGCCCCACAGCTGACCCCGCGTTCTGCGGAAATGCTGCGTGGAGCCTGGGATCAGCTGGGGACTCCCCAGCTGACCCCGGGCTCCACTGCTCCTTTGAAACACGCGGAGGTAGCATTTCAAAGGGGAAGCCACCGCACAGCTGATCCACGCTCAGCTGTGAGGCGGCTGCCTCTTTGAAACGCTGCCTTCGCGTGTTTCAATGGGGCAGTGGATCCCGGGGTCAGCTGGGGAGTCCCCAGCTGATCCCAGGCTCCGCGCTGTGCTGCCTCTTCAAAGTGCTGGAGCGGCACTTCAAAGGGGCAGTGCAGCATTAATGCCTGCGATTAACGCATTAAAAAATTAACGTGTTAATCCTGCCCTGCATTAATCGCAAGCATTAACACATGTAAATTGACAGCGCTACTTTATACATCCCCATATGGATTGTTGGGAGGGAAGCTTTAGCTGCCCTCCCTTAAAGGTGCAGTGTGTGTGTGTGTGGGGGGGGGGGTCTCAGATGGGCAGGGCTGCCCCATCCCCTTTCCCCTGGTGACTCTATCTCTTTTCATATGGTTTTCTAAGAAGCAATCCCATTCCAGGCACATCCCATTGTCCTGGCACAACCAAACCCTTGCCTTGCTTTAAGTTATGATAAGAAGAAGCTGTACACCAAATTTGGTGATCCTAGCTCTTACTGTTTCGGAGGAGTTATTGATCAAAAGACAGACATATTCACAGACAAACTCTCTAAAATATATAGTAGATATTCAGTAGGTATTCAAGTTTTGAAGTTCCAGGACTAATATGTGGTTGACCATTTCCCTAGGGTTACACTGTGGTGTTCCTTTTATATTTTGTCTGCTTGGATTACTAAAAAAGAAAAAAAAAAGATAAATTCTTTGAGCATGAGTGTAATTGATTATGATAAACTCTCAACAGGGATTCTTGTTGCCACTTTTTTGTGACTGTAGGGCAAAAGGCCAACAGAAAAAAGAATATTGAGCCCATCCATAATCACCCAACATGCTTCCTCTTCGTCTTCTCCATGTGTGCATGCTGTTAGTACCCTGGCAAGTGCATTTCTACTAGATATAGGCTAATATCAGCAGAGGTAGCATAACATGAGGAAATCAAAATATTTTGAAGACCTTTCTCATAGTTACCAGGTGGAGAAACTATGTGTTTCAGACCATAGGGAAAGTAGCAGAGGGGGTTAATCTTTAAGATCACATAATGACCCAGATGGAAGCAGTATAGGTGGTTGAAATATAAGCAGGGTAGAGAATCAGGCCTCTCTTGGTGGGAACAGAGAAAATTGAGGTTGGGGTGGGGGGGGGGTTTCCAACTCCTGGTTTGTCCAAAACCTGGTACTGCTTTGCAATTGGATGACCTATACAACTGAATCTTAAAGTATATGCTTACACTCAACTGAAAGTAACAAAATGAAAGGATGCTTTGGCCATAGATGTTTTTGTTTTTCATGTAAAGTACAAAGTTGTTATATTTTACGCATGAAACCCAACCTAGAAATAGATGTGTGTTTAAAAAGCAATATACCTTGAATGAAATCTTGGTTCCATTGCAGTCAGTTGCATCTGTTTGGGCCAGGATTCCACCCCTATACTATTTCCTTTGGGAACAGCTGCCATTATAACTTTATTAACTCGCCATGTAACACTTCACCTTAACCAGCTGTATGGATTGATACTGTTCTTTCTATCTTTTTATCCTTGAATTCAGTAGTGACTTGAATTAACAGAATCTTTATTGCTCACAAAGTTTCTAATTGAGCAGGGCCAATCAGTCAGCCCCCCAAAATAGGGAAAGAGATGTTACAAGAGCTTTTGTTTGATTTTTGTCTTCATCTGATAATAAGATGACTTATACCTGAGTCTCTGGTTGGCAGAGCGGGATTCGGAGAAACCAAATTGATGATAATTTGTTACCTATTAAAAAGCAGGTTTTAGCATCTTCGTTACTAAAGAAACACAGAGTGGGAAACTAGCACATATATCTTCAGTGTTACTCAGCCAGTATGTCTCCTTTTTTGACATCCTGTGTTTTCAGGGTGGTATGCTGCAATAATAATAATTAAAAAAACCCAGAAACCACAGGACAAAGGTCCCCATGATTCGCTAATAGGACCCAACACCTGAACTTGACAAAATTAGGCAGAAAACAGCAAGTGGGAGGAAGTGAAGAGCAACAAATTGGCCCTCCTGCCAGTCTTGTTCATCCCACGTGATGCTCCTTTCCCCGTAGGTGCCTTTTGAGTGCACTGCTCCTTCTTAGCTTCTTCTGCTTCTGTCACCTGCCACGACCTGTTGAGCCAGCAGTTTTGCAATCTCTTACTCTGTCGTGTTTCCCCGAACAACAGAGAACTGATAAAAGGCATCAGGAAGAGCATCAGGAACATTTGCTAGTGGGGGAAAAAAATGTGTGGCTAGGAAGGTTAGTTGAGGGGCCCACAGAATTGTCTCTGAGCAGGCACACATGGATTTGGGATTATATGGATTCCTGGGCATAGTGATTCAGTAACTTTAGGCTCCTGGTCTTTTACAGCAAACATAACAGGGTGCTTTTCAGCTAGAACAGGTGAATAAAGTAAAATATTTCCCACAAATATTTGGTTTTAATTAGTTTTGGCTGATTGTGTCCCCTTTTGGGATCAAGTTTTATTGTCACAAATACAAAAGCAAATTAGCTTTCTTAAAATACCCACAAAAACAGATTTTCTAGTCTTCAAACATTTTTACTGACTACATGATAAAAGTATTCCTCCAGTCAGGAAGCAGACAGGAGAATGCAATGTGAGTAATCATAATGCATCAACACAACTTGAGATTCAAATGGCAAACCTTTACAGAACATGGAATAATAGATAACATACAAATAACAAAAGCGGTTAGCTTTAAATCACAAACACGTTGGGAAGAATCACAATCTGTATATGCATTTTCTGCAAATTGTAAAAGGGAAATGTTTAGCAAATGGATTTTTGCTTTATGAATTGTAAGCTCAGATCTCTTCAGTGCTGTAGTGGATAATTATAGACTTAGGTACACACATACCTTCCCTTGCAAGTAGTCCCATTGAAGTTCTATGCCTAAAGCAAGATGCATAAACTGTAGGACTGGGACCATATTAACGTAGTTGTCTAGCTGAAACCATTCTAAGCAATCTTCTTGATATGTATTCTTCACTGTATTCTCCTGGGGATTACAGATGAGCTGTAAATATGACGAAACTGACAACTTTGTTTTTAGGAAAGCAGGTGCTCACAGTTTTCTGCACAGTGTAATTTTTCTTTTTGAAGAAATTGCCCCCCCCCCCCACACACACATTCTAAATAATTACTCTGAGGCAAAGAAGACAATTGTGAAACAAACAGCAGGGTGCTGCCTTCCTTACATCTTATTATGTTATATATACTTTTTGCTCACAATTGTCAGTTTTGTAGTCTTATGTCACTTAAGAGATGGACTGGTTCTTTTTTTGCAGATCTCAAGATCACAAAGTCCAAGCAGTCCATTTTTTTCCACTCCCCTCCTCTTGCTTAGCTAGGAATGAATATATTTTTTATTATTGTCAGTACATGGAGGCAGTGTTATTGTTGATCATAAGGACTGAGTGAAAGACAGCAGGGGTGTGGCAGGGCTTTTCAGTTTTGGACACAAATTTTCATAATATAAAATGATTTCTATGCATTCATGTTTATCTGGTTGTTGCCAGAGCTTGGCAGTAACATTTCATTTTAGCAGCTGGCAGTGATGTGTGTGCTGGTAAGTTGGAGACTTTTGATAGAGTTACTGGAAGCTTTAAGAGATTAAGGTAACATGTTAAAGCTGACTGCAAAGGAAACAGTTGCTTGTGGTCTCTTCATTTATTACTAGCACACTTTAGCTGGTGTTGCTTGGGTCCTTAACTCAGATTCATACCAGGGCTGCTTGCTCTTCCCCTTTGTGTACCTGTCAGGGAGTGAGAGCAAAGTGCATTGTTTGTCTGTTCCCGACATTTCCCAGCCGGAGGGAGGAGTGCAGCAAACTGCACTTTCCTTTCATTCCCTGATGAAGGGGAACAGCCAGCAATGTCCCCATAGGAATCTGGGAGGAGGAATCTTCAGCCTTCACTAAAGAGTGTTTAGGGGATGGGAGGCTTGGGCCTGTGGAAATCCCAGATTGGGGGAGGTGGTGCCCCCCAGCCATCTCCTTTCATCTGTCTGGTGATTGTCTCTTTTCTGTGTGGTTTAATCCAGTGGCAGGAAAGAAAGGGAAGAGCAGAACCTGTGTTGGCTGGGAATTGAACCCAGTTTGAATGTTTGGAAGGCAGCTATGCCATTATGAGAAGCAATCCCATTCCAGGCACATCCCATTTTCCTGGCACAACCAAACCCTTATCTTGCTTTAAGTTGTGATAACAGGGAGCTGTATATCGGATTTGATAGGCCTAGCTCTTAACTTTTAGGAGAGGTTTTTGGACAGAGAAAAACAAACTCTCAAATATATAGTAAACATACAGAGTAAGCCTGATGTGTTTTTTTTTTTTTAACTTTATTTTCCTGTTTGCTTTTTTACTAATATGTGTATTCATTGTATTGTGATTTTGCTGGAGATGGGGAGTGGGAGGATTTACAGTTCTCTGCTGAAACGGTGATATGTTATGCTTCTATTGTGAAAAACAAGACAACCAGATATACTTTGCCTTATTTGTTTTTCTTGCCTTTTTTCATACATCACAAAGAAGCAAAAAGACTAAATCCATATTTATGTACCCAAAATAAATGACCCAATTTTCCAAAGTACTGAATTATCCACAGATTTCTGCTAAAGTAAAAGCTGGTTTCTATGTACTTTTGAAAATCACACTATTTATTTTCGAAAACTAAATATAGATTTAGGAATTGGCCTTCAGTCACCCATTTTTGAAAATATTAGCCCTTGTTGATTTCTTTACTATTCCTCTACCTTAGAAGTTGTCTTCAAGTTAAAAACAAAAATCATTCTAATCTTTGAAAGCACATGGTAGGATTAAGAATGACTTATGCAGGAGCCTTGTATCCTCCAAGATAGCCAGTGATAGCACCAGTTTAGATGATATTTCACCTAGTTTCCCATTAGTGCCATGTCAAGGCACACACATTTTGGGGAATATTAAAGTAAACCCACCCTGAGTTTGAGGAGCCAAAATCCTTTGCTTCACACTAAAAGCTATTTAATTAGAGGGTTTCTCTTAGATTAGTAATTTATATTTAAGCTGTCTTAAGGGTTTTATGGAGCTGATTGCTGACACTGCTTCTGGATTAATTTTTTACATGACTATGTAATTGCTGCACACACGATTCATTGACCACTGTGACATGGTAGCCATTAATTTTTTGCCAGAGGTGGTAATAGTGCCATAGATGGTAATGTGTGACTGCCTGATAGGGGATTGAGGGACACCTTGTAAAAATCATACAGACAAGATGGGTACTCTATTGGAGGTGAAAAAATATGGTGGCTGCCTCTTCATTACCAGCCCTGGATACAAGAGCTGTAGATGAGATTTCCTCTCCCTTCCACTCCCCTACTTAAATACACACAGTGGCTGTCTGTCACAAATGTAGAACTGGAAAGGACATTGATAGAACATTTAATCCAATGTCTCTCAACCTTTCCAGAATACTGTATCCTTTTTAGGAGTCTGATTTGTCTTGCATGCCCCAGTTTCACCCCACTTAAAAACTGCCTGTTTATATAATCAGACATCAAAATCCAAAAATGACTGGGCACACTATTGCTGAAAAATGGCTTTTTCCTCATTTTTGCCACATAATTGTAAAATATATCAATTGGACTATAAATATTGTACATGCATGTCAGTATGTAGTATATGGGACAGTATAAACAAGGCATTGTATGAAATTTTAGTTTGTAGAGACTTTTAGTATTTTTTATGTAGCCTTTTTGTAGAACTTGGCAAATATCAAGACGAGTTAATGTACCTCCTTGAAGATGTCTGCATAGCCTCAGAGGCACATGAATGCCTTATTGAGAACCACTGATGTAGTCCCAGTCTTCTGTACAGAGGCAGGACTAAGTGTTATCTAGACTATCCCTGATGCACAGGTATATCTCTCCAAGGACAAGGCTGTGGTGGAAACAGAGAAGAAAAAGTTGGAGACAGTTTTGGAAATTGGCAGTGTGGTTTGGGGAAAAGGCAGAGAGTTTGATGGGTGGAGAAAGAACAGGGGAGGGGGAACTGAGGAGTGGAAGACTGGCTGAAATTGGGCAAAGGGAAGAGGAGAAAATTGGAACAAAGTGTGAAATAGGAAGGAAGTAGTAATGAGGAAACACAGAGAAGAAAGGGCATTGCTTTCTCCTCTGGGTCTTTTAAGGTAAATGGTACAACTGTTCAAGCACAACCTGCTCTGTCCTTTACCAGTTTCTAGAAACCCATCAGTGGTATTAAACACTGATGATTAGAAAAAAATAATCAACAACTTTATTGGATCTTTACTGTTTCAAAGGCAATCCATCGATCAGTGAGACCCAATACTGTTTCTGTAACAGAGATCTAAAACAACCTGAAAATAGTTTTAGGAATTGTGAAGACTCCAGAGCTGCCTTGTCACAGTTCTCATTTTTTCCTCCCAAAAAGGGCAAATAGTAAGTGATATGATTGTTAGAATCAGATTGTTTCCTGAAGTTAGGCCTCGTGTCTGCTCATTCGAGATATTTTCAGCTTGTCCTTCCACGCAAAGGTTTTGACAGTCTCCAGTAACTGATCCAACTTTCCTCCCTCCTTCAGCTAAATTTCATCTGTTGAGAATATCAATCCAATCTCAGGTTTTATTCTAATAGTCTCCAGTGCCCGCAGACACTCACTGAGACCAAGCACAGAAAATATTCACTTTTGTTGCCTCTTGAAAGTTCTGCTGCTACAGAGGCAGCCAATTTAATCTAAATCTGTTACCTGGACAGATGGAAAATTCCTGCACAACTATTGAGCTTGTTTTAACTCCTGACAGAGGAAATAAAACAAGAGAGATGTTAATTTTTTGGGGCGGGGACAGAGGAGGAGGAGTTCTAGGTGACCTCAGGAAGATGCACTGGTCATTAGTAACACTGATGTGCTCCAGGTTGCTAAATGCTTGACGTATAGCTGACTTAAATCTTGTTTGGGAAGCATCATATTTCCAGTGAGAAGATGGAAGCCCATGAGTAGGCTTCCAGGTAATCACAAGAGAAATTTGAGCTACTTTCTGCTGATTTACTATGGTTTGATGTAAAACCCTCTTGCTTCTTCATACCTTAATGTCAATCTATACTTCTTTTCCTGTATCAATTACTGAGTTTGTTTGGCTATCACGGAACTAGCACAAATAAGTCTTCTGTTCCCTTGAATCCCCTGATGGGCCATGCAATGAATTCACCATGACTAATGCATGACCAGCCATACAGATTGGAAATACTGGCTTAGGGAGCAGAGACCTGGGACCTGAGAGAAGGAACCAAGAGAAGTATAGGGGAGAGGGACAGTGCCCTGAACAATAGCAATGAAACAGAATTATGAGAGGGATTCCAGGCAACAAAGACTAAAAGTCTAATCTCACTTTGTATTTTCCTTTTCATGCCAAGATATTCTCTAGTTGTATGTAAGTCATTCCAACTGAGTGGGGAACTGGGAAGACACACATGGAGAGCAGAGAGGCTGAGGATATAATGATACCTGGTTACTTAGGCTAACAGTGTACATAACTGTTGGCTGAGTTATTTAGAGGTTTTGCCTGGCACTTTTTTGAGGCAATGGAGGTGGAGGCGGTACCATAGTGACGGGAGAATGAGCTAAGGTAGAGGAAGCACTGTTGCTAAGAAGGGGCAGTACCATGGGAATGAAAGGAGATGGGAGAGGCCATATGGCTGCATAGAAAGAGGGAGGGGATGGTGACAGGAGGGAAAGGGGCACAACCATGACAGTTAAAAACTTTATTATTTTTAATGAGTGCTGCATTTTGTATGTAATCATACTACTCTAGTGCCTCTGCCTTAATCTGACCCTGTTCAAGCTGATGCTGCCAATTTTTTTTCTCTTTCTTCCCTTATATCTGTGTAGAATTTAAAATTCCTACTCTTTTGGGCTTCTTAGGCTACAAACTTCGTAGCAGACTGTCTGTTGCACAATTATAAATAATCATATTTGACTCACTGAACTAGAGTCAGCGTCTTTAAATTAAATTGTAGTTTTTATTCTATTGCTACATTCTTCAAAACTCCAAATGAATGTGTTTGTGGTCAGGAGCCTGTGATATGCAAATTCCTATGAATGTTGAATTATAGTATTTCTAGTACTCAGTTTAATTATATTTTTCCTCAATAAAACATGGAAAGAAAATCAGTTAAGTATATTTATGCATTTTTAAATGCTTTGTTCCCATTTCAAATTTAGGGAAGAGATACTTGTTTTTAGCTGCTATTGTGGAACCTATTTACTTGCTTTAGAAGGTTGAAAAGTTGCCATTAGAAGAAAATGCTGACCGTGAGAACAAGTTTTCTTAGAGCTGTATTATGGAGAACTAATCCAAGTTGGCTTAGTATGGTACCTTTGTTGGATTTATTGAATAGTGCATAAGAGCATCAAAGAAAATCTTTGAATCTGTCCATACAATGTAGTACTGCTGAAAGGTGTAGTGGAGGTTGACCTTTTGAAAAGAAATAGCCCTTGGCACTGTTTAACCAACTTTTGACTTTGATTTCAGTTCAGCATGTTTTGAGTCTGTGAATCAACCAAATATATATAGGAGAGAGAGAGAGAGATTTTTTATTTTATATCTTTAGATACTTCCTACTTGCCTGAGTCCAGGTCTTAGGTCGCTATCATTAATAGATATATAAATAACTTCTGTTAAATCTATGTATGTATATTGGACAGACTTCAGGCACTTCGCAATAGAATTAATGCCCACAAATCAGACATCAGACATCTTCACAAGGAAAAATCAGTTGCTTTTCATTTCAACCTACCTGGACATAATCTTAATGACCTTACTTACATGCATCTTACTTCAAAGAGACTTTAACACTAGATTACAGAAGGAAACTTCAGAACTTTCTTTCATGCTTAAATTTGACACTTTACGAATGGGCCTTAACAAATCTTTGTTAATTACCTTACCCATTACAAAGATAGCTTCCCCACTTATCACCCCTGATTAGCCATTCATGGACTCATAAATAGCTATTCCCTCCCTTCCTCTCCCTCATGCCACCTTCTGTACTGAATCTGATTTGTTAGTTTAATAATGTGTTCACTTTTTTCATTGTATTCCTTTGGTATATATGGTCATGCCAGTTCTCTTCCAGAATATGATCTGAGGAAGTGGGTCTGGCCCACGAAAGCTCATCACCTATTAAACCATCTTGTTAGTCTTTAAAGTGCTACATAGCTTTTCCTTTTGTTTCTGTTAAATCTGTAAGCTTCTTTATAGCTAATAAAGCAGGAAAGAGAAAAGAACAACTTGAAAATCAGTTATTTTTTCTCCTCACATATTTAAGTGATTAATGCACAAAACCTCAGGATATATTAAATTTGAAGTATTTATACATATACTCTGTAAAAATGCCTCCAGTATATGAAAAAATACAGTTTTGTTGTTTTTTTAAATTTTTTAGACTTCTTTGTTTTAGTGATTTTGTGTGTGTGTGTGTATCTTACAAAGGTCTGAATCTTAATGTCTTTTCAATATGATCTCAAAGTGACCTTGAGGGACTGCTCTTGCTAGCAATGGGAGAGCTTGTCCTATCCATTTCATTTTTGCCTATACTGGTGTTTTGGGTACCAAGTGTGGTGGGAAATTTGAAATGTGTGCTTGTCCACTACCAAGATTGAGATCATCAGCTCATCTCACCTTGGCTCATCAATGGCTTTCTATTGCAAAAACAAATTTGCTAATAGTTGGCTTGAGCTGGATTCATGCTGGTAATGCAATGAAAGGGTTATATCCCCTGTTAGTTACCCAAACCATGGAAGCTTTGCAGTCCTGCTAAAAAACCTGTTACTAGGGAATATTGTTATGCCATGAAGTTGCTCCACTTCTAGGTTCTGCTAAGAACATTTTAAAAATATTTTCATTTTCATACGATGGTTGTAAAATGTTTTAGTGCAACTGTCTGTCGCGGGTACTGAAAAGTTTTTTAATCAGGATGACATATTGCTCTTCATACCTGATTTTTTAAGGCCAGTAATTCATGGCAGCTCATGTTCCTTTTAATTATTATATTTTGTTACTTTTAAGAATCACTTTTAAGGACATTCTGATTTGCAATATGTGGCTAGAAACATTAGGCAGGAAGAAAGCACAGGAAGTGTATGAAGCTTAGTCAGTGTCATTTTTGGGAGTGTTGCACAATTATGTAGTCATTTACAGTTGTGGATTTGCAAGTAAAGAGACTTTTCGGGTCTTTTCTGAAATGTGGCATGGCATTAAAAAAAAGTGTGTTTGTGGTATTGAATTTTAAAATATATCGACATGGGGAGCAAATTCCATGGTGGACTCATCGTCTAGCAGAGAATGTCTAACTTGATCCACATCTGAAGCTAGACAAGTTCAGACAGGAAATAAGGTCATACATTTTTGATGTTGAAAGTAATTAACCATTGAAACAATATATCAAGAGTTGCGGTAGGTTCTCCATTAGTGGCAATTTTAAAATCAGGATTGGGTATTTTTCTGAAATATGTGCTTCTAGGAATTACTGGGGGAAGGTCTATGTTGGGGTGGGCAAAATATGCCCCACCAAGCTGCTGGATCTGGCCTGGATCTGCGGGAGCCTCAGCCTGGTTCTCTTTTTGCCCCACCCCTGCACATTGCTCAGAGCATCTTTCTGAATGCTGCAAGCATGGGGGGGAGTAAAAGAGAGGCTATGCGTATTGCCTGAGTCCTCAGCACTATCTCACAGTGCCTGGTTTCTGGCCAGTTGCATGCTGCCTGTCTTGCAAATAGGCAGCTCCCAAGTACCCCTCTCCCCTCTTCCCCCGGTTTTGGAGCATTCAGAGCAGCCCTCTGCACCCCCCCTCCTGCACCCATACCCCCTTGTACTCCCTCCTATATCCCTTATACTCCCTCCTATACCCCTTCTCCAGGTCACAAGTCCCTCCCAGACCTTGCACTTCTCTAATCCCCTACCCCCAGTCATAACCCAAATCCCTGCACTCCATCCTGCACCTCCTGTTCCAGGTCAGAACCTCCTCTCAGATTCTGCATCCCCTCCTGTATCCTCCTCCACGTCAGAATCCATATCCCCTTCCTAGACCCTGCACTCTCTCCTACACCTCAGTTTCCTGCCCTCGGTCACAACCCCCTCCTACACCCAAACTCCCTCCCAGATCTCATACCTCTTCCTTCACCCCAATCCCTTACCCCAAGATCCCTTCTGCACCCAACCTCTATCCCAGATGCTACATTTCCTCCATTAATATCATAGCCGCCCATGACCACTTATCAAATTCTTGGAGTGACCTCCATCCCTTGTCTATGGCCTATCTTATACCAGAGGTCAAACTAGAGGATCACAGTGATTCTTCTTGGCCTTGAAATCTATGAAAACCCTTAAAACATTTAACTTTGGTGGCAAGTGATCTAGAAAAAAAGAGGGATATTTTTGTTTTTTTTATGCTCCGAATTTTCCTAGTTGGTTTTGGATACCAATATAATTTTTGTAAAAACCTAAACAGAAAATAATTTGTTCAAACATTCTTTTTTCTTTTTCTTGTACCAGCTGCCCTATGTGTGATATCTTCTAGTTAAAACTGAAATGCAACATCAACAGAGAACAAATAAACAAATGCAAATGATCAACCTTGATTTAATCAAGCTATCACTTGGTGACAAGTCCTTTGAATTTAAGCAACAAACAATAGTTATTTTAGTGTTAATTGATTCAGTATGTTCCAAGATGTAGCACCATGTTTCTGATTATCTCTATTTTAGTCTTTTTTAGTTTAGACTTTTTTCAGATTTAGAAGCCAGACAAACTGATTCCATCACTATTAAAGGCTGGCTTGCCCAAATTCTTCCAGATTTTGGTATTTGTCTGCAAGAGTTTGTATGAATCAGACAGCTATTTTTGTTGACCATCTAAACTAATGTCTAGATAGTGGTGTGAATTATTTTTCTTACAGTATCATATGTGCAATATGGTGGGAAGCTGCCTACATCTGCCTTACCTACTCTTTAGGAAAAAAAGTTCAAGAAGGGAGTTTGAGACTAAATGAGTACAGTGGAACTGATGCTGCTTGTATCATCATATGCAACATTGCTTTGGTTGTCCCTTCTGTAGGGAAATTTGAATTAGTGTCTTCTATAAAGTATGGAAAGAAAATGGGCATTTGGAGGAAGGTCTGTAGGGAAAACTAAATTGATGTCTTACGCATGATTGCATTTGATAGCTGCTGTGTTCTTTTAAATAGATGCTCAGGCAGATGATCTATCAAACTGAAGGAAAAGAGATTTTTACCTTGAAATTTTAACAGCTGTTACATTTTAAGAGTTGCTTAGAATGTACCAGCATTGACTGTATATATTAGAGCAGAAGTAATTTTTAGAGATCTTTTGTTGTCAGACTTCCTTGACCATGCCGTTCTTAGCGAAATAACCTAGATCATTATTAATGTGGCAGTGGCATCACTAACTTCAAGAATGTGAGTAGTTTGGAGTTTTTAAGTATTTTGGCACTGTCTCAGCTATTTCCACTAAGTATTTCAATGCTTATGAAATTACAAACAGGGGCTGTACTAGTTTGTATGATCAAGCATTTAAAAATCATATTACTGTACTGAACGTTTCAAGTAATGGGTTATTCCTTTGCACAGTTTCAAGAGAAATACTATTCATTTGGACACAAATTATTAGTACTGATCCAAGTGCTGTTTTCAGAGGAAATGAAAACTGCTGGCCCTGGTATTTTGATCTGCCCAACCTCAGTGCAACATAAGCCCCTGAAAAGACCATATTCCAGAGCCATTCAGTGCAGACCATTTCATATTGAACTCTTCAGTCTCCATCACTGCAAAGAGGCTGTCTGTCAGCCTGGAATAAGTTTGGAACCCACAGCTTTAACTCACTGGCAAGTGAAAAAGTGCTAAGCTTTTGGTGGATGTTTTCTTTAAATATGGGAAAAGAGGTACATTTCTCCATCTTCCGTACTTCCTATCTTTTCTCCCTTTTCATATGAATTAGTAAATTGCAAGTAGGCTATTTGACATTTCAGCTATAGAGGATGCAAATGCTTTTCAATCACCATTCTCACATTTAAATGGCTACATATTTTTTGTTGATTTTTGTTACATGTAGGTGCATCCTTCAAGCAGCTAGGATTTGCCTTTCCCAGAGAGAATGCCACTTTCAGCCTGTTAGAATGAAAGAGTAACTGGTTGAGTGCTGCTATGTGATGGAGATACTGTTTCATGTTTCCAGTGACTAACCATATATAAATATTCTGGGTGGCACTCTATTTCAGACAGTGTTAAACTTTCATTAGATACTCTGTTTTATAAAAGTGCCGTCTTAGTAATATGTCAGTGGGAACGTAAAGGGATTTAAAAAGTATGCATGGAATATGTGGAGAGAGAGAGAGCTGGTTGAAGTTCAGGTTCAACAAATGTTGAATCGTAGGCAGGGTTTGTTGAATCATAGGCAATGCTGCAGGACCATTCATTGTTTTTTGATTTTTTTTTTTTTTTATAGGTAGGGGTCTAATGGAAACCAGTCTGGTAGGCTCCAGAGGAGTCTTGAGTTTTGAAGTTCTGAAGCTCTGGGGCACCCAGTTACACAGGTGTTCTCTGGTTTCCTGCAATGGACCAGGACCTAGATACAGTCCTGGGAGCTCAGCTCTCCAGTCCTCAGCTAGGAACCTGAAAGCTGTGAGAACCTTCATGATTCGTTGAGCTGCTTTCAAGCATCTTACTTGGGTTAATAATTTCCAGGGTTTATTTTATTCTAAATCTTTAATTTTTCTAAAATAATGAGCAAAATCACTCTAACTATTTTGGAGTTGTGAGAAACGGGAAAAATACATTTTCCCTAGATCTTCTGCTTGGAATTGTTTGCTCTTGCATTGCTTGCAAATTGGTGAAAAGAAGAAAAATTTCAGAATTTCATTTGAAGAATATTGATTTAGGTATAAAATTAACGTATTATAACTTGAACGGAAAAATGATTTTGTTAGCTTTTTGTGGTACTCTTAGCCAAGAAGGTGTTAGGACGCTAGCAGGGAAGATGAAGATGCCATTGTTAAGGAAACTGCTCTTAAAGCCCACTTCTGAGATATGTACACTGGCAAAATGAGATTTCTTTTTAAATTACCTCAGCCAAGAACAACACTCACCTTCATATATATATAGGTGTGTAATGCAATTTCAAGATAAAGATAATCATATGGTCTTTAACACGGGTTGCATGATTGTGGTCATTTCCGCTCTTTTGTTACATGTATATCATCTGATAATCCAGTAGTGGCGTATGACATTAAACGTATATGTTTAAAAACCTACAGAATGTGCAACATGACTAAGTAGGTATTCCCTTAGAAACGTTAACTTCTCAAACTTGCTGATTTTGTATGTTTGATTTCTTGCAAGCATAAGGTTGCAGTCTCATTTCTACCTGTAGTATTTTATATGGGAAATGATCCTGATGTGTTTTGAAATGCTTCTTGCCTACTTAACTTCCCAAAGGTCTATTTTCCAGATTTGTTTCATGGTTCAAAAAGTTAATTAACATTTCTAATGAATACATTTTTTGTTCTATGGTCTTTGCACGGCAACATAAAAATGTAGTAGAACTATCAGGACAGTGCACAGTTCATGTTTCAAAGTACTTTTAAAAAAAACTCTAAAATTTGAATATATTATTTAAAGCCACAATTGAAAGAAATCTTCTGTAGAATAGTAGGAACACCTTCCACCCCAAGTAGACGCCAATGAAATATTCTCTCGGATCACCCAATTTTACCTCATTGTGCTGTACTAAAGCATTAATAAAATGCACTACTGCAACTTGCTCATTTGTGGCATATTTATGGAGATCCTTGTAAAATACAATCTGTAGGAAAGCCTCCTAGGAATAGTCTGTTGTTTCTTTTCCATTTTTATGATGCCCTAATTCTGTGTCTTGTAGTGGTGACTAGCACTATGACATAGTACCTCATACTATTTCTGATGTGCTGTGTGGCCTCTGTGTTAAGGAGTGGAGGGTATGTTTATAAGTGGCCAGCCCACATGAAAGCCTCCATATATATCCAAGGTTCTCAGAGGACCTGCAACAGAAAGTAGTAAAGGAGATTTGATTTTGATAGTGGAAAACAATAGCTAGTTCAGATTAGACTCTCTTGCTCAGAGGATTCCAATCTAAGTCACTGCTTTGCAGGATGCAAAAAATTGGTGTTACTTTTGCCACAAAGATGGAAAAGTCCCATTCCATAGAACTTTCATGGAGAGGAAATCACTTTGTTAAACTTTCACTTAACCCTATAATCCAGCACCTCTTATAAGAAACAGCAATGAGGAGCTAGTGACAAAACCAAATGCAAGGTAATTAGTACAGTTCCCTCCTGGTAAGTAATTAATCTGTTTGCACAGGTACATAAGAATGGCTACACTGGGTCAGACCAAAGGTCCATTTAGCTCAGTATTCTGTCTTCTGACAGTGGCCAATGCCGGATGTTCCAGAGGGAATGAACAGAGCAGGTATTCATCAAGTGATCCTGTCACCCATTCTCAACTATCCTTCCTCAACTTATCTAGTTCTATTTTGAACCCAGTTCTAGTCTTGGCCTTTGTAACTTCCTCTGGCAAAAAGATCTACATGTTATCTGTGCACTGTGTAGAGAATAAATAACACTTCCTTATGTACTTTCACCACACTAGTCATGATTTTATACTCCTTTATCATAGTTCCCTCAGTCATGTCATCTCCAGGCTGAAAAGTCTGTCTTATTAATCTCTCCTCATATGGCAGCTGTTCCATACACATACCGTTGCCCTTTTCTGTATCTTTTCCAATTCCAATATATCTTTTTGATTTGGGTCAACTACATCTGCTCCCAACATTCAAGGAGTGGGCATACAATGGATTTATATAGAGGCAATGTGATATTTTCTGTTTTATAATTTATCCCTTTCCTATTGATTCTCAATGTTGTGTTTACTTTTTTTGATGGCTGCTGCATGCTGAGTGGATGTTTTCAGAGAGCTATCCACAATGACTTCTTGTGTCATAATAGCTAATTTAGACCTGTTGTTGTTGTTGTTGTTGTAGTAGTAGTAGTAGTAGTAGTAGTAGTTTTATAAGAATGGCTGCTGTCAAAGCCACCAGCAGCAATGCTGAGCCTTCCTTTTCCAGTCCAGTGAAAGTCTTGACCCTTTGAGATCACTAATAGCAGTGATTGTCTGGTGAAGTCTTTCTGTATCATTAGGTCTCCCTGGACTCCTCACTGCTTCAAAGGCTCAGAGTCACAACAGCAAAATATGTCCTGTCTTCCATCTGCAGGAGACCAAAAATGGTGTCCACAATTGTGGTGGTGTTGACTAGTCAAAGAGATCCATACTTTATTGCCCTCCAGCCTTGATTATTGCAGCTCATTTGGCATATCTCCCCTTGATGTTATCTATCTAGTGCATAATGCAGCAGGCTGTTTGGTCAGACATACCTGGCCATAAGCACATCTCCTGGTGCACCATTCTTTGTAATGGCTCTTCATTAAATACAGAGAGCAGTGGTAGTTCTTCAACATAGCATTTAACACCCTTGTTGGGCTAGTCCAAGGTACTGGAGACCGCCTTCCTCTCTGTTTGTGACCACAGCTGTCGTCAGTAGGCTTATTCCATTGACTACCTAGCAAATAATTGAGGTAGGAGAAAATTTTCTGAGGAGCTGGACCAAGTTTGTGGAACTTAATGTCAAGAATGGCTGTTAAACCTCTCTGATTTAGAACTAAATGCAAAGCTCACTTCTCAAACATTGTTTCTACAAAATAAAACTCTAAATTTGAAATAGGTCAACTTTGAGTGGGAAAGGAAGATAAACTATGATGGTGAAGATAAATCTTTGATGGTTCTGTTGTGTGTAATGTGTAAGGCACTCTGGCACCATAGTAATGGGAGCAATATAAGAATAGGGACTGTGTTGTGAACTTCTGTCAAAACTCCATCTGATGAGCTGCACCAGATTCAGACTGATATAATCAAAATGCATCAACGCAATGTAAATGCAGTAGTTGTTAATGCAAAACTTCCTAGAATAAATTGTGCTCAGTGAAACATTAATTTTTTTGACTTTGAAGTAAAGAGAGTGAGACTCAAAATTTTTTGTCTTGTTTTTGAGAACTCAGTCTGTTTTCCTAGTCTGAGTAGTAAAGCAACCAGTGCAAAGCTTGAGTGCCATCAAGCTTTGCGAGGCACTAGTGTATTGTTTGGTTTTGCAATTAAAGAGTATTATTAGAATATTGAATTTGATGTTACAATATCTATTCATGCTGTAAACTTCAGACCACTTCACAAAGCTAAATACTGGTAATAGAAGTGACAGCATAGGTAAACTCAGCAAGCGCCTGAGCAGATCTGTGGAAGTTGGAAGCTGCTGGTGGAGGGGATATTTTCCCTGCTCCCCAAGCAACTATCTAATCTTTAATTTCCTCGTTGACAGAGGGGGACACAAAGTTCTCTCTCCCCTATCACAGCACTGCTACCAATGTGGCATTTCTAGTACTTTGATACTTTGTCAGCACTGGGTGTGAACTCGAGTTGGTGTTGAAAGTTAAATCCATGTTGCATTACTTGAAAACAAACTGTCTTACACTATTAAATTATAGATCTGTAGTTTAATTAATTACATACACAGAACAACAGCATATTCAGGTTATGTAGCTGACTTCCATCGATTTGTATTAGTTTGAAAGCACAAAGACATGCATTACTGAGTGGTATTTAGTTAGAGACCATTTTATAGGTACTATGTCCTCTTTTCAAGACTGCAATTCAAGTTAAATTATTATCTTATAGGCTCTGTTTCTCCGTTGCCCTGCCCTGCCCTGAAAGAATTAGCAGGAAAGTCACATCACTCTGGGGAAGGAGTGTAATACACTCTAGAAAACTGGCAAATAGAGGCTTTAGCCTTCCTTTTAGAACAGGAGAACAGTATTTGGAGGATTTAAATTCCAGAGCTGGGAATACATTAAACAAAGTCTGATTCCATCACAGTGATTTACTCACATGTTTCTCTCATTGATGGCAGATTATTTTAAGAGACTTGTGGAATTATGAGATTCTACAGAAAGCAGCTTTTTTAAAGCTTCCATTTTAATTTATGGTGTAGTCTGGTTTATTTAAAGATGAATGAAAGGACCAGGAGCCAAGCTTGTTCATCCAGAGTGCCGGTAGAATGATCACAATATAGTCCCATTTTTATGAACCATATTAGCCATGGTTCTATAGCTTTGACATGATTTGACAAGCTAAGTTAATACAGACGGGTTGTCAGTCTACATTTGTTTAGTTAAAAATAAAAAAGTTAATCTATTATTTTAATAACTGTTGTGTGCCACTTTATATCTTCAAAGTACAGTGTGAACCTTAACTAATCAATTGTTTCTCCTAACATGGAAAGGGAGGGATCTGGCAGGAGGAACAATTGTATTGTAAAATTACCACAAAACAATTTGAGATAAGGAACTGAGCAACGCTGGATAAATCTTCTAGTCAAGTTACTACTAATAAAACAGATTCACTAGCACTTTACTAGCTGAATTACACCATGTTATCATTATTTACGAATATAAACTCCTGTTGACTACAGTCTGGGAAAGACAGATGAAATAACTTATTATCTGGCCTGTTTAGATTTTTTTAATCATTGTGGCTATTTCAGGCTTGCACTGGAGTTATAGTGGGCATGAATTATAGTAGGAATAAAGAAGGAAGAAACCAAACAACTGTAGTGAGTTGACAGAATGAGGGACGAGACAAGGACCTGAAAATGTGGAATGTGGTGATAGATATTCCATATGGCGGTAAGGGAGATCAATATTTAGGTTTTTGCATATGAGTGGATTTGGGGGATTAAATACACATCTTAAATTCTTCTGCCAAGATTTGAAAAAGTGAATGTTTCAGGTTAAACTCATAAATCCACTGACATCTGAAATGGGGATTTAGGTGACGTACCCATTTTTGAAAACTTTGGCTTTCATCTTCAGCCACTCTAGGTTCTAACACCTGTTTGAAAATCTCCCCTTAGCTCTAATCTTTACGTTTTGGTTCAAAGATAGTCTCTCAAGATAAGACAGTACCTTAGTGGGAGCTTCTGTCAACATAAGCAGTATCTGTCAATATTCAGGTCAGTCTAACTGGCAGGAAAGAATATGTTTTAATTGTAGGCTTGCTGAGGGTTTGACATTGTACAGAGCAGAAACTAAACGAGGAGATATTCCTGCGGTTGGTCAGACTGATTTTGCCTGAGAAGCAATTTGGTTGACAGCAGATATGATGTTTTGTGGTGATTGGCTTTCAGGAAATTGGATTGCTGGTAATAGTTCCTTGTTTTTGAGAATGGACTTTCTCCTGGCATTTAGTTCCCACTATTTTCCTTTTTCTTTGTATATGCAAAGGAAAGCATTAGTTATCCTGTTTTGCCTGGACATCCCACTGGCATACAAGCACTTGGTGTACAAACCTGTGAGAGCTGCCTTACCCTCACATGTTAATAACTGATTTTAATTTTAGTATCCAAAGCTGATGATTCTGAAAATTGTTAGTAAAAACATCTTTGTGCAACTAAATTACTCAATGATAGAGGGGAGGACAGAACCTCAGTACAATAAAGCCGTGAGCTAAACGGCAAGAGGTCAGTGCAAGCACTTAGTCACCCTCCACTTACAGCAAATAAACAGGAAATGTAACTTTTCAACACCCGTCTCAGTGGTTAATCTTTATCATAGTAAATAGTAATATAGGATGCTAATATAAACATGTTATAAAAAGTCAATAAAACACCAATGTTACCTGTTTCAAGGCTGACACTACTGTAGAGATAATGAAGTTTAAATGATCTTTGACTATATGAGGCATTGACCCTATCAACGAACCTTTAAAGTAAATTTAATTTTGTTTATTTCAGAAATAAAACATAAGCCTAATTTTAATTACCACTTGTTTTCCCAATCAGAAGCTGGTAGGTATAACTTCTAGCAGATAATTGATTGAGTTTAATTTCAGATTTGTTTTAACTAAATGGGGAGTCAATTCTTAGTAGCTATGTTTCATCTAATTAAACTAAGGCCTAAATGTTGTTGTGTAAGTACAACTGAGAGCAGAATTCACTATTGTGTTCTTCAGTAAATCATCTTCCTAAGTCTTTCAGAATTGCAGAATGTACAAAAGATGATCACCCAGACCCACCTGCTGACTTGAAGTACCATCATGAGTCAACTAAACATTAATATGAACATTTAAGAATATACTTCTAATCTAACATGAAGTTGGATTCTTTGTCTTTTTGGGTCTCAAAGTACCCTTCATACACAGCTTCAGAGATACACCTGGTTAAATTGCTATAGTCAGCTGCTAGTCCAGTTCTTTCTCATATACCCACACCTACACCAGCAGCGCTATCCTCCAGGCCAGGAGTATGTATTGTCTGTTTATACAATTTTATACTAAAATAATTATTTTATAGCTTGTCATGCAGCATGGCTAACTTGTTCCTTTACATACTGCTGACTTTAGTCACTATGCAGAGTTGGTGAATTAACAGCTCTGTTAGGGCACATCTACACAGCAAGGCAAAAGTCTAAGCTACATAACTTCAGCTACATCAATTGCGTAGCTTAAGTCAAAATAGCTTCATTTGGCTTTTGGTACTGTCTACACAGCAGGAAGTTGAAGGAAGAACACTCTTTCTTTGACTTCCCTTACTCCTCATGAAAAGAGGGTTACCATGAGTCAGAGTAAGAAGTTGTCCAGCTTGACATTTCTAAATAGAGGCTGCTGTGTAGATGTACCCTTACAGGCATGTCTTCTTAATTCACCTTCATGTCAAAGTTGGTGCGCAATGTAAATTTCTGAAACTTGTTTTGCCTTTTGAAGCAAGGTGTCCAGTGCTTCTGAAATTTACTCCTTTTAGTTGTTTTTGATATGGAAAAGGTTGTGGTACTTACTGCCTTAATCTAATAAAATTTTTGGAGCTATTTAGCTGTTACCTTGTTAAGTCAGTACTGTCTTTTTCCTTTAAATGTACCACGAAAGGTTATGAAGATTTATACAACAGAAGCCACACATCTTGCCTATATATACATAATAGCTGTACAGATTTCCTATTCTTTAGTGGATATTGCTTTTCTCAACTATCATAGAAGCAGATGCTGTGTATAGCGGTAATATTACCTGAAGAAAATTTAAGTGAATGTAATAGCAGTAGACAAACACCCAGTCTCAAAATCTACAGAAGTATAAAGCTCTGCACAGGCGGTGCGGCTTTCCTTTATATTGCCCCATAGTTGCATCACATCTCTAAACTGGAGTTCAATTGGTATAACGTACTACTACTAATATTATTATTAATTATTTGTAGCACTTAGGAATCTTGATCATTGTCTTGGACCTCATTATGGTAGGCCCTTTGAGAACAGAATTGTCCCTGTCCCCAAGAAATTGACTGCCTCTCCTGGTGGCGTAAGAGTTTTAAAGGATGACTTGTAGCAAATGGCCTGTGTACAAGTTAGCGGCATTTGTATGGTATAGAATAGTTATAAGCGTGGCTTGTATTTTACTTACAAATTGGGGTGAGGATAGATTTTTCAAAGGCACCACTAAACGTTTTGTGCCTAGCTTCCTCCTTTGTGCTTTTAACAATTGACACACGCACCCTATCTCAAGTTAATAACTTTAATATATTTCCATGAATACATCCTAGCTTGGATGAATGAGCTTTCTTGTCAGATAATGAGGGAGTGTTTAGAATTTGGCGAGTAAGATTATTTTATAGAATCCTAGAACATTAGAACTGGAAGGGACCTTGAGAGGTCATCCAGTCCAGTCCCGTGCCCTCACGACAGGACCCAGTACCTATTTGTAGTATAGGTGTGGGCTAGTCCTGTCTGTTGGGTCCTACTTGAGTTTGATAGCCATTCAGTTTGTTTTTGTTTTTTAAATTGGACTTTTAGGAATTCAGATGCCCCATTCTGTATTTTTTTTATTTCCAGTAGAGTACAAACTAAGGTCAATAGTGAAATTAAATTATATTAGAAATATTAGCTAATACAAATATGTAATGGAAATAAAAACGTATTTATTGTCTTGTGTGTAATGATTAGGTGTATTAAAATGCATTTAATTATGTAATCATGTAACCACTGAAAATTTCAGTGGTTACATGAGGAGGGAGAGGGGAGAAAGTGTCTGCATGTAACTATACGTGTTAACCAATGAGCCCAGGTTCATCTCTTAACCGTGTAAATGGATACACTAACACGTACCTCATATATTGTTGGTGCTACTAATTACAAGTAAGCTGCAAACAATTATTTAATATCTAGATTTCAGTATCTTTTCTGAAAAGTACATTGACAGTCCCTTACACCCAAATTTGATCTTTCTTACAGATTGGTTCGGAAAATCTTACGTATAACATTATTTAATAAAATGCTTCCACCTCATCACAAGTATTTATTTATATTTTTAAAGACTGAAGGCGCAATCTAAGAGGCATGCTGAAATGAGCACCAATGGCTTACACAGTCTTAGGAACTGCTGTTACAAACACTGCCTCCATAGCTGTATTCATTTGTGCTGACATCATAAGTGATGTTGGTACATCAAGATGTAAACCAAAGGCCCTACATTAGCTTCTCATTATAAAAAACTGGAAGATGGTGTGTAATATTATGAGAGATTGGCACCACTGCCTATGCATGGTTAAGGTTTCCTGACATTTCTCAGCATAAGACCCTGTTCTCAGTTCCTTGTATTTCTGCTGTACTTGAACTCTTCATACTGAAACTTTCTGTGCATGATGTCCACCTCAGGCAGTGTGGGGGATATTTTGTTTTTGTTTGTTTTCCAGCAACATTTTTTCAATCATTTCTGAGAATGAGATAAGGGAAAAATGTAGTTTGCACCAAGAAGCTATCCATTTCTCTTCCTGCAGTCTCCTGTCTCATTCATGACATACCTTCTAAACTCTACTACAAAGAGAGAACCTCCTCCTCCTTTACAAAACAGTTCTGAATGATCCTCAGAGAAAATCCATCCTTTGCATTGAATGAGGCAACAGTCCTGTGGAAAAAATGTTTGGTAGTTAAAACTGTATCATAATGCCTGTGCACAATGGAGGTGAACAAAAATTGCTCAGGCAACTTCAATTCTGGTATTTTAACTTTTGAAAACTTTCCATTGCAGCCTTAATGATGTTCTTTTGACATAGGCTGGTTTTTTTGCGGGGAGGGGGAAGAATATTGATAGAGATTTTTATACAAAGAGAGAGAGGCTATCATAAGGAAAAGGAGATATTTGTGGATGCAGACTTTTTTATAACTAAAAATCTAATGATTTGCAAGTAGAAGAATCATAAAAATAACATCAATGATTCACATTCTTTTCACATTACTGTTACATTAGATTCTATATAAAGCAGTCTCCGTAGAAAACACTGACATGAATGGGGTAAAATATTCAGATTCTTACAGTATTCATAATAAACACTTGCATAAAGTTTTAACTTTTGATGGTGTTTCTTGGGGAAAAAAAACCATCCTTATCAAGTAGTTTATAATTAAAAAACAAAAATCATAGACCAAAGAAGGGGATAGAGGTATGGGTAGGATTAAATCAAACAACAGATATACACTGTACTTTGAGAGTCTCTATAAAGCATTGCTGTTATTAAAATGAGAGATTGCCTTTAAAATATAAAAATTGAGAACAATCTACAATTTCTTTCTTCAATTTGTGGTCTGGCTCTCATCCTTAATAAAGTATTTATAACACTTCCCCTTTTAATATTCAAATGCAGCCACCCCAAAACAACACTAACTTTTTGTCTTACATTAATGTTTGTTGCACTCATTGTTAGTGTATTTGCTCTTAAGTCTCCTAAAATCATTTCCTATATCAAGTAAAGGAGCTTAGGTTGTCATTCAGTGACTTACTGTTTTATTGTTGCGGACACTGAATAATTCTGTTTACCAAGAGAAGGGGTAATGTGACTTAAACAAGACAGCTAAAATTCTATTTGATAGGATCATAAGAGGTGATGAATGTTTGACATTTGCTGAGGGGAAACTGTTTTAAGTATACATTGCTGTTGTGTTATGTTTTTGAGCTGTCAGTCTGTGTGGCGAGGGGGACTTCTCATTCTGTTGCAATGAAAAGTGTGCGTGTCAGTGAGGCAACTGCTTTTTTAGGCGATTAGAAATGAATTACTTGACGTGCAGAGCTGAAGGCTTCGTTCTCTTTGCAAAATCAGTGCTGTGTGCATTGCTGTTAACCTGAAAAAGACAGCTGACATTTCTTCATGACAGCTAGAGGTGGAAGGACCCAAACTTGCAGTACACCATCCCTCCCCCCAGAGATTGTTAGTCCATTCCTTTATAGTGGTTCATTTTGGCTCTCTGTCATCACCAGGATGCTGCTAGTGAATGTGTGTCATGGTTACAATAGAGTGTGGTAACACGTAACAGCAATGAAAGCCCAGCGGGAAAGGCTACAGATTCCAGGGTTGACCTTGGAGTAAGTATTGTCTGTCTTTAATATTTTAATGATTTCTGCATGACATTAGCTTTTGTGCAACCAATAGCTATTAAATCTATGTTTGTAGTGACAGTCTCGGAGCACTGCAGCTTTAGGTTGAAGGAACATGTTTTTAATGCATTGCAGTTGATTTCAGCAAATGTGTGAGCTAGAGTCAGGACATTGCGGTATATTTAGAAGAAAACATTTCTGCATATTTAAAGTTGCTGAATCTCAGAGCATGAAACCTACTAATAGCTCGCAGTGAAAGAATGTGTCTGTAGGCCATGGTGTCTGTCTTTCTCTCCCCCTCTCTGTTACTGTTTATCTCTGTGTTGCCTTTCAGAAAGGCCTCTGTCTCTGCTGAATAACAGAGAGCACTACAAGAGATTAGAGCATAATGTAAATGCTATTTGTGAGCACTCATTAGGTATGATACATATTTTACATGTGTAACCGAATATTAATGAACTATATTGCATTCTGAATGATTCCTGCTTAGCATCCAGTCTCTGCAGTAAATGTGTTTACCTAGTTTAGCAGCGTGTTTACTTGTATTGTCTTAAAGCTGATTAACTCATTTGCCCACTTTCAGCTCTTATATAGAGTGTAGCTACATGAAAATATACAAATTAGCTAAACAGTGAATATATTGGACAAAGCCTCTATTTACAAGTGTCCGCACATATTTGTTTTAAATCAGCCAGCCAAAGATAAAATATATTTATATCTGTACGTTCGTACCCACACACAGTTTCCATATGCTATGGACGTATTTATACATAAAATGGGCACCCCAGGAAATTTGCTGTTTTATCTAGTTAGATATGTTTATTTCAGATTCTGTAGTATTCCCTCGGAAGTCTCCATTCTTGATGTAGGAAATATCCGACAAGTGCAAATATTAAGGAAAAGTTCTTTAGTTATGAAAGATACTACCTAAGAGATTTGGGAAGTTTTAAAGGAAGACATATATGCAAATATATAGAGTTTGCATATGTATACACACATACACATGGGGAAAATAATAGTGTGTGGATACACACATACACATGAAGGAAATAATCCATTTTAATATTGATTAAAAGTGCCAGAATCCTTATTACAGAAAACAACTTCGTAGTTAGAACTTTGGAGTTCTCCCATTTATGCTTTTCCCATTTGAATGAAGACTCAATACTCCTGTTCCTTTTACTTTGGAAGAGTTTGTGACCTGTAGGTACCTTTTAAGATTTCAAAAGTGTATTCTAAGAAATAACATTATTAATTTCTCTCAGAAATATTTTCCATTAATAATTTATAGTCAAATTCTCTTTTTCTGAAAAAAATGGCCATTTAAATATTTTAAAACTAAACATCACCAAACATACGTATATGTATTCTGCAAATGGTGTCCAGCTATAGAAGTTGGAAAATCATTTACAACACTGTTCAACAAATATTTTTTGTTTTTGTAAAGTAAAGTAATTACCTGTACCAAACAATATATATATTTTCCTTCTCACTGTGCACCTTCCCACGGTTAGGCTTAGCTGCCACAGTGCTCAGGTTTTGAATGATATATATTCTGTTTAAATGTATATTGCTGTAATACTAGTTTGCCTTTTGTTGTTAAAATATTGTCATCATAAGAATTATGTATCTATTTGTATTACCGTACCTCTTTTATTAACAGTTTGTTTCATTAGAGTTGAACAAAAATTTTAAAATTAGCTCTTTACCTTTAAATTGTCTCTACTTTTTTATATTTTACTTGTTTGTACAAGGATTTGGGAAATTTACACTTGGCTTCACTACAGGGTCCTCCCCAGTCACTAATCTACTTCACCCTGAGCCTCAGCAGAAGGAATGTTGAGAGTACAGGAGAAACACACTCCCTGCTCTGTCCATAGTACCCAAGACCAGCAGCAGGGAATGTCTTCCTCAGTACTTGCTGCCACAGAAGGGAACACAACCAGTACAGATGGAGTCTGAATTTTGTTGCCAGATTCTGACGAGTCCCTACTGAGCATGTGTGAGGATTATTCAAAGGCATTTTCCCACATGAATGCAAAAGGCATATCCCTGACACTGGTAACCTCCTGCCAAATTTCAGGTCCCTGCTCCCAAGCTTGGAGATTCCCAATGAAAAGGTTGTAGGAATTTTTTTGAACATGTCAAAACAACATTTTTCCTCCTCTCATGGCAATCGCCAGGCCATTTTGGCTTGAACTCCACCCCCCCCTTAAAACAAAACAAAAGACCAATCCAGTCTGAAACAGACACCCAGCATGGAAAAGTTCAGTCTGAACAGTTAGAAATGTATCAAAGTGATAAACAACTGAAAGCAAGTTTTTATAATAGTGTCACAAACTTGGCTGATTTTCCCCTTTAGGATTCTCACCAGGGGACAGTGCTTAGATCTGTTCCTGGATCCATTGTGCTTCTGAGCACCCATTGACCTCACCAGCTTCATCTGCAGTCTTTTGCTCTAGTCTCTTGGGCACACAGTCTATCTCTTAGCCCTTTCAAGGAATGGGATCGTTGCAGGCTATCTATTGTATGCACCCAGCACCGCTGCTCACTCGTAAGACCACCTAGTGGCATAAGCACACCCTCCCCAGAATTCCATCCCCCTGGGTACAATGGTTTCGTTTTTATCCCTTTTCAGGACCCTTGATAGTTGGCTCAAGAATGCATAAACTTTGCAAAGAGGATTTCTATATCAATCACATTTTATCACCATGGTTTTGCTAGCACAGGTGCAGCTCAGCCTGTGGTATTTCATTGGGAGTATTAAATTGCTAGCATAAGCTGACCACAGGATTCAGGTAGACAACCTAATGCTGAGAGAGAAACTGGTGACTGGTCTATCTGTGTGCTCCTTCTGTTGCTCTAGAGCGAACACTAAAGCTAGAGGAATGGTGAGAGAATTTGAGACACTACTCAGTGTATACAGAAGTGCAAGCAAAGCTAACTAGTTGGTTTCCAGCAATCATTTATGGGAAAAGTGCATGTCACTGAGTATACTTCAGAGGGACAAATCTGGCATCCATCAATGGCCCTACAATGCTCGTTTTACAGTTGAACCTTTCAAAGCAGAACTATATGTAAATACTCCTAAGTATTTTTAAAGAGAGTATCTAAGGTTAAATAGTCAGATGTGGTTTGTTAAATGCTTATATCCATTCTGAGTCACTTAAATCTTTGGCTTGGCTTTCAGAGCTATTAAAAAATCTGCGTTTCCCACTGTTACAGGAGTTCAGCACATTCGAAAATGAGACCATGGACTCTCCCAAATTTGAAAATTTGCACCAAAGTTCTCTTGTAGTCACCAAACTATATTTTTATAAAGTTGATGTGCAATTTCAGATACTCAAAATACTTAGTTTTAGAATCTGTCATCTTGTGTAAAGACTGCGTGTGTGATATATGTAATCATACACATGAGAAAAAAGCATTAAACTGACTAAGATTAAACTAAAAAGTCAAATGTGTAGGCTATAACCAGGCTTCCCATATTTTGGGTTTTTTTAAATGTTATCAATTTCATACGTGGCGTGGACAAGACTGATGAGCCTAATGGAAGTGATAATTAGTGAATAGTTATGTACCATTTCATTCAAGACTGCATTCTGAAATTTCTGTTTTAAGGACCATAACCCCGAAAGTAAATCATGCCACTTTTACTGAACCTTTTGTTTACTAGAGATGACATTATTTTAACTTTCAGTCTCACCCCAAGAAGCCTGAGCCCAACCCCAACAAGCCCTTGCAGTCCATGCAGTCCTCTGTTCGCTTTTCATTTTTGGAGGTAAGCAAGTAAACTTCCATCATTGCCGTTCTTTTCTTCTTCTTTTTTTTTTTTTAAATAAAGAAGACACATTATGGTTGGGGGTGGAGTAAGGCAGATTACTGAATCAAATATGTCTGTCCAATCAGGAAAGCAAGTCTACTTAAAACAAAACTTTGTTCCAACATTAAAGTAGTTTTAAAATATGGCAAAATATTGTGAGGAGGATTAAAGAGACTGAAGATGTTATTGCTTAGGGAGTTGGGAGTCATTGAAATGGATTTTTTTTATTTTATTTTTTTTTCTGTAGCTAAATTGCAACAATTGTTACAGGTTCTTATGGGTCTTCCAGTTTTGCATTTATTTTGGTGCACTGTCTGTTCAGGGGATGCCAGTATGTGTGTGCATTTTGTCACTGAGCTCACCTCCTTATAATGATTGTGATGGGGGATACAAACATGCAAGTGGATGCATTGGCTTTTTTTTAATTTAAGTGTTGGAGTTGGGTGTTATTCAATCAGTTTTTAATTAGGTGTATTCTGCACTGTTTCCCATCATATGAAAAGTCTGAGGACAGGTCAGAGGGTGAAGATGATTCACTGTCAAAATGATTATTTTTGTGTAGAAGGTAGACAGTGTTGTACAGAATAGGAATTTTTGTGTCCAGGACCTACACTGACCTAGGAATGCGCATAGTGATCTAGTATAGGCCTCTTGGACTGTTTCCCCTTCCAGCAGTGAAAATGTCATGGTAATAGAAGTTGTGATTGTAATACAGTGTAACTGAACAAATCTGCACTGTGAGATTTTATGTCTAAGACATCAATTCTTGCTCAAAATTATATGAAAGAACATTTACTATTAGACAATGAAATATAATCATAGATAATGAAACTGAAGTACATTTGTGAAAGAAACAACATTTATTTGGTGATGCAGCTTTCTTCCTTTGGTCAATGTCTTGCTAATGAGCAAAATTAAATTATCTTGTGTCTTTGTCATTAGTGTGAATTTACAAAATTCTGCTTAATGGAGTAAGTTCCTAAAATTAATATTAGGACATGGTTATACATATCACAGATAAGCAGCTATGTAATTTTGTTAATCAAGAGTTTCACCAGGTGCTCTCATGGTGAAGAAACTTTGAAAATGTAATTTTTTAAAAAAAATTCTGCAGTAATGCATGTACTGTGTGCATTAAGCATGTTGTTAAGTATGTTGTTTTAAAACCTTTTGTTGAACGTGGCATGGAAGACATTACATTAATGTATTATTCTAGTTTAATATATGGTTTTCTTTGTTTAAACACAAGTAGATCACCATCATCCTTACTTCTGTGATTGAGATGACATTGGGATATGTGGTATTTTCTGTGTGAGGGTGGGGGATTTTTCCCTCAAAATTTTAGGTTTATTTTTCTAATGCTTACTGTTTGGTGCAGTGAGATGGGGTAAAAAAAGCTGCTTGCTTTTTTTTTTTTTTTTTTTTTTTTAAATCCTATATATTTTAGAAAAGTATGTCTATTTGTCTGTCTGTCTGAGAGAGTCTGTTTGTTCAAGAACTCCTAAATGGTAAGAGCTAGGGCCACCAAATTTGGTATGCAGCTTCCTCTTATCGTAGCTTAAAGCAAAGTCAGGATTTGGCTGTGCTAGTCTAATGGGATGTGTGTGGAATTCACATCCCACAATTGTTTCTCATAAAATGGGAAGGGACAGGTCTAGTAGGAGGGAGTTGTACTGCAGAATGAACTCAGGGGGTAGCAAGGGGCCAGAGATTGGGACTGGGACAGCTATAACCCAATTTGGCAAGGAGTGGTGGTGGAAGGGACAGCTTTCTACTATATATTTGAGAAAGTTTGTGAGTCTGTCTGTTCCCAGACAGAGGACATGCACCCCTCTTCCAGCTGTGCCTGAGGCAGTTGCTATGGTCAGGCACTTCTCACCTGGCCTCAAGCTGCTGCGGTGAGAGAGGGCTGGGGTAGTCCTCTCTCCCTGGGGAAGCCTGCATACTGAACCCTTCATCCTCAGCCCCACCCCACAACAATGATTTTAAATAAAGAAAAACAAATCTTCTATTTTTAAAAATAATTTAAGAAGTCATTGGATATGTTTGAAAGCTCTCTGATATTAATTAGCTGGTGGTGAGCTATAGTGTTTGTCTTGATAGTAGGAAAATTTAGTGAGTCATTTTTCAAAAACAACTGTTTTCAAACAGGCTCTTATGCAGCCAAGTGAGAGTATATAACTCTGATTCATTCTGGATTGTGACTCTCTTTTTTTGTTTTGTATATTTCTGTAAATTCAGGGAGTTTGAAAAACACAAAACATCAAATATATCAATCAGTGGTTCGTATAGGTGAATACACATACAAGCTAAATGAGTCAACAGTGTGAGACTGTTGCCCCCCAAAAAAAGGCAAAAATCATTCTGGGATGCAGTAACAGGAGTGTTGTAAGTAAGCCGTGAGAAGTAATTCTTCCCATCTATTCTGTTCTGATTATGCCTCAGTTGGAGCATTGTGTCCAGTTCTGGTCATCATGTTTCAGGAAAGATACGGAGAAAATGGAGACGGTCCAGAGAAGAGCAACAAAAATGATTTAAATGTCTAGAAAACATGACCTGTGAGGGAAGACTGAAAGAATTGGGATTGTTTAGTTTGGAAAAGAGAAGACTGAGAGGGCACATAACAGCTTTCAGGTACCTAAAAGGGTGTTACAAGGAGGAGGAGGAAAAATTATTCTCCTTAACTTCTGATGATTGGACAAGAAGCAATGGGCTTAAATTGAAGCAAAAGAGTTTTAGGTTGGATATTAGGAAAAACTTTCTATCGGGCAATTTATTCTAGTGCTTAAAAACCCCAAGGAAGTTGTGGAATCTCCATCTTTGAAGATTTTAAAGAGCAGATTAGACAAACACCTGTCAGGGATCCTCAAAATGATTTTGATCTTGCCGTGAGTGCAAGGGACTGGAATTCTGACCTCTTGAGGTCCCTTCCATTCTAGGATTCTATGGTTTTTAGAATAGAGAAAAAGTGTGTATGTGTACGAGGCAGTGACTTTAGTGAGACTATTCTTGCTTAAAGTTAATCAGGTACATAAGTGTTTGCAACATTCGGGTCTTAGAAAATTGTGAATGGGTAGAATTTTTATGGGCTAGACTAGAGCTCTTGGTTGTGATTCTGTCTTAGTACCCCATTACACAGTTGGACCATAGCAAGCTATCTACTGTAAGTTTCATTGACAGTAGTTGACATCACACAATTGACATTGGTCATTTCAATGTGATTAGTATTACTCTTCTTAAAGGATACTGTATGAAAAGAACTGTTTGGGGATGATAGGTATAAACAGATGGGAGTCAGTGGGGAAACAGGCACATATCTGCCATTTGTACCCTTTGGAAATCTCTAACTCATATAGATGGTTCAGAGGGGTAGCTGAGTTAGTCCGTAACGGGAAAAACTTAAAAAACAACAAATAGTCTGGTAGCATTTTATAGACTAACAAAACATTTAGATGGTATCATGAGCTTTCGTGGGCACAGCCCACTTCTACATATGACCAACAGTCCAGTCATCTGAAGAAGTGGGCTGTGCCCACGAAAGCTCATGATGCCATCTACATGTTTTGATAGTCTTTAAAGTGCTACCAGACTATTTGTTGTTTTTTAAGTTTTTCATATAGATGGATCTTTTTATATAAAGCTGCAAATCAGTCCTGAGGGAATTCTGTGATTGTTGTATTTGGAATCATAGTAAAAATACAGAGTTCCCTCAGGACTGGAAAATGTGCTTTATAGAACATACAGAAGAAATGATTCCTTCACCCAAAAGCTTCCTATGAAACCACAAACAAATGAATATGAAAAACAATAGGGGTGTTCAGAGGATAATAGAAGGGTTGCAAAAAGACTAAGAAGTTGCTTAGAAGGTGATGCACAGATGTTGATGGATTTTTAAATTATTGATTCAAAAGTGTAATCTAATAGGCATGGAATTATTTTGGCCTTTGTTTGGGTGGATGTTCTTTGGAATAGAAATGGGGAATAGGAATGGTGGATGGCTGTACAAATATATTTATATAGCAAGACCAAAATTAGCAGAGAGGGGAAGGAGATAAAGGTCTTGAAAGAAGAGGGCAAAAAGCATGCTGCATAGTAGAGGATTTAAAATAAGATAGGATGTGGTTGAAGGGAGGAGTTGAGGGTGAATGATAAGGTAGAAAAGGCAAAGTCTTGAATTTCAGAACTGTGTGATGTGTCTAGGAACTTGTTGGGTTTTGAAGATGGTTTGGGAAGTCAGGGAGGCTGTCTGGGTGTGTGCGTGCCCCTTAAAATAATCTGAGGGGTAGCCATGTTAGTCTATCTCTGCAAAAACAATGCTGTCCTTAAAATAATGTCTCTGCTTACCATCCCTAAACTGCGCTGCCATAGCACTTTAAATGGCGTTTAATCAGCTAATCTACTAGTCAATGGAATTTATATTGGCGAGTCGATTAGTTGATAAGGGGGGGAACTGCAGAGCTGCAGCGGGACCCTCCTGCGGCTCTGCCTTTAAAAACGTATTACAAGCCACCAGGCTGAAGCGCAGCCGGGGGGAGAACCAGGCAGAAGCTGGGACAGCTGATTCCTGGCTTGAGCCCAGTCCCCTCTGCTGTTCTTGTGCTTTTAAAATATATTAAGATCTGCCAGGCTTGTGCCTGGTCCCCCAGTACACCTCTGCCTCCCCTACCCTCCTGTGGAGATGATGCTGTGGGGGAACTGGCTTTTAAGCCGGCTCCCCTCAGCACCAACTGCTGCGCCTCCCTGCTGTCTGTCTCTCTCTGGTAGAGGCAGCAAGCAGGGGGAGTGACTAGTCTGCTTATGCTTATCGGATGGTAAACAAGTTGCTTACTTCCCTAGCGCAGCCACAACTATGCTACTGAATCACTTGAGTGTACACACTATAGTAACAGGAGTGGTTCTCCCATCATGGTAGGTAATCCATCTCCCTGAGTGGCAGTAGTTACTCCAACAGATTGAAACCCTTTTATCATTTTAACACAGTTTACATTGGGCTAAGCCATCCTAAGTACGTTTCATGGGGGTATGGATGTGGTTATGCCGATGCAACTTTTCAGTACTGTAGACCAGTTCTAAGCTTTTGAAGCTTTTTTATGCCTGTTAGCCCTGCTGAGCCAACAAGCTGAGGTGGAGTGTGTTTTAATATTCTAGCATGTGTATCATCAATGGAATTGTTTATTGAGAGCCAATCATCTGAACATGAGCAAACTCATTAAATAATGGGATTATACAAGTGTAAATGGGGTTATAATTTGAAGTTAACATAAGAAACACCAATTTAATCTCCAGAATCTTTTTACTGGTCTGCTATTCAAAAGGGAAATACAACAACTTGACTTTCAGAGTCTGTGTTGTGTTTGTGGGACTCATAGGTAGGAAAATTGTTTAACTATTAAACAGAGTATATTGGTAAGAAAATAGAGACACGATAGACCAGGAATCCTACAATGCTGTTTTAAGTCATTTTCAGAGCAAAATCACACTTTAAGTAGTTGCACTTCACCTTAAATCCCTCAGACTATGTCTTCACTTCATAGGAGAAGGTACAGGGATCCGAGCATCTGGGTTGGCTTAGCCCTCATCTGAGCATCTCCACAGCAAAGCCATACCTGAATTACTGTATCCTCAGTGTTCTGGCACTTACCAGTGTATGTCTCAGGACATAGTCCCAGGGGTGGGGTGTGGGGGTAGTGCTGAGACACCCTAGGATTCTTTTCCAGTTAATTGTTGAAAGCTTATCTTGTCCTTGGGGGAGGTGGTGATATTGGAAAGGCACTGAAGGATTATCAGCACTCAAGGAATTTAGCCTATGTTCTCACCGCAAAAAGTGGTAAGTAAATTCCAGCCCAAATGAAAGAGGATCCTGGGTTCTAATCCATATCCCCAAATGGGTAAAACAGTCAGAGCTTAAAGCATCACAATACTGGGTAAGACGTTTGTCTGTGTGGATGATAGTGGGGGGTTGGTCTAAAACTCAGGTAAACTGTGCAGTGAAGACATACCCGAAATGGCTTGGGCCCTGGATGCCTTAAAATCATTTTTATGGACAACCTGAAGCTATGTAAATAGCTTATAGCTGAATACAAACAAATTTGATAGTCTTATAAAATGTTTTAATCTGATTTTTTTTCTTCATACAGTTGAGGAGGCAGATTTAATAAAAACAGTATATTCTAAATGGGGAAATGATTAATGCGAGAGAAAGCAATCTTGAAAAATTGCCAGCCTTCACATATTGGAAATGGTGCTTTGGAGTGATATGTATTTTATTTATTTTTTAACTTTTTAAAGAATATATCTTCAGGTGCTCATCCAGTGCTCTAGAGGCAATTATTTCCTTGTGGGAGTCTGAAAACTGCTTTATCTTTTTCTTTTGTAAGAGATAACTTGTCTGAGACATTTTAAATGCTATTCCGTTGATCCCCTTTCCCTTAGCTCACATAAAGATTTTCCCCAAAGTAACTGTCTGTTAGTTTTATTATAGAAGCTTATGATTGTCTGGATTGCATTTTATATAAATGTGTTTATTGTGAGATTTGCTACACTGCTGCAAGTTAGTGATTTAGATGAGGCAACTGTCTGGAGGTGGATAAAGGATTAGTTGAGTTTGATTAGCTTCCATATTGTAGCCAGCACTGCAAAATGGTTGAACATTTGGTAATATAAGATTTATGATGTTGATGGTAGTAAAAAATTTTACTTTTGTTCTAAAATCTGTACAAAAATCTACATGCAGTTATAAAAATGACCTGAATTAAGATCTCCTGAACTACTTAACTGTTTTCTAAAGCAAAATAGAGAGTAAAAATCTTCTGGCAGCATCCCTTTCTGAGATTTGCTCTCAGAATTTTGCTTTTTAAGATAACTTGAGATACTGCTCCAATTACTTTACATATGACTTCCTGGCTTATTTTTGTAAAAGTGCTTATCTGCTAATCCGCAAACAGTTCTGCTTTACAAATTTTAAAGAGAAAAGATCAGTTTATCTGAGCACAAAATATGAAACTCGTTGACAGCAAAACCTGGCACAGTTTTATGGCATTTTGTATGCACAGTGGCCATTTTATCTACCTGACAGTAAGTAGTTTAATATGTGCAACCACATAGAATGGCTATATGTTTGGCTTCCCTTTGGATGAACCCAGTGCTTTCTTCCAACTATTGCAAATGATATTACAGAAAAAAAAGAAACCTTTTAAAGCTTATTTCTTGACTTTTGTGTGATTGGTGGAAGAGCACAGTGAACAAAGTGTATAGAACAAAGATATCAGGAAAAAAAAATCTTTCTTGAAATGTCAGTGAAACATAGTAATTCCAATGGGGGTTTGCAGTGTTGGTTAACTTTACACATTTTAGGGCATGTCATAGGGCAGAGGGCTCAGGAAACACAGCAGGGGGAATGGAAGAAGGAGGATGGGCACATCCACTAAATCCTGCATATCACAGGAAACTGCATTGAGCACATGCTCAGTGTTGCTTAGCTTCCCTGTAGGAGCACTGTGCCATAACTGGAAAAGGAAGATTGTGAGGAAACTTAGGGTTTCCTTGAACAAAGACTGCAGCTTGCTAAGATAGGCCTGAGACATTAGGAAGAACATTTTTACCTTCATGTATGTGTTTATAACCTTTTCTATCTTTATTCCTTACACTTGATGTCACTTACATGGATAATTTTAATATCTTCTGTGAATGTTCAGAGGTAGCAGGTGTGCATTGCGCAGAGACATCTCTGAGGCTCTTGGGTTCCCCGATAGGCAAAGTAAAGACTGGTAGAGCATTGAGGAGTTTGCTGGTGAGTAAGACAGATTGGTATGGCAGGGAACTGGTGTGCAGTCTAACCTCCGGCAAAGCTCCTACTTCCTGAGAGGCAGAGAGGTAACACAGTGGCTCACAGCTCTGACCCCAACATGGATTGCATTCTTGTCTTCATGTCATGGTGCCCCTAAGGTAAGTATCTGCATGCTTATCACTGCAAGGTAGCCAGTGACCACATTGTTGATATTAGCACATTGCTGCTATGCCCAATTAGGGTTGCCAGGTGTCTGGTATTTGCACCGTCTGTCCGGTAGAAAAATTCAGAAAATACCAGACATGTGCAATGTCCAGTATTTTCTGAATTCCCGGCTGGGTGCCGGACGGAAGCCTGGCGGGGGTGGGGGAGCGACTAGGAGGTGGGGCGCGATTGGTGCTGGGAGCCTGTGGTCACGTGCAAAAGCCGGGTGGGGCGGGGACTGGGACTCCCAGCCACGCCCCCTGCCCGGCTTCTGCTCGTGACCAGAGGCTCCCAGTGCCAATTGCGGCCCCGCCTCCCAGTTGGGAGCCTGTGGTCGCGTGCAAAAGCCAGGTGGGTGGCGGGGACTGGGACTCCCCGCCCGGCTTCTGCTCACAACTAAAGGGAGCACCTGCCGGGGGCGTGGCCCCTTGGACTCCGGCTGCAGCCAGTGGCTGCACCCCGCTCTGCTTCCCGCCCCGCCTCCTCCCATCCCCCCCCTTCCTCCCAGCTGGCCCCCAGATCCCCCCCCCCCGGCTCTGCTTCCCGCCCCACCCCTCTCCCGGACGGTGGCCCGCCCCCCCCCCCCCCAAGTGTGTCCGTTTTTTTGGCAGGGTCTACCTGGTAACCCTAAAGAACACTGGTGAGATCACACTGCATTGCAAACATGGGATGGCTAGCTTCAGGCCCTGAACTTTTCAAGAGGAAAGATATGTTCCTGGAATTTTGTGAGAAACTAGCCCTGGCATGTGAGTGGTAGAGCACCAAGGCAGAAGAACCAGTAACAGTCTAGTTGCTATCACCCCGTGGAAACTGGAAACCCCAGATTGCTAAAAATCTGTTGGCAATCGGTTTGGTATTGGGAAATCTACTGGTAGTGCATGCTTATGGAGGTTTGCAAGGCAGTGGATGCGGTGCTCTAAGCTTGTCACAGCTGGAAATACTCCTGAAATAATTGCAGAATTTGGGCAGATGGGTTTCCTAATTCGTGCAGATGTAATTAATGGAAGACCCTGACCCATCTGATCTCACAAGTGTATTAACAGGAAAAGATACTTATGCTACTCTTGTGGGAAACTGTAGTATTTACACAGACAACTGTATTGGAAACTCTGGTGTATGGAAAACTATTACAATTATAAAGCTACCAGATTAAATGCTCAGAGGTTCCTGGTGCTGCTTGAGAGGTTGGGTGTGTAGTATGAATTGTGTCTTTCTGTTTTAGGGAGCAGCTTTGTGTGTGGTTTTGGAGTCTGAATTCTAAGAAAATTTCCAGCAAGGGTGTTTGTCAAACTTCTATGTGTGTGTAATAAAATATGCACTTGCAGGGTTATCCACTATCAGGGCATTCTGGAACTCTAGCTTGTTTCAACATTGTTTCCCCCTCAGTAACACAATCATCAGTGTGGTGGGGTGTTTATGGCAAGTTTGATTTTTAGATGACATGGTGTACCCTCTGCTGTCCTTGCCCTGATGTGCACTAACAGGACCGAGTAGTTTAACTACACGTTTGAGCAGGTACAGGATGGTTATAAGATGTGCTTTTGGCCAATTACAAGCAAGACACCATTACTTATTAACCCATTTGGACTGTAGTATCTTTAGCACCATAATGTGATGGGCACTGCTATGGGGTTGACTGTGTTGCCGATAGTTATGACTGGGCATCTGCTTGCAAACAACCAACAAATTAACCTATTATTGCTGCACGGTCTGTTACTTTGCTTTATAGCAAAGGCTATAAAAGAGTGTTTTCCTCTTGAATTTTAGAGCTGTCGGGGGAATATAATGGGACTGCATAATGTATTAGAGCTTTTGCTTTGTATTCTAGTATTTATGCATGTATTGTATTTTATTATATATATTCATTCTGTTCAACTTTGTAGAATTTCATGGTCTCTTTTTAAAAAAAGTGGGCTAATATGGTAAAAATGTCTGTAAATACAAGGTAAAACCCTGTCATTCTAAGGACATTATATATACTGTTCTCTTTCTGGTGCATTGGATCAGATGCAGAGTTGAGCTAGCACTTTTGATGGTGTGGTGGACTATGGCTCACTAGCTGGCTACCCCAGATATGATTTTACATATTTGTAGTGCGTGGTGATGTCCAAATGATTCCATAGAGCATTCCTGGATGTTCACCTGTGGCTCATGCCCTGAGGAATAGTCCCTCAAATATGTCTCTCTCCCACATCTCATCATCATGGTGAAGTCGTGGGGGTGTTAGGTACTGGAAGACCACATCAGTGGTAATGATCTTAAACTGTTCTCAGACTTCTGCAACCTTACATGATATGTTGCTTCAGAGTTGAGTTCCATTTATGTTAAGGAAATCTTTCATATCTCGTGACAGATGACCTGATGACGGGGATCACAATTTATAACTATGGCGGGGGAGGATTGCCTTATGAAGGAATCTGAGACTGCTTGGAATTTTTACTCTGTGAAAAATTCTATTTTACTAATCCCCAAGAAAGATCCAAATCAGATCAACAATAAACCAGCTTCTGCACTAACAGCAGGGTGCTTTTTGGTGTGTGAGATGATAGTGAGCGCCTTTCAGCATAGTTCTATGGCAGTTTACACTGTGACTGTTATATGGCAACTAACCTTTTAACTTCAACACAAATGCTTTTTTTTGTGTGGAAAAAGTACTGCATTCATGTGTTATAAAGTGTGTGTTTGTGTGTTTTTCCTCTGCTTGTCAGCCATTTTGAGCAGCATGATCAGGAGAAAGGGAGGGTAGGAGAATAGTAGTTGGGGTGGGGGCTGAAGGGGGGGGAGCATTGATGGCACTGCACCCATAAAATCTAGGAAGCAGAATGCACCAGTTACTAATAACAGGTTCTTTTAATTTGCAACTACATGAGAAATTTTGAGTTTGAAATTGATGGAGCACATACATATTCTTTAAGGCTTTACTTAAAATCCAAATAAATCCAAGCATAAGCATAATTATGCAAAAACATGCATATAATAAGATACCCTCCAGATCATGCATACTTATAGTCTTAGGCTGGTAAAAGATAAAGCAACCCCCAATGCTGAGATCTTTTCTTCTGTCTTTGTTTTTACCAATCTGCATAAGACTAAGTTTACACAGGTAAGTGCAGATCACCCTAAAAGCGCTTGTTCATACTCAAGCTTCTACCATTTGGTTGTCCCTCATCCCTGAGGTTTCAACTAGGGTTTGGCTGCATCTTTTCATGGCCCTTTTTCTTACATCTGAAATCATAAGTGATTTAGGTCTCACCTGTGGCCTATGTTTGTTATTTTGGGGTACCATAATTAAGGTTTCTGATTGCTAGCATAAACTACTTGCATCATGTTTCCCAATATGTAAATATGGTTTCTTTATGGTTATATGTGTCCACAAATTTTCTAGAAATCCAGTGTTTTAAGCCTCTGTGTTGTACTTTAGTACAGGCTACATAGTGCAGAATCTTATGACCTTAATCAAAGCATTTTTACTAAGCTTTCTTCTGGGCTTCACTTACTTCTCAGCCTGTTGCTAAGCGTGAATGCTCACGTTGTATGCCCTTCTCTGTTCATTTCAGCTGTTTTTACAAAAAGCAGTCTTGCTTTTGTCATGGGCCATAGGCCAACAACCCATATCTGAGGTCATGGGCCATAGTCCAACAACCCATAGCTGACATGACAGCAAGGGTATAATAAGGAAAATGTCTGTCTCCATTTTACCAGCCTGAGATGCTGCATCCTTCTTGCTTCCTTGTAGAACAGTGGTTCTCAAACTTTTTGGGCTCCGGAGCCCCAGCGGTCCACTGATTGTATGTGTTGTACCTATCAATGTTTCCAGTTCGTCAACCTCGTGGAGTCCCTGGAGATGTCTCGCGGAGCCCTGGGGCTCTGCGGAGCAGTTTGAGAAACACTGGTGTAGAAGAACTCCACCACACTATGCTCTTCCTGGAACAAGGTAAAAGATCTTGTCAGCTTGAACCTAGCCCCTCTTTCCCCCACCCCCTTTATTGGCTTCTGGGGCAGGCTTGGTCAAGCCTTCAGACATCCAAGTTCTGAACCCACAAACACCCCAGCTCCCTAAATGAGTCGTACCTGAAGTGGGGCATTGTGTTTGTGCAGCTGCTCAGAACATGTTCCATTTCATTGTAAAATGGGCATATTGTCAGGACAGTACCAGATTTCTTATTCTTATGCCTAATCTTCTGGTAGCTCAACCTCTTTATCTTCTCGTGGTGCTGTTGTCTAGTCCATTCGATCCTGTGATCATCCAGCAGTTGATGAATTGCCATCACACAGTTCAGCGTTCCTCTTTGTAATGTTAAAAGTTGTGAGTTTTGTTCATTTCAGCCCAACACCAAGATTCCGGTGTGTTTATACAGACAGGTGGTCCCCTGCCGATATATGGGCTTCTTGAAGGCCACTGTGATGATGTTTCTAGCACCAGAGAGGAGCGAAGTTTAAGAAATTGCAAGCACTATGGGACCATGGATACTGAGCAGTAGAGATATGAAGGTACACCACTTCTAGGCCGGTGTCAGAGCATAGGTGATGGCAAGAGTACATGTCCAGTGGGTTTATGAGAGAGGATTAGCAGACCAGGATAGCTTGTTTATTATGGCGAAACATTTTCTCTGCATTAATTTTGTAGCAGCAACAGAGGTCAACAGCTACCTCACGGTCTGCCCTATAACTCAGAATGCAGTGGCAGCCTCTGTGAGAGGCCCTGAGAACAGCGTGTAGATGTGTGAATGACAAAAATAGTGTAAAGGGGTTTCTGCACAGGGTTAGCAGGCAATGAAGACAATGCCTGTGTGAACTTCCTATGATATCATATTAGGAATGAAACTAAAATGAATTGGGGTGTTTTTATACAACTGTATCTTGTTTAGTAGGTGTATATTAGGAGGTCTGTGCCAGTACAGCTACATTGGAATTCTATGCTGCAAAGTGCCCCTTGTGGATACGGAGCACTGTATTGCCAAAACTACACTAGGATGAGAGTGGTTATTCCAGCCCCATCCTGAAAAAAATAAGCTATACGATTAAAAGCTCAGTTTTGCTGGTATAATTACATCTGCATTAGGGCCATTCGTCAGCATAGGCATGTCAGTCAGAGATCACACTCCTCACCAACCTAGGTCTGATGGTGAAGGTTTCAAGTATAGGCCTGTCTGTAACCCCTCATCATGCCAAAATATCCTTACTTGGATATCAGCATCCTTAGAGTGACCCTGGGAATAACGTTCGTTTATAAAACCACACTATTTAATAATAACTATTGTAGAATCCCTCGGTCATTTACTCCTTTACAATTCTGCGTTATGAAAATGGTAATCTTTTCTGAGTAACTAGATGTTTAGAACCTGGATTGTTTTATTTTTAAGACTTATACAAGAAATGAAGATGTTAAAATAGCCTGGTCATTTTTCACTGCAAACATATAGATTCCTTAAAATCTATGTCTAGCAATCTTAGACAACAACTGAGCTTTCAAATGAGAGATTATTTGAAAGGTTAATAGTTATTTTCAGATCAAAATAGGCAGAATAATGTGGGGATTCGGTCCATCTGTGTAAACTGACTAAATCAAGGGTGGGCAATAATTTTTGTTGGGAGGCCACTTCAAGATTTTGGAAGGTGGTCATGGGCCACACTCTTTCATGATAATGGAGGAGGTCAGGGGTCTGGGTTGGAGGTTGGGTGTAGAAGGGAGCTTGGGGTAAAGGATTGGGGTGCAGGAGGGAGAGTGAGGTCTGGGGGGGATTTTGGGTAGAGGCAGTTGTGACCTAGGGCAGGGGACTTGGGTGCAGGAGTTTGGGTTGTGACAGAGTAGGAGGGGATTGTGATCTGGGGCAGGGGATTGGGATGCCAGATCTGGGAAGGTATGGTTGCATCGGGGGGGGCAGAAGGTTTGGGTATGTTGAGTGGAGGGGTAGAGGGTTGGGGAAAGGAGGGACTGGGGTGCTAGAGGCAGGCTCTAGCCAGGAGACTTACCAGCCAGCAGCCCAACTAGCCTGCCTGCCTGCAGAGCTAAATGCTTGCAGAACTTACGAAGTTTCTCAGCCAGCCAGCCTGTCTACCCTGCACCTGCACAGGTTGCAGGGCCATGTGCTTGTATGAATAACTGAGCTGGTTTCTGGGCAATGGGATTGTGCTTAGGGCGGGGGCAGTGCCTGAAGCCTTCACCTACTCCCCTCTGGGATCACAGTTTTGAAGTGGCCCTCCAGCTGCTTTTCTGAGCAGTGTGGGGGGCTGCAGGGCAAACGGGAGCCTGCCTGGTGCTCTCCGCTGCGTCCGTGGGTCAGATCCGGTGGGTTGGTGGGCCAAATGTGGCCTGCAGGCTGTATTTTGCCCAAGCCTGGACTAGATAATAAACAGTCTTATGTCAGGATATGGGTAAATTGGTAGAACAATCATTTTTCTCAATGATCACCTATTAAGGATGGGTAAATCATATAGTCAGTTTGCCTCATATGACTAAAATTGAGACTTAAAAAATAACTAATAGTTTTGCAGCACCTTGGAGACTACTAAAAATGTAGATGGCATTAGGTGCTGCAAGACTATTCATTATTTTTAAAGTTTTTTTCAGTTAGACTAACACAGCTATCCCTCTGAAACTTTTAAAATTGAGACTGTTAGCTCATTTGAGTTTAGCTGAGTAATTTTGGCTTATGATTGAATGTTGGAATATTAGTTTGCACATGTTAGCTATTGCTTATATAAGTGTTTTAGGTCAATCAGTGCCAGGGATTAGAACAGGCAGTGCTGATCCTGCACTCTTAGCTTTGTTCATTTTGGTTAATGAATGATGTTTGAGATGCTGACTACAGACCAGGCATACTTGCCTGTTAACTCTATAGAGAAGGAAAGAAATATTTATCACTCTGTGCACGTCCCTCTCCTCTTGTTTCTATATGGAGGAAGAGAAAGCTGCCACTTCTCCCTACCTCTGACTAGGTCATAGGTTCCCAAACTGGGGGGGCGTGAAGAAATTCCGGGGGGGGGGGGAATGAGGCGACCCAGCTCCTCCCCCGGTCAATCCTCCTCCCCTCGTCCCCCAAGAAAGAGCCCGGTCTGTCTGGTAAAAAAAAAAATTCAGAAAATACCATGTGAAATGTCCAGTATTTTCTGTTTTTCCCGGCTTGGGCATCCACTGGAACACGTGCAGCCCGGGGTGGGTGGGGTGGGGGGAGGATGGAGCATCCCGGGCAGACTTCAAAATGGCTGCCTTAAAAGGGCAATGCCTGCTCTGCTCTTAAAAGGGTTAACAACTTTTCCCCAGAGTACTGGCACCTTTTTTTTTTTTTTTTTTTTTTTTTTTTTTACACTGGTCCCGGAAATAAAGGGGTTGCGACTGTTTTTCGGCCCCGGTCAGTTCCCTTTTTTTTTTTTTCTCTACAAGCTTTGCTGCTATTTTGGGTTTTTTTTTGGGAGGAGGCGATTCATGAGGGTTTCTCAAAAATCAGAAAGGGGGTGTGATGCCAAAAAGTTTGGGAACGACTGGACTACGTATAGGTATAGCTTTTTTTGTCCACAGCGGGATGAAGAGATAATAACTTTTGTCGTCTTAACTCATGTCTTCCCCACACACCTTTCCCCATAACTTTGAGAGAAGAATTATAGAAACCATTGTAGAAGCCAGCATGAGGTTCTCCCCTGCTTTTGTCTAGCTCCATTTCTTTTTCTTATTGGCGGGGGAGGGGCACTACATTAGTTTCTGAGTACTGTACACAAATGTAAGATATTATTCCCAGTGTTCTGTGAGGCATAGAAGTATTATTAGCCCCATTTCACAGGTGGGCACAGGGGGATTAAATGACATGATCACATATAGAATCTGTGGCAGAATCACGAACAGAACCTGAGGTCCTTTAACCACAAGTTAATCTTGAGTGAAGTGCAACTTAATCTTCCTTTCTAAGGCTTTCTCCTACATCATGTTTTATATTCACTTACTGCAACCATGTTTTCCTTGTATCCATTCAGGTTTTTAAGTCCCAGTTTGAGAGAGCCCTGGCTGGAATGATTTAATTGGTATTGGGGGGCTGGACTCAATGACCTCCTGAAGTCTCTGCTAACCTCATGATTCTATGATTGTATCTGAAGGTTGTTTGTTCTCATTTCAATGTTTTTGGACAAATAAACTCTGTTCTATAAATTCTTCTTATCTCCTGTGATGCTGTTTCACTGATGCATCAGATGAACCTGTTATATTTGGTACATGCGGCTAGAGACAGTAGCACATTTTGGCATCAGTTGAGATGTGAGCTAATTATTTGTCCTTTTTTTAGAAAAAAATTAGACCTCAGACAGTGATGTGCTCAGTTATCCCCTATAACTATTACTTTAAATATCCATCCTCTGAATCAGGAAGATTCAGTAACTCCAGCTTTCTTCTTACTGGCCCTAAATATACTTGGGGTTATTTGAAAATTCAGATTACAGGACATGAGTTTTAGACAGGATTTTTGTACGTTTTTGAGTAGGAGAGTCATTTAAAGATGACATGTACAGATTTAAGACTGTATTGACTGTAAAGCTAAGTGCTCAGTGCTCTAAATTCAAAGGGTGACGGAGACAGGCAGTTCCCATAATATTTCTTAAGCATTGTTTTCCTCTGTCCCAAAGTTCCAATTTGCCAGCTCCCACTGCACAGGATACTCCATCACGCTATTCTGTTGACAGCAGAATCAACCGAATCAATCACTGAAGTTAACCGGAACACGAACCCAAACTAGGGCAGGGGAGAATCAAGGAAATGCTGCTGTTCTAGTAACTACCCTTGGTTCCAGGGTAGTTAGTATCCTTTTTGTGCTTTTTGCAGTAAAAAAATCAGATTTTTTTTTAAAGAAATCATGTTTTTCCAACAATTTAGACAGAACAAAATCAGCCCCTGCCAATTCCTGTGCTCCAGCAGATGTCTGTGGTAGATGTGAAGTCTTCATTACAGCATGGGTTAGCTGTCATGTGGGATGGGTACCAAGGTATGTGAATTAGAAAATCTTTTCTGTTTGGCACTTTAGCATATAACTGTATAGCTGAGGCATTTTTCCTCCTTAGAACAACCTTTTACATACTTGAATACTGTTGTCGTGTCCCCTTTGTCTTCTATTTTCCAAACTAAACAAACCCAATTCTTTCAGTCTTCCCACCTGGGTCACATTTTCTAGACTTTTAATCATTTTTGGTGCTCTTCTCTGGACTTTCTCGAGTTTATCCACATCTTTCCTGAAATGTGGCACCTTGAACTGGACACACTAGTCTAGTGAGGCCTAATCAGTGCAGAGTTGAGAGGGAGAATTATTTCTCATGTCTTGCTTACACACTCCTGCTAAGGCATCCCAGAACAATGCTTGCTTTTTTTGCAACGGTGTTACACTGTGGGCTCATATTTAGCTTCTGGTTCACTGTAACTCCTAGAGCTCTTTCCCTCTGCTAGGCTACCATTTCCCATTTTGCCTTTGTGCAACTGATTGTTCCTTCCTAAGTGGAAGGAACTTTGCATTTGTCCTTATTGAATTTCATCCTATTGATTTCAGACCATTTCTCTAGCTGACTTTGAATTCCAATCCTATCCTCCAAAGCACTTGCAACCTCTCCTGACTTGGTATCATCCACAGACTTTTTAAGCACACTCTCTATGCCAATATCTAATTCATTGATGAAGGTAATGATCAGAACTAGTCCTTAAAACTGATCCCTGCAGAACTCCATTTGTTATGCCCTTCCAGGATGACCGTGAACCATTGATAACCACTCTCTGGGCATGGTAATCCAACCAGTTATGTACGCACCTAATAATAATTGAATCCCATCTCCAGGTCAGAACAAATTTATACTAGCTTAGATATTTACATGGTTGACTGAATTATATATTCACACACAGAGGAAGAAAGTAAAATGGCCTTGCCTGATTCATATGCATATTGTCTGCTCGATACATATTTAGGTTTTAGTTAATGTTTGAGATACTTTTCATAAATCATAATCGCTTATGAATGAAGACAGATCCAGTGACTTTTTACAAAGTGATAGTCCCTTTTGTCAAATATATGTAGCTTGATTAAGTTATAATACAATAAAAAAATGCAGGTTAATTTGAATTTTGAATGGTATATTACAGCTATTTAGAGTAATAATATTGACACGTTTATAAATATCAATGGATATTCTTAGAAATTTGGCAGACACATATTCTACACAAACACCACTTCCATTTTCTTTTAAACGTTCGTTAGGATACATTGTTTCTCACACAATAAAATGTTTAAATTCATTAAAGACAAGTAATGAGTGAGTGGTACATCAACAGTATCAACCACTAGAGGGAGAAAAAGGTCAAACATTGCAATAGGGCAAAATGAAATGTCCTTGATTCATGGGTTTTTAAACCAGAAAATATCGATGAAAAGGATCTTATCACGAATGGTTTTAATACCATTAGGCTAATCAAGTCTCGTGCATAATATAGGTCAAAGAACATTATCCAATAACTTCTGTTTGAACTGTAGCATATCTTTTAGAAAGATATCCAACTTAGATTTAAGACTCCAGATGCTAGAGAATCTACAACGTGCCTTGGCAAGTTGTTCTACTAGGTCATTAGCATTGTTGTTTTAAAAATAATCATCTTTCTAGTCTTGTCTTTGGTTCCCTCTAGAAATATTTCGTTTACAGTTACATTGAGATTTACCAATTAAATGATTTTTAATTCATTTACTCTGGGATCATCCTAATGCAGGCGTGAGCAATCATTTTTGCCTGGGGGCCACTTCAAAAATTTTTGAAGTAGCCCCGGGCCACCCTGGAAGGGGCAGGGTCTAAACAGGAAGGGGCAGGGCTACCCCCAGGCCATGATTGGTCTGGGGGTGGGGGAGCCCCTTTGCCCCCCCTTCCCACTAGGCACCCATGCCCTGGAAGAGGCTTGGCATGCTCCCCCAATCAGGGCCTGGGGGCGGGGGAGCGCCCAAAGCCTCCTCCCTCTCTGTGTGAAGCACGTGGCACTCTGAGTGTGGTGGGCTACTTGCAGGGCTCGGCCAGGATGAAGGAAACTTTGTGCGCTCCCCGCCCCCAGCCAATTAAGGCCTGAGGGCGGGGGAGCATCTGAAACCTTCTCCTCTCTGCCCCCGCCCTGCAAGCAGCACATGGCGCCACGTGCTGCTCGCAGGGTGGGGTCAGAGCGGAGAAGGCTTTGGGCGCTTCCCCACCCCGAGGCCCTAATTGGCTTGGGGGAGGGTGAGCAGCAGTGCCTCTGTGGGCTGGATCCACCTGCTTGGTGGGCCGGATCCAGCCCATGGAGGCCCTTTTCCCCACCCCTGCCCTAATGCCATGTGGAAAGGTAAAATGCTTTACAGAAAGCTAAGTAGTTTCTTTATCACGGAAACTTGTAATTTCATGAAAAAAACATACCAGATATCTGACAAGACCAGTTTTTCATAAAACATGAATATTTTACTGATTGTGTGCCTTTCAGTTTGCTTGGGCTCACTGTTAATTAGCCTATAGTTTTCTGGCTCATTCTGTTTATCCTATTTTAAATATTGCCATGACATCCCCTGGAACGTCTTAGATGTTCCAAGGTTTGTTGAAAATCTATATTAATTTCAATTCTGTACCCTATTTGCTGATGGAATAGGAAATATTTTTTTGTAACTTTAAGATAATAAATATATCATCCTTTATCTTTCCTAATAGAACAGAAATATGTATTGAATCCTCCCACTTTTTCTGTCTGATGATTGAGAATTGTACCATCCTTATCTAATGTTAGGCCTATACTTCTCTGAGGATTTAATTTATTTCTGATGAATTTTTCAATAATTCTTTCTTATTTTCTTTAACCCTACTAGCCACAGACTTATTACAATGCATTTTTAATGCCTGCTTGTCTGGATTTAGCCATTTAGTTTTCAATATCTAAATCCACACTGGAAACTAGTTGGAGCTTTTGCACTCTTCATTGTAAAGAAAAATTTCTCAGCTAAAGCTTATCTTTGTATGTTTATTTTTGGTTACTTAGTTTTCTTCAAAGGAACAATGGGTTACTTGCCTTGGAATCTTCACTGGCTTCAGGGTGACATTTTAGTGTCTCATGTACATATATGGAGTGAAATAGAATAATATTTTTTTCTGCTATTTCTTGTACTTTTTTGCTTAAATAGAAAATGTCATCTTTTTATAATCTGTTATCTCAATAAAGCATTTTGTAAGTAACAAAGTAGTTCTAGTTTCTGGTTGTTTTCAGTGTGATTTTCCAGGGGATGAGACAATATTGGTTGAGTGATCTTAAATGTGTATTTTCTTGTTTGCAAATATTTTGTTTTTTTTTTTAATGTGGAAACATGACCTGAAATTTTCAGGCTTTCAATCAAAATATTTTCAAGTTTTTTAAAGGCTATTTCCCCCCACGTGTATAGATTCTTTCCAACTTAATGCCAAGCTGATGAACTCTTAAGAGAGAATGTATGTAGTAATATATTGATAAATATGCATTCAGTACCATCTCAGGTGTTTGTTCCTGATAACTGTGCCAGAAAGCTGTTGGTTCTACCATGTCACATACAGCAACAAATGGAGTGAATGTTGTCTGTGGATACTAAGGATGTCAAACTGTAGTCGACTACATGATTAAGCAGTAAGCCTGGGCTTATCGGTTAATTCTATCAACCACACACATTGCCCCCTTGTAATGGACAGGAGGAGTGCTGATCAGCATCCAGTGACTAAGGGGTTAAACTCAGGTAGCTAGCAAAGTTGTTGGCCAGGCAGCCAGGAGAACCAATCAAGATAGAAGGATGAAATTTGAATTGTATAAGATTCCTTTCTTGCGTTCTTCGTGTGGGAGAGAAAAACCAGGAGTTGAGAGACACAGAATGATTTAAACCCAGGCAAGACTACCATGCCTCCAAGGAATTTGGGGCATGGAAATGGACTGAATAAAGAGAAGATTGGGAGTAAGTAAAGGGAAAAGTGAATATACTCACATTCAGAGTATTTGTGTGTGTGTGTGTGTGTGTGTGTGTGTGTGTGGGTTTGGGTTTGGTTTGGTTTGGTTTGGTTTGGTTTGAACTGCTCTGTGTGACTCTATTCCTCCCCTCCCCATTTACCATCTAGCATTGTGCCCAGAGACTTTTCTTTGTGCTTTAATTTGTTTTCCTTAGTTGTTCTGTAACATCTAGCAACCAAGTATGGTTTATCAAGTATATCTTTTGTTTTGTAATAAAAATCACTTTTTAAAGGTGATGATTTGATTCTTGTGTACTGGAAGGTGTCCTGGAAGGTCTGTCTGTCTGTGTGTATCTGCATGCCTCAGACTGAGAGGCCAGCTACTAGAGACTGCAATTTGTTTTACTCTTTTCTTTTGTCAAGCTCTTTTAGGGCAAAAGAGCTTGGGGTACGCCTGGGGGTGGGTTCAAGTGTTTACCCCTGTTTTTTTAGGGATAAAAATCACTTGATGATGGCAGCAATACCCCAAAATCTGTGTATTGTGATTCTGGGGGAAGGTTTTGTAACCACTGTCTGTGGAGGCAAAGGTGGGGTTGTTTTTATTTTTTTGGTGAGGGGAGGGTAAGCTCTTTGAGAGACCCCATCTTCTGCACTCAGAATGCCAGAGTGGAGGAAAGCCCTGACCTTCCCCTTTGCTGCCTCTGTATCAGAGGCAGCAAGGGTGGGGAGGCAGGAGTCGATATGCACAGGGAGCCAGATTTTAAACCAGCCCTCTGTGAGTGCCATCTTTCACAGAGCTGCCTCCTACCTGCCTTCTGAGCTGGGTCGTGTAGCCTGGGAAAGAGCTCTAGTGAAACTTAGGTGGGTGAGGCTCGCCAATCTGATCAGAAATGCGACGTTCGTCCTCTCTGTCCCGGGTTACAATGAGGTGGAACCATAAGACTCTCCCTTGTGAGGATCAGCAGATGATCAACAGCAATCACACTTTAACTCAGGAAATGAAATGGAAAACAATTTTATTGCCAAGGGGAGTACGATTATAACAACCACAACAAATATGGCAGCAAGAACTTAGATTAACTGAATACCTTCCCCAGATGGCATTAACAAAATCAAACTAAAACTTATCTAGGTATACAGAGATTAATCATTTAACAGTATCTCATACCCACAGGATCTTAATGCCCCCAAGGCTGGGCATGGAAGGACCAGCCTCCCTTTGCCTGAAAACCTTGGAGCAGGTGGTGAGTGTGAGATACCTAAAAGCAAAACTTAAACAAAATAAAGAAGCAAGATAGAAATATAGAGATAGGTATTTGGTTTCTGACCTTAAAATCACTCTGAAGTGGGCTCTGTCAGCCACACCTGAAGTAGCAACCCCGATCTCCCAATTTCCTGGGCCTAAATACTCTTTTTGGCACCAAAGTGTTCTGGATGTTTGACCTTGCCCATAGTTGGGCTTAGTACCCTAAGATTTCTGTGGGTGCTATCTCTAATTGAAGGAAATACTGGGCGAGTTCATTAATATGTATAATACATGAATGACGTTTTCTTGGGTTACATCCCAGAACAGCTAAGAAAAAGCGGGAACTTGCGGTTTTGTCCAGGAAATCTGGCATATGATTTTATACGGAACTAGTTATTGCTAGTTGGCAGATTTTTCTATTGGTTCCGATCAAAATTAAGAAATAATCTGTCACGTCAACCGCGAAACCTCTTGCCTAACTCATCTCTTGGAAAATAACAGAAAAATAAATCTTAACTTGTCACCATATATATAAAAATTTGCTGAAGCTGAATCATACAGAGGAAAATAACCCTGTAGGCCTCTTGCATTATTAGCTACCTATATATTTTTTTAAAGATCGAATTTGGCAGGCTACAGTTGACTTCTGAGCTGGGTGGCTGGAGAGCAGTGACTGTTGGTTGGGCACCCAGCTCTGAAGAGAGTTCCCTGCCAGCAGCAATGTAGAAATAAGGGTGACAATATCATACTCTCCCATCCTTACTTCTGACCTGCTGCTTGTGGTGTCTCTGATTTTGGAGCTGGGCTACCAGCCAGCAGCTGCCACGTTCCAGGTTATAATAAACCTGCCATGTGAGCTCTCCACCTCATTTCTGTGGCAAGCCAGGCCAAAAGAACTCTTTCACATCAGTGATAGACACTGTCTGTTTTTCTTTAAACTTCCCAGCATTGCACTGCCACTGATGGGAGCAATAATGGGAGAACTGGTATAGACAGACCCCCTCCCCGACTTTTAGCAATAGTCACCTAATCCCTCTCAAAGCAGGCAGTGTTACCATTTCTTGCAATAGTGAGTGTTTTTTCTTAAATCTTACAGCTTCTGGATTCTTGTGGTTACATGAGAACCTCAGATTTCCCTTGAATATTATTAAAAAAGTAAATGTCTAGCCCTAAGAGTTGCAAAGCAAAGTCTGCTCATGTGACCTGTGTGTGACTGAATAATTCCAATTGTATAATTTTTTTACACCTCATGATTTTTGTTTGTCTTGATTTAAGATTTTTGATCACTTGGGATTGGCAATGGTGAGCAGATCAAAACATCACTGTTGTATAAAAATGAACTGATGACGGCAGACAGTAAACATGTGTATGGTTGCCAGTACAGAAGTGAGAAATGTGAAGAAAATTGTTAGTGTAGACAAGGCCCTGGAGCAGGGGTGGGTAAAAGGGACTCTGAGGGCCAGATCTGGCCTGCCAAGTGGGTGGATCCAGCCCACAGATGCTCTACCACTCCCCTGCTATCAGGCCAATCAGGGCTTGGGGGTGGGAGGGGCACGCAAAGTCTCTTACTCCCTGCCTCTGCCCTGCAAGTGCCTCATGCCCCTTGCAGGGTGGGGGCAGTGAGCGAGAGACTTCGCACACTGCTCCCACCCCCTGGCTCTGGTTGGCCGGGGGGGAGGGTAGTGCACAAAGTCTCCTCCTGCCGTGCAAGGGGCGCATAGCGATTTCACTCTAAGTGCTGTGTGCCCATTGCAGGGTGGAGGCAGGGAGTGAGAGACTTTGCGCGCTCCTTCCGCTTCCAGGCCCTGATTGGCCTGAGGGTGGGAGGAGCTCGCGAAGTTTCCTCCTGCCCTGCAAGTGGGGGTGGGTGCCAAGAGGGAACTGCCAGCTGTTCTGAACAGCTGGTGGTTCTCTCTAGGCAGGGAATGGGGGCAAAGACTTCATGTGTTTCCCCAGCCCCAGGCCAATCAGGGTCTGTAGGAGGGGGAATCACAGAAGTGTCCTGGCCCCACCTCTTCTGCCAGAGGCCCTGCCCCTTCCAGGGCAGCCTGGAGTCACTTCAGAAATTAGTGAAGTGCCCCCCCCCATCTAAAATTATTACCCACCCCTGCGCTGGAGGATAACAGAGAGATTTGGGGTGGTATCAGAATTAAAGAACTAATGAATGGGAAGTAGGAAAACCAACACAGACGGACTGAAAATGAACAGCAATAAACAGTTCAGAAAAATCAGGAAACTTGTAAAATCCTAAATGGAGGGTAGGTAATAGGGCCAGGAGAGGAAGAAGTAAAGCAGGATGTAGTTATATCAAAAGGGCTGTGAACCATATGAAAACACTGAGAGGGAACTGGCCATTAAATCCTTTTTTTTTTTTTTTCTTCTTCCCTTCTGTCCTACTGCAATATGTCTGTTTTTCATGTCAAAAGAGGAGATGGTAGATAATGTGGGATTGACGCCAGTACCATTTCCTATCCCTAAGGTCCACATCCACCTCCATTACAGGTGTCATAGCTTTTTGTGTTAAAAAACTGGTGTATGTAGTTGCAGGCAGCCAAGCTGAAAATAATTAATTAGGTATCTGTAATATTAGACTTGTTAGGACAGACTTAAATCTATATGCATTGCTGTGGTTGTTGATTGAAGGTACAATATACATGGCTTGTATTTTGGTAGAATAGACAATGTGTCGCTTACCTATGCCAAATTATGGATCTTTACATTCAGCAAGTGTGTAGTAACTCACTACATTAGGGGGTTGTAAATTCCACCTTCTGTACCTCCTACTTGAAACTTGCTCGCTTAAGTAAGTACTTTTACTCTAATACTCTAAACTTCAAAGTGACCCACTAAGTGGGGTGTGTGTGCGTTTGCATGTTGCCTTATATCACCAGTGCCTAAAGTGGTGTATGACGTGTTTAACCTGTGTGGAAAGATGAAACAATGCAGTCTTTTTTTGTGTAGTGCAGGAGCTCTCAACTTCATTCTTATCCCCTTGGTAAGCAGCAAGATGAGATGAAAGGTGACAGGTTTAAGTCTTGGAAAAGACTCTTAAAGATTAGCTTATTTCTAAAACTACTTGTGGGAATGGGAGTGAGTAAATGGAATTTTTATTTTTCAAAAATATTTTTATTATAAAGGGAAAATACAAAGTTAACATATTGTTTGTATTAACATTTATAAACCAAACAAGTGTTTTTTTCAAAACAATATAAATAAAGGGAGCTTTTGAAAGTATAAAATGTCCTACTTCCCCCTCTGGGTAGATCTGAATGGTATCTTCCAAACAGATGACAAAGTACCTAGGGCTGAATCACACATAAACAGAGACAGCATTTTCAGCAGACCATAGGGCTAAACTATTGTATTTATTTTTCATAGCCAGGAAATGCCCATGTTAGAGAGGTTAGACCAAAAAGAAAAGTTTATTGAACCTTTGGAGAAGCAGTTGTATACTAATTCGAAGACCTAAGAGGGCTCTCAACTACACTAAAAAGTTTCCCTTGAGATTAGAGTTAATGTTTACCAATTTTTGCAGAGTGTGATCAGATAATTGGGGATTTCTTCTTTTTCTTTTTGTACCGTGGCTTTGAATTTTTAGTGAACTGAAAAGAAGGGAATGGATATGTCTGATCCAAATTATTGGACTGTCCTCTCAAACTATACCTTGCCTCATCTGAGGAGTGGAAACAGGCTCCGTCGAACACAAAGGTAAAAAATCCTTTCTGAGTTCTCCTGTGATTTTGTCCTAAGGGCTTTGTCTATTTATTTCTCCATGCTGTAAAGGACTTAAATAGTGTGTTTACCTAACATAGTTGTTGAACTTACTAGGTAAATCTCTCTAGTTTAAAATGCTCTCTAATCAATACTTCCTGGTTTCATTGTTCACTTTTACAAAACCATAGGTTATTTGCTACTAGCAGCTGCGAGGATTTACTTATCTTAAAGTAAAAAGGATGAAAGCTTCTGTATCTTTGTGTCTGTGTTGTTTTTTAGTCTTTTGTTGAATGCTATTTATTACTTTCCCTCCCCAACATACTTTTTTTTTAACTTTTGTTTCTTTCTTTGTATACTGTTTAAGCTGACTCTGCACTCCAGATAAAGGTCAAATATTGTATTTACTCTATATGTGGATAATCCAAGATAGCCTATTTCATACTGTACTCTTAGAGACAGATTTGTGTAACTGTGCCTTTTTTATTTTACTGGTTAGCTGACAGTAATGGTCTCTTCGTTTTTGACAGAATAGAAGTTAACAGTAAAAATGCAACATTTAAGTAAAGTTAAAGATTATGCCATATTTCAACAAAAGCAGGAAATCTGAAACTATGTTGAGACTTTTGAGATGTGTAGAAGGGTATCTATTCCTGCTATAAAGTCTGGTGTCTCTCTGTCACACTGAGTAAGAATGGTATATAAAGGTTTATGACTATCTCTGTTAAACTACCAGTCTTGTTATTTTGAGTCACATCATTGCTGTTGTTTTAAATGTGGTTTGTTTTTTTATCAATGAAATATTTTAAAAATATTTTCTTTACGTATTTTCACTAATGTGTGTGTTTGTATTTAAATCTTTTGATGTTACTCCCTCTGTCTTGATATCTGAGTAAAATAAAGAAAGCAGGATAGAGGCTTACCAGATCTGGAAGTTCATAAGTTTTAAGTATTCACACACTTACAAAAGAAAAATGTTTGTATTTGAGATAGGAAAAAAAGTATTAAATCATCTGTCCTATTTCCTTGTCAATGCACAATTGTTCCTTATAGAATACCCTCACTCACTCTGCCAGGCCCAGTACAGTTTTAAATGCTAGATTTCATGTTATAAAATGTTCTTGTTCCTCTTTGAAAAATAGTTTTAACTAGTAAACATAATCAACTGAATACACAGGTATCCCATTTGTACTTTCCTGATACAAATATGCTTTTCCCCACCAGAGCCTCAGAGATTGTTCAGCTCTTCAGCACTCTGCTAACTCAAGCAGGTCTTGCTCTTTCCTGCAGACCTAAAAATACCGTTTATAAAGTGTTCTGCTGTGCAGCAGGTCTTGGAGGAACCTGTTAGACTTTCTGCCACATAAGAGCACAATCAAAATATATTTGGGAGCCACCCTTTAATTCTAAATTCTTACTGTACTCTTTGTTTTGTCACTAAATTTACATAATTCTAGATCAAAGTATATACATTTTGAATGAACTTTGAAAGCAATTACTTTAAGAATATTCCCACACTTTAAATGTTAACTGAATAATAAAATATTTTGTGTACTGCAAAGTACACAATCTGCCTGCATGTATTACATAGTTCATGACTGTTAAACCATAAAAAACTTTCAGTTAAAGACCGAAAGCAAGATATAAGGTCTTTTCCCTTCTGCATTCCAACCAAATCTATCACTCTGTAGCATCTCCAAGAACTGATCAGTTGGCCTACTCTTGCCATACAGTGTTTTAAATGATCCAGCAAGGCAGACTTGCTCCCTTCCCCAGCACAAGTATATCTAGTATCTTCCAGGCTTAGGTGATATAGTCCAAATAACTGAGATGAGGAACATCTCCTATTTTTGCTGCAGAAAAGGGATTTCATGCATAGAAGTTAATGGTTGGATCTGGGAGCAGAGGCCCTATTGTACCTGACCTCTTAATGACGGGCTCATGATCAAAGGAGCAGGCTAGTCCAATATAGTATCCGAAGAGAGGGGAGGGCAATGGGGTGAAGGCCGCTGGGCTGCACCATCTCGTAGAAGACAGTTTCTGGGTAAAATTGGGCCTTTGGTCCTGCCTATGCTCTTGATTGAAGGACTGGAGAATTAACTTTTCAGTTTTGCAGTGAATGATGGAAGATTTGGAGAAACCCAAGAATATGAGCAAACTTGAAGGGCTTGTGAAATAAACTGGCTGGCCATGGTTAATTGAAAGTATGAGAACTAATACTAACAGTGAGTTCTGCCCATGGCAAATGAAGCTGAACTGATTAATTTAGATGTTAGAGTTGTGAATGAAACCTTCTAACTTAAGTATAGGCAAATATTGGTCATTTGTGGAAACTTTAACATTTGGGGGTATCAGTTTTGGCGTTAGTTGGGATTACCTTGTGTTTTTTTGTTTCTTCTGTCACCTCCACTTAATATTGTCTGCATAGTTTGGAGGTACATGGGAGAGGTGGAATGGACCCCTTCTGTTTGGCTGGACCTAAGAAAAGGGCCCAGGATCCATTCTTCTTCTCCTGGTTCTCAGACTTCCTGGGATTTTTCTCCAGTGCACGCTAAGGATTTTTTCCCCTGTGAAAACATTTAACCTAGGAATATCTTTTCCTTTCCTGAGCGTCAGAAAAACAAAGAGCCCTGGGTAGTCCAGGAAAGTGGGAGATCGTAATATTCGGCATAGCTTGTCGAAGTACAGATGTGAACTGAGTTTAAAAATGTCTTCTCTAGAGGATGATCTGTGTTTCTGCTAACTTGAGTGACTAAAATAAGTTTTTACTGTTGTTTACTCCTTTTATCCCTTCAAAATACACGTAAGGGAGAATGTGCTGGATTTTATTATGACTCATGCATCATCAGCAGACTTGTTAACTGATTTCCAGTTGTAGCAGCTTTATTGCTGGTAAGGAAGCATGGGCAAAAAATAGACCAGTAAGTCTTTCAAGTCTCATGGTGAGTTTTCAGGGTTGGCCAATTACAAAACCCTCTACTTATAAACTGGACAGATATGATGTACAGGCCATTGAGAGTTACTAAACATGGATCACACAGCATCACTTTTACAGAGTTAAGAACCAGACTTCATGTGTCACCATTTTAATATTTGTATTTAGCACCGTGTATGTGCTTGGCTCTTTACAGAATGGACAAATACAGAGGTCCCTGCCTGGAATGGCTTCTAGTCTAGATCTACATAGCATGATGAGATCACATTGATTACTGCATTTTAATTTGTTTTCCAAAATATTTCATTCTTTATTTAAGTGCAAATATTGCTGATATTCTATACATTTAAGATGTTTGTCAAGAGATGAGTGAATTAAAGAACATGTTTGTCTATTGCTGGCCCCCTTCATTTAAAAGGTTATAAAACTTTTTAAAGCCAGTAGTTTTCTTCCCCAGACCACTTAATTGTACAACAGTTTATTGCAAAATCTCTTCTGTTGTGTCAGTACACTTTTTTATTCTAAAACACAGATTATAAACAGTCACCTAATCATCAACAAGTAATCCTGTGACACCTTAAAGACTAACAATAAAATATATATAGTATCATGAGCTTTTGTGGGCAAGACCTATTTCTTCAGATGAGTTGAAAGCTGGAGTGGAAATAACAGGAAGCCAGAATTTATAACAGAAAAAGGAAGGATGGGGGGAAAAAAGGGTACCTGTCAGTTGTAGTACTGGTGCTAATGAAGCTAATTGAGTGGGCTGGAAGTATCCCATACTTAGTTTTTTATATAAATGAGGTGTTAAATGCAGAGAAGGCTGGTTTTACAATGAGATAATTAGTTAATGTCTTTATTTAAGCCCAGGGAAACAGTGTCAAATTTGCATATGAAGGTCAATTCCGCACTCTCTCTCTCTTGTGAAATTCCTTTGTAGAAGAATGGCTACTTTTAAATCCATTAATGAGTGCCCAGGCAGGTTAAAATGTTCCCCTACAGGTATATGTGTGTTACTATTTCTGATATCTGACTTGTGTCCTTTGTCATAGAGACTGTTTGATTTGGCCAATATACACAGCAGAGTGGCATTGCTGGCACTTCGTGGCATATACCACATTAGGGGATATGCAACTGTATGAGTTCCTGATGTTGTGGCTTATGTGGTTAGCTTCTGAGATAGTCACTTGTATAGATGTGTGAACAGAGGCGGCAATGGTTTTATTGCAGGGATAGGTTCCTGGGTGAGAGTGTCTGACGTGTCTTTTGTGTGGCTGCTGGAAAGAATTGGCTTCAGGTCACTGAGTTAAAACTTAAATACCCACTGGGGAAGTGAAGAAACAGATTGACAGAGCCAGATGAGTACCTAGGAATCTGCTTCTTCAAGATAGGCCCAACAAGTGAAATAACAGAACACCACTAGTCATCAAAATGAGGAGTATGGAAGTATGGGATCTTTTGAAAAAGTTTTTTTTTTTCTGAAAGAGCCACATCTAGATGGCACTTTCACTTTTGAAATACCCTTTTTCGAAAAAGTGCTGTTATGCGATTATGCAAATGAAGCGTGGGATATTTAAATCCCCGCTTTATTTGCACTTTCAATTTGCCTAATTTACATCCCTCTTTCAACAGAGGGATGTAGTTTAGACATATAAGAGATCTTTTGGGCTGAAACAGTGGATTCAAGAAAATACCTTGAAATAGGTATTGAAAATCTAGAGTAAATTCCATTCCAAATTCATTTTAAAAATGGATGATAAGCAGTGTTTGAACTAATTGATTTGACACATGCTATCTAAATCCATGTAGTCGACAGTAAAATACTAAACTCTTCCTATACGTCTTTACCTCTCTATGTAGAATCATGTAATATAATAGTATATAGTATCAAGTGAAATTAATTAAATAATCATTCTAAAAAATTAATTCTTTAGTGGAACAAGAACCTTAAAAATGGTCTGTGGGTCGTATAAGAAGAGCGAGCATAATTAAAGGGCTGAGATTAACATCACAAACAGCCAAAAATGCTCCATAATAGAATATGAACTGGCTGGATCTACCATTACCCCAGTTTTAGTTATTTATAGTTAGTTAGTTTTAGTCATTATATAGTACTGTGTTGAGTAAAAATAGCTACAAAATTACTGGGGGTGTATTCATAGTAATTAGTTTTCCCTTAAGTCTAAAGCTTTTTAGATATTCACATTAAACTTTACGCATACAGAGCGAGAGACTTGTGTGTGTTTATTACACTAATAGCTACTGGACATGCATAGACAGAAGATAATTATGCTAGAACTAAGGGAGTGAAAATAGACCAGTGCATGCTATTTAAGCTTACACAAGCACACTGATATGGAATATGTTTTGGGTTTTTTTTTTTTTTTTTAACAATCATTTGTTAAACTAATTGTCCCATTGCTAGGTATACTTAAGAACTGTGTGCTAATAGCTTCCATTCTCAGTACAGTGGACTGTTTTAAGTGGGAATGTCTTACAACAACAGTGTTCACAATCAGAGAGAGGGGTCCTATTTGGGCTCACTTGTTTTTTGTTTTGTTTCTTGCTTTTTGCTCAAGCAATTAGTTTATTTTCAGGTTCCCAGATAATTTAAATGTTGGAAACATCCAGTTCTTCCATGATAAACTATCACTGGTTCATGTGGCCAAAATCCAGCTTTTACTTGGTACTGACTCAGGTGAACTCCATTGTCAGATGAGAACTGAGTCAAGATCTCAGGATTTGGCCCTTAAATCTTGCTGAGACCCATGTTAGTGAGGCTAATTAAATGGGCTGGATATGTCCCATTCATAGCTTTTGATGTGAAAACGTGGATGTTAAAGGCGGCAGGAGAAATTGGCTTTGTAATGTGTTAACCAGTCTTTATTCAAGCCCAAGTTAAACAGGTCTCCTTCCTTCTTTCTTATTTGTATTAATTTTTTAAGAACGCTATTTCTTACCATATCACAGAGGGGCTCCAGTCATGGACTTTGATCCCTGTGGAGCTAGGTGCTGTACAAACACGGAATAAATGGTAAACTTAAAAAACAGCAAATAGTCTGGTAGCACTTTAAAAACTAACAAAACATCTAGATGGTATCATGAGCTAGTGGGCTGTGCCCACGAAAGCTCATGATACCATCTACGTGTTTTGTTAGTCTGGTAACACTTTAAAGACTACAGCCAGTCCCCGACTTACGAACGGGTTACGTTCCGAACAGCTGGTTGTAACTTGATTTGTTTGTAAGTTGGAAATACCCTTATACGAAGCACTCCGAATGTAACCAAGCACCAACAAAACAGCAATCAGCAACGAAAAATAGAAAAACACGAAAAAAAACAACACTACTGCAGTGACAGCAAACTGTATTTGACAAACATGAACATGAAATACAAAACACAATGCAGTAATTTAAAAACAGTAATGTGAATTGAATTAATTGGATGAGGAATCGGAGGAGGTGGGCGACAATACTACAGTAACAACATCATCAACAGATTCATCTTCTACTTCAGCAGTGACTTTGCTTGTAGAAGGCATTGGTTCAGTGTGGGAAGCAGCAGTGCTGGGGACTTTCTTCAAAAAAATATCCATTTTGGACTGGACAACTTGTTTTTTCTTCTCATTATAAATTTCCCTATAGCAAGCCAGGGCATCCTGAATTAAACAATCCACTTTTGAGAATCTCGCAACATTAGGGTCCATTTTTTCAAACATTTTCATTCCTTCATTTATTTTGCTGAAGGCTGCAGCCATTTCTTTCATCACCAATTTTTTGGGGGTTGCTGCTGCTGCTGCTTCTTGGGCTTTTTGTCTCTCTTCCTTTGCTACCCGTTTTCATTCATCTTCCCTGTTCCAAACTGTCCCAGACAGGATGGCCAGCTGTGATGGTCGCTGCCAACTCTGGCGTTGAAGTTGCCAAGGATGAATAGCAGCTCATGGGAAGATACTTCACTGATGGCAATACTAAGTTCGTCATAGAACTTGTCCTTATCTTATCTGGGCAGAAGTTAAAGTAGGCTCATAGACGCTGAAGATGTTAGCCATGCCCACTGATGTTTGAAGCTGGATTTTCAGCATTCTCTCAGTTCCCACATTTGGTGGTATGACTGAGCAAACTAGGTTGTTTCTAATTGCAAAGCCAACACCGTGTTCCCTGGTCTCTTCTGGAGGCTTCCCGTGCCAGAAAAAGGAAAAATCCTTCTCCCGGAGACATCCAGAGGACGATAGCCTTGTTTCCTGGAGGGCCACAATGTCCATCTGTAGTCTTCTCAGCTCATTATTAATGACTACTGTCTTCCGGGGGTTACTAATGCTCTGTAGATCTTCTGTAAGGCCCGGAATCATGGTCCTTACATTCCATGTGCCCCGCCTCAACAGTTTGAAGAGGTTGCTGTCTGTTCTCGTGCGGAGAAAGATGCCCTCTGTAGCAGTTCCAAAGGCATATTTGAGCAAAACTGCAAAGAAGATACCGAACAGTGTTGGAGCCAGCACGCACCCCTGCTTCACTCCGCCGAGAATCTCGAAGGGTTCGGATGTGGATCCATCATATATGATGATCCCCCCTCATGCCATCATGGAAGGCCCTAATAATGCTGAGCAGAATTGGAGGACAGCCAATCTTAGCCAGAATTGCGAACAGACCTTTTCTACTGACAAGGTCAAATGCCTTGGTCAGATCAATGAAAGCAATATACAAAGGTTTTTTCTGTTCCCTACACTTTTCTTGTAGTTGCCTAACAGAGAAAACCATGTCTATGGTGGACCGTTCAGCTCTGAACCTGCACTGAGACTCAGGGTAGACTCTCTCTGCAAGAACATGGAGCCTCTTCAGGACAACACATGCAAATAGCTTCCCCACGGTGCTGAGAAGGGAGATACCGCGATAGTTGTTGCAATCACTTTTGTCACCCTTGTTCTTGTAGACAGTAACGATGTTAGCATCCCTCATATCTTGCGGTACGCTGCCTTCTCTCCAACGTTGGCAGAGTATTCCATACAGCTCTGAGAGTAGGGTACCGTTAGCGCATTTAAGGATTTCCGAGGGAATACCATCTTTCCCTGGGGCTTTTCCAGAAGAGAGTGCTTTTAGCGCGTCGCTAAGTTCTTCCATGGTGGGTTCAGCATCAAGTTCAGTCATGGTGGGCAGAGGTTCGATGGCATTCAGGGCTCTCTCTGTAACTACGGTCTCTCTGGCGTACAGCTGTGAATAGTATTCCACCCAGCGTTCCATCTGCTTGGTTCTGTCCTTCAAAACCTCGCCTGTGGCCGACTTAAGTGGGGCAGTCTTTCTTTGTGATGGACCAATGACCTGCTTGATCCCATCGTACATTCCTCGCATGTTACCAGTATCCATGGCCTGCTGAATCTTGGAGCAGAGTTGGAGCCAGTAATCATTGGCACACCGCTGAGCAACCTGCTGCACTCGACTCCGAGCAAACCGGAGCGCCTGCAGGTTCTCCTCACTGGGAGAGGACCTGCATGCAGCCAGTGCCTGTCTCTTCTTCTCAATCAGGAGCATCAGCACTTCAGTGTGGGCTTCAAACCAATCAGCAGACTTGACTGTCTTCTTCCCAAAGATAGATATCGCAGTATCATAGATAGCGTCCCGTAGTTGTTCCCATCTCTTGCTGATATCAGTGTCATCCCGACGGGGCAAGGCCTCTTCAAGTGCTTGGACAAACTCGCATACGTTTGAAGGGTCACAAGTCTTACCAGTGTCAATGCACGGCCTCCCTTCCTTTCTGGAGCGAAAAAATCTTCGCGGCTGGATGTACACTTTACTACACACGAGCAAGTGGTCTGTTGAGGCTTAGAGCAAAGACCAGGGTGCTTACAAAACATCTAAGGGAGTTCCTTTTTGCTGACAATGCAGCTATTGCTGCTCACACTCAGCAGGAATTGCAGTCACTCATAACTCGCTTTGCGGACGCATGTATGGAATTCGGCCTCACAATCAGCTTAAAGAAGACCCAGTTGATGGGCCAAAGCGTGGGTAATGAGCCATTTATCAGTGTGTTAGATTACGAACTGGAAGTCGTCCATGAGTTTGTGTACCTAGGCTCTACGATCTCGGACAACTTGTCATTTGATAGCGAGATTAACAAGCGCATTGGAAAAGCTGCCACAACATTCTCCAGGCTGACGAAGAGAGTATGGGCCAATAATAAGCTCACTGTACACACCAAGGTGCAGGTCTACACAGCCTGTTTTGAGCACACTGTTGTACGCCCGCCAGTGAAACATGGACTTTGTGCTCAAAACAAGAGCAGCGGCTCAACACATTCCATATGCGCTGCCTTAGGCGTATGCTCGGTATCTCATGGCAGGACAAGATCCCCAATAGCGCAGTGCTTGAGAGGGCGGGCACCGTCTCCATGTTCACCCTTCTCAAGCAGAGGCGTATTGCGCTGGCTTGGCCATGTCTCACGCATGTTGGATGGCTGAATACTGAAGGACCTTCTCTTTGGCGAACTGGCGTCTGGAAAGAGGCCGAAAGGGCGACCTAAATTGCGCTATAAGGACATGTGCAAGCGTGACCTTAGTGCTCTCTCTATCAGTGCGAACACCTGGCATTCGCTCGCCTTAGACAAGTATGCCTGGAAACAGGGAGTGAAGGAAGCTCTTGCTATGTATGAAACTACCTTGGTGAAGGAAGCGGAAGACAAGAGAGCCCTCAGGAAGATCCGTGCCCGTGATACCAGAGCGACATCTGCCTACTGCTGCTCACAGTGCGGAAAGGACTGCCATTCTCAGATTGGATTGCACAGCCACAGAAGACGTTGCTCGAATCAGTCCAACAGGGGCGCAAATCCATGATCCTTCGGGATCGAAGGATGCCTACGAACCTTTGCTACCCTCTCCGCCTCCAGCTGCATTAAATCTTCATTGCTCAGCTCCTCCCCAACATCCTCAACCAATTGGTGTATGTCTTCATTATCCATTTCCAGATCCATTTCTTTTGCCAGCTGTACAATGTTATTGGAAATGTCTTCTAGTGCCTTTTCTTTTTCAAAGTCTTTGAAACTGTTCACAAATCTTTTTAGGATTTTCTCCCATATGCCATTCATACATTGTGGAGTGAATTCCTCCCACCCAGCAGCAATGTTCCTTATGCAATGCAGAATGTTGTAGTCCTTCCAAAATTCACGTAATGTTTTGCCATTTTCGCATTCTGTGGCAGCTACTGCCTTTGCAAATGTGTTGCGAAGATAATAGGCTTTGAAAGCATCTAAGGCCCCCTGGTCCATGGGTTGGAGGATAGATGTGGTGTTGGGAGGCAGAAACACCACTTTCACGTTGGAATGTAAGTCATTTAGGTATTGAGGGTGACCTGGAGCATTATCCACAATAAGCAAAATTTGGAAAGGAATTCCTTTCTCCAGAAAATAAGCCTTGACTTCAGGGATGAAACAGTTCATGAACCAATCTTCAAAAAGTGCAAGCGTCATCCATGCTTTCTTATTAGCGGAATAATGGACTGGTGAAGTAGCCTTGCTGATATTCTTGAAGGCTCTAGGGTTTTCAGAGTGATAAATCAAGAGGGGTTTCAATTTATACCCAGAAACATTGCCTCCTAACAAGACTGTTAGTCTTTGAAAGCCTTAGAACCAGGCATAGTTTTTGCTTCCTTATGTATGTAGATACGTTCGGGCATTTTCTTCTAAAAGAGGCCTGTCTCATCGACATTAAAGGTCCGTTCTGGCAAATAATTTCCCTCTTTTATCAGCTTATCCAATTCTTCTATGAAAGTTTCTGCTGCTTTAGAATCCGCACTGGCTGCCTCCCCTCTTAATTTCACATTGTAAAAGTTTGCACGAATCTTAAAATGGTTGAACCAACCGTGACTGGCAATGAAAGTATGGTCACAGTCATACCCCTCCTTTTTCTTTAAGTCTTCAAAAAGACTATGAGCCTTAGCTTGTATCATCATGAGGCTTAACAGCATGCGTTTTTTCAATTTGGTCTCCCATCCAAAGCACTAAGAGTTTTTCCATTTCCAGGATGGGCCCTGCTCTTTTCTTTGTTAGAATTTTTGATTTCATAGGTGCAGACCCTCTCACTGCTTCACGAATGCAATCACTATCCTTTATAATTGTGCTTATGGTGGATTTTGATAGCCCTAAATTACGCGACAGGAACGACACTGTTTTACCCCCTTTGTATTGTCTCACTATCACTATTTTCTGTTCCAAATCAATAGCTTTTCTTTCTTTTCTCACCACCCTTATCACTAGCCCTTTTCCTGTTACTTGCCATAATGGCCACAAGCAAACACCGAAAATACTGTAAGGGCAAGATATGTATGTGAGGGAATGAAACGTAAACATGCTGCCCGACCGCAGACATGCAAACACCACGTGCTACTGCGAGGTTGGTCATAAGTGTGGATGGTCGTAAGTTGAGGTGTTCGTAAGTTGGGGACCAGCTGTATTTGTTGGGGTTTTTTTTTAAAGTTTATCCTGTACAGACTAACTCAGCTACCACCTGAAGCTTTAGTTACAGAATAAATGGTCTGTGCTCCAAAGAGCTTAAAGTCCAAGCATAGGATGACAGATGGAGAGTGCCAAGAGTCAGCCTGATAGGGACAATGATCTTGGCACATACCATCAACCTGTCCTTTGTCAATGTTTTGTAGACATGGCAAAGTTGAATTTTAAAGAGGGATTTGAAGTGGGTAGGGATGTCTGTGATTAGCTAGTTAACTGGCGCTCTGCCCGGATTGGAGCCCTCCTCACCTGCCTGCTGCAGGCCCTGCTGTGCTGCAAATGGGGGGCACTCCACCTCAGCCAGAGCTGCCCCCATCTGTGGGGGGAGAGTGCTCAAGCCTGGCCAGGCCCGCTGCGCCACAGGCAGCGGGCGCTTCAGCTCAGCCGGGCTCACCTGCTCCTGTTCAAGTGGTTAACTAGTTTAAACTAATTAAATGGAATTTTACATCCTTAGAAGGAGGGTCTTGTGAAAGCTTTATAGATGTTTACAGGGAATTTCTTTCCAGTGTAATGGATGGCATGGGAGAAAGCATAAAGGTTCTTGTTTGAAAATTTAAGTGGGTAATGGATGCTGAGATTGTGGGCTGATTGGAGATGGATGTTGTCATCTTGTTAATGAATGAGAAGTGGGGATAGATTGCAAAGAGCCTTGAAAGTGACCTGTAGCTTATGTTTAATATGATAAATGGGAGCCAGTGGAGGGATGCAAAGAGGGTGTTACAAGGCTGAAGCCATGGTCTAGGCCAGGCCTGTGGCCTGTTGGTTTCCAGCCCACATTGCAGTTTCCGTTTACGCGGAGCTCAACACGCAGCCCGCGGGGTAGGATCCTTTGAACATGGTCTCCACTGGGAACAAGCTCCACAACGGTGAGGACTCTCTGAGGTGGGGTGAGCAATGAAAGACGCAAGCAGACAGGCTGGCTGAAACAGAGGGGTATAGGGTGTCGGCATTTCTAGCCCCCTGGGAGAAGGTGCCAGGAGCGCCAGGGCATTGTGGGAAGTGCTGGCTGCTTAGCCTTGTGTGCAGAGCCTGAGAGGTGCTGACTGCCTTACACTGGCCACGTTTGGGTCTGGTGCCACAACTTAGACTTAATCTTTGTATTCATGCCCATCAGCGTGAAAAGCTTTTTGCATATATTTGCATATATATTTGCATGTATATGCAACCACACTTGAGTTGCGGCCCTTGGCCTGTGCTGTGAGTATCATTATGGCCCCCGGGGCATCCAAAGTTGAGTAGCCCTGGTTTAGGCTTTAGTCATGCCTTTGTTTTTTCCCCTATTCAATAAAAGCAGTGAATTTGTCTTACTCTATCAAAGTGCAAGTTCTTGGATGTTTTTGTAAGCAAGATCCTATGGGTTTCTTCCTGCAATAAAATCTAATATTGAGGGCATTGTTATGATATTTAAGAGTATTATGTAGATCTACTATAGTAGAATATTTCTCCTTTAATCTGAATAAAAGTATGGGGGGAAACGCTTTCAGAGCAGTCTTAAATATCAGGGAAGGTCAATTTTGTGGTTCTGTTTACTGTCTCAAACAGTGAAGCAGTACAAATTAAATGATAGCAAGTTGAAATTCTTTGGGCACTATTCCTATTAAATATAAACATATCTCAGAAGTACAGTAAAACTGGAGTAATTCCCCGATTGATCTGCCAATAAAGACACTTCCAACTATACACTACAAGAATCCTTGTTACTGACAGATAAGTGCAGAAATATTGGGTGGATGCCAGTGTAAATACATCAGCTTTTTTCCCCCTTTCTTTCACTTAATATTAGTCTTCTCTAAATAATTGTTTAGGAATTAAGGAAATCGTTATGATATATGGTTCCCAAAAGATTCTAATTATTATTTTAAGTAGAATCTATTGTTTCCAGGAAGTACTAGCATGCTCAGTTTGATGATTAGGGAGTTTAAACTCATGGAAATTCCTTATCCTGTCTATTCCTTGCTCTGTGTATATATAGTAATTCTGTAGATGTTTTGTAAGGGCCTGTTGCAGATCTTTGTTGGCTAGTGCATTTGATTGCAAAGCTAATGGAAAATTCCTTTAAAGGTTATTCACTAATGGATTTTCTTTTCTTCAGAATATGTGACGAGGTCAAATAAGGCAGTACCTTATAGGGAGGAAAGCAGCTAATTATTATATGACCTAAATATGTTCTTATTTAATGAGGCTAGTAGAAATTTTATCGAATCTGGGGAGGCTGTAGAGAACTCAGGGATACATAAAGTTATTTATAAATAAGTAGTGTTTCTTTAATTTATAATCATTTGCTTTAGCAATTAAAAATCTTATTGTTTCTGTCTTAATGGTCTACAGATTTCAAGGTAGGCTTAGTATAGATTTATATGAATGAAATTAATGTAGAAATGAGGTGCCTAACTGCTGAAGCAAATACTTAATAAAATGAAGTGCTGCATATTAAGGACTTTATTTTATATAGCTCTGACCCGCCCCCATTTAAGTTAGCTGTAAAACAAATCATTAATTTCTTCCTTTTGTTTGTGTGAATAAAAACCACATCTGCCTGTCTGAATTTTAAAACAGTATTTGTAATTGAATCTATTTGTGCACTTTTACATTTTGTTTTCAAAGAGTTGAGAGAAATCTAAACTTTGTTGGCAAGGGATAGGGTGGAACCCATGTTCTTCATTACTGAAATCCATGCATTGTTTTGAATGCATACATAAAAATAGTTGAGTAACCCAAAAGTTTTACTGAGAAGCTGAATGAGATGAGTTTGGTAGACTCTCAGCTAAATAATCAGAAGAAAATAATTCAAATAACACAAGCTGCTTTCAAAGATACATCCAGCCACGAATGGATATGAATAGTGAAGTACCTCAAACCTTTTGAAGAAGGTATTTTTTTCTGATCCATACTGGGATCTTCCTTCTGCTTCTCGCCTTCACAAAATTCCCAAATTCCTGCTTCTTTCAATTTTTTATTCCTGGGAAGAAGCTTGTCTGACTCCTAGAAAGCAGAGAGAAGAAGAAAGAAAATGGGTTTTATATTCTGTCCCAAATTGTAGTAGTTCTCCTGAACACTATTGGAAGAAGGACATTTGTTCCTTAACAGTTTGGACATTTTCTAATATTTGAGCCCAAAATTTGTAGATTTCTCTCACGTGTGCTTGGCTAACCTCAAATAGGGACAACTTTTTCATTGTGAGGGCCTATGTAAATTGGTCTTTCTTCTTGGAGAAGTAGGGGAAGAGCAGAGTTACTTTAAACGTTTTTTAACTGCAGTACGGTCTGTGTGACTCTTAATTTTATTTAGTGACTGTCTTAAAGGGGTGCAAAATAAAGATAACTTTTGGTTTGTTTTTTTTCTCTGTGCTTGTTAAAAGTAATTCTCATGATTTCTATTGCTAAAATGATAGAGAGGGGATGTATTTTTTTTCTCTGTTTTCCCCCCATTTTTCTACTTAGTGCTTTTGGCAGTTTTTTGTGTATAATCACATTCCCCTCTAATAATCTGGGCTACAACCCTCTCATTTACTTGACACAAGTAAATGTGCAAGAGCCGGTATAGTCATTTGGCTCCACAGGGGCACAAAGGATTTGCCCATGTGGAACAGGTTGTAGGTTAGAATCTTAGTTTGCTTCCTCTGTTGTACGTATGGATCTTTTACAAAGCAAACCAGGGAGATGGGGGATTTATGATATTAAAATTAGAACTGGTAAGAAATTTAACAATTTTTTGCGTTTAAAAATGAAAGTAGTATTTTACCAGCTCTAATTAAAGCTAAAAAAAGTTACAATGAAGACTTGGGAGTAGGTAACTTTTTAAAAAATATGCTTGGATTTCATCCTGATGTTCCATGTTGGTGGTGTTTGCTCATAATTGTGATTTCTTGTCCTGAGTGAGTATGCTGAGTTTTTGTGGAGAGATACTACACCATAAGAAAGGACAGAAAGAACTTTAAAAAAAAAACCTTGATTTGTTTTATTTATACATTAGTATAAGCAGAGAATTGAATAAGTCTGTTACTTTATCTGTTTGGATATAGTCTGTTCCTTAACGGATCAGTTTCTATAATGAATTCAACAAAAATGTCCAAGCTCACCTGCGATTGCCTGAGATTAAAAAAAAAAAAAAAAAAAAAAAAAAAAAAAGCCAGTACCCACAGATGTGCTTGTTTATGTCATTGACACAGTTAACTTCATTTGGAAAGGGTGTGGAGCTAATCAGATCTTTCTTTCCTCGCACCTTTGTGAAAATAAATATGCTTAGAAAATCAGGGTTTAACTGGTTTCAGCTTTGCAGAAAACAGATATATACCACTGCACCTTTAAAAAACAAAAGCAGTGCCTTAACAATGAGAATTCTTAAAGCCAAATTTGGCCTTTCAGGCATGAACAACAACTTTTCATTTCAGTAAAAACTGTTGGTGTGGGCACAGAATTTTGCCTTAAATGACTGACTCTTTTACTGTGAGACCTGTCCTGCTTTTAAAGAAATACAGTAATATAAACTTTGCATAGGTTTTTCAATGTTCTTCTGAGTTGTAAATGACTGAAGATTTCACAGTGGGTTTTTTACACAAATTATATTAATTTTCCGTAGCTGTTTCTGACATATTAGAATATACATTGTTAATAATAATAAAAAATCCCTGGTAAAACAGAAATAATTTAATCTTCTTAGTACTTCTCTTAATGGCATTTTTATCTGAGACTAGATTGAAATCCTTTTATCACTATTATTGTTAATAATAACACAGTTGCTCATGGATAATCTTAATTCAGGGATGTGAGTCTTACCAGAAATATTGCTGTGTTTATCAGAACTTTTTGCCAGGGTAGTCCTCACAATGTAAAGTAATGCAGGGGTTATTTGTTCTACAAGCAGCAAACTAAGGATGTTAAAATGCAGTTAATTGACTAGTCGACTGAATTTCCATCGACTAGTCGATACGCACTTCCACATTCCTCCTTTGAAATGCACAAGAGCCACCACCCTGGAGGAAGGTGAAACTCTGCGTACAGCCCGGGGCCAGCAGCAAGACCTGCCGACTCTGGGCTGCATGCCGGTGCCTGCTTTGAAATGCACAAGAGTCCCCAGTGGGGGCCCTTGTGCATTTCAGAGCCACGGAGCCCGGGGTCAGCAGGGGACTCAGTCCCCCGCTGACCCTGGGCTCCATGCTACACTGCAGGTTGCTAGGAGCCTGAGGTCAGCTGGGGAGTCCCCAGCTGACCCCGGGCTCCGTGGCATCTGCCCCTTTGAATTGGCACACAGGCGGCATTTTAAAGGGGCAGCCATGGAGCTCGGGGAGTCCTGCAGCATTTCCCTAGAACCCAGGATAAGCTAGGGAGTCCCCAGCTGACCCAGGTTCCGGGGAAGTGCCACGCGGAACCTGGTGTCAGCTGGGGACTCCCCAGCTGATCCTGCGTTCTGGGGAAATGCCACCGCCTAGAGCCTGGGATCAGCTGGGACTCTCCATCTGACCCCGGGCTCCACGGCTGCCCCTTTGAAAAGCCTCTTGAGGCATAAAGGCAGCAAAGGGTGGGGGGGAATATTGACAAGTTGACTAGTCAGTATACTATCCGATAAGCAAATGCTTATTGGATAGTCGACTAGTCTTTTACATCCTTATAGCAAACCTGAACTGACAGAGGTTTGCTGTAAGGATGCACTTTGACCCTGTTTCACTGCTGAATAACAATGTAGTTAGCTTATTCATTTGTCAGATATGCCCTTTTAGTGGTTAGGATTGCCAGGTATTTGGTTTTTGACTGAACACTGAGTCAAAAAGGGGCCCTGGTGACTTAGGTCAGCACTGCTGACCAAGCCATTAAAAAGTCTGGTTAGTGGTGTAGCAGGGCAAAGTCAGGTTCCCTGCCTGCCCTGGCTCTAATCAGCTCTTGGAAGTGGCTGGCATTTCCCTTTCCCTCATAGGCAGAGGAGCAGCCAGGGAAGCTCTGTGCGCTACCCTACCCTCAGTGCTACCTCTGCTGCTCCCGTTGGCTGGGAACCATGATCAATGGAGATTGCAGGAGTTGCCTGTGGGCGCAGGCAGTACAATCACTCAAAACCACCTGGCCATGCCTCCACGTAGGCCATTTCTGAGAGCAGCATGTAGCCAGGGCAGGCAGGGAGCATGCCTTAGTCCTGCTGCACTGCTGACGGGAAGGTGGTTTAGGTAAGTGCTGCCCAGCTGGAACCGACAGCCTGAACCCCGTGTCCCAGATTGAAACCCCTTGCTGGAGCCTGCACCCCAAACCACCTCCTGCACTCCACTCCCCTTTCCCTATCCCAGAGCCTGCATCCCTAGCCGGAGTCCTCATGCCCTCTCAACATGCCCTCTCAACCCTCTGCCCTAGACTAGAACCCCCTCCTGCACTCTGACCCCCTCATTTCTGGCACCATTCTGGAGCCTTCATCCCCTCCTGCATCCCAACCCTCTGTTTCAGCCAAATAAAATGGGAAGGAGAGTGGGAAAGAGTGATCTAAGGAGGGAGCAGGGTTGGAATCAGTGGGGTGGAGCCTCAGAGGGGTGTAGGGCCTTGGGGTAGGGGTGGGGACAGGGTGTTCTGTTTCATGCATTTAGAAAGTTAGCACCACTGTAGGGTTACCAGACATACCTAGCATGGTATGTGTTTATTTCCAGCGTCTTTCCATGAATAACTGTTGCTTAAACACTTGCTTTACCAGTAGTAGATGTAAAGGTAGTCAAACAGGTTGTGTTTGGTTTTGGTTATGATTTGTAAGACTCATGCCTAAATATGCAAACACATGCAGAAAAGGTAACTATCAGGATTCAAAGCAGTACTGTGTTTTTTCTACCTTCCTTCTTTCACTCCTCTTCCTCCCTCTCCTCCCCCCCCCCCCCCCGTCACTGAAAAATCTGGCTTGCAGAAAGTGAAAGAGAAGTTTTGAAAATAAGCATAACGCTAATTTTTTTAAAAAAATCTTAGGCGAGGTGATTTTGCTTCTACTCTGATGTGCCTGCCACTTTCTCATTGCTGAACTGCTTTATCTGGAGGCATCTGCTCCCCATTTCTGACATGTGACTAACAAGAAGCCCAGATTATTTTAAAGAATATACCTCTTCTTGTTTTTTTTCTCTTACTGGCCTGTTGTCTTGGATATCTTCTATACCAGTGTTTCTCAACCAGTGGTATGAGTACCCTTGGGGATATTCAAGAGAAGTATGGGGGGTACATCAACACAACTGAAATTTGGAGAAAACTGAAAATTTTGTTTTAGTTTTACAGCACTTCATTATTTTTGTACTTCTTACACCTAAAAATTTCATTGCATGTCTGTCTACGATTAAGTTGTTTAAACAAATATAAGAACATAAGAATGGCCGTACTGGGTCAGACCAAAGGTCCATCTAGCCCAGTATCCTGTCTGCCGACAGTGGCCAGCACCAGGTGCCCCAGAGAGGGTGGACCGAAGACAATGATCAAGCGATTTGTCTCCTGCCATCCCTCTCCAGCCTCTGACAAACAGAGGCCAGGGACACCATTTTATCCCCTGGCTAATAGCCTTTTATGGACCTAACCTCCATGAAATTATCTAGCTTCTCTTTAAACTCTATTATAGTCCTAGCCTTCACAGCCTCCTCTGGCAAGGAGTTCCACAGGCTGACTACACGCTGTGTGAAGAAGAACTTTCTTTTATTAGTTTTAAACCTGCTACCCATTAATTTCATTTGGTGTCCTCTAGTTCTTCTATTTAGGGAACTAATAAATAACTTTTCTTTATCGGCCCTCTCCACACCACTCATGATTTTATATACCTCGATCATATCCCCCCTCAGTCTCCTCTTTTCTAAACTGAAAAGTCCCAGTCGCTTTAACCTCTCCTCATATGGGACCCGTTCCAAACCCCTAATCATTTTAGTTGCCCTTTTCTGAACCCTTTCCAAGGCCAAAATATCTTTTTTGAGGTGAGGAGACCACATCTGTACACAGTATTCAAGATGTGGGCGTACCATAGTTTTATACAGGGGCAGTAAGATATTCTGGGTCTTATTTTCTATCCCTTTCTTAATAATTCCTAGCATCCTATTTGCCTTTTTGACCGCCGCTGCACACTGTGTGGAAGTTTTCAGAGAACTGTCCAGGATAACTCCAAGATCTCTTTCCTGATTTGTCGTAGCCAAATTAGCCCCCATCATACTGTACGTATAGTTGGGGTTACTTTTCCCGATGTGCATTACTTTACACTTATCCACATTAAATTTCATTTGCCATTTTGTTGCCCAATCACTCAGTTTGGTGAGATCTTCTTGGAGTCCCTCACAGTCTGCTTCTGTCTTGACTATCCCTAAACAGTTTGGTATCATCTGCAAACTTTACCACCTCACTGCTTACCCCTTTCTCCAGATCATTTATGAATAAGTTGAACAGGATTGGTCCTAGGACCGACCCTTGGGGGACACCACTAGTTACCCCTCTCCATTCTGAAAATTTACCATTTATTCCTACCCTTTGTTTCCTGTCTTTTAACCAGTTCTCAATCCAAAAAAGGACCTTCCCTCTTATCCCATGGCCATGTAATTTACACAAGAACCTTTGGTGAGGGACCTTGTCAAAGGCTTTCTGAAAATCTAAGTATACTATATCTACTGGATCCCCCTTGTCCTCATGTTTGTTAACCCCTTCAAAGAACTCTAATAGATTAGTAAGACAGGATTTCCCTTTACAGAAACCATGTTGACTTTTGTCCAACAAATCATGTTCTTCTACATGCTTCACAATTTTATTCTTTACTATTGTTTTGACTAATTTGCCCGGTACTGAAGTTAGACTTACCGGTCTGTAATTGCCCGGATCGCCTCTGGAGCCCTTTTTAAATATTGGTGTCACATTAGCTATCTTCCAGTCATTAGGTACAGAAGCCGATTTAAGGGATAGGTTACAAACCACAGATAATAGTTCAGCAATTTCCCATTTGAGTTCTTTTAGGACCCTTGGATGAATGCCATCCGGTCCCGGAGATTTGTTAACATTAAGTTTTTCTATTTGTTCCAAAACCTCTTCTAATGACACTTCAATCCGGGACAGTTCCTCAGATTCATCACCCACAAAGGACGGTGCAGATTTGGGAATCTCCCCAACGTCCTCAGCCATGAAGACTGAAGCAAAGAAATCATTTAGTTTCTCCGCAATGGCTTTATTGTCCTTGATTGCGCCTTTTATAGTTCGATCGTCTACGGGACCCACAGGTTTTTTAGCAGGCTTCCTGCTTCTAATGCTTCAAATGTGTTGCAATGGTAGAAAAACATTTTGTGTCTCTGAAAACTGTAGGTACTGGGGGTACTTATAATTTTTTTTAAAGGGGTACTTTATAAAAAAAAGGTTGACAAACACTGTTCTATACTATCTCACCAAACATAAAGATATTAGCAAATGAAATTAAAAATGGTAGGAATTCATTTGTGGAAGAATATATTTTTCCCATTTTTTTCCCTTCAGATGCGTCCACCTCAAGACCTTGATACATAAAATGCTTGTTAATACTGTTCAAAATTGTTAAGAAATACATGTAATATATTAAATTACAAACTAAATATGCAAATTACTATATGAGTGTTTAGATTGGCCATAAGCAATGCATCATCATTTGAGGGTCAATATCCCATAATCAGTACATGTTTCCTTATGTATATTCATAAATTATTGAGCACATAGGAACCATTATTATTATATAGTTTGACCTCCTGCATGAAATAGGCCACAGAATAATTCAACATTTTTCTTACGTAACTAGTTATTTATTTGACCTTTTTAATTAGCTTGAAATGTTAATTTAATTTTTGGCAGGTTTTAGGGAAAGCTTAAAAGATTTCCCTAACATTTGCCCTAGCTTGCTGTTGACGCCTCTTACTATTTTACAGTTCTGTTTTCTAGTGAATAGTTAAGGGACCTATGGCTGTTTAGCCTGTTCAAGGTGGGATGAAGATATTCATAGGCTATTAGAATGGCTATCGCTTTTTGAACGATACAGGGTCCTGTTTTAGTGTTACAGTTTCTTAGTATTTATTATTTATATTGTGATCATATGTAGGAGTCCCAGTCCCAGACCACAACCCCTTTGTGCTAGCTGTTGTACAGGCACACATACCTGCTTACTGTGGTTGCCGCTCTGTCCCTGCAATAGCCTGTGAGTTCTTAGAGATCAATAAGCAGTTCCCAGGCAGTGGCTACAGAGGACTTATTGGTTGTCTACAGAGAGCTGGCTCGTCTCCTTGTGTACATCTTTTACTACATATGTTGTGGCTGTTGATTGCAAAGAAGGGGGGTGAAGTAAAGTAAGGATCAGACCTGATGGGAAGAGTAGATGACATGGAAAAACAGTAGAGTGTGTGATCAGCTTCAATAAAAACAAAACCGTTTATACACTTTCAGCTGTCTTTAATGCACTTTCACTTTTGTAATGTCACTTTGCCATGTAAGTCACTGCTGTAGTTGTGGAAAGGTTGTTATATAATCACAAATACAAGGGGTGGCCAGTCACATGATCTCTTAAGATGTGCTCCATGCTGTGGGAAATTAAGAACATTTATAAATAATCCCCATTTTATACAAAACTAGAAGATTTATCTGGTGTTGCTTGGGTCCTTAACTCAATTAATAATTTTTTTTCCTTCATTTAAATCTTTGTTCTGGGGTGAGGATGGGGATCAGGGTTTCGGTATGCATGCTTCCTTGGGGAGAGAGAGGACAACCCCAGCCCAATCACCGCAGCAGCTTGGGACCAGATGAGAAGCGCCTCTCCATGACTGTTGTAGCTGGGAGGGGTGCAAATCCCAGCCAGGACGAGGACGCACATACGTGTGCACGTGCGCGCACACACTGTCTCTGTCTCAAATATATAGCAGATTGTTGTCCATTGCTAACTCAGTGTGGTTATAACTGTCCTGGTCCCCATCTCTGGCCCCTTGCTGCCTCCCCTGTGGTCATTCTACAGTATAACTGCTTCTTTTGCCAGACACCTCTTTCTCCATTGTATGAGAACCAGCTGAATTCCAGGAACAACCCATAGTCATGAAACAACCAAACTCTTACCTTGCTTTAATTTATTATAAGAGGAAGCTGCATCCCAAATTTAGTGGCCCTAGCTCTTAGTTTTGGAGGAGTTCTTGAACAAATGGACTCAGACACATGGCCAAACAGATGTACAGTTTTTCTCAAATACGTAGTAGATAAGGAGTATCTTTATTTTATGAGTAAAAACTGCCATGAGAGGTTAAGGAATTTGTTTAAAGCCACAGACATGTCAGTTTTATAGCAGGAAGCTTGGCCTAGACCCTAGAATTAATTACTCTGTTTATGAAAGGTGCCATAGGTAGTTTAATAAGTGGTTAAGACTATTTTGTATATTTTAAGGTCTTCATCAATACAGTACCAGAGCACCTCACGTTTATCAGTAACTAGCAGATTGGCCAGGCATTGCTTGGATCTGTAATTTGGGAATTCCATGAAGTGTATTTTGTTTCTTCATTCCCATAAACTCTTATGATTTACTATGTTTTAACAAAAAGAGGCTATAGTCAATTTGGTTTCCAATAACATCATCTTCTTATTTTCAAACCTTAAGCATTGATTTAGCTGTGCCAAGAGGACACTTCTTCAAATTTCTCCATATTGTCTCTTTTCTGTAAGGTTTATTGAGAAGCAATCCTATTCCAGATTCATCCTATTTTCCTTGCTCATCTTAGTTTAGTCTCTTTCAACATTCATTCAGTTATCTCAGTTTTGTGACTTGTACTTGCTGTGGCGTTTCTTTCTCATTTCTGTTTGGTGTTACGAGAAGCAATTCCATTTCAGGCACATTCCGCTTTCCTGGTGCAACCAAACCCTAACGTTGCTTTAAGTTATAAGAAGAAGCTGTATACCGAATTTGGTGGTCCTAGCTCTTAGCGTTTAGGAGTTCTTGATCAAACAGACCAACAAACTCTAAAATATATAATAGATTACTGATTTCCACATTTATTAATTCATTTATCTCCACAGCTCCCATGTGAAATAGGGAAGTACCATTTCTGTTTTAGAGAAGGCAAACTGAGGCACAAGGTAATTTTGATGATTTGGAAGTCTGTGTTCGAGTGGGAAATTGAACCCAGGTCTTAAGCCTCAGCCCAGTGCCCTATCTAATATACTTTGGGTAATGCCCTTAGTTTTAAATATTTTCCAAATGCAGGTAAAGAAAAACTCCCAGTCAAAATCTGTAATGCCACTACTTTATTCTTAATAAGAATATTCTTTATTCTTAAAAATGAATTTTTAAATCATTTCTGAAAACTCCCTAACTCCCTTCTGCCATGATAAATGTGGAAAAATTCAGTTGGATCATTGGCAAAGATGAGTGATGAATTGTAGTTACCTTAGGGTGACCAGATAGCAAGTGTACAAAATTGGGTTGAGGGGTGCCTATATTTAAAAAAAAGCCCCTAGTCTTGAGAGTGTCTGTGTAAAATTGTCTGAGGGGTAGCCGTGTTAGTCTGTAACTGAAAAAACTTTTTAAAAACCCACAAATAGTTCTGCAGCACCTTAGAGACCAACAACAATTATGTAAAATTGGTTAGTGCTCCTGGATAGCTAAGAGTTAGGCATATCCCCTATATATATATTTTGTTGATATCTCATCCACCACATCCAGCATGATTTATCCACCTATTTTGCTTTGTGTTTTAGATTGCAAGCTTTGGGTGGCAGTGTGTCATTTACAATAATTTTATACAGTGGCTACTGCAAGAAGGCCCTGACCATAAATACTAAATATGAAGAGTATTTGTTTTGAGACCCTTGTGGGAGGTCTCAAAACAAAATTTGTCCTGATTCAATTTTGCAAAGTTTCTGCATTTTGAAGATATTCCTGTATAAGGCAGTATGGCTTCAGCTTGAAATGAACATGACCAAAGAAATCTAATAACCACTTAAAATTTCAGGTAAAATGTGCAGCATGATCAGAGTGCTTAGAATAAATACTGGTGTATTAACATTAAAGAGCTTCTAAAGCTATATACAGTAATTGAAACTTCATATATTAGTCTTTTTCATATATTAGGGAGGAATATTTCATACCTTATGAATTCATTAACTTTCCAGTTCACTGTATATTTTCTATACTTTTTTAGGGTTCCTAGGAAAGGAAAATGGAAGTGTATAATATTTCCTTCTCCACACTCTTCTGTTTTTTAATATAGAATACAAAACGTACATCGGTGATAATACATATAGTGGGTTAGCAGCATCGAAAGCTTGGAACCAGCTGTATAAAATGTGTAATGCATTTTTAGTTTGTTGATCTAATTTGTGTGTGAAATAAGATTGAAGTCCCTTGCTGTGACTTTGAGTAACAATAGCTGTGCTTAAGTTGTGTGTGTTTCTTTTTTTCTCTCCCATTCTTACAAAATACATTTGTAATGTGAAAGAGTTATGAAGCAGTGTTTCAGAGCAGGAATGAGAATTAATTCTTGAGATCTAGTTCTGGCTCTGACAGATACCACAGGCTTTCACAAATCTTTGAATTTTTCTGCTTTGGTTTACCCACATGTACAAAGGGAGAAGGGGCTGTCAGTAATAACTAAAATCTTTGAACAGCTCTAAGGTTATCTACTAAAAACTGAAGTAATACTGTGCAACCATATACATTAATTATTAGATCTCAATCTCAGAACAGCCTAATTGTAATTTATTAACCAATGATTGGTTTAGAACTATAAGGTTAATATTTATTATTAATATAAATATTTTATAGGTCTGGGTATTTCAAATTCAATAGCATTATTGGCATAAGAAGAAATGTTTCTAGTAATTTAAACATTGGTATAGAACAAGTTAAGATAATCCTAAAGTTTGTTGACTTCTGATATTTATACCTTCTTTATAACTACTGAGTTTAGGGCATACCTATATGATAGTGGCAATTGATAATGTATAAATCCACAGAGCATGAGCCTGCTGCACATAAAGTGAATCTTTCACAGGATCCATACAACAACTCTGTGTACTGTATCTTCACACAATGGCTGGCCATGCACTAAGCCTTATTTTTTCTTGAAAATGCTTTGCTTCTAGAGATCAAGGAACCCTACAAAATCGATCTCTGTCTGAAGAAAATAAGTTCAGTTGTTTTAAAGTTATGGACATTGAAATTTCTCAAGGTTTTGAAAGTTCACCTTTAACTACCTTTACTCTTACAAAAAAGCTATGAGCTCTTTAGTTGCCTCACATAGTAATACAGTTTTACATTCCATTTGAAATGTAACACCACAATGGGACAATGGAGTGTTAGTTTAGTACTGACTCAGAAGGAATCACCTAAGGAAGGAGGGCAAGATACCTCTTGCGGCCCGCCAAGCCACCAGATCCGGCCCACAGACACCCTGCCGGGACCGCAGGCATGCAGCAGCCACTGATTTAAGCGCTGGGCAGCTCCATGTGACTCTCTACTCTGGAGGGAGGGGAAGATTTCATGTGATCTCCCTGCCCAATCCTCAACTCCTATTGGCCAAAAACAACCACCAATAGGAGCTGAGAGATTGGCCTAGAGAATGGGGTGGAGATGGACAGTGCAAGCCTCTCCCCCTACCGGAGATGAGAGCCGCATGGAGGGAGCAGCCTACATTTTCAAGGGTCTCAGGCTGCAGAAGGCAGGAAGCCCAGCCTGCCTTGGGGTGTGCTTTAGGGCTGCTGGCTGGGAGATGTTTAGGTAAGCACCTCCCAGCCACAGCCTACTTCTGGAACCCCAGCCCCTCTTGCACCCCAACTCCCTCCCCCAGGTCACCATCCAAACCCTCTGCACCTCCTGCCCCAGGTCACAACTCCCTCCCAGATCCTGTACCCCCTCCTATATTCCTCCCTCAGGCTAGAATCCTCTCCTGCACCCTGCACCCGAATCCCCTGCCGCAGGTCACAGCTCCCTTCTTCACCCAAACACCCTCTCAAACCTCACACCCTTTCCTGCACCCCAGTCCCTTCCCCTGTGCACCCTTCTGCATTATCCTAGACCCTGCACCTCCACAGAAAAGTGTGGCTCTTGACCTCTTTCCAAAATCTTGGAGTGGTCCCCCACCAAAAATTATTGCCCACCCCTGACTTACAGTTAACCTAACACTGAGATGTTGGAGCAGCCTCTGTCCATGGGGAGCAGATACAGAGGCAGCAGCAGAGGACTCCCTGGGATTGGAGGCAGGAGCATGCTGGCTGTGCTGGCCTTGCCCCCCCGGAGAAGGGACACTGAATAACTCTGTAACCACTAAGAATTTAGCAGTTACACGATTATTAAAATAACCGATTTCTAACATCCCTAATACAGGTGTGGTTGCTTCATGGCAAAAAAGATATCTTGGCATTGGAAAAGGTTCAGAAAAGGGCAACAAAAATAACGAGGGGTTTGGAACGGCAACCATATGAAGAAAGCTTTAAAAGACTGGGACTTCTCAGTTTAGCAAAGAGGAGACTAAGGGGGTATATGACACAGTTCTACAAAATCATGACTGGTGTGGAGAAAATGAATAAGGAAAAGTTATTTACTTGTTCCCACAACATAAGAACTGGTGGATCACAAACGAAATTAATAGGTAGCAGGTTTAAAGCAAACAAGAGAAAGTATTTCTTCATACAACGCACGGTCAATCTGTGGAACTCCTTGCCAGAGGATGTTATGAAGGCAAGGACCTTAATGAAGTTCAAAAAAAGAACTAGATAAATTTATGAAGGATAGATAGGTCCATCAATGCTTGGTAGCCAGGATGGGTGGGAATGTTGTCCATAGCCTCTGTTTTTCAGAATGGAATGGATGAAAGTGAAGGGATCAATTGATTACCTGTTGTTTGTTCCCTCTGGGACATCTGGCATTGGATACTGTTGGAGGACAGATACTCAGCTAGATCAGTGGTTTTCAGTATGGGTTGTAAAATGTCAGGCAGTGGGTCTCATTACTGCAGGGTGACCAGTGAGGTGCTAAGGCAGGCTACCTACCTGTCTTGGCACTGAGGTGGGGGGAGGTAGAGCACTCACAGGACTGTGTGCACTGCCCCTACCCCAAGCACTAGCTTCACACTCCCATTGGGAACCTGCTGTTGGCTATTTCTGGGGCACAGCTGACTGGGAGCTGCTCAAGTTAAGCCTCTCCTGCCCCAGCCCTGCACCCCCCAAACCTGGAGCCCCCTCCTACACTCCAAAGCTCTCATCCTCAGCCCTACCTCTGAGCCCACACTCTAGTCAAATTATGGTGGTTCCTGGGCATCAACAATTTTCTTCAACTGAGTCATGAGGAGAAAAAAGTTGAAAATCACTGGGCTAGATAGACCTTTGATCTGACCCAGTATGGTCATTCATATGTCCTTGTCCATATGACTCATTATTAACTCAATTTATTCAAAAAACATGAACTTGGATTTAAAGAGGTTATGAAAAAACAATATTTTCAGAAGTGATTATGGTGACTTGGTTTTAGAGATCTGGAATGGAAAACATGAAAACATTTCAATAACTGTCTCCTCAGCCTGAATACTGAACCAGATGGATCACTCTCTTCACAGTGAGCTGTTAAATACTGGAATGGCTCACCAGGGTACTGCAAAATGACCCTTTCATTATATATGACAGATGGTGGCTGCACTTCATACAAGATACATGCATTTTCCAAACTGTCATTTCTGTTCTCTCCTGCTGCTTTGCTGCTTTTGTACTAGCTGCTGAACTTGCCTCACTACAGTTATGTCAGCCACTTAAGAAGCAGAGGTAACTGAAATATGTGGGATTCTTTAATAGTCTTGACACAACTGCTACTGATATAATTAAGAAAATATAAACATTTGTCTTACATTTTTACACTTGAACTATGCTGCTCATTAACCTCTCTAATCCGGCACTCTTTAGTCTGGCAACATCCATGGACCTGCATGATTTTAGTTACCTGGATATCCACTTATATTGGGTGTGGCCAAGTTTCCCACCTTCCCATAAAGTTTGTTTACAGCCACCAGTGACTCTCAGTATATTTAGCTCTAATATACCTCTAAATGTCTTCTAAAAGCCCAGTAAGCAGTGCAAGTGTTGACAGTGTTGCTACACAGTATTGACTCCCATCATCTGGCAAATTCTCTGGTTCGACACTGGTCAGGTCCTGAGGTTCAACCTGGACTAGAGAGGTTCAACCTCTAGTGAGTTTAAGAAAGAATAAAGGAAAATTAAGGAAAAATTAACCAAATACATATCTCATTAGTTAGTCTCAGGTTTTTTTCTGAAGTCATGTGAACAATATACAGAAATAAAGCAGTTTTCAGTACTAAACCTCAGTCTCTTCATGCCAGTATTAAGCAGTTAACTTCTGTGAAATCAGCTAGAACATTTTGTAAACATGTGACTATTCTTGAATTATGTTGCTCTTACTCCACCAAATTGCAAAGGGTCATCTGATGTGTTGAATGCTAGTATAATGTTGTTGAATGTCTTTTTTGTTTTTTAATCAATCAACATCTTTTATTTTCTCTGTGTAATTTTCATGTATCGGAGGAGTTTATGCTGGTAATAGTGAAGCAAAATAATTGTAAATCAAAGGTTTTTAGGCACATTTCCCTCCCTAGTTTTAGTCAGATCACTGTAATTTTTTCAAACAAGATTGAAATACCTATCGTTCACTTTCAAATGAGTCACACCTCTGACATATAGGTTAATGTGAAAGTGTCCTTGTATTCTGAACTCCAGTCCTATCATTACACACATTTGTCATGACAAAGGGAGGAAGGATGGAAGGCAGGCAAGCTATGGATTTCTGTGGTAGGGGTGATCAGTGAGACTACAGTTATAATAAAATAAATTTTCCATGTTTGCTTAATAATATTGATTAATTTTCATCTTCGGTGGGCAAGACTGTTTTTATGAGTAATGATAATTTCTATAATCATCATAGATGATGAGTAGATAATTCCAGCAAATATGACCACACTTGCCTTTATCATAAAGTCCAGCTAATCATTCTTCCATCTCAGACTTATGTCCAAATGTGGACTGTCAACTGAATGCAGTCAATCATAGCTTGTTACTCCGAAAACTGCAGCCAATGCCTGATTTTAAAGTAACAACCAGTTCCTTTGGGGTGGGGGGGAGATATAGGATGTTGATAGGTAGCAGGGTTCAGGTGTTTTATCTAGGCTCATGTGTTTACATTTGGAATCATTACTTGCTTCCATTTGGTCATACCACTGCCAGTCTCTTACTCTATTGAAAGTAAACCAGGATTTCCACTTGTGATCAGTGCTTGGTGGAGTTGTTCTGAAGGACCAGATTCTTTAGGGTCATTTGAATGTTTTTCCCTTTTGTTACTTTGTGACCTTCCACAGCGGTGTTTTGGAGTGGAATTTTCAAAGGCAAAGTTTTGCTGGAATTAAGCTCTTGGATGGTGGAATGCACCTGTTCTGCCTTTCCTTACTACTGAAGGCATCCTGATGATGCAGTCTGCACAAAGTAGTATAAAAATGATGTGGGAGTTAGAATTCTTGTGACAATCCTACAGAATTGATTGAGTTCAGTATCAATATAGTATGCATGGTTCAAGAGTGACCGTACTGGGCCACAGAACTTTCCAGCTGAGTAATACAAGGTGAGATTAGTTGCTCCGTGTTTTGGGGTCAGCTTATCCCATTTTGAATTGGTCAGTTTCTGGAGCACATAGTTCCTGACCTTCACCACCTTTTTCAGCTTCTTGAGGTGCTCTAGTGCAACTTAATGGGAGAGCAAATGATCATAGAGCTTCAGGTCTGTACCGCCTCAGAAGATCTTGAATTTTAGTTTGACCTGATGTTTTACATGGAAGGTTCCCACTTGTGTCTTGGTTTTCCAGGACCATGCATGACAATAGTCTACAGATGTGCTCAAGGAGCCAATTATAAAGCAGTTGATATCCTGAATCTTTCTAATTGGATGGTGGTGCAAAAGTCATCTTCATATCTTGGGGAATTCTGGTCGGTCAGTGGGGATAACACTGAGTCTTGGATTAACCCATTCTGATTTTTGCCATCGATGCTTCTCACCTCGCATCTTAACAAAGAAATATTCATTCTCAAGCAGGCCCTCTCAGAGAATGACAAAGGCCTGGGCCACTTTGAGTTTAGAGGCCCCAGCCCTAGGCCCCTGACATACCTAACTTTTCACCACCAGGGTCATACTAAAACCAAAAGAATATATGAAAATGAACACCTGAGATTTATTTATTAACAATTTAGTCATTATACCAATAGCATGTATATTAAAAATCTAACTTCAATTGTGAGTTTCCACTGCAAAGCAAAACTCTTCATTTTAGGAATGCTTTTCTGGCTTTGTTGAGTGCAAACTCATTTATAATTGAAGAAAAAATATCTAATTTACGTGCAACATCACTGTTAATGTTGAGCATTGTGAGCTTATTTAAACGCTCTTGTCCCATAGTAGAATGATGATAGTTCTTTACTTGTTTTAACACACTGAATGTGCAGTTACCTGAAGCCGCTGATGCCTGGAGACTTGACAGAAATACGTAATGCAATTGTGATACTAGGAAATTGAATATTTCTTGAAGCAGAAAGAAATATTCTTTTGGCTGGCAGTCTGATTTAAAGTTGGTGAATGTATATGTTTCAGGAAGATGATCTCGTCACAGATCTTTTGAAATTTTGTTGTAACTTCGTTGAAACTGTTCAGCCCCTGAATATAGATCTTCACTACTTAGTTCTCTGAGCTCTGAAAGGAATCCAAAAAAGGTACAAAATTTGTCCCAGTGACTCAAATCAACAAGTAAGACAAGATTTGATGCAGTCAGTAAACCAAAAAAAAATCCAACCCACATTGACTAGATAATGCCTTTCTGCATCAGATTGAGATGTTAGGCTGCGATTGGTGGAAAACTCGGATGAAATGTCGATACCCTGTGCTACTGATTTGGACTCAGAAAGGATTGCTTCCCATTCATCCTGAATCTTTAGAATATCTTTAAAAACTCATTCAGTGTTATCCCTCTCACCATCTAAGGTAGCATTGCATGCTTTAACTACAAAATTAGTTTCATGGATCATTTTTAACAACTTCATCTACATGAATGACATTAAAATGCATTCGAATTTGGATGTATACTTCTGAATTGACTTAAGCTCAGTGTGAACATGTGCTGTGAGTAAGAGATTCAAGCTCACTTAAAGCCTTTCTTACAGAGTTAAAATGATGTGCAACTGGTTTAACACCATCAATTCATGCTGACCATCTCATTGTCGACATGCCTGAAGGGAAACAGGGAGGTGCTGCTTCAAAATTTGAATTTTAAGTACTTCGCAACTATTATTATATATTAATGGTTTGGGATGCTATTTACTATGGCCCTTATAGCCTTCTTTCAAATTCCTCTAATAACTCATGTGTTGTTACGAATATGAACATGGGCCAATTGCCAGATTAGATATAAAGTTTATTAAACAATTAGAATTAAAAGTTTATTATCACAAAAAAGCCTTTAAAGGTGAATCTAAAACTGGACAAAGAGGTAGCTCACAGGTGAGCCTGAAATGTTTATTGTATTTGAAGACGCATAAGGGAAAACAGGAATATGAAAATCACCTATGTAGTGATAGACATCTAATTTAAAGGTTAAACTCACCTTCAGACAAAGCAAAATCAGTTTACAGTAGCAGAATTAATTATGGCTTTCAAAACCTCTAAACTATGCAAAGACTGTAAATAGTGTTTCATAATGTAGAATCACTAATCACAGAAGCTACTTCAGTCTCTAGTCACACAAATAAGCACTCAGATGTGACCGAAAAATTGGTGAAGGCCCGAGGTTCCATAGTGATTTAAATCAGTTTTTTGCAGGTATGTATAGCTTCTTTTGTTTTCTCTGTTATAACTGGAAATTACTCAGTAGAAAAATGTCAAAATTTGAAGCCCCTTTGTCTCCTGAGGGCCAAGTCAAATGGCCTTCCTGGCCCCATTCCGAAGCAGGGAGTTGACCTGGACCATGTTACTATGTCTCAATATTCTTGACAGTCTCTGTAGAAGTATATGTTGGCTTGCAGCATCTTCAGCAGCCAGCAGATCAATAAAAACAGCCCTTGTGATTTTGCAGGTTACGTTGGGTTTGCAAATTGGCCCCACAATTAATGTTCTGGGCAGAATCTGGCTTGGTCATCATTCAGCTGTCCATTCACTATTGGGTCCATTCTATTAGTTTTTTATCTAGTCATTTAACTTGTAGGTTGAGGAGAGTGAGGGTATTTGAGCAGTAGTTCTTTGCACAAGTTGGAGTCCTTATATAGTACAAGTAGTAGAACCACTTTGCCCTCTCTTCACAGTCTCATTACCTGCATTGTCTCCATGCAAGAATTGAAGAGGTCAAGTAGCCACTTCAGTGCTCTTATCCTAAAAATGTAATAACACAGCTGATTTGTAGTATCAGTTATTTTGTTTAGAAGGCTGAATTATAGGATGTGTTGTATTTTTCAATAGGAACATCAACATTTGACTGACTAAATTACCAAACTGATAACATTTAACGGATATGTCTAACACGCACAAAAAGAGGAAGTTTCAGATTAATGTGCAAACCTTGTCCTTAATAGGATGTTCTAATTTACCATTCAGAGGGCTTAGAATGATATAGAATATTATGTGTAGCCAGTGTGCTTGAATATATCTCCATTACAACAAAAGGCTGGTATGCTGAAATTGTATGAAGCCTAGGTTTCAGAGTTACAGAACAGACAATTAATTCAAATGCACTAAAATTCTTCTGAAGACTTAGGATCAAATGTCATCTTTCCCCATTAAAGGTATTTTGGATGACTGGTAATGCAGGATGAAGTCATTCACGGTTATATCGCTAGTATGAATCTAACCTAGATCCAGTGATTGAGTAATAGCTGTCTGGTGATGGGGATCTATGTGAAGCGAGTCAACAGCTTCATCTCCAAAATTCATAATTATTATGAATTGTTGATTTTGACTTGAATCTGAAAGGGTGGTGATTCTTCTACACCACAGTTGAGACAATGGGGAAACGTGCCTATTTGTTGATCCTCCTATACTGTTTTTAGGACAAATGGAGGGCTTCTGAGCTCTCATTCCAGAACCAGTCTTGAGCATGAAACCTTCTTAGAACATTTTAATTGGGGGAATTAAAAAAAAATCTGCAATATAATTATCTTTTATAGTTTCAGTTGGGTGTATTATTTCCTTTTAAGTCACAGACTGGACTCTTGTGTAGGTTAGTGAACAGTTAAAAACTACTCAGAACTAGTTGAAATTCCCTAGTTCCTTTCAGCTCCCAACTTTCCATTGCTCTGGTTTTGCTGATCCTGGAGATAAGTGTCATGCCCTATTGCCTGTGGTCTCCTTTCCCATTTGTGTGGCTACGGGACCCTACGTTACCACTCTAACACATCTTCTTTCCCCGAAACTGACAACCCCAAGCACTCAAAATTAATTACTCAAATCCCAAAGAACCATGAGATTTTAAAAACAAAACACTGAGTTTATTTTATTTATGTTTTGCTTTTGAGTCTGTAGAATTCATGTTTTCAAGTTTCCTCTGCAATCATGAGAGCTTAATACTTTTTTAAATGAAAGCTGAGATTTTCTTTCATTTGGAGAAATCACATTGCTCCAAGAGTTAGGGCTTTTAAAAGGAGGAGCAAATACTCTGAGAGTTGTGATTAAATTGCAAGAATTGGCAAGCTGGCCACTGTGATCCTATCTCTTTGTTTTGCTTCCAGCTTTGCTACTCTTGAACAGCCTTTGCAATGTATTGTAATTTACTACTTGGGGGCAATGTTTCCTGTCACAACTGAGGTTCTTTTTATTATTGCAAGCATACTGCTAGTAAGGAGGTAAAATCCCATTTAATTGGTTAACTGGTTAAATAGGAGCAGCTCCATGGCTGGGCTGGAGCAGTCCCTGTGCCATGGGCAGGGCCTGCTCCAGCCCCGCTGCTTCTAGCCCCGCACTGGGCTACCAGTTCCCAGCCAGCACAGGATGTAAGCCGACAGCCTTGTGTGGGGCTGCTTCCAGGTAACAGTTAACTGTTACCTGGTAAGCAGTTGACCGTTCACATCTTTTCCGCCTGCTTTTCCTCCTTTATTGGGCCTTTTGCATATTTTTATTTAAAGACAACATCTAATGGATGGATTCAACCTTTCAGATATTTTTCAAATATTTTTCATTCCCTGTCAACAAAAACAAGTTAAAGCAGTCTCTTCATAGAGGTGGTTTTTTTCAGATATTTTTTTTTTGAAGGTAATTGCATTTCTTGGGAGTTTTTCCCTTCTTACACACCTGATGAGTCATGGATTATTGTTCAGTCATGACCTGCTTTTTCTGTTTCACAGGCAATTAGGGCATTACTGTAATAGTAAATTACATACAGCTATCCTGATTCAGATGTTACAGAAAGAAAACATGTGAGATGAAGTTTGGCATATACAACTTGGTTGCACAGCAGGATGTGTTCAAGATGACATTTGTATAACTTTGAATTTTATGGGTTATATTATCATTGCTGTATAGATTTTAAATAATACTTTAATATAATCAATCAATCCCCCTTGCCAATGAAATACTTTAATAATGTTATGAGGTAACGTCCTACTTTTTAAAAAATTTGTGCTTTGAATGTTCATGAGAAAATATAAAACTGTTAACCCATTAAGGGATTAAGAGGATTGTGAGTCTGTTGAGAAGTGAAAGTTCTAGAAATTTCTGGACTCTGTAAGAGTATCATCTAGGCTTCTTCTGTGAGTAGTGCCTGCAGGTAAAATGGGGGGGGGGAGGGGACCAGGAGGGGAGGCAGGCTTGCATTCTCCAGTGCCTGCCAAGGCATGTGTTTCAGAGAGGAAATTCACCTCTGGGGAGGAAGGCAACTTTATATTCTGGCCAGGGTTCCATATGAGCTCTGCTGTGCCTTTCCTTTCAAAGGCAACTTTTGCATTCTAAGCATGCCTCAAGGGAATTCAGTAGAGGAGGGTTTTCACACACCCTGTATCACTGTACTGCTGCTCCAGGTGGATTTGCAAAGGGCCCACAACTTGAGGAGTTGTGCCATCTGAGTTAATCAAACCCTAGTCTAGACATATTCTTGTGTTTATATATGCATACATCTGGGCGGAAAGTTATTGAGGCCCAGACCTCCTCAGTTTGAGATCTGACAAGATAGCTAACTTGTTTGTTTTGGTCATTGTCACTTCATGATAAATGCAATATAGCACTTGGCTCTGCAATTTATTACATGGTTCTCACCACCCTGAATGCTTCCAGTGCTGCTAGTAGGGTTGCTTCCTCTGAGGCACAACAAATCATGACATCCAGGATGATCCTGAGTCCATAACATTGGACATATGGCTGTGTGTAATGCACCCTAACAGGTCTGGGACACCTATCGTGGAGTGACCTGGGAAAACCTAGGCAGCTGGCAACCCTCGCTGCTGGTGAGGTTTGAGGAATGGACTCAAGGTCTTGCTTGACAATGATCTGCGAGCTGAGGAGAGGGAATGCAGGCAAAGGATGAGAGAGGGAAAGAGTGAATGAAAGTGTAGATGAAAGGTGGGAAGGGAATAGAGTAAGAAGGGGACTGAAGGGATGTGACAGATACTGGACTGCATTAATGGATTTTAAATTTGAGGCCTAGCAGTCCTTTGTTTGAAACATTGTGAGACAGGAGGAGGATTACAGGATATGTTGATAAACACAGTATGTGTGCTGGTGATATCCATGTGATAAATTGCTTTCATCAGGCACCTTTCGCTACTTCACCTGTGTGCTGCCCATTAATCTGTCTCCACTTGGACTATTTCAGACACTCTTAAGTCTCTGAACAGCTTCAAACAACCCCTGTTTAGAAAGAAAAAGCCAGCCAGAGGAGTATTTTCTCTTCTATCTTTCCCTCCCCAAAACTGTAAAACAAAAAAATCAAACAAAAAACACTCCCTAATTTGTCCAAACATTGCACTAGCAAGAATCTCAGGATGGTTAATTTGTATTTTGACACCACTGACAGATTTAAAGTCTGACACACTGTCTCATGACCTGATAGGCTACATTTGGGAGTTTTATGAAATAGGTCTGGGGGTAGGGGAGAATTTTAGCTTCCCGGTTGATTACACAGTACCTGCTTTAAGTCCCAGAAGATGCTGTCTCATAACATTATGACATTTGTCTACACAAAAGCTATATTTGCAGGTTTCTAAAACAGTATTATTTATAATTTTCTTCTGCCTCGGAAAGCTTTATAGTGGGATTACTTTCCATGTGGAGAGAGAAAACAGTGTCATAACATTTTAATTTAGAATTTTCCAAAATAGTTTTTCTGCCTTTTTTTTTTTTTTTTTTTTAAGGTTAAGCAGAGCATGTAGTGGTATGATATATTGGTACTTGTTTGGAATGACTGATACAATTTGAGTAGTGCAGCCACCCCAAACTCACTCCAATGAGGTTATTTTTTAACCACACCATAGCATCATTAATACATGAACATGTTTAGTGCCAGGCCTGCTGCAGGGTACTTAAAACCCACTGATATTTTTTTCTTGCTGTGTGGTACTCGGTGATTAAGCATAAATGGAAAAAAAATCTCCTCTGAGAAGCCTGAAGCCTTGTATTGTAATCTCACTGCTGACTGTGCCTGCCTGTAGATGTTTGAATTGCTTCATTGGAGATTATTCAGACCTTTCCAATTTCCTCACAATGATGGTGCAGTAAAGCAGTGTCTTCTGCATGTATAATTGCCTGCTTGAAGTAGATGTACTTCAGTATGGAAATGAAAAGCTTCATCAGTTTTAGCATCAGTTCATTTCTGTCCTGAGTGTAGTGTGGGGGGTTGTGTTTTTTTTGTTTATTAGTTTGGGTTTTTTGTTGTTGTTTGTTTTTTACTAAAATAGTTATATTGACACATCCCCTAATGTGGATGCAGTATAAAGGTGCCTTTATACTGGTGAAGCTTTTTCCCTTTCCCATTTGGGAATAGCTATTAGAGTTGCCTAAAATGTCTTTGGTAAATAGTTTATTTGCTAAAAATGTGGGTTTGGTTGATCCAAAATGATTCATGAATTTGTGTGAAGTTGGTAGAATACAGGTTGGACCTCCCTGGTCCAGCACCTTTAGGACCTGACTTGTCTGGCAAATCCCTTTGTTTGGGACCAGGGAGGTCCCCTATCATTGGCCTCCCAATCCCTCCCTACAGCCGGCTCCTTCTGGTTTGCTCCTGGCCCTGCTGCCCCCGACTTGAGCTTAGGCTTCAGCCCCACTGCTGTGGAGCTCCGGCACCAGCCTTCCTGCCATGAGGCTGGCCAGGGATCTATGGGTCAAGAGCTCCCCACTGCATCCCCTGGCCCCGCTCCGTCCCACCCCAGGGCTCTTGCTGAGTCACCCGCGCCCCTGCCACACTCTTAACCTCACTGCCAGACCTTCCTGTCCCCCTGGGCTCTGTGGTCCAGCAACATCCATAGTCCTGTTGGACCAGAGAGTCCTGGTTCAGGAAGATACAACCTATAGTTTGGACTTAACTGCTTTGGTAATGTTGAAACAAACATTTAATTTTAACCAGACTCAGTTTTTGTTGTGATTTCATATGAGGACTGATTCACAAAACACTAGGTGCAGGGAGGTTGTTTGGAGAGGGTGGTCTCCATTATAAAACTTTTTGCTCAAGGTACTCTTCTGGGATGTGGGAGAGTTGGTCTGGTTCAGTTCCCCCCCCCCCCCTCTGCCTGACATGGGAAGAGATTGGATCTCTCCCATCCTAGGTGAATGCCCTACAGACAAGGCTATAGAACCATTTTCACACTCTTCCTGCCTAATGACTGTTCATTGTCATTCCTATAGTCACTGGGACAGGCAGAAAGAGGAAGACTGATTCTGTGACCTGGTCATTAGGGCACTCACCCAGGACATCCATTTCAAAAGGAGAGACTGAAAGCACCCCAAACCAATGTATCCCATTGTCTATTGGCTGGAATATTTCCTTGTAGTGTGGGAAACCAGATGGAAATGAGAAATTTTGTGTTGGGTTGAAACAAAAGGGGAAAAAACCTGACTTTTTTATTCACCACAATTTTGGTTAGACCTGAAACAAAACTTCCAAAAAAATCCCTTATTTGCCCAGTATTGGTAACTGTACCATTTTTTAAAAACCTTTAACTGGCTGAACTTCATTCATACGAGGGGACTATATTGCTTTTTATACCAGTCTAGTTAAAGCAGTTCAAATTTTTTCTATGCAGACAAAGAGACAAGCACATGTTCAATTAAGTTATGCATTTGTTAATGGTATGGAGGTCAGTAAAATAATTTGGTTTACTGTAGTCTGTAGATACAATGAAATAAGTGGTTAAACCCATTAGAGACATACTTTAAATTTACACTCTCTTTTCAGTCTGAACTCGAGTTGCAGTTTTTAACAGTGAGAGTAATTGAGAATGATTTATTAAGGGTCACGATGTCCATCAGTGACAATTTTCAAATCAGGATTGGATGTTTTTTCTAACAGAGTTCAGATTTTCTTTTGGGGAGGTTCTGTGCCCTGGGCTATACACGAGGTCAGTCTAGATGATGGTCTCTTCTGGCCTTAGAAATGATTAACTTTTTCTCTCAAACTGGTGGTGAATCAGTCCTGTATTCAAAAATTCACATTCATGTGCAATATTCTTGGAAATGACATAGCCCACACTTACTTCATCCTATCTGGGAAAAGGAGTGACTGTACATATCATTCTAGCAAAGGCAGGTGAGAAAAGAAAAGAGTTTGTTAGAGATAATTATTATATGGGAATTTTTTGCACAAGGATTATTTAATGGACAACAGGACACAAGTGTAATATGTGGCCTGGAAAGGACTGGTAATGTTTCATATCGATTGATTGATTGATTGCCAGTAACACTAATAGGTTCACTTAGAGACAGTATCAACAGAGGCCAACAAACTGACTAGGCATGGTGAATGAATTAGCCCTGTTCCTTTTTGTGAAAACAGAGGACTTTAATGCTCGTAGACTCTTAAATATTCATGAATTATAATAATTTTTCTTCGCATCTCACAATGCCAATGAGGGAAAATATTGTTGACAATTAAGAGATTTCTTAATTTCAGCTTTGAATTATGGACAGTTATGAGTGCACTCAAATAGTACAATGGTGGCTTTCACAATGATGTCTGTAGTAAAGCAGCCACAATTCTGAAATCAAAAGCTATATTCCTAAATCCACATTTAGACTGCTTAAATAAAGGAGGACATGGTTTTCAGAAGCGCTAGGGGTCGTCTAACATTTGGACCTAAACAAATAGTGATGAAAAGCATATTTCCTTCTCATTGTATTTAATTTTTACATGTCAACTATTAGCTGAAACCTTAGCCACAAGCAGTATCCAGTCCTTGTATTCAAATGAAAAGCAGTAAAGCATATTAAATGCAAAGTATTATCAATATAAGTCATAAACTTTTGGGGATAGACTAAGGGCATAGTTTAGACATGCAAAACCAATTCTGATTTATATTGAAAGCATTCAGTAACAAAATCAAATAGCATCTCTTTTGCTGTATGGTTCTAATCAGTCTTTTAAAAGAGGAGAATTACATTGGCTCCACTATTAGGGCATGTCTACACTGCACACTTATTTCAGAATAAGCTATTTCGGAAGATGAATGCTTATTTCGAAATAGAGTGTCTACACAGCAAATGCCCATTGAAATCGTGCTGAGCTATTTTGAAATAGAGCTTCTACACACATTGGGCACTGAATCACATTTGAGGCCACTGGGAAGCATTTCAGGCAGGGCATCAGACAGCACTCACTTCCTGTAGCTGCTGCCTGATGCCCTCTGTGACTTGTGCTTAAAGGGACCCCCTGTACAGTCTCAGACTCTTCTCCTTTGCCTACCTCCTTGAAGGACAGCAGAGCTTTTTCTGCCTGCTTTGCCCTTTCGGATACCACAGCCCTCCTGCCATGGAGACAGACCTGCCTCTGAGCAGTCAATGGCTCTTATATCGCATGCTGCATCTCCTGCTGCAGTTTCTGCAGGCTGCTCTCGTGGCTCTGCAGGAACTAGGGTTGCCAGGTATCCTGTTTTGAACTGGGCAGTCCGGTATTTGAGCTTTCTGTCCGGGAAACAAATTGAGAAAATACCCTGCTCATGATAATAATACAACTTACTTAATTAGAAGATACCGGACATTTATATGTCCGGTATCTTCTAATTAAGTAAGTTGTATTATTATCATGAGCAGGGCTCGACAAATCAGGCAATCTACTCGCCTGCGGCGAATAGATTTTAGCCCGGTGCGGCCGCGCAGCGCGCGCTTCCGTGCAGCTGGCGAGCAGGGCTCGCCGTCGTTTGGCGAGCCCTGATCATGAGTATCAGTACACAGTTGCGTACTGCCTGGCTGGTCGACACGCTCATACTGTGTGGAGAGAAGGGGGGAGCTGGAATCCCCGGGGCCAGACTCGCCCATGCGCCCTGCCGGGACCATGTGCGGGACGGGCAGCACCCCGGGATCTGCGTGCGCCCGGGCCAGCCCCACTCCCCGCCGGCCAGTTCCCCCCATTCTCTCCCCCCCCCGGCCAACCCCCTCTCCACCGGCCAGTTCCCCCCCCGGCCAGCCTTGCTTCCTGCCAGCCCCCTCCCAGCCAGCCTTGCTTCCCGCCGGCTGGTTCCTTCCCCCGGCCAGCCCTGCTCCCTGCGACCCTCTCCCGGCCAGCCTTGCTTCCCGCCGGCCGTTCCCCCCCTCCCCCATCTCACCTGGCCAGCCCCCCCCGGCACCTGAGATCAAGTGTGTCTGGTATTTTTTTGAAATCATCTGGTAACCCTAGCAGGAACAGGACCCACAGCTCATTGCGGGGCACCTCCTCACCTCTCTCCAGGTGCTGCTCATGCAGTCTGACCCCACTCGGCCTCCCCTGCACACCATGTACTACTGCTTCTGATGACTGGACACCAGTTCTGACTGGTGGGACTGGATCATCATGGAGTGGTGGGATGACCACAGTGGCTTCAGATTTTCTGCATGCAGAAGGACACCTTCATGGAGCTGTGAGAGTGGCTCTCCCCCACCCTCAGGCGATGGGACACCCATATGAGACCCGCCATCCCCCTCCAGAAGCAGGTAGCCATTGCCAACTGGAAGCTTGCCACACCGAACAGCTACTGATCTGTCGGGAACCAGTTTGGCACAGGGAGATTGACTGTCGGGGCCATGGTAATGTAGGTATGGAGCTCTCATGCTATTCTCCCAGGAGGTGGTGAACTGCTGGAATAGGGTTCCTGGGGGGGGGGGGGAGGTAGGTAATCATGGTGGAAGCCTCCTCCCTGGGAGGTTTTTCAGTCCCATCTTCACAAAGCCTTGTGGGGAAGGGGAAGGGGCAAGTTAGGGTTGCTCCTGTGTGTGGCGGGGAGGAGGGGAGTTAGGCTCGGGTACCTCCCAAGTGCTCTAGCAACCCTGTGATTCTCTGTGTGTCTCCTTCTGCAGGTGGTGCGGGCCATTAACACCATCTTGCTGCGCATCAACCGGGGCGACATGGACCCCGTTGTTGCCAGTTTTGCCGCCATGGGCTTCCCCAACGGTGGGGGAGGGAGGGCTATTGACGACACTCACATCCCCATCCAGTCCCCCAACCACAGGGGTACTTTTCAATGGTTCTGCAGGTCCTCATGGACCACCGTGTCCAGTTTACTGACATCTACATTGGATGTCTTCCGAAACTCCAGCCTCTTCCAGAAGCTGCATGCCAGCGCTTTTTTCCCCAGCCGCACCCTCAGGGTCGGGGATGTGGACATGCCATGAAATTTTTTCAACCTTTCCTTCTTTTGAAACTGAAATTTACCTCTTTTCTATCTAAAAGTGATTTGTGCTGTATATTATCAACTGTATGCATCACTGATGCTGAATTATGGAATCAGGTGTTTATAAAATCTTTTTATAATTAATTCTATAATTTAAATCTCCCTACACTCATTTTTCTTGTGTCCCTCAGGTGAGCCTACTCTGGTTGAAAGATAACATGTGAATTGAAGGGTGGCTCATTGGCAGTGCTCATTTACATATGTGCTGGGATCCTGGCCTTTCTGGTGTGAAATAATTAAGGTTAATTTTATACGTGTCAGAAGATGCATGACTTTGGGGAGGTACTAATCTCTCAGTTCTGCAATGGAAAGATTCATCACTAGTGCTCTAGTAATTATGCATAAGGATTAAACTGTAATGGTAAATATAAACTAGAAAATAATCACAAAAGTGACTATCACTAAGTGCTCTTCTATAAGTTTTCTTTTTAGCATCCTATAGATCTGTGTTTGATTTTTCTTAAAAGGAAATTAATTTTATAGTGATTGTTTAAAAAAGTACTTTGGTCAGGGATTTACTTTGCACCAATTCAGAGAATAGACCAATGTATTATAACATGAAAAATATTCCTGTGGGATGCCTTATACCCTTATTTAATCTAGTTTGTTTAGTGTTCTTTTCATGCAAGTGCAAGCAGTGAAAACCTTGTACTTGTGTCTCCAGTCAGATTGGCTTTGGTGTGCGATTTTTCTTCCAGATGTATATGTTATTGTGGGGCGGTAGTTGTGCATACATTAATAGAAGATCAGGATTGGAAGAGATTTTAGGTGGTCATCTAGTCCAACCCTCTGTTCAAAGCAAGCCTGACTAAATCATTCCAAACTTAAAAAACAATAAATAGTCTGGTAGCACTTTAAAGATTAAAAAAAACATGTAGATGGTATCATGAGCTTTTGTGGGCACAGCCCGCTTCTTCAGATGACCGGAGTGTTGGATGTCTGGACATCCGGTCATCTGAAGAAGTAGGCTGTGCCCATGAAAGCTCATGATACCATCGACATGTTTTGTTAGTATTTAAAGTACTACCAGACTATTTGCTGTTTTTTAAGTTTATCCTGTACAGACTAACTCGGCTACCCCTCTGAAGCTTTTAAATCATTCCAGCCAGCTTACTGCCTTTATTTATTCTTAATACGAGGGGCTAAAATCTAAATATTTCAGTCATAAGAATAAAAACATAAGAATGGCCGTACTGGGTCAGATCAAAGGTCCATCTAGCCCAGTAGACTGTCTGCTGACAGTGGCCAGCGCCATGTGCCCCAGAGGGGGTGGACCGAAGACAATGATCAAGTGATTTGTCTTGTGCCATCTATCTCCAGCCTCTGACAAATAGAGGCCAGGGACACCATTCCTACCCCCTAGCTAATAGCCTTTTATGGACCTAATGTCCATGAATTTATCTAGCTTCTCTTTAAACTCTGTTATAGTTCTAGCCTTCACAGCCTCCTCTGGCAAGGAGTTCCACAGGTTGACTATGCGCTGTGTGAAGAAGTACTTTCGCTTATTAGTTTTAAACCTGCTACCCATTAATTTCATTTGGTATCCTCTAGTCCTTATATTATGGGAACTAATGAATAACTTTTCTTTCTTCACCCTCTCCACACCACTCATGATTTTATATACCTCTATCATATCCCCCCTCAGTCTCCTCTTTTCCAAACTGAAAAGTCCCAGTTGCTTTAGCCTCTCTTCAGTCTAGTCTTAGGACTCTGGGATTTGATTAGAAATTTGTTTCTTTTATTGTCTGAAGCAACAAACCACAATTTTGGGATTCTCTTTCATGAGAAGTAATCAGGGAATACACTTCTTTGTGTCTATTAATAGTTCAAATTAGCAAAAGTTCCATGTGAGCTTCCATGCTTGTGGGACAAGACTGTGTGGCTAAATGGGCAATCCCAGAAAGTGTGTGTACGCACCTGGTTAATCGTTTACTTGTATCCTCTCTAGCAGAAGCTGGGACTGAATAAATTCATTTTATTGGTGATCAGAGATGTAGAAATAGTACATTATTTGTTTATTTCAACATCTTTCAGCCCTATTTAGAGTATGGCGATTAGCCATCAGTAGATCTGACCATCTGAGCCTCATGCAACATGAGTGCTCAAGCAGCACGTTGCTCCTGCCTTCCCCTGGCTGGCCAGAGCATGCTTATTTGGGGAACCATCGGGAGTGGAGGGGGAGTGCTTTCGCATCCTTTGCACGTGCCCTCCCCTACATATGGGCCTGAAATAGTTCTCACCGTGATAATGCTTGCTGAAGTTTTGAGGATGGAATTATTTAAATTTATGGTACACTCGTATTATCATGAACACCTGGAGAGGTACAAATGTTGCCTGAGTATAATGTTATGGTGAATTTGTGTAGATTAGTTCAGTGTTGTGTCCCATGCAACATACCAGCTGCGTGATGCAGGAGGATTAAGTCTGTGAAGACTGTTGAGGGACAAGAGAGCTGCCAGAATGAAGTGTAAATGGAGGAACAGCTGGCAAAGGTGTGAGCTTGCAAGACCACATAACAGTGCAATCATTGAAAGAGCAGAAACTGACAAGTGAGGATTATGGAAAGGGAGAGAGACGCCAAAATCAGTGGATACTCTGGGAAGGATATAAGGAAAGAAAAAAGCAGCCCAGATCAGCAAAGTGTTGCAATGTTTGTTTGCCTAACAAAGGTAGGGTAAGTATTAATTAGTTTAGTCATTAAAACTGTTCAGAAAATTGCACAGGTTGGATCTGCAACCATGTACAATCTTTCCATTTCAGCGCCCACTTTTCCTGGCCATTAATTTTTAAATTTGACCTGCTTTGGCCAATCTCATTCCCAGAAGGTGAGAAATAGACTATGAAAGAAACAGCTGTGGAAACCATTTAGAATAAGTTTGTGAAGTTAATTGGGCATGGGGGTGGTCTCTGACCTTGTTTTAGTGATTTTTAGCTAAGGTGGATTCACTGTTGAGCTGGAAGCAGCCAATGGGTGCCTTTTGTTAACAGAGTTCACCTTTGAAGGCTGCTGGCCCTCTTTAGTCAGTCTTTACCCCTTTCTTTGTGAAGGTAGATGTGAAAACATAAGTCTATGGCTAGGTCAGCTCTGGGGAGGCTCTGGTTAGCTTTTTCGAGCCTCATGGACCTGCAAGCAGTAACCAGGAAGCAGCAGGAAAAAACAGAGTTTTAAACATACTCCATTCTCCCCAACTCCAATCAGGGATCAAGGAGCAGGAGTGTTTGGAGCTTTGTACCAGCCAGAGAATAGCAGACACAGCTGATATAATGAAGTGGAAGGGCCACATTTGCCTCCTATCCAGGCAAGCAGCAGCCAGCATTAAGGGCTAGTGATCTAAAGGCAGAGACTGAAGAATTTTCCAGAGTCACCTAGACACTAAGGATACGAATGGTTAATTGGTAAGGATGATACTCACCTGTTTCAGTTAACCAGTGACCCAGCCGGGCCTGCTGCAGGTTGGAGGGTGCTCCAGCCCAGCCAGCCTGGAGCAACTCCCCACCTGCAGTGCAGCCAACATGGCCAGGCTGGTACAGCCCCCGCACATCCCCATTTTTAAGAACACGTTAAATGTTATGTTTAACCAGTTAACTGATTTAACGGGATTTTACATTCCTACTGAACATCCACCTGAGGAGATGTCGGTTGTAGCAAGGAGCATAGTGATTCATGAGTTCTAAAACTCATTCCTGGCTATAGTCTTGATAGATCTAAATTCTGGGCATTTACAGCCGTTTATGCATGCTCACAAAATATGCACTTTAGAATACTATGTCATTTGATTAATATTTCCAAACATCTGAACCTTCAGACTTTACATATATGATGTAGGTATGACCTAAGCAGCAAATATTTGAGGAGGACATTTGTTAAAATGCTATCAGCATATCACTGGATTGCTTTCTTTTGTTAGTGGGCTGGTTTGCCTTTTATTTAAGTCCTGAAACAATTGAATATAGAATAACATAGACATAATTAGAGGCTAGGGATAGGATGAACCTAAGGAATGCTTTGACTATAGGATTTATAAAGATTTGATAGTAGTCTTATTACATTTTCCATTTCTCAAATATTTCTCTGCTGGTGACACAGTCTTTTTACCTTAATATTGAAAGCAAAATATTTGTGTACTGTGAAATTAAGTTAGCTGGAAGTAATAGTGCAGTTATTGTAGTGAGCATGCTATTTATTTTCGTTACATTAGAGGAGAAATAAGGTATAAAAGAGCCCTACAGTAGGGTTAAATGTACACGCTAGTATTTATTCAGGCAGTTGTACAATGTGAGGTTGTGAATATTACATTCTCTGGATAATGAACTAGAATTATGAAATTGACGATTGCATGGCCCAGATAATATAAATTTTGTCTGCTCTCCACTGCCTGCACACACTACATGTATTACAGATTTTTATCTTTTAAAGCAGCTATTTTATGAATATTGTCCAACTATGGAGTTAAAATAGACTATTTAGCTAAATGTTATGTTACTTAATTAAATATTTGCAAAGAATTAAATTCAGAATCGATGTGTGTAGAGATAACATGGAGCAGAGCAGATGAGACTGCCCTCATAGTCATTTAGGAAAGATACAGTTCTATTAAAATATTCCCCTAACCTGGCTTCCTTTCTTTTGTTGGTTCTTTGCTGTATGCGAAAGAAAAATAATTTGTGGTTAGTTACAGTGAACGATAAAATGATATCACAAAAGTTCTATATTTTAGACGCAGCTTTAAGTTCTTTTCAGAGTTTTAATTATTATTCAGGAGATCTTTAATCAAATAAGCCAGTGTCATGGAGATGTGAAAGGCCTTTGACCACTGAAGGCCTTTGTTTACATCCGTTTTCCTCACCAAGTATTGTGTCCGTTGAAGGATAACGGTGTACTGCTACCTGCTAATGGAATTACTATTCTAGCTCAATTAGGAGAAATTTGTGCTTTGATACCGAACTTCCTAGATTAAAGATTCACAGATGACCCATGCAGAAGGTCATCTTATGTGCATTCTCTTGCATTTTAAGCTACAGTTTTTCTTATAAACTACTTTCCCAGACCTGAAGAAGAGCTCTGCATAAGTTTGAAAGCTTCACATTCTCACCAACGGAAATTGATCCCCAATAAAACATATTACCTTACTTTGTGTCTCATTTTATCTTTGGAAAGAGGAAAAATGGAGAAGCTGAACTCCACCAAAATTTATATGTGACTGCAAGAGAAGGGATTAGTGGGGTGCAACTCTTAGACAGGTGGGGGGGATACTGTAGACATTATCTTCCCTTCCCTCCCCCAGGTCCCCACCCATTTTCTATTAGCTCCCCCCATGTTCTGTCTCCTCTTAACATGTAAGGAGTGTACCTTGCCAGACCAGTACATATTTTTGATTTTGGTGTGAGGAGCTGCCTGCTTATTCTAAGTTGAAAAGGTGAGCCCTAGCTGTCTAATGTGCCAGGGCTGGAGCCATAGGTTGGTTGTTACCAAGGTGCTGTCAGGGCAGCAGAGGAAAGCTGATCATACTTCATTAGAAGCTAAAGAAGCAACTCTCTGCAACAGGATTGTAGCCATCCCTTACTGCTCATGTCATTCCCCCCAGCACTGGCTAAGCATCAAACCCCACCCCTCTCCCCTCCCCGATCATTTTCCAAAAATCTAGGATGCACTCTGACAAACTGGGACTATGGGCAGCCAGCCTCTCTTCAAATGAACTGACCTGAAAAATTAAGCCTTAGATGCTTGCATTATAACAGTCAAATTAAAAAAAAATCCTTTAGGTCATGAGAGTTTGCTGTGGGTTGTTTACTTAGAGTGAGTGGGGCATGTGGCTGGATTTTAGCTTGACTATCATGGTCTCTATAGCTAATTGAACCTACTTAAGCTTTTAAGTGGAAATAGAGAAAGTGTTTCCCCAAACTCTAAAGGATGGCAGCCTTACTCAACTTTTTTAAGCCTCTGAGCCTAAAGCCTTATTCTAAAGTGATGTGAAAATAATTAGGACTGAATGAAATCTGTAGGTTCTAGTTCAATCCAGAGCCTGTAGGAATTCCCAGTGGAACATCCTGCCAGTAAAACTGCATCCCCTTAGATGATCCTTCTCCCCTCAAAAGCAACAGAAAACTCCATTTAATGATGCAGTCTGACATCACCCCTTGCATCGACAGAGGATGCCCTCTTTTGTCTGCTCTTGGTGGGGAGAAGTGTCACATAGGACTACTGCTCTGCTTCATCAATAGGGAGTACTCATCATTCTCTCACTGCAGCTGGCTTTCAGCTTCTCAGTGTGGGGGTAGATAGCTTCTTATAGCATTGCAAAAGTCTTTAGGGGTCCCAAAGTAATACAGAAGAACTGCTTTTTCATAAAGGGATAAGAAAAATCAATGAGTGCCTTACTGTAATTGTATTTATAAAACATTGCTATTTCTTTAATGCAGAGAATTTGCTCAGTTCTTATTCTGATCTTCTGTGAATAGCAGTAAAAATACTAGAAAAACTTTGCTCTCTAAACCGCTGCATTGTGCACTCTGGAGTCTTTGTTCATAAAGACAATAAATAACTGTGGAGTCATAGGCTAGCACTCTTTGTAACAAGTTAAATATAACTTAAATTGAACTTTTCCAGTGTAAACAAGGTGGACACCTCCCACATCTTACTAGAGACAGTTTGTTTCTCCTGAGGTGCTTGTCGGCTATACATTTTTAATGTTACAGAAATTGCACCTGCCTTTTCTTTCCCTAGAGCAGCTCTTACATTAGTGGTCTGTCTTGTGTCTATATAGCCAGCCTTTGCATTCTGACTGCCATGATAGCTTAGTCTCTCTAGGTTTGTATTAGCAAATACAAGATTATGCTTGCAATAGTTCTTCATATATACAGGATCCCCTTTTAATCTTTACCTGCATCTAAATCAGTATGTTACACTGACACACAAATGAAGGGCTATGTTGCAGAACAGTGCTGTTATCAACACACACCGCTAAAGGTGGTGCCAGAGGAGTTTATAGCCCCTACCCATCTTCATTATAAGTGTGAATTATTAATAATTTAGAATGTTGAAATGATATCATTATAAATGATTAAAACAGATGCCAAATTTCCTGTGGAAAGCATGGCAGATTGTAGTGTATCAATACCTCCTTTGCTTCCTACATTTAATTTTTAGCAATTAACCTTTATTCCCAGTAATTACTCTTGTATTGGTGCTGGCATGCTTGTACAGCAGAAGAGACTTCCATGATCGCACATGGCTGTGTCATTCATTAGCTATTCTCTTGATTGCCTCATCAGAAAACAAGCATTTAATATTTCAGCTCTGAAATGCTGTCTTTCTTTAGTGGTTGTTTAAACAGCCTTGATTTGTTAAGAATAAATTTCCTTTCAGTATGATGGTGGTTTCATAGGTACATGCAGGGAGTTAATCGTTTGTCCAGTTCTGTCAACATCACAGCTGGTATCCTTATTGCAAGTCTTTTACCAAGAGGCCAAGGGTCAAGATAGCTTTCACTGCAGTCCCACGTTGTCCCTGTCTTATGGATAAGCAGAGAATTTCAATTTCCAGAGCAGCAAACTTGGCAGCTTTCACAAATGATTAATACTGCTTGGAAAACATTGATAGGAGATATAGGACATAAAAATAATAAAATGTATAGGAATTAAAATACTTTTTGTAGTTAAAAAGTAGTCAGAGGTTCTTCTTTTGGATGTAATGGGACATACTGCATTTAAAGGTGCATGTAGTATTTGTTAGAAACTGTATTTTTGTATAATTGTGATAAGCTATTCTGAATATTGTAATAGAGATGTGATGATTTAATTATAAGCCTTATTACCAAAAATGAAGAAATTTGTATTTTCACCTATGCTATTTAGGTCTGTACCATGTTTGCCTTTCAGATTCTTGTACTGATTGGGTTTGAAGTCCATCAGCATTTAACCACTCTTGTAGCCTTGAATATATTTTCTACTTTAAAAGTCATTCAGAGCCCTCACTTAAGCGGTATTTGTGTCAGAGCCCTTTGGAAGTAAAACAATATTTTGTTAACACAGGTATGATAGAAAATGGCAAACTGGCAGTTGTTAATTATGGGATTATAATTCTAGGTGTTTGCATGAATGTTTTTCGGTTATCCTCAAAAAGATCTCTGAAACATTATACCCCCATAATTAGACATTTGTCTGTTCTGTGGTGTCTACCTTCTCTTGAGCTCTCTGCTTATGCCCCAACTTTTTTTTCCACCCTTGTGTTCCAAGCAGTTATGGATGGTGACTTCTCTCTACTGTTCTCTTTTAATAATCACATTAGCAGTTTTGTCACTTGCTTCATTGACCCTGTTTTAACAAACTGCCTAAATGGGTTTTGTCTGATTTTGTTTGAGCAGCAAGAGGGTTAGGATTCATTTAACTGAATCCTATAAGTCAGTAGTTATAGTCCAATTGTGTCATGAGATTAATTATGTGATCCAATACAAATTATTTTTATGTACCATCCATTATATCAAAAAACCCTTTCACTGAGAGAGTCAATCCTATGCTAAGGTTGAAACTTGGTTTTAAGAATAGGAAATGACTCAGAGGGAGGGGAGGTTAGGTCATTGTTCCTATTAGTGTATAGCACAAATGAACAAGCAGTTCCCCAACTGTGTGAAGTTGAGAAAAGAGAACAAAGAAATCAGGATAAAGAGGAGGAGAGTGAGTGGGCAAGGGAGTAGGTAGATATGAGAACAGGAAGGAAAAGTGGAACCAGTCGATGATCAATTTGAAAACCAAATAGGTAATTCTGAATTGGAATCAAAGATAGGTAGGGAATAGATGGTGAGCCAAGATGTTGATGATGTAACATAAAATTATACTGATACTTTTGGATGGGGCTGGTGTTTTTATCAGATTCCATGATGATTCCCTTTCCATGTTAATAACTACTCCTTATGTACATGGTTTGCACAGTTGGCTTCATATCAGTAGGCAAGGAACAGCCCAAAGAGAAAGTGCCTAGGAAAAAGAAGAGACAGATAGGAAATGTTAAGCTTGTATATTTTGCTTTCTTCTATGCTTTTTTCCCCCATGGGTAGTTTCTAAATCATAAGTAACACTTGCTGTCACACTGCTTATTCACCATAGGCAGGTCTCTTCTTTGTGACAAGTATCCTTCTAAGGATATAAAATCAGTTGTGGGCACTGTTCTCTGTCTCTTACCAAGGTCTCTGCTGCCCCAAGTTGCCATCTCTGTAGACTGGTCCGACTTCTTTCTGCTGAAAGACAAATCTTTTCCTGTCACTGCTGCCTCTAACCAGTTAATGTTGATCCTTTCAGATTTGGTTGTGGGAAATAACTGGTATGAAAGGAAATATAATAAAAGCGCACACAGAAAGATGGAAGAAAATGGATAAATTATTTTGTCCATATGAACTATCCCTTGGATACACGTGTGCACACACACAACAGACACGGCGTTACACGACCAAATACAGGAAAATTCCTGGGATGGTTGGCAATCCTTTGCTGCCTCCACCCATGAGATCTCAAATTTGTTTGCTCTAACAGCCCTAATCACCTTGCATGGTTCCCTGTATGTTTTCCACCCACAGAGGACCTCCTTAATGCAGGCCTTAGCAAGGTAGTAGTGTGTCACTTCTCAGGGTTGCACTGGTTTAAAGTCTTTATGAAACAGAATGAAAAATAGGGATGGTGACAGTCTAAGTAGGAGTTTCTCTTTCATGCAGTGATTCTTACCTTATTACCAAGACAGCTAATGCAAGGAGATGTCAACCTCTCTTCATTTTCTTATTCTTTAATAGAACATTTAAATAAGCATGGTAATAAATAAATTGTGCTTAAATCTTATAAAATTATTGCATACATTTTGCCCAATCACAGTAATGCCACCCTAGTTTCCATCATTAACTGTACAAATGTAAAAATGAGAACTCCTAAAGGAGCTGGGATGGGGGAGGGGAGGTGGGACAGCATTTGAATGAAATGTTTTTGTCAATTATCTCTGTCTGTGTGTGTGGAAAAGATGTTACACTGGTAACTTTTTATCTGGAGAATATACTTGAGTACTGAATACTGTGCTCATTTGCTTATATTTGAATTTTTAGCAACACTGCTTATTAAACTAATAATTTCAGTGATGCCACTTACATAGTTCTAAATAAATTGAATCACAGAATTCTGTACTTGGACATAATTAAAGCCAAAGTTGGAGAAAGGGCATTTTTTAGTAATTTTATACCAGTGAAATATTGAAGCATTGTGTGTGTTAAAAAAAAAAAAAGTTATTCAAGTGAAAAAAAGCCACTTTCATGCCACATTTTATGCTTGGCAAATTTTGATTAGCAGTAGGATAATGTTCATCTTTGAGATCAACATTTAGGTATTTAGAAACACACTCTGTGACAGAGGGAGAGTCTGTTTTAGATGTACATGACAATGGAGGAGCAAAGTGAGGTTTGGGATACTTTACTTTGCATAATGGTTTTATCTTCACTGTAAAGAATATGGGAAGCATGTTAGTGGTGTATGGAAAACAGTAATATTGACACAAAAGTAATATTTGATGACACGGTAGTGCCTCATCAAAGAGAAGGGCTTCAGGGTAAATGCCAAAAACTGTACACCACTGTAGCACAAAGATAGCTGTGTCAGCAATGGATGGTGCTGAAAATCTGCTTCGCATTCTGGACCACTTCTCACTATTCTTCATGTGCAGCTGAAGCATGTGGAGAACTTGCACTCTACACAGTTGCAGGATTGAAGATTAATAAATGAACGGTGGTTAAAACATTAAAAAGCAGCAGCAGGTGATAAGCTGTGGTTTGCCACAGTATGTAACAGCTATATGAAACTTGTTGGAATGTGGCAAGATGACTTTGGATTTGAAGTCTGTAGAAATATGGGGTATTTTATATGGACCATTTTAAATAAGATATTGACTACATAAAAACACATATACTAAGGATTAAGTACCCTTGAGAAATTATTTAAAATAGTTCATATATAAATATTATGCATTTTCAGAGTTTTCTCTCTTTATTTCAGTTAATCTTCTTCCCCCTTTATATAACAATTTCCCTACATTTAAGACTACAAGGGTAATAATTTAAAAAAACTTATTTATACCTTGCTATTACCATATAACAACTATTTACTAAAGAAATTGTTAGTAGAAAGCACCTTTACAAGAGCAAAGTTTGTAGAATAGCTTAGTTACATAGCCAGAACTTCGCAGAAACAACATAGAGAAGTATTTAATAAAACAGCTTCAGCAGTAGAAATACATAAAAGTAATAATGTGAGGGACATGTGATTGCTTATTTCAGTTACCCAAGTTTATGCAGGCTGTACAGACCTGTATCCCCACAAGGTTTCTCTCTTCACAGAATGTCCTCTAACAATGCTCCCTTTCCCGTCCCCCTCCCCCTATTGATGTCATCTTTGGGGAATGGGTAGAGAGCTAGATGTTGTTTTTCTAATCGCTCACACACTGTCTTATTGAATAAGTTCAATGGTCCCTGATTCTATGAAGCATATGTGATTGGTTTCATTGGAGAAGAAATAGCACTTGACAAAACCCAAACTGTCAGTCTTTACAACTCAAAAATATACCACAAAAATGTATTAAAATCTTCCCTGACATCCAGATAATAGGTGGGATTTAGGGAGATTTTATTTAATTTTTAATTTAGGGCTGATGACATATTTAGTAGGATGTATTTTTGCCCATGTTCCACAAACTTAAAAAAGATCATATATACAAAATTTTCCTATGCATTTACATTTAAATTTATATTAAAATTAGTCTATTTCTCCGTTACCAGTCAACTGAGTGTCGGTCTCACTTTGTTCTTATAGTCAGCTGGAACCAAATGGTCATTTTGGTGAGATTTTCTGCTGCCCCATTGCAAACAGTTAATCAGAATTGAGTAAGTCAGTACATATTGTGCCGTTAAAAAGCAATGTTTTTAAAACATTGACAATCTTGTTAATAATACCTTGGATTTAAAAAAATCTTATTTAGTGCTAACCATTTATGCTATTTGCTCACCTTTTTTATATTTTTTATATTTAGCTTGTGTAAAGAGGGAACTAGTCAATTTCCTTTTCTGACAGCCATACAAAACAAAATGTAAGGTTTAGATTCAAAATAATGCAGGGAAATGTTTAATTTAAAACCCTACTTTTATTGGAATTTACTATATAATATTAGAAATATTTCTAATCAAGTTAGGGTACATTTTTGGCCTGAATTGATCTTATTGTCTCTTTAAAAGCTTTGCAGGGAAAATTTATGACCCCTTCCTCACTCCTGCAGACACTTATCTTCTTAATTTTATGCACAGGTAGCCCTAATGGCTTCATGGAGCTGCTTACATGTATTAAGTTAAATAGTGTCTGTTTGAATACTGTTGCAAGGTAGTAAACAATAAAATGTAATGAATAATAAGATGCAGTTAAGGAAAAGATCCCAACTTTTTCCTTACTTTAATAGAGGTATGAATTTATTATTTATATCATATAATCTATGATGGGAGAAACTGTGGATTTTCAGTACTTGAGTTGAAATGTATGAGTGAAGGAATGTGTTTCTTTGTTGGTCTCATCTGTTCTATTGACAAACGGCACAGATGTTAAATTTATCCCAATAATTAGTTTTTTAATTAGTGTATCATCATAAGATTGACAAATCATTGCTCTTCATTGAATTTGATTTGGAGTAAGAAAGTTCATGTAAATGCAAATATATTTAATCATTGCCTGACCATTCCAAATCCAGATTTGTTTTGATGTGTTTTTTCATGTTGTGTGTCTAATAAAAGGCTATATGTTACAAGATATTGCATCTAGGAAACAAGCTGTAATTTGATCCTAAGCCACACTAGTGACACAGAACATTGACTTACTAAAGTCCTGTGAATTGGCACATAGGTCTTTGAGATAACTGAATGGTAAATGTATTGCAAGCTGGTAATTATCCGTAATGTATTATCTTGTGTAATTATATGGGAAGTGACACTTCTTACCATCATGTGCCTGATCTAGATTTCTTGCACACTCAAAACTCTTGTTGAATCATATGATTTTAATGGGAGATTGCTCTGCTGAATGAGTGCAGGAGTAATAACTAAGCATGCTTGTTCAGAGGTTATGCTATTTTCTCGTTAAGGGGTTTGTTTTTTTTTGTCCCTACAGTTGTCGGACAAATAACCGAAAGAGCTTGATAGGCAATGGCCAATCTCCAGCTCTGCCTCGGCCTCATTCACCGCTTTCAGCTCATGCAGGTAAACCACTTAATGTTACTTATGTCATATGTATGAATGCCTTTAATTCTTTAGGAAAAACTCATTATCTAGCCCACTATACTCCTGCAGGGTAACTTTCTCCATATTGTTCGTAATAACTACACTTTGAAAATAATCATGATGAGAGCCCTAGTTACTCTGTTCCGAACCACTAAACTATGGCAGCAGGCACATAACATATCATCATAATGTGAGGGTAACCTTATTTTTGCCCAATTACATATTGACAGATGTAGATTTTCCCCATTCTCCAACTTCAGTGCAGCGCAAGGCGGTACGCAATGTTGCCAATGGATGGGATGTTTGATAGCGCATCATGATATCTTGAGTTCTGTTCTCAGTTCTTTTCATATGTGTTGTTTGAGAATGTGTGGGGTCACTTCAACTTTCTTAACCTCCATTTCCCTATCTGTAAATTGGTGATAATTGTTTGGAAAGCACTTTGAGACCTATGGATGAAAATCTGTAAGTAAGAGCAACATTATTGTTGTTTATTATTTGATTTGTGTCAGAATCTTGCCTGTGCAGTAGAATGCAGTACAAAAAAGTATTTTGTATTACGTTGTGTGTACAGTTGAGTCACAGTTAAATCCCTGGTAGTGCTACAATAAAAAGGTGAGAGTGTGGAAACTGGCATTAGTCATAGGCAGGCAGGCTGTCAAAGATAGTTAAAGTGTGTCTATGGAGAGCTATTTGACAACTTATAAGTTGAAGGAGAGAGCTGAAAGATGGGTTTCATCTTCATTTTTAAAAGGACATGGGTAGGTTCTGTCAGTAAGACATTAGTAGGCTGTCTCGTGCATCTGACCAGCAATGCTGTGAGAAATATGCCTGTCCTCACAATTGTGGGCAGCCCAATGTAGCTATAGGAACGAAAATGTTTATGTAATGCCATTGCAGAACCAGTAAAAAGAGCTTGAGTTCTTGTAATGGTTCTAGAGGGCAGGGGCTGGTGAATCTTCAAACTCAGCGTGGGTTCATTTTTTAAAAAACAAATAAATCAGTGCTTAGACTCTGACTCATTTCATACTGCGCTGCAGTCATTTAAAAAGTGGGCACGGTCAACTGGCTTGAGCAAAATCTGGAAGTCATGAATAAACATCAGACATTTGTGACTGATAACTGTCTGTGGCTTTTGCCAAATAATTTACTCTCTCTTTTTCAGCTCCTCAATCTATAAAATAGGAACAATAATATTGATGTCATATGGCTGTTGAGAAGTTGCTTTTAAAATTAAAAATATTAGTATTGATTATTATTAAGTAGGTCAAATGTGAGCTTTAAACCACTTGGCATCCCCCGCATTAAATAATATATGCAACGCCTTCAAGAGCTTATGGCTACTTGTCACAATATCATTTCTAGTTCCCCATGATCTGTTGGAATCTATTTATGTTCTCATATATTTCACCCCCACATTTAACATATTTGCTGCCTGTTTTTGCAGTTTGGGGCCTTGTTTGTATTACAGATTTGCCATAATTCCAGATATTGATATAGTTGCCCCTGTTCAGGCTTCTATTGTAGATCATGAAAGCTGTGATTTGTCCTAGTTTTAGATAGAAATAGGCTGCACCAGTGCAAATCCTGGTTTTGCTTGTCTATACCAGAAGTTGACACTGGTGCAGTGAAGCTACACAAGTAGCTGATCTCTGATGGCTGGATTCAGGGGAAAATTTCAGTATAGAAAAGTCCTCAGTATACTGGGATTTATGGCTTATCTGAGTTGTTCCTGATGTGCATGGTGGCTTTAAAATCTGCTGTGCTGAATAAACACCTTCTAAAATTACTTGAAGATGAGATGCTCTATATTTATTGTTTTGGTCCCTAATTCATGATTGTTTGGAAGTTCATCTTTCTGTGACGCAGATGAAACAGAAGGAGGAAGGTTTAAGCCGCTTCTGAGAATCACTGCAGAGCCTTTTTGTTGTATTTGAGTTTTTCTTTCAAACAGAAAAAGAACTGGGTTATCACAGTTTAACTCTCTATTCCTGGGGAATCTTTTTTGGTGTTTATATTTGTAGAGACATTATTTGCTGCTGTATATTTTGAAATAAATTACCAAAATAATCAAATTTGGCATCATTATATTATTTCATTTTGGCATATAAAATATGCAGAATTTTTCATATTTTGGTGCAGATTTCCTCCAGGAATACAAAGTAGAGAGAAAGAGAAGTGAGTGAAGAAGGAGCAAGCAGCTTAATGAAGCAGCAGCATTGCAGGGCACATGGATATTACTGGATGAGTGACAACAGCCAAAGATTAGCCAGATTTATTGATAACTAATGAGAGACCGGAGCAACCTCTGGTACTCCAGTAATATCTTATCATAGCATTTCATAGTCTTAAATTTGAGTTGGAGAGGAGGCTGAAGTGGGTGTGTGTGGGACTGAAGGAAACAAAGAGCAAAGTCTCATGCGACAGCTACACTGTAGCCTTCTTCTGGAAAACCTTATGCAAATGAAGCACGGCGTAGAATATCGGTGCGCTTCATTTGCATAATTAATTAGCAGCCATTTTTGCGCAAGAGGCTTTTGTGCAAGAGCCATTTTTTCAGGAAGAACAGCTCTTGTGCAAGAGAGGGTTTTTGCTCAAAATGGAGCCGTCTACACAGCTCCTTTTTCCGTAAAAGGCTCTTGGGCAAAAATGGCTGCTAATTAATTATGCAAATGAAGCATGGGATATTCCACACCACGCTTCATTTGCATAAGCTTTTCCGGAAGAAGGCTACAGTGTAGCCGTAGCCTAAGTGCACAGCAGATACAGAACTTCTGTTGCATATCCACCACTTTGTTGCCTTCTGTGAAGATACCTGGGCAGCTGTGCAGAGATCACTGATCTGGGTAATAAGCCACACCTTGGGTTAGGGTACTCGTGATGTGGTAGACCTGAGTGTTCTAACCACGGAGTTAATGGGTTCTCATTTTTTTTTTCCCCACAAAGTATCTCAAAACATCTCAGGTTGGTCCTGAAACAAAATGGTAATTAGCTTTTTAAATTGTATTTTTGTAGGACACTGTAACTGTTTTCCATCCATTCTAACCATTGACAATCTGAGAAAATGAAAAAAAAATTAATTTAGAATTCCGAATCGCTTCAAGTGAGTTATCACATTATTAATATATGGAGGATTTTAATAATGCATTATGTTAATTCCTTGTACAACTAAAAATTAAGGTAATTTGCTATTTATAAATGTTTAAAATTCCCCTTTCTGAAGTTTAATGTTTAAAGCACTAGGTTTTGAGAGTGATGCCTTTTCTGAGGATGAATTTGATTATATTGTGGTTATTAAATAAGTATTGATTCACTTGAGTTACTACTAAATAAGCAATAGCGTCTCCTATTATAAGCTTTAGATTTGTTATGTCTGGCATATACAGAAGTTTTGTTTTCTCTTTGGACTTATTTAAATTATGTATAGTGAATGCTATGAAAACAGTCCAGTTAAAGTGGTTTTAAATGTAAACGCTTTGATAAGCTTTGAGTACCAACAGAGTGTCTCAACTTTTTTTATTCTGTCATTGAGGAGGGGAAAGATTTCAGTGACGGGTTATCTGTAGACAAATGACACCCTGAAATTTTTAGATACATATTTTTGAAAAATGCAGTGCTCTTATACAGAAGTCAACTTGATGCCTAAGGCTTTCAAGGAAATGATCGACCAGGCAGTAGGTTAGAACACACACATACGGAATTTGAGGGGACACAAACTATAACCAGGTCACTTTTAGTATTGTGAGGCAGTTAAGGATGCAGTCAAATTGGAATTTGGATACAATTTTACAGAATGCTACAGCATTGATACACACTCTTCTGAGATGTCTCGTAAATGGATTCTTGAGAATGTTTTAGCTTTTCGTTGGCCCTTTCTTATTACTTTGGCTAAATGTCGCATATCAGCATGATGTTGAGTAAAGATTGGTGAATGTCAGGAATAATGAAGAAAATTGATTTCTACTTTGTACTTCTCCCTTTGCTTATGGTATTTTATCTAGCCAGCAACACAGAGATTCCAATAGCTTTTCATTTTAATTTTCTGTAACACTATGCAAGTAGCATGTCACTAGTGCTGATTGATGATACTGAAGTATTACCCTTTCTTGGCACTAGCACTCAGTGCTAGTATCAGGGTGTCACAGATCCTAGTGAAGGCCCCATACTGGGACTGCTGTGAAAGATACAGCCATTGGGTCCCTGGATGTTTCAAGTCTCTGGGGCCTGAACAGAGGCTGCCCCAGTTTTGTGGTCCCTAGGCACACTCTCAGGGTGCAGATTCCATGCCTAATTCCCTGAGAGCTGGAACCCACTGTTATGCTGTCTTGCCCCTGGTTCGGTGCTCTGACCCACCCCGCCCCTTTTACTGCTACTGAAACACATCTTTTCCCCTCCCAGAACTCTGTGTGAGACACTTCTGGTTTTGTGTTTAACAGTCTCAGGAGCCACTTGGTAATTCTGAAGCATATAACACAGAGACACTTTGCACAGAGTTTTGAACACATAGCTCTTGATCTTATAAAGCACAAGAGAGTAAAGATGATACAGAAAATGATAAACATCCTAACTGCATCTAATGATCTTTCCCCTCTTTTGATGGACCTTGGAAGGACTGTCATGGTTCAGGGCCACCTGTAGGCACTTTGCACTGGGCTGCTCCTTCATGGAGTCTCTTTTCTTTTCTCTCCTGAATCCTCTCTTATGCCCCGTTTTTCCTGTTCCTCTCCCTACTTTGTGCCTCCCTTCCAATACCTGGCTTTCTTTGTTCTGTGCTTCAATAATTTTCCATTGCTCTCCTCCTGCTTTTGCATAAGAACTGTGGTCAAAGCCCTGTTGTTTAAAGTTAAGTACTTTCCCATTGTCTTCAGTCTCAGGAGGACATGTTTTCAGGTTGTTAAGATACAGTGGTGATGAGAAGCATTCATTATACAGCAGTTCTCAGAGTAATACTTCACATCACTAGGCAGAATTCAGAAATTGTGCAGATGCATCCCTAGATCCTCACACAGTGTCTTGTCATTTCAAAACACTTTCGAGAAGCTAATGTTTCACATTTCTAAACAGAAAATGAGATGAAACAGTAAAAATTTACCTCGTTATCTCTAGCCTGATTCTTGCCTGCATATTTATACCTGCCTCTGGAAATTTCCACTGCATGCATCTGACGAAGTGGGTCTTTGCCCACGAAAGCTTATGCTCCAATACATCTGTTAGTCTATAAGGTGCTACAGAACTCCTTGTCGCTTTTGCAGATCCAGACTAACATGGCTACCCCTCTGATAGTAAAACTTTGTTCATTCAAACTGGGGACCTAGCTGAATTCTGAGAATTTGTGATCAAACTAAGGCATTTAAAATCAAGGATATTGCCTCAAAATGTACTTCTGACTTAATTTCCCAATGTAGGTAGGTGTGAAGGTAGGCATTCTAATTTAAAATGGCTTGATTTTTCAGACGTCCCCGTATTCCTTGCTGTGAGTATTCCAGACCCCCTAAAAATCAAGTCACTTCAGTTTTGTTGCCTAAATACGGACTTAGATGCCTAACTTCAGGCATTCAATTTTATAAATTGTGGGCTGTGTTGTTTTATTTTTTGACAAATGTAGCTTAGTTTTCTTAATTATGGTGAAGCACACTCAGGGTATGTCCAGACTACAGGGTTTTGTTGACAAAACTATACCTGCATCTACGCTACTGCCGAGTTCTGTCGACAGAACGTCGACAGAACTTGACAGTTTTGTTGACGGTGGTAAACCTCATTCTACGAGCAATAACACCTTTTGTCGACAGAGACGTTATTGCATCCACACTGTCCTTTGCATCTACACTCTCATGTCGACAAAGCGGCTTGCTTTGTCGACAGAACTGGATGTAGTATAGACGCTTTTTGTCAACAGAAGCTTTGTCGACAGTATCTGTCAACAAAGCCTCTGTCGACAAAAGCCTGTAGTCTAGACGTACCCTAAGCGTGCAGTATTTGCAAAAAAAAAGGGCTTATATCTGTGTTGAAAAGTGAGTTGTAAAATGATCAGATTTGTGAATTAATGAAAAGAGCAATGAGTTAATTTTCAGGAACATATGAAGATGTGGCAGAAAAGTCAGGGATCTAAACCCATTGTATTTTAAAAGAATTATATCTACAGAAAGAAAGCAATACAAATTTATTTTGTTTGATAATTTTAACTATTGCCATTGGTATACAGTAATGGCGGTTCCTAATTGTAGCCAGAACAGATTTTTTCACTCATTTTGCTTTAGGAAGGAGTGGACCTTGCAATGCCTTAGGGATAATGTATATGGGGAGTAGGGGAAAATGTTTTAAATGATAAATTGCTGATTCAAGTGACCCAACATTATGATCTAAATAAGTTTAAAATTGTAACCACTTCTTTTTTTTTAAAGGAGTTAGTTAAATTGGTCACCTTTTACAGAGTATGCCTCTAGTATGCCCATGCTTTGTGTTTTGCAAGAGATAGCATCCGATGCTTAACTATATTTACTTTCTTTTTATGAAACTGCTGCTGTCTCCAATGCTAGTTGTACATTGAATGGTATCATCACTGAATTTCCTGTTAGTGGAGGTTTCACCTGTCTCTCCGTGTCAGTAATCATTAAATCTAATTCCAGTTTGGAGAAAATAATAACAAATGTGCTTTATAGATACAGAATTTTTATCCGTGTGCTCTTAACTCTTCGCTTACTTCTGTACACCCATATCTGTCCAATGTTAATCTCTAATGGCATCAAGCAAACTGCTAAACCTGTGAAGAGATTTCATTGGCATCTAGACTAAAAACAAGGAATACCCAAGAAGCAAAATTGCTGCCAACCATAAACACATTTAGCAAAATGTATAGTATTTCCCTTATCTTGGTAAAGAGGGCCTCCCCTACCAGACAACCAGCTCATTAGAGTTTGCACACCCTTCCCTTATTTTAACTGGGAACAGTCATCTGCGGGTGCCATGGCTAATTCAGTTTTTTAAATAACTTGAGCTTTTCTTCCCCTGCACAAATCTCAATGGAGAACACGTGGATAACTATCTGAAAATGATTCTGCTGCCCAGCTGTGCGTTTCACTGACTAGCCCAGTTGGGTACATTACAAAAGACAGACCTGCAACCTTCTGTGGCTTCTTGGATCTTGTCTGCTTTATGCCAAGATTTCATGACTGTATAGCTAGACTGTAAACTCAATACAAATACATATTAGACCTGTTGTTATGTTATAGTGCTATGGTGTTAAAATGCTGAGAGTCGTTTAAGATCATCACATGACGACAAGGCTTCAAAGTGGGGCTAATGTTCACCAGGAGTTTATAATAGCAATTATCATTAATCTCCAATTCCCTCAGTGCTAATAGAAAGTCATTGCATCAGAAACTCTTTACTTCATAAGTAGACAGCTATTAAAAATGCATTAATAATCTATAGTGAGTGCAACATATGTCTTTCTGAAAGATTTGCAATTCTTCCCTCTGTGGTGAAGACACAGGATTTCTTGAAGCTAATTACAAATAAATCAAACAGTTTTATTAATCTGGATATAGCTTTCTTAACCATAAATGCTTAGAGAATGAGGCACCCTAAGTGTATTGCCATTAAGTAAAGTATTGTTTTGGTATGTTGATTACCTATTCACTCTGTCACTCTGTTACTTGTCCCTGGAGATGATAGTGTTAATTACCTACCTAATGCCTGGCCACCAGTCAGGCTTATTTTGTCAGGTCTGAAACAGCAGCAGTAATCTCAGAAGTATATAAAATAACCTAGGACTAAAACGTACAACAGCCAACAAATCCCTGGGAACAGCAGGATTTGAATAATAAGCTAGCACTGCACATATGGGCAGAGAATTCACTGGCACTGGCTTTCATTTGAAAGCCTCTCAGGTATTTACTTGCAGATGGGTGGATGAATGTTGTGAGGGATGAAGGTCACGTATAGGACTCCAGTTCTAATCTGTCTTGCTTTTCTGGAATACCACACCTTCAAACCACAGCAGCAGTACCAGTCACCCCAGTCACTAACAGGGTAGGGTGTTCTTCCCTGTTTGCAATCTTGTCTGTTTGAATTTTTTGTAACTCAGACATCTCTAGATAACCCCCATGATTTAGTTAAGTTTGATCCTTCTCTTGTATGAAGAGGAATAATTGAATCTTACCTGTAATAAGTTGGTAGTTCTATGCTGCTCCAGGTGATGCTAAAGAGGTAGGTAAATGTTCTGCATCTCTCAGAGCAATAGTAATATTTTGAAAAACAAGCTGTGGTGGAAAAATACACTATTTTCATGAAAAAATAAGAACATGCTTTGAATAAATGACTGATGGGCAATTAAACAAGCTGCTGAGGTGTAATGTAAATAAATATAAATATGTGGTGTTTAAATAGTTATCAATGGAAACAGCAGTCTAGATTTATATAACAATCTTATGTGCTGATATTTCAAACCCTTTGCTATTAGAACGTGTTTATCATCTATAATCTTCATTTTTTAAATGACCTATTTCTGTTCTCTGTAAAATGCTGAGACAGATTCTTTGTCTTCTCATTCATCTAGCCCACTGTTTTCTCAGACACAGCTCCCCTCCCTTTTTTGTGTGATATCTGGAATGTGTGGCCACATTTTATCTGCACAACATGTCTTTTTTTAAAAGCTTATCTTTATTTAATAAGCTATCCTAGTAGCAAGAGGAATCCAGTTAGGAGCTGTTAAATTAAATGAACTGTTGCTCCCAGTAATTTGGTGTTTGCAGTTCATGCAGGACAAGAATAAATTGTGCTAGTCCCCAAACAAAGATCAAAATCTGTGCCACAATGTCTGGTTTTAGATGTTTTTTCCCTCGGGGAACAAAAATCCCTGCCACCTTGAAATTATCAAGACCCCCAGAGGTATATGAAGAGTAATGAAGAAGCTGTTGTACTGGGGGAGGGGAGAAGGTTGAAAACTTAATTCAGTTGTGATAGATAAATGGACAAAAAGAGTCAGGGGTTCTGGCCAGCTAAAGCGTAATTCTTGTCTTCTGGGGCCCAGGGGAGAACAGATGCAAAGATGTGATTTCAGTGCAGCTGAAAATGCGTCCTGATTCTACTTCCGAAATAGAATGGGTTTCACGGCATTTACTATCTGAATGTCTTGATTATTATACTCTGTCATAAAAACTAAAGGCATTTGTTGAAGACATTACTATAAAATATGCAATGTTAAGTTGATTGAGAAATTTCAGTAGAAATCTAGCACACTGGAAGCCTTTGAGAGCTTCTCTGTTGGATTAGGTTTTTCTTTTGAACATGGATAGTAATTCTTCCTCTTTAAACATTTGCTTTGAATATATACATAGAAGTCTTGCTCTTCTTCCTCCTAAGTAAAGTTGAAGATTTCATTCAGTGTCCAACAATACAGTAAACACAGTAGTTGCTCTTCCACTTGTTCTTTAAATGTGTGGTATCGGTTTATATGTGGGATATACATTTATCTCATAGAACAATACTGCTTTAAAAACATTTTTTGCACGTGTCACCTTTACATTTCCGCTTTTGACAAGCCACATGGTCTAATTACACATGCTGAGTGGCCAAGGCAAACTGGAGCCCTGGTGAACTTCCCCTTAACAGCTGCCATTCAGTTTCCTCTCTGATCAGCAGCAGGTTGCATGGTCTAATATGAGAAAGTAGCAAGTCCCCAAAGGAGATGTCCTGTTCATAATGTGCAATCACTTCTGCACATCACTTAAGGAGTTTTTCTCTCTAAGCAGGCCTTTGGTCTATCAAGACCAGGGGAAATTTTTCCATCCCATTTGTTTTGTGTAGTTACTGGTGTTTAGAGACATATAGGAATTCACAGTACAGTTGGCAAGAAAAAAAACCGATAGAGAAAATATGTGTAAGGACTAACTCATATGCCAGTCATTTTCTGGGTTTTCAGTTGTTGATAGTGACTTTAAAAATAGCCTGTTTCCAATCTTCAAGCTGTATTTCTTTCAAACTAAATATTATTCCTGTAAGTTGTATGTATTGATTTCTGCCTCTGAATTGGCTTTATCTGACGTTAAATTCAATCTTCATTACTAGGGATGTTAGTGTGTAGTCATTTACACAATTAACCAAATAAACCTGGGCTTATCGGTTGATCCTAACAGCTACATGCACCCCTTCCTTGCTGCCTCTGTATCAGAGGCAGCGCGGGGAAGGAGGAGGCGGGAACTGGCTCCCGTGGATCTGCCTCCTCTCCTCCCCCCACTTCTGCCTCTTTGTGTAAATGTGCTCCCCGCATGTAAAGGTATAACCACTAAAAATTCCAGTGGTTACACATTTACACAAATACACATTAGTTAACATCCCTATTCATTGCTAGAGTCTTTGATTGAAATGTAACTTTAATAAAAGTTTATTTTAGGAGTCCTGTTCTTTCAGAAATCTTACAGACTAAGGATTGATTTTAGGCTGTCTGGAAATGTAAGTTATTTACTTTGTTTTTGACTTCTTTTTCTCCTTTATTTTTGTCCCCACAACAGGAAGCAGTCCTCAAGATAGCCCTAGAAATTTCTCTCCCAGTGCCTCAGCTCATTTTTCTTTTGCACGAAGGTAGGAGTTTGCTATGCATAAACCACATTTTGTATGGACGAAATGTTGCTATGCACAGAGGGACAAAACACATGGAAATCTTAATAATTCAGAAGTACTTGATTTAACTATTTTACTTCTTTAACAGTACAAAACTACACCAAGTGATTGATAAAATGCAAATGTGCCTTTTACAAATAAGTTTTAAAATTTAATTTTTGCTAATATGTATCTTCAGTCAAATTATTTTCATTGTGTATTTAATTCCGATAGGATTCATACAGTCGGTCAGATTCATATCCTGTAAAAATTGAGACATTCAGTAGTAAATGGATAGCATAGGCAAGCTTCAGTCACAAACATGCAGACAGGGAAACTGCTTATAATTAAGATAATTACCTGACTTACAGGTGTGTTGTGAGAATTAACTAATTAATGTTGGTACAGTTTTGAAGTAGATTATTAATTAATTAACCATAAGCTGAGTAAAAAACTTGTCACAGGACAGTGCCTATTCATGCCAGCATGGTTCCAAAAATCTCCTCTGCTTACTTCAGATAATATGTTCATTAACATTAAGGCTTGCAGTGTTGGAAGAGTTTATATCTTGACCCAAGAGTGTCTGCAAAATAAATGACATCATATGGCTGTTTAAATGATGCATTAAGTATCATGGCAGTTACCACATAAGTGCTTCATTCATCAGAGAGAGAACATTCTTTGGTGCAACTTTGTTTTATTTCAGGATTTTCAGATACACAGGTTGTCAGGGAAGGATAAATCTCACACTTAATGTATGAAAATGGCTTTGGCTCTTTGCTCAAGCCAGGGGAGAGAGGTTCATTTGTACATACGTTTTGTGGGTCAGCTCTCACTTCTGGTGTTTCATAGGAATCTGTTTTGAAATTTATAGAGGAATATAACTAGTGTCTGTTATAGGGATGTAAAATTTAGATTAATCAACTAAGCGACTAGTTGATGGAATTTCTGTTGACCAGTTGAAAAGCGAGGGAAACTGCAGAGCCACAGTAGGGATGTAATAGTGTAGTCAATTAACCGATACACTAGCTTACAGGTTAATGCTATAGATGCATTTCCCTTCCCCCTCCCCCTCAAGTAAATTTTTTAGCAGGCTGGCCAGCAACGCGGCTCAGTCGTGGTTCATGCTGCATCCGGGACCTACCCCCGCTGCAGCTCTTCATTTAAAGTGTATTAGGAGGTTGTTGGGCAGGCAGGCAGCCCGGCTCAGTTCCAGTTCATGCTGGGTCTTGGAGCTCAGACTCTCCCTAGACAGCGGCTACTGCCACCCCGTACTCCTTCCTCTTTATCAGAGGCGGCAGCACAGGGCAACAGTCAGCCAGTCCACAAGGGGACCTGATTTTTAAACTGGCTCCCCTTGCAGATCAGCTCCTGCCTGGCACCCTGCACTGCTGCCTCTGATACAGAGGCAGAAGTGTGGAGTGGCAGAGGGCAACTTGGGAGTGAGGCCAGAGCACATTGGCTGCCGGCCCTGCCCTGGGGACTATAGAATAGTTGACTAACCGATAAGAATTCATGAGGTTACTTAACTATTCAATTAACCAATATTTAACATCCCTAAGCCGCAGTGGGGTTAGCTCTTAATACATTTAAAAAGCAGAAGTGCAGCGTCTGTGACCGGGTGCGAGCCAGGAATCAGCTGATTCTTGGCTCGAGTCCGGTCCCTGCTACCTCTCTGCCTCCCACGGAGACAGTGCTGGGGGGAACTGGCTTTTAAGCTGGCTCTCCCCAGCACCCATTCCTGCTTCCCCGCCCTTACTGCCTCTGCTAGAGGCAGCAACCCTGGGGGCAGAAGCGACTAGTTGAAGGACTAGTCGATTAATTGCTTACATTTCTAGTCTGATATCACTCATGTTTAATCTGACTATGTTTAAAACTAGCTGAACCATTTTTCATTGTAAAATAGCACATAAATAAAAGCATCTTTCTATGAAGGATAAAACATTTATAATAAATTTATAAATACCCTAAAATAGCTCCTGAGAGAAATTGATCGTTACTTAAGATGAGGGTGTTGTGATAGCATTTGGCACCATTTTAAAAGTACCTGAAATAATTCCTGTTATTAAATGCTTTATCACTAAAATACAAGGGAAAGTACATTTTATTTCTATAATGGTAGTGTTCACAATACTGGATACCTTGAGGAGTTTACCTGGAACTTTGTATATCTTTTTTATTAGGATGTATAATATTGTATTACTTCAGCAGCAATGGCAGCACATTTTACAAATACCATATAGTAAATTCTGGACGCCGTACTTTACGTCTTGCACTCCCTTCTTTCAAACTGTTTTTTTTTTTATTTAACACAAATTCGTGGGGGTTGGGCGAAGAAATTAATTAGGAAACATAAAGTAATTTCCAGCACATTCTGCAGATCAAAATAAAGGATATAACTTCAGAACTTCAAGAGCAGCTTATTTAATTTCTATAGCAAATTTGATTGATAGCATTATATATATATGAAACATCAGCCTAAAAATTTCTGATCCATATGGTATTTGTATGCTATTTTATTAAGGAAAGGCACTGTGTATCTCAAGGTTATATTCATATACCATACAGCAATAAAAATGGATTGGTCTGTGTATATTAGTGGAGGAAACGTGTTCAACCCAAATAACCTGCTGAAACAACTTATTTTTGCCTCACAGCTGCATAACATAGATGCGTACTATACAGGATGCAAATCCTTGTTTAAATCTTTCAGTTTTTTTCTATACTAAACAAATTTAATTCATATATATGAGCTAAAAGAAACAAGCTTCCTTTTGGAATTGTTCATTTATTGGAAGGATGCTCATTAATACTTGAGAGAAAAGTACGAAGGCGGACAGATGTTCAAAAATTTTTCAGTGTGTTCTGTGTTTGTTCATTGTGAATAAATGAACCGAAAAAATCTCCACAAATCATACGCTTTGTTCTGACAGGTGTTCTGTAGTGCTGAGCAACACTAGTTCTACAGTATTATTTAATTCATTTGTTGTTTAATCCTGATAGAACTCATACAATAGATGGGATTAGGATTATGTAAAAGGAGAAAAATGTCAGTGGTAAATGGATAGTATAGGCCAGTGTCAATCACTCCTGTAACACTAACCTAGGCTTACAAATTCCTTTTTTACATGAGAGAACATGGTGTAGAGATGAGTTAGCATGGCGGACTGACAGCCTGGGATTCTGGTCCTGGTTTTATTGACACTGTCAGTGACTCTGCCACAGACTTGTGTGACCCTGAGCATACCCATAATCATATGTATTACAGTTTTGTGGGGCTATGTCATGAGCTCCTTATTCACATTATACTGAGTGAACATCCATCCTGATGACTGGAGGAGGAAGCCAAGTTTGGAATTTGAATAATGGTGGAGTTCATAGACAGACTTTTAGAGGATTGGAATGCGGCATCAAAATGTTTAGATTTCCAGATCTGAAGTTCTGTTTTATGAAATAACACTTCTCTTGAGTGAGGGTCTTTGTACCGGATATCAAAATCAGTGTTTTCTTAAAAAATATTTTTTCCAAAATACCTGATTTGTATTAAAAACAAATCCTCTTTTGTTCTGTTTATACATTTTGTTATTTTGTTTGTGTTTTAACATACTTGATACAATTGTACTCCAGTCATGGGCACCGAAATGACAGGTAAATGTAAACAAAAACCATAACAGTTGTTCTGTGACTTGTCTGTTTGAATGTGTAAGCTACATATTGTCTGTATGTAGGTCACATGAAGCACAAGAGTTAGGAATATTATTAGCTTATAAATGTGATTTCTGCCAAAGATGTAATTTTAGCTAAAATATGAGGTTTTTCCACATGTATTCATAACTGTTAGGAATTTAAGTTCTAGTCTAATTGTTCTTTCCACTTAATGATAATAACCTATTGGTAATTTGTATTGATTGCATTTCTATTATGGAAATAACCATTCCCATTATATTTTGCTTTTAAGTTGTTTTTTTGGTTACACTACATTTCGTAGTATCATGGTTTGTGTATTGGTCGCATGTTTTTAATTTTGTTTCTCATTAAGTTGCATCTGCGGAACCTGACAGCTATTATTATTTCCTGTATTCATTTTGTCAGAGTACAGGTTGAACCTCACTTGTCCGGCACTCTCCTCACTGGAGTGGTCTCAAGCAAGGGAATTTGCCAGACCACGGGAGGTCAGGCATCCGGGCTCTCCCGGGGCTCCCCTCCTGTCAGCTGCCCCGGGAGATCCCAGAGACCTGACCTCCGGCACGGCTGTCTGGGTCTACTGCCCCCAGCCCACTCTGCTTCCTGCCCCCAGCCCCGCATGGGGCAGCAGCTGCTCCTGGGGTTCCCCAGCTCCGACCCTGCGCGTGGTGGTGGCAGCAGCTGCTCCCAAGGTTCCCCAGCCCCGTGCCTGGCAGCAGCTACTCCCAAGGTTCCCCGGCCCCAACCCCGTGCATGGCAGGGCAGTTGCTCCTGAGGTTTCCCAGCCCCATGCGCGGCAGCAGCAGCTACTTCAGGGATTCCCCGGCCCCACATGCAGCGGCTGCTCCCAGGGCTCTCTACCAAACCGGCTCCGCTCCCAGCCACTCTCAACCTCTGCAGCTGGGCTCTCTGATCTAGTAATATCTGTGGTCCTGCCAGACCAAGGATGTTGCTGGACCAGGGAGTCCTGGACAAGAGAGGTTCAACCTGTATTAGTGAAAGATCAGTATTAGGGATGAGGCCATTCACTTTCATGTTATTTCATCTGATTGATTCTGTTAGAAAATTCAGCCTTACATAATATTTGTTCATCATGACCCCTTGAGAAAGTTTACTCTCTGTTGAGTAACCTGATTGTATCATCCTTCTAGAATGCAGTGCTATAGAATAATAGTTTCCCAGGTATTTCTTTAGCATTCTGTTGGATTAACCTCAAATTTCACAACAGGACTGATGGTCGCCGCTGGTCCTTGGCGTCTCTCCCATCCTCTGGCTATGGTACAAATACACCCAGCTCAACAGTTTCAGTAAGTGCCAGCTTTATTTTCTAGATAGATTTCAACTACATACAGTGTTTTCTCAAACAGGCCACCATGTGAGAAATAAAATATAACATATGTCTTTTGACACCATAGATAAGCTATGCATCAAATGATGTGTGGACAAGCAAGATATGCACACTTTCAGAACTGGGATTTCATTTGTGATGCAAAACTATACAATCACCCAGTAGTGGTAGAATGTGCACTGTGTTTGATTTATTGAGACTCCCGTATATATTATGGCATATGCCCCTTTACATAGTGCTAACTTTATTATGTATACTACATACAACAGTTGGCATTGTTATCTTGTTATGCCACACTCTTGTTTTTAGCTATAGACTGTTTGATTTTTAGGCTAATCTTGTCCTTGCCCTTCCTTCTCAATATACATTCTTCCTAATTTTGACAGGTGCCCATTAATAATCATTGCTTAGTCTGTCCTCCTTCCCACCCCCCCACAAAGGGTTTATGAAGGTTAAGCTTATTCCTGTTGACTTCAAAACAGTTTGAGGAAATGTGAATAGTTGAAAAATAACTCCTCAACAACACTGATTTTACTCTACGCTGCACCCCTCTAGACACACGCCTGCACTCATACATCTTGCTTTTATCAAATAACTTGTCATGTTTAGGATTAATTCCCTAACCACTTTCCATCGTGCACATGGGCGCTTCCCCCGGAATTCAGATGAATGGTGATTTGCTGTGCTCCATGAAAATGCACTTGACAGAAAAGAGTTTGTCAGCCAGTAAGTAATTGCTATAGCAACTCTGTCACTCACCATTATAAGAAACACACGTACCTAAAAATTGGAATGTAGAAAACAGCAGGAACATGTTACCAAAACAGAATTTTAATTTCCTAGTTATATGAAGGTTTTCTTCCTTGAATATACACAATTTTAAAACTAATTCTAGTTTAGTTTCTTCTTTCCTCCTTCCCACTTGCCATTGTACAATGTTGTACGCTGACAAGAATGGGTGAACCAGTTTGAACTCTTTCATGTTCCCAGCTTCTGGAAACTTATCTAGCGCTGTCGTCATTGTCTAAGCTATCTAAAACTATATAATGGATTGTATGGTGAGCTGTCCCTTGGTAATTCATGAATAGGCCACATCTTATTTATAATTATTAAAACAGATGTCCTTCTAAACACACACATGACATTGAATTAATAGTTTCCAGTTGGTGGACAGAAGTCTTCCATTTAAATAACTAAGTGCAAATTTTGTTGAATAAACTACCAGCATAAAAATTGTTCCCTGAGTTTTTATACATTTTTCTGTCTGGCTTATTTTTTTCTATTGATTCCTACTGTTGATGCAGCTTGCACAAGAACCAAAAACTGCTGATTTTTAAGAAATAGAGGTGTTCTTTCCTAGCTTTTGAGACGTGACATGCTCCATTTGCGTTAGTCACTCAAGCTGAAGACAGTGAACGTAATATTTGAATCAAGGAGTGAAAACTTTAACTGCTGCCGTTCTGACTTGTTTTACATGTTTTGTCAAGCTCTGAAACAGCAGCTATTAGACACCCTCATTCCTTGGGAAATGTTTAGAAATTCATGGAAACTTGGTGAGACTGGTTCACATGCAGTAGCTTATTGTTTCTATGATACTCCTTACTTCCAGCCAAGTATAAATACATCTCTGAATTACTGTGACTCTCATCCTCTGCCTAGAACACTTCTGCAAGGGCAGTTTGGGGATATGGTATCATAATAGCTAGTATAAAACTTTGAAGATACAGTAATTCCTCATTTAACACTATAGATATGTTTCACAAAATGATCATGTTAAGTGAAAATGTGTTATGTGGGGTCAATTTTCCCATTGAAAATAATGGAAAAGGTGGGGGTTGCGTTTCAAGTGGTGGTGTCTGTTGGGACCAGGACATAAGGTTGGGGGAGAAAGGGGACTGGGTTACAGCGGGGAGGGGAGGGGGATTGGGTTGGGAGTATGCCCCTGTGACCGGTCTGCCGGGACCCGCACTGCGTCTGGCGAGGGGGGGGTCACTGGGGAATGGCGTGGCGAGAGGCGAACCCTCTGCTGCTTTGCAGGGAGGCGGAGGAAGCCCCGCGCAGCTGCCGGCGACGGGTCGGCTGGGAAAACCCAGCCGCCGGCCTGCAAGCAGGGGCGGAGAAGAGGGGGCAAGGCATCCGGCGAGGGGGAGTCAGCGGGGAATGGTGCGGCGAGCGGCAAACCCTCCCCCGCTTTGCAGGAAGGCGGGGGAAGCCCCGCGCAGCCGCTGGTAACGGGCCGGCTGGGGAAATCGTGTTATTCCAGGGATGGTCATGTAATTCAAAAAACGTTCCCTAAAAAAAAATCGTGCTATCGTGAAAATGTGTTAAGCGAGCACGTGTTAAATGAGGAATTACTGTACTTGTGATCTTTTAAGATCAACTAGAGGAAAAGGTAGGTAAAGTCTGTAGTACATCCTATTCATATCCAAATGAATGCATTTCACCTTGTTATTGTTATCTCACTACATTTTCTTAAGCTGAAACTGAAGAGAATAAAGTGACTAGTTTAGTGGCAGTTTGAGAGTAAGTATTATAGTGACATATATTTTGGTCCTGTGGCAAAGGTGAAACTAGGCAACTGCTTGGCTTGAAAAGTTTGAGATGAGGGCTTCTGCAAAAGTAGCTTTCAGGGCAGGAAGCCTTGGTGTGCCATATCATTGGGAAGACAGAACTTGCTGGGCCAATTAACATAAATGAAAAACTATCATCACTATTTATTAAAAATAACTATTGGAAAATAAAGCAAAGGAATGCAGGGCTCCCACCCTTCGCTGGTTGCTTGTCGTCTTAAGAGTGAAAGTTTTATGGAGTGGGGACTTGATCTTCTTAGTGGTATGCCATGTGGCACTAGCTGAAGATCTGCCCCCCCATGCACTGGTAAATAGCATTTAGGTGGTTGCAGTATACCTTACATAATATATGTAAATATGACACGTAAATTCTGAAGTAATTTTGAAGCTACTTAATTTAAAGAGCACCTATAAGTTTCAATTCATGAAGAGTTTTGTTCTGAGAGAATGGATACATATGATTGAATTCTAACCTTCCTGGAAATGTCCTTTGCAATATCTCATTTAATGGCCTTCACCCTTTCACCAGAACATGCAAACCCTTGTGTGGTACTGAGGGGAGAGGGGCAGTAGACTTGTCCCTACTCTTGTTTTTTCTGGATTACATGGCTTCATCGCTGAATCTTCTGAATTTGCAAGTTGTTCTTTCCAAAATGTTGTTTTTAAGAGAAGCACCATACAGGGTAACTGCCCTCCCCAGTTTCGAGGTCTCTTCTGATGTCAGGAAGGTAGAAAGTAGTGGTAAATATGCAAGCATTGGCATTGGAAATTTGTCATACTAGAAGACAGTGTCAGGCACTTTTTCCAATGTAGAAGGGTTACACTAGGATTATGTCATGCTATTTAATATGGTATAATGTAATGTAATTTTCCAATGTAGGCATGCCCTGAGAAAGTTAATCCTTCCCTATAGACGTTCTGCTTGAAGATGCATGGGAAGATAGTGCCCCATGAGATCTAGGCCAAATAAGTGTAGTCAACCTTTTTTGAGTTGCCTAGCAACTATATACTAGGAACTGGGGATCTTCACCTTCTAGCTTTCAGTTGCCAGGAAATCCTGAAAGTTGGCTAGCTGCCTACTATGCTTAGCATCATGGAGTGCTACCTGTACATAGTACTTAGTGCAGAGCCTCTGCAGTGACAGAGGCTCTCTCACTTCAGAAAATACTTGGGATTGAGAGGGTACAGAAGCTCTGTCTCTTGTCTTCCAAAAAATAGAAGATGCAGGGGTGGAGGGGGGGGATAGCCAGTCTAAGTCCTTGAAGACTCGTGCGAGGTAGTGAAAAAACAGTAAGGAATGATCTCATATTTTGAGGCTATGGGGAGACTGTAGGGAAGGATTTCAGCAGAATAGAGGCAGTATATCCCAGTAGTGTTCATGGAGTTTGCCATGCTATAGACTTCTTCCTCCCATACTGTCAAGGCATAAGGAATCTCAAATTCAGTCTCAGTGGAGCAGAATCAAGATTCAATGCAAACATTTTGCACAAGTCTAGATGCAGCAAAATGTAGAATATATATATGTGTGTGGCATTGCTGTCATTTGTATTTGTGCTTGTTTATACTGTACACATTTTGCTTGCACTTAAATAATGATAAGTGAAAAACTTCATATCTTGGAAGAGTTTTTGTTAGGCTTATTCGTTCACCCTCCTACTTTCGTGGTCTTTATCATGTGAACAGCAATAGCCGAAGTCCGGAGATGCAAACACAGTTTGATGTTCATTAGGGTTAGCTTCCAGCAAGCATGAATCTAGTTTGCTTTCCTTTTTCCCCTTGTTTTTTCCCCCATTTACTTCCTGTTTATTCCTAATATACATAGTAGTGTTTTCAGGTATACCTTAACCAGTCATTTTACTGAAATTTAACTAACCAATTCTAACATATTTTAACATGATTATCTAGCCAATTATATTCCACCACCTTAATTTGTTTACAGCCAGCAAAATTAATTATACAGGAGACAGAAACAATCAAAGAACCAGACAGAGCCATACAGATAAACAACAGAGAGATGGGGGAGCATAATGACCAAAGGCGTAGCAAGTGTGTTATGTGCCATGGGGCAAAGGAAAAATTTGCACCCCGCCACCACAGCACGTGGCAGGGCCCCAAACCTGGTGCACGGCTGAGTCCGACCCTGGGGGAAAGCTTGTACCGTGTCTTCCCCCGCTCCCTCCAGTTTGGGGCCGGGCCCCTGCATGCACTAACCCACCGGCAGAGATGGAGGACGGTCAGGCTGGGGGCGGGGAGGAAGCTCCAGCTGGCGTCGGCTGGTGGAGGAGGAGCAGGCAAGCTGAGGGATGACAGGGGGAGTGGAGGGCGACTAAATTGGCGCGGCCCGCCCCCCCAGCGTGGTGCCTGGGGGCAACTGCCCTCCTCCCACTATGACATTGATAATGACAAAGCAATAAAGGAATGCAGATTTTACAGCCCCAACTATTGATAAGAGGGTCCTTGCCAGGCAAAAAGCTATCAACCTAAGTTTCTAGGTTCTTTCCTTCATCTTTTCAATATAATTGGTTTTGGAATATGCGAAGACTGGTTTCCCAGCTTATGGCTGCCCTTGCTGCGTAACCAAAAGCCTTAGTTCAAGAACAAGCCTCAGGCCATCATATACAGATAGACTGTGATTTTGATTATTTGTTTACTTACCTCTGTAAGAAAACACCTACATTCTTGAAGTATAAGCCATAAAAAGCAGGCCTAAATATCTAGATCCTAACAGTTTTGAATCTTGAATCTTTAAGAGGATGGTTTGATGATGTCTCTTAAGTGTTTATAGTCTTTGGAACTCATTATTGTATGAAGTTCTTACATTTCAGTTTAGATATACAAGTTTTGTCAAAAATGGTATGTAAAATATGTTGAATGAGAATTCAGGTCATAATTGATAAACAGTATTAGAAATGTTGATAATGACTTTCTGGTACCAAAACAGTGTGTTTTTAAACAAGCAATGGGCACCAAAAATGTCGGGTACTCAAGCACTTTGGTGACTGCAGCATGTAAAATTATGGGTTTTCTTTTGTGGCAGTAAATCATAGATTATCACTACCAGTGGTATGTGTCTCATACTGCTTGAAATAATGAATATTTAGCAGACTCCATTTTAAATTTTTCTTCTCTTTTGATGGATGTTGTTCTTTCTAGCACTACCATATTAAGTGTAGGGAAGGGCTCTCAAGGAACAGGAATCTTTCAGACTAGAAGAAAATTTAAGTGCAGTCACTGTGTCTGTGGCTGCATTTTCAATTTTAATATTACTAATTTTATTATATTTATTGTATATCTAGCTCATAAAGTCAAATATTTGCTCCAAAGTTCTCCAAAAATTGGTAGGTGAATAAAGGAAGAGCTAGCTATAGTTCTTAATTGAAGTGGTTCTTGGTATAGGCACTGAATATGATCTTGGAAATGCCTTTTTTTCTATGATAGTAACTAATCTTCTACTTGCTCATTGCAGTCATCCTGTTCCTCCCAAGAGAAGTTACACCAGTTACCATACCAACCAACACCTGATGAACTACATTTTTTGTCTAAACATTTCTGTACCACTGAAAGCATTGCCAGTGATAACAGATGCAGGACCACACCAATGCGTCCTCGATCCAGAAGTCTCAGGTGAGTTTAGCTGTCTGGAAATAGTGGCTAAATCTGAATCTTTTAAAACTCCGGCAGTGTACAATGTGGGACATTAACCAATTTGCAATACTTTAATAATTCTTGAAATATAATAAAAGTTAATGTTGATTGTGTCTTAGGCTGAACCTAACTCCTTGATAATAATAAATTGTTTCTTAGATTGTCATTGGTTAATTCTTTCATTGACTTAAATGTGGAATTTAAGTTTTAAGGGAACTAAACTAGTAAATTCTGGCCCCTTAGCTGATGATGAGCTAATTATTACAAAATTAGCTCAGGCTTTTATTCTACTTCTGTGCACAAGTATTCATAGGATTCAAGCCTATATTTGCAAGATTAATTGCAAATATTTTTTATATTTTAGGTGTCTTCTGTATAAACGAAACAAAAGTATTGAAATATTAAGGAAGGTAAACTTTATTAGTAGATCAGTTTTTAATTATCAAAGTACTATATACCATATGGAGAATGCAAAAATACTATCTCTAATCTTTGTAGAACTAAAAATCCCAGTTCTTAATCACTGAGAATTAAAATCAATGTTACAGGTAGCAAAAGTGTCCAAATTCATAACTTCAGTATAACGTATTTTACCTCAGTTTTTTCACAATTACTCTTTATTTAGAATTCTGTGTAGATTGCCATGACTAAATTAAGGGTGCGCCTACACTGCACCATTTTTCTGGAATAACGAACGTTATCCCAGAAAAACAATACTAGCATCCACACTGCAATTGTGTTATTTTGACAGAAAGTCGAAATAACAGACAGCTTTTTCCGACAACAACATGTAAAACTCATTCCACAAGGAATAAGCCCTTTTCTGAAAAAGCTTTTTCAGAAAAGGGTGTGTGTAGATGCTCTACTGCTGCTATGTCGAAATAGCTCCTCACCAGAGCCATTCTAAAGTTATTCCCTCCCCCCCTGTGCCTCCTGGGGCTCTGAGTCAAGATAGAATGTCCACATTAGGGGGAGCCTGCTTCGGTCTAATTTTGAGGCTTCCCTGTAGTGTGGGCGCGCTATTTCAAAATAAGATATCTTCCAGAAAAGCTTATTACAAAAGAATCTTGCATAATGTGTAGCACTGCGGATTAAATAGAGCAATTACTGAAAAAGAAGATGATTTATTTTTCATTTCTTTAAAAAGGTTAAAAATTGAAAATATTCTTCATCTACTAACAGACTTATCTCTATACCATTTTATTTTCTAATGTAGAAAAAATTTAAAATTGCTAATTTAGTTTATGAAACTTGCACAGTCACAGCACGAAACAGTAGTCAAAGTCCTTTCGGAGATTATGACTGGGCTAGCCGAAAGGTAAGTTGCTTGGGTTGTTCATAATAGTTGAAGTTCTTAATACCTTGATATGTTAAAACAAATTTCATTCCTAATTTTTTGTCCTTTTGAATAAACCAAAAGATCTCCTTTTAATTATGCTATAAAATCTGAAAATACCATATGTACTATAGTTTTTAAAAACATAATGTGCTTCCTCTTTATTTTTGTGTATATCTTTGTGGGAGCTGAAGTGTCTGTATAGCCAGGTCACATCCCAGCCAAGTAAGCAATTTTTTTTTGAGTAGAGTTAATAATTGATGTGGAGGCAGTGCTATGGAAGAGTTTATAGCAGTTCTCCCAGATTATATGAGGTACCAAGTGCTGGTCACTTCAGGCTATTTTCCTGGAAAATTCCTGCTCCTTTAAGGGTATAGTGCTACTAGCATAGGTAGCATAAATCAGATGTATGGCATTGTACTTGTGTATTGGCTATACCTTTATTTGCATTTCACACTGGAAAAAGTTGAATTTATTTATTTTTTTCTCTGATTTTTTTTCTTGAACTTGTTAGTTCTTCTGTTTGCATTTCAGGAATCACTGCGTCAGACTGATGATTTGCTGTCCTGTTTTCCCAATTAATCACTAAGTGGACTAAGATATCCACAAACGCTTATTCGTTAGCCAGCTCATTCAGTTGGGGCCAGTTTGACTAATGAGTGGTTGATATGGGACTTGATTAATAAAGAATTAAAAGAGAATAATATAATTATTCCAATCAATGTGAATTTATTGAAAATAGATCCTGTCAAACCACCTTGATTTCTTTTTTATGAGATTACAAGTTTGTTTCAGAAGGGTAATAGTGTTGACATAATATGCTTTGACTTCCATAAGGTATTTGACTTGGTACTGCACAACATTTTGATTAAACACATTGAACAATATAAAATTAACATGGTACATATTAAAGATATAAAAATCTGATTTAACTGACTTAATTGTCTCAAAATGTAATTGTGAACAGGGAATCATCATTGTACAGGTGTGTTTCTAGTGGGGTTCTACAGGAATTGATACCTGGCCCTGTGCTTTTTGACATACTTATCAGTGACCTAGAAGAAAACATCAAATCATCACTGATACATTTTCAGAAGACACACAAAATTAGGGGATTTGGTTAATAATGAAGAGGACAAGATAACTGCTTTAAGGCAATCTGGATTGATTGGTAAACTGTATGCAAGCTAGGGAGGTGAAAGGTTAACCAGCAGTCCTGAGGGATAATCACCTGAGCATGAGGTCCCAGTGCAACACATAGAATCTTAGAATGCATAAATAGGGGAATCTCAAGTAGGAGTGTAAAGGTTATTTTACTTTTGAGTGGCAGTGGTGCAACTGCTGCTGGATGTTGGTAAATTGAACAGGGTTCCAAGAAGAACCAGGAGAATCATTAAAGGATTAGAAGACATGCCTTCCTTGAGTGATAGACTCAAGGAGCTCAGTCTGTTTAGTTTAACAAAGAGGTTAAAGGTGACTTGATTAGTGTATAATTACCTACATAAAGAAAACACATGTAATAATGGAGTCTTCAATCTAGTGGATCAAGGTGTAACACAGTCCAGTGGTGGGAAGTTGAAGCAAAATTAATTCATACCAGAAATAAGGCATACATTTTTAATAACAAGGGTGATTAATTGTTGGAACAATTTCCCAATGCCTGTGGAGGATTCTCCATCACTGGAGAAATGTTTAAATTGAGATCAACTGTTTTTCTGAAACTGTGCTCTGGGAATTATGCCAAGGAAGTTCTATGGCCTGTGCCTAGATTATCAGAAGGGTTATTTTTGACTTTGACTCTACGAATAAGTAGCTTTGATTATGTAAGATTTAAAATATACTCACATGCCATGTCTAAGAAAGTGGTAGCATCATGAACATAGCAAAGTGTCTGCACCCTAAAACATAGTTACAAGCTAAAGAAGTTGTGTTGTTGGCAGTAAAAGGCCCAACACTTTTTGAAGGCAACTTTAGACCCTGCTGGTATGTAGTATGATTTTATAGTTGGTTAGCAAATATACCTAGCTAATGAAGGCTGCAGTGTCTTTTGATGCAAGAAAATTGTATAGAAATATAAAAACTTCTTTCAGTTCATGCTGAGACAAGTTTAAAGGGATGATTTGCTTTACTTACAGCCCTGGACGTTCTCCCGCCTGCTGTGACCATGAAATAATTATGATGAACCATGTCTACAAAGAAAGGTTCCCAAAGGTAATGGATTATATTTACGATACTCAGTTTCTAAACTAATAAGCAGCATAGGTTTTAAATAAATTATGTTTTTGTTATGGGAGCTAACAATCTAAGCCAGTAATGGCTTTCATAAAGCATCACCAAACTCTTATTAGAAAGATAAAATCACAATAAAAACAAAATCCCTGCTGAGAACTGGACATACACTAAACAAAGCTGCTGAACTGATTTTGAAATGAATCTTGCTGATAATATACATAGATGATTGTCCGGAATGGTTACAGTAGTTTGTAGTTAGACAGTTGCTGTAACTAGTATGCAATCAGTTGCAACTTTCCAAACAGAGTGTCCTGCACTCAAAATGTTGGATAGCAACCAGAAACACCTGTTTCAATCCCTTTCTGATATTTCCCTTGTTTCCTAATGATCATTATATATTTTTTTCATTATGAAAATCAGCATGACTGGCAGTCCCAATTAAAGAGGCATGGAGTAAAATAACAAGAGGGAAGTTACTAAAATGTGGGGGAAATGTTGTGTGTTTGCCCACTCTTTATCTAGCTTTGACCAGTGTTTATTGGTTGTTCTCTGTCACGATCACTCATTCTCATACAGTGTTAAAAGACATTTTTAAACTATTCAGAAATGTATTTAATCGGGAAAAATGTTGTTTTGGAGTGATAATAGAGTTTCAGAAAATACTGATTTTAATCTATTTTTTTAGGCCACAGCTCAAATGGAAGAACGGCTTCAGGAGATTATCACCAGCCATTCTCCAGATAACGTTCTTCCCCTGGCAGATGGAGTGCTCAGTTTTACCCACCATCAGATCATTGAGCTGGCTCGAGATTGCTTGGATAAATCCCACGAGGGCCTCATCACATCACGATACTTCTTTGAATTACAGCACAAATTAGACAAATTACTACAGGAGGTATGAACCATACGCTATGCAAAGATAATTATCTTTTGTTAAAAATTGTTCAAATATGTTTGCTTAATATTAGTTTCTGTGAAATAATTATGGCAGCTCTGCTGACTTGAAGTAGTGTAAATTTTTCTGGCTGGCTGAAATACTGTAAATTCATAGTGGGCTTATTCAATTAAATGACCTGTGTGGGAGCAATTGGGCCTTATGGAATATGACCCAGGGATAAATGGATTATAAAGATATTGAGACTTGGGAACATTTTGTAATATACTGCAAGTTATAAATTGCCTATGTCAATGTGTATATGCACTCCAAAATGAGGCAACCCACAACTTTCATCTGTTGTGGATAAATATTCCTTCCAGGTTATGCAACCTACTAATTCTTAGCAGGAGTTCAGGCAGCAAACAGCAACCCTTAGTCTTTCATTATCAGCATGTTGTTTATTTAGAGATGTGTAATGTCTCCTTATAACTTTAAGACCAACCATTAGTAATTCAAAACAATTAACTTCAACACAAAAACATTAATAAAAATCTTCTTAAAAATAATCAGTTGATAAGAGAAATCTGAAGCCCTAATTAACAAATAGGTAGGACCTATGCTCTGACTTGAAACTCATCAAATATATAAATGTATCTTTTTAAAAACAAAGGAACATACTGTGTCCTTGTCTGGCAATCATGCATTTGGCCCGATGGGTCAATGTGCCTCAGAGTTAATCTGATAGATAAGTGGATTCAATACAGTGAAATACAGAAACATAGATTTTGTTAAGATGTCGTTGTTTTGTTTTGCTTTTGTTTTAGATACAAACTTTCATTTTTGTGTATCTTAATAGTTTGCCTGTTTTCACATGATACTGGTTATGGGGCAAAACCTGGTTAAGTTATGTCAAAAAACATTTCTCTTACACTATTTTCTGCTGTCACTAAATTTGCTTGTGGGGCTTCCCCTTCCCTCTTAAAACAATGCAAAAACTGGACAACAGTGCATCGTTTCTATATTATTGTTATTCTGTCCTTATCATTGAAAACAAACAGGGAAGATTCATGAAAACCTAATTATTTAAAAAGAAATGTACATGTAAACATTATTGTATGGTTTTATGATACCAATGTGCAGGTAAATTGCTTAATAATTGGTTACAGATATCTGCTTGACTTTGTACTACAGCACGAGGATATTAGTACAGTATGAAGAAATGTCTTTAGAGTTAAGGCTTACTTGATTGTATTCATTGACAGTATTAATATTGCCTTCTTTGGCTGTGATATAAATTGTCCCTGTTCATAGCTGTCTGCTCTTTTCTAAGCCATGTGGTTTACTATATAATGGCAATTGTTCAAAGAACATAAGCTTGTGTATAATTTCCTAACAGTGTGTTACTTCATTTATAAACTTTTCAACCTATTTCTTTTCAAAGAATTATAGCTATTGTCTGAGCAAATTTAACAATATTCATCAAAAGCATAAAATAATTGTAGGAAAATTTACCTCATGTTGAACTGAGCTGTAGGAACATACTTACAGTTTCTAAGGATCCATTTGTTGTCAGCTCCCAGCTGTGATATTCAGTGGAAAGCTGTGGCTCCTACTGCTATTTGGCACCTTGTGGTTGCTTTGCATAACCAGAGAAAGAGTCCTTAAGGTTTGAGCAGCTTGATTTAACTAACTTTCTTTTAGTGGTAAGGACAACTTAAGTTGAATATTTTCCTATCTCTCCTTTCTTTCACTTACATGGGATCTTCTGTGCCTGTTCCTACCTAGCTGGATGCAGAATTGTGTAGTATTACATTTATTTTGGCCAATGATTAAAAGAGAAGTATGCTCAGCCCATTAACATTTTCCTCATGCATATAGCAGACAGCATATAGAATACAAATGTTTGCCTCTCGTTAGCATTTTCTCAAAACTAATGATAGGAGTGCTGTAGTGAAGTTTGCTCAATTTCCTTTGAAACTTCACAATTACATTACATTTTCTTCCGTTACTTTTTAATTATGGTATTAAGCATAAGACTTATTTTTTCATTGATTTTTTTTAATGGCAAATATGATTTTAATTGAAAAGTAGTTCATGTAAGGTTTTAGTTTGAGTTTTTGTTGTATGCTTGAATATATGGCACATAGCGCAGAATATGCCATAGATGAGATTTCAGATTTATCCTGCAGCTTCTATTATTTGAAGCAAAGAAATGCCTTTTTGATATGACTGAAAGACCATCAATATCTTTCATCCAGAAGAAAGAACAGATGGCTTCTTTTGCATTCATTAGGTATCATAAAGTCTATTCTTTGTTGCTAGATAAAGTTTGAGAGAAATTTGAAATGCAATTCAGAACCTTGTGAAAATTCTCTTTTAAGCTCTCTAGAAGAATACTTTCTTTTGTGCAGATTCTTTAAACCTCATTATTTTCCTTTCATCATCTTATTCTTTGGAGAACTCAATTTCCCATTTGCTTCCTTTACTGCACATACCTGTACTCAATTTCTATTATGATGGATTAGCATAGTTTCATTATATTTGTACAGCTCAGTGTTGTCATTTTAAAATTGTATGGCCATCATTTAATCATAGGAAATCATTTTCCATACCACATGAATGCTACTTATGTTTATTAATACATGTTGTATCTTTTATTGTAAAGGATCCTAAAATACCCACACAGAAAAAAACCAGATACAGAGAAAACTGTAGAAATAGACATATCTCATGGCAAAATGCAGCAGCCTCTAGTAAAACAGGAACTATAAGAGTGCACAAGAATACATTGGAAAAAACTCATATCCTATCCATCCAAAAATGCAATCACCTTTATTTTGATACTGTCATATTATAATGGAAGATTTGCACTAATTTTGCTTTGAGGTTAGAGTAAAGATGCTAAGTGTTACTAAAATGAACATAGAATCTTTGCTCTTACAGCAGGTTTTCTGAAAGTGAATCACTGTTCATTTTCATAAGTATTTTTTAAGATATCAGTTGGCTATTTCAAAAGCATAACCCACATTATAAAGTTAAGATATAAAATGTCATTCTTAATGATATTAGAGTTAGGGGCTAGACTTCATTAGATCACTGTAAAATATATTCAGGTTAAGCTTTAGCCACTGTGCAATGATAAAATGTCTTAACTTGTTCAAATCATTTGGGGTGGCCTCCTTATTCCATGTTGTAGAAATTGAAGACGTCCTATTCCATGTTGTAGAAATTTTGACTGTCTGAGCGATGTTGCAAGGATTTCAAATGGAGGTTAAACACTGTCGTTACAAACTATATTTAATACCACTGACTGTATTTCTGGTCATCATATTAACAATCTTTCTTTACATAATTAATGGAGGGGTTTTTAATCATCCTTTTCCTTTCACTTTCTTAGGCTCAAGAGCGGTCAGAAAGTGGAGAACTAGCATTTATTAAACAACTAGTCCGAAAGATTCTTATAGTCATTGCTCGTCCTGCTCGCTTATTGGAATGCCTGGTAAGCTGATGATTATTGTAAATAGGATTCTAAATTGTTACTGGTGGAAAGCTTGACTACTTGGGCTGTTAATAAAGGCATAAAGGTATAAAAGTACACTACATAGTTTGTGAAAATGTTATATATTCTTTGGCAATTCCAAAATTGTTTTTAGTATGAGAACTATCCATTAGAATGCGGATAATTTTTATTAGTGCTTACCATTCTGAATTCCTTTTTATTTGAATGCTCTATATATCATATTGCAATAACTTTATCAAAGATTAAGTCCAACAATCCAGATAGGAAATACCAGGCAACATTAATCTTACCACTTTTGATACAGATGCAAAACCAAGGCACGGGGAGTTTAAGGTAAAATTATTCCTTAATTTTAGATGCCCAATTCGAGACAGTTAGGACTTGCTTTTTTTAAGAGTACTTGGCATGATTTGCTCATCCACCTGCACATCCACTAACGTGATGTGCACCAGCTATGCCCCTCTGCTATGTATATTGGCTAATGCGGACAGTCTCTATGCCAAAGGATAACTGGACACCATTCAGACATCAAGAATGGTAACACACATAAACCTGTAGGGGAACACTTTAACCTCCCTAGATGTTCAGTAATGGATTTGAAAGTAGCCATCCTTCTACAAAAAAAAATTCAGAAACTGGTTACCTAGAGAGACATCAGAACTGGAATTCATTTGCAAATTCAGTACTATCAATTTAGGATTGACTAAGAATCTCAACTGGTTAATGCATTGCAAAGGCAATTTCCCCTCTCTGAATATTCATATCTCTAGACCACTGTGGGAAGAATGATCCACTTCCCTCTCTCCCCCCCCAACTTAATTAGCTTCATTAACACAAGCAACTTGTTCCTTATATACACTCCTGCTTTTTGTTACTTTCACTCCAATTCATCTGATGAAGTGGGTTTTACCCGTGAAAGCTTATGCCTTAACAAATCTGTTAGTCTGTAAGGTGCCACATGACTCCACATTGTTGATCAATAAATTATGTTTATTTTTAAAATATTAAATGTGCAGAAACTTCAATGAATGTTTTTTTTAAATTAAAATATGTATGCATATGGTAGTTTTGTCTTCAGCTTCACCCAAACATATAGGTTGCTTGTCTCACCTCCTGGTTGTTATGTTCTCTGACTCAGAAAATGGACATTCTGAGCTTGCTCCTGGCTTCCTTCAGGTGTATGTGGACTTTTTGGCAATTTAGAGAGTCTGAAATTTTAGACTAGTTTGGAGTTTTTTGAATTGTTAGGGATTTTTTTTTCTGCTTAGCTGGTGTTCTGACAAGAAAATGCTGAAAAAAGGAAACTACGTACTGAGCTCCCTCTCCCTCCCAAAAAATCATCTTCAGTTGGGATGAAAAGTAAAAAGCTCAGAATTTTTTCATGGGAATGAAAATTCCAAAGTGTTTCATTTCGGAAATACTAAAATGTTCCTGCTGCCCAGCATTTTGCTGTTTCTGAAATGAAGTGTGCCTCCTGCAGTCTCAGGTTGCCCAGCTCCCTGGTCAATGGGGGAAGACAGCCACCTGGCTCACAGCCGCTTCACCAAGTGAACTGTAGAAGTACTTGGGGAGCCGGACTTGTCAGGTTTCCATCAGAAGCTTTGATGCATTTGTGCAGAATGATTTGGTTCTGCTGAATTAACAGTTTATAACTGGGGTGTAGGGTGGAAAGTGTTTTGTCATAATCTTTTCAACCAGCCCTAGTTCTCATGCAGTTGCTCTCATCTCGGTTAATGGTGGGTAGGGAGACAGATGAAGAATGTAAGAGAGATGTGAAATAGCTCATGCCAGACATGACCTAACATTGGGAAGATTGCCGTTTGGGAGAGCATGAGATTAGTACAACCGTATCTTTTAACATAAAAGAAAATAAGAAAGCTGTGACTGATAACTTGCCTTATTCATTCCTATGCTTCCTTGTATGAAAGGTCTATTTAAATTGTAAGATACAGAGCTTAATTTTAAGGATCTAGGGGTGGGGTTTTTTCTTTTGGATTCTCTGCAACTCTTTCAGACATAAGTAATAATAGTAATATTGTAGGTTTTGTGAGATGGTTTTAATTTTCAGATGTGAAGTCTCTTGCAAAGTAATATTCCAGTAATATTCTTGCCCTTGTGGTTTAGATCTAGAGTAGATGATAGTTTTTTAATATAATTTTCTTAAAATGCAATACATACTGATCTATTAGAAATACCTTAAAATCACAGAAAATCAGGTCTCTGAGAGATATGTACATCTGATATCTGTTTATATGTACAGTGAGTTTTTTTTATTACATGCCTATAGAGGAATGAGAGTATAGAACATCTTCCACATGTGACTTCTAAACACTATATGTCACGTATTGATGATCATAGGATATTCAACTGGTAGAAGTGTGAAATGCTGAAAAAATTACTCCTTGCCTTTTATAAGACTTATTAAAGAGTTGTGTATCAACTTGAGCCGTGTTATTTAAAGGGTAGAGAAGCCATAGATTTAAACAATATGTCTTCTGAACCTTCCCCTTTCTCTCTTAGGCTAGGTGTACACTAGACCCAGCAGCTTGGCGTAAGGTACACAACTCCAGCTACATAAAATACATAGCCAGAGTTGGCTTATCTTAAGCCAAACTTGGCAGCGTCCCCTCAGCAACAGGCCAATGGGAGCAAATGCTCCCATTAGCTTCCCTTATTCTTCACAAAAGGGGTACCACCAGGTGCCAGCAGGGATGCCCTCTGAGTTCAATTTAGTGAGTCTTAGCTAGACTCACTAAATTGAACTCCAGAAGATCGCGGCAGCAGCAATCTTCCTTTTAGTGTAGACCAGGCTTTAGGAGGTGATTCCATCCCTTTCTCCTTCAGACAAGCAGCAGTGCAAGTAGAGACTGGAGGCAGTTTACGTCCTTTTTGCCTACTACCTTCCCTTGAGGACTTATACCCATCTCATTCTAAGAGCCTCCATTAGCCCTCAGGGGAGGAGGATACAAGACCCACGGTTACAGACACAAGAGCTCCCTGCCTTTCACTCCATGAGCCCCTAAACCCATGACTCATCCCATCATAGGAGCCCCCCTATCATCCCCTCCCAGGACATTTTGCCTTCCCCATCCCAGTTCTCTCTGCTAGTGAGCCTCTGATCCAACTATCTCACTTCCCAGTGTCTGACACGAAGAAGAACGGGAGTCTCAGCTGCTAGAGTTTTGGCACAATGAGAGCCTGGCACACAGAGGAGGACCTGGGTGCTTGTGCTAGTAGCATTCCCAATCACATAACCTGCATACTGTAGTTAGAAGATGGCAGCACAGCCACTGCTGTGACTCTGCACAGTTTACAGTAGCTGGTTGCAATATGCCAGGATATTTTGGTTTTGCTTTTCATTTGTAAAATTGAAAAATTGCCCGGCACATTGCAACTGTTAACAGGCGAGGCAGTAGAAAAACCAGCCAGGTTGGTCAGAAACCAGACACATGGCAACCCTACCTGCTTAAAAATGGTCAGGCTATGCCCCGGGCAGTCCCTTGGCCTCCATGGCCTAGGGGAGTAATAGTCTAAGACATTGCAGTTTACAGAATGTTGCTACAGTGTTTTGGATCACTAGTAATAGAATGATGTAGTATTGCTTTTAATTAGGTAAATAATAAGAGGCTTGGAGAAGTAAAGGAAGCTCTGGTGTGAGAGTTCAGGAGCACGATTTCTTGCAAGGGGTTTATTGATTTTCTTACACTGGCATTCAAATGATAAAACCTTATTTTGCTAGGTAAAGATGACTTAACTAGGTTGACTCAAGATCCCATCAGTTGCTGGTTCAATACAGAAATCTCATCCCTTGGCATTTTGTTTTACATACAATGCCAGAGAAAATTAGAGTAGTGCCTATTTCTTAATGAGGCAGTTTCCTCCTCCATTTTGATAGTTATTTTTTCTTCTCTTCCAGGAATTTGATCCTGAAGAATTTTACTACCTCTTGGAAGCTGCAGAAGGACATGCTAAAGAGGGCCAAGGGATTAAAACTGACATCCCTAGGTATATTATAAGCCAGCTGGGCCTGAATAAGGATCCCCTGGAAGGTAAGCACATATCATGGTCTAACCAGCAATTACCAAATCAAGATTATAAGAAATTGAATTATTTCTGTATGTTCACTGGTCTTTGTGATGCAGCATGTGTATCCAGTAATAAATCCAAGGCTGGAGTGTTCAGTGGGGTAAACACAAAAATACAAATATTAATCTGCTGGGGGACTAGCTCTGAACATTAGCAGCATCCTTTAGCTTTCTGGAGTGGGCTTCCATCACAGTTTCCTGGTTTTATTTCTGAAGACTGCCCTGAGTTTTTAGTAGAAATGCAGCCAAACAATCTGTAACTCTCCATCTCTCTAAGCTAGCAATTCAAATCTGCATGTGCCATCTGTGGCTAATAAGATGCTAACTGTCCACAATTTGATCATAGATAAGTCTTCAGGGTCTGCATGTGTAACTGAGACTTGGCTGGAGAAAGCAGAGTTTTTCTATTAGATCGGCTGTCCCCCAAGGGAGTGCTCTGTTCAGTATGAGTGAAAAGAAAATTTAGGAGGTTGTCTGTCCTTACATATAGTAGGTTTACTGTTCTCAAACTGTATTTGCGTGTATCTGGTTTGTTAGAGAGTCACATGATAAGATTAGAATTCTGTGATGTGTGAGAAGCCCTGGTACATCTCAGATTCTCCAAGGGTATTCATTGATTTTCTTGCACTGGCATTCAAATTACAATGTCCTGGGTGGTTTCTGTGTCCATGAAGATGATTTAACTAGGTGGACTCAAGATCCCATTAGTTGCTAGTTCAGTATAAAAATCTCATCCCCTCGCATCTTGCTTTAAAGACCATGCCAGAGCAAATTAGAATTGCACCTGTTTCTTAATGAGGCAGTTTCTGCCTCCATTTTGAAGCCAGTCTACCATTGGTTGACTTGCTTTATTCATCCTTGGGGATTAATGGAAGTGTTTAGGTATCACAGTGCTCTGAAGAAGTTGGCTGAGGGTCCGTGCATAAGCACTCCAGGCTGGGAGTAGGGAAGAAGACATTCATAAGGGAAGCAGAGTATAATATGCAGTTTTACCCACCCGCTGGTCTGTCAGCCTTTTACAGTAATGGTCCAGGACCAAGGGGGTTCAGAGACTGGTCATGGCAATGGTTAGAGACTCATTATGAGAATACTAAAGAAAAGGAGCTATATAAGAGGGCATACATAAAAATGAATAATGTAGCAAAAATGGATGAGTGCTTTTCTTCACCGTTTCTTATAATCAAAGAACAAGAGAACATGAATTGGGAGTGAATTTAAAACAAACACAAGAAAATATTTTTTTCCACACAGGACATATGTAGTTTGTGGAACTCATTGCCACAAAATATTACTGGGATCAAAAGTTTAGCAGGGTTCATAAAAGGGTTGGACATATATATTGATAAAACTTTATATAAGACTATTGATGGGATTAAAAAAACCCTCAAGTTTTGCAAGGCAGTATTCCAGTTTCTAAGGAATGGAAGTTAGGAAGAAGCTGCCTGTGGGCAGCTTCTTATGCAGATTAACTCAACCTCTTATGCAGATTTTGCCCCTAGCTTCCTTTCTGTCCATATATGCAACCGTTTCATCTGAGTTTAGTGCTGTTTTAAAGATGGGCTTGTTGGCCCAGCTGGTGGCATGGGTTAGAGGTTGGGTGCTGCTTTCACTTGGGTGATAACCTGCCTATTTTGCAGTGGGGGCAGAGATTAAGTAACTCAAGTGTTGACAGTACTGTTATTCTCCCCCTTGTGCCCAGAACTCACTGTGAAAGAATAATGGAGTTTGCTTAGCTTCCTGCAGCTCAGAGATTTGTGGGACAGATGAGCCTTTGGTTTGACCCAGTATGGCGATGCTTATGTTCCTTCTCTACAAATGGGTGGGTTGAATTAGTAGGGTTTGATTTTCTGTGGGATGCTGAGAGTCTGTATCTTATGAATGTTATGAGCCCAATTCTGCCAGCCTTGCTAATTTTCACTCAAGAAATCACTGAAGTGTGGTACTCAATATGAGTGAGGGATTTGGCTCTATGTAAACATCTGGTAATTTTGAGAAAAGTAGAACAACATCATTGATAAATAAACAAAAGAAATTAAAAGGATTTTTTTGTCAAACAGAAGGATTAATTGCAATAGATCACTTTTATACATTTTTATATATTAAATAATATAAAAGACAACTTCACTTAGGGTCTCAGAGTTATCCAAATCCATCAAAATACAGTATTGAGTAAATTGGCTGTAATATATATAGTGTGAGTTGTTGGGGAAGGGAGAATACTGACCTTTGGTCAAATGGGAGATTCAGAGAAATGGGTTATTCTGTGTATCTTTTAAAGGTTAGTGTGCTCCATAAATTTATTATCAAATAATCCAGATCATCTAATTCATACTAATGCTCTTTCTGCTCCTCACAGAAAAGTAACAGCTATAAATACCATGAGCTGCTTATTATGATGGCAAAAATCTATTTTTGTATCTGAATAAATAATTATTTTTAAAAATAAATAATCTTCACCCAGCATTTTAGTTCAGAAGAAGAGGCTAGAAAATATACATTTGTGGACTTATGCATTTCAATATAGGGATGCTTGGAAACACCAGTCTGTCTCTCTGTCAGAGCATTATACTGAGATAATCCTATGAAAACTCTTTAAAATTTGCATGGAGAAAAGATCTAAAAAGCAATAATAGTTGTTATCCATCAGAAGTGTCGCCCTGATTGGATTTCCAGACAGTTCATTGAAATGTATATACAACGTTGGTGAATGGTCACAAGAAAGGATTCCCTTTTCCTTGCAAGGGAAACTGCCAATGTAAACCATTCTCTACTTTTTCTACCTTTGTTTGCTGCTATGACCATAGTTTCTTCTCTTTAAGTTAAATGGTTTGAGCGTTACTTGGAGATAATGCCAGATAAATGTCTACTGTACTGAAAGCAATACCACTACAGATTCATCACTTATCAGAGACTGGTTGCTGCATTTCTGAAAAGTTCCCTGGGGAGAGATTTTTCCCTGTGGCTTTTAAATTACCATCTTTACCTTTTTGAATCATGAATCTTCAGAAATGGTTTAAATCAATGAAATAAAAAGGGCAGATGTTTAATGGTATTTAGATGAGTTTTAAAAATCTCTTCAGGCATTGCAAAATGGTTCCTTAGTTCCCTGCTTCAGAAGCTGACTCTTGGTTCCATTCCATTACTACCTACTGTTTGCAAATAATATGTATTTCTCAGATAATGGTTATTTTGCAAACGTTCTGTTTAAAACAGAACCATTTTTAATTTGCCATTTATGAAAGCAATTTGGGCTGAGAAGGCTGTCAAAGTACATTATACTGGCTTGGTTCTCACCCATCCAATAAAGGCTACATCAACACTTCCATTATAACCCCCTGCCACTCCACCCGACTTACAGCTTTATAACTTAGTAGTAGAATTCTCTGCACCTTGAATGTTGTTGGTGTAAGAAGTCTTAACCCAGGATAATTTTTTTTCTGCTTAATTTTTTAAAATAATTGGAATCCTTAATGAAAAATGTATAGTTATTGACTTTGTTTCCTTGAATGATTTTCTTGTACTTCTGTAAGGCTAAAAAACCTTTGTTTTTTTAACATGACATTTTACAGGCTTCTGGTTCATATATTTTTTTAACTAGTGCCTTTTGGGTTTTGTTTTTAATTCTTAAACAACAGACTTATTAACATTTAAAACACATCAGCCACACATGGGAGTAACTTTTAAAAACTTGTAGTAAGTCCCTCACTAAAACCTGTGTACTTACATTTGTTCTGGTGAATAAAACAAGCCTTGTACAAACATCAGAACAATAATATTACAATTATAAAATCCCCTAAATATTAAAATCATGAAAATGTTCAGTTAAGTTAATTTATATGAATATTCCATTATCTTTAGAATTTATATTCAGTTGACAATTTTAACTTGTAAAAGTTAACCATACACATTTCTGGCAACCTTATCTCTGATCCATAGCACGTATGCTTAACTCTTTCAACATATATTTGTGATGTAAAATGTATATCTTCAGTTGTATGCATTATCTATGTATATGACTGGAGTAGGACTAAGTTTCCCAAGGTCTTTCAGTTACCACTGTTCCCATTCACTACTACTTACCTTGAGGAGTGCCTGTGTCTGGATCCACAGAGCATACTCTGGGGCTCCTGTTTGAAGCTCTGAGGAACAACCAAGTAACCTGGACACTCTGGGAATCTTAGTACGTCCCCAGGGTAGTAGATATGGGGTAGCCAAAGACCCTATTACATTCCTTCAATTTCTGGAAAGAAAATGGCTCTTAACTGATCTTGTAGGCACTTCTTTTGTTGGCAAGACATTTAAAGCATTGAAGCCCTTATCTGGATAAACTAGAAGCCTGTTAGCCAGTTAGTCTACTACTATGAGACTTTAAGGAGCCCAATGAGAAAAGTGGCTGCTCCTACCAGTGGTGTCCCAAGGAAGTACAAAGCTCCACAGGATTCTTAGCAACTTGGTTGCTTCCCTCAATTTTTCACTCTCGTGGAGAGTTCCTCAGTCTAGGAAGGCAGGGATTTTCTAGTAGTTATAGTCACTAAATAGTCATTTCTTCCCTGGCCCAAGGACCCTACTCTACTGTACTCTCCCCTCAAGTTCCAGGGTTTAAGAAATGTCTCCCCTGCTGCTTTGTCTTCTCTGTCAGTGACAAGTACCAGCACATCTTTACTGTCTCAAGGTCAGCTCTATTTGAGGAAACATCTCATGGAGAGGGCCATGAGACCCTAGTTGGATCCAGAATACAGAGGCTCTCTCCCCCCCCCCCACCTTATATAATGGCTGCAGGCTGCAAGTAGTACAGCACCATGGATGAGCTCCAGAGCACTGGCCAGAATTATTAACCATAGGAAAAGGAAATCACTCCCTCGGGCCTTTCATAAGAGTAAGGGGCATAGGCATAAGGAATGATCCCCTTCCAGATTTGCACTGAAGAGAAAGGATTGCTCCCTGACTCTCTCTAGGTCATCTGAGTCCTCATGCATGGGTCCTAAATACTTAAGTATGTATAAACCTGACCAAGAGGGTAAGGTGTGAAGAGGAAAGGGCCAACACCTGCTCCAGTTTATAAGCCAAAGGATTGGCATCTGCCAGCAGCAACCGGAAGCTTCACTTTGGACTCCCCTACAATGATACTGCCATGCTCCAAGAAGGAGCTACGAATCACCAAGCCCTTGGATGCACTGGATCCATTGTTTGCCATCTCTGGAACCTCTCATAGTCTGGATCACAAAGTTCTGACACCTACCTTTCTAAGGAATACTTTTGCCTTTCCCTACTCTCAATCTCTGCTCTTCCTCAGGAATATCTGAACTCTGGATGAAGAAACTACCTCCTGGAGAAAGGGATTGTCCTGTATCCTTTCTACAAGTCAGAATTGGTATTCATGGATATCCAAGGCAGTGCCAATAGAACCTGAACCGCACCTCTAGACAACCCATTGCCTCTGATAGAAACTCCAGAAGGTGTTCCAGCCCCCATGCTCCCAGCTATGACTACTCAAGGGACTGTTTGCACTCAGTACCATTGGGCTCTCCCCAACTGGACAAACAATACCAGTCACACTGAGGCCCTTCACATGGGATCCTTATGTTAGCCTCTTTGGGTCTGTGCATGATTCACACTGCTCCTCTCTTCCGAGCCAGCACCAACCGGCTCCGTTTCAGTATGCACTGGAAAAACTTAAACTGGATCCAGCAATACTTGTGGTTCTAACAGACATCCTCCTTGTTTGATAAGGCAATTTCTCCATGATTGCCATCCCCAACTGATAGTTAAGGCTACAAGTCAGTCATGGAGATCATGGATTCTGTGATTTTTTTGAGAGACCTCCGCAACTTCCACAAAATCCCACTAATTCGGCCCTGGGCAGCAGGGTTTGGGCTTGCTAGCCCTTATCCTCTGAGTGCATTTTGGTGGTTTTATTGTTTATTGCCTGTGTCCTACCTGGGATTTTTAATAAAAATACTTGTCAAAATCTTAGCCTTACTAATAATCACAGACAATGCCCTCTTGAGGTCTCTTCCAGTTCTGGTATTCTATGATCACATTCAGGTAACATTGGACAACATGATGACAGTCTTCTACATAAACAAGGCTGAGCAAAATCTCTTCCTCTCTGTATCGAGGTATATGCTCCAGTTTTATAATTGGAGCATCAGGAATCACATACCTTCCAGGTACACAGAACTTTGACAGACAATCTCAACAGGCATTTGTTATGGACTATGAGTGGGAGATATGCAATTCTGTCCTAAACGATGTGCCCTCTTGGTTGTGAATGCCATCCTGGGATCTAGATGAACAAAGAATTCCATCTGTTACTGCTCTAGAACAGCACTAAGCCAGGAATTCAGGGCTTTGCCCTCCTATTGCCCTGAACAGATGACCTGAGGTACACCTTTCCTCCTGTCCTACAGCTATCACAGGTTCTGTGAAAGATTCATCATGACAAAGCTTGAATTTTCATCACAACCAACTAACTCAGATAAGTCTGGTTTCTAGTCGTCTTATGAATGTCAACCTGTCCTGTAACCATCCATCCGTTTCCAGATCTGTTAACTCAAGAGAATGTCAAGCTCAAACATCCCAACCTGCACCCTCTTCACTTTGTTCTGGTGTTTGCATGAATATCAGACATAGAGCATTCATGTTCAAAGGCCATTCAGTCTGTCCCCAGACAAAGTAGAAAAGAGTACGTTAGAAAATGCTTTTTAACCATGTGGAGGTATTTCTTTACTTAGATGCAACAGAACCAGATATCCGCATAAAATGTATCCCTTCAATTTCGCCTGCAATTCATTCTCAAGGTAATTTCTGAGTTTCACATGAATCAACCTATTCACTTACTGGAATTCTTTTTTGAAAGCTCAGACTTCAAGTGGAGAGAGGAGACTTTACACTCTCTAGGCTTTGGCTTTCTACTTGCAAAGAACAAAACCAATTAGAAAACTGCCAAGGTTATGTGTCACTGAGCAGAGCTATCTCAAGGACAGCGTCATTTGCTTAAACTCTCTAAATGCATCTCTGGCTCCATGATTCTTTATCAGTTGGCATGTCTTCCTCCCGATGGCTCCATTCTACTAGAGCACATGCAACCTCAGCAGTATCTTTCCGAGAAGCGCCTATGCTAGATGTTTGTAGGGCAGCTACCTGGAGCTCCATTGATACTTTCATGGAACATTATGCCTCAATCTAGGCCTCTTCTGTAGATGCAGTGTTTGAACGTCAGTATTATGACATCTATATTAACTACATTCTTGCACCACCCCCATTCCTGTTTGACTACTGCTCGCCAATCAGTTTCATGTGGAAGAAATGGATGTTACTAATCAATAACTGGAAGCTCTTTGAGTTGTTCCCTATCGGAATTCCACTTCTTCCCCCTCTACTTCAGATCTTAACAGATTGCAGTAAGAGAAGGAAGTGCTTTGCAGAGCAATGGCACAGATTAGTGGACTCTGCTTGCTAGAAGGGTTCAGACTCAGGAGTGTGGTGTACATACGTACCAGTGTGTGGAGTACGGACGGGTGGGAGGGGAGGCACAAATCTTGAAGAACGTCCTGTTACAGATAAGTAACCTCTATTTCTGCAGAATAGTGAAAGCTAAGACAAGTGATTTGATTCAGTATATTTTTCTCCATTGTCAATCATGGTGGAAACATTTGGATACTAGAAAGACAAAGTGGGGAAGGTAATATTTTGTATTGAACAAGCCATTGGTGAGAGAAGTTTTCAGGCTTGCTCAGAGCTTTTCTTCAGGTTTGGATTAACTGTGATTGCCTCAGCTGGTCTGATTTAGGCTCAGCCCTGCAGAACTATTACTTTGGGGGAAGTGACATTGATGATCAATGACCAGTCAGCATTGTTAAAGCAAAGTATCATTTATGTAGAGCACAACTATTACAGAGGAAACATATCTAAAAAACAATAAAACACACTGTGTGAATGTCTAGTTTACCAGGTAAAAACTTAAAAAACAACAAATGGTCCTGCAGCACCTTAGAGACTAGCAAAAAATGTAGATGGTATCATGAGCTTTCATGGGCACAACCCACTTCTTCAGATGCCTGGAGCAAGGGGTCCAGAGGTACAAATAAAGAACAAGGAAGGGGGGGGGGCGCCAATCTTGTCAATTACAGTGTCTGTGCTAATTGAGGCTAATAGAGTGGGCTGTAGGTCATATGGGTGTTGAATATAACAGCCGATCCAATTCAAGTCTTTGTTCAAACCTTAAATGTGTCAAATTTGCATATGAAGGCAAGTTCCAGTTTCTCTCTCTAGCTGTTTTTTGAAATTGCTTTGCAAGAAAACAGTCACTTTTAGATCTATTAATAAGTGCTCGGGCAAGTTAATGTTCCCCAACAGGTTTCTATGCATTGCCCTTTCAAATATCTGATTTGTGTCCCTTAATCCTTTGTCATTTACCAGGTAGTTAACATTATCAACATAGTGTGTTCCTTCCTATAGACTTTTCCCAGTGGGTGTCTCTATCAGAGCTCACTGTTTCTGGACAGTCCCTGGTGACTCACCTCCCTTCACAGGAGTCACTTTTTAATTGTTTTATCCCTTAGATCTGGTAACTCCCATCTCTGGCAAAACAAAGTTTACAGAGTACTAGAACTGGAGACAGGATATAGGATCTTTTAAGCCAACAGTTTGTCTCATTGTCTTTCCAGTAGCTACAGAAATGGTTGTATTTAGGTAGGCATTGTGTTGCTTCCTTGTATTGTGTTCCCACAGCCCTCTGCTGCTAGATCAATACATTCATACAGGGAAGTCTTATACAGTAACTTTTCCTCACAGTTCTCAGCATATACAAGGTTCACAAAATTGTTACATCTCAGTGTTCATAACAGCTCCATTTCTGTTATAGAAGACATTGGACAACAGGTCAGGATTTCTCAAAGGAGATTATCCTCCGAAACTGGAGGAATTAATTGAATTTTAAAGGTCATTCAACCATTCATATAATAATACAGTACTGTTGTTAACTCTCTGTTCCTGAGAAGTGACTTTTTCATGTTTTAGTTTGGCACTTCTGTTTGCTATATCTAAAATGAAGTTTCTATCCTTTGTTTTTAGAAATAGCTCAGCTAGCTAGCTATGACAGTGGCACAGCAGAAACTCCAGAAACCGATGAATCGGTAAGTGTAAATCTGCCTATTTCAGTGGTGGTGGCTAATGTTTTTTGTACATCAGTTTTAAAACACATTGTTTCATTACATTCTCTAGAAGATTTTGTACATGGCAGGCCAAACAGAATATAGGCTGACTTTAAGACTAATGCTAATGTGTAACACTGATTAAAGATAGCAATAAGCAATAGCCCAGCTATGCCTTCTGTTTCAGGAAGTTGTAATTTTCATCATTTTCATAAATATTTACTTCTGTGTCTAGAGTTAGCTATTACTAGAGACCCACTTGTTTTCTTTGTATTACATTTCTGCTTAATCACAATATTATTTTCTCTTTCTGAAAAGGGTTTAAAAATCCCCCAAAAATTAAAACTAAAAATGTTTGCACGGACATTTAAGTGCTCCATGTACATAATGATCCAAAATTTAAAAGGGTGCAATGCACTGAATAGATAAGACTCAACAGGTTTAAGTGGTAGTTCTCGACTTGGAAATTTAAACTTTGTAGGTAGGAAGATTGTGCATTGCATTTAAAAGCTGTTTTACTGCAGCCTGAAGATACATATTGTGAAGATATTAAATTAGGGCTATAGTAATGAGTAATATACAGTAATCCCTTGGAGTCATTTGTTTAAATTGCTTAAGATAGAATAAAGGTCAGTGGGGGTGACTGGAATTACTGGTGTGCTTAAAGCCAGAATTTGGCCCATTATAATAAAAAACAAACCTATCAATTTTTCTCCTAAACAAATAGAGGTAGGATTTCAGTGCAGCTTTGCAACAACAAAAATGCCTTTGGGCTGCATATATAATTCAGTTCAGCAATAGTTAATTGTTATGACAAGCTTTACAAGAATTGCTACCATATAAAATAGAATACATGGGTATCTGATGAAAATACTTCTAGTATTTCTGGGAAAAGGCCTCAGAATGTGTCTGGGGTTTTATCATCTTACGATCGCTCCTGATTTGGTGGCAGGATGCTGTCTGCAAAGGGTTCAGGTGCTGTGAGAGGGAGGTAATTGTACCTTTTATGCAGCTTTGATCCGTCTGTCTCTGAAATATTGTCACTTAATTGTCAGAAATATACTGACAAACTGGACAGAGATTAGAGGGGAACAACAAAAAAGATTAGGGAGTTGGAGTTACTGAATTATGCAGAGAAACTGACGGTTAAATATGTATGACTTGGATAAGCAATGACTAGGGGGTCGTAAGTCTAGATATCAGGCTACATATCAGGAAACACTTCAAGATAATGTATTGTGTTAGTCTCTGGAAACCACGTTGCTTAGCAAGTATAAAACTAGACTGTCCAAAACACTCATAAATGTGTAATTAGGAACAGTCTTGTAGTGGCAAGCAAGTGAACTAAATGACTTAATGAGCTTCACTTCCAGCTCCAGATGATATCATTCTACTAGCACTTGCTTTCATGTACTGTATTGTTATTATATAAACATACCCCATTTGTGCAAAATGGTTGGCTGCAGAATAATTGTTTCCCCAACTGCCTCCTGTCCTTTTCCAAATGCCCAGACTGACACCAGTGTTGGTCCCTTCCTTTTCTATGCAGGGATATCCTCAGAGGTTCTGACGACCTAAAAGTTACAAGTTGGCAGTACAGGAAAGTAAGGCTAATTAATTAATGCTGCCACATTGGGTCTTCCTGTTAGGGATAGATTAAAATAATTAGAAGTTTACCACTCATCCCCCAGTGCTACTAGCTGTGGAAGGTATGTGCTGCTTGAGAGCTCTCTGAAAATATCCTGAACCCTCTGTGATGGAATATATACATCAGTTCAGACATATTCTCTGGAACTAAAACCTCCTTTCTATCTGGCAGACCAGACCTATTTTGAGGTTGGATGTAGGAAAGAAAGTTCTTGAGAAAGTCTTGGGGCCCAATTGAGTGGCTTCACCAGAGTTCAATATTTATTTAAACTGGTTCTGCAGGAAATGAAAAGGGTGCTGAGTGCACACGTGACAAAGTAGGAAGAGGATTTCTTTGCCATACGTACAGGAAATTGTTATGTCATTAAGTATCCTCACACCTAATTAAGAGTTGAAGAGGTGCATCATACCTTTCCAGAATGTTACGGTCGGCTAAACTCCAAACTTTGGCAACCAAGATACAAAGAGTTGAGCTGTAAATCTCCCCTACAGTGTAACCTTAACTCTGTCATTTGTGCATACTAGTCTGTTTATTTTCTAAAAAACACTCTGGAGATAGAGTGCATGACACAGGCTTAACCACTTCCTTTTTCTAAGGCAGAACTGGGTTTAGGTCAAGCATAGAGAAAGGGAGCTATCTACACTCAAGCATTGTGTTTTCTCCATGCAAACCACTGCAAACTTGTAAAATGCAACTCCTCTTTGCCTACTTTCTTCCAAGAAAGTACCTTCACTGATCCCATACTGAGCCCCAGAAATTCTTATGTATACCACCACATTGATGATAATTCCCATGACAACTACAGCGCTGTGCATCATTGCTGACATATCCCACAGAACTTGGTGCTGAAATGAGGCACATTGGATCTCTTTGAAATCCTTGTGCATGTCTTGTAATAGATGTGCTAATATGCTCCAAACATTCAGTCCCTCCACTATGCATTACAACTAGACTGACACTGTTGAGAGTGTACATCAGTAAATGCTAGAATTCAAATCTGTGGAGTGCAGCACAAATGACACGTTATCTTAGTCCTTCCTCCTGTCTACTGTAGTAAATCCTGCCCACCCCCATGTACTGAACCATGCTTAATGGCTGTTGCTAGTTCGAAAGGGGGGAAGTTAAGATTGTGTTGTGGGAGTGGCAAGACTTTATATTTCCTGGTTTTCAGATTTGACATTCTAGAAGGACACGATGCACCATTGGGCAATCTTAACTCTCTATTAAGATTTCAGGCACTTAATTCTCAGCTCTCTATGTACCACAGGGCAGCATGGATGTTGGGAATTTTGGGGGACAGAACAGAAGGTTCATATTATGCTCCACTGCATAGCTCTGACCTTCTCCTTTTCACCCCACTATTCCCTGTGCTGCTCCAATACCTCTTCACATTGTTCCTCCCAGCTCTGACTCGCTCTCTGCCCTCTCTCCTCCATATTGGACAACAAGTTCATCCATTCTTGTTAGAACTTTACAAAAGTGTTCAGTCACCTAAAGAGGCAGCTGGGTGTTCAACAGTACTTACAAAAGTGCTCAAGCAGGCTTGGTGCTTATCTGCATCCTGAGATGGCTGAATATTTTTTTTAAATCTGGCCCCACCTGCCAGCACCTCACCACAAAGGTGAGTAGAGGAACAGAGACAGAATAGTATATACATTTCTGATGGAATGACAACTTGTTTCAGAGACTTCTCTGACCCCTGACCAGTTGAGCTGTGGCTGATTGACCAGAGCCATAAAAACACTCGATCGTGGTTTTGATGAACATGTTGCAGCCTGAGGACAGTAAAAAATATTTTCTGTTTTCTATATGTCTGTAGAGTGTTAACTTTGTTCTCTCTCCCTTTTGTACTTAAAAGAACTCTAATAAATCAGTGAAGCTCCGGAGGAAACCTCGTGAAAGTGATTTTGAAACCATTAAATTGATTAGTAATGGAGCTTATGGGTGAGTAATCCATGAGTGTAACAGCTCTTCTGCATTTTGTTTTTGCATAATTTCCCATTATTTCTTACTGTAAACAGCAGAGATGGGTGTGTGAATGTACATGCATATGTGCATGCACATAAGTGTGGGCTGGGTGTTTTTCGAATTCTGGTTTCTATACCAAATGCATTTCCCATATTATTACTGACAGTGGTGATATACAAGAAACAATTGAGCTTTCTGCAAACTGGTCCTACTCAGTAACAAAATCCAGTATTGCCAGTATGCTGCAGTTTTGTGAATTAAAATAATGTATAGACGCATTGAAAAAAGGCAATTGAAACACTGTAGAACAAGATACTGAAGGAAACTAAAGCTGAAATGATAAAATGGAGTTTTGAAGAAAATGTAAAAAGTTTTAGCAGATTTTTTTTCAAATTTTGAAATGGAGTATAATTGAATCTGTAGAGTACACTGTTAAAAATTAGTTGTCCTGCCCTAAGAAGTTGAAGAAAAGCATAAGTTGAAGAAAACATAGATGCTGTTTTAAATCAGTTATATACAATATTTTTTCCACATTGAAAATACATTGATGCCAGTCTGTTTAAACCAAAGATGTCTGAATGATGTCATTCTGAGTGCTTCATTGACAGGTGGTGAGCTTTAGGGACTCGCTGACCGGGATAAAAATGAGACCACTCATTTTTCATTTGGAAATGTCCCAGCATGCAATGGTCTATCTTGGCAATACTGTGCTGCTCACATGAAGATCAGACATTGCATGCTATGCCCTGTGGTCTTTTTGGGCTCCCTCTCTGTACAGGCAAGGAATAAGGCATGTTTACAGATCCAAACTCCCATCTTTTTGGAGAGGCTTAGAAAATGGACTCAAACAATTTGAGTGTGCCTTACAGTGGTTGAGGAGTCAGCTACCCAAGAAAGGTTGGCTCTGCTATGGGATGAAGAGCTGCTTCCTTGTCCTGACTTTGTCCTGCTGATTCTAGCCTTTCTGCTCTCAGCCAGAATGTGACAGCTGCATTATAGGGCTGAGTGCTTGCTGCAGAGTCCCTGCATGTAAAAGAGAAAGCAGCGACAGTCCACCTTCCTGCCCAATCCAGTGGAACCTCATGCTCACTTTTAATGGCCACATAGCTAATGCGCTCTCTGGTCACAGTTAGTTATTTCTTCGTTGTGACCCATGACCAAAGGAGAAGGCTGCAGCTACTCCACCCTGCATACCTGTGACAGTCAGTTACTACAGTGCATACAGGGGCTATTGTCTGTGCCCAGACTTGCTTGCATGGCTCCACAAAAAGCCTGAAGAAAAAGTAGGAAATGCAAACACAGCTGTCATTACACAACTTCACACAAATCATCCCCGCAGAGATTTCCTCCTAGGTACTTCCTCACCACACATTTCATTCTCTCCGTTGCCCCAGTACTTCAAAAAGGTCCTCTTGTTACTAGGTAGCAGCTGCTGCTGCTTCACTGGGGCATGTGTCTCTTCCTCCTTCTCCTGAGAGCTGCTACTTCCTTGCATCTTGTCCCCAACTTTCTCATTGGAGGAGAGAGTGAATAGGGAGGGCACCAAGTTGGCAGCCAATGAAGGACAAAAGAGAATTATAGCCACTGAACCCACCCAACTTTGGAGGGATTCCTGATGGGGGGGGGGAAGAGATGGAGCCAGGAGCCCTGAAACTCCAGACAAAGGTTAGACAAGTCTGTCTGCCTCAGCTCCTTACACTAGAGGCTTAGTCAGTTATAGAGCAACGTGGTGTAGCGAGCCACCTCTATACCAGAGGAGACAAAGTATCATGGATTTGTAAAGCCACAAGGGATATTTATGATCAATCTGTCTGGCCTTCTGCATAACATGAACTGAATTTCACTCAGTAGTTTGAAGCAAGCCCAATAACCTGTGATTTCAAACAAACTCAGGATAACATATGTGAAACCTTTGGGATCCACAGATGTTTTCGAGGATAAACCAGTGCCTGTTTAAATGTTCTCACCCTGTAAATAATTGGGATCCCACACAAACTTTCATAGCAAGTGAGGAGAAATGAGTATTGAGTTCTGTAGTATGTGCAGGTGTAAGAACCAATATAAAATAGAGTACTGGTGGTGAGATACACCAGTGCGTCTCTGGGAAGGGAGGCATCAACCAGCTGCACTGGGCTCCAGTGGACTCACTCTGCCATACCTGTAAAGCATTCATGGCTTGTAAGAGGAATTCAGTAAGCTCAGAATGAGGGCAGATGGACTCTGGACTTCTAGAAAGAGCACTGCAAAAAGCCCTGCTTCCTGAGGCTTTGGATATAGAGACGACTTGGCTCACTGAGGAGGGGGAGGACTTAGAATACTCGGAAGATCTGAGACTTTACTTTGGGTTTCAGTTATTTCATGTTTATTGCTTTACCTGATGGGAAGGAGGGGACTGGTAAAGAAGTAAGCCAGAGGGGCAGCAGTAAATAGCACTTTCAGGTAGGAATGTAAGCGACTAGTTGAGTATCCGATAAGCAAAAGCTTATCGGATACATGACTAGTTGCTTCCTCTTCCCTTGCTGCCTCTATCGGGGAGAGACAGCAAGAGCAGGAGAGCAGGAGCCGGTGCTGGGGGGAACTGGTAAAGCCTCAGCACCAGCCCTTGTACATAGCGGTCAAGGCTGGCTGTGGACAGGGGGTACTGCCTGAGCAGCCCCTGGCCTCGGCCAGCCCTGGCCGCTGTGAACAGGGGCTGCTCCAGCACCAGACCCTGTCTGCAGCGGACAGAGCTGTCTGCCGCAAATAGGGGCTGCTGGACTCAGCACGAAGTGGGACCCAGCAATCCCAGCTGGCGCTGATCTCTGCGCCTCTGCATTTTCAATGTAGTAAGAGCCACTGGGCTCTTACTACGTTTAAAATGCAGAGCTGCACCATGGGTGGCTCTGGAGCCGACATGAGCCAAGACTCCTCAGTCCTGGCTCGAGTCGGCTCCTCTGGAGCTACTCCCACTGCAGCTCTGCAAAGGCGCTTATCGACTAATCATATAGTAGATACAAATTGTACTGACTACCATTGGACCCTGCAACAGAACCCAGTAGAGCGGGCAGGCCTGGGTTCCTCTGGCAACCCTAAGGGGTACACAGAAGGGCACCACCTAGCTGGAGGGCTGAGGCATGAGAGGGGGCACACCATTGTAAGATTGGAGTGGCTGTTACCAGGGGAAGCTCTAGAGAAGTGACTCTGCTAGACCTGAGCCCAACCACAGTGAAAGCACCTGCAGTGAGCAATCTCCTTAACCACTGGTAGAGAAGGTAGGCATCTCATCCCAGCCCTGCTAAAAGAGGAGGATGATAAAAGGCCAGGGAGGTCAGCCACCCTTCTAGTTGAATTTCATCTTGTCAGTCAGCACTAGATAGGCTATTGAAAAAATGCACGTGGAGAAGCTGTTAGATGAGGTGATGGGCAGCCAGCAGCAGCAGGCTATGCAGCAGCAGAAACAGGCCCTCTTCCCCTTCGCCCTCCATTTGCTATGGTGAAAAACAGACTAGCAAATACAAGCGCAACAGCTCATAAGAGAACTGGCTGCACATCCACAGGAGCAACAACAGGACCTGGCTGAACAGATGTTGATGCTAGTGCAATCATTGGGGATCATAGCAGATAACACACACAGGAGAGCTCCCAGCCCCTCTAATGCATGTGAAACTTACAAAGGTGGGACCAGAAGATGACCCAGAGGCATTTCTGGTTACACTTGAATCGGTAGCGATAACAGACAATGGCATTACCAAAAGAGTAAGGACTGGAAAGGGAGGGTCAGAGAGGAAGGAAATCACAGAGCTTAGAGCAGAAACAATGGCCCTAGGACTCAGAATTGGGAGATCATGCAGGAGAAAGATTGGCTTTCAGGGCTCATAGAAAGAACATAGAAGAGGAGAAATGGCCCCTTCACGCCTTGGGCAGGAAGTGGAGGAAGGATGAATGTCATCATTTGCTTCTTGTGTACACTATATGTGGTGTGTTTGCAGATTTAAAATTGGTGTGACATAAATGGCTGTGTACTAGATACAAATTAAAGTTAAATAAAGTGGGAAAATAAAGAATCATGTAGGAAGCGCTAACAAGTTTGTGGGCAAGGAGGAATTTGATTTCTTGGCAGGACGGGGGGATAATTATTGAACTGGATCTGAACTCCATTTAATCCACTTCTGCCTCAGTATTAAATATAAAGTGGGCTTTACATTGTGAAATGTTAGAAGAGGAAATTATTAAATTTTGAAAGCTTCTCAAAATCCTATTTTTCTGTATGGCTATGTCTAGACTGGCATGATTTTGCGCAAATGCTTTTAACGGAAAAGTTTTCCGTTAAAAGTATTTGTGCAAGAGAGCGTCTAGATTGGCACGGACGCTTTTGCGCAAAAGCACTTTTTGCGCAAAAGCGTCCGTGGCCAATCTAGACGCGCTTTTGCGCAAGAAAGCCCCGATCGCCATTTTAGCCATCGGGGCTTTTTTGCGCAAAACAAAACTGAGCTGTCTACACTGGCCCTTTTGCGCAAAAGGACTTTTGCCCGAACGGGAGCGTCAAAGTATTTGTGCAAGAAGCACTGATTTCTTACATTAGAACGTCAGTGCTCTTGCGCAAATTCAAGCGGCCAGTGTAGACAGCTGGCAAGTTTTTGCGCAAAAGCAATTGCTTTTGCGGAAAAACTGGCCAGTCTAGACACAGCCTATGTGTTTAACTACATAATATTATAGAAATATGTTTTATTACAAATAAGTGCTTTTTTTAAAGAATAAAAAGCCCAAACACCTAAGCTTAATGGAGGAGAAGGGTATGACATTTTGGTAAATAGGGCTGTGGGTAAAATTTTCAAAAACACCTAATGCTCATTTTCAAAAGTAAGGTCAACACTCAAAAGAGCTTGAAGTCTTCTTAGCTTTCAACAGGTCACTTTTGAAAATTAGCCTTGGATGCCTAACTTACTTAGGTGCTTATGAAAATGATACTCTATGCGGTTAGATTTCCACTCCACTTTTTCAAGGTAGGAGGTAGATTAATTTGCTTTGACATTTTTCAGGCATTTGGTTAATTGATTTGGCAGCATGTGATTGGTTGATTTACTGTACATTTATGATCAGCATGTTTAAAGGGTAACATAGCATTAGTACTTGAATTCCTTTTTTTCTGTCTAAGAAATGGAATGTAATTGAGCAATAGTGTCTATTGCATCTGTGAATACAAAGCAATAAACTTCTTCCTCGGCATTTATTACAGTTTAATACAAGTATAAGCATCTGAAATTAACATTATTGTTATTATGCTACATGGATTTTTTTCTCTTCCAGTGTTTTTCCACTTCATTAACTTTGTGAAGTAATCTAAATAAATGCTCATTCTGTCTGTGCTTCACTGATTTATTCTCAGTAACCTGTCACTAGTCAAATTTTGTGATGGGGCTTGTTAATACTTGATTATGTTGTTGTAATATTTTATTTCTTTCAGGGATGTAATGAATGGATTCCTCCTGAAACAAATGAGAAGAAAATGTTATCCAATGCAGTGTTTTCGTTTGTTTTGGTTTTGCTACGAAAGTTTGTGCCTTCATTAACTTTGATGGTTTGACAGTGTAATTCTTGGATTTAGCATATTGTAGCAAAGATTTGTCAGATATGTTAAACTTCATTAGTTTAAATTTGAGCCATTGTGTTTTTGAAAGTTTGAATAGATATTTTAGCAGTATTCCTCTTTGTAACCAATTGAGTAAACTCATTTGTAGTGTAATTAAATGACTGTATAGTAGATGAGGTATATCAGGCTTTTGGGAATGGTTGGGAATATACAAGAAGTTAAACAAGCTGTGAATCAGTAAACATGTAGGATGCAGGCCAAATCATTAATGGTTTTGCAAGCTGTCTCCTAAACTCTCTCACCCAGCCAAAAGGTTTTCCTTTAATGCTCCCCAAATTTTTAATTTTCATTATGGTTCAAGGAGATTTCCTGCCTATTCTTTGAAATGTCAAATGGTGACATATAGGAACTCATTGGTCCACCTTGCAGCTGTTGTCAGCATGCCTGCCTAGACAAGTTCAATCGATTGTGCTATGGGGTCCCGCAAGGTTCCATCTTGTCCCCTATGCTGTTTAATATCTACATGAAGCCGCTGGGAGAGGTCATAAGGAGTTTTGGAGGATGGTGCCATCAATATGCAGATGACACCCAACTCTATTTCCCTGTGACATTAGAGCCAGGTGTGGCAGTGACTGATCTAAATCGGTGTCTGGAGGCAGTGATGGTTTGGATGAAGTCAAATAAGCTGAAGTTGAACCTAGATAAGACTGAGGTCCTGTGGATCAGGAGGCCATCTGTTCGTGAATGTGGCATGGCACCTGTTCTAGACGGGGTTACTCTGCCCCTGAAAGAATAGGTACGCAGCTTGTGGGGAGTCCTGGACCCTTTTTTAACATTTGAAAATCAGATTTCTTCGGTGGCCAGGAGTGCCTTTGGGCAACTTTGTTTGATCTACCAGCTGCGACCCTTACTGAACAAACATGACTTGGCCACAGTGATCCATGCTATTGTTACATCCCGACTGGATTACCGTAATGCACTTCATGTAGGGCTGCCTCTATAGAGCCTTCGGAAACTTCAACTGGTCCAGAATGCGGCTGCTTGAGTTTTAACTAACACTAGTTATACGGAGCACATTATGCTAGTGCTTCGGCAGCTGCACTGGCTTCCGGTATGTTTCCGGGCACAATTTAAGGTTTTAGTTATGACCTATAAAGCCTTAAATGAGTTGGGTCCAGGGTACCTGAAGGACCGTCTTCTCCCATATGAACCTGCCCGGGGATTGAGGTCAGCTGGGGAGGCTTTTCTTCGTGTTCCCCCACTTGTGGAGATAAGATTAACATCTACGCGGAACAGGGCATTCTCAGCTTTTGCTCCCAGGCTGTGGAATTCTCTTCCTTGGGATATTCGCATGGCGCCAACGCTAACGTTGTTTCGGCGTCAGGCTAAAGCCACCCTTTTTACTCCTGCTTTTATTAATGTTTGAGTCTGTATGTGTGTGTTCCTCCTTTCTCTATGTTTTTAGCTGGTTATGTCCTTCTGAGGTCTCATATTCTAAATTTTTTAATTTGTATATATATTTGTATTTTTTTGTTTGTTTGTTCTTGTAAGCCACCTTGAATATTTTAAATAGAAAGGTGGGGTAAAAATATTTAAATAAATAAATAAATAATATTTGATAGTTTTATTGCGGGTGTGAAATTCCCATTTAAATTTGTTAGGCAATTGATTTAGTTTTACATAATAGTGCCTGCTTTATGCAATGATGTGATGCCAATTACAAAGCTGTCTAGAATGTTTTCAGCTGGAAAATGGTGGTGAATTGAATATTTTGGTTGTGTACATGAGACATACTGGCTAAGCATGTCTCATCTCCCATTAGTGTTTGGTCCATATAAAGTAAAAAGGCTAATATTTCAACTAACTAATCCAATAATTTCTTTCAGTCAAATGGTAAATGATAGATTTTTTTGGTGTTCAAGATCCTAGGTTCAGTCGCTACTGAGGGTCTGTGCATGGTTGAGTTGTAATGAAATAGTGGACCATCTGAGGATTTGAATGCTTGAGAATGCTTGTGCCCTTTTAATGCTCAGGATGAACATCCCCTAATAAAGGGAGTAACACTAATTAAGTGTCTTGCTTCTTTCCAGTAGCTAGTACATAAAGGAATAAGATCCTTTTAATGGTACCAGCTAATGGAGTTATCCCAACTGGTAGAAGCAGATATTTTTGGCGCTCAAGGTGCCATTTTCAATTACTGCTGACTCTAGGGTGTCTTACAATTATTCACAGCTCTCCCTTATATTTGGAATGCTACCAATTGGAACCTTCACTGAGTTGATTCATTTAATAAGAAATCTGGGCAATCGTTTCATTGTTTTACACTGATGTTTACAAGCAGTATTAAAAGTGGGAGGAGTTACTTACTCTTATGGAGTTCTCTAGTAAAAGTGCTATATCAGCCCAGCTGCACTGATGCAGTGGTGTCACTGTAGCACATCTGGTGAAGATGCTCTATGATGACAGGCGAACGCTCTCCCTCATGGGCATAATTAGCTGCCGCCTCTGTGAGAAGCAGAAGCTATATTGGCTGGAGAGCATCTCCCACTGACATAGCACCAGTGTGGACAGCACGTGGGTCACTGTAAGCTCATGAGGGTGTGTCTTTTTCACACTTCTATAAGTTAGATAGATTTAAGCAGTAGTGTAGGCCTGTCCTAAAAGGTTGAGAGATGCTTTTTTTCAGCTTAAATATCAAAATCTACATGAAAGAGACAAAAACTGTGAATAGCAGCATGAAGAAAACAAAATTATTATATTTTATCATCTGGGTAGTTGATCACTGAGGCTACATCTAGACTACACACCTTTTTCGAAAGAGGCTTTTTCTAAAGATACTTTCAAAACCTCTTTCGAAAAAGAGCGTCTAGACTACAATCAGTGCTTTCGAAAAAGCAAGCTGCTTTTTCGAAAGAGAGCACCCATGCAGTCTGGATGCTCTCTTTCGTAAAAGCACAGTTTACATTACATAGCGCCTTTTTTTGAAAGAGCACTTTCAAAAAAAGGCGTTCTTACTCGTAAGACAAGGTTTTCCGTGGTCGAAAAAACTGCCGCGTTCTTTTGATTTACTTTTGAAAGAACACGGCAGCAGTCTAGATGCAGGTAAAGATTTTTCAAAAAAAGGCCACTTTTTTCAAAAAATTCCTGTAGTCTAGACACACCCTCAGTGTTTGGGCATCAGGTAGCTGGAAGATAGTGGAATATCCCTACTTCTGATCTTAAATTATTACCTGTACATTTATCACATTGACAAACCATTGATCACAGTTGCTTGGATGGATTCTCTACATCATAGATGACAAAACTTCAATTCTGGAGTGATGGAGAATTCACAAATCTCTTCTCAAGAAACTCTACTTGAAAATAAAACAGCTAGCATAAAAAAAAAATGCTGTAGTTTTCAAACTTCAAATATAGCAAGGTGCACCTTTCCCCTTAAGGAGTTCAAGGTTTCTGATAAATTAGAGAACTAGGTCAAAGAGATTAATTCAGTTTCTTTAGCCTCAAGCACCAAATCTAGACCAGTTTATTAAATGGCTCTAATGTATCCGAGATAGTGGAAGTTGTAAAAAGAACTTTAAATCAGGATTGTATTATTTAAGGAAAACCACATGCCATTCCTCCTGTGGCAGATTGAGGTTTCTTTGTACAGGAAAAGAAATCCGCAATTAACATCTGCATTTGACCTTTGAGATTTTCTTTTTAAATGTCCTTGATCTGTGGGACTATATTATCCTCTGCATCTAACCCAGCCAAATCAGCTCCAATGTTTCGTGCAATAATGACAGAAATAATTCATATTAGAACTGAAATGAGGCAATATTTGAAAGATCTCTACATCAGTAATGAGACTTTTTTGGAGGGATAAACTTTGCTCATTATGATTAAATATGATATCAAAAAAATACAGGGCACTCGTGAAGCTTTTTCCTAACTATAAATGCTATTCAGCAAAATGAGACAGATCCCTCAAGCAAACTCCAGCTTCTGTGCCAAGAAAGGAAGGTAAAATACCCCAAACCCACAGTTTCAGAAACTAGAGGATTAAAATAATGTAATTCAGAAGATGGACACTTAGGCCTTCTCTATACTTACTAGAGGATTGACGCTCCAGAAATCAATCTTCCGGCATTCAATTTAACAAATCTAGTAAGGACCCATTAATTGAACACTAAGGGGCACCCCTATGAAACTGATACCCCTTGGAATTATGATGAGTAAGGGAAGTCAACAGGAGAATTTCTCTCTCGATATGGGGCTGCCCTAGAAAATTGATGTAACTGGAGCTGCGTATCTTACATCAATTTTCTCCACCAGTGTAGACCTGGCCTTAGATGGCTTCACTGGTAAAGATGACCAAGCATTGTGATCTGGTGCAAAGGGGCTGACAGGAAAACCTTGCAGAACCTGGCAAAGACGTAGAGTTGTTGCTGTTGCACTCAAAATGATCCTGGACACCACTGCAATTGTTGTTAGTATATGTCGTTGTCACAGAGTTCTCTTAAAAGGTCTGGAACGAGGTACTGAAAATCATGAGTTGAGAAATTAGTGTCCATTAGCAGGGGACTTAGCGTGATTCACCATCAAAACTACCTCAACAGTGGGATCAGTGACAATCTCCATTAATGTTCTGTTTTTCTGAGAAATTGTAGACCCACATTTAAAGTCTACAAAGGAAAACCCACTTTGGAACCAGGAACTCTGGGTTGTCCAGCTAATTGAGACAAAATCCTAGTTGAATGCTACTTAAGAGGATACAAAAACAAGTGCAGTGTGAGAAACAGATGCCCCAAAGAGTCTCCTGAATGTAGTTTGGATGAAAAAGTATTTACTGTCTGTGCAATTGTGCCCACTTACTGAGTTTCTGAACACTGAGGAATATTTTAGTAAATGGAACATAAGAACGGCCATACTGGGTCAGATCAAAGATCCATCAAGCCCAGTATCCTGTCTACCGACAGTGGCCAATACCAGATGTCCCAGAGGGAGGAACACAACAGGCAGTCATCACATGATCCCTCTCCTGTCATCCATTTCCAGACAAACAGGCTACGGACACCATTCCTGCCCATCCTGGCTAATAGCCATTGATGGACCTAACCTCCATGAATCTACGTAGCTCTTTTTTGAACCCTGTTAAAGTCATAGTCTTTACAACATCCCCTGGCAAGAATTTCCACAGGTTGACTGTGCACTGAGTGAAGAAAAACTTCATTTTGTTTGTTTTAAACCTGCTGCCCATTAATTTCATTTGGTGACCCCTAGTTCTTATATTGTGGGAATAAGTTAACAACTTTTCCTTATTCACTTTTTCCACACCACTCATGATTTTATAGACCTCTGTCATATCCCCCCTTAGTCTCCTCTTTTCTAAGCTGAAAAGTCCCAGTCTTTTTAATCTCTCCTCATATGGGACCCGTCCCAAACCCCCCTAACCATTTTTGTTTCCCTTTTCTGAACCTTTTCCAATGCCAATATATCTTTTTGAGATGAGGTGACCACATCTGTACGCAGTATTCAAGATGTGGGCTTACCATGGTTTTATATAGAGGCAATAAGATATTCTCTGTCTTATTCTGTGTCCCCTTTTTAATGATTCCTAACGTTCTATTTGCTTTTTTGGCTGCTGCTGCACCCTGAGTGGATGTTTTCAGAGAACTATCCACAATGACTCCAAGATCTCTATTGAGTAGTTGTAGCTAAATTAGTCTCCATCATATCGTATGTATAGTTGGGATTATTTTTTCCAATGTGCATTACTTAATCACATACTTACATTAATGGGACCAGGTATAATTCCAGAACTTCCAGAATCCTAGAAAAATAGTTTACTTGTGGAAGAAGTGAATGGCTTGCTGACTTTGTTGCAAATCTTATCACCAGGGTTTTGAGAGGGTGGAGGATGCCCAGAATCAGATCATACTTGTAAAATCACGTGGATTCTTAGTGACTTTGTATTCCCTTCAGATTGACTATTACACTGGCAGCTTTTCCATGTTTTCCCGAGGATTGTTTTGAGGGACCTTTGGGATTAAATATGTAGAGCCCTGCACGGATACAAAATTTGGATCTGCAAAAATAATCTGCAGATATGTGCATCCATATCTGTGGATGTAGATAACCTTGGATATTAAGCAAATATTCACAAATTTGCAGGGTTATAGATACAAAATTGGTATCCGCATCTATATCTGCAAAAATGAGCCATAGATAGCCACATTCACATCTGTGAATACAAATACCCACAGATATAAAGCAAATATCTGCAGATTTGCAGGGTTCTATAAATATGCCTCCCGTTCTATGTGTTGTCATGGTCTGCAGCAAGGGTTTTGAACAACATATGGTAAAATGATTATGTATCTGTGGAGTAAAATTAAAACCTATAAATGTAGTCTCTCTAAAAGAAATCTGACACCTGAGAAGATTAATATCGAGTGAAGTGCATTGGTCTGACCTTTTAAAATATTGGCCAGCATGCAAAATGGGAAGCAAAAGGAAAAAAAATTGTTCAGTTAATTACAAAAGTGAAGGGATTTCCTGCGATGCTACCATGGGCTTATTAGGGACTGTTCTCATGTTACTAAATCTTTGTGACCTTCTTAAAAAAAATAAATGAGGAAAGAGCTGGAAGAGAAGGTCAATTATCTTATCAAAGTCAACTGGGCAGATATCCACTAAGAGGCTGAAGGCCAACTTTGTTCTCTATTCTATCTTTACCAGTCCCATCCTGTGTGATGCCATATCCCATGTTTGATCAGTTGTTAATTTTGCACAGTGGCGCTTCAGCCAGTATGCTGGGGACAATATTATTTCAGCTGCAGGGCTGTACATTTCAGGTACTAGCCTGCAACACTTATCCAAGACAGAAATATGCTACTAGCAAGCATTCAAGGAAAGTAGAAATTGTGACTTCGAAATGGGTCTCACTGAAGTTGAAGGATAATCTGTAGTATGCTCCAGCTTTTCCTATCTGTAGCAGTAACTTCTCCACAGATGTCATGAAATAACGAGACCATATTTTTGCACCCTTTATTTGGCAAGCTATTGTACAGTCATGGAAGTTCAGTGATTTCAGGAAGTCACAGTCCAAAACGGCATGGTACAGAAAACAGGCCTGCCTAGGAATGGTAAGATGCAGCAAGGAGAAGTTTCTCTAATTTTTTTTCAATCTTATAGCAATGAAGTTGTGATACATTCAGCTCCTCCATCAAGTGTTTGTGACTGTGTATTCTTCCCAGTCCACCCTTCCATTCAAAGTGCAATATATACAAAGACTTGGAAAGCAGTTAGTCTAAAAGATAAGCACCTGTGTACTTGATGATGTATTCAGCAATTCACATTTAATTTTTTCCCCATTTTTTGAAACAGCAATAATCTTTGTACCTCTTTATTTACTTTTTTTCTCTGGGAAGTGTAGCTTTTCAACAACCACTTCCGTGACCAGTTAGCACATTTAACTACCAATATTTAATTCAATGGGAGTTGAAAACACTCTCAGGATTCGGCCTTTTAATCTTAGTATTTGTGGTATAGAGTTGTTTCAGGTATGCTCAGGATATTGACAGGTTGAGGGGTAAGAAAAGTGGCATAACTACCATGAATTCAGTGTAATCTCAGAGGAAGAAAGGGTATCTACAACACAAATGTATCTGGAGTCACTTTCTTCATTTCTGCAAGCACAAATATGTGATGGATACAAGGTGCTTTACGATTAAAAGCAACCTTTGTTTACCAGTGTGTCAAGCCATGTTGACAACAGGGCATAACTTCAGATACAAACAAAAGGACAAGGGGTCAGAAATAAAGCATTCATCTGCTGCAAAGTTGAATTGTGCTCCTTTGGCACCAACCAACAGGAAACTCAGAAAACTCAGTTTCTGATTGCCTGAGTGAACATGGCAATCTGAGATCCCCCAGAACTGAATAGTGAATGGTGTGATGAGTTTCTTTTCTTTTGTTAGGCACATGGGAAATGTAAAACATTATACAATATAACCAATGTGTGCATGTGTTTATATACACTTACTGTCTTCTGCTTGTTTTTGAGTTTGATACTGCTTGAAATTGACAGATATTTCTGGAAAAATGTGTATTGCTGAACCGTGTTTACCTGGAAGCTTATGTGGGTGCCTGCCTGTGACATTAAGGCTGGGGTTGTGGCTTGCCAAAGTGTAATATTTAATATTAATCATGGTGATAATGTATTTGTCAGATCAGATAAGTTTGATCTTACTCGTTCCTGTGATGATGTCTTTAATTTGGTAATACTAACTGTGCAGTACCATGACTGCACAACAGAAATCATATTTATTAAGGTTCAATGTTAATAGACCCGATTAATGTCTGCTACTACATCATTAAGGGCTCATCTTGCTATATGTGGCTGAAGGTCAGCTTTTGGAGTCCTTCAGCAGTGCTTCAGAGGTCCCCTCCTGAAAAGGGAGTTTCTGCCCACAGTCTTGCAGAGTTCAATGGAACTGTTTATTGGCATAAGAGTTCCTTGAAGGATTAAGGTTTCAGACATGTAAAGGAGTCACTTTTCCATATGAACATGTCAGGAAAGTAACAAAAATAAGAGTGTTGAAGTAGGAAAAAAGAGGAGAGAATGAAAAGAAATGGGAGCAAAGAGGAGGGGGAAAGAAAGGGCAAAGGGGAAAAGAAGAGGGTTAGAAACCAAATGAAATGGAATGTGGGAGCAAATTGGAAAATGAATATCAGGGAGGGGTGGGAAAAGGAGGTAAGCAGCCAACAGGGAGGAGTACTGAACTGATCTGTGAAGTTGAGTAACATTTTTTTTTTTTAAATTCCATCTGGGTAGGAGCATGAAATAGGAGTGTGTCTTCTACAAAGGGTGGGGTTTGACTTGCTTTATGCCCAAGGTGTTTTCTACCTAGTCATTATGAGATCATGTATTTCAGCTGCCCTACCCTTGATTGGGAACTATACTTTCAGAGACAATGGAAAGGATTAATGACAGCCTTTTCAATCAGAGAAAACACCAGGAAAATCACACTTTAGCTGTTTGGAAAGGTTTATAAATTAGTCTACTGTGGGCTTAGAGTACTCTTATCAAAATTAGTGAGATGAGAAAGTAAATGCTGAGCTGCCTTTTTTATTTCAATAATTATGTGGATATTTGGGCCTGTGGGGGCCACAAATTCAATTAGAAACTACATAATCAACTTCCTCTTTCTCTGCTTTCTCCATCTCATATTTATATTTTCTTTTCCATATACCGGAACTGCTATGATAATTACATACTAAAATGCCCTAAGCAATAAATATTACAAAATCGAGGTAATCTCACGTAATATAAACATTTTCAGGGTTACCTCCAGGGATTTGTAGGAAATGTGGTAATTTACATCCTGTGTCTGTACTCCAGTGCAGAGGTCATTTCACCAAATCCTGGTGCTCAGATCCTGTTTTGCTTTCACACTGCTTCTTCCCTCCCCTCCTCACCTCCAAATCACTGGGGAAGCCCAGTCAGTGCTACCCCCAGTGGAATTTCTACACCTCTGGGTCAATGCTAAATCCCATATTAATAAGGAAGCTAACACAGTTATCCATTTTGATAGAATCAGCCAATGCTGATCTGCCCTTGGTAGTGGTATATGCTGATGTCAGGGACAGGGTGACTATAACAGATGAGGCACTTTGCAGCTGGCAAAGAGGGAGCCACCCCACTGAGCAGCTTTTGCCCTTCCAGGCATTTCATATGTGAAACCTCAGGAGAAGACTATGACTTAACTTGAAAATCCCCTGAAATGGAGGCTGAATCATAATTATGACACACACTTGCAGAATAGGCACTTGTCAGAATGATTTATAATATTGGCCATAGTTGTGGTTTCTATATAAATCCTTTGCAGGTGGAAGTGGCCAGAATCCATCTGAGCTGAGCATTTGCATGCTTTGTTTAGGTTTTTTAATTGAGTGTAATTGATGTATCAATTGATGATGCATCTTGATCATGAAACAATACTGCATTTGGGAGCTCATATGTGAAAGACTACTCACTAGCATGTTTGTTAGGTAGTACGGAGAGAGAGAGATGTAAATAGTCACTGATCCCTTTTTCCTTCTGTTGTTTGGGCTGTTTCAGTGCTGTTTATTTTGTGCGACATAAAGAAACGAGACAGAGATTTGCCATGAAGAAAATTAACAAACAGAATCTCATCCTCCGAAACCAGATCCAGCAGGCTTTTGTTGAGCGCGATATCCTGACATTTGCAGAAAATCCATTTGTCGTCAGCATGTATTGCTCCTTTGAAACTAGACGCCATTTATGTATGGTCATGGAGTATGTGGAAGGTAAAGTATTTATGCTCTTTTCAGTGGGAAAAACTGTGTCTTTTAGCATTAGAAAAGGAAAATCAATCCATACCATATTTACATTACAAAAGCTCCTTTGTTTGTTCTCTGTACACTAGACATGTACACCTAAATCCAGCAATGAGTTTGCTTCACTCCCAATCATTGTCTTTGGTGCTTGCCTGTAAAATACTTGTGTTGCAGTTCTAAAGTGAAATAATGCCCTTTGAATGAGTGTTATAATTTATAATCATAGTGTCCTGTAACATTGGAAATTCATATAGAAATGAAGTTAAGATGTTTTCCTCTGCTTTTGAAATGTTCACCATCATGAAAATGATAATACGTCTGAAAACTTACAGTAATAAGCTTGAAACCTCAAAGAGACACTTTCCAGGGGATCCTGACCTTGAGAGAAAAGAAGATCCAATGGTTAAGCTGTTATCCTGAGCTGTGAAAGAGAGACATATACTGTGTAATCTTGGTTAGCCTTTCTAGCTGTCATTTCACCCTCTGTAAAATGGGCATCACAATACTTCTCTACCTCACAGTGGTATTATAAATAAATACAATAAAGAGTAAGAGAGATGCAGATTCTATTTTCATGGGGCCATATAAATATCTTATGTGAGTAAATAGATTAAGGGCTTGCCTAGACTTAAAGTGCAGCTCTTGGTGAAGATGCTACCTGTGCCAATGGGAGAGCTTCTCCTGTCGATGTAGGTACTTCACCTTCCTGAGAGGATAGCTATGTTGCTGGAAAAAGCCCTCTCATTGAGCTACTGCTGTCTACTCTGGGCATTAGGTCAGTATAACTGATTTGCAGAGAGGGTGTGAATTTTCAACAGTTTTGAACAGCATAGTTACACCGATGTAGCGGTGTAACTGTCACGTAGCATAGGCCAAGCCTAAAACTTAATGATGGCATTTGTGGCGGTGAATCAGAATTAAGGAAAAACTTTTTTTAAATACCTCAATCAGGTATTTAAGATATCTTTATGCTGCTTTGGCATCAGTTTCTATTTCCTTTCCCTCTCAGAAAAAGTTGCTTGTATGAAAGTATTTTGCAGAATAAACCTAAAAGACAATATTCAAATGGTGGACATTCAGAATCCTTGTGCAATTGGTAAATATATGGAGGTCAACATATGCCTGCATGTGCAGCATGCCTTAGTTATGTCTGTGCACCCAAAATATGATACCACCTAGAACTTTTTGTTCTGTATTTGCAGGTGGAGATTGTGCTACTTTAATGAAGAATATGGGTCCTTTACCTGTAGATATGGCAAGGATGTATTTTGCTGAGACTGTTCTAGCCTTGGAATATCTGCATAATTATGGAATTGTACACAGGGATTTGAAGCCAGACAAGTAAGTGTATAGAATATAAACACAAAAAAGTCTCAAAATTATTCAGATATGAAAGATGTAATTTTGCTCTGCAGAAAATGGATGTTTTGTTATGAATATTTTCCCATACATTTAGAATTTCACATAATAGATTTATAATATGAGTAGGGTGATTTAGCCATAATTATAGAGGATGTGTTGATTTTTACAATCCTTTTAGGCTACGGGAAGCTGTAAGATTAGCACGAGAGAAATACATTTATCCATGTGGCTGAAATGAAGGATAATAGAGTCTGGCTAATAAGAGCACGCTCTCTCTACATATGCTTTGTACCTTATTTAATGCTGAGTATGAAAAGATAGCACCTGCAAACTCCCTTTATGGTCAGTGTTAAATGGAAGATTTTGCCCCTTTGTCACATATCTACACTATTTGGAATTATACTACTTCCTGTCTTCTATGAGTCTCTAAACTGTGTTACAGTAGGTTGCTAAAATTAAGACTGGATCTGACACAACTCCTACTAAATTTCATTGTCTCGTGTTTCAAAACTGTTTGGATCCCAAATAAGTCAAAATGCCCACCTGGTACTGTGTATCCGCTGCCTGCCAATTTGATATCTGTCTGTTTCTCCCCTCCCCCCGCCCCATTCTCCCCTATTGAAATGAGGTGATACAGTTAATTAAAGGCAGAAAAAACTAATTCCTCCTTTTTCTTTTTAAGTTAGAGCCTATTTGTGTGTCTTCCTAATTATTGCCATTTTTCCTTGTGCTAACTAAGCTAGGGTATATTTTTTGTGGCCTTTATGGTGGAGCCTTTTAAGATCCTTTGACTATTAGGTGTTTAAGAAGATATAAATGGTGATGCATTTGATGACTTCCACGATGCCTCTGTGTCTAGCCCAGTAGCTTCCTACATTGTTTTTGAAACAGTTACGCAGTACTGTTAATGCATAATCCTGTGACTACAATTTTGGTTTATATTATAATAGAGTGTTGTTCTGATTTGCAGTTTATTGGTAACATCCATGGGACATATAAAACTTACAGATTTTGGACTTTCTAAGGTGGGGCTAATGAGCATGACTACCAATCTTTATGAGGGTCACATTGAGAAGGATGCTAGAGAGTTCCTTGACAAACAGGTAAGAGATGCTTTTTTTTCATTTCTACACTGAAAGATTACAAAAAGCCATATTTACCAATGAGATATACCGTAATATTATATAAGCTGCTATTATTGTTTCTGCATTGGTATTTCAGATGTATTACTGGTTCACTGCAGAGTGTTCCATGCTTTTTCCCACCCCTACATTATGGTCTATTAGTAAGATGGACGATCTAATTGTATGGAAGTGAGATGGCGAGAGAGACAAATGGAAATCTGGTTTTATAAGGAATTCAGGAGTCTCAGCAGAGTATTTTCAGAACTCATGATGCATTGTACAATCAAGGGTGCTAAAATCCTAGTTATGGCCCATTTCCCTTTTATGCATGCCTCATTACCATTTGCCCACAATCTGTTCACTCTAAAAGTTACTTAAGATAAAACCGTCACAACTTTCATGTCAAAATAAAAATATCTTTTAGATAAATAAAACAATTGTCTTTAATTGACTCTTGTGAATAAAACCTAATTATTTTAATACTGCATTTTTAATAAAATGCATTTTTCACATACATGACAATGAATTAATGTAAAATATTAAATGTACTGTGAGCTCAACCAGATAAATCCTGCAGAAAAGGAAGTTTAAAATTATCCGTGTTTGCAAGATTTTGCTACAGCATGAGAATTACTGGGAAAATTTAAGCACAGTAACTAATGTTGTTAAACTTCACTTGTTTAAACATTTCCTTTTTCTTCTTCAGGTCTGTGGCACACCTGAATATATAGCACCTGAAGTGATATTGAGGCAGGGTTATGGCAAGCCAGTGGATTGGTGGGCCATGGGAATTATCCTATATGAATTTCTTGTTGGGTGTGTGCCATTCTTTGGAGATACACCAGAAGAGCTATTTGGACAAGTTATCAGTGGTAAATATCACCATGAAAAACTGAAATTTTAACCCACATAATCAAAAAGATATTTAAGAATTTTTACTAAAATTAGCTTTTTTCAACTAGTTGTTCCTGAAAGAAAAAAAATCACTCATGGTACAATAACAGCCATCAAAACAAAGGATGAAATTTGATCTAAAAAATGGAACTTGTATTATACATCAGAAATGAGTTCAGAAATGCAGTAAAATTGTTGGTAGTGTTTATAAGTACAATGTTTTAAAAGTGCATTGTTTAAACTGTTTATGGTTGGACAGTCAAATAATTTGTCACCGTCAGTCTTTTCAGGATTTGTTCCAGAGAATAAAAGGTTAATGTGGACTGTATTTGCAGAAATGGAAAATTGCCTAATGGCACAATGAAGAAATTAAGAAAAATGTAATAAACCCCTAAAACAAATGTCTCCCAAATAATAAATAATGAAATGAAAAAGAGAGGGAAATTAATTCAATTCACAGATTGTTAATGATTTCATTGGTGGTTGTTATAGTGTAATGTTATTTCTGTAACAGCTGTTCTTCTTTCATTTAAAATTCAATAACCTTTTAGATCTTAACCTGCAAGCTGACCCTAAGTATTGTCATGCAGCTTGTGGTGAAACTAAATGATAATTAAACAGAATCTCTCACTGTCCTACCTGCTGTTTCCATACATTTCCCAAATGCATCGATGTAGATGGCCTCTGTTTTATGCCAAAAGTTTATCAGAATGACATCTCTTTTACTGAATGTCTCCCAGTCCATTTTATATTATGCATAAAAGGCCAACTAGCTAAAAAAGAGAGAAAAAAATCCCATTTGGTAAGTAGGGAGGTGTTCTGTTATGATATCACAATTCTCCATCTCTATCTTTGAAAGCCAGACATGTTTGTAAACTTTAATGAAGTGGATTTGTGAATTGCCTGCAGTATATGACCTCTTTATACAATATCCTAGCTGTTTATAGATTTATAACCATGCTGTTTTCTGATGTGGTACACCAAGGCCTGAGTGGCAAGGGGAATCAACTGTTTAATTAACACAAGCAGCAAATGCTGGCTTTGTTCTCAATGCCTTACGGCTGAAATGCATATTCATGTTTTATTTTATCCAAATCAGATTTAAACTGCGGTAGAAGCTGCAGGCAGGAGAACATGGAGATAACTCATGATTTTTATTGCATTTTGCATGCGCGCGCGTGCGCGCGCACGCACACACACACACACGTGTGTTTAGGCTGCTTTCTTAGATTGTGAGGGGGAGGGAGAGAGATTTTAACTGTATATCAATTTAAAAAATGTACTTTGGAATTTCATATTCTATGTTTTCTTTTTTGTCCATTTAACTGCCCCCTTTTAATTCTGAGGCACTCATCTAGTAGATATACAAGCTTGTGAATAACTTTCTGTGTGTGGTCACTCCCATTGACCTTACATGGGTGATTCATAGAAGTATTGGTAAATTCATTATTCTATCTGTCGATCGATTCAGATTTTGGCTTTTTTTTTACCTATTCATATGTTTCCTTTGATAGTAATTATTTTATTGAAATCATTCTTACTGTCAAACATACAAGACAACTCCTTTCTGCAGTGAAAATAGCCAGGTCCACGGGTATTGCACAGCCATGGAACTTGCTGTAGATTCTAATCTTCACCACAGTTCTGTTCTTCAGGCTTTATGAGGAAAGTCCTGATCCTGATTGGAATTAATGGGAAAACTGCTATGGACTTCGTCGAGGGCCCACTTGCATTCTAAGTATATGTCTGCACACTGGCTGAGAACTGTGATGCTCACCCACACATTCAAGCTAGCTCTTTTCAAGCTAGTGCCTAAAAATAGCAGTGTGACCGTAGTGGTTTGGGTTAGCCACCTCAGTACATCCTCAGGGGGTTGGGCAGCACTGGACTCACTCACTAATCTAGCTAGCCTACCTTGCCGCAGCCACTCTACTGTTTTTAGCGGACTACCTAAAGCAAAGCTAGCCTGTATATGTTTGCCTGCACTGGGAATCAAATCGTGGCTGCTGCATAGACATACTCTTAGAGCAGAGCTTTCTAAACACTTTTTGTCAGGCTCCCTACTTCAGAGTTTCATGTCCTGGTCATGCCCCCTGTTGCCATGCGGGGGGAGGGATAGCCAGTACCCATGGGAAAGGTGGGGGTATTCATCATATGGAAATTGAGGAAGCCTTCCACTCTCCAGGTGGGCAGTCTCAGCTGCCTCCCGTGCAGCAAGTGAATGGAGGGGAGGTCAGAAGGGGAGCCGAAGGCTGCACCTCATTAATAAACTATTAACCTAGCAGTATTTTCTGCATGAGGTAGGGTTGCCAGATAATTTCTGAAAAAATACCGAAAAAAAAGGACCCTGAGAGTTGTCAAGCCAAAAAAACCCAAACAAAACAAAAAACAGCGTGGCCCCTTCAAAAAATGTGTGGTGAGGCTTTTTGGCCCTAATAGGCTGCAGGCGGCCACCTGCCATCTTGCCTCCCTGCGCCAGACCGGACAGCTCCCCAGTAAGCACTAGGGTTGCCAGGCTGCCTCCGTATTGAGCCGGACAGCCTAGGATTTTCGCCTCCTGGCTGGGGAAAAATCAGAAAGTACCAGACATTTGAGGTGTCTGGTATTTTCTGAATTTTTTTACCAGACACCTGGCAACCCTAGTCTGCAGAAGGCCTGAAACAATAGGTATCCTCTCAATATATATCTCCCCCACATCAAGCTGCCAGACACAGCTCCGTCTTAACCCCAGCCATTCAGCATGGCTCTGGCTCTGTCCATCAGGCGAATTGAATGTGACTCTGTGCGCTAGGACTGCAGTGAAAGGGTGGAGTCAGATAGGGCCTCCCTCTAGCAAATAAGTACTTCTGAGGTGCAGCCTTCTGCTCCTCTCTGGCAGAATCCCTGCTAGCACGCCCAGCAGAGGAGCACAACTGCAGGAATGGGAATTGAGATGGGCAAGAAGCCTGGTCCTCGCAGCCAAGACCTTCCATGAAGAGCACTGTCTGCTGCTCCTGCCAGACAGAGCCCCTCCTGATCCTGCCCCTTCAGCATAGTCCAACAGGTTCTCAGGCTCCGCTCATGACCTCAGGACATGCTTCATAGTTCAGAATTCTCTCTGAGTATATCTTGACTGGTTTTTGCTCTTGTTGTAATTGTGTTAATTGATTACTCGTTAACTTGAAAGAGTTAAGATTTGTGTACCTGGTGAGCTAGATGCTCCATGTTCATTTGTAGTGTACCCTTGGCACTGTCCTGAAAGAAATGTTTTGGCATGTCAGGTTACCAAAGCTAGCTCCAGGAAATTGGCATTAACTGACTCTCAGTGACATTAGAAGCAAAATCTCTAGCTAAGCATTCATTGTAAAAGAAAGAGGTCTTTTAGCCCTTAGGGTTGTGGATAAAGCGCTTGAGAACATGAAACAAATGTTAACCTATGTAATATTTCCTGCATTAGTCTTCAGAAGGCCTGAAACAATAGGTATGACACTCCTGACCCTCCCCCTCCATCCTCTCAACATCTTATATTCCCCCGAAATCTAATCAATATAATCTTTGCTAATTATTTTGCATCTTTGATTGTTTTAATAGAAAAATCCACTTTTCTTTTGTGCTTAATGCAAACTCCCAATCTGCCACCCAGGTCTCCCCAGGTGCCTAAAGTCCTAGTCAAACTGCCAACATAATCTTTCCCTCTGACAGCTTGTACAGTGAGTCTATGTGTAGAGGAAAACAAATCTGACCTATTGAAAATATATGGAAAATCAGAAACATATGAATTTAATGTGAAAGTGGAAACCTCCTATCTGAGCACCTCAGAATCTTTCATGTATTTGTCTTTACAGAGTCCCTGTGGGTTAGGAAGGTACGGGGGTTTTTTATTTTACAGAGATGCTAAGTGATGTGCCCAAGGTCACACAGGAAGCCTATGGCAGAGCAGGCCCTTGAACTCAGTAGTAGGCTAATTCTGAAATCACTGGACCATCCTTACTCATGGTTTTGGTGTTCAGTTTCATATCACCAAATTACAGATTCCTGTTGTTTAAGTTAAAGGAGAGTTTAGCAGAATTTCCTGTCTGCCGTGACCAACGTGCAGCAGACTCCAGGAGCCTTGCCACAGAAATTAAGTCAATCTTCTCATGAAGTACAAAAGATCTTAGTAATAGGGTTAACTGAAGTACATGGGGCTTTTTTTCTCTTAAGTAGAAGAGACCAAGGGAGAAAAAAATACCATCTTGACTTGTATTACTCTAACTCTGGAGCACCTAGGGAAAAAATAACTCCTGTGAGTAATGAGTTCAGTGAAATGACTAGCATCCGTAAGGATTGCAGATGTGAGCGATGGTTGTAGGAACAGGGTAGATGTCAGTAGATGCCAAGAACAGAACTAGTATTTAAACCACAACAATCTTTGAAGGGAAGAATGGCATAACAGTGCTAAGCACAAATATTTTGTAAACACGGTTAAGCACTTCTCCATGTTGTTATTAAGAGCTGTTTAAATAACACTGTTGCAAATTTATGAATGAATGAATATCTGAATTTTGAAGAATAGGTGCAGATTGTGTTGTATTTAAAAGCAATTAACATCTTATAAGAACAATTTGATTAATATGCTATGTAGAAAAGTCTGTTTCATTTTGACTAAGCTGACCAGCAGTTACCCAGCATCCTTTATGGTACTGAAATGGGACTAAAATAAATTCACAAGCAACTTTCTTTCATATTAGATGAGATCAACTGGCCTGAAAAGGATGAAGCCCCACCTCCAGATGCCCAGGATCTGATTACACTACTGCTCAGGCAAAACCCTCTGGAGAGACTGGGAACAGGTTAGGGGGACATTATTTTAAATTTCGCAAATGTGCTAGAAATAGCATCTATGTTGAACATGCTGAGGCTTTTATTTGCTTTTTTGTTGTGGCCAGGAAACATCTGTGTATGTGTACAACATGATGCCAGCTCATTAGCACACGAGTGTGTTTTGCTGATTGGGTTTTTCTTTTGCTGATTCAGAGCAGTAACACTGTAAGGGGACAAATATCAGTGCAGTTGTCATCTTATACAGTTCTTATCTTATACAGTTGTTCTCATTTCCACTTATCTTGTTTCAATAAATAAAAGATAAACTTCTCTTGAAGGCAGTCTGCATGGAATTGTTAACCTCAAGAAAATGAAGACTGCTAAATAGCTTAGTTGCAGAAATAGCAGAGAATCAACGTACAAGAGCCACTTCATGGGCCACAAACCTGACCTGACCAATGAGCCCCCACTGGCCTCAGGACACATGATTGCTACTTGAACTAATTACTTAAAAATGACTGCCTGAGGTTGGATCACGAACTGTCTTATTACTTATTCAGTGCTACTTGCCTTTGTACAAAATAGAATGAAATCAAAAGCCTGGGAAGCTAAGGAAGAAAATGGAGAGCAGTGGTGAATTCTCCATCACTGACAATTGTAAAAGCAAGATGGGATGGTTTTCTAAAAATCTGTTCTAGGGATAATTTGGGGGAAGTGGTATGGTTGTACAGGAGGTCAGACTAGATGGACATAATGATCCCATCTTGTCTTAGAATCTATGTAAATAAGCTGCTGCTTACAGTGCTGTGGGCATTCTGGCCCTTATCGGTGCTGCTCCCAAGACAATCTAGGTAGAGAGCCAAATGTGAAGTCAGCTGCAGATAAGACCTTCATAGTCCCCATAATGCATCAGTACATATTAAGATCTGAATGTGTTGAGCTCACCTACAGATCAGCTTATTTTGGGAATTGTAAGTTTGGGAGAGGAGCAGGAGTCACAAAACTATTGCAGAGGTTACGTCCGTTGTTCGTGAGTTTTTAAATTCTCAGTGATGTGCATTTTTACAAAGATAATTTGAAAATACAGACAATTGAATAGTAAGGACAACTATTCAATCATGGTCAGGCAGGGGTATAAGAATGTGACCAATCTGCGGTGCCTTTGTGGCCACGGTAAGTTCCCCAGGCCTTGGAAGCTGGTATGGAAAGAGGTGAAAGGGGAGCAGGAAAGTGGCTGCATGCCAGTGACCCCAAATAGCTGGGCAGGGAGTAAGCAGAGCTTTGGTTCCAACTTTCCCTGGCTGGCCCCCTTCCCCACCTCCAGGGCGCTTGTTAGAGTGCAGTATGCCATACCCTGTAGACAGCTCTGTCAAATGACTCTCTTCTCTCCCCCATATCATGGTCCCAGGGAGCAAGGTGGTAGTCGCTACTTCTGAGGCAGCACAGCTTTGCACCACCCCATGCATAAGACATTGCAATAAGTACATGTCTGAAGAGCCAGAGATGTCTCTGGACTTGGTGGAAGATTTAAACATGTTAATTGTGGACTCCATCACTTTATTGCCTGATCCTTCATAATAAATGTCATTTCCTGCCTATGTTGCTCTTCTGTGGGGGGGAGACTGAGTCACTGGTAGAGTCTGCGTCCCTTCCCCCAACACACACACACACACACTTTCTCAAGTGCCAATGGTCAGTACTCCAAATGTAACATCTGCTATATTTATTTACTAGTTTATTTCTTCAACTGTTCTTGGTCTCTTAAGAGATGGCAATCTGAGAAGGGGAATCCTGCAGCCACTTTGAAGCTCAGAGGGGTATTTAAAAACTAAAGCAAAGCTTTTAAAGTGTCAAAATCAGCTCACAAAAATAGCGGCTACAATGTGATGGGTCCCATAGGGGCACTGGAAAATACTGCTCTGCCAAACGTTTCAAACAGCCTTGTGTATATAATACATATTTAACTGGCTGAATAATGTTCCATGAAAATATATAATTGCATATTTACTCAGGAGATTGGAGTGGCTTGGTTAGATTGTAATGAAATGAATAGATTTTTCTAAACTACTTCCATAAAGAAAATAAAAATAACAGAAATATAAGAACATTTTATTAATTCTAAAACATGGCACAAAATAATCACATAGCTTCAAGATCAGTGTTGGAATTAAATCATTGTACTCTTGCCTGTTGCAGTTTAAAAAAAAAAACAGATGGATTCTACTGTTGCAGTTTCCTCTCTGGACTATCTGGACTAGTTTCTTGACATTATCCTGTTTTGGATTTGTTTTATTTTAGATTTTTTTTAACTTTCCATAAAACAGTGCTTTGAGCTAAACACCCTCTTTAGAAATCAGAGAGAACCCAAATCACCACATTTTTTAAAAATACACCCTTACTTAACTAACAAGCAGCTGGAGTTGAGTTGTTTCTTTGGTCTCTTCCCCATCCCAGACTCAAACAAGCAAACACCGTTTAAAATTTCTGCAGGCCACCTTCCCTACCCTACCCCAAGTCATCTTACTAGATCCTGTTTAGGAGCCTCATCTCATGCCAAAAATACTGGAAGGAGAGGAATCTTTTGAAGACCCATGTAAATTGGAAAAAAGACAGCAAGTTCAAGGACAATGATTTAAAAAAATCTGGTTTTACCCAAATGACATCAGAAGATAAATACCGGGCACTTACAGCCCACTCTATTGCCTCATTTAGCATGGACACTTTAATTGACAGATTTTTCCCCTCTTTTTCTGCTATATATTTGTACTCCTGCACCCTTTGCTCTGTTCATCTGAAGAAGTGGGTTGTGTCCACGAAAGCTCATGATATCATCTAAATTTTTTTGTTAGTCTCTAAGGGTGTTTCTACACAGCAGAGCTTAACTTGAAATAAGCTACACAAATTGAGCTTTGTCAATTGCGTAACTTATTTCAAAATAGCTTATTTTGAAATTGGGAGTGTCTACACAGCACTTATTTCGAAATAGAGCACTCTCCCTCTGACTTCCCTTACTCCTCGTACAATGAAGGTTACAGGAGTCAGAATAAGACGTCCTCCAGCTTGACAGTGTTTTGACGTTATTTCAAAATAACTGCCTGCAGTGTAGACGTGGACTAAGTTATTTTGAAATAATGCTAGGGTTTTTTTTAATAATGTTGCTGTGAAGACGTACCCTAGGGTGCTACAGGATCATTCATTGTTTACGTTGTTTTAAAAACTGTTTCTCCTAATAATTTTTCTACCAGTATGAATATGCCATAATTTGGTTAAAATGCCCGTTGAAGGCATTCTTGAACCTAGGAGAGTATGCCTGTGAATGTGCTATATTTGTTAGCTTTTATAAACTTTCTTGGGATGATAGACCATTTTAGATGAGACAAAGGTAGCCAACATAGTGTAAAAATCTTTGTTGTCCAATTTCTACAGATATAACAAGGGATATGAAAACATAATCGGTTAACATTCACGGTTACGTGCAAGCTCCTGGTATTCATGGGGAGGTGGCTTAAAAGCTGACTCCCAGCATGCACTGGCTCCGAGGGAGCTGTCTGCTACCTCGCGCTGCTGGTGGAAGCCGGTATACGCAGGGAGCCAGCTTAAAAGCCTGCTCTCTCCAGCACACGAGCTCCTGGGGAGCTGCCTCCCACCTGACTCTGCTGTCTCTGTGCGGGAGCTAGTACATGTGAGGAGCTGGCTTAAAAACCAGCTCCCCGCGCATGCCAGCTCCCAAGGAGCTGACTGCTGCCCTGTGTGTACAGGGTTACTTAATTGCACGCATTGTAACAATATTTCCCAATATTAGTACTCCTATGTCAATTACTGTAAGAAGAATAGTGTCTGATGTTTTCTTTAGGAAGGCATTCTAGGGTGCAAGAATATTACACTTTGCTGTAACGTTACCAGCCCAGAAATATGAGGATACCAGAAATATGAACGTTACCAGTTCAGAAATATGAGGATATTGTGTTGTATAGTATATAGCATAATGCTATGAACCCAACATATCTCTCAGGATTTTACTTGTCTTTGACAGAATTGCATGAATTAATGCTGGTGAGCCTGTAAAATAATACTTTCGTTATTTTGTTGTTGTTTTTCATTATTTCCACGTTGTACTGCTCAAATTCTCAACAAAATCATAAACAAACAAAAAAAGACTATAACAGATTACGACGATTGAGGAACTGGGGAAAAAAAAAGAAAAGTTGTTCATAAATTCCTGCAGGTTATTTTTCATTTGTCTGCTTCACAGATGTTTGTTGTTGTTTTTTTTAATGTGCTATATTTGTTTCAAAATTGCTGAAGTGATTCATTCTTTTGAAGCCCTAACTAGTTGCAGCACTTCTAATAGTTACACAATATACTGTACAACAGAGGGCAAGAGCCTTGTTGTCACTGTTCTATTTAGTTTTTGAAATCATTTTTGTTATGACGGTCAGCAAGTTACCTTGAGAAAAGGCACAACCTGCAAATAATCCATGGATGTTTGTGGCTATTTTTGATCAAAAATAGATGAATGTATTTAAATATTCAAATCACTTTATAGTAAGTGGACATTAACCCATAGTAAGCTGAATTATAGAGATATTCCAGAGGAACTGCCTGTTACCATCCCATAAATGCCAAACAATTCTTAATGATGACTCTTATTTCAATAAATGGATAATAAAATCAAAACAGTCCCCTACTTGTTCCAAAGTGCTGCTGAATAAACTTTTGTATTTGAAGAGATTTATATCTTGGCTAACAACACTGAGTCTCAGGTTTCAGTTTAATATGCATTTTTCATATGTAGTAATTAAACTCCTAAAAACCAAGTTTTTTATGGAAAAGCTCACATAACAATAGGAGTGCCACAAGAGCACAAATGTCTCTCTGAACAAAAGAATGCTGAAGAAATATGTTTACCCACAATTATGCAGCTAGTTGGCTAGGCTTCAACATGCCAGCCTGAAGTGGTGACTGTACCTCTCCATGCTAATTAGCATTTTCTTTTACCAGGGGTTTTAGTTTTGAATTAACTGAAACATTTTTGTTTAAAAATCACCCACTTTTTTTTTCTCTGGCTCCCCCAGGTGGTGCACATGAAGTAAAACAACACCAGTTTTTTCGTACTTTAGATTGGAATAGTCTGCTGAGACAGAAAGCCGAATTCATTCCACAGCTGGAATCTGAGGATGACACAAGTTATTTTGACAGTATGTATTGTATAAAATATGATTGAATTTGGGGGGACATTACTTAATAATTGCCTTTTGATTTTTACCTTTTCTCAGCGTGGGTTGAAAATCCTGCTTATTAGAACTAATGAAAACTGGAGCTTCTGACTGCCAGTCTGCCATTTCAGGAAAACTAGTTTTTGAAAATAAAATTACCCTATTAATTAACATTAAGACTTGGACTCTGATACTTCATTATAGTTTAACTCATTTCCCCCCCTTCTTTGTAGCTCGTTCTGAGAAATACCATCATATGGAAACTGAAGAAGAAGATGACACAAATGATGAAGACTTTAATCTGGAGATAAGGCAGTTTTCCTCATGTTCACATAGGTTTTCAAAAGTAAGTAAAGTATTTGTATGTTTGTGTGTGTACACACTCAGTTACTTCTGTGGGCTTGGAAAGGGCCAATAGTGTGTGTATGTGGTATTTTATTCCCCTGTGGATCAATCCTGTGGAATTTAATAGGTATGAAACCAAGACGGTTCAGATCAAAATTTAATGTGGCATTTGTGAAAGCACTAAAACACTAGAGAATGTCACAGAAAATGGTATATTTTTATAATTTTTGAACTATCCTAAAGAACTAACAGGATGGTTCAAGAGACCTATTTTTAAAAGTTTACTTTGTAATAAATACTGACTTTTTCATAAGTGTTAATTTTTATTGTATTTTGTGCTAGCAGTTTATTAAGCGTCCGACAGGCAAAATTACATAGAGAAGGATCCTTCCTAGTTGATCATGTGATTGAAACAGTAATACACAGATGAGCTACGAGGTAGCAGATGCAATAAAAAAGCACAGTGATTGACTGAGACTGGTTAGCACATCTTGTTTCACAATTTTTGTTTTGTGTGTTATATGGATTTTTGTGGTACATTTCGGATGGCCTGAACAAGACAGACTTGGGAAATTAAAGAGGAGATTGCAATAATCAAAGGAAAAATTATTAGGACCTGTACAAAGGTTGAAAATTGGAAATGGAACAGACTTTGGAGATGTTTTGCAAGAATAAACAGACTTTTGAAATTCTTATATAGTGGGATTTTTATCGTAACTGGCAGTTAGCACTGAGTTTCAAAAGCTTTCATTAATAGGTATTTACTGTGCACCTTCTTCAGATACTGCTGTTTTTTCCCAAAAATATTTAATTAAAATCCAAAGCCAAAGCAAGAGAAGGAAAGGATGTTCAATTCATCTTGCGGGGGGGGGGGGGCGTGTGTGTGTGTGTGTGTATATATATATATATATATATATATATATATATATATATATATATATATAAAAAATGTTAATGTACACTTCGTTATATCACTCCACTATGCTGTAGACACCATGTGAGACTGGAGGAGTGAGGGCAGTAGTCATCTCAATGTCTCACTATCCTAGTATGTGAACTCTGACCTGACTTAGCAACAGGAGCCCGATTCAAAGAGACAGGAATGATTCAGAGTTCTTAATCTCCTCTTTAGAGGTATTTTTTATCCTTTTGTAAGGAGTGAACCTACAAGAGTATGTCATTGTTTGTGTATCTAGCTGTGGCTTACGGGCTGTAAGAAACACAGCTGACACTCTCTATAGGCTATTTGTCAGCTGAACAACTAGCTTTTTATGACCAGAATTCATTTTTTCTAAATCTCTTAGCCAAGTAATTTATTCTCATCTTCACAGTCAATTCCAATTCATTTTTCTACTTCCCACTCCAGATTGGGGGCCATTGAATCAGTAGCTTGGGGGGGTTGTTCTTTTGATTGACTTTATGGTTAAGAAGTAATCTAAGAATGTGCATTGATCCTTTGACCTAAAAGCCCAGGAGCATCTATGGATTTTGTTTGCTAACTTGGAGTTCACATAGTGAAACGGTGAGAGAAAACTGATGGATTCATAACTAAAAGATGTTATTCGTGACCCTGTAGCAGAGGAACTAAGAGAATAAAATTGAAAAGCACTTCAAGAACACAAACCCCTAGAATTTAAATGTAAACCATCTCAGTCCTTTTAAACTCCAAGACACTGCATAAGCATTTAGAGCATCTAGATGTGTTTTCCTGAAGATCTCTTTATATCAAATGTGTGTCAATGATACCATTTTCTTTTCTGTAATAGGTTTTTAGTAGCATAGATCGAATAACTCGAAATCTAGGTGAAGAAAAGGAAGATATAGGAGACAAAACAAAAAATGTGACATTGCCATCTGTGGAATCTTTGAGCTGGAGTTCAGAATATTCTGAAATGTGAGTAGAAACAATGATTAAAGAGAGCTCAAGTTAACAGCCATTAGTGATTGTTTTGTAGCCAGTCAAGTCCACTGCGATTGGCCTTCCCTTAAAAAGTATCATTAAACATGATGTGTGTAAATGCTGTTTTAAATGCAGGCAACAGCTATCTACCTCCAACTCCTCTGATACTGAAAGTACCAGGCAGCGGCATAGTTCAGGTTTGCTTCCAAAACTGGCCATATCATCTGAGGGGGATCAAGATGAAACCACCTGCTCTGGAGGATCCCGGGAAGAGCAAGAAAAGGCTGCTTCCTTAAATGAGGAGGTTGCTCAAGATGAGCCTGAGGTTACCACTCCAGCAAGTACCATCAGCAGCTCAACACTTTCTGGTAAGGATCTTAATTTACTATACTGAAGGGGCAGGGAAGACTGATAAGACTCCCCTCCTCGCACCTCTCTAGCTATGATTTTATCTCCCTCCTTCCATTTGTTACTAAAATTCTTGAGTGTAGTGTGCCAGGACTTCTTCAGCTTACCCTCAGTCTCTCCAGTAAGGTGTCCTCCTCCTGCATGCAGTTAAACTAGACACATTAAATTCACATATTACTACTATTAGATGCTGAACATCAGTTTTTCCTCCATATATTTCTCTTGAGCTGCCTCAGCTCAGATCTTGTCAGGTTTTCTTACTTGGTTATGAAATTGCCTTTACCAGCTCCTTTTCCTTGTAATGCAAGTTCAGGAGTTCTAGATCACAGAGGTTAAAATAAAGTTGCATGTGCATGGTTGGTGGCACTATACAGACCAATACTTGGCATTTTTAAAATTGTTTGCTTGGGGCTTTTTTCATAGGATCGTAGAATACTGTAACTCAAGAGGTCATCAAGTCCAGTCCCCTGCACTCATGGCAGGATCAAGCACAGTCTAGACTATCCCTGACAGGTGTTTATCTAACCTGCTCTTTAAAATCTCCAATGATGTTGTGGAGTCTCTATCCATAGGCCATTCATTCCAGTGCTTAACTACTCTGATAGGAAGTTTTTCATAATTTTTAGCCTAAACCTATCATGCTGCAATTTAACCCTATTGCTTCTGTCCTATCATCCAAGAAAAGGATAATTTTTTTTCTCCCTCCTCCTTATTACCTTTTAGATACTTGAAAGCTGTGATTTATTAATTTTTGGTGCTCTTCTCTGGACCTTCTCCAGTTTGCCCACATCTTTCCTGAAATGTGGTGCCCAGAACTGGACATACTGCTGCACTTGAGGCCTAATCAGCGCAAAATAGAGCGGAAGAATTACAGGTCAAACTTTCTAGTCCAGCAATCTCTGGTCTGGCAACATCTGTGGTCCAGCATGATTTTAGTGAGCTAGATGTTCATTTATCATGCGTGTGGCCAAGTTGCCTGTGGTCCACTAAAGTTTGTTTATAGCTACCAATCCTGGCTCTCAATGTTCTGTGCTGTTATTTAGCTCTAATTTATCTCTAAATGGCTTCTAAGAGTCCAGTAAGAGTGGAAGTGTTGGTAATACTGCTAGACAATATTGACCTCCTGTCAGTCAGCAAATTCTCTGGTTTGGCACTGGTCAGGTCCCGAGGGCACTGGACTAGAGAAGTTCAACCTGTACTTCTCGTATCTCACTTACAACATTCTGGCTAATGTATCCCAGAATTATGTTTGCTTTTTTTTTTTTTTTCTCAACGGTGTCACACTGTGGACTCATATTTAGCTTGTGGTCCATTGACACCCCTAATTTCCTTTCTGCTTTACTCCTTCCTAGACAGTCATTTCCCATTTTTGGATGTATGAAACTGATTGTTCCTCCCTAAATGGTGTGCTTTGTATTTGTCCTAATTGAATTTCATCCTATTTACCTCAGACCATTTCCAGTTTGTCCAGATTATTTTGAATTATAATCCTATCCCCAAAGCACTTGTAATCCCTCCCACCTTGGTATCATCCACAAACTTTATAAGCAAACTTTCTATGCCATTATCTAATTTGGGGGTGGGTGAGATCCGGCCCACAGGCTGCATCCAGCCCGCCAAGCCTTTCAATGCGTCCCACAGCTGCCCCACTGAACCCTCACCAGGGAGCAGCCCCAGGGCTCAGAACAGCTGGCTGCTCCATCTGCCTCTATGTTGGAGGAAAGGGAGAAGCTTTGTGTGCTGCCCCCAGCCCCAGCACAACCTTTCGTTGGCCAGTTCTCTTTGGCTGCCCCATCTCTCAGCTCTCATTGGCTGATTCTGGCATGTGAAGACCCCCCCACACCTTCACAGAGAGACATGTGGCACAGATAGGGAACCTGCCTGATGGTCCCGCTGGGTTGCTGGCTGGGAGCCACCTAGATAAGTGCCTCGCGGGCAGAGCCTACGTCTGGCATCCCACCCACTCCCCCCAATTTCCTGTCTCAAGTCACCACCTAAACACTCTGCACCCCGCATTCCACCCTTGGTCAGAACTCCCTCCCAGACCGTACACCCCCTTCTACACCCCTTCTCCAGCCAGAATTTCCTCCTGTACTCCTACTCCCTCCAGACTATGCACCTCAGTCCCCTGTCTGAGGTCACAATCTCCTCCTTCACCCAAACTCCCTCTAAGACTCCACACCTGCACCCCAATCCTGAGCTCCCTTCTGTACCCAACCTCCATCCCAGACTCCCGCAGTCTCTCCATAGAAAATTGCGGCCCTTGACCACTTAGCAAATCTTGGCGTGGCCCCCATCAAAAATTATTTTCTATCCTTGATCTAAATCGTTGATGAAGATATTTAATAGACCCAGTCCCAAAACTAATCCCTGAGGAACCCCACTTTTATGCCATTCCAGCATGACTGTGAACCATCAATAACTACTCTCTGGGAATGGATATCCAAACAATTGTGCACCCACCTTATAGTAGCCCCCGCCAAGGTTGTATTTCCATAGTTTGTTTATAAGAAGACCACGTGAGACTCTATCAGATGCTTTACTAAAGTCCAGGTATACCCTACCTACTGCTTTTGCCTTATCCATAAAGTTTGTTATCCTATCAAAGAAAGCTATCAGTTTGGTTTGACATGATTGGTTCTTTACAAATCCATGCTGACTATTACTTATCACCTTATTATCTTCCAGATGTTTGCAAATTGGTTCCTTAATTATTTGCTTCATTATCTTTCCTGGCACAGAAGTTAAGCTGACTAGTCTGTAATTTTCTGGGTTGTCCTTATTTCCCTTTTTATAGATGGGCGCTATATTTACCCTTTTCCAGTCTTCTAGAATCTTTCCTGTCTTCCATAACTTTTCAAAGATAATATCTAAGGGCTCATGTATCTCCACCATCAGCTCCTTAAGTATCTTAGGATACATTTCATCCAGCCCTGGTGATTTTAAAACAGTGATTCCCAATCTTTTTTTATACCACGGACCAGCAAATCCATTCACAAATTTTTGGCGGACAGGTAACATTTTATTTGCATTTTCATCATGCAGATAATGAATATTCAAATGTACAAATAAAATGTACAGAGCCCCTCAGTGCCAGTCCTAACCCATAGAACTCCCCACCCCTCCACTATCTCCCAGCACCAGCAACTGACCCCAGAGTCTGTGCACCCAACTCCCCCCAGTGCCAGCTTCTGGCCTTCAGAGCCCCCCAGTGCCAGCGTCCCACCACCAGACCCCCCCCCAGTACCCACCTCCTGTTTACAGAGCTCCACTACACCCTACCTCCTAGAATCCCCTCAGTGCCAGCCCCAGTCTCCAATATTAGCCCCATTCCCCATGCCCCCAGTGCCAACCCTGTCCCCATAGACCCCTGACTACTAGCTCCACCCCCAGAGCCTCCCCAGTGCCAGCTCCCCACCCTGGATGCCCCAGTGCTCCCCACCCTCAGAGCCCCCCAGCTTTAGCCCTGCCCTCAAAGCCCCCGATGCCTGCCCCGCCCCCTTCACCTAGCCCTGTGCTGCATCCCAGCTGCCAGTTGAGCACTGCCATCCAGGTCAGGGCTGCTCTAAGGCTGCTGTGTTGGGCTCCACGTGGTCCGCCCACCGCACAGTGAACCACTCTTCCGCAGCCAGGGGGAGACCCCACCCCTGCCCAGCACTGGTTGGCTGAGAGGCAGGGCAGGACACGCCTCTCTCAACAGCTGCAGCAGAAGGGGAGGTGCTGGGTGGTGTATCCCAGCCCCCAGAGCTGCCGCGGCCTGGCACCCAGAGGTTTGCAGTCCAGCACTGGTCCGCGGACCGATGGTTGGGAACCACTGCTTTAAGATATGCAAATGTTAGTTAAATTAGAGAATATATTTTTATTTGCTCTACAGAGTGCCAGAGAAGGGATGTTCTTTGTGAGATTGCTTGGTTCTTATTGCCATCTGCGTAAATAAAATGGCTGAGCTTTTCTAAGCCTTCATCCCGTAAGGTCGCTGAATTCTCCTGCATCCATCACTGTACATCTGAACAGATCCTTTGCAGGTGGATCAGCTGGTGTAAGGTTTTTCTCCATTTTTAGTATTTTAAGTGGTGGTCTTCACAATCCATAGTGTCCGAGAGTGTCGTTTTGTCATAAATAACGAAGTACGTCGTTATGCTTTTGAGTCTTAAATTGGCAACTGTTCTACTCCCCTTACTTATGCTTGTGGTATTGGGCTTGAAACTCCCTCCCTTCTCCAGAAAAAATACCCCAAACTTAGAAGTGGAATCCTTCTTGGTGCTTAATGCTTTCACAGGGGGTGTTTTCTTTTATTGTTGGGAGAGCCGGATGCTGAGGTAGACCCACACTCAAATCTCCCATTGACCCTAGTGGGAGTTTTACATGCAGAACAAGTGTACAATTAAGTTCTGGAAGGTGTGTGTTGCCTGTCTATGCTACCAACAAGTTCAGAGTTTATTTAAATTTAATTATGTCAGTGATGTAAAACCATGTCAGCTACTCTTATTTCACCTTACCCTGTTAACCTTACCTGTTAACCTTTGTAAAACCTGTACTACTTTGTTGTCTTTTTTATTTTACCTTTAATATTGTGTGAACTTGTGAGCAGAAATACATATTTCCACCTTGCAGTTGTATTGTTTTCCTTTCCTGACCCCCAGTTTTCCTCAATGTGTTTATCCCTTCTTCTTTATACAGTTGGCAGTTTTTCAGAGCACTTAGATCAGATAAATGGAAGAAGCGAGAGTATGGACAGTACAGATAATTCCTCAAAGCCATCCAGTGAACCTGCTTCTCATATGGCTCGTCAGCGATTAGAAAGCACAGAGAAAAAGAAAATATCTGGAAAAGTCACAAAGTCCCTCTCTGCCAGTGCTCTGTCCCTCATGATTCCGGGAGGTAGAGATAAATCTATTAGTATGAAATTTTGTGATTTGTGCATAATCTATGTAGAACATGATCTAAATACAAGATTTCTTGAGTCCAAAATGGACTTGCTTTTGTTTCTCTTCTTTACATACAAGCCTATGGTTATTCTCAAAGGTCACTGTGTGTCATATGTTTCAGTCTTTTTTATTTTCCTTTATTCTCCAGGAAGAAAGAAGAAATAACGTGTATTTTATAAATGTCTATATTTTGTTTTTATGCTAAAGTAAAAATAAAAGCTGAACTGAAGCTTCCCAGACTTTTGACAAGTACAGAATCCAGATAAAAATTGCTTAGTTAGTCCCTCTCTGTGTAATAGGCCAAATTTAAGCTCAAAGCAACCGTCTACTTTGAGGGAGAGATTTTCCCATGGAGGACTGGTTCTCAACTTTTTTAGCCTGAACACCTGTCCATTTTACCAATATATCAAGCATGATATTTGAATAGCTGTTAGTCGGATAACCAACCCACTGCATGTACTGTGCATATGAAGAGATGGATTTGACAATAGCTTCAGCAGGGCCCTAGTCATCAAGCTAGTAGAGAGCAGTGTACATTGGTAAAATGTTATGGTTGGTCTTCTAAGGGGAAAAAAAATGCCCTCCTAGTCCAGTAAGGGCTGTAAATAAAAGACTGGTAAAAAGGTGGTAAAAATTACCTATGATACCACAGTGCTTGCATACAAATGAAGGAAGACCAAACCCACCCACACCCACTGCAAAGGGTTCCCATGCATCACTCCATTTTCTTCTCTCCCTACACCAGTGGTTCTCAAAGCGGGGTCCATGCAGGGGTCTGCAGCTCGAACTGAACCCCCCGTTCCTGCCCCCGCAGCAGAGAGCCCACGCTGGTGCTCCAGCCTTGCACCCTCCCCTCCCACGAGGTTGGAGTGCCAGTGCCGGCTTCCTGCTGGGGCGGGGGAGCCCCGAACCTCATTGTGCAGTCCATCTTGTGGGGAAGAAGTGGTTCCACACGCTGCTGCTCCCCTTTCCTAGCTGGAGGAAACAGCAATGCACGGATGCACTGCCTGGAGGATTTCCCCGCTGCTCTCATTGGCCAGAATCCAGCCAATGGGAGCAGCAGGAGGCCATGTTACATAGTGGCTGGGAGCAGCGGGGGTCATGAAGGCAGATAAGTCTGCCCCCTTCACCTCATGGCCAGAACCCACACCCCAAGCCCCTCATGCATTCTCCCCACCAAGACCCTGCATCTTCAGCTTCTGCACTCTCCTCCCTGGCCAGATGCCCTATCCCCACTCTGCGCCTGCTCTCTCCCTCCCTTGGCCACACACTCTACTCCCAGCCCACTACTGTACTTTCCCCTCTGCCCAGACACCTTATACCCAGCCTGCTCCTGCATCCTGTCTCCCACCCAGACCTTGCACTCTCACTTCCTCCTGCATCCCACCTCCTGCCCAGATCCTGCACTCTCATCCCATTCACTGGCAGCCCTGTCCCACACACTGAACCCCTCATTTTGGCCCCACCTCAGAGCCCAGAGGATCCACAAAATCCACTAACCCCAGAACCCCAGAAAAGTTAATCTGGCCTTTGGGTAGCCCTGAACCTCAGTCTTCCCTGTCCTCCCCCACCCATGGGGCACCAGGGGAGTGAGTTGGGGGCATAGCGGTGAGGGTTGGGATTTTTTTTGTTTGGTTTTTGCTTTTCATTTGTGTGGTCCCTGACTGACTTTTCTGTGTCAGTGGTCCCTGACCCAAAAAAGGTTCCCCCCCACCTGCCATAAATAAAAAAAGGGAACCTCTTGTGTTGGACATACATTAATATTTTAATTCATTTACAAAACTTCATTTTAAATAAACATGAGAAAGTTAAAGTGCTTAATCTGAATATTTCCTTTCTTACTGATAAATCAAACCGTTCTCCCTAGTAACAGCACTAGCAAAATGGCTCAGCTGTAATTATATAATTAACATTGAGTTTCCATTAGCAGCTGGTAGTCCGAGGAAAGGTTTGCATTGAGCCAGGTAGGCCACAGGCCAAAAAGTTTGAGAACCACCGCCCTAGACAACTAAAGGAGCCCTCATAGTCTGGCAACTTTCCTGTCTCATGCATCACCCATTGGTCATGAGTATTGTCAAATGAGAGGGAAATCAGAGGGAAAGTCTGAAGAATGTTTGCCTGTTCTTGAATGCCTGCAGGCCAACCGATTGGGAGTAGAATGAAAATTTAGCATTTGTCGTGCTGCGTAAATATTAATGATAATTAATCCTTATTTGTGAGGAAAGAGACATTATCCTTATTTTGCAATTGGAGCAACAGAGACAGTGTGTGATGAACCCAAGTCTGTGTCAGAATTAGGATTAAAAATCAGGAGTGTCCTGATACATAATTCCTTGCTGAGCCTTTGTGTATGCTGCCTCTTCCAGATAAGGTCTTTATGTAATATGTTCTACATGTGTTCCAGGGGGAATTCTTTACCAGTAAACCTAGAGTTTGTACTGTGTTTCAGATTTTGTTTTTGAGGAGCGGCTGTAATCTTCATTATTTGTGCTGCAAATCCAGTTGCACAGTAGTTTTATATTGGGCATTTTGTAACTCCGATCACAAAAGAGTTTTAATGTTCCAAGATGGCACCGGTTGATTTGTTACTACTCAAAAGCATTAGCCCAATTTTCTTTCATTTTAAATGGGAATGATATCACATTGTATTCAGAGTTTAGGCATAATGTACTTTAAAATTGTTGTCAATTTAGCTATGTACAAAATCCTCCTAGTGTGGGTGCAGCTTATACTGGCATAAAAGTGCTTTTTCAAGACTGTACAAATTCATGAATGAAATAATCTGTGCCAGCAAAAGCAATATATCTGTGCCAACAATCGCAATATATCTGAGTCCATAGTAGAGCTTTTGTCAGAATAAAACTTGTGCCAAAAAGTTGCACCCCAAACAGCATTGCTAGACTGACAAACCTAAGTACGTGGCCTTAATTAAAATAATGGCAAAAGTAATAGTGGTTTGCTGGGACAATGTCGAGTTATTATTTTAAGTCGGAATTAAAATTAAGTCGGATTTGATTACAGTATTTGTTACAAAACTTAACTTGGGATGACCAGAAAAGTTGCCTAAAATCCAGCTCCATGAAAACGTTTGGGTTTTTTTTATTTATTTTTTTTATTATTATTTTTTTGCTAGTGGACAGTTCCATTATTTGGGGCCTGCAAGTCAGTGTGTCTGGGTGACATATTTACAGATTGAACCTCTCCAGTCTGGCACCATCTGTGATCTGGCATGATTTTAGTGAGCCAGACGTCCACTTACCATGGGTGTGGCCAATTTTCCCGCAGTCCCATAGTGTTTTACAGCCATCAGTCTTGGCTCTTTGTGTTCTGTGCTGTTATTTAGCTCTAATTTACCCCTGAATGTCTTCTAAGAGCCCAGTAAGCACTGGAAGTGCTAGACAATATTGACCTCATATGGTCTTGCAAATTCTCTGGTTAAGCACCAGTCAGGTCCTGAGGGTGCTGGACTAAAGAGTTTCAACCTGTATTAGCAAAGTTCACAGCATACCTTCTGTGTCTGTGTTGGGAAATAGACTGGAGACTTGTTTTTCTAAACAAAGTCTTTGATCAACTTTTTCCATTTAAAAAAAAGAACAGTTTACACCTTGAGAGTTAAGAGCCAATGAATAACAGAACAGTGCATTTTATGGAAGTATCTGTTCCAAGAATAGATTGTCATTTCAAGCTTCTGATGAGGAATTATAAAGACTAAATACAAAATGGAATTTATAAATATTTTGGAAATATCTTGTGTGTGTCATTTTAATGGTGGTCATGAAAGTGAAGTTTTGTGTTCTTACCAATTCAGGCATTGTTAAATAAGTTCCTCTTTATGCTATAAATCTTTATCTAGTTTCCTAAAGTTAAAATTGGCATTGCTTTGATCTGGTGTTTTTATGTATAGTCAGAATGTGCTCTAACAGGAAGTTTTATCTGTTCCAGATGTGTTTGGTGTTTCTCCTCTGGGAAGTCCTATGTCCCCACATTCCCTTTCTTCAGATCTTTCATCCTCCAGAGATTCTTCTCCTAGCCGCGATTCCTCAATTGCTTCTGCAACTCCTCATCAACCTATATTAATTCACAGTTCAGGAAAAAAGTATGGCTTCACCATCCGAGCAATCAGGGTTTATGTGGGTGACAGTGATATCTATACAGTGCACCACATTGTTTGGGTAAGAATAAAATTTTTCTCAATGGTTCTCAAGCAGAAGTTTGAAGTTGATATATTTGCATTTAAGGTCTTTTCCAAGCTGAATCAGATGCTGTCTCATAGATAGGGTGTCCACTTGCATGTTGTAACTATTTAAAGAATGGCAGACAATCTGGCAAATTATTTTCTTAGGATGAAATTCATCCAGAGGTGAAAGTATGCAGGTGCACCCTGGTGCATAGCTGTGGCAAGAGCTGCCTGAGCTGCAACAAAAGCCAACAGTGAGGTATTTAAAGAACTGGTAGGGACCTGGGTTGTAATAGGACAGTCCCTGTAAGAATTTTAAGTTACTTTCACCACTGCATTCATCCTTGTGTGAAGGGCTACCATGAAACCTAGATACTGCCTGACTCACATATGAGGTCACTTGTTATTTAAATAGTTCTTAAATGGTGGTTGAGCCTTATCCTCTACGTGGTGAATTTCACCATTACTAGACTTAGCACTCATGAAAGGTCATTTGAATATTCAGAGAATAGAAATATGACATACTATCACACTACCTGTGAACTACCAAGCAATTGAGGCTTGGCTAAACCTGTACAACCATTCCTTCCTTCATCTTTCCTGTGCATAGTAATAGAAGTTTTATTAATGTACAAGCCCATCCATCAGGATTCAGACTCCTCAGTTTACCAGAGAAAGCTATAAGGCAATCCAGTGGCTGGAAGTTGAAGCTAGATAAATTCAAACTGAAAATAAGGTATAAATTTGTAATGATGAGAGTAATTAATCATTATAACCAGTTATCAATGCTCATGGTGGATTCTCCAGGATTGGATGGTCTTCTAAACGACCTGCTCTAGAAATTATTCTGGGGAAGTTCTGTGGTCTGTGCTACATAGGGGATCACCCTAGACTAGATAATCACAATGCTGTCTTTTGGCTGTAGAATTTCTGAATCTTTGAGATAACCAACTTCCCATTGAATTCCAAACACAGCAAGTAGTTAGCTCTGGTAGCAAGTTACTCAGTGAGCGGTGGATTATTTTTTTCCTGACAAATATTTAGTCACATTCATAAGTGAATTTCAGTTTCACTGTTCACAATTCTATTTTTGCTTTCCATGACTTGTGGAGGCCTTGAGCTTTACTAACATGAATACGCAGGAAAAGTAAATATTTAATTAGAATGTTTGACTGAAAATAATGTGAACAAACTATCTAGTCAGTTATAGATTTTGCAATTTGTGCTGTGTTGGTTAGTTTCATAAGCCACGTGACATTTATTTTTGTTTTCTGATTAGATGAGCTCTATATTGAATTAACATGGTGTGAATGACTAAATGAATTATGTTTATGAAAATTCCGTATACAAATCAAAATTCATGCTGTGTGGGAAATGTATTTGTGTATGTTAGTTGCTTAAGATGTATTAGTTATGTAAGTTACATAGTTGTATTAAGTGCATGTCAAGGCACAAATTGTATAATTGATTGTAATAGCCACAATTAGAATAATTTAAAGAAGAATGTTGGAGAAGTTTGCAAATAATTTGGAAAATGAATTAGTCTGTGTATATTACTTACTGTTCATGGAATAGGAAAAAAGATTAAACTAATTTAATACATAATTATTTGTTGGTTTATGTATTCTGGTCATGACTGAACTCAGTCAAAGAATGGGATATCGGTTGCTAATTAATGGTTCTTATCTGCCTCTTTTGACTATCCAGCCTTTAGTCACTTAGAAACTATTTGTTTTTCCTATTACATTCCAGCTCAGCTTTCCCCTTGATATTTTTTACCCACTGCCTCTTCTTGTTCCTCCCCCGTCCCATTTTTTCCTTCTTCTACCCCCCTCCTGTCTCTCCTGTTTATTTTGCTCCTGGACATCCAACACTCTGGTCATCAGAAGAAGTGGGCTGTGCCCACAAAAGCTCATGATACCATCTACATGTTTTGTTAGTCTTTGAGGTGCTACCAGACTGCTGGTTTTTTAAGTTTTTCTTTATTTGTTGACATTCATTCACTTTCTTGGAAATGGATTTCTTTTCATTGTAAAAAATAAATTAGCTACAAGTTTTTAGGACATTTTGCAGCAGTTTTTAATTGAAATGGCATTTTTAGTCCAATACTTTATTTTAAATTATTGCAATGTTTTAACTCTGAAAATAGCCACAATATTGATACAGCCGCATTTTTTTTTTTTTTACTAAGTTTATAGCTCACCATTTGGATTCAGTGCTTTGATATTGCACTGTCTGTACCAAAATGCCAGATATGAACCTTCCTGAACTTTTTCTTTTTGTGATGGGAAGAAGGAGGCATGAAATTCAAGACTGAATCTGAATATGCAAATAATCACTATCATTATTATGGTTTCAACCATCTATCTTAGACTTGAGCTTCTCTAAACTTTGGGATATTGAAAATCTGGTTCTGATTTCTCAGCGTTAGTGAGCAAATCACTCACTTAAAAACACCCACACTCATGCCAGGAATAATGTGCCTGATCCAAAACCCACTAAAATCAGAGGGTAGATTTTAGTGGATTATGCACCAATGTGAGTTGTAAAACATGGACATAAAGGAATACTTAAAGATGGAATGGAATTGACAGTCTGAATTTCTTTTTCTGATATTGCATTAAGCCATGAGGCTATTTCAATGTGATCTACTATTTGAAAGTCTAAAGCTTGTTTTCAGATGATTAGTTTATTAAAACAGAGCATTGTTTGGAAGAATGAGGAATACCACAAGCCTGTTTTCTTCAAAGGCGTCTTCTCTTCTTCCCTTAACTCCAGAATGTTGAAGAAGGAAGCCCAGCTTTTCAAGCAGGCTTAAAGGCTGGGGATCTGATCACACAGATCAATGGAGAGCCAGTTCATGGTCTTGTTCACACGGAAGTGATAGAGCTGTTGTTGAAGGTAAAGTGTTATTTTTTAGACCAGCATTGTCTCTTAGTTCATATTTTACACTCTACCTGTCTGGTTTATGTATAGCTTTCTTTCAAAGTTTAGTGGTTATCAAAAAAATATATTTAGTGCCTGTACAGATCCTAAAATGATATTTCGGCAGATCTGGAAAAAAAGCCACTGAATCCATAAGCAAAACCAAGCCTTTCATTTCTGTGCTAGTGCTTGACAATGCTACTAGGAGTACATTCAGGATACTGACAGTAAGTATCCCATTCTCCTTCAGAAAGTGAAGGTAGCATTTACTGGGGAAATAGGAAAGCGTAGCTCCTCTAATGCTGTTAATTACAATTTCTTTTTATTCATAGCAGGGTTTTGTGTGTGTGTGTGTGTGTGTGTGTGTTTCAGTCTATAGGTGATAACTTTGTTTAGAATGTGCCCATTTTAAAATGGAATCTGTAGAGACCTCCAAAAGAATTAAATAAAAATCTTCTCCTATCCTTTAAGATAAAGGAAAGTGGGGACCATTAAATCTCAAATTTCAGAAATCTCAAAAAGTAGATTTGCTCTTGTATCCTGATATACCATGCAAGTCAACTGAGCTTCTAAGGCCCTGATCCTGCAGTTGGATCCACTTTTGCCACCTCACTTTTTATCCTTTTCTCCAGATCGTTTATAAATAGATTGAATAGGATTGGTCCCAGTATGGACACTTGGGGGACACCAGTAGTTACTTCTCTCCATTCTGAAAAGGGACCAATTATAAGTGACTTATTACTTATTCCTACCCTTTGTTTCCTGTCTTTTAACCAGTATCAGTCCATGAGAGGACCTTCCCTTTTATCCCATGACAACTTACTTAAGAGCCTTTGGTGAGGGACCTTGTCAAAGGCTTTCTGGAAATCTAAGTACACTATATCTACTGGCTCCCCCTTGTCCACATGTTTGTTGACCCTCCCTCCTTCAAAGAACTTTATTAGATTAGTGAGGCATGATTTCCGTTTACAGAAACCATGTTGACTTTTCCCCAACAAATTATGTTCATCTATGTGTCTGACAATTTTATTCTTTACTATAGTTTCAACTAATTTGCCCGGTATTGATGTTAGATTTACCAGTCTGTAATTGCCAGGATCATCTCTAGAGGCTTTTTAAAATGTTAGCATCACATTAGCTATCTTCTAGTCATTAGGTACAGAAGCCGATTTAAAGGATAGGTTACAAACCACAGTTAATAGTTCCATAATTTCACATTTGAGTTCTTTCAGAATTCTTGGGTGAATGTCATCTGGTCCCGGTGGCTTGTTACTGTTAAATTTATCATTTTGTTCCAAAACCCCCTCTAATGACATCTCAATCTGGGACAATTCCTCAGATTTGTCACTTTAAAAATAATGGCTGAGTTTTGGGAATCTCCCTAACATCCTCAGCCATGAAGACTGAAGCAAAGAATTGATTTAGTTTCTCTGCAATGACCTTGTAGTCTTTAAGTGCTCCTTTGGCATCTCGATCATCTGGGGTCCCACTGGTTGTTTAGAAGGCTTCCTGCTTCTGATGTGCTTAAAAAACATTTTGCTATTACTTTGTGATTTTTTGGCTAGCTGTTCTTCAAACTCTTTTTTGGCTTTTCTTATATTTTTACACTTAATTGGACAAAGTTTATGGTCCTTTCTATTTTCCTCACTAGGATTTAACTTCCACTTTTTAAAAGATGCCTTTTTATCTTTCACTGCTTCTTTTACTTTGTTGTTAAGCCACGGTGGCACTTTTTTGGTTCTCTTACTGTGGTTTTTAATTTGGGTATACATGTAAGTTTGACCCCTATTATGGTATCTTTGAGAAGTTTTCATGTAGCTTGCAGGGATTTTACTTTTTCTCATTGTATCCTTGGATTTCTGTTTAACTAACCTCCCCATTTTTTGTAGTTCCCCTTTCTGAAACTAAATGCCGCAGTGTTGGGCTGCTGAGGTGTTTTTCCCAACACAGGGATGTTAAATTTTATTACATTATGGTCATTATTTCAAGCGATCCAGTTATATTTACCCCTTGGATTAGCTCTTGTGTTCCACTTAGGACTAAATCGAGAATTGCCTCTCCCCTTGTGGGTTCCAGAACCAGCTGCTCCAAGAAGCAGTCATTTAAGGTATCAAGAAATTTTATCTCTGCATCCCATCCTGAGGTGACATGTACCCAGTCAGTATGGGGATCATTGAAATCCCCCACTCTTATTGAGTCTTTTATTTTGATAGCCTTTCTAATCTCCCTTAGCATTTCATAGTCACTATCACTATCCTGGTCAGGTGGTTGATAATATATCTCTGCTGCTATATTCTTATTCATTTAAGATTTTTACTTCATTTGATTCTACATTTTCTTTCGTGTTTAGTTCCACTCCCCCACCAGCACAACCTGTTCTGTCCTTGCGATATATTTTGTATGCTGGTATGACTGTGTCCCATTGATTATCCTCATTCCACCAAGTTACTATGATGCCTATTATGTCAATATCCTCCTTTAATATGAATCACTCTAGTTCACCCATGTTATTATTTAGACTACTAGCATTTGTGTATAAGCACCTGAAAAATTTGTCACTATTTATCTCTGTCATTTCCTGATGTGTTAGACCCTTTTCCATTTGATTTTCTCATCTGATCTTACCCATATTTCATCATCTTCCAGCCTCCCCTCTTTACTAGAACATACACAATCTCTATTAATAGACCCTCCCCTAAGAGATGTCTTTGTCTGATCCATGTGCTCCTACGCACCTATCAGCTTTCCCCCAGCCCATAGTTTAAAAACTGCTCTATGACCTTTTTAATGTTAAGTGCCAGTAATCTGGTTCCATTGTGGTTTAGTTGGAGCCCATCCTTCCTATATAGGCTCCCCATTTCCCATAAGTTTCTCCCCCTCCTCTCTATACCATCATCTCATCCATGCATTGAGACTCTGAAGCTCTGCCTGCCTACCCGGCACTGCGTGTGGAACTGGAAGCATTTCAGAGAACAGTACCATAGAGGTCCTGGATTTCAATCTCTTTCCTAGCAGCCTAAATTTGGCCTCCATAACCTCTCTTCTGCCCTTCCCTATGTCTTTGGTATGTACGTGTACTACGACCACCGGCTCCTTCCCAGGCAGGCAAGTCACATACGGTTCTTCCAGTCATCACAAATCCAGCTGACCGGTATACAGCTCCATTGGGGTTCTGCAAGGGCAGACCAGGGCTTGTCTTATTAGATAATTTTATATTTGTTTTTCTTTTATAGGTTTTACAACATGGTTTATTTTTTTTCCAGAGTTCATTATTCTCTTACACATTGCTTCACTGTACCTCATTATGTTGCAGTTCTTCTATAATATTTGCAGCACAGACCGAAAGTAGGTCGGCATTATTTTTGACAGCTGTACATTTGCTTCTTACATTATTAATAATTTCATGGTGTTGTATGAACAACTTTGCCTGTCAAAATGAATAATCAGTCACAAAAGTGGATTAGGAAGCAAAATATTTGTAACATAGTATAAAGATAATAAAAAAGTCAAAATATATGTTTTGCTGAGATTATTTTTTTTCTCCTCTCTGAAGCAATAGGAACATTCAAATTAATACATTATGTGAGAAAGATCTGTTATAAAACACTCACTGGTTAAATAATTTTAGGCAGCCAGTTCACCATTCTATGGATGTGTGTTTCTTGTCTAAAGAATTAACTTAAATTTGAGTTTTATTAGCAAAATAGGATTTTTAAAGCTAATAAAAAATTACAAAAATTAAAGAAAAATAATTAGCTGATGGTATTTATAATATTCATGAGAGTAAATTCAGCATGTGATGATACAAATTCATACAAAAAGATAGACTTGTTACAAAGAAACTTTATCCTGATGCTATACTATTCTTAGCAAGTGGTTTTGGTATTAACATAGAACTATAGGTTCTTACTTATTTCCAGTCAAGCTTCTATTCAAATGGAATTATGGAGCAGCCCATGGCAGTTCAGTTACACATTTCTGAGAAGCTTTTAGCTTAAAATAACTAGGCATTGCTTGTGTAAGCAACAAATGTCTTTGCTACTTCTTGTTTGGAACTGGCATGAAGGTGGATTCTCCAGCTCAGTTTCACAATTGCAGAGATTAGTTTCTTGAGAGAGTGTGTTTGCGTGTTTATTCAAGATAAAATGACAACTATATTCTTGATGTGGGAAAAAGTGGTGGGGGGGGGGTGTTTAAAAAAAATGTAATTACATTCTTTTACAGTTTGCAATTTTGGCCAACCCATAGTGTCCTTCTAACTAATTAAAATAATTAAAAAGCTACACTAGACCAGAAAATTATCAGTCTGGGCATGAAGGAAATTTATAAGCTTTGACTTCCTCATAACATGACTACTTTCACTAAAGTTTGACTGACAGTTTGTCTGTGCTCATGTTTAATAGCAGACATATGATTTGAATGTGTAAGTGGGTGAATATGGTAACCTGCTGATTTGTGTGTATTTTGGTTCCTGGTGATTACTCCCTTCAACATAATTGATTCATAAGCATATAGAGTGCTTGCATATGTTGTCAATTCCTACTCCCAAGCTGAATTTGTGTTTTGCTGCATTTGCAATGTAATGGAACTTCCAATTTATAGGAAAGTGATTCTGTATTACTCACTCTGAAACATTCTAATAATTTTGCCAGAGTGGAAACAAAGTGTCCATTACTACAACCCCCTTCGAGAACACTTCAATCAAAACAGGTCCAGCCAGGAGGAATAGCTACAGGAGCCGAATGGTTAGACGCAGTAAGAAAACCAAAAAGAAAGAGAGTCTAGAAAGGTTAGTGGTAGTTTTGTTTTATGGCAAATATATTGCTTTTGCATGTGTGTAGTCATGTGCTTATATATGTACAACCACATCTGGAAAACACTGTTATACCATTACTTTTTGTTCCACATCCCACACCCATATTTCACCTTCATCCATGTTATCCCATACTCATGAAATATACTACTCATCCTGTTATGCCAGAATGCCCCCCAATTTATCCTTATTTAAATCCCCCCTGAAGATGATCTGTTGCTGCAAGGCACACAAACAGAAATGTAAGTGTGAATAACTGTAGTTGCCTTTTCTTATAGGTTTTCCAGTGCATCTTTGTTTTAAATAACCTCTTTGAGACTAGGGTTGTCCTGATGTGTATCTCTCAAAGCTTCAAACATATTGCTGGCTGTGAAGGGACATGCTTTCATACTGGCTGAGAGAGGACTAACAAACTCCTCTGGGCCTATTCAGTGCCAGTGAGGTTCACCTGGAAGGCCTGTCCTGCCTATGAGGGAAGGGGAAGATGTAAAGCTTCAAAGGGAAAGCCCGCTCCAGGAAGGGGTGGTCATCAGGAAGCAGGCTGCCTCACCCCAGACAGCACTGACAGGCTTGCTAAGAGGCAGACAGCAACATGCCTTACCGCTCCCAAAACTGCAAGATCCAGCTGCAGAGCGATGCACGCATAAGGAGGGGCTGGAAGGAGACTCCATTTGGAGCAAGTCCAAAGAAGACACTGAAAGACTGCCTAAGTGCCATGTCGTCCTGTATTCCATTTATTTTCCCATGGACTCCCCTCTCCCGTAAGAGAGGAAAGAGGGGAAAGGACTTTTCTTTTGTTTGTTTGCTTCAAGAACCTGCTTGGGAATCTGCCAGGAGGGATGGGAATAGGAGAGAAAGGAAGACAATGTAAGGACCTGAAGAGGGGGCAGGGACTCCTGCCCTGCACAAATGGTGGAGAATGTGGGCATAACCACACCTGATACAAGGGGTTATAAAAAAGCCATGGAAGATGGAACTGGAGCAGTGGCATGAGTGGTTAGTAGAATGCAGCAGCAGCAAGCTGCTTAGCAACATCAATTCCAACAGCAGTTTCTGCAATAGTGGGATCCCAGTAGCAAATTCAGACCATACAACAACAGCAACAGCTACTGAGGAAACTGTTGGCCCAGCACCAGCAGTATCAAAAGGAGACGATGCACCATATAGTGCCAGCACTATCCCCTCAGGCAGTCCCACTAGACCATGCAAAGGTATTCCCTTTTCAGAACCAGGAAAGCTAATCAAGATGGGGCTGGACGATGACCCTGAATCCTTCCTGTTTATCTTAGAGGATGGTGCTAGCAGCTCAGTGACACCTGCCCTGCCCCCCTCCCCCCCCCTCCCCCCCGCCCCCGAGAATGATGGGCTCTGATCCTGGCCCCATACTTGATGGGCCTGGCCTAGGAAGCCCATTGTAATTGGATTTGGAGAGGGCAATAGATAACAAACAACTAAAGATCATTATTTTATACCACTTGAGTATCTCCAAGGAGACCCACTGTCGACAATTTAGAACTGAGAGCTGTCCCATGGGTTTGAGACCCCAGACAGTGGTGCAGTAGTTGAGAGAATAGTACTGAAAATTGCGCCATCCTCCCTGAGTTCCAGGTCACCCTTACCTCCCTTTATTTTCCAGTGCACTGCCTTCTCTCATAAGGGAGGAAAGAAGGAAAAGGACTTTTTGTTTGTTTGTTCCAAGAACCCTCTTTAGGCATTGGTCAAGTTGGAGGAGACAAGGAAGGACAGTGTAAGGATCTGAAGAGGGGCTGGAGGGAACCCTTACTTCCTGCACTTGTACTAAACAATTCTATAAATTTTGTTTATGGTCTTAAACCAAGGAAACAAAGGAATGAGGTACCAAATTTTACACTTATTTATATACAATGAGCAATCTTGTAGCACTTTAGAGATTAACAAATTCATTGTATCACGAACTTTTGTGGGTAAAATCCACCCTCAAATGCTCATGATATAATATATTTGTTAGTCTCTCACGTGCCACTGAACTGCTCATTGTTTTTAAAGTTAGACTAACATGGCTACCCCTCTGAGATTCATTTATATATAACTCAGATTTTCTCTGGAAGTGTAGTAAGTAATTTTTGGAGATGATAGATTGTGGGCACATTTTCTATCCCATCTGTCTACAATTCGTCCTGTTTTCTAAGCCTTAGCAATTTTCCGCTATTCACTTTTGAGGAGGTTATGGGGATGTTATTAAAAGCCAGCATTAAGAGCTCTTGCTGGGATGATGTATTTGTGCAGTGTCTCTCCTGATGAATTCCCTCTTGTTCTCATGTTAGGAGGAGGTCTCTCTTCAAAAAGCTTGCCAAGCAGCCCTCTCCCCTTCTTCACACCAGCCGAAGTTTCTCCTGCTTGAACCGGTCTCTTTCATCAGGAGAGAGCTTGCCTGGCTCCCCGACTCACAGCTTGTCTCCCAGATCTCCTACCCCAAGCTACCGCTCCACTCCTGATTTCCCATCTGGTGAGTTGTTAAGAAAAAAAATTAAGGGAGATCGAAATCTGTGTCGCCTTCATGAAGCTTAGGCTGTACTAAATTCCAATTGGAATAGTCGCCTATGTGAAATCCAAGTTACTTGGAATAGTTCGATTTCATTTGGATTAAGAAAAAAACATGGTACTAAGTCAAAGGTTTTTGGGCTAGCACAGAAGCACTTAAAGGGAAACTGTCTGTTAGGTTTGTCTCAAAAATTGTAGTTTTCGGGGGTTTTTTTAAATCTAAAATTAATAGAAAATAAAACTTCACAAATGAATAAATCAAGTATAGCCATTACCTAGGGAAAAATTAGAACTAGTGGAGAGAATATAACGAGTAAAGGAAAGAAAATTACCTTGGAAAAAGCATTGCTAGCTCAGGGGACCAGTCTGGGGTTTAATAAATATGGATTGCCAGTCAAAAGCTGGGTCAGGGTACAGCTACAGTAGACTTTAAATGTCACATCATTCTGATTTCTAGATTGCTTCACCTGCCCCAGCCACATTTTAATTCTCGTGATTTTACTAGCTATAAAAATGAATGTTGTTGCTTATTATTCCTTGCTGAAGATATAAACCATATAAAACTTGGAACCTTTCTTTGAAATGGCAGAAAATATTAGCTTCTAAATCCTGTTAAAAAATAATTGCTAATTTAAATGTAAAGTGAAAGCATGTTTATAAGAACTGGGGGCTGCACCCCCTGCTCACTGTGCTCACCAGCCTTACTCTTGTGGGGGGTTGGTAACCCTGGCTCCCCCCAACAACTGGGAAGAGCCAGGCTGGGGCTGCACCAGCCCGGGCACCTTCCTCCTCCCCTACCGCACCGGCCCGGGCCCCCATTCTCTCTCCTCCCCCTGCCAGCCCGAGTCCCCCACCCTTTCCTTTCCCCACCCTGCCAGTCCTGGACCCCTTCTCCCTCCTGAACCCAAACCCCCCTGTCCTGACCATGGTGCGCTGTCAGGCCCAGCCCTTCCACCCTACCCCCACCCCCAAGGGCTGCTGGGCAGTTGGGCCAGGCTGAAGCTGCGTGCGGCCTGGCTCTGCCCACCCTAGCCTCCAAGCAGAGGGGAGGGGCAGGGAGTAGACTGCAGGCCACATGGCTCGCCGCTCCCCCACGCACAGGGGAGGACGGAGGGAAGGGCTGCGGGACACAGAGTGACGTATGACGTCACTCTGTCGTCCCGCAGGAAAAGTCTTCTTTAATATATAGTAAGGATGATGTTATTTTAGCATCCAATAATGTGCAGTCTACCAAGCCATGGAATGCTTTGGCAGATAATGCAAATGGTTATCAGTATGTGTTTCGTGTTGCTGCTTCTACTTTAGTTATTAGAGACCAGAGCTGAAGAACCTTGCTAGCTCTATATTTTTTTTTTCTTTTTTAGGTACCAATTCCTCCCAGAGTAGCTCCCCTAGCTCAAGTGCACCCAATTCTCCAGCTGGCTCAGGTCACATAAGACCCAGCACTCTTCACGGCTTGGGTCCAAAGCTTGGTGGACAAAGATACCGGTCAGGAAGGCGCAAGTCAGCTGGCAGCATTCCTCTCTCCCCTTTGGCACGAACACCTTCTCCAACACCCCAGCCAACATCCCCTCAAAGATCTCCATCACCTTTACTGGGACATTCAATTGGAAATTCAAAAATAGCTCAGGCGTTCCCTAGCAAGATGCACTCCCCTCCAACTATCGTAAGACATATAGTGAGGCCAAAGAGTGCAGAGCCACCCAGGTCTCCACTGCTAAAGAGGGTCCAGTCTGAAGAGAAACTTGCTCCTTCTTATGGCTGTGACAAGAAACACTTATGTTCACGCAAACACAGCCTGGAAGTGACTCAAGAAGAGGTGAATAGGGAATTGTCCCAAAGAGAAGTAACACTTCAGAGCCTGGAGGAGAATGTGTGTGATGTGCCATCACTAACCCGAGTCAGGCCTGCAGAGCAAGGCTGTCTGAAACGCCCTGTTTGCAGAAAGTTGGGCAGGCAAGAGTGCATCGATGAGCTGGATCGAGAGAAACTGAAGGCCAAGATAGTTATGAAAAAGCAAGATCTTGCTGAGAAAGCAAGCACTATACATGAGCCTAGTTGTGAATCAGAAAATCCAACTACCGTAAGAGTAGAAGACAGAGACAAAAAAACATTTCAGAAAGCTTTGGAAAGATCAAATCATTTTGAAACTAAAATTCCAGCTTTGGAGACTCTGTTAGTAAGCAGCATACTCAAAGACACCTTTCACAAGACTGCAAACATGAGACCAGGTGACTGCGCTCCTTTAGATACGCACATGCCGTGTCACGGGCCTCCACTTAATGAATTCAGTCATATCTCTTATGACTTCAAAAGAATTTCTCCTCCATGTACATTGCAAGATGTGCTACCTCACTCATCTGACAGGCTGCTAAATGGAAAGGGAGAAAACCCAGATAAAAATGCACCAACAAAAGAATTTGTCAAATTTGAAAGAATAGACGGTAAGCTTGCAAATATTGATTATCTAAGAAAGAAAATGTCCTTTGAAGAAAAAGATGATAGCCTCTGTCCAGTGCTAAAGCCCAAAATGACACCAAATGTTCATGAATGCCTTCAACTTAATACAGCAAGACCCATCAATATACAACAGGATTCCTCTACAGTTGCTGATAGCAGAGCATTTATCAGTAATGCGCACACTGCTCAGATTAGCTCAGTTTCTTTTGTTCCTCTCAAAGCTCTGAATGGCCGAGTAGAAACTGGCATGGAAAAATCAGCCCTGATTTCTACTGAGTCTCCTGTCAGAAAGAGTCCATCAGAGTATAAGCTAGAAGGGAGATCGGTTTCTTGTTTGAAACCAATTGAAGGCACTTTAGACATTGCCTTACTGTCTGGGCCTCAGGCTTCAAAGACAGAACTGCATTCATGCATGCTACCAGAAAGTCAAAACACTAGCAATGAGGTGGGCTCTTCCATGCCTCTGTTATCTCAAAGCAAAGGTGTAAAGAAGGAGGCATCCTATCAGAAAGAAGTGTTGTTACCCTGTTCAAAGTCGAGTAAGTCTCATCTACTACAGCCCCAGTTTTCACAAGCAAACAAGAATTTTCAAAATGTACCAGCAACCCCTGTGACCACAGAACTAGAAACAGAAAAAAAGATTTCCAGCCTAAGTGCTACATGCAATGTTTCTGTCAGGGAAGTTGATCAAAAGAGAGAGGATTCTCATTCAAAACAGAAGGACCATCTGACTGAGGCAAAATTATATACTGTCCAAAATCAGTGTGTCCACAGTGCTCTAGCATCTGCCACACCTTCCACAGCCCAAAGCACCCCTGAAAAAACTGCAGGGAAAGAGAGGCAAACCCAAAAGGAGTTGCCTGTCAAGTACCCAGTGTCACAAAGAAATTATGAATCTTTCCCTGTGAAAGCTGAAGGGATCAGAGATTCATCTATGAAGAAATGTATCCCAGATGCTTTTAAAACAAGTGACTCCAAAATTGTTCAGAGAAACTCTGCTGACTTTGCCATTCCCCTTCAAACACATGGAGCAATGAGAATGCAGGCAGCTGGCTCTAAGGTAGAGTCTAAAGATGACAAAGATCTTCCAAAACAAGTTGCCAAAGATGACATTATCCCTGCTAATATTTCTGTAGAAAGGGTCATGAGCAAGCAGAAAGTGATGGACTCAAAGAGTGAAATGTCTTTGCCAAAAAGGCCTGTACAACCATCAGTTGAGTCTAACACTAAAAATGAGAAATCACTGATGAGTTCCTCCGTGCAGAAGGACAACTCCAAAGATCTGAGAAAGAAGGATCAGAAACAGTCTAGCGCAACACAGTTTCAAACTACGGAGCGAGAGCTACCTAACCTGATTACTAGGCAGCAGTCTAGCTCTTCAAGTTCGCCTTGTGGAAGAGAGATTGTAAACAGGAACTGTGTAATAGATGCTCATGTGCACGTTAGTGTACAAGAGCCAGTCAAAGCTGATTCAGTTTACATGGAAAACAGTAATAATAGATCCAGGCAAGTAACTGAAACTTGTTCCTCTAAATCTAAGCACTCTGACAAATTCACATTTGCACAGAAACAGTCCCTTGCAAACATAAAAGAAAAAGAAAATGTTATTCAACTCTCCGCTGGCTCTCGGAAAGATGTTAAATATGCCAATAAAAATGTGCAGGATTCTCTTTCTTTTGTTCCAGTTTCTCAGAGAAAACTAAACAATGAACACATTCAGGTAGAAAAGCCTGTGGATCTGGAACGTGGGTCAGCACCTTCAATCCAAATCAATAGCAACACTCTTGAAACCAAACCTAAATCCTCTTGTAATGGCCATGCACCAGCAGGCCCAGAAAACTCCAAGCTTTTTCTAGGGCAGGAAACATCAGGCTTCAGTGAGGCTGCTGATCAAAAGCAACTCTACACAAGTGAGAAGCAAAACATGCCTCCAAAGTTTTCCACTGTGAAAGACTCTCTCTTGTTGAACAAACAAGCAGACAAGGGCCCAAGTAATCAGGCCATCACTGCAGACAAAAGACCCGAAGGACAAAAATGCACTGAAGCACTTTATGTTCAGAATGACAGTGGGAAATTAGAACCCAGCCTTTCCTTTACAAACTGTGATGCTAAGGGGAAAGTAGCAGAAAAGGCAGCAATAATTAGCAAAGGCTCTCCAGATTCAAAAGGGAAGGGGCAAGGTAATCAAAAACAGTTAACAGATGCAAACAAGCAGATTACAGCAAAGCTTTTATCAGCTGCCACTGTGCAGAGTTCATGTCGTTCAGCTGTAACTCCATCAAAACACCTGAATTGTCCACCCAGCTTCCCTGAATGTAGGCAAGAAGCATCTGGTTTGTCTTCAACAAACAATGATCTGTCTTCAGCAAAGATTAAAGCAGGCTCACCAGAGCTTCCTGTCACCAGCTGCAAGGAACTAAAAAAGCAAGCCACCTCTTCTGCAGGGGATTGTAAAAGAGAAATCACAAAGAGTGTCTCACTGTTGACGTTGCAAAGCTCTGCTATCCCAGTAGAAGCCCTTCTTCCTGCTTCAAACCCTGGGAGTAAACCTGGAAATCAAGAAAAGCCCCTTTCTGCTAGCAGCACTGTGGATGTAAAGGGAAAAGATCCCAATCAAGCTCAGCCTCCTGCTATAAAAAAACAGAACGTAGGTAAAGATTTACCCAGGTCAGTAACCATCTCTGACCGTCCTAATGCACTTTCATCTGATAAAGACTCAGTGCGGCAGAGGCGAGGAAAGGATGCTTCTCGGAGCAGTCCTCACAAAAAGTCCTCTCAATAGCAGTAACTTGGCAGGTATGACTTAAGGACAATTGTTGATGTGTCTTGACTACCTTCTGAAACCAGCACTGTATGGTATCTTCAGGCAGCACAGCTTTCATTGCCTCTCCAGCAGATGGCAGGGTGTATAAAGAGAGGACCTTTTTCAAAATGCCTTCCCAAATGTAACCGGTAAAACTGTTTCCATAGAGTATTTGTACAAAAGTACCTTTACAGTTGAGAGCTGTTGAGAAAAAGATGTTCTCTGTAAATATCTCATGCCGTGTTTGGTTTTGAATGTAGCATATATACATTGCTGCTGATTGCATTGTTTACTGTTACCTTTTTTTTTTTTTAAAGATAGTTGCTTTGCCACTTATATGCCATAATCAAATAGGAAGCAGAATTACTGAAACTCAGACCTAGTATAAACACACACAAATATGGTCTGATGTAAAGGGAAAGCAAATAAGCCACATTTTTACGTCTTAAAAATTCTAGATAGTGTTAAAAACAATAGAAAAAATAGGGTGGCTTATTGTAAGTTTTTATGTATATTTTTAATAACCATAGATTTTGATAGTACTGTATCTGGCTAGCTGCTTCACTAAATCGAATGTAAGATCTAATTGGATCTCCCTAGTGTACAGTCCACCTCTCATTTAGAATAGGCATAATTACTGTGAAGGGAGAAGCCTCCATTATCACTACATCCAGTTAAGTAGCATTATCTGATGAAACAGATCATCTTGTCTTTAAGGAGGCTACCTGGGACCTTCACTTCAGACAAGGCTGAGACTCCAAGCATACGTGCTTAGTTTCTGCTGCAATCCTGTCCTGGTTCCCTTTTAGCTCTTTTAAATTTAGGCCTTTATAGAGGTGAGGCGCATAAGTAGAAGCAAATGACTTGCAGTACTATTCCCATCCCTGTTTTTTAATGAATTTAAAGAATATCAATTATCATGGTATATAGGGTTGAGTAACTAGCTTCATGCAGTTTAGCTTTTTTCTCTTTTATGACAAAAATGCGGTTAAAAAGGGAAAAAAGTTATTTCATTATCATATCTTCAGAAAAGATCAGGACTCTGATACATTTTAATACATAGCTGGGGCCTTATGTTGTAGATTAAACTTGCTGTTTTTAGCAAGTAATCCCTGGGTTTCACATTCATTTCTAAATGCATTGAGTAGCTCCGGGCATTTCATATCATGATATCTTTATTTGTATGCAAAAAAAAAAAAAATTAAAAAGTAAATACTGTAATTTTAAAAAAGCAGCATTTTTGTAACAAAGGGACCAGTTGGAGCTATTTGGTGCTAGAATGTGACTGTCCTTATTACTTTTGCTAAGCCTTATTTAAATTTTGTATACTGTGGAACATGTTGAATTTGTCTGATCGTTTTAGTGTGGAGTATTTGGTTTGTTTTGAAGGACAAAAGGTAAAGTTTGAAACATGTACAGAAGCACTACAGAAATATCCACACAGATGAGTACTTTTAAATTATTGGTATCAATAAAATGGTATTTTTGCTTATTTGTGTTATAAATATCCATATAAGATCCGATCTACTTATCATTTCCCTCTGCAGTTCCTTTCTGTTTCTAGAAGTATACAATTTTTCCTCAAAGCACAGTGTAATTGTGGCTTGGAGATTTGTAAGGCACCTACTATGCAAATTTTCCCCCCCTCATTAGTTGGGTTTGGATTTATTCCATTGAATCTGTGATTAAAAGATAAAATTGCTAGCAAGTCTTCCTAATTTTTGACGTGGCGCTCTTACATTAATTTTTCCTTTTGTGCGCTCACACAATATGACAATTGGAGAAAATATTTTTGAAAAGCTTTGAAGAGAAAATGGTCTCAGCATTTACAGTATATATCTGTGCTTTGGCAGTTGTTATAACCAAACACTAATGCACTTATGTATCATGACATTTCTGGTGGGAGGTATTTCCTAGTTTACAGTCTTTTACATTTTTAAACTGTCCTCTTGTTTCCTTTAAAACACATCTAACTATTTGTTTACAAATGTATCTTTTATGTATATTTTGTATAGTGCATTCTCACTTCTGCCAAATATGGGTTGTTGGGTTTTGTTTTGTTTTGTGTTTTTGTTGGGTTTTGTTTTGGTTTTGGTTTGGGTTTTTTTTGCATTTTGGAAGCGTTAACAGTGCTTAAGCTCGTGTTCATGTAGTACCTGTTTGTTGGTGTTTGCCTTACCAATGAGCTGTTAGAGATCCTCTTACCTGTGTACTAGATGGTCTATCTTTGTGAGATTGTAGATTATGGTGTGCTCCTTTGTAGACTTCCTGCTGTAGATTTATCTGCTTACAAAACCAGTTTGTTAGGGTCTGTGCAATACAGTGTTTGCAGACTTACTTTCTTTAAGAAACTCCCAATGGATGTCATAATTGTTGTATATTGAACAAAATATTTATACTTATGCAGTTGCATAAAACTGAAATAAAAATTGAGCATGAAAAGATAGTCATTAGGTTTCTCTTATCCTTTTTTCGCCTGTTACTAAATGTCGTTCTGTAATGCACTTGCATGTGGTTTGATGGATTATGCTCTAGTTTTTTAACCTCTGTTATGATCCAAATGTGTTTCCGTTGTTTGGTTTTTCTTATTATCAAGCCAGCTGAGTAACATTTAGGACTAAGCTAACTAAGTATTTTACATGGGGTAGCATGGTCTCATGGTCAGAGAACGGGCTTAGGATTCCGTTTCTCTGGGTGCTCTCCCTAACTGTGCCACTGATATGCTGTAAGACCCATTAGGTAACCACCCTGCTTCAGTGTGGATCTGATATCATACACGCCAACTCTCGTGAATTAAACACAAGCGATTCGGTTTCTAGTAAAATTAAGTCTGACTCATGATCTCAAATGTCAGGATTTTTTTCTCCTCTGGTTCTCAGCAGCCCCAGCCCGCTTGAGCTTCCGCTGTCAGTGCCCCTGGCAGCCAGACTCCCACTATCAGTCAGCACCGGAGCTGACAGTGGGAGCCACAGCCACCCAGAGGTGACAGCAGATGCCTCTCCTCACAGGACAGGCTGGCAGTAGGCGTCCCAGCCACTGCAAGGAGAGGCTCCCATTGTCCAACAGCCTGGTTGGCAGGAGCTCCCGCTGTCAGCCAGCCTGCCCTAGGCAAGGTGGGGGGGGCCCTCTGGCTGTAGTAGAAAAGTAAGTTTCTAGCTAGCCTGCCTGGTTGTAGATGAAATATTGAAAATTGTGACCTGAGAGCTCCTGAAAGGCTCCAAAACCAAAAGGGAAATAGCACACATTTCATTAAAAAAACCTCATGATTTTTAAGCCAGTCTCATTATTTTTGAGGGCTGGACTGATGATTTTCCAATGACAAGGGTTGGCAATACTGATATTAACCCACCTTTTCAAAGTTCTGTGAGTTTCTCAGATGAAAGGTGCTATGTAAGTGCCAAGGATATTGGAAATACTTATAAGGACTCAGCTGAGGATGGAGGAGTAAGCTGTAAGCTCTCTGACGTATCTGCTCTAAGCTGAAGGGAAAGAGCTCTCCCATCGGCTTATCTGCTCCAGTCCCTGCGAGCGGTAGAAGCCATATCAGCAGGAGAAGCTCTCTCGCAACATAGCACTGTACTAACCAGTACTCATATCAGTGCAGCTTCTGTCACTCGGGGGTGATTTATTCACACCCATGAGTGACACAAGTTATGCCAACGTAAGCTGTTGTATGGACATAGATGTTGAAAGGCAAGGTCAGGTTTGGGAGGATTCTCCACATAGGTGTTTCCCACCCGCCGCCTTTTGCCCAACCTTTTGATATGACTAAGCTCTTGTTGCTGCATGTTCCCAACCTCTCCCTTCCCCACAATTCATGAACCGGCAGGTAGGAGGCTGGTCAAATTGGAAGAACCTTTTGGAACATAAGATTGAGTTACTGTACTGGCGCCAGACCCAGTGAAAGCAGGTGAGGCTGCCCTTGGGCTGACTCCTTGAACTGGGAGTGACTGAGTCTTTTGTAGCCCCTCGGTAAAGGGCATTCCAGGCAGTGGCACACTTAAGTGATTCATGGTGACAATGATAATCTCCAGGTTTGGATACTAACTAGCTGTGGGATAGGTTGAACACAGCCAATCATCCATTGTCAGGAAATGCCTGACCCTCATTATTGCTGCTGTTCACAAGTTAAAACTGCATTGATTCCACAGTTTTTTTCCCCCTACTAAACCAGCTGTGGAGAAGTGTTGCCATTGTTTTTAACAGCACTTTCTGGTTAAACCAGCACTGAACAAAATACCTAGGGAGAGAGGTGCTGATCTACAGCTCTTTGACTAAATGACAGAATTGCCAAGTATCCAGCATCTTGGCTGAAACACTTGTGCAGGCCACCCATAGGGTGATCAGATAGCAAGCATGAAAAAAGGGGAGCGGGGAGTTAGAGTCCTATATGAGACTCCGACCCTAATGTTGGGGCATCTGGTCACCCTAGCCACCCCTCCTGATTTCCCTGGCCCACACTGAATGCCATGCCAGCTCTAGGCAAGCAGAAGGGTATAGGCTACCGTTCAAACCTGTTGCCACCGCAGGTGGTGATTGCACCTTTCAAGCAGGCTGTTCTCTGCCTCTCCCAGTGCTCCAAGCCAGCAGAGAGGAGGAGGTAACCATGCAAAAATATGCAGGGACAGGATAGGTTCATGGTCCAGTAGAGAGGAGCTGAGCTATTGACTCACCTTCCTCCCTACACCTCCAGTGCTCAGGGGAGCTCTGGAAAAGTGTGAAAGGGAAATTAGCCTCTATTCAACACTGTTCACCAGAATCAAATACACACAGTGTTTTCAAAACAGCTACTTAGCCCCATATGCAAATGGTGGGTAATAAATTAGCGAATAAAATAATTTGTACAGGTGTCATAATTGGAGCTGCAGAGAATTTGGCAGTGATTAAATGAGCAGATAACCTGCCCTTGATAACCGGAGGAGGGCACATTTTAATGGGCGCGTAACAGCATTTCTTCCAGGCTGTGGACAGGTTTTCATGGATAAGCTCAAGCAGAAGGTATTTGAATGAAAGAAGGTTTAGAGGTGACACCAGAATGTAGAGGTCAAGTAAAAAAAGATGCGTAGGTGAGAGCACAAAGATGACTGGAGGTGTCTACAGGGACAAGATGGGAGGCTCTGGCAGGATTAGGGAGGAGTAGGAAGAAACAAGCAGAGATGCAGGTAGGAATGGTAATATGTGGGCTTGAAGCTTGTACTTGATACAGAAGGGTTGAGGAAACTAGTGGAGGGATTCAGACTGGGGAATATTGTGGTATGAATGGCCGGCACAGAATCAGGAGCGTGACTGGTCAAGGTGGGTTTCAATCCCAGGCCTGGGCAGATTTGGGGATGGAAGAAAAGGGGTGAACACAAACATCAAGATCCTTTTGCAAAAGGAATTTAAGTTAATTAATTAGAAATTGGCCTGCATCTCGCCATGAAGGTCTGCAGTCTGGTTAGAGCATCAGCCTTTTCCTAGCCAAAGATGGGGAAGGAAGAACTGTGCTTTGAGCACTGCTGGTTTTCAATGTGGAGTAAAGGTAAGTGCTACTTCAAATCTAACAATTTACTCCCTAATCTCCTCAAACATAACTTACAGTCAGGTTGGGTTCCTTTTCTGCTTAAATACTGTGTAGGTTTTTGAACATGAGTGACATTTGTACTGTGTTGTAATTTTGTTTTACATGAGTGGGCTAGGAGCCAGGATGATCCTTAGTTCAAATCCATCAGCCATCATTCACCTCAGGCAATTCAAAATAAGAGAGAAAAGCAAAACCTGACTATAAACCAAGTGGTGCATCAGATCAGTGCTCTACTGGATAAATAAATCTTATAAGGAAAAATAAATCCAAAGTCACTTTCTGTTGGCTTATATCGTCACTAAGTAATCCCCAAAAAACTAAATCTTTAGACTTTGAATTGCCCAGGTATATAATCCGTGCACTGTGATGCCCTGCATTCATTTTTAAATATTCCTTCAGAAGGGGGAGCCTAGGCTCTACATTCAGGATTTGTGTTATTATTTGTGTAACTTTTAGGTGTCAGTGGTTCTTGGCAGTCAAATAAAAAAAGGCCCTGCTCAGAAAGAGTTCACATTCTAAGCTAAATAAAGGAGAAGACAGTAATGACCACAGGCCAAGGTGGGATAAAAATAAAAACTGCGATGGTAAAGTAGCGGAGAATTGTAGGAGACAGTGCAACCATTGTATTGTACTCCGAGAAGCACAGATCTGCCAGAGAGAGCAAATTATATTTACTCATGATAACGTGGAGAAACTGCCTGCCAGCTCAGAACAGGTTAATGAGAACATGTTTGGGCCCAGTGAACCCCCATCTCATTATAGCTGCAGCCAGTGCCAGGCCTGGAGGGGAGAGAACAGGTGACAGCCTGGGCTAGTTCAGGGTTGACTAGGGAAGAGGCAGGAGCTAGATGTCTGAAAGGAAGAAGCACTAGTCTGCCTGCCAGTCAAAGCAGCCCCCAGGGAGCAAGGTCTGTCTCCCAGTCAAGGGAGACTATGAAGAACTAGCAGCCTCTGGCAACTTAGGTAACTAGGTGACTGCAACCCAGAGACGTGGGGTTTGGCTGTACCAAACTTATAGCTATTCTGCCTGAAGGAGCCTGGGAACAAACCAGGGTGCTAACCCAGGATCCATGAGCCATTCCAGTGAATTGAATTATAGGGGCCGTACCCCAAACTGAAGATATGTGGGTCAGAAGCAGCCCAGAGTACTGCATTGCTTCTTTGCTTGGAGTGCATCCTGTTCAGCCCCTCTTGTCACACAAGGCCCTGGGTAGAGTGGGAGATCCCAGGTCCTTCTACCCATATTGCCTGAAAGTGTGAGGCGCCTTGATCCACAAAAACAAGGGGCTGGAAGTCAGGTGCACCATCCACTAGGCACCAGGCTCTCCAAGCACTTCTGTACGCGCAATTCTTGTTACATTATTTTTGCTCATTTTCAGCTTTTTACCTTCTTCGTTGACTTTTTTTAGTTGACTCATAAAGGGTTGAAATTTATGTCTGCACCTGGCCCTAGGGGACTAGGTCAGGTTTCTGTAGCTACAAATCAGTTCATGTTGGAGATTTTGTCTGAGAGCAAGGTTTGAGCCTTAAGTGCCTCTTTTGAGTTGTTGCAGAAGGCATGGTGAGACATGCTGGAATAAGAGTGCTGATGCTACAGTTTTTGGGTCCCAGGAAAGTATGAATAGTTAGCTGCTGAGCTGCAGAAGACAGCTGATGTATGTTGGCAGAGATCTTTAGGGAAGTTTGGCACAGTGCTTTCACACGCTATAATAGTGCTCTGACTTTTGACTCCACTAGCTGTCTATCACTATCCTAGCATACGGTTGTAGAGAACATGTCAAGCCCTGATAGAAACACTGGAGAAAAAATCCATGCTACACAAATAGAAACTTAAGACACTAGAAAAGAAAGCCATACAAGATTTTGGGTGTTTTACAGTGTTACACCACTGGACGGATTCTTTTAGGTACAATTTTCCCCTTTCTCCAATGTTAAGTTGTATCTTCACATGGTGCATTTATTAGAACATCAAACAGAAGCTACTTATCTTCCATTTCAAGGCCTTCATAGTCTATATAGCCATCCTACCTTATCTCTCATTCACTATTATAATATTGATTTTTGTCTCCAATTGACTTCCATTGTCCACTTGTTACATTTTCAAGCAGGAACCTTCATGCTTTCTCCCATGCTGCATCCCCATACATATCCAAAGTTTACCTCATAAATCCTCCTTCAGAAGATCCCTCCTTAAAATTCTTCTTTACCATGAAGACTTCAAAAAAACTTGACAATGTTTAGGCTGTTGGTATGCTAAGAACGCTGCCTCTCATGCTGGCCACTACTGTCTGTCTTCCTTGTACTCCCTTATTTGTCTCTATCCATTAACTCTTGCCTTTGACTTAGATTGTAAGGTCTCTGGGACACAGACCATTATTGTGCTTTGTGGGTTTTTTTGTACAGCACCTAGCATGGTAGGGGCCTGGATCCATGATTGGAGCAGTGAGGCACCATGGTAATACATATAAATAATTTCAGAGCTTAGTCTATGGAGTCAATTCTGTTTGGGGAAATGTGCCTGGAATTAGCTCGTGAAGGTTCAGCTGTTTTCGGGTTTTATGTATCTTGCTTTGCACTATTCCCAAAGATATACAGTGTAGGTTTGACAAGCCAGGCAAATCATGGCCACCAAGAATGCCTTGATGTAGGTGGTGGCCATCCTTTTAGGTTGCATCATGCATTCTTTCATTTTTCTAGACTTCATTTAATTGTGTTTCCACTGTTGTGAGTTAAAATTATTCAATTAAACATTTGTTGCAATTAGCCGCAAGCATCTATCTCAGGCTACCATAAAATCTTGCCTTTACTGTTATAATAAATCCATGCTTTGAAATATTTGATCATTTTTGACACGGGATTTGAAAGTGTAACTGTGTACATGGTTCACCAATGAGCCTTCACAACATCCTCTGGCAAGGAGTTCCACAGGCTGACTATGCGTTGTGTGAAGAAAAATTTCCTTTTCTTAGTTTTAAACCTGCAACCTATTAATTTCATTTGTGACCCTCTACTTCTTACATTATTCGAACAAGTAAATATTCTTTCCTAATTCACTTTCTCCATATCTGTCATGATTTTATAGATCTCTATCATAACCCCCCTTTTGTCTCCTATTTTCTAAACTGAAAAGTCCCAGTCTTTTTAATCTTTCTTCATATAGGACCAGTTCCAAATCTCTAATAATTTTTGTTGCCCTTTTATGAACCTTTTCCAATGCCAATATATCTCTTTTGAGATGAGGCGACCACAGCTGTATGCAGTATTCTAGATGTGCGCATACCATGGATCTAGGCAATAAGATATTCTCTGTCGTATTCTCTATCACTTTTTAAATGATTCCTAAAATTCTGCTTGCCTTTTTGACTGTTGCTGCACATTCAGTGGATGTTTTCAAAAGGGGAAAATCATATATAGTAAGTAAGAGAAGTTGTATAGAATGTAGGTCAAATTGTTTATGTGAAATGCAAACATTTTAAAGCTCTATAAGAGCCTCCATTTTGTAGACTGACACTAGCCAAACTTGGCATCTGCTACAAAGGAGAAAAAAAGAGAAAATATTGATAAATATTTCTCTCTTTTAAGTCTTACAAATTGAGTAGAAATTTAACTCAGTGGTGATCTTATATAAATTAACTAGCTTAGATTTTATAGGGAGAACTTTCAAGGAAAAGCCTGTGGTATGATAGCTGAAGTAGAACGGGAAGATCCTCTGTGTAAAATGTTGAAAGAGAACTTGCATCCTTAAGTAAATGCAACATTCCAGTCACCACAGCTGACAGCTTTTACTCCGTACAGTGTATATACATTTCTGTGGAAAGATGATGTGCAGCCTTAGAGGGAATTAGCTCCTTACCTCAATGTTGAATTGTTATGGAAACACTGGTGCAAAAACTTGTGTTCTGTCCAGAAAAGACAGGCTAATAGACACACCAAATGCTTGTCAGGCTTGGGCAGAGTATAAATATTAACTCTTAATTATTATACTGTTTGGATTTAGTAGCCTGATTAAAGTAAAGCAGAAATTCCCTAGCTCAACACAAGTAATGCTATGTCTTTTCTGAACATTGCAGAGCTTGCTAGACAAGGGCATCTGTCAAAAACTTTGCTCCAGAAGCAGACCCTAGCCCCACTATGAAATAGCCATCAGTTCCATGGGCATTCAGGGTATTTGAATGCACATGAACCTACCAGGCATCTCAGTTTGCCTGCAACCTTTTGTTTCTTTCTCTGCAGTTCCACAAAGGGAAATTGACATTTACCAGCAGAGCTAGCACACAGGGTGCCAACCATCTGGCCAAAGATGTGAAATATTCAAAGCTGAAGGTGGGAAAATCAGGCCCACCGATGGAGCCGGCAGTTCCCCTGGGGCCCAGCAGTTCAAAAGGCTCCCAGCCACCACCACGACTCCCGTGGGAGAGGCAGCGGCCAGAGCCCCAGGCCCTTTAAATCACCACTGCAGTGCACGTTCCGATGGTGTCCCGAGGGCAATCCTGTTCTGGAGCCCAAGTACTTGAGCAATCAGCCATCCCACTGCCCATGCCGCTGCAGCTGCAGAGAATTGAAACCAAAACTGAGAATAACGATATCTGGGTGCTTTCCCTATCGCTGCCACTGACGTGTGATGTGACCCGAGGCCAGTTATTTAACCTCTATCTCTGTTCCTGCATCTGCCAACGGGCAGTGATGCTAACCCACCTTTGCAAAGTGCTCCGAGTTCCTGTGACAAAAGGTGCTGTGCAAGTGCAACCTCGAACTGTGATATCCATGACCATTCAGATGAAGAGTTGTTTTGGGGGATAGGAAGAATTTCTGTCAGCTTGACTGGCACGGTGAAGTTTGGGTGGAGATGGTCAGCGCACAGCAATCTCCCTCCCTCTTCACTAGTCCTGACCTCTTGATCTGGCCCTCCCTTTGCTGCATATTCCTGACTCCTCCATCAGTCTATGAACCAGCAGACAGGAGGCATGTTGAATTAGGATAACCTGCAACCTGCCAGCAGCAGGGAAATTGAGGGAGGGTATGAGCCACAGGCGAACATGCTTAGCTCTCCCTACTCCCCATAAAAGGGAGGGTTGCCACTTGCGTGGGGAGAAGAAACAGGAGCCAGGAAGGGGGATGGGGCTCCTGCTGGGCTAGTAATTAACCTGTGAGTGACTGAGTCCTCCCTGGCCCCTCAGTACAGGGCATTATAGACAAGGATCCACAGGACTTATCTGCTCTGAGGAGAGTGTCTTATTTGAACAGTGATAACCTCTAGCACTTCCAGGGCACTTCTTGAAAGTTGGAGGAATTGAAAACAGCTGGCCATAAATGTCAGGAAATGCCTGGCCCGGGCTGCCATCGTTACTACCTTTCACAAATGACAGCTGCATTGTTCACTCAGTTATTTCCCCCCAAACAAACCCAGCCGTAAAGGGGAGTTGTCATTGTCACAACCGCTGTTACAAACACTCCACACGAAAGAAAATCAACCATATTTACGCCTTAAATCATCACAGCATATTCAACACTACAAAATGCATACAGCTCCTGTGAGAGAGACACCCACACATGCTGACACTCACATGTTCCTGCGGCCTCTCTGCCTGCTCTCTATTCCTCCTGCTTCTCCAGGCCCAGCAAAAAGGAGAAGCTGGCTGGAGCAGGGTCAGTGCCCCAGCAGGGGGCTTGAGGCACCAATGGGGATACCAGGAACTACAGGCGGGGGGGGGGGAAATGGTAGGGTGAAGAGAAGATAAGGTGACAGGAGCTATTGAGGAAAAAGGTGAGGAGCTACTCGTAGGAAAGAAAGTAAACAGGAGCTAAGGGGAAAGAAAGGGTTGATGTGGAATAGATTAGGGTGATAGGCCATCAGAGAAGATATTAACTACTTGATCTGGATACTCCCTGATAAGAGATTCCTTTCTGAGGCTGACTTCAAAGTTCCTCAGACTGCCCTAGTTCCCCTGATTCCCCACAAACCCTTGAACCCCTACTTTGAGGGCAAGAAATAAGACCTTGCATCCAATGTTCCCTCTGTTTTTTTTCCCCTCCACATGCAGAATAAATGTTGTGTGCGCACCAGTAGAAACCCCTGCTGTGTATAGCTGCGGGCGCTATGTTAATCAGCTGGGCAGCATTTGAATTTCTCGTGAGTGGCTTCCCAAGCACACGCCTTACAGGGAACACTACCTGCATCTCCACACCTATGCCCAGTGGTTCAATAAAGAATGATTGAGTAAGAAGCCAATCTAGTTTTCTTTTAGAGCACCCATGTGTGAAGGATGTGAGCATCATCTATTCAGATAGCACCATTTCATAAATTCTGATCTCAGAACAGTTCATACGTTTCGGGCAACCCATATTCCCACTTCACTTCTCACCCCTTTCCGCCTAGGTGAAATTCCTTACCCCACTCCACTTCCTAAGGCCCCAATGCTAGTTTATTGTTGAAGATGATTGGCAGACTTCAAAGGGATGAATTATTATTATAATAATTATTATATAAATAGTATTACCATTTGCCCAGGAGGCCTTGTCATAGATCAGGACTTCACTGTATTATTTTGCATGGCTAAAATCTTCATAGGATCTGGTCTGGTTTGTTTTTTCATAGTAATTGTTCTTAAATCAATTGCTAAAATTAGAATGAGAATGGAACATGTAATAGTAATGGTGACACTACACCCCATATTTTTCATAGGAGTATTGCTATATGAATATGGCACAACTAAGATAATTTTTATGCAAGATGGGTCGTGAGATATCATTGGAAAGATTATGATTTATGAATATGATCAATGTTCCCTCTAAACTTTCCATCCATGTGCAGAATAAATTTTATGTGCACTGAGGCATGTGCAAACGCCACAAAACCTAGCTATGGGTGCTCTTCAAATTAGCCAGGAAGCATTTGAATTTCTCCTGAATGGCCGCGCACAAACACAGCTTACTGCGATCACTGAATATGATTACCCTTTTTATATGCGTGTATCATTTATGTGTCTGAAGTTAGAAATATTGACTCTGTAACAATCACAACTGTGGTTTACACTTGGAGAATGCCCACCAGACAGTATGCACTCAGCCTGGATAGATCATTAGGAAGGCGTGACGCATGGGCTAAGCATCTTGCAGAAATAAATGACCCAAATTCAATCTTTACGGACATACTGGTAGATAATGTTTGTGGTTTTGTGTGTGTGTCAACCTCTAACAATGTATGATCAATGTAATCAGATGGTTCCTGTCTGTACTATATTTATTTCTCTTTGAAGTGTATAGCATCTGTGAATGGTAGAAACGATTGCCTTATGTTAATCCATATAACTAATTACTGGCGATGCTGGGGCGGTAGGTCTGTTTGGAAGTCTCTGTGATTGTCTATTGTTTGCCTAAAGACTCTGAACTGTGAAGACTCTTTTGTAATCTCAGATCTTCTTAAGCTTCATCAAAGGAAGTTTAAGTTGCAAGACTTGAGATCTGCAAACCTGCTTGGATTCTCCCTGAATATGGACATTGGACTATAACCTGCAGACTAATTCTGTAAGGGTATGTCTACACTACAGCGTTAATTCGAAATAGTTAATTCGAATTAAGCTAGTTCGAAATAACGCATCTATACACAAAACCTATTTTGAAATAGCGCGTCCACAGTGAGTGGACCCTGAACCGAAGTTAAGCCTGGCCGGAACCAGTGCCGGCAGGGCATCAGATTAAGACTTAGTGTGTGGGGCTGCTGCCTGAGGCTAACTGAGCTCTGTGCTTAAAGGGACCCTACCCCCACCCCGAACAGACAGTTCTCAGGGTTCCCTGCTTGCTTGTCTGCCTCGATGAGGGACAGCAAAGCAGTCCTGTCTTGGAGTGCCCTGAGTGCTTGCACTCAGGACACCAAAGCACTCAGACACATGGAGCCAGAGCTGCCCCTGGGCATACCGGTGCGTCTTGTGGGGTTGTTGCCATCAGGCCAGCTGCACTTTCTGCAGGCTGCCATCCGGGGAGTCCATCGGGGGGGGGGCTGTCAGGATCCAGGAGGCCCTGTGGGAGAGCATCAACCCCGAGGAGACCTCAGAGCCACCCTGGTCCTCCCAACCGGGGGCTCATGCCCCATCCCTCCCTCACGTCCTTCCACTTACCCCTCCCTAGCCTCCCTTCCTGATGTCAAACAAAAGACACGTATGTTCAAAAATATAAACTGGGTTTATTGAACAAAACTGGGGGGGGGGGAATGAACCTCTGGGGAGACTGGGAAAAGGAGGTGGGAGAGGGGAAGAGAGAGGGTGGGAGAGGGGAGGGAGAAACCTGGGAGCTGGAAGGGGGAAGCAAGGGAAGAAGGGGGAGGGGAAGCTCAGGGCCCAGGGTTGGGGGTCTCGCCGGACCAACTTGATTTTCATGCAAACCTGCGCCTGGGTTCGCGTGTGGCCTTTGGTGGCCAGGCTGGCAGCTATCCTGCCATAGACAGCCGCATTCCTCTGTCTAGTGCGGAGATCAGGGATGTTGGGGGCATCCCCCCCCAAACCTGAATAAGGTTCATGATCTCCACCCTGGACCAGGAAGGCGCCCGCCTTTTTCAGCCCCTGTCAGGCTCCTGGGAGCTGGCAGACTGCTCCTGGTGAGCGGTGGAGGGCTGGCTACCAGTGGCTTGCTGGCTCATGTTTTGGGGCCACTGGGTCAGGGGCCCCAGTGGCTCTGGGCTGGCAGGCTTGGAGCTGACACAGGCACTGTGGCCAGGGTCTACCCCTTTAATGGCTCCGGGGCTGGGAGAGAGGAGAGTAAGTTTTCCTAGTTGTGCCCAGAGTGGCCACCAGTGCTCCCTGGGAAGGGCTGGAGGCCCCCTATTTCGAATTAAGTGTCTACACAGCACTTAATTCGAAATAGCTATTTCTAATTTGGTGTTACTCCTTGTAGAATGAGGTTTACCAAATTCGAATTAAGGTCTCTGCTATTTTGAATTAATTTCGAAATAGTGGTTTGCATGTATAGACACTATTAAAGTTAATTCGAAATAACGGCTGTTATTTTGAGTTAGCTTTGCAGTGTAGACATACCCTAAGAGCTCTCTGGAGCTACAAATCTTAACATCTCTACCATAAATGTGATCTCAGAACTGCACTCATGTCTGTGTGCTGATCTCTTTTAAACTATATGCTCTCCTTAATTTTTACATCAATTTTAATTTAGTTAATAAGAATCGGCTGTAAGTGTGTTTTGGGGGTAAGAGCTGAAATATTCATTAACCTGGGAGGTAAAATGACCAATCCTTAGGGATTTGTAGAACTGTTTTTATATGATGAATAAGATTTTCAGTGATAATGGAGGCCACAGGCTGCATAACTTCAAGGGAACTGTGGTGTTGGTTTCTGAGTAACCAGTAAGGTATTATAGAAGCTGTTTTCTGCTGGCTTGGTAAATCTAAGGATTGGAATAGCCACCAGCTTTGGGGAGTGGCTTCCCCATTCTTTGCAGTTCACCCTGTGTGACTTCAAGGACAATAGGACTTTGAAAATGCTAATCTCCCTTCTTCTAGTGAAGCATCTTTGGCTTCTGCTTTGACACTGCAAAGTTAGGCGATCCTGTTACCTGGTACTGAGCACCATCTTGGTCTGCTGGTATTTTTCCACTGGAAAGTGTTGGGGTTAGACTAGGAAACACAGGATTCCCATTATATGCAAATCTTATTTATGGCTGCAGGGAGGGTGTAAATTAATCTTGGCTCTTCTCCACTGCCTCCCTGCCCAAGAAGGAACGCTGTTGAGAAAACCTGAAGAAAGGAAGGAACTAAGATAGGCTGGAGAGGAGCAGGGGCTGAGCCCAGTGGGAAAAGATCAGCCTGTGAAGGATATTCCTGGAGACTTAATCTTTGAGCTGTGTAATTTACCTTCAAGAAACTCTGCAACCTGCATAAAGTAACATTTAAGGTGAGAAATTGCTATTTGTAGACAATTTCTTTAATGTGTTAAGCCTCGTTTGTGTGCGTTATTTGCTCAGTGATCTTTCATCTGTTTGATATTTATAATCACTCAATTACTCTTCTGTACAGATTGGACCTTCCTCGTCCAGCATTCTCAGGACTGGATGAAGGATTTTGCCAGACCAGGGGAGGTCATTTCTGGTCCCCCTGCTGCTGGCTCCACTCCCTCCCCATCCCCCAACCAGGTTTCCTGGCCTCCCCCCAACTCCCAGTAGCCCAGCTAAGCTGCCACTGCCTTCCCCTCCCCCACAGCCCAGCTGAGCAGTGTGCTGGCCTTCCTGGCTCCCAGACCCCCGCAGCCCAGCTGAGCCACGCCCCCCCCCTCACATTGCGCCAGGCTCCTGGCCTCTCCACCTCTGTCACCCCCACCCATCCCTCACAGCACGCCAGGACACGCTGATCCTGGAATATTCGTGGTCCTGCCAGACCATGGATATTGCCAGACCAGAGAGTTCCAGTTTGTAGAGGTGCAACCTTTAGTTAATAAAATATTTTATTTTGTAAGCACTTTGTGCAATTCATAACTGTGGGGGGGGGGGAGGGAAAGCTGTGCATAGCTTTCTCCTCTGGGGGAGGGGAGCAAATTTCATGAGTTTATGCTGTATAGATCTTTAGATAGTGCAAGACAATATAATTTTGGGCATACACTCCAGCGGATGTGTGCACCTGAGTGCTGGACTCCAAGCAGAGGCTTCCCACACGCAGCCGATTGCAGAATCTGTGTGATTTTACAGCTGGGTGCATTCCTACATTTGTGTCTGTGTGCACACGCACGCAGCAGGAAAGAGTGAAAAGAGTCACCCAGGTAGATGGAACAGGTGGTCTCAGAGGGACCCCAGCACATTAGGTGACAACCCTGGAAGAGGGGGGTCCAGTCCATCAGGGTAATGTTAAAAGGAATACTGCCCAGAAACAAAACAACAAGTAGGAATATTTACCTTCAGAATCTGTCTAGAAACTGTGATTTCTTCCTTTAGAGCCCTCATTAATTTAGATTTGTTGGTAATTTCTCTTCAAAAAGCGTGCCATATAAACCAAGATAACAACAAGCAATATCAAAGCCAGCACAATGCAAACAATTCCAGCAACACTGATCCGACAGGATAGTGTTACAGTGGACAGCTTAGCATCTGCTAGAGACTTGGGCTCAGAACACAGTGTCTCTTCAGGGTCTTCAATTTTATCCAGATTCTGCTTGTACCAGGTTAATAAACCAATATTAGAGCAGGTGCATTCCAGTGGATTGTAACTTAAATTGATTATACTCTGGCCAGATAAGTTAGTTAACATGTCACGTAGTATAATATGGATCCTGTTATTGGCAAAATTGAGATAGATGCCTTTGAGATTGGAAAATGCACCTGTGTTGAATGCAATAAGCTTGTTGTGGCTCAAATCAACACGCTTTAGCTTCTTGAGGGTGTGAAATGCCTGGTTTTGTATAGCTGTCAGATCACAGAATGATAAAATTAACTCCTCTAAACTTGGTACCTGGTGAAAGAGATTGTCATTCTGAATGATCCCTGCCTGGAAGATATTCCCCCTCAGGTTCAACAGGAAAAGGCTTTGCAGCCCCTGTAAGAGGTTCTGGCTGCTGGTATTAACATTGGAGTAAGACAGATTCAGGACATGCAAAAGGTGCAGATTGCAGAAAGGACCCTGGGAAGTATTAAGGTAAAGACTTGTAAAAGCCAAATCAAGGAGCTCCAGGTTAGCACATTCCTTAAAGGCCATATCTTGGAGCTGAAGCTTCATGTTGTGGCTCAGATTCAGGTGCTGTAATCCGCTCAGGCCTTTCAGCTGCTTGCTGCAGCAGTCTACATTTTCTATGAGACTCTGGCTTAAGTCCAGGTGTTGAAGCTTTGACAGCGTTTCTAAACAGCCATTGCCTAAGTCCAGTTTCTCACCGTTTTCTCTGATACGGAGATGGGTGAGGGAGGGGAAAGCGGCGGAGCTAATGTTACAAATGTGCTTGAAGGCATTCCTGTTGAGAATTAATTCTTCCAGTGTGTTCATGCCACTGATGTCAGGAGGTAACATGCTGATGTGGGTGTGACTCAGATCCAGCCTTTGGAGTTTGCTCAAACACTGAAACGTGGCAGCAGTCAGGAGAAGGAAATGCCGCAGTTGCAAACTGAGCTCCACCACAGAAATATTGCACAGATTCTGTAGCATAGAAGAGTTTATAGGAAGCCCATCTGCTGCATCCTCAAATGTCTCCAGCCAAAGAGAATGGGTTTTGGTACCCTGGATCCCAGCTAAGACCACAGAAATATCAATGCAACCTCCAAAGTCCAAGCTGTAAAAGAAATTGGACTGGAACGCCCCAGCTTCAATGTGTGTAATATCATTACCCTTCAAGATCAGCGTTAAATTCTTTTTCTGCTGAAGAATATCTATGTCTTTTGCTGCTATTCTTTGTATGTTGTTCATTTGCAAATCAAGGTATTTGAGGTTTCTGGTTGGGAAGTTTGGAGGGAGCTGCAGTGAGGAGATGTGATTGCTGCCCAAGTCAAAAGTCTCTAAATTATCCAGGTTCTGCATTGGAATAAATGTCAAGCTGGTTATACCTGTCTGAGTTAAGACAAGATGCTTCAGAGACCTCGGGCCAAGAAATGCCGTGTCAGCCAAAAACATGAGTAGATTTCCAGTCAAAATGATCGTGTTCAGATGAATATTGCTTTGAAAGGCACCCTCGTACACCCAATTGATTTGACATCTTGAAAAAAACAAAATAACCTGACATTAGTAATAAATCAATGGGATAAAAATTTCCTGCGATTACATGGTCATTTAAAAACAACATTCCAAATGCAATCTCAAGTACAAATAAAAACCTGATAACCTATGTTCTTTGAGTTACAAGCTATTATTTTCTTTGCTGGAAGTACATAGCTGATATCAGAAGCCCCTGTTTTTCAAACTCAGGTAAGAAGAGGACATAATGGGAAGCAAAAACTATCTAGAGTAGATTGGATGTGGAGGTCCCAACTGTGATGATGATCATGAAAGTCCCACAGAGGCATGCTAAGTAAGGGGGTTTTCTCATTGCCTTCCCTGATGAACACAAACAATATCTTGTCCCTATAATAAAAGTACTAATTACAAAGCTGGAATTGCCTCCTCCCCACATGTCATGAATGACATTTCATAGAAAAGCAGGTGAGAATTTTCCTACAGCAAAGTGCTAGTGTAGGGTTTCAGTGACTCCAGGCTTCAAAAGGAGAGAGCCCAGAAACAAGCTATTTCCAAACAGCTCAGCTTTCTTGATTGGCAAGACAATGCATCCATCAGTTGTCTGCAAGGGCCTCTGAAGGTTCTGCTATGAGGATGGTTGCCATGGTTTTATTTTGTAACCACTTTGTGCAATTCATAACTGTGAGGGGGGGGGGACCTTTACTTTTTTATTAGAATTGCAAAAGGTTGAAACAAGGACATCTAAGTAATGGCAGATTCAAAATATGTTATGACTTGTTGTGTGACCAGTGGAAGTGACAAAGATTTCCAATACCTTGTTAAGTCTAAATAGACAAGATTGTTTAGCTTGCTGAAGGTTGAATTGTGAAGAGAAGAAAGCAAGTTAAAGCCAAAGTCAAGGATTTCTGTTGTGTCTGGAAGGCTCTCAGGAATCTCTCTCAGTCCTAAATTTTCACATCTGTAGTTTTTGTTTGCTGTAACCTGTGGAATTATATATGTTATTGATGACACAGATACAGGCATACTGTGTATGTAAACATGGAGATCTGAGATGCACATTCTACAAAACAACTGCCTTAAAAATCATTTCAGAATGTAACCATAGAGCACTTGCAATACCTGATACATCTCACTGTATTCCAAAACCTTAAACAGGAACAATGCAAAACCCTAAGGGTAGTACTGTATTTGAAATCAAACAGTCTCCCCACACTCCAAAATTAAATGCCTGCATTGCAATGAAGTGAGTGGGGAAGAGCCACTAATCCATGGAGATGCAGATGCCTAATGGTGAGGAAATTGAGTTGAAATTTTTTTTAAAATGCCGAATTTTGCAGAAATGGAGGTGGGGAGGGGGGGCAAAGCAGCAGGAAAGCAGATTGGGAGCCTATTGGCAGCATCTGAGAGTATTTTTTTGAAATCTTAATACAGACTTGAAATATGCAATCATGGGATTTCATGGAATACAGTCTTTAAACCATAGGCTTGGATCTTTTGTGCTAATATTAAGCACACCTCATTCTGTATTTCATGAATCAGTTAAAATAAGTAGGGCAGTATGCATTATTCATCCCCAAGAAATAATTTGTGGGTCTTGTAACAATGCTCACCCTAAAATAAATCTTAGGGAGTTACGAAGATCTTGCAAAAAGAGCTTGGCTCAGACTGCTAAAATGTATTTTTAGAACAGAAAATGTCTGCTCAAATAAAAAGGAGTGGAGTTGAGTTTGTGTGAGTCACAGCAAGGAACTGCTCAGCACATTTAGCTGAAACAGAACAAAAATTATCTGAGAAACTTGAGATTTTTAATTTTTTTTAAGCCTTTTTAATCTTAGTGGAAGTGGAATCTGTCTCTTATGCAAGTATAGTCACCTCTCTGAAGTTAAAACTGGGATTTATTAGCATACCAGACCTGCCTCTGAGTCCATGGGAAACTATGTTGTCAATCAAAACACAAGAGTGTTATGCACTCTATAGCACAGCCCTTAGTAAGCTAATCTGTGTGACTGTGAGAAAAAGAGATGTATGAAAAGTCCAACTTCAGTTCAGGCTTCAAACCCAAGATTGCTACCAAAGCAAACAGGCTGGCATTCACAAGTTCAGTGGAATCAATGCCCAAGGAATGGCTGCCAATCAGAAAGAATGGAATCAGAGCGCCCACAGAGAAGGGGCAGCCATGCACCAGAGGAGTTCAAGCCTTCTTTTAAGAAAGATGAGGCCTTGTTTCTTAAAGGATACTTCAGAAAAGCACTACATTGTAACCTCAAAGACTCTTAATTATTGCTGAAATGAGCTCCAAGAAGAGAAGAAATCCTTTGAAGATTTCACAGCCTATTGTACAGATTCTCAAATGGTGAGACTAAATATAACTGGCATTGTCTAAAGGCTTAAATAACTTGAAACTTGCTATCTAAAACACAGCTAAGCTTTGAAGGAATTTTTTCACAGTTTTTTGTTGAAATTTTGGATATAAAAATATTTGGACCAACCCTGTTCTCTTCAATAGAGTAAGTGACGTGTCTGTTATTGGACAGTAATAAGTTCATTGGAAACTATCATTAATATAACAACCAGACTTCAAAAGAAGACAACTAGACTTAAGAGCAGGTACCAGTTTATTAGTAGGTCATAATCTACAAGATTCCATTTATAAACCATTACTGTTTTTCAGGCATACCAAGGATGGGTGATGCTAGCAGTATTTGGGTTTCACCTAACATTTGCTATTGGGATGTGAATAATTGTTATGGTATCCTCTAGTAAACCGGAGACTGTTGTGTTGCAAGGCATGGTAGCTGAGAATTTCACAACTTTGCCAAATGGAGAACTAAACTAACACTTTTTTGATTAAATTTGATTACAAAACTAGGTGGAGCAGGGTGGATGGGTGCTCAGGGTGCCAACATTGTGTGCCAAATCCCCACTTTTTGGTGGTTGAGGGTTTTTTAGAGGGGAATGTGTGTGTTTTGCTTGAGTCTTTTATGTAGCTGCATGGGATATGCCAAAAATATTTTCTGCCATGGGTGACAAAACATTTAGGGCCAGCCCAAGTGAGCAGGTCTCTGAGAGGTGTAGCACAGAATGCACAAATGAGGGGGAACTAAGGTGCTCCCCTGATCCTGGCTGTTCTGGGAGCCTAGCCTAACTTATATAGTCCTGAGTAGGGATGTTAAGTAGTGGTTAATTGGCTAATTGAGAAGTCAGTGAAATTTCCATCAACTACTCAATTAGTGGATAAGGAAGGGAAGTGTCAGCGCTCACTCAGCACAACCTCTCGCTGCCTCTCTGCATTTTTAAAGGAACGCCAGCAGGAGAGGATGTTGGCTGAATTCCCATTTCTGGGTCTCAGCATAACACCCCACCGCTCCTCCTGCCGCTTTGCATTTTTAAAAGGAAGCCGGCAGGAGAGGACACTGTCTGAATCCCTTGTCCCAAGTTTCAGCACTCGTGCCAGCTTCCCTTTAAAAATGCAGAGTGGCAGTGAGTGGGGGTGTGTGTTTGTGCTAAGACCTGGAACCAGGGATTCAGCCAGGGTCCTCTCTTGCCAGCTTCCCTTTAAAAATGTGAGGGGGGGGCAATGAGTGAGTAGTTGATAGTGCTCCCAGATAAGCTCCTGCTCATCGGGTAGTTGACTAGTCGACTACTCCTTTACACCCAAGGGCCTGCCTTGCTGCAGCCCTGACTTCCACCTACTGCAGCTATGCTCCCTTCTGCCCTCAAAACCAGCGTTTGTGAAGGCCTCTCTTTCACAGTTCCTGCAATGAAAGAATGGTGCCCCAGCCAGATCCTGGAATTTGAGAGCCCCTTTATGCCACTCTGCCTCTTTGTGAAGGAAGCAGAGCAGGGGTGAAGAGTTTGTCCTGTGTTTTGACTAGCTAGCAGCCCCTGGGAGGTCCTGGCAGGAGGCTCTGAGATGGAATTTATATTTATTTACTTAACCTACTAGCAGTGGTTCCAAAATGTGCCAGACTGGCCACAGAATTTCCTAATGTTACTGGCTTACTAACTAGGAGGAGCATTATTTCAGTCCTTTATGTCGAAAAGAGCAGAGCCTCAGTGTACAACCAAAATGATTACTTGATTACGTCAGGGCACATCTACATTTAAAATGCTACAGTGGCACAGCTGTGTCACTGCACTTCAGTGTAGGGGCATGGGGTGGGCAATAATATTTGACAGGGGGTGCTACTCCAAGATTTTGGAAAGTGGTCGAGGGCCACACTCTTCCATGATATAAATGGAGGAGTTGCAGGGTCTGGGATGGAGTTTGGGATAAGGGATTGGGGTGCAGAAGGGAGAGAGGGATCTGGGAGGGAGTTTGGGTGAAGGAAGCAGTTGTGACCTAGGGCAGGAGACAGGGATGCAGGGTTTTGGAATGTGACCTAGGGAAGGAGACTGTGGTGTAGGAGTTTGGGCTGTAACCTAGGGTAGGAGGGGATTGTGATCTGGGGCAGGGGTATGGGTGCCAGATCTGGGAAGGTATGGGTGCAGAAGGGGGGCAGAGGGTTTGAGTATGTTGGGGGGGAAGGGGCGGGGGCAGAGGGCTGGGGTGCCAGATGCAGGCTCTGGCCAGGAGACTTACCAGCCAGCAGCCCAACCAGCCTGCCTGCCTGCAGACCTAAATGCTTGCAGAGCTTAAAACATTTCTCCGCCAGCCTGCCTGCCCTGCACCTTCACAGGCTGCACAGCCATGTACTTGTGGGAATAACTGAGCCAGAGGGAAGTGGGGGGGGGGGTGTCTCTCTGTGTGCTGTCTGTTAATCAAAAAGGCAGCTCCCATTGGCCAGTTTCTGGACAGAAGTCAGTCAATGGAATTGTGCTGGGGGTGGGAGTTATGCCTGAAGCCTTCCTCCCTCCCCTCCAGGCTTGCAGTTTCTAAAGAGGAACGACCCCACAGCCGCTTTTCTGAGCAGTGCGTGGGACTGTGGGGCAAGCAGGGGAGCCTGCCTGGGGCTCCCCACTGCATCCGCAGACTTGATCCAGTGACTTGGTGGGCTTGATCCGGTCTGTGAGCTGTATTTTGCCCAGGCCTGGTGTAGGCACTATCTACACCAACAGGAAGTCTTCTCCTATTGGTAGGGCCCTACCATGAGCAGTTGTTGAAGGCAGGACTAGGGGAGGCAAACCCTCAGCCCCACCTCCAGCCTTGCTCCTTCTGCTGAGGCCCCCACCCCTTCCCTGCGCCCCACAGGGAGGTGGGGCAGTGTGCGTTGCACATGCTTCCCCTCCCAACCATGGGGAGGGGAGCAAGCAGGCAGGCGCACATTCATCTCAGCCTCCCCAGCTCCAGGGAGGAAGGAGGGTGAAGGGTGCCTGGCATAGCCCCAGCCTCCCCAGCTCCGGAGGAGGGCATATGGTGTGGCCTGGTCCAGTATGGCCCAACCTATTCAGCCCCGGAGCACTGGGGAAGGGAGGAAGGCACTGTACACCACGTGGCCCGGCCCAGCCTCTCTAGTCCCAGAGCACCAAGGAATGAGGTGGGCATGCCGCACATCACGGCCCAGCCCCAGAGCAGCGTGAGGGCAGGTGCTGGGGACAGTAACACCTTGCCCCCAGAGTGCCTACAGCAGGTATTCTGGAAGCGTAGTGTGGGTGAGGCTACACCTTGGCGGTTTGGGAAGGCAAAGCCTTCCCCTGCCTAGCATACTGGATGCTCATGGGCCCTACCACATTTACAGTCCATTTTGGTCAATTTCACAGTCACACAATTTAAAAAATGGTCAGTTTAATTATTTCAGCTATTTGAATCTGAAATATCACAGTATTGCAATAGCAGGGGCACTGATTCAAAAATGAGCTTTTTGTGTGGGTGTGGAGGGGGGAGTCGCAAGTTATTGTGGAAGGGTTGCAATATTGCTACCCATACTTCTGTGCTGCTACTGGTGGCAGCACTACCTTCAGAGCTGGGCAGCTGGAGAGTGGCAGCTGCTGGCCAGGAGTCCAGCTCTGAAGGCAAAGCTGCCCAAAATAAGGATGGCATGGTATGGTATTGCTAGCCCTTACTTCTGTGCTGCTGCCCAAGAGTTGGGTCTTCAGTCAGCAGCTGCCACTGTCCAGCCGCCCAGCTCTGCAGGCAGCAGTGCAAAAGTAAGTGTGGAAATACCACAGGATGCCATTCACGCTTCTGCACTGCTGCTGGTAGCGGCTTTGCCTTCAGAGCTGGGCTCCTGGCCTGCAGCAGCCACTCTCCAGATGACCAGCACAACTCCTCGAAAATATCCTTTTGACCCACTTGTGACTCCTGTTTGGGTCAGACCCTCCAATTTGAGAAATATTGATTTCCCCCTAAAATCTGGATAGTATAGCGTAAACACCAGATATTATGAGGGAAGGGGGGACAAACATCATAGGGAAAGACCAGATTTCACAGCATTTTTTAGTAAGGTTCTTCCCATTGGTGCAGGTAAACCACCTCCCCAAGAAAGAGTAGCTAGGCTGATGGAAGAATTCCACTATCAACCTAGTGCTGTCTACATCAGGAGTTAGGCTGGCATAGGTGCCGGCTTCATCTGGGCCAGGGATGTGCAGCCCCTTGCCCTGCCCCAACCTGATCCCTCCCTGAAGCCCACGTCTCATTCTGCCTCTGCTCTGCCCCAGCCCTGCCCGCATTTCACTACTTCTCTCAAGTCCCCATCCCATCTCTTCCTACACCCTGCCCTGCCTCTTCCTCCCCTTTCCACCTCCTGCCCTAAACTTGCCCCATCCCCACTGCTTCCCCTCCCTCACAGAACTGCCTGCATACTGTGAAATAGCTCTTAAACCTCATTTTATAAGGAGTAAGGGTTATTTCGAAAGAAGGGTTTTCTTTCGAAATAACCACGTCTAGACAGCGTTTCTTTTTTCGAAATAGGGTATTTCAAAATAGCGCCCGGACGCGATTATGCAAATGAAGCATGGGAAATTCAAATCCACACTTCATTTGCAATTTCGTTCGTCTGCATTTGCATTCCTCTCTCAAAAGAGGAATGCAATGTAGACATACACTCACAGAGAAGGAGAGCAGACAGGAAAAGGAAACGTGAGGCAGGAAAGAGCCAGGTTACAGAAACAGGGTGAGTGATTTAGGAAGAAAAGGTCAGCCAGCACTATAGCAGTCTTATGGGACTGGGAGATTCTGCCTGCTTTTCTGAGCTCATATGGGCCAAGGGACTCTGGACAACTGAAGGGATTTGGACCCGACCTAAAGAATGTCCTGGCATGATGAGGAAATGGAGGTAGCCAGGACTGGGATGCTGAAACAATTTTTATATAGTGGGGGTCCTGGGGATGGAAGTATATATTACTACTTCAAGCTGGGGGCTTCGCTGCACCCCTAGAACTGCCAGTTCTGGCACCACTGTGCAGGGACACTTATTCAGTGCTTGTTTTGATATAATCTGTTTTCTCTTGTGCTTTACCTGATTGTAACAGGGAATAGAGGTGACAGATTCTGAGCAAAGTGTGTCTACTACGTGCCCCTGGGAATGGTAAGCAGTAGAAGAGTTGCACCTTTGGGGTGGAGTTCTGGGAGAGGGTGTGATTGAGTAATAGGGCTATCTAGGGGGTCAATGCTGGTCGTGGGGGCCTCTGGACTAGGTGGGATGAGGAGACCCATTTCTGAGAAGCCTTGGTAGGCTATCGCACTGGTTCCTCCGTTGGCCTCTACCACAGTTCCTGGGCACTAAAAGCTTAACAAAGACTTATATTCCCCTCACAGCTGTCCCAGTGAGTAGCCGACAGGGTGTACTCACTGGGATGTGTGATCAAAAGCTATTGAATGCAAACTGGCTTGTAACAAGAAGTTTCTTTACAAGTAGAGGGTCCCATCTTCATTACTGAGTTCAAATGTTTATTACTGAGTAGGTATTTTGCAAGTAATGCAAATACAGACACTAGAACCACAAACAGGGGCTATGAAAAACAGGAGATAGAAAAATATATACAAAATAACTGCAGAGTGACAGCAAATGAGTAGCTCCCATGTACTCTATCCCCAACTTAAATAACAAAGATGACAGTTCTAATTTAGAAGCTTGTAGATACTACAGTGAAGATCACTTAAATGAAATGTCAAATATAGACCGAAGAAAAACCATCCCATACCAGACTGGTGAGTGAAAAACACGGCTTTTGTACAATTTATAATGAACTTGTGACACTTGCTGTCATAGCTTGTTATTGAGGCAAATAGCTTAGTAAGATGAAGAAAAGAGAGGTTTGGCTGCTGATGTGAGTGAGAAGAGTGCCTGCATTATGCCATCTCAAATAAAATTACCAGAGCGATCAACCCTTATGCTTTAGGGCCAAAACCAGTCTCCAGATGGAGCAGAGGAAGAAATTCCCTGTATATTACAGTTTTGCACAATTAGGAGGATTATGGGAGTTGTACAACTTCAGTAAAGCAAAGGATCTATGATAGGGCTCTGTGGCACATAAAATATGAGGGTAATTCCTGAGTCTCCCCTCAAAACTCTCTGAAACAAAAAAAAAAAAATTGAAACAGAGAAGCATCTTGCCATAATTCTTCCTCTCCACCCACTTCCCCTGCCCTTTTAATTAAAAATGAACCAGTACAGACCAGACAAAAAGAGCTAAGGGGAGGGCCTGGTATTTCTTTTTATTATTGCTCTGGTGAGGAATTGTATATCTGCTGAACTACACGTGCCCACTACATGTGGAGAATCTCATCCTGCCCATTTGTACTGAACTGTGCAAATTCTTAGACCCAAATAGCAGGAAACAAACTCCATATAAACATGTTCTCTTTTCAGCTCTGATGTCTCGCTGTAGACATGCATATGAGATTTCATTGTCCCCAAAACAATATGAAATGTATAAATCACTCAGATTTATATTCTCACTTCAGAAGACTCCCATATCGAAGGGTCCCATATATTTGTGCTTGAGCGGTGTCATCGAGTGTGTCTTGAAAGACCTGCCTTACGTTCCTAGTCAAAGGCTTATGGACACCCCCCAGCAAAAACAAAAACAAACCCGTCTCTGCACTTCAAAGCGCTCAGATGTTAACATGCAAATAACCACCTAAGATTCATTATTGATTTTCTACTTATACAACCCACTTGCCTCAAGAAGAAGAAATAACTATCACTCACCTCAGTGCACCTCGTAGCTACAGGCTCAGATACTTTGCAGCTAACACAGAAAAGCCCCATCAAAATCAACCAATATCTATGGTAAGCCATTAAGGCTCCTCAACTCAGACGACTTTGTGGTATCTACTCTTCATGAAAGCAAAACGGAACAGCAAAACCAAGATAAGCTGAAACAGTCTGCTAGAAATGAATTAAACGGTGAAGGCAGAAAAAGAAAGTGCGATAAACCTCTCAGGCTTAGCATAGTGAAATCCTAGTCACAGTTCAAAAGGGGAAGTTCCTACTTTTAAATACAGTCCTTCAAATGGCTAGTATAGAAGTGATGTCTAGTGGGCCCAGAGCTGATCTAGAAAATGAAAATGGAGGGATCCATTCAGGACAAGCCAATGACTGATACTGATCTTGTTTATATTGGTGTAAATCAGGGCCACTCATCATGTGGCCCGTGGGCCACATGCGGCCCACAGCACGTTTGTTTGTGGCCCGCGGTATGGTTTGGGTTTACATGGGGCTCAACACGCTGCCCATGAGTGGGAGCCAAAACAAAACAGTAGTCAATATAATGGGCTTCTGTTGATACGCATTTTAGTAGTTAAATTCCTGGACTGTCATTGCTCATTAAAAGTGCTCTTATGGCTGGAAATCAGGTAAATATTGCATTTTATTGATATCAGCAGAACTGACTTAAATGGGGCCTGCATGTTGTGTAGTCTTGCCTTAATCTTTGTATTCATGCCTGTCAGTGTAAAAGAAGCTATTTGCATATATATTTGCATGTATATGCAACCACACTTAAGTTGTTGCCCTTGGCATGTGCTATGAGTATCACTGTGGCCCCCGGGGCTTCCAAAGTTGAGTAGCCCTGGTGTAAATAATAACTAGCTTTTATAGAGTACTTTGCATCAGCAGAGCATGGAACACTTTACAGATATTGCTTTTATCGAGGAGGAAACTGAGGCACAGGGGAGTGACTGCCCATGGTTGCACACCAGGCCAGTGGCAGTTAGAACCCAGATGTTCCAATTCCCAGACCAGTGTGCTGTCCACAAGTCCATACAGTAAATCAGGCATAGTTACACTGAAGTCAGAAGTGTTACACTAATGAGAAGTGGGAGTCAGAGCAGAAATAGTCTCCTAGAAAAATGAATCAAGTGGCTTAGGAGTGTGTTTTTCACCAATAAATAATCTGAGTGAGGTTTTTTTTATTTTAGCTTTCCCGAGACCTTATGTCTTTTCCATGTCAGATAAAGGGTGCTGTACCACTTACGAAGGTCACCAGAAGTCTATGAGAGGATGAAAGTGTTTGGTATTTGAATTTAACTCCACCTTCCCTTCCCCCATACACACACTTTCTGCATAAACCCTACCTCCCCCAAATTTTCCAATCAGTTCTACTGTGCCACACACTCAGCACTGAAATCACTGGACAGCTGCAGGTGCACAGCATCTTTGACATTCACGTAATTGTTGTTTAAATGCCTTTCGGTGGTGTTAGCAGTTGAAAAGGTTTTAATGAAAAGCATGTCTTGACAGAATCCTTCAGCATGCTCTCAGGAGTGCGACAAGGGTGCCTATTGTCACCTTTCCTGTTCTTGATCACAATGGACTGGATTATGAGCAGGGCAACAGATGGCCATCAACGGGGCATTCAGTGGACACTTTTCAAACAGCTAGAGGACATTGATTTTGCTGACGATGTCGCCCTCCTTTCACACCAACATGAAAGCATGGAATAAAAGGTCGCAACACTAGAAAAATCTGCCTCAGTGACTGGACTGAGCATTAACAAGAGAAAGACCAAGACAATGAGGATCAACCAGTCCAACAACAACACCATCATACTGGAAGGGGTTGACCTGGAAGATGTGGACAGTTTATCTACTTGGGGAGTATTATGGGCAGAGACGGAGGAACAGACAAGGATATCAATGCTAGGATAGGGAAAGCAACAGCTGCATTCAAGACTCTTCGTCCCATATGGAGTTCACAAATAATATCTGCGAAGATGAAACTGCGAATCTTCAACACAAATGTGAAGAGTGTGTTCTTGTATGGATGAGAATTAAACATGGCATACTAAAAAGTCTTCAAATCACAAGCTACCGACATTCCTAAACAGATGCCTGAGGTACATTCTTCACATCAAATGGCAAGACTTTGTCACAAATGAGGAGCTTTGGAACAGAGCAGGACAAGAACCACTTGATGTTCAACTCAAGAGAAGAAAGTGGGGATGGCTAGTCCACACTTTAGCATAGTCCGTCAAGCTCTCACATGGAACCCGCAAGGAAAACACAAAAGAGGAAGACCTCGGACAACGTGGAGAAGATCTACTGAGATTGAAGAACAACAACTGGGGTACTCCTGGAGTCAGCTAGAAGTTTTGTCTCAAGACAGAGTGAAGTGGAGGAGACTTCTAGATGACCTATGCTCCACTCGGGAGTGCAAGGGTTTAAAAAGAAGAAGGGGCATCAGGATCTTTCCAGAAAGAGGCTAGGGCAAGTGGGGAGCCAACCCAGGAGAGAGGTAGTTTTGGAGTCTCTGCTTTCTCCCTTGGAAATACACCATGGAGGAGCTGGGGGGAGGTGGCTTAGATCTTGGAACTGGCCCAGAGGTGGGAAGGTAGCAGGGACAAAGGACAATCTTGAAGCAGGCCTGGGGGAAGACCAAACGGACAGCAGACAGCCTCATCAGACCCAGACTGAGGAGAATCACTCTAGGAAGGGCTGCAGGGGAGAAGACCTGAAGGTTGGTGGCATGGCAGGAGCCAGACATATAGGGAGAAAGTCTTAGGGGATAAAAGCAGTGCAGAACCCAGGAGGAGACGAAGAGTCTGTCACAGGCTGAGCTCAAAAAGACATTACATTCCTTTGTGCTTAATTCTGACTTTGGACACCCTAGAAGGAATGGGCCAATACACCACAGCGCACCATGGATATCCCAAGGAGGAGCGTGTTGCAGTGTAGTTACAATACTGACACTTGTTATGGAGGGTGCTCTGAGATAAGACTATCCGACTGCCTCCTAAAATAAGGGCAGAGTGAAGCGGTCATACATTTGGGGAAATGAAAGCAGAGCTGTGAGCCAGAACGGGGTGCTGTGGCAGTCGTGCTACATGGGAGGATAAATTAGCTATGATGTGTATCTTTCAAAAAACTATGATACTTTAGTCATGTGACATCTAGCCATGCAGAATTCACCAGCCAAAGCAATACGGTTGTACTCAGCCATGTACTGGCCAACTAAGAGAGCTTTTGCATACTGAGTTGCCTTGTAATTCTATTCCAAATTCCTTATTCCTGCCCCACTGTTGTCTTTTATAGGAATATTCATCTTCACTCCTGATGCTGTAGTTACCCATCATCACTTCATGTAAACAGATTATCCCAGATCTGCAAACAGGGACAACATACCAGAGGATTATTGCATTAGGTAGTGGATATATTTATTGTACGTTGAGCCTCTTTGTAGACTAGGGCTGAAATTATTGAAAGGGGCCCACGGGACTTGAAGACCCAATTCACAGTAAATTTTGAAAGAAATTGAGCATCCAAAGCCCCTTAGATTTTAGAGACTCAAAACCTGTGACTCTGGAAAGAATTATCTTCAATCTGAGTGGCACAGGACTGAGCTGGTAGATTGAATGACAGACCGCTGCTCTTTGTTTAGAGAACAATACTCAGCCCTGTACAAGACACCCTGTACAAGGTAGAGAAGGAGACAGGTTGCTACCAAGGCATTTACAGTCTAACCAGCCAGATAACATGCATCAGGCCTGAATGCACTGAGAGAGCCAGCAGAAGGCTTTATCTGAGAACAGTTTTGTAACTGTTTTATAAAGAGCGGCTTGTCGGTACTTTGCTTTTATTGTGCAATAGCGTTGGGTATTGCAGAAATGAATTTGAGGAAGCATTGCCAAACAAGCGTGACTTCTGTACTGTCGTCAGTGATTTCTTCCATGGGCAGGTAGTAAGCAGATGCTGCCTGTTACTACTATGCAGGCCTGAGAGTGCCATAGAGAAGCGACTACAGTTAACAATCCACTTTGCATTTAGTACAACCAGGCCTAATCTAATCTCCTCTCTCTGAGGGGCACTACAAGTGGCTGGCTCAGTGGTACTGGAAGAGAGCTCCAGGAGTCTGGGGCATTTTGGAAGAAGGGATAAAGATGGGTGAAGGAGGAAAGTGGGGGGTGAAATTCATTGACAGAAGGGCAAGCATGGCTGCAATTAAAATGAAAATTCAAAGCACAGCTACAAACAACACTGGCCAGTATTGAGTTTTGCTGTCTGAAATTGAAACTGCACCACACCAAGAAAAAGGAAGAACTTAACTTCAGAGCCTATATCTTGAATCTAAGATTTTGCACATTTTACTGTTGCTGAACCAGCAGACTGACCCAAAGCTGTCCTTGTCTGTTGCTTGCTGATGGGCTGAAAAGCAAAAGCATTTGCCCTTTCAATCATGTTTCTCACTGCACAGCCACAGATGAAAACAAAAGGGCAGGGCTCTCATATAAAAATGCAAGAATGCAAGTAGGAAACCCCCCCCCACACACACACACTAACTGGCATTAGTCACTGCTACATTGCCTGATCTTCTGGCTTTTCACCCTGTGCAACCCCATTGGGTCAAATTGATTTTGTTCGCACAAGTGTAGACAATTCCTCTGTCTTTAATGGAATTGTGCTTGCTTACTTCATAGCTGACCTGGACCCATGTCTTTCACTGAGGTTACATGGTGTGTGAGGGCAGGATTCAGTCCAGTTAACTGTTGCTGAATCCGCCCTTCCCCCTATCCAAATTGGATCTAATCTTTATATCCAAATTGTCCTGTTCTCAGGTTAAACATGTACAGAACATTTGTGACACAAGTTCCCTATTTTAGCAAAAGGAATTGAGATGCTTTGAATTGCTATTTTGCCATTTTACCTGATTATGGTTATGCTCAATTAGAACTAGAATATGTTCCCCATTGTTCTTAAAGAAGAAACTGAGCAGACATTCAAGAGAACTGTGGGCCATGTTCCATTAGCAGTCAGCCCAAGAAAGATGTGATCAAAACCTGTTATACTGGGAAGGGTGAAGAGGTGAAGGGCCTCTGACTGGGGAAAGCTGCAGTATCAGAGGAGCTGTGTGACAAAAATGAGCAAGTTGTGTATAAGACAGCCTCCTAAAAAGGAACCTTTCCTCCTTCTGAAATGCTTATGTCTGTGTTGATCACGTAGGAACAGTCATACTGTGCCAAACCACTGGTCCATCTAGCTCAGTATCCTGGCTTCCAACAGAGTGGCCAATGCCAGGTGTTCCCAACCTGTCTCCCATTCCCAGCTTCGGGCAAAGAGAGTCTAGGGCAGGAGTGGGCAAAAGGGCCTCCGTGGGCCAGATCCGGCCTGCCAAGTGGGTTGATCCAGTCTGTGGAGGCCCTGACGCTCCTCTGCTCCCAGGCCAATTAGGGCCTGTGGGCAGAGGAAAGCACATGAAGTTTCCTCTGCCCTGCCAGGAGAACGCGGGACTTTGAAGCATCGCGGACTCCTGGCAGGGTGGGAAGAGACTTTGCGCACTCTCTTCCCCCAAGCCCTGATTGGCCTGGGGGCACGGAGAGCATGAAAGGTTTCCTCTGCCCTGTCCCTGTCCTGTGAGGAGCGCGTGGCACTTAGAAGCACCACACACTCCTGGCAGGGTAGGAGGAGACTTTGCGTGCTCCCTCTGCCACCAGGCCCTGATTGACCTGGGGTGGGGGAGTGCGGGAAGTCTCCTCCCACTGCCAGGGGCATGGGTGCCTAGGGGTAACCTAGGGGGGGGCAGAGGGGCTCCCCCACACCCAGACCAATTATAGTCTGGGGGTGGGGAAGCCCGAAAGCATCCTGGCCTCGCCCCTTCCATTTGTGGCCCGCCCATGGTCTAGGGACAACATCCTGGCTTGATTTATCTAGTTCTTTTTGGAGCTCTGTTATAGTTTTGACCTCTGGCAAAGAGTTCTGCAGGGTAACAACAGTGCAGTTGGTGATTCACAAAACATGGAGGATGCGCTTGCTGCTTCTAAATAAATGGGCAGCACAGAACACGGAGATCTAAAGAAGAAGGGCCTTTCTTTGTTAACAGATGGCAATAGTTTTGCTGACATGAAGTCGGTGTGTTTGAGCTTTGAAGAGGGATGTGAATGTAGAGAGGGTGGATGCTGTGCCTGAGAAGAAAATTCCAGCCATACTCAGGAGACTGGGAGCAGGGTACTGTAAAAACAGACCCAAGATGGACAGTTTGGCTTAATTAAGAAATTATTTCAATAGAAGCAAGGTTAGGCCAATGCTGCACCCTTTTAAAAATGCCACCATGCTGCCTACTTTGACCTATTAGCTGTGCTCAGTAACAGACCAAGCTGTTTCTTTGTTATCACTGAGGCATCCCATTCAGTGGCCATGGGGATAATACTACCAGGTGTTCCACACACAGGGCTTAGCTAAGTGCAGCTGAAATCCAGAGCAGACACTGGTGACATCTACACTGCTCAAAGACAACCCAAACCAGCGGCAAGTCTCAGAACCTGGCTCAGCTGACTCAGACTTCCATGGAACTAAATACAGCAGTGTAGAGATCCCCAATGGGGCTGGGCCCAGATTCTCAGACCCACCCCCACTTGCTGGGCATCAGAGTCTAAGCTCCAGCCAAGTAGGAACAGCTGCATTGCTCTGGTGGGAGCCTGAGTCAGCTGGCCAGTCTCTAAGGTTTGCTGCTGGGGGAGGGGGAGTTCCAATAAAGACTAACCCAGAGCCTATGTTCTGGTTCAGTGGAAGCAATATGAATATGGACCTGGGCTGGGGTGTTAACTGCACATGCTAAGAAATGCTACCGACTTGTTAGATAGTGAGCTGGCCTCCCTCCTGGCACTTGAAAAACTAATTTTAACATGATGGTGAGAGCAGTAGGTATCTAAAGTGCTGTGCAAATAACGGCCCCAGAAATTCAATCAGTTGCGCTTCCAGCAATCAAGATGCCATCTGGACAAACTCTAACTCGATGCCCAAGAAGATAAAGACATCTGGACTGTCGAAATGCCAAGGACATGCATACTTAGTTCCTGGGCCTACAGGCTGCAGCCAGCCACACACTGATCCGGTTTTCTTAATTATACAGAATATATGGTGCTGAATTCTGTTGCTGAAGGCTTGAGGCTTTACATTTCACATGCTGGGGAAAAGTCTGCTAAGTTTGGTTTCCCTTCATCACAATCAGCTTCTTAGGTTTTAGATTCAGTAAGAAGGAGGGTAACCCCAAATGATGACAAAGCAGCTAGTAGACTGAACATATCTCTTCTTGATTAATGGCCCTACAGTGTGTTGCTGCTAGTCCCTTTTATATTCTCCGTCTCTGGATTACATCATTTCACTGCTCCATTAACTGGAGCTGGACAAGTCAATTGGACGGCTGCCTGCAGCACAAGCCAGTACACAAAAATTAATGGGGGAAGGAAGAGTGGTTAATGTGCCACAGCTAAGATTTAAAACCCAACACAGCCTAAAACACTTGCAGGATCTTGGGAGTTCCAAACATATTGAAAAGTAGCCTGGGAGCAGAAACCTTAGACTTGCGGCTCTATTATTTTTGTTACTGGGATGGTTTTGTTTTTTTCTGACTTGGTTGGTTTGTTTTTTATCCTTGTGTACATAAAAAGCAAGAAACTAACATTCTCTGTCAAGAAGATTTAGCTGGAAAGGAATGATTGGTTGGATTCACAAGCTTTATTCAGCTGTTTCCTGGGAAGATATAGATCATTGTTATGAGTCCTTAAATTTTCAGGTGTACGTCTTTGTATGTTTACCTCACATGAAAGGACTGGGAATGGTCTTATTTACAATAACACCCAATCATTCTGTAAACTCAGCCCGTGTCTACCCTGCTCTTTACCCTCTTCCCCCTGAATGACAAAAGTTTTAATGACGAAAAGTGCCGGTGTGGACAGCCCTTCTTTGGTGTGAGATACGCTCTGGGCCATGAAGCCACCACCTCTCACTTGTGGTGATTTTATTTTGTCACTGGAAAGTTGTCTCCCACTGACTAAGAGCAACTGTACTGTGCACCTTACAGTGGGGTGGCTGCTGTTGTAAGGTGGGCTGTGTAGAGACAGTCTTAGGCAAAAAGAATTATGTTCCATGACAATTTTTGCTGCTTCTGCCTAGGGAAATTTTTCTCTATATTCCCTTCCTCATTTTTTTTTCTGTAAACTTTTCCCCACTATTCAATTTCTATCTTTCCATCTTAATTTTTATCTCTTACTCCATTGTCTGTCTCATTTGCCTGTTCTCCACAGGGACCTTATTAATGCATTTTAAGTTAGAATAGGGTCTATTGTGATCATCTGGTCTGGCCTCCTGTACAATAAAGGCCATGGATTCTCACCCAGCAATTGCTGCAACTAACCCACAACTTCAGTTTGAGCTACCTGGTCTTGATTTTTAAAACTTCAGGTGATGAAGACTCCTCCGCATCCCTTGGTAAATTGTTTCAGCTTCAGGATTTACCCACTGGTTTTTGTTGGGTCTTTTTTAGATTGACGAGGCATCTGTGACAGATATGGCAGGAAATTGCTAAACGTTGGGAGATCTTACTCAATTCAGTTTGAGTGTTTCTCGAGGCTGCTGTATTAAATGCAAAGCTTAAATATTATTGTGGGCTGGCTTTGTCTGTAACCTCTGAGGGGGTGGTGTGAAGCCTGCCAAGGCCTCCACAGAACAATATGCCAGGCAAGAATGGACTTTTTGGGCTAAACAGTGTCAATTGGTTTGCCTGGAGAAATCTCTGGGGAAGGTGAATGCAAATTCCCACCTCTGGTTATATAACAACCTAGCCTTGTGAAGGTACACCCTGGGGATAGGCTTATGTACTGATTGCCTCTTCCCAGAGTCTCAAGATCAAAGAGCCAAGATCTATGAAGAAATGACTGAATTATTCAAAGTTGTTCTGGTTTTGAATCTGAGACTGTTATGAACTTGTAATCACAGGGAAAACTTTAATTGTGGGCTTGGCAGGACCAAGATCTGCCAGAGCCTGTGGTTGGAGTCGGGGTGACATCTGCTAAGCTTTTTAGCACCTGTATAGGTTCTTTTTCTGGTTTTAGTGTGTTTTCTCTGTACTGCTTTCACGATAATAAATGAGCTTGCCAGACAAAGCTGTTTGATTATTTATAGCTGTGAGCAATGAAACTGTTCAGAGCCTTCAGAGAGAAAGTGAAGTGCAGACGCTGCTCTGTTTAGGCAGGCTGGCTTGTGGGGATGTCACCGTGTAGGCCGGAGCCATGCCATTGGAGAAAAACAAAGTCAGGAAGGAGAGAGAGATGGGAGTCTACTGAAGAGAAGTGACGTGAGTCTCTGGAAGTCCTGCAGGGACCACAGAGGGAGGATATAGAAGCAGATGCCCTGAACTGTGCTCTAGAGTCTGGGAGCCTGAACTGTGCTCTGTGCCTGCCCTTGCTGAGCTCTGGAGTCTGGGAGGCTGGGACTGTGTGCCTTCCTTCCTGCTCTGGGGCTGAGGCCATGCCGATTTGAAAACTTGGATCTCTGAGGGGAAAACAAGTTTGTTTGTGTAAACAGTGGCTTTTAAATGAGTGAGCAATATGAGACTGAGGCCATTCTACCCATTTATATATCCCAAATAGGCTGTTACGTTCCAACATTGGATTTATTACAGACAATATAATAGAATCCTATTAATCCAAGGAGAGAACTAATGGAATTTATCTAGCCAAATGGATTTTTGAGGAAAAGGGGAACTTTACAATGCAAATTATGCATTCCAGGGACTGCCTAGTTTTGGCTAATGTAAATTACAATATGAAAGGCTGTTGGATAATTGAAGATCTATTACATTCACAAGACTGATCTGTAGATAAGCATGAGTAAAAGCTGAGTTTAGTAAAACTATGCCATAATTAGAGGTCTTTGAATTATTCACTACATATATTTCTCTGATGAATTTTGTTTTCACAAATTATCCATGGGCCAGTCATGATTTGTATGAGTTGTTCACTGTTTGAACAGTTTGTGTGTGATCAAATTTTAGATGATAGCTTGTTTCAAGCCTGGTTGCTATTTGCTGTTGGTGCCATATGAGGCCTGGAGCGAGTTAGTTTTAAATTGTTGGACACAGCTAGTTTTATTTAAAAAAAAAACAAAACTAAAATGCTTAGTTTAGAGAAATGAGAAAGGGTAGGCCAGCTCTTTCTAATTGGTGGTGTTCATGCTGTCAAAACAACAGTGTAGCTACCACTATTTAATCAGAGGGATTCTTTTACCTGCATTAGGAAAACACAATGATCCAGCCAAATAATCACAATTATTAGTCAGACTCTTTTATTATTAATGAAAGGAAGAGAAAACATTAAATAAAACAACACAAATGACCAAACAAAATGATAAATGTCAACCTCTTCTTCTGTCTCAGTGGAGAGCTCTTAATAGAGATTACATCTTTGAGAGTGAGCTCTGAGGGCCATTTACTTATCGTAAGTTAAGGCCAAAATATAATATTTTCCAAGACTGCTGTAAATTCAGTTTTAGTGTCTTGTTAGATACTTAAAACTGTTTGTATATCAGCAAAATAATGTATTTAAAGGCAATGAAGCCTCTCTAGTTATTAATGATATTTTAAACATTTATAGATGGACAAAGAAAGCAATCTTAACTAAACCCTGTGAAATAGAGGAAGACAGGTTCAAGTCTATCTGAGATACACAATTTGCGTCAAGTCAAGGTAGCTTACATCTACTTACTGTAAGTCTGCACCGTTCTGGGTCAATGGGAGAAAGTCTCTTGTTGACTCCCCTTACTCATCTCATTCCAGTGGAGTACCAGAGTCAATGTCTGAGCGATCAGCAGTCCACTTAGTGGGTCTTCATTAGACCTGCTAAATTGACCCCTGAAGGATCAATCTCCACAGCAGTGATCCCTGCAGTAGTGGAGACAAACTCTTAGAGGCATGTAAGGAACTGTCCTAAAACAGGTCAATCACAAATATTAAAAATTTTAAATCCAGTTATCACACTATTTCCCTGTCTACCAACGTTTAGCCCCCGTCTCCTTTCCAAGAATATATGGTATAACCACTTGCTGATTAACAGAAGAAATTGTTAGACTGTTAAATTACAATAGCATTTCAATATTTCAGCAAAATCATACAAGAATTTTAAATCCTATCCCCTGCCAGTGTTTTAGTTGACTTCATTTCCCCAAATCCTCTCTCTGAGTTGGTAAGGTTTTCCATTGGTTGGTTTCTTCTTGAGTGTTTGCTGCATCTCTTATCTGTCTGTGACAGCTTGCTTGTGGAATATAGCAGAAACTGAATGTGAGGGGGCTCGTTTCAGAATTTTAATGCCCTTCTTCCTATGGTTATGAAATTACAGGAAAATATGCATTGTTCAGGCTTGTTTAAATTCCAAATTGTGGTGTTCCCTTTCAATGCTGGCTTAAGTGACATGCTCAGTTCTTGATTATGCAATCAGATTAATGAACATGCAACATTTAAAAATTGCCTTTGTTCTTTGTGTCAGGAAAGGTCCAAAATAACTTTTAAAGTTAGCTGTCACATTTTCTTTTTATTCAGTACAGTTTCTGTGAGATTTAATTTTTTTAGGGTTTGACAGGAAATGAAATTCTGTTTTCAAAAACTCCAAACACTCCTGTTCTTTATGCAAAAGGATTTAGTTCTCAAAATAGTTTTTTAAAATTAAGTCTTACATGTCTTTAGCTTTAGTAATTAAAAGTAGTTGACACTGTAGAGATGATTCTTGTCTTCTAGAGTAAGTCGAGGGTTTGCTTGTGCATGGCTAGTACTTAATTAATTGTCCATTAATATAAATATTTTATACTTAATTGGCTTCTTACATTAGTTTAGCAAAGTCATTATATTTCATGTAGCTCATAAAGCATTTTACCATTACACATCAAAGACATTAGGACCTTTTCATTTAGCTAACATATTTGCAAGTCTGCATTTCACAATGGTATTTGTCATGTCAATATTTAAGAAATAAATGTTTAAGATACCTCCAACGAACTGCTTTTTTTTACATAGCTTTTAAGAACACAGGCAAGTATTTTTGCAAGCAGATGGTAGTGCCTATTTTGCCTAGATATTTAGCTCTGGTAATACCCCTATGCTCCTTTTTACAATTAAGCTTCTACTTAAACAGAAATGTTTGACAGGGTCTGTCTTCCTTAGATTTTCTTGTTCACAGGAGATAGAAGTAGAAACTTTCTGGAATATCTTTGATTAGCTTCAACATTTTGTAATGTAAACAGGGTCTGAATCAATGCTTCCATTGCAGCCAGCTGGAATGGGAAAGAAATCCTGGGTGTGTGTGATGGGGCGCCTCTGCCCCGCACTGGAACCCCCCCCCGAACTCCGAATCGGGGAACCCGGGGTGGTGCAGAGCAGGGACAGGGACCTGCGGGAAAGCCCCAGCTGGGGAACGGCTGGAGAGAGCACGGGCGGCAGAGCGGGAGGCGCGGCCCATCAGCTGCCGGGGGCGCAGGTGGATGACGTCACTTGGGAAGTCACCCAAATGAACCAGGAAGGGGGGGTCGGGGACACTGGGGGAGGCGGAGCCCCGGAAGCCACGGCGGGGAATTTAAAAGGGGGTAGGGAAGCCCGAGGGGAGGAAGAATCGGAGGAGAAGGGAGACGGCGACCGGAGAACAGAGAAGGCGGATGCCAGAGCATGTAACGGGAGGACCCAGGAGAGTGAACGACTGGGGTGAGCTTTAACCCGGCCTCCGCCGGTCAGACATGAACGTGGAACTGGGGAAGACGTGGCCCAGGGCAGGGTCGTGGACCCTGTGAGTGGGGGAGTTTAGGGGCCGCAGCCCCCTCCACTGAGCAGGGACCTAGGTCCCTGCCTTAGGGCCCTGGGCTGGGGTTCGGAGAGAGGGAGGGCCCGAACCCCCTTCCCCGGTACCCTGGATGCGAATCCCGTGCTGTACGGGTAAGCGACCATACGGTGTGATCCGCGTAATATAAGAATAAAACAAACCGAGAAACTGCTACCGTGCACAGTGGCTTAAACTGGTACTTGGTAAACAGAGGGGAGTGGGGAAGTCTCGAACCCCACAAGGGGAACTCATAACAGTGTGGTTATGTAAATACAGTTCACCTCAGCATTTCTTAAAATGTGTTCCGTGGCACACCGGTGTGCTGTGGAGAGAACAAAATTCAAAATGGCCACCCTTAAAGGGACAAGCATCCCTTTTTTTTTTTTTTTTTGTGCTCAACAACTTTTCCCTGGGGGCTTTTTTTTTCCTCAACAAAAAAATCCTTGGTGTTCCCCATTAAAAAAAAATTGTTTGGTGTTTCTCTGTCTTAAAAAGTTTAAGAAACACTGGTTCACCCCGTTGCTTAGGTCTGACAGATATTCAGTTGTTAGACTGTTTTTTTTGCCCATTGTAACCAATTTGGCTGTTGTGGGGTCACAAACCATGTTAACTCTAAATGTGGGAATTGTAAAATATGACGGCCAATGCTTGCAGTTATTGGGAATGCAGAAAAGTAGACTGTTTAGCTCAAAGGAGAAACACTGTCATTGTAAAGAATCTCAGATGGACAAGGCTTTCTCTTCCAAACTCTGTGACATCAATTATGGGGAAAGACAGAGCTCTGAACTGGCAGGCTACATGTCCTCCAGGTGTGAGCTGTAAGACTGGTTCAACCTGTATCTCTCTCCACCCCCCTTCTAATGATAGAAATAAAACACTCCATAAGGAGTCTCTTTATTATTTTAAAATGTTATTCCAGGGAGCACAGAGTGGTGGGTTTGAGTCCCGTCCACCTGAGAAGCAGCCGAACAGCCAATACAGGCTTTCCAGGGACGGCGCTGGTTTCCGAATTAGGAAAGCAAGATAAGGGAGCCGCTGAAGATAGGATGGTGGGGTTGGTTCTGGAGTGGTTTAGGGGATAGGGCAGTGGATGCTGGAATCTTTTGGCAGGACTGTGTTGTGGGCCAAGAGCTGAAATCACTGAGAAGCTGACATCAGAGAGCTGAAATCACAAGGTTTGGCCTAAAGCCAAATCCATCACAAGCAGCCTGTGGGAGCCACAGCAGGCGGCCGGCAGGTGGCTGGTGGGAGCAGTGGCAAGTGGCTGCAGATTGGTTGTCAGGAGCAAGCAGCCAGCAGGCGAGAGCATCTAGCAGGCATCTGGAGGGAGCAGTGGCAGACAGCTGGTGGAAGCAGCTGCAGGAGGGCACCAAGTGGCACCAGAGAGCAGCGAGCAGGTGGATGGCGAGTGACCAGCGGAGTGGGTGAGATGCCTCCTACCCCCCACACCCTCATTATGAGAGGTGAATTCTGCCAATCGCCTATGAACTCTGGCCTACCCTGACCAAGGGCAGGAACTGTGAGTGGGGTACAGAGAAGGGTTGGGCATGTGAATGGGACACTTACATTGCTGGACTTGTGAGCCTGAGAGGCAAAGGACATTGCCCAACCTACTTGAGCTGAGACGTTTACTTGTGGTTTGGTTATGAACTCTGTTCGTTGTGTTTTCCCAAGTTAATGCCATGTTACTTCTCTCCCTCTTTTGTTTGAAGTTTTTTTTTTCTACGCTCAGACTCTGTGCTTGCAAGTGGGGAAGCATTGCCTCTCAGAGGCACCAAGGGGTATGTGTGAGTTTCCCAGGTTATCGGGTGAGGGCTTGAGCCAGTTCTGTGTTGGATGGATGGAAAGGAACCCCTAGATATTGGAGCCAGCCCTGACTGCTGCCTGCGCTACCTGGCAGAAGGGTTACAGTAACATAACTAGCTAAACAGAGCTTGGCTATATGGAAGAGCCTCAGAGTAGAGCCACTACTTCTCGATGAGGAGCCAGATGAAATGGTTTTGACATCTGATAATGATTCCTCCTGGGAGGCTTCCTTTGGAACTCTACTGGGCAAGTCCCACTTGGCGGTGGCCTGGAGGCTGACCCACCACTTGCTGGAGAGATAACATTTCCCAGCTGACCTGGGAATATTGGGGAATTCCCACCACCCCAAGGAGCTGGAACCTGTTGTGGAAGAAAAGGAGCATCAACCTTTTTTCTGCATCCCTCCCTAATCCCAGGCAGAAAGGGTATTTGTCCAAATCTGCCAGTGGTGGGATCAAACTGCCTTTGGATTCTTAGGAGGAAGTCTGACATTGTTTCAGGTGCCAGCACAGTGTGACATGGTGACAGCTCGCCCACTTCAAAACACTCCACTTTTTATGGTTTTATTAATTATTTTTGGTGCTTTTCTCTGGACCTTCTCCAATTTGTCCACATCTTTCCTGAAATATGATGCCCAGAAATGGACTCCAGTTGAGGCCTAATTAATGCAAAGTAGAGCGGAAGAATTACAGGTTGAATCTCTCTAGTCAAACATTCTCTCATCTGACAATATGGAGGGCCAGCATGATTTTAGTTAGTGGGATGTCCACTTATCATGGATGTAGCCAAGCTTCCTGAAGTCCCACAAAGTTTGTTTACAGCCACCAGTCCTGGCTCTCAGTGTTCTGGGCTGTTCTTTATCTCTAATTTACCCCTAAATGTCTTCTAAAAGCCCAGTGTTGGCTTAGTGGAAGTATTGATAATGCTGTTAGACAATACTGACCTCCCATTGTTTGGCAAATTCTCTGGTCGGCACTGGTCAAGTCCCCAGGGTGCTCGCCTAGAGAGTTTCAACATGTAGAGTTTCTTTTAGAATTGTTTGAGGAAAGATTTGATGATATCCTTACATTTCTAGGTATATTGTGGTTTGGAGGGGTGTCGTCTTTGAATACTTTACAATAGGTGGTGTTGGAGAGCTGTTGGTTGCTCTCATTAAAATAGTAATCACAGTTGAGGATTGCAGTGCCACTCCTTATAATGATCATTTCCTAGTGGCTGGATTTCATTAATGGTGTATTTGTCCTTTCCGCTATGGAGATATTGTGATGGATGTGATGTTAGGAATTTCACAGTCCTGAAGCAATCAATGTAATAATCACTTCCTCCATCTCTGGCCCCCACAGGAGGGCCGATAACAGAGGCCACATCTTCTATCTTTGGAAATATGCTGAACAGTTTGTTCCACCTTGTATTTAGCTGTGACGCTCTGATTACCTTTCCCAGACCTAAAGCAGAGCTCTGTGTAAGCTTGAAAGCTTGTCTTGCAAGATATAACCTCAGCCACCTTGACTCTTTAATATATTGGGACCAACAGGACTACAACAATGCTGTGTACAACTGCAGCATCTAGAAACTGAAATAATTTGTGACTGTTTTCTTTAGTGAATTAGCCAGCACCCCAGGAAACAGGATTATCAAGCTAAAAATTTGCTTTTGATTTCATGTACCAATGCATTTCTTTAAATTCAGAGGTGACAATATGGACGCTAACGTTCATACAATACTGCCATCCGGTGTCGAGTTAAAATAGCAGAAGGCAGGATAATTATAGTCATGTTGTGTTTATGTGATCAACTAGTCTTTCCCTGTACTGTGTTGGGAATATCTATCGTCTTGTCATAAAGTAAACAAACAACAAATACAAAGAAACAACATCTGTACTATGCTATAGAAAGTGACACATTACGATAGATACTGCTATGCAAACATTTAAAATACAATCCGAGGCACTGCTGATGTAAACCAGACTAGGGAAAGCAAAAAATACCAAAGTCATTCTGTGACCTGCACTTTTTAAGAAACAGAGAGATACTTACTTGAAATTTAAGTCACTGTAACCCACATGTTTTAAACTGCAGCCTTTGGCTTGTTTTAAGTTCAAAGAAAGGGAGAGCATTAACAGCAGGAGAGATGCAATTATAGTTTGAACCCAACAATGGATGCCAGCTTCAAATGCTCAAAAATCATGAGATTGTTAAAATAACAGATTTGTCTTTTTTTTTTTTTTTGTTTGCCTTTTGCTTTTTAATCCTTTATCTGCAGCTATCAGGGCTGAAATCATTACATATCCACTTGACTCCAGGGGCTTCAAGGTAATCAGTAATTACCATGAGACTTGTGACAAAATCATGAGAGTTGGTAGCACCAAGTGTGTTTGGTCTGCTGCAGTGTATTTGGGAAGTAGACGGAAAGAATTTGTTGTCCCTAAGGCAGGGGCAGGCAAAATATGGGCCACGGTCCACATCTGGCCCACCAAGCCTTTTCATACAGCCCGCCCACCCATGCAGCAGGGAGCAGTGCCACCGGCCAATGAGAGCTGAGAGATTTTACTGGGGGCAGAGGCAGTGCACAAAGCCCTCCCCCCCCACAGTGCAGAGACAAGCACCTCCTGGCCAGAGCCTGACTCTGGCACCCCACCTTCTCCCATACCCAACTCCCTCCCAGATCCTGCATCCTCTCCTATGCCCCTCTCCAGGCCAGAGTCCTCTCCTGCACCCATACTCCCTCCCAGACCCTGCCCACCAATGCCCTGCACCAGGTCACCACCCACACCTTCTGCACCCTCCTCCCCGTGCCCCAGGTCACAACTCCCTCCTTCACCCATACTCCCTCTCAGACTCCACACTCCCTTTATTTGGCTCTGGTGAGGCCACATCTCGAGTATTGTGTCCAGTTCTGGGCCCCCCACTATAGAAAGGATGTGGATGCATTGGAGAGGGTCCAGTGGAGGGCAACCAAAATGATAAGGGGGCTGGAGCGCATGACCTATGAGGAGAGACTGAGGGATTTGGGTTTGTTTAGTCTGCAGCAGAGAAGAGTGAGGGGGGATATGATAGCCTTCAACTTCCTGAAGGGAGGTTCCAAAGAGGCTGGAGAAAGGCTGTTCACAGTAGTGACGGATGGCAGAACAAAGAGCAATGGTCTCAAGTTACAGTGGGGGAGGTCTAGGTTGTATATTCGGAAAAACTATTTCACTAGGAATTTGGTGAAGTGCTGAAATGGGTTACCTAGGGAGGTGGTGGAACCTCCCTAGAGGTTTTTAAGTCTCGGCTTATCAAAGCCCTGGCTGGGATTATTTAGTTGGGATTGGTCCTGCCTTGGGCAGGGGGCTGGACTTGATGACCTCCTGAGGTCTCTTCCAGCTCTATGATTCTATGATTTTATGACTCCCTCCTGAACTCCAGTCCCCTACCCCGAGCTCCCTTCTGTACCCACCCTCCGATTCCAATCCCACACCCCCCTCCACAGAAAAGTGCAGTCCTTGACTACTTAACCAAATCTTGGTAGCCAACTTCTTGGGTACTCTGGGACTGGTGCACCCTTGGGGATAAATTGGTGGATGCTGAACACCCATTGATAGTCCCTACTTCTCCCAGTGCCTCTTGCCCACCGGTAGACCCTATGGATCAGCACTTCCTCTTTCCTCCCCATGCCTCCTGCCCAACACGGTCAGCTCTTTTACATCATTTGGGAGACTCTGGTGGGGAGCACGAGAGGAGTGAGGATGTGGCATGCTCGGGGAGGGGATGGATTTGGCAGGTGGGGTGAGGATGGAGTGGGGGCAGGAAGAGATGCGGTGGGCGTTGGGGAAAAGGGGTGGAGTGGGGGCAGGGCCTGGGGCAGACCAAGAGTTGAGTATCCCCTGCCATTTTTGAAAGTTGATGGCTAGGCCCCAAGGAAATTACATTTACCTGTTAATTGAAGAAGAGCAAATGATGTGTCATAAGGACCCAAATCTACTTGCTCAGTCAGAATAAAAAACTTTTAATTAAAGTTTAATAAAATGTTAATAAAAATCCTTTAAATAAAAGTTTAATACATTTAATAAAACCATGAACAGTGGCTTGAGCTGTCACCATGTCACACTGTGTCAAACTTCCTCCTAAGAATCCAAAGCAGATAGGGACAAATGCCCTTTTGCCTGGGATTAGGGAAGGATGCAGAGAAAAGGCTCAGGTGCTATTTCCCCTAAATCCTTCCTGCTTTTTTGTTTGACCCTGTGGAGGCCCCTTCACAAACACTCTAGTGGTTGGGATCTGCAGGATGGGAGAGACAGGCCTGTAGGGTTCTTTGGATCATCCTTTCCTATACCCAAGGATTCCTTCTTTTGGTCCCCTTGCTTGAGTAGATGTTCTGGGGCAGAAACTGATGGATGTGGGATTTCTTTGGCACCACAGTGACTTGGAGGGATGATTAATGTAGGGCATATTCTCAGTTCTTCTGCATGGATCTGCAGTTTCTGCAGGCTAACTCCTGTCTGCCCGATGGAGTGACGGGGGGTGGTGGAGGGGGAATGGTTCTCACCCACCTTGGAATAATGATCCAAACCCACAAGAGTTTCTTCTTCTCTGTGTGGGATTAACACCACAGGGAGTAATATAACATAATAATCCCCAAATAATAAACACAAGCTCTTTTTTGACCCTGCAGGATTGCTCAGCTTCACTTAGTGACAGCTTTGATGTGGATTTATAGCTGTCAAAATATAAATGACAGCTATAAATGAGGCGTGGGGAAGGTGGAGGAATTGATACAATTAGCTAGCCAAAGCCAAAAAAACTCCAAAAAAACCAAAACCCAATAGAAATTACAGATAGCACTTGCAGTTTGCCAGAAGCTCCGGAGATTTTATATCCAAAGGCAGCCAAGCACATATCCTGTACTGTGTGTCGTCAGGAAGTCAGAGTGCACCATGGTCGGGGAAGTGAAAGACCTCATAACAAACAACAGGAACTGACATGTGAATTGTAAAAAGGGAACTGAGACTAGCCAGGATAAAACTGGTGGGTTGGGTGGGAACTCCTGATGGGAATTAATGGCCACACCATTACTGGCACCTTAAACATCCAAATTTCATCTAGAAACTCATATATTCCTTATTTTATTCTTTCTGCAAATACTATTTCTTATTAATTATTATTAATGATAGCTGCTGGGTTGCTCAGGAGAGACAACAAGGGGAATCTGGGTTGCTTTTCAAAAAATCACATTTAAAATATGTTTTGATTATTACAGTCTTTGGAATGGGATTCTTCTAGCGATTGTGTGAGGGACTCTCCCTTGTTCCAAAGTAAGAGGCAGCAGTAGCTGAATTACACACAATGTTCTGACACGGCAAAACAGTCATAAAATGGGGATTTTTATTATTACTAATCAGGGCTGGTGGAACTGGCTACACAGGATCTAACAGCAGGATTTCTCCAGTCTTGCACAGTGTAATTAGGTAGGTCAAGAAGAAAGCTTGGTAGTCCCATCTCTCTGTCTGCTGATATGTGAGCATTTGCCACAAGAAAAAAAAGGAATAGTCACAAAATTTCCCACTTGGTAGGTGCAGCTTGAGGAAAGGTATGTTTGTGAAAGAGGAGCATCCTGTTTTCCTTTGTTGTGCCACTGGTTGACAATAATGCATGGAATGGTGGCTTGAAGTTGTACTTTATCTTATCTCTGTTTCTGGAGATTGTGGAGATTAAATGCTTCATTAGAGGAAATCACACTAGATAAAGAAAAGGATTAAGTTTAGGAAACTCAACAGAAAATTACAACAATTTAAAATATGCTTGGCACAGATCCCTTGAGATGACAAAGGTGCATCAAAACAGGAAATTCCATGACTAAGAAACCATAACCATTAAGGGTGCATCTACACTGCATGCTTAGCTTGAAATAAGCTATAAGCAAATTGCGTAGCTTATTTCGAGTTATTTTCGAAATAGCTTATTTTGTAATTTGGTGCTGCCTATACTGTGCAAAATTTCAAAACAAACTGCTTTTCCAAAACATCCCTTAATCCTCATGGAACGAGGTTTACAGGGATGTCGGAATAGCGAGCCTGTTATATTTCAAAATAATGGGCTTGTTCAAAAGACACGAAATAGTTATTTCGGGATACTGGAAGTATCCTGAAATAGTGCTGCATTCTAGATATACCCAAAGTGTTCTGAAAAAAAAAACCCTTTGGTTTTCAATAAGATATGTTCATTTATGAATATTATTTAACCAATGATAATCGAATGGACTATTAAAAATGGGATGAAAAATGTATTTAATGTCCATTTTGAATTACAGCACCAAGCAAGCAACATTGTTTTCTTCCTTTTGGTTTTGTGCAATGATTTTGAAGCAACTGGCAGAATGACTGAAACCATCTCCCGTGAATGCCCAAGAAATTTTGCACAAGATCTCTCCTTTTACAGAGTGTATAGTAGTTATACAATGGATGTGCTATTTGGAACATTATACCAAATTGCAGGGAAGGCCTGGCAACCCTCCTTATATGGGTAATCTCCACAGTCAAAAAGGAAGGGGTTATTAATGTGTCATGTAGTTCATCTGGCTGTGCTGTAGCAGGCCTCCAATAGCCTATAACAAAATCATTACGAAGTCTAGCCTGAATGGTGTCTGTTGATGTCAGCATTTCCTTTGGCTGTGTGTTCCATCGCCTAATCACACTTGCAGTCAACTAAAATTTTTTTCCTATTTGGTTAAACTAAATTTTCCTTGCTTCCAGTTTACTTCTGTTATTTTTTTGTTCTGTCACCCTTGACTAGTGAGACCAATTGACCTTTTCCTCTGAGTTACATCCTCTAAAGTATTTGTACTGTCATTACTATGGCCCTTTTCCCATCAGCTGTATTTTTCAAGATTATACATGTTCAGGTTTTTTTAGCTGTTCTTCATATACCCAAGTTTCCAACTCACAGAAGAAAAATGATGCTTATAACAGTGTCCGCCAGCAGGTGCATTAATTGTATTTTGCTCCATTGTCACGCTGATTAGTTGGGCACACACATTGTCAGGCATGAGTTCTCACCAAATACAAGCCTTATCTTGATTCTCAGAAGAGCTGGAGAGAAGCCAGAACTGGGGAGCTAAGTCAAATATACACAAGTGACTGTCAATCTGCAGAGCTCCATTTGAATCCATGTTGGCACCAGAACTACATCGCATAAAAAGTGGTTCTTTAGGTAATATATGAGGAGCTAGGGGGATGGACATCTCATTTAATAAACAAGCAAACAATTCTTTGAGCACCTATGTGCTGTTTAGTGCTGATGTGAACGGAATATCAATGCCTTTTAATATGCCATTGTTTGAGAGTGGTAAGTGTTTCCCGCTCAGGTTTGCTTGCCATGACTAAATGAAAAGAGGGACAATAGCCCCACAGGGGCAAGCCTTTCCACACAGGTGGAAGTTAAAGTGATTAATAGCAGTTTGAAAAATAAAGTACAAAAAGAAATGCCTGTGTTGCAGATGAGCTTTCCCACACGCTGCACATACATTACCCTTCCAGCCTGTTGTTTATTTTCACTAACTGCTCTTTTGTTTTCAGCTGTGGGAGTAGTACGAATGGCAACATGTTCTCTGGTAGGTGGCCCAAATTCTGAATTGCATAGAGTGGCTGGGTGACTTTTACAGCATCTAGCCACGAGCGCAGTCTGGAGGAGGGCTCACTTGCTAAAGCGGAGCATGGGTAAGACAGGCAAGTAGTATTGCCTATTGTTGTAGGAATATGTTTGGCAAGGTGCTAAGGGGGCTCACCACATGGGAGTCTGGTTGGATCCTTAGCTGCTGCTGGATATGCAAATAGCAGCACTTACCATGAGTCTATCATTTGCACTGGGCAAGGAGACATTATCATTTCTTAGTATATGAGAATGTGGACCTCATCCCAGTCAGCTGTGTCATTGGTACCTCAAGGCCATATGGTTTTGCTGCCCTGGGGGGTTACACCTCAAGACCATTCAGAAATGAAAGGTCATGCAAAATGCTGTTGTCCACTCATTGAGGCTCAGATTCATGAAGGTACTCCCAGCGAGTGACTGGTAGCTTCAAGCCCATGAGTAGTTCCACTGAAGTCTGGGGAGCTCTTCGGGTGCATAAAGTTTTGCAGGTGCGTAAGTGTCTTGCTGACTCAGAGACTGAAAGAAATTTCACACATGGTGCTTGTTATATCTCTGCTGTGTGGCCCACACCAGCAATGGGCAAACTAGGCTAGGGAGTGGGCCACATGAGTGGCTCTCCTTCCTCTTGGTGGGCCGCAACATTGTTGTTACCAAGACAGCCTCCCATGATAGGGTAGTTTTTCTAACTTCACTTGCATACCTAGAATTTGCAGGGTGTGCCGATTGAACCGTAGCAGTGCTTTGATTGGATGCAGAGGAAATGCTTGGCTCTCACAGTCAATGTTGTGTGTAATTAATACACACCTCACTTCATATGCCCTTGCTTTACATGTGTGTCACTTTAGTAATACTGGCATGACAAAACTACACAGCCGGAAACCAGCAGAATCTGGCAACCCTGCACATGGTCAATAGTAAACAAAATGTCTAGCGGGCCACACGTAGAACCCTGATCAGCTGCATGCAGCCCTTGGACTGCAGGTTATCCACCACTGACTTACAAGGACTTCCAGTTGATTGCCTGGAACAGTTTACGGGGTTGAGTTTTGGCTTATAAATCCCAAAAGTAGGGGATTCTGCAGAGCTCTGATCAATAGAGGTGTTTGAGCTAATAACCCCTTGGCTGAAAGAGAGAAGAAGGGAGAGTTCCTTCTCCCTGGACTTTGCTTCTCTCCCATGTCCAACAGAACATGGATGAAATAGGTCTTGTTGTGTGAATCATCATGTTACCAGCTGCTCCCAGGAGTAAGGGAAGAAGCTAGGGGTAGATGGATGAACAGAATCTTCTGTTGGCAATGAAGCTATTTGTTACAATATTGGGGCTAAATTATTGTGTTAAAGTGTTATCCATGGCCTAAGGCTGTGTGATGAATTCCTTTCAGTCATTTTACATTATGTAATGTGGCCTTATAGGTGATGCCTGTGGGGGGAGAAGGGAAGGGGGGAGAGGCTCAGAGGCTTCTGTTTGTGATTAAGAACTCCTTTTTAACACTTATCCATCAAGCTCAGCAAACTGCAAACAAGGGAAGTTGGCCAAATGGGGTACAGGATGCAGCTGTTAAATTAACTGAGAAGGCAGTTAGGCGCTGTGGTGGTAGTTGGGTTTTGCCAGGGAGAGTTGTGTAGAATATTCTGTCTTGAACCTGAAATATGCCCACTCTTAAATCTTTGTCCCAAACTCTAGGCAAGTTCACAGAGTGAATGTGCTCAATTTCAGGGTTACACGTTGAAATTGCACAACATTTGCTGTTTAGTGGGACACTGCCTTGAGCTTCTTTTGACTTAATTCAAACATGCAACTCAAAGTGAAACTCTGGGAAGAAAGGGGTTGTTCAAACTCCCAGGGACAGAAACCAGATCAGATATCGGCACAATCGCATTACAAGCAAAATTGCCAAGTTTTTGTGCAGACGTAATTCTAGTTGATGACCCTAACTTCTGCAATTTATTTCCACAAGGTGGTGCTATTCTAACATATTAGATGTCTGTTTTCCCTAAACAAGATCAAAGAGTGATGAAAACTAGTGTTGACACTATTACATATTCTGTTTCTAAAGAGATACTTCAGTGGGTCTGCTTCCACAAAAAATAATTATCCAGAAGAACAATATAGCATTAGGCAAGCTTTTCTTAAAAGTAGCATTGTAAAGAGGTTTCCTAATGAATGAAATCAACCATCCATTTTTGAAATCACTAGCAGTCTGAATGCCAACCAGATCTCTTGGGATCAGCTGAGCAGTACTCTCTTCCTGACCTCAGAGTGATTGGTAAAGTCTGTCACATGCAATCCACTTTGAGACTCAGTTCAAAAGTTTTGCTCAAAAATGGTTAAGGCCCTAGTCGTGCATAGGAGAAAACTTGACAGGGACTCGAGTTTTGGATCTTGGTCCTACAAGAAATGTGACTGTGAGTGGGCCATGTCTGTGGGGAAGCTGGTGTCCAGCTGTTCCTGTAGTCACAGAATCTAGCACAATGGGGCCCTGAGGGTGATTGAGATGTTTGGGTTTCACTGCAGCATCACTACTAATAGTTATAAAAGGGGGGAGGGGGAATGTGGGTTGCTTACATTCCACCCTGCCACAGCTAGAACCTGCGTTCCCCTGACAGACTGTGTGGTTGCTTTGCCTGCCCAGAATAGAGCCACCTAGAGGCAATGTTGCAGGCTCTAGCAGTGTGTGTCCCCTCTAGCCCATTGGTCCCCTCTAGCCCTCCAGCCAGGCCAGGTCAGGCATTTTAGAACTCACTACTCAAAGAATTAAATGTAAGAATAAGAGGGAAATAAAAATTATGAAATACACAGACCAGCCAAAACCACACTTTGAACAAAGTAAAAGAAATAACCCCACAAATAGGAGTTGGGTTGGGAAGTGAGTGTGAAAGACAGACAGAGACACACAGTGTGAGTGTGATAGAGATTCACATTGTCCCTTTAAGTATGCTGAGCACATACAGACATAGGAGCAGCTGCTAGCAAGCTCCCTCTATCCTGAGCCCCATCATGTCCCCCCTTATTGTGGAGGTTCAGGCATGGGCGGTAAAGTGGAAGGCCCAGCTGGGAAAGGCAGGCTCCAGCTCCGCCCATTCTGCCTGAGGCCCCGCCCCTGGAGCCAAGCCCCACCTACTCCAGCCCGATCCTTCCTGGCCACCTGGAGGGCTGGGGTTGCTGTGCTGCACCTCTCTGGTGGCCAGGGAGCAGGGCTACCAGGCCACTGCCAGAGCCCTCCCCTGTGACTGGGGAGCCAGGCTGCCACACCGTGACCTCATCCCTCCCTGGTGGCTGGGGAGCCAGGGTGCTGCACTGAGGCCCCATCCCTCCCTGGTGGCCGGGCTGCTACGCAGCAGCCCCAGCCTTGTTGGTGTCTGGGGAAGCTGGGCTGCTGCACCACAGCTGCAACCTTTGGTGGCCAGCCACGTGGGCAGTTTTGGGAAGGCTGTGCCTTCCTTGCATACATTACCCCACCACCCAGGGGTTCAGGAGTTGGGGAGAAGGAGATACCCTGTCCTTAGCCTCTCCCACCCTGCACAGCAAGTAGGAAGCTCCAGGGGGCAGCTGCAAGGCAGAGGGCAGGAGAAGCGCAGCAGTAGGGGGCAGGAGCAGCTGAAGTGCCTGCACTTGATAGCCTCTCAGCTGTCAGGTCAGGTGTCAGAGGCATCAAGATATAGTAGTGTCTGCTGATCTACTGGTTAGTGACCGCTGTCCTTACCATTTCGGGACCTTTGCCATCCTAAACCTGCCCTGCTCATGTCACGGATACATTTCTCAGATAGCACCTCCCTTCTGTACTTATTTGACAAGTCTTATCCTTTTCCCTATCTCTTGTTTTTGACCACCCTCCCCATCTCCCAGCCCCTCCTCTATCCATTTTGTCTCCCCATACCCATTCTCAGCTTCATTATTAATAGTTACAACACCAGCAAAACATTTAAAATGACATTTCCCTTATACATATTTTAAGACCCCCTTTTGAATCATCTGGAACCATCAAGTCATGTGTGTAACCACAGTTTCTTGTAGCTGTTCCTCTTCTGCTCCATGTCTATTGGTTACGTACTGGGTGTTTCTTGTATTGAATTAGCCTGCAAGTTTGTTGGGGTAGAAACTGTCCCTTGGGAATTTCCCCAAGGCCCAGCTTAATAGGCTATCGGGCACTATTGTAATGGAAATATTTAATATCAATGATGCTGTAAAAGGGCTTCATTAGAAATGTGTTACTCATGGTTTGTATTGTGCTCTGTTTGGTGTGGTGCTGACACTGTCACAAGGAGCTAATATCGTCCATAAACAGCTGCTACGTTTGCCAGAAGATAAATACTATCAGGGTAAACCGCTGATACTGCAAATGCGTAACTGCCTGTGGCTGTGCTCCTGTGGTGATAATACAGTAAGTGGATTGAGAGGTGGGACGGAAGGTTTCCTGCTTGAGGAAAGGCCAAGAGGGTGGAAGGTTATTGGCTCCTTGCCTCACCTTCACTGCCAGCAGCAGTAAAGTTGGTCACAGCTACTCATGCCTTTTTGCTGCAGAAAGTTGTATGATAGATATCACTGGGGATAAATGGGGCTGGTATTTAGGACAGTGTGTAATCATAGCAACATCTGCCAGAGTTTCCATTTTAAATCTTAGCTTGCAAGAGCTTTAATTTGTCGATAAACATTTTTTTCAAGTTGTCTTAAAAATGTCCATAATTGTTGTGTTTTTCCATTTAAAAAAAAACAAAACTAATGGCAGATGATAGAAGACTATTGTGGAAATGTAATTCTCTGGTGAGATACAGCTCCAAGACACAATAAATGTCTTCATTTATCCTTGCAATTTCTAAAAAAAGGGGGGGGGGGGCGCATCTTGTTTTAGCCACATAGATCTATGCTCAGCAGCCACCTTTGGCTCCTGTTTCTTAGTGGGAAAATGGTAGGCTGGCTGGAGGTTTAATGCATGCCACCTGTAGTACCTGAAGAATGTTGCAGAGTCCCTATAGGCTAAATGGGGCTCAAATTGAGTACTACAATGTCACAACCACTCCAGCCTCCTTCCCCCAGCTGTCTCACTCACCTGAACTCCTTGATCTCCCTTTGTCAAGCCACTAAACGGACTTTTTCTCTGAGCTCCTCTCCCTGGATGGAATTTTCCTACCTGTGCCACCTCACTTGCCAACAGACTCTTTCAAATTCCCCTATTTAGCTTCCCTACTCAGGGCCTGATTTTTTAAAACATGTGTGCACCAATGCGCATACTTATATATGAATTGAATCTAATATATAGTACTAGCACAAGTGTACATATGGATTAGGCATACAAATACAAATGACTGTGTAGATGCATAATGGCAAGCTGCCTGTCTGCATACACATTTACATGTGCAATTGCATATGAAAATTAGATTCAAGATTGTGCATACATTTTTGTAGATATGAGTGTGACTGTGGGAAAAGGGCCCTTAGCTTTTCCTTGATTTTCTATGGCACAAATTCCCTCTGGCTCTCTAGCCCAGAGCCAAAGGCACCTGCCTTAATCTGCCTCTGGGAGAGCAACCCAGATGGCAAGAGGGAACAAACTGATTACTTTGTGTGGGAGTGAGATACAGAGAATGCTTGCTAAAGTTTGAAGGGTTGGGTAAAAAATTGATGAGCCAAACTGGATACTTTTCTTTCCGGACAGATACCTGCCTCCATGCAGGTGGCCAAAGCAAAGCCATCAAGGTAGGTAGCAGCTCTTAAATAGGCTCCTGAGGTAGACAACCACAAAAGGAATGGTAAAGGGAGATTGTTAACGGTTAAGACTCCAATTTAGTCACAGATATTTTAGTAAAATCAGGTTATGGGCAATAAACAAAAATTCATGGGGGGGTTACCTGACCATTACTTGTACTTTAAACACTCCAGACTAAATCTTAAGTGCTCTGGGTGCTGCAGGTGCTGTGTGGGTGGGTGCTCTGATGCTGCTCTGCCACTCTGGGAACCTGTTGCCGCTGCTCTGGCAGAGAGTGGGAGCTGCCCAAGGACCCCCTGATGCAGCTCTGGGGGGCAAGCTTGGAATCCTGCTACTGCTGCTCTGGTGGGAGTGGAAGGGTGGTGGCTTAGGGGACTCATCGCTGCTCCAGGACAATGCCTAGAACTGCTGCTGCTCAAATGGTCTCTGAGGCCAGCCCAAGCAGTGGCTGGTTTGGCTGGCCCGGGGTTCGCCCCAGCTGTTCAGATGGCCACACTGGCTGCTGCAAAAGTCACAGAAGTCCTGGGAAGTCATGGAATCCATTACTTCAGTGGTCTCCATGAAAGACTTGCAGCCTTGTTCATTGCCACAGAGTATAAGGGATAATCATAGAATACTAGAACTGGAAGGGACCATGGGAGGTCATCAAGTCCAGTCCCCTGCCCTCATGGCAGGACCAAGACCATCTAGATGATCCCTGATAGATGTCTGTCTAACCTGCTCTGAAACCTATCCAGTGATGGAGATTCCACAACCTCCCTAGGCAATTTATTCCAGAGTTTAACCACCCTGATAGTTAGGAAGTTTTTCCTAACATCCAACCTAAACCTTCCTTGGTGCAGTTTAAGCCCATTGCTTCTTGTCTTATCAGAGGCCAAGGGGGACAGTTTTTCCGCTCTCCTTGTAACACCCTAACAATATGCAGCTCTTTCGCATAAGTCATTGTTGAGAAGATGAGGCACGAAGTAGTCGGTAATAAACAATAGTGCTGAGGGATACTTTTTCATGTTATATCAGAAGATAAGAAAAAAATCTGTAAATTACAATACAAATGATGTAATGGTTTGAAAGATCTGTGCTGGAGACTGCTTGGATTTCCAGTGATTACACATTAGGGTGTGTGTCTTAAGTTAATGCATATGCAAGGGTGGGGGATAGGGTTGTTTTTTCAGGGTCCAGGAGGATTACCTTCATTTGTGAAGTGGGTGTTTCATGTGTTGTGACAGGCTCAATGTCTTCCTTGGTTGTACCCACCAGCAGCCTCCAGAGGCCCCTAGGCAAGATGGATGTGTGTGTGTGTGTGTGTGTGTGGGCTCTCTGCTCCCAGGGTATGTCTATACTTACCAGAAGATCTGTGTTCTGAAGGCTGATCTTCTGGCATTCCATTTAGTAGGTCTAGTGTAGACCTCTAAATGGAATGCTGAGGGCAGCTCCCACCAGCATCCGTTACTTCTCCTTTTATGAGGAGTAAGGGAAGCAGGTGGGAACATTTACTCCCTTCGGCCTCCTGTGGATGCTGCCAAGGCTCAGCTTAAGGTAAGCCGACTCCAGCTATGCATCCTTCATAGCTGGAGATGCATACTTTAAGCTGACCTTCCTTGTTTAGTGTATACCAGGTCTCAGAGTGCAAGGTGGTGGAAGGGGCAGGGCTGGGAGCAGCTAGTGCTCTGCACCGACTGGAGCACAATTATGCCCTCCTCCCTCCCCCAGAGCTGACAGATTATATGGCGTAGTACTGCTGTGAAGACTTAAAGGGCCCAGGGGTCTGACCATGGCTGCTGCCACAATTACAGAGGGAGACTGCAAAATTGGAATTAAGCTACACATTTGACACTGTTACCCTGGGCTTGAATAAAGATGCTAACTGGTTAATGCATTACAAAGCCAAATTCCTCTGCCTTTGACATCCACATTTTCATGTCACAAGCTGTGGGTCTTTATTAGCTTCATTAACATGGGTCCTACAATTGACAGGTACTTCGTTTGCTGTTATGTATATCTTGGATTCTGTTGTTTCCACTCAAACTCATCTGATAAAGTGGTTCTTACCCACTTATTTTTGTTAGTCTCTAAGGTGCCAGAGGACTACCCCTTGGCTACATCTAAACTGCAAGCTTCTTTCGGAAGAAGCTTTTCTGGAAGAGATCTTCCGGAAAAACTTTTTTTGAAAGAGAGCGTCTACACGGCCGAAGCGCAACGAAAAAGCGATCTGCTTTTTCAAAAGATAAAGGTCCACATTCATTGGACACTATCTCACATATAAGGCCACATGGAACCAGTTCAGGTAGGGCATTAGGTCAGCAGTTGCTTCCAAGTGCTGTTGCCTAAGGCTACCTGAAACGTGTGCTTAAAGGGACCCCTCCCCCTCGCCCCCCGGACAGCCGTTTCTCTGCTTCTCTTGCTACCTCTCCAAGGAACAGCAAAGCTCTTGCAGTGCGTGCTCTGATTGCTCAGCTTTTGTGATCTCTGCATGTTGTGTCCTCCACAACATTGTGGAGAAAAAGGGGGAGGCCGGGGTCAGGCGGCTGCTTCTGATGGAGTGGATCCAATAAAGAGGGAGAGGTGGTCAGTCATCCATGCAGACATTGTCCATGAGGCCATGCCCTCTTCTGTGAGCCGTGAACAACAGATCTCAGGACAGAGAATGGGGATATCCCAGGAGCAAGGCCACATGTGACCTGCACAGCAGGCCTTGCCTCACAGGGGCCCTGAGGTGCCCAGGGGACCATGCTTCCTGCTCCCCCGCCCCCACATCTCACAGAAAATCAGTCAAGGTTCAGTGGGATCCCATGGGCTGGAGAGGGGCCTGGAGCAGCCTGGCCTTCCATGGGGCCCATACACACACATCTGTGCCTGGCTGTGCTGTCCACGGGGACAGTGTTGCCTTGTGCGTGCAGGCATGCCCGTATACTGTGTGAAGCACTCCTCGGTCTGTGTGGGGTTGTCTGTACGCCCTTGTGCCCAGCCTGCTTCCAGGGGTGTCTGGTGGTGAGAGGGCATCCCCCCCAGGGGTCAGACATGTGTGTGGCCTCCCCTGGGCCTGTGAGCAGGAGCCTGGGGGTGCTCCAGGGCTGCCTCCTGAGGCCGCATGGCGCAGACTGGCACTGCACGTTCTTCCACATGCACCAACTGTAACATGATGTCCAGGCCAAGAAGGCTGAGTGACGATCGCACCACATCCCCTCTGTGCCCGTCTTCCCCACCCTGTGTGTGTGGAAAACTGAGAGCACTCACCTGATGATCCCTTCCTGCTGTGAGAGGATGCCTGCTACACGGCTAGGCCCTGGGGTACCAGCTTGAGGGTCAGAGTCATGGTGCTGGCTGTTTCTTCCTCCTCCTGCACCTGCTGTTCCTCGTTGTCATCCTCCTCGCAGGTAGCTCTGGGCGGGCTATGACAGGTGTCTTGAGCCTCAAGTCCACCACCTCGGGTGGGGAAAGGGCTTCCCCACCCCCCCAGGATCTGGTGGAGCTCCTGGAAATAGGGGCAGGAATGGGGTTCTGCCCCGGAGAAAGAGCTGCATTCTCTGGCCCTGGCATAGCCCTGGTGGAGCTCCTTTACCTTACTCCTCACTTGCTCCAGAGTCTGGGGTGGGGGTGTCCCCTCTCTTCCAGAGTCTTGGCCATCCGGCCATAGATGTTGGTGTTTCTTCGCCAGGAATGGAGATACTGCAGGGTCTCCTCCTCCCCCCACAGCTCGAGGAGGGACAGGATCTCCACTCCAGACCAGGAGGGTACACAGCATTTGCTGCCCCTGGCTGGGTCCTGGGAGCCCTGGTGTTGCTCCCTGTGGGGCCAGGGCAGTCTTGGGGGGCTTGAGGGTGGGTCATCACTCCAAACTTGTGTGGCAGTCAGAGCCATGTGGTGAGGTGTAGCTCCCAGGCCCGGCTTCCTGCCACAAGGCTTGTCCAGGGTGCCTGCAGCTTTAAGAGCTGGAAGGAGACAGGAACTATAGAGTTCTAATTACTTTGGATGGAGTGGACATCAGGGCACCTGTGTTATTTCCTGGAGGTCTCTTCTCTCGAAAAAAAACCCTCTTACGCATCCACACATGCCTTTTTCTGAAAAAGCTTTTTCAGAAAAAGGCTTCTTCCTCATAGAAAGAGGTTTACCTCTGTCAGAAAAACCCCTCTGTTCTTTCGACTTTCTGTTGAAAGAACTCAATAGCAGTGTGGACGTAAGTATAGTTTTCCCAGAAAAATGCTACAGTGTAGACATATGCCTTATGATGTAATCATAGGGTTTTAAAAAAAAGTCATAAAATTATGCTGGAAGAGCCTATGAAGAGAAAATATAGGTACCATTTGATCAATAAATAAATATTTCTCTGGACTCATCTAAAAATTGTGCATGTTCATATGGCTTTGCAGAAGTATCTGCTTTTAAAAATGTTACTATTATGGCAGTATTTAAATTTAGTCTATGGAATGTGACACGCTATGGAATGTGACAATTGCACATATTTCATAGAAAAATGGAGTTCATATGTTCACAATGTATAAAATCACCACTTAGTTTGTAGAATGGGGAAAGTATTGCAAACATATAGCATTGTTTTTTTTTAAAGCTAATTTACATGAATACTTTCAAACAAATGCTCCTGGTAGGGTGGTTTTTAGAGAAAATTACACTTTAAAATGTGCAGATACTTGCTGTATTTTGTAACAGTTTGTGTTACCTTCATTTTGCTCTGTAGTACATAAGTGCCCTCTTTAGTCTCCATGGCATCAATTTCTGAGGTCAGTGTGGTCCTATGTATATTAAAGTTTTGTATTCCCATTGAAATGCCAGCCACAGCTCCATAGTTAAGGATTAGTTGAATTTTGCACATGTTGGATTTCTATCAAGGAATTGGAGACTCTGGCTCTGATTCAGAAAAGCACATAAAGGCTTATTTAAGTCCATCTCTATTCAAGAAAGCACATAATGTTAATCCCATGCTTAGGCCTCATTGGATTTGGTAGGGAACCTTGCCTGAATCAGAGAGGTGTTATTTGAAGCCTGTGTGACCTCTTCCTTTTTGGTAATAACCAGTATAGTGAATCTATAAAACACCCCTTCTTCTCATTGTTAGGTACTTGATTCTCATACACTACAGAGAGAATCTGAGTGGACTGCAGTAAAGCTGGAAAAGAAGGTAGTTGAAGAAATTTCTGAATGATAAGAATATGAAGATTGTCATAGAGGTTTCTCTGAAGAGGTTCCTGCCTACCAGAACAGAGAGTATGTCATTGATGTATTGTTGGGATGTCTGAGATTGACATGGTGGATGTATACTATGGAACACCTCACTGCTTTTAATGGTGTTTTGAGTTCAAATCAGGCCAATGTTGCCTGGTTTGCAGTGTCTAGAGCAGCAGTTTTCTACCTTTTTGAGCTGAGCCTTCCCCACATTGAGTTACAATTTTGGGTTGCATGTCCCCTTCCCAATCCAGATAATAATAGACACAATATCTGCCACTTCTCCCCCCCTTGGGTTTTCAGGGGAAGGGAAGCCACTTGTGATGGCCTCTTGGGGGTAGAGTCAGCGGTGGGCAGGGAGGCTGCTGGGATGGAAATCAGCACAGCTGTAGCTGATGTTGATACTAACCCATCTCAGGCTGGGTGACCCGCTGAGGTGAATCCAGGTGGTAGAGGTGATTCAGGGCATAGAGGTGCCACTGCTGCTCCTGGCTGAAGCTCCTACAGGCATTGCTGTTCACTCCCTGAAATTCTTCCATGCCCCCAAGTGGGGCACCCCCTTCAGCTTGAAAAGCTTTGCCTAGACTAGAGAATGTCAATGGTTACTTGACTGTCTGAGCTGCCAGATTTTAATTTTCTTGAGTTTAATGAATGATGGTGTTTTAGAACTAGACACTCCATTCATTTTAGCTTGTCCATGCATAATAACTGGGTAAAAGCTGTATTTAGTGTTTTTATAAAATCATCCGTTTTCTTGGGTCTGTACTGCCCTTTAATAATTACAGAGACATAATATCTACCCCAAAGAGCTTGCAGTCTAAAAATATGCAGCTTACGTCACATTAAACAGAAAACTCTGCTTAACCTCTGCTATGGACACACTGCTGGGTATAGTATGAAATGAGCTGGAATGCATATACTGCATATATTGTTATATAGCATTAGCTGAGTCAGCAATACACCTTTTGAGAGGGATTCTCAAAGGCATAAATGGCACCTAAGTGCCTAACTCCCATTGAAAGTCAATGAGACCAGGACCTTTTATATCTTTAAAAATCTCCCTCTTATTGTCTAAATACATTTGTAGCTAATCACAGCTACCTATTTACCTGGCACTAAAGAGTGTTTGCGTGTGAGATGAGAACAGCCCCCATAGGGCTTTTGTACTCATTCTAATAGCTGCTTGTTTTGCTGAGATCATGGAAATGTAGACCTAGAAGGGACTACCAAAGGTCATCGAAGCCAACATCTGCACTAGTAGACCAAGTAAACCTAAACCATCCCTGAAAGGTGTTTGTGTAACCTGTTTTCAAAATCTCCAGTAATGGGGATTCCACAACCTCCCTTGGAAGCCCAATCTGGAACGTAACTATTTTATATCTAACATCAATCTACACCTCTCTTGCTGAAGATTAAGCAGATTTCTGCTGTCCTACCTTCAGGGGACAGGGAGAACAATTGATCACTGGGCTCTTTATCACTGCCCTTATCTTATTTGGTGACTGTTCTCTGGTGTCACCTCTCCCCCTCCCCATTCCCAGGTCTTCTTTTCTTCAAGACTAAACATTCCTGGGTCTTTGAACATTCCTTTTATAGGTTAATGGCTTTTGAAACTTTTTATATTTTTTTGATCTCCTAACTTATCCGCTTCTATCATAAAGTGTGATGCCCAGTGCAGTACTACAAATGAGGTGCTGAATAGAGTGGGGACAGTATGTAACTCCCATGTCTTACATATGACCCTTCTGTTAATATACCCCAGAATATTAGCCCTTTTTTTTGCAAACACATCACTTTGGTGGCTCACTCAGTTTTTGATATACCATAACCATCAGATCCTCTTCAGCAGTGCTACTGCCTAGGTAGTAGTTCCCTATTTTGTAGTTGTGCATTTGAGTTTTCTTTCCTAAGTGTTCCCGGTTGCATTTGTCATTACTGAATTTCATCTTGTTAATGTCAGACCAATTTGTCAAGGTTGTTTTGAATTCTAATCCAAAGTGCTTGCAAACCCTCACAGCTTGACATCATCTGCAAATTTGATAAGCATATTCTCTGCCCTATTATCCCAGTCATTAATGAAAATTCTGAATAGTACTGGCCCTAGGACAGACTACTACTGGACCCCACTAGGTATGTCCCTCCCCAGTTTGACAGGGAATTATTGATAGCTACTATCTGAGGAGGGTCTTTCAATCAGTTTTGCATCAACAGAATAGAAATTTCACCTAGACTCTCGTTCCTTAGTTTGCTTATGTGGGACTGTAAGAGGGTTCTTAGCTGCACCCTCTCTCTCTCTCTCTCTCTCTCTCTCTCACACAGTTGCACCCACTCTCAGGGCCACTCTCTGATGAGGGTGGGGGTAGGGGGACCCGGGCCCGCCCTCTCTCACGGGTCCCAGCCCAGGGCCCTAAGGACCAGCACGCCATGGTCTGGTCCGGCTGGTGGGGCTCCTGCCGAAACTCACCAGCCCTCGGGCATTATGCAGGAAACCCTACCCTGGGCTACTTCCTACCCACCCCCCTCGAGTCTGGTTTACGGTCACAGGGGTGTCCGTTTGCCGCCCTCCCCTTCCCTTCCCTTCCTGAACCCCCCCCCCCCCAGGCTTCCTTCCTCTCCCTTTTGAATTCCCCCGCTGGAGCATTTCTGCCTCTCGCCCCTCCCTCTGACCTCACGTCACCCTTTAGCCCTGCCCCTTGCGTCCGCCATGTCTCTGTCCCTCCTCCCCCACGCTGTGGGGGCCAGACGTCCTCCTGTGCTCCTGATGCTGCTGCGGCTCAGCTGTGCCACGATGCTAGAGCAAGCGGCACAGCTGAGGGTTTTTACAGCTGCCTACCCGGACAGCATGGGGATCGGCACGGCTTCGGTACAGGGCGATCTTGCCCCGCTAGAGCGGGGCGGAGTCGCTCCGTCACAGGGACTTTGTCAACAGCCTTAGTAAAATCAAAATATGCATCATGTCTATAGGGTCCTGCCTATCCTGTAGGCCAGCAAACCTGCCAAAGAAAGGAATTAAGCTGGGCTGGCATGATTGGTTCATGATAATCCATGTCGGCTATTCCTTATCACCCTTTTGTCTTCTAAGTGATTACAAATTGATTGTTTAATAATTAGTTTAAGTATCTGCCCAGGTATTGAATTTAGGTTGATTTATCTATAACTCCCTAGGTCCTCTCCCTCTGTTCCCTTTTAATGATCAGTACTATGTTTGCCTTTCTCCTGGAACCCTACAATCCTTGATAAGTCTAAAGGTAATTGCTAGGAGTTCTGAGATTGCTTTAGGTTGGTCTTTAAGTACCCTAGGGTGAATTTAATCAGGCTCATTGACATGAATACATCAAATCTATCTAAATGTGCTTTAAGCTGTTTTCCCAGTTTTGACTTATGTTCCTTCCCTCCTGTTGTTAATGTTAATTGTGTAGTGTATCTGATTACCACTAACATTTTTAGTGAAGACTGAATCAAATTGGGCATTAAACACCTCCCCTTGAGGGGTGCCGTCAATTAGCTCTCCTCGTCCATTCAGAAGAGGACCTATACGTTCTAGTTTTATGTACAAAATCACAAGATATTATAGACGGGCTGGTGATGAGATATCTTAGGACTGCATTTTCAGCCCAGTCTAGCGGGCACAATTTAGACATCTCCAGAGACAGTTATTTACTTAAATATGTTAAAGATCTGTAATCTATCTATCTATCTATCTATCTATCATGTGATCCTCACCTCTAATGCAACCCTGTACATCATGTGAAAGGACTGGAGTAGTGCAAATAGGATCTGAAAGCATTATATTGTCACCATAGAAAACAGCTGAATGTCTGCTTTATCATTCCCTCTCATAAACTTTGACATGTGATGTGTTGTAGGTGTGGGCTCTGGGCAAGAGGGGTATATTAAGGTGAGGTCTCAGCATACAGAATTCAAAGATGCAAGGCAGCACTACATAGGGCAACTCCTGGAAGCAAGGTAACTAGCCAGCGGGACTGTCTAACTTACACAGGAGTATTCTCCTACAACTGTAACATCCAAGGATCATTCAGGAAGTGTTAAAACCACTGTGGCCTTACTCTCCCCAACCAAGTCTGTGAGTTCTGTCGTAAGGGTGTGTCTAGACTACACAGTTTTTTCAAAAAAAGTTGCCTTTTTTCAAAAAAACTTCACCCGTGTCTACACTACTGCCGCGTTCTTTTGACAGTAAATCAAAAGAACACGGTAGTTTTGTCGACAGCGGTAAACCTCATTTTACGAGAAATAACACCTTTTTTGACAGAGATCTGTCAAAAAAAAGGCATGTATGGATGCAGGTTTTTTTTTTTTTCCTGAGAAAACAGACCTCCAGGGAAAAGCCCTAGTGGACACTCCATCTGCAGGAAAAACCTCTAGTGTTCCTGTCTGTAGCCATGTCTTAAAAGTACAGGCACCCTGGGCAGCCATTGTGGCAGGAAGGCAGCTAGAGGAAGCCTCTGACCACACAGCTCTCCCTGCCTGTTTGCCAAAGAAGCATGGCACAAGCCCAAGACCCCCGAAGCCCCCAAGGACCTTCCAGGGAGTCATCCCACGAGGCTTCTAGAGGCACCAATAAGTGAGTTCCAGCCTGGTCAGGGCCAGAGGTCCTGACACTGTTAGAACTATGAGGAGAGGAGGAATCATTCCAGGCTCTGCATTCCTGACACCACAATGCAGACACTTACGGCTGCATGGCCGAGGGGCTGGCCAAAAAAGGACACTACCCCAGAACCTTGGACCAGGTACGGGCCAAGGTAAAGGAACTGAGGTAGGGTTATGCCAGGGCCTGCGAGTGCAGCTCCACCTTGGGGGAAGCGCCTCACCACTGCGCATATTTCCAGGAGCTGGACAGAATCCTGGGTGGTGGGGAACCCCTCTCTGCCCCAGTTCTTGTCCAGTCCAGGTTGCAGACTCTGGTGCAGCATTGCCAGGAGGGGGCTGAGGACAACCCAGAGGAGCAGTGAAGAGGAGGAGGAGGACTCCAACCGGAGTCTGGTCACCCTGACCCTGGAGCAGGTCCCCCAGACCCAGGAGGCCTCGCAGGCATCCTCTGACACTGGTGAGGGAACATCAGGTGAGTGCGGTCAGGGTCACACACACAACGGGGGAGGTGGGAGCGCAGGGGATGCGCATCTGCACATGTCATGCTGTTCCTGGACAGCTTGCACCTCTCTCTGCATGTGCAAGCATGTTCATTCCCAGGGCACACATGGGCAGCTGCTCACAGCTTGGGGAGGGTCCCACACATGTCTGACCCCAGGGAGGTCTGTCCTCCCCCCGCCAGGAACTGTGGGAAGCAGGCTGGTCACAAGGGCACACGCACAACAGCACATAGACCACCACAAGTATCATACCTAGCACTTGGGCATGTATGCACAAGTGACACAACAATCTCTCCCGCAGACAGTGCTGCCATGGGCAGGCGGTGGGTGTGTGGGTGGGGGCCCTGGGAGACCCAAGCTGCTCCAGGACCCTGTCCTACGTCTTGTGACCAACTGTGGCTGGACACTTTCCTGGGCTGTATGGCCATGGTGGGGGGGTGTGTGTTGGGGGGGGGGAAAGGGAGGGGATGTTGCCCTAGCCACCTTGGGGCCCCTATGAGGCTGGTGCTGCTGGCCAGGCCAGATGTGGGCTTGCACTGAGAACTTTCCCATCCCTTGTTCTATGGACTTACTCACTAATCACAAGCAGGGACAGTGTGTGCATTCATAAAACTGATCACTTCTCCCTCTTCTCTTCTACAGCCGGACCTGCTGGATCAGAGTGCTGTGCAACGCCCATGCCATCACCCACCCGGTCCCACAGAAGCCTCAGGCACTTGTGGGTCTACAATGACCTCATGCGGAGGCATGTAGAGACCTTCGAAAGGACGGAGGAGACCATGGCAGAAAGGGCACGGGAAGAGGCTCGGTGGCACAACTGCTTGCTGGAGGATTTCCTCCTGCAGTGGACGGCAATGTGTGGGAGTATCCGGGAGGCCCTGGGTGTCCCAGGTCCTGTCCCCATTGCCGCTCCTCCTGCTCAACGTGCTCTAGCCCCCTCTGCCCCCTCTCGTTCCCCCTCAGCCCCGGCTCCCCCTTCCTCCCTATCACTGCCTCCCCCCCCCCAGCCCATGCTAGTGCAGACCCAGCTGCAGCCCCCGCACTGTCCCAGGCCCCACTCAACCCCGAGGATGTTTAGGGCCACGGACCTAAGGCGGCAGATTTTTGCGAGTCAGGCGACACCCTGAGACCTAAACCGCCTGTCCTCCCTCCCTCCTCCAGGTTTACATCCCCCCTCCTCCCCAGTTTTAAAAAGACTTTGCTAGTTTAACAAGAAAGTTTATTTTTGAAAACATTTTGCACACAGTTTTATTTTGCTACAAAAAGTTATTTCTTTGCACATTGTTTGTTAATAAACATAACGTTTTTGATATAAAACCTGGTGTGTGTGTGTGTGTGTGTGTGTGTGTGTGTTAACTGTCCGGCGACTGGTGCAGGGATGGATTGTGGGAGGAAAGGTCTTGGGGCGGGGGGCCCAGGCCAACAGGCCCCATCGGGGAGACCCTGGGGAGAGTCATTGGGTTCCTGCTGAGAATCTCTCACGCAGAGCCTCCTGGATGCGGACCCCCGCCTGATGGGCTTGGTGGATGGCAGCTGTCCGGGGCTGCTCGAACCGCCTCCCTTCCACATCAGCCCGTTTCCCCCAGCCTGGGAGGAAGGCCTCCCCTTTGCTCTCCACCAGGTTGTGGAGCATGCAACACACAGCCACCACTTCAGGGATATTGCATTCCCCCCATGTCGAGGCGAGTGAGCAGGCACCTAAACCTCGCCTTCAGCTGGCCAAAGGTGCATTCCACCTGCAAGCACGCCCGTGTCAGGTGCATGTTAAATTGTTCCCTGCTCACGTTCAGATGCCGAGTGTATGGCTTCACGAGCCAGGGGATGAGGGGATACGCCGCATCGGCCACGATGCAGATTGGCATCTCCTCGTCCCCAACAGCAAAGTTTCGCTGTGGGAAGAATGTTCCAGCCTGCGGTAAAGGTATGAATTTCTGAAGATCCGAGCATCATGTGCCCGGCCCAACCACCCCACACAAATGTCAGTGAATTGTTCATGGTGGCCAACTAGGGCCTGCAGCACCATGGAGAAGTAGCCTTTTCTGTTGATATACCGGGCTGCTCGATGGGGTGGTGCATGGATCGGGATGTGAGTTCCATCGAGCGCTCCTCCACAGTTTGGGAATCCCAGCCCAGCAAAACCAGCCATGGTGGTGTCCAGATCTCCAAGGCGGACAATCCTGTTCAGCAGCTCTGAGTTGATGGCCCTCACCACCTGCAGAAATAGACACATACGAACACACAGAATAGGAAGTTAGAGGGGTTGCCCGAGTCCTTTGGAGGTGTCCCCTCTCTCTTGGCCCCCCCCCCCCAAAGATCCCAGGAGCCTCCCCTGCAGGCGGCTGCTCCCAGCAGTAGGGCAGGGTGAGGCCAGGAGCCCTCCCCCACTCCCACTCCATTGCCCCCCTGCCCTTTCCTGTTATACTCCCCTTACCCCACATGGACTGTCCCTCCAGAGGGACTTACCTCCATCAACACGGCGCCAACAGTAGATCTCCCCATGCCAAGCTGGTGTCCTACCGAACGGTAGCTGTCAGGGGTGGCCAGCTTCCAGAGGGCAATAGCCACCCTCTTCTTCAGGGGGGATGGCAGGGCACAGGTGGGTATCCTGTCATTGCAGGGCGGGGGCGAGCCAGGTGCCCAGCTCCTGGAAGGTGGCCTTATGCATCCTGAAGTTTCAGAGCCAAGCCTGGTCGTCCTACCGCTCCATGACAAGCCAGTCCCACCAGTCTGAACTTGTCTCCAGCCACCAATTGCCTCTCATGGAAGAAGTTTGGTGGCAAGAACAGTGTTGCTGCAGCCCGAATGAGGGGCTGAAGGCTGAGTTCAGAATCCAGACCTGGCATGAACACCATGAAGGTCTCATGGAACTGCAGCAGAAATTGAAGCACTACAGTGTGGGGCCATCGCCTGCTCAGGGGCAGCTCTGGCTCCATGGCAAAAAAACAATTCAAAGCACAAAAACTCCAACCAGGAAAAAAAATTCTGTGGTGTCCCAGAAAGCAGGGCACTCAAAGCAAGCACTGCAGAAGCTTTGCTGTCCCTCTAGGAGATAGGCAAGCCAGCTGTAGGAGCATAGGAACGGCTGTTCAGGGGGGTCCGTTAAAGCATGCGTCTCTGCAAAGAGCATGCTGCAGGACCCGGAAGTAAAGGCTGCCCCCATGCCCTGGCAGAAGTGTTTCCAGGTGCCCTTTTTTCGACAGATTGCTTTTTTGATCTGCTTAGTGCAATCTAGAAGCTCTTTTTCGAAAGAGGCTTTTTCAAGAGTATCTTTTTCGAAAGTCTAGATGTATGAGGCACAATTATGGACCTTCACTCATGGCCTTTAAAACATAGCTCAGCTGTTTTGGGCTGAGTTCCATCACCTTCACAAGAAGAGGTTTTTGACTCCAACACACTATTCTAATTGGACAGCATCCTGTCAGAGTAACATCCTCATAGTTAAAGTGAGGAACAAAATCATATGGATATTGAAATAGCATCCTCCAGGAGCATATGTGGATTGAGAACTTATAGGTTTGGAAGGCAATTGCAGGCCCAAATTGTATTACAACCACTTATTGTACATTGGTACGAAGGCTTTGGGACAATGGGATTTATTTCACCTGTACAGATAAATGCCAGTACTACTGATGGTATGCCACCACGACATGGACGCATAATGACATAGTTAGTTATGTTTAAACTATAGCAATATTGATAACCTTGCTACTTACACTGCTATAAAAATGTATTGCCATATAAATAACAATAAAACTGGTGTCAAACCATCAGGAACAGAATCTCACCAAATGGTGTGTAAATGCAGGCGCTCCAGTTTTTCCCCTCAAGTGAATGTAAAATGCTTTTTGAGAATAATCAAATTGAACAGAATAAATCACATGGTAGAGTTCCTAGCATGTTTATGGCTGATGGAGATAATGGGAGAAAGTCTAGAAGATGAAGACCAGAAAAAAAAAGTGTATGTATGTGTGTATAAAATGTGCCATAACAACAGCCATCTGTCTCAAATAGTAATGGAGCCAAAGATTTGGAACGATGATTTCATAGCAGGAGCTGACATAAGACCTAGCTTATCATTGACTCCAAGGCCAGAAGAGAGCATTGTGATTATTTTGTCTAACACAGGCTGTAGAGGTTCCCCAAAAGCAGGTCTCCTTAAAAAAAAAAACACACACACACACACCACCCTCTTGATTAAAAAATTGCCAGCAATGGAGAACGTACTGCAGCCCTTGGTAACCTGTTCCAGTGATTAATTGCCCATCATTGTTAATAATTTTCACCTTATTTCTAGGCTACATTTGTCTAGTTTTGGCTTCTAGCCATTGGATCATGCTATGCACCTATCTTTGCTAGATATAAGAGCCCTTTATTAAGTATTTGTTCTCCTTCCAGCTACTTACAGACTGTGATCAAGTCACCTTTTAATCTCCTCTTTGTTAAACTAAATAGATGAAGCTCCCTGAGTCTGTCACTGTCAGGCATGTATTCTAATCCTTTAGCCATTCTCATGGCTTGTCTCTAAACCCTCCTTGAACTGTGGACACAAGAACTGGGTGCAGTAAACCAGCAGCCAGTGCTAAATACAAACCTTCCCCTATTTATGAACCTCAAGGATGGTACTAGCCTTCTGGTGACACAATACACTGAGAGCTCAAATTCAGCTGATTTTCTACCATGACACAAATCTTTTTCAGAGTCACTGCTTCCCAGGATACAGTCCCTCATCCTGTAAGTGTGGCCTACATGCTTTGTTCTTAGATGCAGACATTTAAAGTTAGCTGTATTAAAATGCATATAGTTCGCTTATATTCACTTTAGTAAGTAATCCAGATTGCTCTGTATCAGTGACCTGGCCTCTTCATTATTTATCACTCCTCAGTGTTTGTGATGATTTTGTTTTCTGCCAGGTAATTAATAAAAATGTTTAAACAGAATAAGGTTAAGCCTATCCCTACAGGACTCCACTGTATTATCTTGCCCAGGAATGCCGTCAGACTGACAGGTCTATAATTATCTGGGTCATTCCATTTTCTTTTTTTTTGAATATTGGTACAATATTATCTTTTTTCCCCTGTGATATGGGACGTCCTCATTTTTTCAAGGCTTATTTGAAAATCAACACTAATGGTTCAGCGACCTCTTCAGAAAAGCTGACTTGAGATATTTGAATCGCTCAATTAGACTTTAGTGGATTAGCCACAGGAAACCATGAAAAAGGCTAAATCTTTAATTTTCTCAAATAGTGTGTGGCTCCAACACTTTCCCTCAAATCCCCTACCCTGAGCGATGTGGCTGGTTGTCCCGAATTGTTCTATGACAAGCTCTGTTGACACTGTTTAATTTTGAAATGTCATTTTGAAATGTTTAGTTTGACCTACATGCTTTTTTTCTTCAGTTTTTCTTACATTGGTGTAGGGATTTTAAGTGAGGCATTAAGTGTGGTGGCTAAGGACAGTCAGGAGCTCACTGCCAGTTTATTGTTTTCTGTTTTCTTATTTCAGGAAAGGGAAGTAGGGACAGCAAATCAGGAAAAAGAGTGAAAGTGGTGAAGCTATTGTGAAGTTGGAACATTTTATACTTCAAATTGCAGAAAAGGAGAGAGCACACCAGAGCCTATTAGAATGGAAAGAACTGGTGATAAAGGAAAAAGAGAGGATAAGAGAGAGAAGAAAGAAAAAGAGAGCAGGAAGAAAGAGTAAGTGAGTGAGTGAAAACACAGAGCAGAGCTACTAGAATCAGAGTCCCCCGACTCCAGCAATTCCTTTCATGTCAAAAATCTACAACTGGGACCATTTATGCCTACAGTGAAGCAGATGATATTGCTGAATATTTGACCACCTTTGAAAGGCTGCATGCAGTGCATGAGCTCCCTGATGCCAAGACAGTTCCTACCCTGATTGCAGAATTAACAGATAAAGCTCTGAATGTATTCAATGAAATGCAAAATGAAGATGCTTTAGACTATTGTAAATTGAAATATGCTGTTTTGCAAAGATTTCATATTATCCCTGAAAAAACACAAGAGTTAAATTTAGGAATCTTAAGAGGGATATTGGCAGGGCTCGACAATTAGGGCAATCTACTCACCCGTGGCGAATAGATTTTAGCCCGGCACGGCGCCGCAGCGCTATCAGCGCATGCACAGCATGCCAAACCACGCAGCTAGTGAGCGGGGCTCGCCGATGCTTGTCAAGCCCTGGATATCGGTATGAGTAATGGGGAATATGTGAATGAAATGAAAGATTTGATAGGAAAATAGGCGAGGGGAAAAGGTGTTACAAGCTTTGAGGGAATGTTTGATCTTGTTGCTCAAGAGCATTTTCTAGGCAGATGTAAAGCAGCATCTACGGAACAAAGATATAAAGTCTGTGGATGAGATGGCATCTATTTATTCAAAGCAAACTATAGAAACAGGGGTTTAAACTTGATGGGGAGGGGGGATTCCATTTTATCCCTAGCAAGAGGAAGGGCAGCAGGGAGGTTGGGCACTCACCTCCCCAAAACCATTCCTCTAACTCTCATCCCAAATCTCCCACAAGAGCAGAGGAGCCCAAAAGGTGCTATCAGTGTAATGCCACAGATCATCTGAGGAATCAGTGCCCTGAATAGGAAGAAGCAGGCAACCAATAGCTCATGTTAGTTCTCTTGTCCTCAGCGTAAAATCTTCTCAGGCGATTGGAGTCTGTCATATTGGCATAGTGCCCAAGTCCATGTAGTTACACTGATACAGTGCTTACATTGCCTGTTACTGTCCAGAACTGTCAGCTGGAGTCCTGTCATGCTCACTGCTGGCCACCCATCACCCCGGGCTGACAGCCAGAGCCCTGCCCCCTCCCCCCCTGCTGATGGCTGACCATCAGAGCCTGGATGGCTTGAGAGCTGTCAGCCCACGGTGGGGAGAGGGGGGGTCCAGGTGTCAGCCTGATATAGTGCCAGCTGTCAGTGCTCCACAATGCCCCATGTAGTCTCTGCAAGAACTTTTGGTAAGGATGCACATCACTGATAGAAGGGGCCTAGTGTGGACAGGAAGTGACGATTTAATTACTGTGGTGGCTGTAAGTCAAATTAATTTAAGTTGACTTAATTTTATAGTCATGCCCTGAGTATCTTTCTGAGATCTGAAGAAGAGCTCTTTGTCACTTGAAAGCTTGATTCTCTCACCAACAGAAGTTGGTCCAATAAAAGATAAGTCTCTACCCACCTCATCTTTGAAATGGTTGTTGTTGTGAAGACTACAAATGCTAATCTCTGGACTTGTGTTATAGTGACACGAGGATAACCATAGTCCCAATCCTATCATGTATTGCTCACTTTACCTTCAGCCTAATTGATTTCTGTATCTGAAACTTGCTCTGCAAAGATCTTTGCTGGTGCCTTAGCACGTTACTTCCTAAGAGCATCAGAAAATGAATTATAGTGAAATGCCCCTGCTCAGCCAGCTAAAACCTTTGAAATGGTAATTGATATTTAATATGAGTTTTTTGGCTTCTTACTGGATTCAGGTTGATAGGTTCTTGGGCATGATACTCAGCAGCTGTCCAATTGTCCAAGGTGAACTAGGAAAGTTTGGAGCCAATCTCTGTTCCATTGCTGCCTCAGTATTATCTTTTCTTTCTAGCTCTCCCACTCCACAGAGCAATGAAAATCAAAATCACCAACTCAGCAGAAATGAACTCTCAGGAATCAGCAGGATTGCCCAGCAGAAGCAAATCTTTCACAGGACTCCTGGAGATCATTTATCGTAAGTAAAACAAATTCAGCCAGAGTCCCTGAACTGGGATTTACCCAGGCTAAAACTCTCAGCTGGCCCATGACACCCATAGCCTTCTTAGAACAGCTGTTCTCACAGGTCCTTCTCTGGGCCTCTGGCTACACAATGGCAATGAAAAGTGAAGCTAGTGTAACAGACTGAGGTAATGCTGCTGCAGCCAGCCACACAGGGCCAGAGTGAGATCAGGGATTGGAATCTCACAACCTTGGAGGCTTTTACCATCCACTCTGAACTTGGCTGTTTGTTGTTTAATTATGTGCTATATTTAGGGTGGCTGTTGGAGGATGTGGTATCAGGTTGTGTGGTGTGCAGAATGGCCCAATAAAGGTAGCTATCAGTACTTCTTGGTAACCTGATGTGTGCTACTTCTTGGTTTGGCAATTAGTCCTCTGTGAGTCTGTTTTCTGACAAAATATAACATGACATGATGCTAGTGGGAGAGGAGGCAGACAACAACGCTAGGAAGAATGTGGCTTTGGTGGTTTTTCTCAGTAAAGAGATACATTAGCAAGATCTAACCCTGTAAAGAACAAGGAGGAGATGATGAGTTTTATAAGTCCAGCTTGGCTATTGTGGTGTGGTACCCAATTTGCTGGGTGTGTGCACAGTGGTTGCTGGTTCTTGATCACCAAAGGCTTCTTTGTTTATACTCTCACTGAAGTAGCTATTTCTTTCAGGAATAACTGGATTTTACCCACAAAAGCCCATGACGTATTAGATTTGTTAGTCTTGAAAGTGCCACAGAACAGCTCATTATTTTTCTGAGCTGTTTGTCTTAGGATTTCATTCCAGTGCATACACAGGCTGAGGCAAGATATTAAATATTCAAAGTGGTCTGAAATATTTGGTTCTCAACCTTAGTTTTGTTTCACTGGTGGTTCTTTACAGGAACTTGGAAGCTTCATTTGCGGTGTCTTGTTTCAAATTAGATTATGAAGAACGCACAAAATAAAAGGGTGTCCCCTTTTTCTAAAAGCAATGAACAATGTGACTGATTAATTTAAAATAATGTCTTTGTTTCGGTGAGTTAAATATGTAATAACCTGGAATGATTACTTTATGAAGGCTTACGAGGACATTTAAAATATAACATCATCTTAGAAATACTAAGAAAATGGAAAGCAGTGAGGAGTGACCTCATGTATTCCATAATGTTCTACTTAGAGGAGAGCTGACTTGCCCTTATGACGGAGTTTTTGCAAATAAATCTCTGACAGGCTTCATGTTAGATAAACTAAAGCCTGTGACTGGTAATTTTTATTCCCAAGTTTAGTGCTTTTAATTAGGTACCTTCCACATATCCATTCTTCACCAGCTGGCATGCAGTGGAAAACATGCTTCATTTTCTTTAAAAAAAATTGTAGCAGAGTCGTTTTTTCCCCGAATGTCATTTGCTTCATTTGGTTCAGGGATTTGCCTGGAAGGTGGTGAGCAGGGAGCACGAGTGAGACAGTGGGGAGGGGGTGAGACCTGGCCAGAGTGAGGGCATGGTCTGGGGGCAGAACAGGGGTGGAGTATGGGTGGGGCCACAGGGTGGGGAGCTAGCCCCCTCAAGGGTCACCTTTACCCACTGTCCCTAGGAGTGAAATTTGTTTACATAGCGATTGGATATTCATTGTAGATAAACTATAAATAGATACAGATTATTTTCTAGGCCATCTTGGGGCCTTAAGTGATAGCTTTGCTCAGGAGAGCCCTGCCGGTGATAATCAGTGCTCATTGCCCTTCTTCTGGCTCCTTGGCTGGAATGTGTGATTACTGGGGGAGGCGAGGGGGGACAGCACAGGGAATAAGTGATGAGCAAGAGAATGCCCCAGGTAATTCTACACCAATTTCTCTGGCTTCTTTAGCAGGGTTAGCCATCTCCAAAGCAAATCACATCCAGTCTTCTGGAGCTGGAAGAGTGGGAAGAAACTGGGGCAAAATAGCAAGATTTTATCCAGCAAGGATGTTATGTTGTAATTTAATGTCGAAAAATGTGGACAGCTGAGAACTGGGTCAAACAATGGCAAAAGGAATTATGGATTAAATGGAAACAGGCTGCATGTTGCTAAAAGGAAAATGATCTGGCAATCATAGCGATACAAATTTAAAACCATCAGCCAATGTCTGGCAGCAATTAGAAAAGTAAACACAATACTGGGCTGTGTCACTCATGAAACAGATCATAAATACGAGGAAATAATTTATAGGACTGTTCAAAGGTCTGCTGGGGAGACCACACCCAAAATATTGTGCATGATTTGTAGGCACCATGTTACAGTAAGATTGTTGGAAGAACGGAGCGGGGGGGAGCTATGAAGAGAACAATAGATATCAAAGGTTAAAGGGTGAGATTAGTAAAATTACTTCTGTATTTGTGGAAATAGAGAAAGCTGATGGGAGTGAAGGGTGGCTACCACGAAAAGTGTTTAGAGGCTAATGGATAGAGATGGATGGATTGGTTAGAATGTGCCTGAACTCAAAATATTTTTAGGTTTTGGAAAACATTCAATATAGGAGATTTATCTTATCTAATAAAAGCCCTGTGATGCCTCCTCATGACCCCACATAATGTTCAGCAGCACAGCACCTCTACAATCTCCTCGCACACTGGAAGTAGAGAAATAGCAGAAACTACCCTGACTGTTTTCTGAAAAGGAGTCAGGCATGTATGTGTATTAGGCAGGCGCTATTCCAGGTTATGAGCGCTGGCTAGGTAAACAGTGGATGGAGCAGAAGGCTCTCCGCTCACTTTGATTCTCTTTCTTCTTCACGGCTTTCCTTTCATTCTGAAGTATTACCGGGAAGGCCCAGATATTTGGCTGACGAACTGGCCAGCGAAACCTGCACCCATAAAAGTAGGTTGAAAAAATAATAAAACAAGCTGGCAAGTGGGAACTGGAGCTGAGCATATAAACTCTCATATTCTGAGGACAAAAGGTTTTTAATAGGTGTGCAGAGTACAAATAAGGACAGCAGTCCATACAGTGGCAAAGTTAATGGGAGGGCAGGTGGGCAACTGCTTGCCCCTGCCAGTGGCCTTGAAGCATATATGTGGTGTATTTTCAAACATGCAATTAACAAACAAAAAAAAAAAAATTGCATGACCCAGATTTTTCTCAAGGGGTTGGAGAATGAGCCCACTCCACACTCACCTGACAGGAGGCAATGCCTGGTTCCCTACTCCTGGCATTGCAATATGATGTGACTCCATGTGCCATGTCATGACCCCATTGGCTAAAATTTGGCCTGGCCACTATTCATCATGATAAAGCTGTTTCAGGGCCAACTCTGAACAGCAATGCAATCCCATGTGCCAGGCTGCAGTACCCAGAGTGGGGAGCCAATCACTGCTGGATGAACGCAGGGTGGACTTATTCTCCAGCAAACCACCAACAAAGACGTATCACCCTTCCTGCTGCAAAACCTGGCCTGCTAATGAGTCTGTATGTGGTGAAGTTGATAGCATAGTACGCAACTTCAAGTGCTAGGAATTCCTTTAGATCATATCCACTCCATTTTAAACAAGGGGTTCTTCTAGCTAGAGGTCTGGGAAGTGGAACTGGTGGAGTACAGTAGGATAACTCAACTAGACAGGCATAAGTTTTGAATTTGGAAAGCTATAGCAGTTTATTATGCCACTCAAGGGTTCGATGTGTCAAAGACCTGAATGTTTGGGACTCATCACAGGTAAAACAGAGAAAATATAATTAATCTGTGGGGAAAACATCAGATTGGTGATTTTATATATCAAAAGCAGTTAACTCAAGATGATTAGGTTCCATTTAATATCAGTCCATGTAAGCAGGGGCTGAACTACTGCTTGTTATCAGCCAGCTAAAAGGAGGGAGCTGCTCTGGGGGTGGGTGTGCTCATTCCAATTGTTTAGCTCTGCAAGATAATTAACCGTTAACTGTTGATATGTAAATACAGCTCATGCCAGGAGGGGGAAGGAATCCGAGGTGTGGTTATATAAATCCAACTCAGCCAGGGCTGATGGAGGATCAGTGTTGGAATGGAATGTGGTGTATTGTAAATAATTTGGGGTTGTTGTGGGGGTCACAAATCATGCTAATGTGGGAATTGTAAAACATGACACCGGTTCTTGCAGGAGAGACACCATCACTGCAAGATGTCTCCGAGGAACAAGCCTCCCCCCTTCCAGAGTTGAGTGAACAGAGTTGAGGGGGAGGGCTAAAGGGCTTAGGTCAGCCTGCTTCATGCCTGCCAGGTGTGAGCTGTAAGACTGGCCTAACCTGCCTCTTTCCCCCTTTCGTTTTAAGGACAGACCTGAAGTAGACTCCATGAGGAGTCTTTTTGCTAGTCCAGTGGAAGCTGGAATCTTTTGCCAGTCTAGGTGATGGCTAAAGAGTTGAAATCACTAAGAGCTGAAATCACTGGTTTGGCTGGGAGCCAGACCCATTGCAGCCAATGGAGCGGCTGGTGGGAATGACCGGCGGGTGGCCAGTAGGAGTGGCGGCAGGCGACCAGTGGAGCAGCCGGTGGGAATGGCCGGTGGAGCGGCTGGTGGAGTGGAACAAGACAGCTGTTGGAGCATGGCGGAGTGGCTTGTGGTAAAGGCTGCAGCAGAATCGTATGGAGAGGTGGCGCCGTCGGCCTCGGACCACGTAAGTTGCCCCTATCAACCCCCTGCCCCCCTTTCCACCCAGGTTGGGAGGTAGAACCCTGCAGGTGAACTTTTGAACTCTGGGCGGCACAGGGACAGAGACTTTTGGGGTGTCGGACTCTGGGAGATTTTGGGCTGCTGGACTCCAGAGACTCTTGGGGTGTTAGACTTTGCTCATGGTTTGGGCTATGAACTCTGTTTGTGGTATTTTCCCAAGTTAATGCCATGTGACTTCTCTCTTGGTTTCATTAAATGTTTCTTTTCTACACTCAGACTCTGTGCTTGCGAGTGGAAAGCATTGCCTCTCAGAGGCGCCCATGGGTGTGTGAATTTCCCAGGCTACTGTGTGGGGGCTCGAGCCGGTTCTGTGTGAGATGGACCCCTAGATATTGAACCTGGCCCTGGTTGCTGCCGGGCCTACCCGGCAGAAGGGTTTATGCCACTCAAGGGTTCAATGTGTCAAAGACCTGAATGTTTGGGACTCATCACAGGTAAAACAGAGAAAATATAATTAATCTGTGGGGAAAACATCAGATTGGTGATTTTATACTATATCAAAAGCAGTTAACTCAAGATGATTAGGTTCCATTTAATATCAGTCCATTTATTATCAGTCTGAGTGGGAGTTTTTCTATGGCCTCTTGTACAGCCATAGTTGTACATATTTAATGATCAAACTTGAGCGGATCAAGAGTGACTACAGGGCTCTGGGAGTACGGGTGAAGGAGTTTGGAGCGCAGGTGGTATTTTCTTCGATCCTTCCTGTCGAAGGTAGGGGCCCAGGCAGAGACAGGTGCATCCTGGAGGTGAATGCCTGGCTGCGAAGATGGTGTCGCCAGGAGGGCTTTGGCTTCCTCGACCACGGGATGCTATTCCAGGAAGGACTGCTGGGCAGAGATGGCGTTCACCTTTCAAGGAGGGGGAAAACCCTATTTGGACACAGACTGGCTAATCTAGTGAGAAGGGCTTTAAACTAGGTTCGACGGGGACAGGTGAGCAAAGCCCACAGGTAAGTGGAGAACATGGAGACCTGGGAGATGGGTCGGAAACGGGAGGGAGCGTGGGTTATAATGGCAGAGAGAAAGGAGGATCAGGGCAAAACTGGGAGGCAAGGTCAAATCAGTATCTTAGATGCCTATATACAAATGCGAGAAGTATGGGTAATAAGCAGGAGGAACTGGAAGTGCTAATAAATAAGTACAATTATGACATTTTTGGCATCACAGAAACTTGGTGGGATAGTACACATGATTGGAATGTTTGTATGGAAGGGTACAGCTTGCTCAGGAAGGATAGACAGGGGAAAAAGGGAGGAGGTGTTGCCTTATATATTAAAAATGAACACACTTGGAGTGAGGTGGAGATGGACATAAGAGACAGAAGTGTTGAGAATCTCTGGGTTAGGCTAAAAGGGATTAAAAACAAGGGTGATGTCATGCTAGGAGTCTACTACAGGCCACCTACCCAGGTGGAAGAAGTGGATGAGGCTTTTTTTAAACAACTAACAATATCATCCAAAGCCCAAGATTTGGTGATGATGGGGGACTTCAACTATCCAGATATATGTTGGGAAAATAACACAGCGGGGCACAGACTATCCGATAAGTTCTTGGACTACATTGGAGACAACTTTTTATTTCAGAAGGTTGAAAAAGCTACCAGGGGGGAAGCTGTTCTAGATTTGATCCTAACAAATAGGGAGGAACTGGTTGAGAATTTGAAAGTGGAAGGCAGCTTGGGTGAAAGTCATCATGAAATCATAGAGTTCACAATTCTGAGGAAGGGTAGAAGGGAGAATAGCAAAATAGAGACAATGGATTTCAGGAAGGCAGATTTTGGTAAGCTCAGAGAACTGATAGTTAAGGTTCCATGGGAATCAAGACTGAGGGGAAAAACAGCTGAGGAGAGTTGGCAGTTTTTCAAAGGGACATTGTTAAGGGCCCAAAAGCAAGCTATTCCGCTGTGTTGGAAAGATAGAAAATATGGCAAAAGACCGCCTTGGCTTAACCACGAGATCTTGCTTGATCTAAAAATAAAAAAGGAGTCCTATAAAAAATGGAAACTTGGACAAATTACAAAGGAAGAATATAGGCAAACAACACAGGAATGCAGGGGCAAGATTAGAAAGGCAAAGGCACAAAATGAGCTCAAACTAGCTACGGGAATAAAGGGAAGCAAGAAGACTTTTTATAAATACATTAGAAGCAAGAGGAAAACCAAGGACAGGGTAGGCCCACTGGTCAGTGAGGAGGGAGAAACAGTAACAGGAAACTTGGAAATGGCAGAGATGCTTAATGACTTCTTTGTTTCGGTCTTCACCGAGAAGTCTGAAGGAATGCCTAACATAGGGAATGCTAGTGGGAAGGGGGTAGGTTTAGAAGATAAAATAAAAAAAGAACAAGTTAAAAATCACTTAGAAAAGTTAGATGCCTGCAAGTCACCAGGGCCTGACGAAATGCATCCTAGAATACTCAAGAAGCTGATAGAGGAGGTATCTGAGCCTCTAGCTATCATCTTTGGAAAATCATGGGAGATAGGAGAGATTCCAGAAGACTGGAAGAGAGCAAATATAGTGCCCGTTTATAAAAAGGGAAATAAGAACAACCCAGGAAACTACAGACCAGTTAGTTTAACTTCTGTGCCAGGGAAGATAATGGAGCAGGTAATTAAGGAAATCATCTGTAAACACCTGGAAGGTGGCAAGGTGATAGGGAACAGCCAGCATGGATTTGTAAAGAACAAATCGTGTCAAACCAATCTGATAGCTTTCTTTGATAGGATAACGAGTCTTGTGGATAAGGGAGAAGCAGTGGATGTGGTATACCTAGACTTTAGTAAGGCGTTTGATACGGTCTCGCATGATATTCTTATCAATAAACTAGGCAAATACAACTTAGATGGGGCTACTATAAGGTGGGTGCATAACTGGCTGGATAACCGTACTCAGAGAGTAGTTATTAATGGTTCAGAATCCTGCTGGAAAGGTATAACAAGTGGGGTTCCACAGGGGTCTGTTTTGGGACCGGCTCTCTTCAATATCTTCATCAACGATTTAGATATTGGCAGAGAAAGTACACTTATTGAGTTCGCAGATGATACCAAGCTGGGAGGTATTGCGACTAATCTGGAGGATAGGGTCATAATTCAAAATGATCTGGACAAATTGGAGAAATGGTCTGAGGTAAACAGGATGAAGTTTAATAAAGACAAATGCAAAGTGCTCCACTTAGGAAGGAACAATCAGTTTCACACATACAGAATGGGAAGCGACTGTCTAGGAAGGAGTATGGCAGAAAGGGATCTAGGGGTTATAGTGAACCACAAGCTGAATATGAGTCAGCAGTGTGATGCTGTTGCAAAAAAAGCAAACATGATTCTGGGATGCATTAACGGGTGTGTTGCAAGCAAGACACGAGAAGTCATTCTTCCATTCTACTCTGCGCTAGTTAGGCCTCAGTTGGAGTATTGTGTCCAGTTCTGGGCACTGCATTTCAAGAAGGATGTGGAGAAATTGGAGAGGGTCTAGAGAAGAGCAACAAGAATGGTTAAAGGTCTAGAGAACATGACCTATGAAGAAAGGCTGAAAGAATTGGGTTTGTTTAGTTTAGAAAAGAGAAGACTGAGGGGGGACATGATCGCAGTTTTCAGGTATCTAAAAGGGTGTCATAAGGAGGAGGGAGAAAACTTGTTCATCTTGGCCTCTGAGGATAGAACAAGAAGCAATGGGCTGAAACTGCAACAAGGGAGGTTTAGGCTGGACATTAGGAAAAAGTTCCTAACTGTCAGGGTGGTCAAACACTGGAGTAAATTGCCCAGGGAGGTTGTGGAATCTCCATCTCTGGAGATATTTAAGAGTAGGTTAGATAAATGTCTATCAGGGATGGTCCAGACAGTATTTGGTCCTGCCATGAGGGCAGGGGACTGGACTCGATGACCTCTCGAGGTCCCTTCCAGTCCTAGTATTCTATGATTCTATGATAACTCATCCATCTGCAAATTCAGCCTGTCAGCATAGTGCTGTGAGAGTGTGTGTGTGTGTGTGTGGAGGGGTGGGGGTTGATATTAAAACATGGGGAAAAACCTCACATTGTCTGAGTTTATTAATTTAATGGCCAGGTATTGCCACCGCTATCATAGGAATACTAATAGATATCAAAGAGAATTCATCACATGAACAACTAGCTGGCAATGTTGAACCATGACATAGCAAAGCACCCTGGAACTGCTCAGCCATAATGAGATCCATAGGTCCCATACACAAATCAGGGAAGCTGGGTACTTGTAATTTATTTTGGGTGGTACGTTCTATCCAGGCATATTGCTGTTGGTTTCTGTAGGACACTATTTAAATCCAATTTATATCTTTAGGCTTGTAAGACGAAAACTAGGGGCAGTCTCAGAAGCACTATTCTGCAAGGAGACATTCATTTTCGAAGATGAGTTTGCCTCCTACAAGAGCTGCACATCTGGGGAGGCCCATAGCTTGCATACCAAAGCTGCATAACGGTTTTCAGCCTGATCCCAGACATCGGCTGCTGCAGAATGATACAGTTCATACAGCTGATGTAAGCCTTTGCATTCTCATTTTTAAAAGAGAGGCAGAATGTGGTGGATTTCTGTGGAGAATAAACAGTTTAGGAGTGTGACCCCTCCATGTTACTGTGCAGCACAGTCGTTTATTTCCTGAATGGTTTGCTTTGCACTCAAGTTAACTCATGCACTGGATTTTGTCCAAGAACATTTTGTTTCTTGATATAGGGCCAGGCTGCACTCAGTTGCGGTGCCGTTCCTTCTCCCTCTCTTCCCTCCCTTCCTTTGCTCTCCTCCTTGTTCTTTATCATCAGCATCCCATTTCTTGGTGTTACTGACACGATTTAGTAGAAATCCCTCCCCTGCCATACATGCCTGCGAAAAGAGCTGGCACCTGCTATGCTAAAGCTATAGCAACTCCCAGTTAATGAGTCTGTGCATTGAACGCCCTGAGCTCAGCCGCTGCACCGAAAAGGTATGTCTGAATCCAGCTGAAACAGAAAGCATTTGAACTCTACCCTCTGTCAAATAGCTTCCAGATGTGTAAGATATAGCCTCACTGTGGATTGCGACTGTAGCTCTGCCAGCATACGTCTGCACATTTCTGATGCACAGGGAACATGAAAGTGGATCTTTTACAACATCTGCTGCTTTTTCCCCAGTATCTCCCTGTATGCCTTTCTGGTCCTTTGGCTGTATTTGAGAATCCTCTTATTTTTTAATTAATGGGGAAAAAAATGCTTAGCTTTCTAATTACCCATTGACTCTTCTTAATCTTCTTTTACACCACCTTGTGGGGTGCAGCGATATTGATTTACTATAAAGGGAATTTTGAAGAAAATTCAGCTTTTCTGCCTGTTGCAGCATTTGTCTGCTCACCTAGCTATGAGGGGAGTTAGAACAGTACTGAACAGCAAAGCTGCCCAGGGTTTAGAATACATCAAAGTACACCCATGCTGCTAAATCCCTCTTTCTGAAAGTATTATCTACAGCTCTCCTCCCCACTGCCCTTGAAGGAGCAAAATTATATTGCCCTGTAAGTCATTTAATACTGGAAATGCATATTTACTGAACATCTGGCAAAGAGGCATTGTTACCTCAGACTCTAGTGAGCTGCCATTGAGTATCCTATTCCAGTCAATTTAAATTAGGCAAGCATTTAAGTACCTTGGTACATCAGGTCTTAGAGCTGTTCCATCAGAACTCTCCTCATTTGTCAGCTTCTCACACAGTAAGAGGTTCTGGTAGTTGGGGGACCTATTTTCCTTCTGAAAACTGTTCTTGCTGGTGGGAGCCACAGCTTAGTGCTCCTTGTGCACAGACAAGGCATTCTACGAGGGCACACTTATCCTGGCCCAACACCAAAGTATTCCCTAATGTAGGGATTTTTCAACTATTTCAGTCCAGTGTCACCAGATTATCACTGTTTTCTAAACTCCTTGTTCTACAAGTTTAAAATATTTTTTCTAAGAGTTAAATTAAAAAGCCTGGATCTAAATATCACTTGTAGGATGGTGGACAATAGAGTGCTAGAGCATGTACCTTTAAACAAGATAATCTGTCACTAAGAAAGATGATTTGGGGAACTCGAATAATGGTGATTGATTTTTTTTCTTGAAGATAACTGTCCTGGGGTGAAAAGGTGAAATGGAGGATGAAGAGACTGGATCTGGCCTACCATTTCATCTCCAGACATGATTTAAATTACAGATAGTGTGTCAACATTGAAAAGATCTGGCTGAAAGAACGTCACTTGCACACAGGCCACTTCTCAGTGGTGTCAATCTTACAGACAATTTTATGTTTTCAAGTTTCTGGAATTGTCCTGGGACATTTTCCAGCTTATCCTTCCATGGGACATCTTCCTTTGAAAGCACACAGTGCGATCCTTTCAACCTGAGAGCCACAGAACACACATACTTCAACTTCAAATGTCTTGCTGACTCCTAGAATCCTTATCTGAGACCTGCTTGAATGATGAAAGGAGGTAAAACATGGAAGTATAAATTAAAGTGGAACAGCTTTAATTGTATATTCGACTGTTCAGTCTAACAAACTACCTCCAGATCACAATCTAGCTCAGAGCTACTCAGGGCCCGCGGTGCAGTTTCGGTTGACACAGGGCTCAACACACAGCCCACGGGTGGGATCTTTTGATCATGGCCTCCACTGGGAACACTTTCCACAATGGCAAGTCAATATAATGGTCTTCTGTTCATATGCATTTTAGTAGTTAAATTCCTGGACTGTCATTGCTCATTAAAAGTGCAAATCGGGTGGAAATCGGGTAAATATTGCATTTTATTAATATCAGCAGATCTGACTTAAATGGGGCCTGCATGTTGTGTAGTCTTGCCTTAATCTTTGTATTTGTGTCCGTCAATGTGAAAGAAGCTATTTGCATGTATTTGCATATATATTTGCATGTATATGCAACCATGCTTAAGTTGCAGCCCTCAGCATGTGTTGTGAGTATCACTGTGGCCCCCGGGGCTTCCAAAGTTGAGTAGCCCTGATCTAGCTTATAATGCTATGTATTTATAACTCCTAAGTCTCCTCCATAACTCTCTTTGCAAAGACAGAGAGCGGCATTAATGGTACTAGTGTAAGAGTGAAAAGCAGAGCCTATGTTGGGAGACAAATTGGGTAGTGTCAAAAAAGTTTGCTTAGTGCAGTGGTTCTCAACCAGAGGAACATGTACTCCTAGGGTTATACAGAGGTCTTCCAGGGGGTACATCAATTTATCTGGATATTTGCTTAGTTTTACAACAGGCTACATAAAAAGCACTAGCGAAGTTAGTGCAAACTAAACTTTCATACAGCCAATGACTTATTTATGCTGCTCTATATACACTAAAATGTAAGTAAAATATTTATATTCCAATTGATTGATTTTATAATTGTACGGCAGAAATGAGAAGATTAGCAATATTTCAGTAATAGTGTGCTGTGACATTTTTGTATTTTTATGTCTCATTCTGCGAGCAAGTCATTTTAAAACGATGTAAAACTTGGGGTTGTGCAATACAAATCAGACTCCTGAAAGATACAGTAGTCTGGAAAGACTGAGGCCACTGGCTTAGTGTCTTAGTAAATAGTGTGCACAGCTTTTTGTTTCAGCTCTTCTATTTGTGCTTTGCGAATTTAGTTTTAGATCTGATCTTTTTCATCCGCACAGCCTCCCTTTGATCTATTCTGCCATATATACTCTGAGGTACCTCTGTCTCCCAGTTTCTCTGATTTACGTGATTGCTCCCTGGCAGCTCTGATCTTGATTTTTGAGCTGCTCTAGGCCTCTCTGACATTCCCAGTGATGCTACAGCAATCCTCTTCCTTTGTCATTCACTTTTGATAACTAGATTAGCCTGCCAGGTGATTTCTACTGAGACACTTACACTACACAGCTTGTTACATGCTGTAAGTCTAAATCATGAGGCCAGTGAAATAAAAGCATAACAGGGCATGTTTGTGTAGAGTGTATAACCTGTTTTAAATTCAGAACTCTCAAGTGTTCTGGATTGTACAGTATGTACTGTAGTGTAGCACGTGCTGCTACCCTCTCCCACTGCATTGCATTCTCAGGGTGTGTGGGAGACTGAGAAGGTGGTGGGGTTAAAAAATAGAAGCTTTGGGTGGCTCTGAGACCTCTACTACCCAAGAGTCAACAGTGGGTTTTGGATCAGAAAAGGGTGAGGATGGAGCAGGCTTGGCTGACATTTTTACAGGACGGGAAGGAAGAAGGAGCAGAACTGCTTCTAACTGCTGGGCACTTTCTGCCTTGTTGTTACCTCTTGTTACCTGTTCATGTCACCTATGAGTTGATCCTGATTTTCATTTTTAATGCTCACTGGGTAACTTGCTTCACGTGAAATGTCAGTAAATGTTTCTATTCAGCTATCCAGAGTGTGTGACTGGGCACCTAAAACAGTAGCTATTGCCTCATCTGCTAACAAAATCAATACAGATAGAATAAGGACTGTCTGGTAGCACACTGCTTGTATAGATTTGCAGAGGGATAATTCCTTGTGTTGAAAAGTGCACAACTTTTAGGATTTGGGAAGATTTTTGCAAATATATTGTGACCACTCAAATATGAGCAAAGAATATCATTTCCTTAATCACAGCGGCTCAGACTTGATACTTATTTGTGGTATTCCTTGCCTCTCCCCCCAGCATTTAGCCAACTCTAGTGCAGAGCACTGCATGTGTTTCCTTAATCACAGAGAGGATCTTCATTAATTTCACTGTGGTCACAGACCCTCTGCTTTAGAATGGGCACCATTAAAACTCAACATTAATGCTTCTTCCCAAGTAACTCGTATAACTGGTCTTTTTTAGACCTCAGACAGGAGCTACCATCGCCCCATAATGACCAAGAAGGAGTACATTTTGGCATTTTAAAAATGGTACCCCCCATTAGAACCCATAATTACAAACATAGATATGTATAGTCCAAACATGTGGAGTCATTTCATCTCACCACTGCATTTTCTTGGCAAAGGTCCAATTTCCAGAACTGATCTGGGAGGGGACTTCAGCTTTTTTTTTTTTTTTTTTTAAGGGAGAGCTGGTCCTAGAGATTTTCTGAGATGTGCATGAATTTATGGAGAGAGAGACAATGTTCTGTCAAAGTGGCATGTAAGCGATGTATTGATGACGAGCATAACAGAGGCAACCCGTGCATTGCGCATCTTACATGGGCGCAAAACTTGCTGTATTTTTAGATCCTGGGTTAGCAAAATTAGTTCCACTTATACCCCTTTATCATCTGCCAAATTAATAAGCAATATCTAAAGAACTGAACTTCACTGCTATGTGAAAGGAAGAATTCACACAAGGATTTTGCTAGAGTTATTGTTGGGTGAGAGAGTCTCATTAAAGGTACATAGATGGTTCCATTTAATTGCTATAAAGCACCTGGATGGAATTAGATGCTAATAAAATAACAGTGTACTCTCACTGTAGCTTTCTTGCTCATAGTATCCAGAACTACAATGGACAAACTCCAAAAACAGAACATTATCCTATATTGCTCAGTTCCCTTTTACATCAGTAGAACATAAAGAAAGCAAAAATACCAGTTCGAGAAAACAGAAGGATTCTGGATCTTTGGCAATCAACTTCTTTAATAATGGTTTGGAACTAACAGAAATTAATTAGTCCTGCTGTCTGTTACATCACCTGCAATATGCTGGAAATCCCTTAAGGGTATCTGAGGGGAACACTGATGTCATGTTCATTTTATTTCAACAAATGAGAGAGAGAATGCCCCTGAGGCAGGCAACATAAATACTCAGAACAAAAAAAATGGCTGCATTCCATGGGAGTGTGTGTGTGTGTGCTGCACACACACACAAACTCAAACACATACACAAACCCAGCTGCATTGCAAGCTTTAAAAAAAAAAAACTCTAAGGATTACAAAACACGGATTGGTGATTACAGAACTGCCGGGCACCAATTTAGAAATGGAATCATAAGAAGAATAAATGATTTGTTTGGGGAAGATGGAAGATTTGTAATGCAGATGAAAATGTCAAGTGGAGACTTTACTTCATACTCCACCTGCATTAAAAAATACTTTACAAAAGTCAGTTCAATGCTCAGAATGAGCTAATGGGCTATCTGAAAACAGCCAAAATGGCACTGCATCTCTCAAGCCTAATAGAACAGGGAACATGGAATAAGTGGGTAGCGAGGAGGTCATCTAGTCTTGTCACCTGCATTCATGGCAGGACTAAGTAGACCATCTCCAAAGTGGGTGTTTGTCCAGTCTGCTCTTAATTTCTAGTTACAATTTCCACAATCTCCCTAAGTCTCCAATCCTTTTATGCCGAAGATCACTTTTAAAATGTCAGGGAAACCCAGGATCTACCCCTTCCCTTCCCTGAGGCCTGCTGATTCCATTTCTGCTTCTCTCCATTACTCGCTCTCACTCACTTTCACTGGGCTGGGAAAGGGGTGTGTGCCCTGGGCTGGGACCGAGGGATTTGGGTGCAGGAAGAGATGAGAGGTGTAAGCTCTGGGAGGGAATTTGGGTGCAGGAGGAGGCTCCATGTTGGGGGTAGGAGTCGGTTCAGGATGCTGGCTCTGGAAGGGGGGCTCCAGGCTGGGCAGAGTGGTGGGGGTGTGGGTGTGGGTTTCTCCCAGGCCAAGGAGAAAGCCCTTGAATGCTTGTAGGAAACAGGGCTTTGGAATTCCCCCCTCAACGCCCCCTCACATGCAGGATGGCTGCCTTCCAGGTTGAAGTCCCATGGGAAAAGCCCGTATGGGTAGGCACACTAAAGGGATTGGTAGAGTTTGCTTAATCACCAGCCCTGTAATGTAGTGGTCTGGGCTTTTGCCTAATTCCATCTGCGTTCCTAGCCATGGCAGTGCCTTCTCCTCGATGCTCACAGCCACCAGCCCCAACTCCCCTTGGTAGCTGGTTAGCCAATTTTTTATAATCCCACTCCCGCAGAACTCCCTGCTGAAGGCACAGGGGGAGTCCATGCAAGCAGCCTCGCCTCTCCACCTGAGGCTGTGGGCACTGTACTCAGAGGAATACCTTTTTACTGGCTAGATCCACCACTTGCCACAGCAGCTGGACCAACTCTTATCAGATCCCAATTTTGTGTCTCCCTTCTCCCCCCCCCCTCCCCCAAGCAGGTGGGGAGGAGGCAGTGTCTGGGGGTAGTTGATGGTAGGGACAGCAAAGAGTGGGAGAAAGCAACAGTGAAAGGGTGAAAGGGCAGGGGTGGAGGCAGCAATAGTAGGAAGGATGAAAATTAGAGGGGTCCCAATAGAAGCAGGGAGGAGAGGCGTAGCAAAAACTGAGGAATAAGTGGGTGAGAGGTAGCAGGAAACAGGAGCCAAGAGCATGGGGAAGGGACAGCCGTAACCAGAAGGTAATGGGGCAGGAGAAGAAGGCATTTCTAGCAAATGACAAAGATGATACTTCCAGCAAGTGTCCATGAGATCAGTGTGTCATCTAGTGCCCAAAGGAGCTCAGCTGAGACCTGGCTGTCCAGGCCCTCACTCGCTCTGCATGGTGATTGCAATGGCCCTTCTCCCTGCTGGAGAAGTGTGAACAGCTCTGACATCGTTTCCTGATCACTTGAGTCCCAGTGCAGAGTCTCTCTTGGGGCTCCACGAAAGGAGGAAGGAGAGGTTCCTGCTTTGTTACGTGGTGGGAGGTTCAGAGTATATCGTGCCTACCGCCTACCAATCACACTGCAGGAAAAAGAAACTCCTGCATGTGCCACATTGTAAAGAAACCCAAATCAATTCCACAGGGAAACTGGCTCTGCTGAAGTTTAGAATGGAAGTGGGGGTAGGTTATGGGCGGGGGGTGGGGCGGGGAGAGAATTAGATGGAGTGTAGAGTCAGCGAAGGGACGGTGCACTGCGGGGAGTGGAAGATGGGGAACCAGGCTCCTAGGGGAGAGGAAGGAGATGATGAAGAGCAGGTGAGGTGAATGCTGGGAGTGGAAGGAAAGCAGGGATCATGTGGAACAAAGGGATACGAGTGGGGCTGGGAGTGGAAGGGAGGGGAATGTGTGGTTTGACAACATAGCTTATTCTGCTGAGATCTGCTGATTAAAAACGCTGGTTGTGATGGTCCCATAGACAGTTCACTATGGTACAAATACATGCACATGACTGTCCACGGAATAACCATCCCAGTCCCATGCTCTACTTGCTGAACACCCCAGGAAGTGACTGGATTTTCTTTGGGAAGACACAGGTACTTTCCCTCCCTTGTCTGAAGTTAGTGCAGCCTTGTCCCTGGTAGCTGTTTCCCGCCCCAATCTGCTGCTGCAGCAGTGGATCCTGCATGGACTGGGAGGCTGTACAGGATTTTTCTCTCCTCCCCCACCTCCCCTGTAGTCTCTTCTGACTGGCCGTGGAAAGGAAGCACCCTGAGCCATTGGGCACTTCTGGAACTTGTTCTGTGAGGCAAACACAGCTCCTGCCCAGATCAGTTTTCTGCTCACGCTTCTTCAGGATCAGATGAGGGACCTTACCAACAATTCAAAGAAGTGAGTCCAGCCCACCCCTCTGTCAACACCTCCCTGTCCCTTAAAACACCTTTCAAAAAAAATAAAACAACCCCCACTGAGAAGGCATCCTGCAAATCAGTCTGGGGCTACCGTACTGTGAGTTCGGCTGCTTTGTTCAAGGGCAGTCTGCTACTGGACAACAAAGGAGGAGGGGGAGGTATGGGACTGAGATGGGCCTCCCTGATGGACCAGTTGATTGCAATCAACTGGGTGGGGACGGCTGCCCTAGGCAGTCTTTTCCTAATGCCCAACCTAAAGGTCCCTTGCTGTAATAAAAGCCCAGTGCTTCTTGTCCTATCCTGAGAGGTTAAGGAGAGCATTTTTTCTCCCTCATCTTTGTAACTTAAAATCAGTTATGTCCCCCCCTCAGTTTTCTCTTCTCCAGACTAAACAAATACAGTACTTTCAATCTTCCCTCATAGGTCATATTTTCTACCTAGACCTTTAATTATTTTTGTTGCTCTTCTATGGCCTACTCCAGCTTGTCCACATCTTTCCTGAAATGTGCCACCTTCCCCCAGAAGTGAACACACTGTTCCAATTGAGGACATATCAGTATGGAGTATAGTGGAAGGATTACTCCTTGTGTCTTACTTGCAACACTCCTGTCAATACATCCCAGAATGATGTTTACTACAGTTTTTTGCAACAATGTTACACAATGTGATCCTCTGTGACACCCAGATCTCTTTCTGCAGTGCTTCTTCCCAAGAGTGGCAGAAGCTCCCTAAAAGTATGTGTGAGGCCATTGTTGCCTGAATCCTGTGGCCCATCCCACCATCATACCACCCACCCTCAGGGTTTCACTCCTGTGTCACCTCTTCTACCTGAATCTCTGCCCTCACACCATCCTTCCTCCTGCAGCCCTGTCCCCCCCCCATTGCCCTTTTTCTCAGTACCCCATTCCTGTGCCACCTCTTCTCCGCCACACTCTGCCCCGGCTTACTTTTCTCTGCTCGCTCTCCTCCATTGCTCACCCTTGCTGCAGGTAAAAAGTGATGTGGAGCCATGGCCTTATGGCCACCCCCATTCCAATGCCCCTGCTCCTTCCTAGACAGTCTTTTCCCATATTGTGTGTGTGTGTGTGTGTGTGTGTGTGGCTTTCCCTAATGTTGAACCTAAACTTCTCTTGCTCAATTTAAGCCCATTGCTTCTTGTCCTATCATCAGAGGCCAAGGAGAACAATTTTTCTCCCTCCTTCTTGTAATACTCTTAAAACTGCCATCTTGTCCCCTCTCAATCTTCTCTTTTCTAAACTAAACAAGCCCAATTCTTTTAGTCTTCCCTCATAGGTCATGTTTTCTAGACCTTTATGTGTTTTAGTTGCTCTTCTCTGGACCTTCTCCAATTTTTCCACATCTTTCTTGGAATGTGGTGCCCAGAACTGGACACAGTTTCCAACTAAGGCCTAATCAGTGCAGAATAGAGCCGAAGAAGTACTCTGGGAAGTGGGTATAGGAATATTAAAAATTCTCCAATTTTAAGAGAAGTATTTGGCCAAAACCATGTCCTTAGCACTGAAGTACTAGCATAGAGACAGACCTAGCCTTCCTAATGGAGGAAGTGAAGCAAATAGAAAACTTAAAATAAATGAGGTGTTTATCAGACATAGCTCTCTGAAACATAAATTACGCAAAAGTATTTTTAAAAGTACTTGTTTGTGGGGTTCATCGTAATAACAGTATCTAGGATTAGACGGTTTAGATACATCTATGATAGGCAATGGAGACAAACCCAAGTGTTTAAATAAATATTTACAACTGTTACAAAAATAAATCCCTAAAATGATTATTGGTGCGGTTACAGATTTTGAATTCATTTTGTTTCACTATATGACATCCTCAATTGCAGAAATATCCAGATGGATATTTTCAAAATAATCATGAAGGGAAAAAGCATATATAACCCTGAATAATATTTAAATCAACTATGACAGAAATAGGAAGATGCTGAGAAAAATGAGTTACCAAGGAAAAGAATACCAGACACTCTTACATTATCCTTCAAATAGTCTATTTTAATTACAGCTGAAGGATTTAATTGTTATATACAAGCATTTTATTATTCGTCCATTAGACTGAGTGCATAGCCAAATTTGGGGTCTCCTCAGGGATGAAAAGGTCCCCATTAGGATGAAAAGACAATGATTTGAGTCATGTACTTTCCCGGTGTAGTCTTGTTTATTTACAAAAATGTATACAAATGTCCTGCTTCTTTGAATGCTGTATTAACAAACAAGCAATTCCTTGATCAAAAAATCTCCAGTTCTGCCATGCCAATGAATTCTGTGCACAAGAAGTTCCATTCCTCTCAGGTCACACTCACATCTTTTTCCACTGGCATTCTGCGTCCAGTGCACAGGTTGCAAAACTGATCTCCTAGCTTGTGTGTGTCAACCAAGGATGGAAACCCCTCAGTCCACATAGCTTACTTGTAACCTGCCATTCATCTTAGGCCTTGGGTGGTAGCTTTCTAGTTCGCTGATTCTTTAGTATATAAAAGGACTTGTTTGCTCCTCCTTTCAGGCCGGAGTGCTTGGCATACCCATTTCTTTAATGAGGTCTGTGGCTGGCTTTAGTTCCAAGACAACCCTTCTGGCAGCCATTAACACCTTTTAGCATGAGGTTTTCAAAATTGGCATACTCTCTGTGTTTGAAGAGTTGATCATCAGACATTGCATAAAACCTTGGACAGCCTCCAGGATATTGCTGCCTTTCCAGAAGGCATATTAGGAGGGAGCGGCTTGTCTAATTTGTCTGTGATTTAAAAATCTAAAAATGGGGTTGCTTTGACCAAAAGTGGGAAGTTTGAGCTCTGCATGCAAACTATTCGTATGCTATAAAATGAGCAGATCAGAAACAACATTTTTGGCGTAGTTGATTTTTTATTTTTTTCTGGAACAAAAGAATCACACAGACCTTTTCAAATGCCTTTTACTAAGCCATATATCTCCATGTAGTTTTAAAGAAACTTTCAGCAAAAGTGAGGTACAGGTTGAACCTCTCTAGTCCAGCACTCTGGTCTGGCAACATTCATGGTCCAACATGATTTTAGTTAGCTGGATGTCCATTTATCATGGGTGTGGCCAAGTTTCCCATAACATTTGTTTATAGCCACCAGTCCTGGCTCTCAGTGATCTGTGCTGTTATTTAGCTCTAATTTACCCCTAAATGTCTTCTAAGAGCCCAGTAAACAGTGGAAGTGTTGGTAATGCTGCTAGACAACATTGACCTCCCGTGGTCTGGCAAATTTTCTGGCTCTGCACTGTCAGATTGAGAGGGTGCTGGAGTAGAGTGGTTCAACCTGTATTGTATATCTATGAGACTCTCTAGAGGTCTTTATATCCATAAATCAACAAATATACAACATTCATCATTTACTATGAATAGGCTTTTTTTTCATTTGTGTTAGATAGTCTATGGATAGAATGTGTTTATTAAGAGACTGAGGAAGATTTCAGTACAGGTTAGTACTAATATAATTTAAAATACACTTCTTGCTTTTTAACTGCTTTGGAATACAGCCGGTCCCCGAGTTATGAACGCGTTACGGACCAAACGCTTGGCCGTAACTTGGAATGGTTGTAACTTGAAACCCATTGAGTTACATTGCGACCGCACTGTTCATAAGCGCGGGTCACGTTTGTAACTCGGAGCCCGCATTTCATAAGTGCGGATGGTCGTAAGTCGAGGTGGCCATAAGTTGGGGACCGGCTGTATTATATGTGTCAGAACACAGAATGGATATTCCTTGTGCAGAATGGAAGAGACATTGAAAAGCAATGCAGTATAAATTCTATCACTGGTATAGATGACTTTTTTTCTTGTAAAAATAAGATGCAATAGGATGTGAGACTGGAGTAACAATTACTACACACACTTTATAAACCTGCCTAATTTTCTTGTTACACACATGGTGCATAAAGTGCTATCCAAAGATATTTTTATTTCACAGATAACATCTGTCTCTCAGATCTGTGTAATGCCTGATAAAAAAAATAAACAAATACGAAGTTTATTTTGGATTGTGAGACCTTGGTTGGGGTCAGGTGTCATGGTGCAAAAAGGTGTATGTTAAACCCACGTATGCAGTAACATTTTAAACAGATTCTAAAATCAGTCCCTCTGAAGGGCTCCCCACAAACCAACCTCCCTGTTTCTGTAGCAAATCAAATGGCTGCTCTTTCCTTAAATTCCTGTGGGCACTCTTGACTCCTTGTCCTGCTAATGTTACCTTCTCCATCAGTGTTTCGCAGATTTTATGGAGAGTCAGAAACCATGGAATTACTTTGAGCTATAAGGAATTACTTACCTTACTCCTACAAATATGTGACTGAGACATTTTCTGGTGGTCTGCATCTAAATTGGGATTCAGTGAATGTGGCTGAGCAGAAGAAAAACCCAATGGCTGGAGGCTGAAGCTACACAAATTCAAACTGGGAATAAAAATTATGCCTTGATGGTGAGAATACCAATGGACCAATTTACCAAGCGTGGTAGCAGAGTCTGTGTCACTGACAATTTTAAAATTAAGACTGGATGATTTTCTAAAAGATATACTTTAGGAACACTGTGGGGCGTGTTATACAGCTGGTAAGACTAGATCAGTGTTTCTCAAGCTGTGCTCCATGGAGCCCCAGGGCTCCGCAAGACATCTCCAGAGGCTCTGCGAGGTTGACAAACTGGAAACATCGATAGGTACAACACATACAATCGGTGGACCTCTGGGGCTCCACAAAAGTTTTTACGCATGTAAAGGGTTCCGGAGCCCAAAAAGTTTGAGAACCGCTGGACTAGATGATCATAGCGGTGCTTTCCCACCTTGAAATCTGATAGTCTTACTCAATTAAATTAGTGGGATGTAAGACGCAGGTGTAGCAGAAGTGGACTCTAGAATAAACTGATCAGTATCCTTGCTGTTTAATACAATTTCTGCAGCGAATAAAGTTATACTCATCCATATTTTTCGAATAAGGATGAAGTCCCTGCTTTTCAAAGTATAATCTAGATTTGACTGGATGATGCTGCAGGATCTGTGTTGCTCAAGTTGCCTTCAAGCTGGCATGAGGAGACAGAGCTGACTGAAAGCTGGGGAAGTGATTAAAACTGTGCACAGGACCTTAAATGCAGGAGGTTATCTCCCTAAAACTAGATCCGATTGAGTATATGTGTGAGAGACCAGGTTTGGGTTATGATAACAGGGTTGAGCATCCAGCTATCAGATGGAGTTCATCCAGTTATTTGGTGGAGTTTCTGAGGTGAGGAATTGAGGAGAGCAGTCTTATTGACTCTGGCTACTGGGCAACACATCCCATAGAGAGGGTAGCCATATCGGCTTTGGCCCCTATGCGAGACTAAGCATGATCATGCAGAGCTAGCCATGGAGCTATAACAACCTATATTCCTTCCCAAGGGAGGACAGGGAATGTTTGCCCTTGTGACGGATGTCTGGGTGCGTACTACCACTTCCCGCCGGAAGGTGGCGTTCAGTGAGCCCTCTGTCTGTGAGTCACACCGCGGGCGAGTAGGGCACGAGCTCCCCGTCAGTGAGCCCTCTTTCCAAGTGTCACGGGGACTTCCCCCAGGGTTCTCTACCTCCCTAGTTCATGGCCCTCCAGGGTCCGCGTAAGTTCAGTGCCTGGTCAGTTGGACCTTAGGCCCACCGTAATGCGTAGTCTACAGGGATGGGGCAGATGCGAAGGCGGAGGGGAAATAGGGGGACTCAGGCCCACCCTCTCCACCGGGTCCCAGCTGGGGGCTCTACGGGTGCAAGGTGTCTCACCCCTACCCGGCTGACGGGGATTCACCCCATAGCTCGTCAGCCCACGGGCACCAAAAATGCTCTGCCCTGGGCTGCTTTCTATTCCTCTCCAGTGTGGCGTTTCCCCCGAGTGAAAGTGAGGGGCTTACTGCTCTGGCATCTTCCCTGGCTTCTGCTGCCTTGTTCCGTCCTCCCTGGAATCGCGGGCTGACCCCTCACCAGGGCACGGCTCGGTTTGCCCACTGTGTCTCCCGGCGGCTCCTGCTCCGCAAGCCGCCCCGCTGTCTTCTCCCTCGGGCCTTTTCAAATGGCCCGCTAATGGCCGTAGGGGGTGCGTGACTCTATCCCCCGGGCGTCCTGCCACGCTAGGGCGCTGTGCACCAGAGATCGGGCTCCACCCCCGCACGCTGCGAGCCCCCGCCGGTCTGGTGGTTGGCAGTGGACACTCTCTGGCTTCCTCCCGCCCCCCCTCCTTCCCTGCTGACCGGCTGGCATCCCGCCGGCATCAGCACGCGCCCTGGAGGGTTCACCGCGCTGCGGCTGCGTCAGCTGAACAGCCAGCGTCCTGATGGCATCAGTGCGTGCCCCAGCTTACCCGCTGCGCCGACCTCATCTCGGCTGAACTCCCTCCGGGTTCAGTGCAGGCCCTGGCGGGCCCGTCACAGCCCTGCATAAGTAATTCTTTGAGATGAAATGTCATTCACTGCTGTGACTGCCACAGTTGGGTTTTGGCTCAAGTGAAATTGTTGGATGCAATCTGGATCTGAAATTAAGATAGGGATTAGAGTTTGGGAAATGGAAGTCAGATCCTTGCCATGGGCTGATTATTACCTGGCTTTGGTCAAATTTAAAAAACAACTATTAGTCTTGCAGCACCTTAAAGACTAACAAAACATGTAGCTAGTATCATGAGCTTTTGTGGGCACAACCCACAAAACACTTTTTCCCATTGGAGCTTTTAAAATTCTGTTTCCTCAGAGATTAATGAAAGCTATACATTTTCAGATGGCTTTAAGGGGAAAATAGGTTGGCTGATGGACCAATTTATCAGTTGTCTGCTAGGGCTTCATAATAATCTTCATTACCAATGCAGTGGCCTCCTACACATCCTCTCCCCTGGCTTCAATCTTAAGAACACCATGGTTTTACAAATTTTCTGTGATGGACCAAGTAAAAGGGGGTGGGGGAGAAGGTGATTAGGGTATTCCTGAGTCGGATGAACTGTAGCATAAATAAGTTCAGAATTAATGTACCATGGTTACGCAGAAGGGTCCGAATCTTGTTCTCACTGCATCACAGTATCAACAGAATTCTGAACATCTGAACTGTTGCAGGTGGAGAGCACTTCTTTAAACTGCGTTGCCTTCGGTTGGCTAGGTTTTCTTTCACTGTGATCATGTTACTTTGCCCAAAACATTGTTGTGATTCAGCCATAGCTGTCAGTCCCTGTGGTGGAAGGCTCAAGGGAATGAATGCTCACTTGTCTTTTACTGAGTTCCATCTGGTGTCCCTCACTGGTGGAGGTACACTAGGCTGAACAATGTGTGTTGGGATCATGTTCTTCCTGTCTCTTGACGGCAAGTGCAGAATTACTGGGCATGATATTTTCAGTTATACCCTTTATGTGATGAGGATGCAGCTTGTCCTTGGGGATGCTATTGTGTGGGCTTGGTCAGGTAACTATCAGCATATGTTCGGTTGTTGTGTCTCTGTCTCTTGCCCCTGGATTTGCTCCAGAACTCCTGTCCTGTTCTCTGCAGGAATTTGGCTCACTCCCAAAGTCTTTTCTGACTCAAATTATCACTAGTTCCTGGCACTACTTCTTAGTTCCAGCTACAGGACACTGGTGGAGAACAGATGACCACGGCCTCTTTCAGGTCTGCAGCATCTCTCTGCCCTAAACAAGAATGGGTGTTGAGGGGTGGGAGTGACAAGGATAGTCACAGCCTTGTACTGGGCTCCCTAGAAGTCTTTAGCAACTTCTCTTCTTGTGCAAAATTTCCCCAAGAAAATTAGACCTGCCTGGCACTGCCCAAGTGCAGGGATGCTAGTTAGATTTACTGTCAGTGAGATGGGGTGTATCCCATCATAGAGAGTCATGCTCACCTCTTGATACTGCCAGCCTTGCAAATTATCAACCTGTAAATGAAGATCTGAACACTGACCCTCTGCATAAGAAGCACAGATATGGAAATCCTGTGCAAGCAGCCATATACGTGCAGATGTGTGAGAGATCTGCGGCCTTACCAAACAGAGAAGTACATAGTATAAGTTACACAACCTCTTCAACAAACTGAGAAACACACATTTTATTTGATTTCTTCTTGAAAAAGAGAAGAATCACAAGAATCGAGCCTTAACTCCGTGTACAATGCAATGTCTTGGCCAATTTTCCATGCAAGAGTGGAATTTGAGTCCTGTTGAATTTGTACATTCACACATTAGGATTTATTATAAAGCTAGATGAGATGTGCCCATTCAGAAATGCCTCTTATGTCTTGGCCCTAATACTCACATATTATATCATAAGCATCTAACCCACCTTCCTTTGCAACAAACAGCAGCCTCCAAATGATAAACACGCTGCAAAGCCCATGTACGTAAATAGCTACTTTCCCTCTGACTGGCATTTAATTTAGTTGTTTCATGAAAAAGGACATTAAAACCTTTAATCTAACTAATTACAAGGTTTGAAAGATCCTTTTTTTTTTCAGCCGACTTAGTCTGGAGGGCTGACTGGGAGTACATGGAATGTCTAATAGATAACTGAGCTTGGGGGGAGAAGGAGAGAAACAAAGAAGGGAATCCTTGGACTTTTTTCTTTTTAATGTTTAGTTGGTTTAATTAGATGTCTGTATTATTACAGTCTGTTATTTACTATAAGATAATAGGGTTGCTCGAGTTGCTGAACTGCAAGCACTGCAAAAGCAGAGATCATTTATTTTAATGACTGCATCCTCTAACCAATTAATGGGGTGGTCAGAATGTTATAGTAAAACTTGCTCATGCATCAGCAATCAAGAGTATATTATTAAACATTTCTCTTCCACTATCTAAAGCATAAAGCTATTGTTGATTGCTAGGTGCCATTCTTCCTGGGACACTTTTTGGTTTGGTGTATAGCAGTTCCCTCAATGCAGGAAGGGATTAGTGCAAATATTTTTTCACTTTGTGGTTTAAGAGAAGCAATTCTCACAATCAATAACATGAACACAAAACACTGATTGGAGGCCACGTGCCCTTAGCACTACTTCATATAGTTTGATTGTACAGGACCTGATTCATCACTGTGTTACACCAGGGTATGTAACCCTGCTGAAAAACTGATATAACAGTATGGTGAATCAGCCCCAACAGGCTTGTGCTGAGTTCTGTTTAATGGTAAACTTCATCTGAGGACCTCGTCTCATGCCTCTGAAAGCATGAATGGTTCACTTTAGGATATTGATAATTTACATAACAACATTCGCAGCCAATATCAGAATTCTTGTAACTAGACAATGGACGAGCATGTGTCTGCTCAGTCCAGCCCCTCCAATCTTCAGATGAAATGAATTTGCTCAATGACCTGCCACTATCTCCTTGAGAAACAAGAGCACATGGTAAAGCACTGTGTAAGTCATAGAGAGTTTTTAAAGGACCAACCACTTATTTTTTGAGACAGATTCTGCAACCCATACTTATGAAAAGGCCTTGTGGCTCATTTTTCTTGATTCCTACAAAGTCAGAGGTATTTTTTCTGAATACAGTTAGGCTTGAAGACTTACCAAAAAGTATTAAAGAATCCAGTTAAAACAAAGAATCATAGAACTGGAAGGAACCTTGAGAGGTCATTGAGTTCAGTCCCCTGCATGTATGCAGGACCAAGCACCATCAAAACTGTCCCTGACAGGTGGTTGCCTTAAATATCTCCAATGATGGAGATTCACAATCTCCCCTGGCAATTTATTCCAGTGCTTAACCACTCTGAAAGAAAGTTTTTCCTAATGTTCAACCTAAACCTGCCTTGCTGCAATTAAAGCTCATTGCTTCTTGTCCTATTCTCCGAGGTTAAGGAGAATTTTTTTCTCCCTCCTCCTTGTAACAACCTTTTATTACATGTATGTATTATGTGTAATGCAACTGAGTTTCCTACTCCTCTCCAGAAGTCTTCAACTTCTCTTCGAGGAGTCAGAGAGTTGGAACTTGTAAGTTTGTTTTCTCCATCCCAAGAGAATTGTGTGTGGTGTTTGAGGTATTATGTGCTGAAAGATCTCATTAAGAATGCAGACACTTGCTGTCACTGACTCATAAAGAAAAGCACAGAAATGGGGAGGTCTGCGGGAAATTGCTTTTCTCTAGTTCCTTCACAAAATGTCATATGGAATACTGATCACTTTGGTGGGAGTGATTTAAATCTTCCTCAGCTGTCTCCTGGAGGGAGAACAACTCCCAACAGAGATTTGTTGCTGAACAAGAGCACTCACAGTTCAGGTATCAAGAAGTTTAAGGTGTTCACTGACCCATGGATAGTAGAGCTGGAATTCTTCTTTGAAGAAAGAGGCCATTTTAATTGTAATTGCTAAAGGATTATGGTATGTGCATTGGTTCATGTCAGGTTATGCCACACACAGTGGCTTCAGGGGTTGTGTGATGAGTAAGTTGAAACCTCTCCTGTGATAGAAACCCTAGCCTAGTGCTAGGGTAGTAATATATATGAAAAAAAATATTACTACCCTAGCTATATGTATGAAAAAAATCAAGGCAATGTAGGAGACAAATGCTAAAGACTGGCAAGTGCTAAAAATGATCTTGTTGTGAATCAGTTTAAATTAATTACGAGGCCTGTCATGCTAGAGTATAGGTGAGAAATATTGATTTTTATGAGGGCATTGTAGTTGTGTGAATGGTGAGCATCGACAGCAGTTTTTATCAGCCTCACAGGGGTGATCTGAAGTTCAGTTCATTAGTTCTAAAAGTGCATTGAGATCGCTTGCTGGAAGATGATACAGAATTGTGAGCACTTTGTGTTTATTTCTTTGCTATCCCCAGAAAGTTATGTCTTCAGATAAACACGTTATTAGCTAGCACATGAGACTGACTCTGAACAAGTCACTGAAAACAAAACAGTAGTAAATAGTCTGTGTAGTCCTGTCTTCCTTTGAGAACATTTTGGCCCAGAGACAGGCTGAGATTAGCCTAAACTAACATGTAATTTAAAAAAGTTTAGTAAGATCATCCAGCATGGTCATGAATCAGTAGACTGTGCTATTCACCTTCTCCATTTCCCGGACACTCAAGCATTTACATCACCTCCGTTTGCTGGCATTGTTACAGGCCATATTAGCAGATCTATCTGTGTTGTTGTGCTCTGAAAAGCTAGAAAATTTTTAAAGAGTTTCTAGTGTATATGTATTGTAAAGCAGACATAGAGAGTACCTCTGTGTTCAGGACTTGAAATTCTCTTCTGGTGTTCTAGTAGTGTTTTTGATGAGTGTATTAAGGAAAAAGTCTAAATCAAGAAACACTGATACTAGCTTGGACCCAAATCAAAAGCCTGGATCCAAAGGTTTGTAACTGGGATTTATAACTCCTTGCCTATTAACATGGGTGAAAGTCCCCCCTCCCCTGCATACCGCTGGGTATGAATACAAACTCTGAAGCGTGGCTATCTCTAATTAACACACATCAATCTTATTTATTATCACTCTTTGAATTAATGGCGGGTGTCTGACCAGAAAAGTAATCACTTTTCTCCCCCTTACAATTTGCATCCTGTCATAACTTTATTTGGGACCTAATAAACAAACGTAAGTCATGTGTGAGAGCTATCTTTTCCATACCAAATGTTGCACTTATTGCTTGAAGTTAGTGTTAGTGGAACAATGCTATCGCAAATATTTAATTCAGCTGCAGAGTATGAGGGCAGAGTTCCTGGCTGGAACTTTTACAATGGTGGAATGATCTGAAATTTAACTGCAAACACAAAGTGATCCAAGAAGCAGTGTTAAAGTAGGGTGTGTAGGGACAGACACTTTAGCTGTTACACCCATTTGTCAGGTCTGCAACAGTATTATGTCTACCCAGCTCATGGTAGCCAGTCTCCTAACCAGTGCTGGCAGATTCAGTCTTGTGCCAGTGTTCTAAAAATTGTTTTGTAAATACTGCTTTGAAGCTGCAGCTCAGGCTATGAAGCCCACTCCCTCCCTTGGCTTCAGAGCTGCAGGCTAAGCCACAACTTCAAAGGGCATTCTACATTACTATGTTTAGAAAGCTAGAGCGAGCCCCTCAAGTGTGAATCTGTTGACTAGGGCTGGAAAGCTTACTGCTGCAGATTGCATAGACAGTACCCAAAGAGGTGCACTCACCTTTTGGCAAACATATCCAGTATTTCACTTGTCCCTTCAATCTATTCACCAAGCACACATTTTTAACACTTCTTGTACCAGTTTGCTACTAGTAAGGAATGTGTGTCTAACTTAAATGTTTTTTCCTTACTTAATCGAATCGTCTCATCTTACTTGATCTTGCCATAAAACAGTGCTGAGTTGCTGATGTCAATCATTTCCACGACAATAAACGAAGGCAATAATAATACTTTTGGCTTTACTACAAGAACAAACAGAAAAAGAAACTGGATTGTTAGGTGCAAAGCTTGGTTCCAAACGCAAATCTTGAAATAAGATCCCATGATAACTTTCATAAGAGCAGGCGTGCCTCCTAATTACACTCTACCTAATTAAATTCCCTTGTAGTTTAGCTGGATACAGTATTTTTTACTTTGTATCCTGAAACTGTGGTATAATGTTACTGTTGCAGTTGTACGGCTGTCATCTTCTACCCCAGAGGTGCTGCTATATTTCAAGTTTGGTGTCAGTTTCTTTATACACCACTTTTTCAAAACAACTCAGGGCCAGATTAGCAAATTCCCAGCACCCAGAGTTGGGGCCTGGTTTTGCAAGGCCCTTCGCTTCCTGCGAAGGGCCTAAAATGGGCCTATTTTTCAGAAGTTCTATCCAGATTTCAAAAGAGCTTCACATCCAATGTACCAAGATTTTTGGAAGATCTGCCCATTTATTTTGGTGGCTACAAAGGAATGCAGATTTCTGGGAAATCTGTCCCTAGAGATGTTTACTCTGTAGGGGCCAACAGACAAAACTTTAGGCATACTCCTTATCACGCGAGTAGTTCCACGCATTTGAGATGAGCTCAGAGTTTCAGGAGTCTTCCCAACTCTGTGATAATTTAATAATTAGAAGCTCTGTGTAAACAGATCAGAATTAAAAAGAATGTAAACACTAGTGATTAGAGCAGGATTACTCAACATGTGGCTTGCGGCCTGTTTGTTTGCGGCTCGCAGTGTGGTTTGGGTTTACGCAGGGCTCAATACATAGCTCACAGGTGGGAGCCAAAACAAAAAAGTAGTCAATATAATGGTCTTCTGTTGATATGCGTTTTAGTAGTTAAATTTCTGGACTGTCATTGATCATTAAAGCTACGTCTAGACTATATCCCTCTGTCGGCAGAGGGATGTAAATTAAGCACTTCAAAAGTGGAAATGAAGCGGGGATTTAAATATCCTGCCCTTCATTCATTTGCATAATCACGTAATGGTGTTCTTTCGAAAAAGCGCCATTTCAAAAGTAAAACTGCGGTCTAGATGCGGTTCTTTTGAAAACGGGGTGCTTTTTCGAAAGATCCTGTAAACCTCATTTTTTTGGATCTATCCTGCCTGAAACAGGCTGGGGGCTGACAATAGTAAAGGTAGAGAAGAAAATGCATGGTCTCACTGTTCTCTGCTGCTGAATCCCAGCTGGGGAATTACATTCAGAGTCACAATAGGAAGGCAAATTTACACGTATGTGACTGTGATAATAAGGGCAAGTCACAGTGGGAGGGAGAAAAGGAGACAGAAAACAAAGCTCCAAACATTCTGAATCAAATTTATTACTGGTATCACCACTAACTTGATTGGATTTATATAGAGATGAATTTGGTCTGCTCTGGTCCCCTTTAATTGAGTATTAGATAGGAGTATTGCTTATATATTCAAGAACAGTTTGGTAAGGGCCACAGTTATCTGTGTTTCTCAAACAGAAACAATGCTAGAGAACAGTGGTATCAAGAGAGGTTGGAAACAAAATGTGTTAAAATAGCACAGTGGTCACTTATCAGTTCTAGCGATCAGATATTCACACTCTTAGAGTGCTTTTTGATCATGGAGAGACCTCACAGTTTTCAGTCTGTCTCCTGTCATCATTTGTAAGGTAGTCTGAGAATGCTGATTACATATATATGAGTTAGGGTTTAATTCCTGGTGTAGTTTAGGTTTTTAGGTGTGTGTGTGTGTGTGTGTGTGTGTGTTTTGAAAAATTCAGGCAAAACAAACAAACCAAAACAAACATATATAGACATAACTATCAACTCACAATCAAAAGTTTCAGAGGAGTTGCCGAGTTAGACTATAACAGGAAAAACTTAAAAAACAATAGACTAGTAGCACCTTAAAGACTAACAAAACATGTAGATGGTATCATAAGCTTTCCTGACACAGCCCACTTCTTCAGATGACTGAAGTGTTGCAAGTCCAGAACCAAGAATAAATAGTCTATTGGTTTTAAGTTTTTCCTGTTACAGACTGGCTTGGCTATCCCTTTGAAACTTATCTACCCACTGTCTTCCCCCTCCCCTCCGATTTTTTTCCTCCTCCCCTCCCCCTCTTCCCTTATTTATTCTTGGTTCTGGACTTCCAACACTCTAGTCATCTGAAGAAGTGGGCTGTGCCCATGAATGCTCATGATGCCATCTACATGTTTTATTAGTCTTTAAAGTGCTACTAAACTATTTGTTGTTTTTTAAACTCACCATCAGTGATGTTAATTTCAGCCTTTTTATGTATGACCTTAACAGAGTTGCTCTCTTCTTATTAGATATGATGTCAATGTTAGGTAAAATTCAGAGACATTTTGCTTATCAGTGGGAGGTGAATGAGGTGTTTTATTTTTATTTATTTTAAGAAAAAATATATACTTTGTTCCTAAGAATTACATACATCTCTTTTTTGATGGGTCTATAAAATATGGGAAATATGCAATCTGGGTGTATCATTCTGATTTCAGGAGTCTGACACATGAACACATTGTAAATTAAGATGCTTGAGGGTAGGAGGTGCAGGATTTAAATTCAGATTACAAGTGAAGTGTGTGGGTATGTGTGACAACCTAGGCATGGCCATGATTACTATTTGTGTAATGCATCAAGTGAAGGGTTCCTGGTTTTTTACAGCTTTTAAAGATGCATATTTTCTGTGCCAGTATAATAACTCACAGTAACTTACATTTGCTGCTCCTTGCTCAATTTGTCAATCTGCTCAATAATCCACTCTGTGAAGAAATTATGAAGAGATCCGCTTACGGGCAGACTAATAACTGTGTAAGCAACTTGGTTATGAACAATAAATAACAGTTTTCATACAAATGTATTTAATTTATATTTGTCTCATCTAAACCAAGTACTTCCACTGGGAAGAAAGAGTTACTTTCAGAGAGAGCCTTTGTGGAAACTGAATATACACATTGTAATGACAAATGCAGATAATGCCTCCATCAGCAGATGGCACCACCCTACTTTTAAGAAAGTAGAAATCTCTAATTTCATTTGTACTCATGGTTGGTGATCTGGGAAGTAGGAATGCCTGTGAGTTGTGTGTTCCAGTGACTTGCAGGGTTATCAAAAAAGTCTGTTAGAAAAGGAAGCAATATTGATTAACTGTGTTTTGTATAATAAAGCAAAATATTGTAAATTAATAAGCATAAAACCCCAGGAATAAATTAAAGAAATCCTCCTTCAGCCAGGTATTTATAATATGTGCCTTTAAATGATATGTCAGAAAAAAACCTTCAGTTATGTTAATAGAATTAGAGACACTTTTTGATTAGGACTCCAATTTATTCTCATCACATAAACCTCCTGCTTTGAGAATCTTCACATGAATCCTTTTATAATGGAAAAAAAGAAAAGTGGTGAAAATTGAACAGAAAACTAATGTATTCAATGAGGAGGAAAAACCAGGCTGCATATATAATATCGGATTTTGGCATGGATAGATCTTAGATAAATCTCATACACGCTGCATGTCTAGTCCTCTAGAATTCTCTTAAAAGGTGCAGAATGTAAATAAGTGAAGGAATTTCAATTGTGTCCTATGAACAAAAAAGCCGTCTTTGATGTTATTGTGTGCAGATTGGGATATGTCTACACTGCAGTGTAAGCTCTGGGTTGGTATTCAAGATAGCAGATTCTAGGTTGTTAACAACCTAGCCTGCTAGTGTCTATACTCGTATGTAACACTAGGTTAGGAAGTGTTCATTAGTGGGCCAATGAAATCCTGTTGAACAACTACTAGTGAAACTTTGCAAAATACAATATGATGTCCCCCCATACCAGGTATGATGGGACAGTGCTGAAAACTCCTTTTTTGAGATAGATGTGGATTTAAGTCCCAATAGTGTTCATATAATGTGTTTGGGAATGAGGGGTAAGGCAGGGAAAATGTGATCGTATGTAATCCTTTCTCACTAAAACAATTGGTTATGTAGTTCTACTTTTTCATCCTTTTAAGAATGTAAGAATGACGATATTGGTCAGACAATGATCTATCTAGTCCAGTGGCCAATGACAGGTATTTCAAAGGGAATGAACAGAACAGGTAATCATCAAGTGATCTATCCCCTGCAGCCCATTCCCAGCTTCTGGCAAGCAGAGACTAGGGACACCCAGTTCATTGGGTTGCATCCCTGATCATCTTGGCTAATAGCCACTGATGGACATATCTTTCATGAACTCATCTAACTCTTTTTAAAATTTAGTTATATTTTTGGCCTTCACAACATCCATAGGCAAAGAGTTCCACAAGTTGACTGTGTTTTTTGTGAGGAGATACTTATGTTCATTTTCAACCTGCTGCCTATTAATTTAACTGGGTAACTCCTGGTTCTTGTGTTATGTAAGGGAGTAAATAAACTTCCCTATTCATTTTCTCCATATCATGCATGATTGTATAGACCTTTTATCATCTTTCCCCTTATTCCTCTCTTTTCCACACTGAAAAGTCCCTGTGTGTGTCTAGACTACAGGGTTTTGTCAACAAAAGTTGGCTTTTGTCGACAAAACTATACCTGCGTCTACCCTACCGCTGCGTTCTGTTGTAAGTCGACAGAACGTGACAGTTTTGTCGACAGCAGTAAACCTCATTTTACGAGGAATAATGCCTTTTTTCAAAAGTACTCTTTCGAAAAAAGGTGCTATTGCATGCAAACTGTGCTTTTTCGAAAGAGAGTGTCTAAACTCTCTTTCGAAAAAGCAGCTTGCTTTGTCGACAATACTGATCATAGTCTAGATGCTCTTTTTCGACAGAGGCTTTGTTGACAGTATTTGTCGACAAAGCCTCTATCGAAAAAGGCGTGCAGTCTAGACATAGCTCCTGTATTTTAAATCTCTCCTCATACAGAAGCTGTTCCATACCCTTGATAATTTTTATTTCCCTTCTCTGTCCCTTCTCCAATTCTATCTTTTCTTGAAATGGGACAACCAGAACTGCACACAGTATTCAAGGTGTGGGCATACCACGGATTTATATAGTGGCATTATGATATCATTATGATATTTTCTGTCTACTTAGGTATTCCTGTCCTAATGGTTCTTAACATTCTATTAGCTGTTTTGACTGCTACTATACATTGAGTGAGGCTTTCAGAGAGCTAGCCACAATAAACCTCACTCATTGTACAGTATCCAGCTACCTATCCACCTTTTTCTTGAGTGATATCAGCGAATTTAAATCCCATCATTTCATATGTCTTGTTTTCCAATGTGCATTACTTTGCACTTAGCAGCATTGAATTTCATTTGCCATTTTGTTGCCCAAACACCAGGGCTGGCCTTACCATGAGGTGAACTTAGGCAGCCGCCTCAGGTGCCAGACTGTGGGGGTGCGCCACTAGGACCCAGAGTGTAGAAAATTGTGTCTGCTGCTGGTGCATATGTATTCTCTCTGCTCTAGATGCACAGAGATGGTGGAATGCTGTGTTGGAGGAAGGAGGGCACAAGAGACATAACAGGCAGGCGAGGGGGCATGGGGGCATCATTTGAGCTCCCTGCCTCAGGTGCCAAAATGTTGTGAGACGGCCCTGCCAATCACCCAGTTTTGGGAGATCCCTTTGTAACTCTGCAGTCTGCTTTGGTCTTAGCTTTCTTGAGTAATTCTGTATCATTTGCAAATTTTGCCTCCTCATCCCTTTTTCTGAATATGTCAAACAGCACTGGTCCCACTTCAGATGCCTGCGCACACCACAGCTTACCTCTCTCCATTCTGAAAACGAACCATTTATTCCTACCCTTTGAGTCCTATCTTTTAACCAGTTACTGAGTCTTGAGAGAACCTTCCCTCTTATGCTATGACTGCTTAATTTGCTTAAAAGCCTTTGGTGAGGGACCTTGTCAAAGGTTTTCCAAAAGTCCAAGTGCACTATATCAACTGGATCACTATTGGCCACCTGCTTGTTGACATTCTCAAATGGGAATGCAGGATTTCCCTTTAAAAAATCAGTTGTTTTTCAAGAAAACTGTGTTAATCTATGTTTCTAATAATATTATTCTTTATTGTAGTTTCTACCAATGACCTTGTTATTGAAGTTAGGCTCATTAGGATTATCAATCTGTAATTACCAGGACCGCCCCTGGAGTCTTTTTAAAAAATTGGTGTCATATAAGTTATCCTCAGTCAGGTGACACAGAAGTAGATATGTTATTTACCATAGTTAGTAGTTTTGCAATTTTACATTTGTATTGTCTTGAGAGTTCAGAAGGAATTCAATCTGATCTTATTAACGTTTAATTTATCAATTGGTTCCAAACCCACCTCTATCTGCATCTCAGCATGGGCAGTTCCTCATATTTGTCATCTAAAAAAATGGCTCAGATTTGGGAATCTCCCTCTCATCCTCTACAGTGAAGACTAATGCAAAGAATTAATTTAGTTTCTCCGTAATGGCCTTATCTTCCTTGAGTATCCCTCAGCACCCCAATCCTCCACTGGCACCATGATTATTTGGGAGGCTTCCTGCTTATGATGTGTTTAAAATGGATTCTTCTGTTAGTTTTTTATGGTTTTGGCCAGTTTCTATTCATATACTTTTTGGGCCTGATTTATATTTTACATTTGACCTGTCACAGTTTATGCTCCTTTCTATTTTCCTCAATAGGATTTTACTTCCAATTTTTCAGTGATGCTTTTTTTTTTGCCTCTAACCATTTCTTTTTTATCTATCTTTGTTTCCTTTTCCCAACCAGAAGCAAAAAAACAGAGAACTAGCACAACTATACGCTTTCAGTCACAATGAACTTTATAATTAAAAGAACAAGTAAAGGAAAAAGAACTAATGCCTACCTGATATCAGAGACTTTGTGGGAAAAATCTCATGACTGGAATACTGCTTAAGAAGGGTATAACTTTTTCAGGTAGGTCAGGTTGGGGAAAAAAGGGAGATGGTATTACCTGTTTTGTGGTCCAGAAAGAATTGAGAGGCAGACCAGATGAAAGTCAGGAAGAGGAAGAGGAAGTGGATGATGTATTTCTAGAACAATTTCATACTATTCTGATTCAAAGAAAAGATCAAAAGGATGGCAAAACACTGATATGGCTCCATCAGGAGTTCGTTAATAACCTGAACATAAAAAAGGAATATGACAAAGAAGTGGAAACATGGACAAATTGCTAAGGAAGAGTACAAAAGAATAGCACAAGCATGAAGGGAAAAAACTTGAAAGGCTAAAACACAAAATTAATTACACCTAGCAAAGGATAAAAAAGGCAATAAGAGGAGGAGCAAGAAAAAGATGAAGGAAAATGTAGGTTGTCTAATTTAACAGGGAGGGGGAGCTAATAACTGATGACATAAAAAAGGTTCAGGTATTTAATAACTATTTTGATTCAGTTTCCACTGGAAAAGTTAATTGCAACCACCAACAATATTAACAAGAAGAGCAGAACTGCAAGTCAAAAAGGAAACAAAATAGGTTAAAGAATATTTGGCTAAGCTAGGTATTAGCATAGCTAGGTATTTCATTCACGGTGGCCATGAGTCATGCCCACAAGACCCCAGTCAAGCCTGTCTGCAGTTCAGCTAGAATCTATCCATATGAGTTGTGGAGAGGCAGCAGACATTTGGCTGTATAGGTGCCTTTACTCTGGTAACATGTACTACTCACCAGCACAACACCCTAACACGTCTTGCAAAATATTGCACAGTAGCAGGGCAAAGACCATTTTGCAATTGACAAAAAGCTTCTGAAACCCGTAAATCAATTTAAAATAAATGTTGTTTATTTTTTATTTCAGGCTGAAGCAATTTTTAATGGGTGAACTCTGATAAAGCTACTCCAAAATAAGGTTACAATGGCAATGCTTCCAGAGATCCAGAATTTTAGGCTAATATTTTCAAAGGGCCTTGAGTAAGTTTAGGCACCAAATTCACATTGGCATTCAAAAGGAGGTGGGTGCCTACTCCCTCAGATACTTTGGAAATAATTCTTTGTGTCTAACATGCACAGAAGTCATTACTGCATACACATTCATTGAAATAAATCAAAAGTTTGCCTTTACAGAAGCACTTTCCACACAGTTTTTAAAGTGGTAGGTTGGGTTGGAGCACTTGATCTCTCCCAGTAGACAAATTATTTAATATTCTGAGAACTGCACATTCTGCCCTGACTTTGAACTCCAGTCTAATTCCATGAAATGCGAATGGCAACCAGTACAGAGGGCTTGTCAAAAAGAAGAAAAACCTGATTTGTTGGCAGTAGGGTAGTTGGTCAACTCCCACCAGAAAATGCACATAAATAGTTTCACTCGGCTTCAATGTGAGCAAACAAATTTCTTTGAAACTGTGTTCAGCTCTTTCAGTTTCCAAGAAATATTTTTTAGTAACAATTGTTTTGTGGACCAGGCTGGTTAGAAAGGCCAATATCCTGCTGCTAAATGTTCTGATTTGATTATCTATTTTAGAGCAACTTGAGTAGGACGAGTTGAAGTGAAATGTGGCAGAAGCACATCTGTGTTGCCATAATGACCTTTCAGAGCATTTTTATTTGATTGTCAGTTTTTGCTTCCTGGTGAAATATAATTTACATGTAATTTCTCAAAACATTATTTTTATTATAATGAATTATTTTCTTTATAATAAATCCATATTACTTTGTTATATTTTTCTGAACAACTCCATATGTTCATGGCAGCTCCACTGGAAAATAGGCAGACTTGAAAATAGGCAAGTTTTGAGCGTTAGTTTAATTGTAGACTTCTTTGCATAAATCTATGGCCATGCCTCTTCTCCTGGACTTCTGTTCCCTAATTCAGCTATTGAGCAGTGAAACTGATGATATGTAGAGAGACCTTGTGTATGTGATATATAACTATAGTTACTTTCTGAATCTCGATCACCTAGATAATGGGTTTGTTCTAGTGACCAAAACTAGCCACATTATTTGCTGTGTATAAAATAGCCCATTTAATGCAGCCTATTTTTCTGTTCTCAAATAGATTTTCTGATCCATGCATTACCTGTTATTTTCTTGTTCAAATAAATGTCTGAGTTGTTTGCAAGCGTTTCAGGTTGACTATTTATTATTTGTGTGGTGCGTGTGAATGGCCACCTAAAACACATAGGCTACGTCTAGACTGGCATGATTTTGCGCAAATACTTTTTACGGAAAAGTTTTTCTGTTAAAAGTATTTGCGCAAAAGCGCGTCTAGACTGGCACGAGTTATCGTTATAACGATGCGCTTTTGTGCAAAAGCGCGTCTACATTGGCGGCGCGCTTTTGCGCAAAAGCAGAGGTCCGGAACCATTTTGCAGCGGGCAAAAGGGCACCAGCCCTTTCCGGGGGCCGGGGCTGGAGCTCCTTTTTGACACGTGCTCAAAGGGATCTCCCTGGACAGCCGTTTCTCTCCTGCTCCGTGCTTTAGGACCTCTTGTAGGGACTGACAGCCGCAGCAGTTTTGGTGGTTGCCCTCTGCCTTTTGGACACCACTGCCTTTTGCCACCTAGTGCTTTTGCCTGTTTTTTTTTCTTTTGCCTTGTTTTGTCTGCCATGGAGCCAGGGGTGGCCATGTGCCTGCTCTGGCCACTGCTGGCCATTTTGGAGTGCCTGCAGCTGCTGCTCCAGGCTGGTGCCCTCCTGTTCCAGGACCAGGAGGTACAGACCGCTTTGGACTCCCTCAGCAGGGAGGCCATGGCGTCCCTGTGGCATCTCCACCCCAAGGTGGAGAGGCCACTGTGGAGACTGGACACCAGCACGGACTGGTGGGACCGGCTGGTCCTGGGGCAATGGGACGACCAGCAATGGCTCCGGAACTTCCGCATGTGAAAGCGGACATTCCTGGAGCTGTGTGCCTGGCTCGCCCCTGTGCTCCAGAGAGCCACCACCCGGCTGCGGGCACCCATCCCCGTCGAGAAGAGGGTCGCCATCGCACTTTGGAAGCTGGCCACCCTAGATAGCTACCGATCGGTGTCACACCAGTTCGGGGTGGGCAGATCCACCGTCGGGTGTCATCGTTATGGAGGTAAGTCCCAGGGGGAGTGGGGAGTGGGGTGGGGGGAGGGTGCTGCACTCCATGCCCAGGGGCAGCCAAGTCTCCAGGCTGGATCACCCAGGGGTTTGGGCCATCCCTCCCTTGCACAGGCCTGCTGGTGGGGGGGGGGGGGGGCGCATGGGGCGAGGGGCCGTGGTGTGTGTGTGTGTGTGTGTGTGTGTGCGCGCGCGCGCGCGCGAGGACAGAGGGAATCACGGGGGGGGGGGAGGGCCAAGGAAGCGCACACTCACCCCTGCCTTATGTGATGTTTTCCCCTGTGTTTCTCTGCACCCTTCTGCAGGTCGTCCACGCCATCAACGATGTCCTGCTCCCGAGAGTGATCCACCTGCGCGATGTGGATGCTACACTGGCCAGCTTCGCTGCCCTCGGGTTCCCCAACTGCGGGGGAGCCCTGGATGCAACCCACAACCCCGTCTGGGCCCCGGAGCATCGAGCAGCCCATTTCACAAACAGGAAGGGGTACTGCTCGATTGTTCTCCAGGCCCTCGTGGACCACCGGGCCGCTTCCAGGATGTCTATGCGGGCTGGTCCGGCAGGGCACACGACGCCTGCATCCTCTGCAACTCCGGAGTGTTTCGCAGGCTGGAGGTGGGCACCAACTTCCCCTGGTGGGAGTTGACTGTCGGGGATGTGCCTATGCCCATCTGCATCATCGGGGATGCGGCCTACCCCCTGCTGCCCTGGCTAATGCGGCCCTACACGGGGCGGCTGGACCAGAACCGGGCCCGGAATCAAGTGGAGTGCGCCTTCGGCCGCTTAAAAGCCCGCTTCCATTGTTTGCTCACCCGTCTCAAGATGGGTGAGTGGAATGCAACGGAGGTAGTGGCCGTGTGCTGCGTGCTCTACAACGTTGTGGAGCGGAGTGGGGAGGCCTTCCTCCCTGCATGGATGGCAGCCGAGGCACAGACTTATGAACAGCCCCACACAGCTGCCATCCACCAGGTGCACCAAGATGGGGTGCACATCCGAGCGGTCCTGACGGGCATGTTCGCACAGGCCCCATAGTAGGGTTGCCTCGGTCTCCCCATACAACTCCCTCTCATCCCCTCCCTTTCCCCCTCCCCTCCCCTTACCTCCCAATTGTAAATTTACTGCATTGAACAAACCAACCTTGGTTATACTTGTTTTGTTGGGTATGAAGACTCCTGGTAGTCTTGTCTGTCAGGTCAGGTCAAGCGGAAGGCTTGCACCTACCAATGTAAATTGGGTCCAGAGTTAGGTTTAGTTAAATTAGCTATCGTCGTCGTGACTGTTCGTCAGGCAGCGTTGGTTCGAAGCATATCGGCTGTCATCGTGCATGTTCGTTGGGTGCGTCGGACGAAGCTAGGGTTTTTCTTTAAGTTTAGGCTAGGTTTTAGGCCACCATTGCCTGTTTGAGCCGTCCCGAAGAACAGGAAGAGGATTCGTGGTTCGTGCGGAAGGCTCGAGTCAGTGTACCCGATTCCTGTCGTCTTCGAGAGATCTCCTGGCAGTTCCTCGTCTGAGGCCCGGAAGGACCAAAGGATTGAGGTTGCCAGCTTCGGCGGCGTCTTCCATCGAGGGACTCCTGGCTGTTCCTCTCCCGAGGCCCGGAAGGACCAAAGGATTGAGGTCGCCAGCAACACTACAATCGTCCCTGCGTCTAGACTAAGTAAATATTCTTTGTGTTTGTGTTTTAACCTTTCTTGCTTGTTTGTTATCTATGTTAATATAGTCTTGTGGTTTAAATTTTACTTAAAGTGTCAGTATTAATTTATGCACCACAAACCAATGACCAATTAAAGGAACGACCGGTGATAGATACGGTATTTGGTGCCTGCATTTTGTAATCTTCTGAAATTTAGTTGGCTAATTGGCATCTCAAATCAATTATTTAAGTTACCTCGAGTAACACAATAAACAACACAGTTTTGTTTTCAACAGAAAAACTGGGTATGTGTTTATTTACAAGGGGGAGAGGGGGAGGAGACCTTGAACTGGGAGGGGGAGGAGCTACTCCTCAGAGGGGTGGCCCCTGCGACCACTCCTGCGGGGGCAGACCTGGACATGGGGGGCAGGCCGCACGGGGAGGTGGGCAGGAGGTGCAGGAGCATGAGGAGCAGCAGCAGGAGGGGCCATTGCAGGAGGGGCAGAGACAGGAGCAGGAGGGGCCATTGCAGGAGGGGACAGGGGCAGTGCTAGGGGAGGGATGGCGGGGGCGTGGGGCAAGGCCATACCGTAATGTATGGCATGGCCAATGTGGGCGGTGAGGGTGGCGATGGAGTCGGCCATCCGCACACACTGGGCCTGGAAGGCGGCCCAGGACTCCTGGTGCCACTTCAGGTCCGCCTCCACGCGCCAAGTGATGGTAGCCTCGAAGCGCTCGACAGCCTGCACGTGGCGCCGAAGGAGCTGGTCCCGGTGGCAGAGCCTCTGCCTCGGTGGTTGGGTGGCTGGGGGTGCTGCTGCTGCCAGACTGGAGGGTCCCCAGCTTGTGCTTGGTCCCGCTGCAGGGAAGAGAAGAAAGGATGGGTCAGTCAGGCAGGCTGGCCACTGTCCCCACACCTCATGCCCTCCACCCCTGAGCCCAGGTGACACCACAGTGTGGCTTGGGCCCACTCGGTTCCCCCCCGCCCCCCGTGTTGTATGTTTGCAAAGAAGACCGCCCTGGAGTAGGGTCCTCCTCCATGTATTGTAACCACCGGTCTGTGTCCTGGCCCCATGGAGGGTGGGAGGGCGCTTGTGTTGTGTTAACCTGTGGAACTCCCTGCCGGTGGAGGCTGTGAGGCTTTGGGCTAATCAGTGGTGTTTGACAGGGAGCGAGATGAATCCCCACACAGTGCTTGGGAGCACATCTGGCAGAGGTGGTCTGGGCTCTCAGATCCCCATCGCGTGGGATATCTCCTGGACAGAACCAGGAGAGTGACTGGGGAGTGTCCCATCCTTGCAGCAAAACTCAGGCGGCCCCAGGGGCGGCCCGAGCGCTTCCCCCCCTTCTCCCTCCCACTATCCCTCACACACGTAGCCCAGGGACATGTGTGGCCGCAGTGGGGACTTCCCTCGGGGAGCCAGCCAAGGCACCGGGAGCAGGCGAGGGGCTCAGTGGGGGCCACGTTCACAGGGCTGTGACACTGTGGTTTTCCCAGGAGCAGCTGGCTGTGCCTCACAGCCAGGCATGGGACAGTGTGCCATTCTGCGTGCTGCACCCTTGCGGAGGTGCGGGCTCTGGCCTGAGTCCCTGGGGCCCTGGCTGGTTCCATCCGTCATCCACCCTTCGCCCTGGTCCCGCCGAATGTGTGTGAGCAGCACGGTCCCAGGCGTGCCCTGCAGCTGCCTGCCGTGGCCACATGCCGCTCGGTCACCAGGCTGCACGTGCTGCTTACTGCCTAATGCTACACAGCGTGCAGCTCACATGGCCTGAGTGACATGCTCTCCCCCTCCCCCCTCCGGGCGCCTGGCTCCCCACCCCCACCCTTGTGAGTGCAAAGTGCAACACTCACCGTGGATCCTTCCCTGGCCTCCAAGGATGCGCAAGAGACGTCGGGGCTGCCAGAGGGGGCCTGCTGGGTGGCAGTGCTGGCCTCATCCTCCGATGCACTGCTGTCTCCTTCCCCCGCCTTGGTGGTCCTGGTGATGGGGGGGCGCACGCTGCTGTTGACGGAGACCTCCGGGGCTTGCGGGGCTGGCTGGCCCAGGATGGTGTGGAGCTGATTGTAGTGGGGGCAGGTGTCTGCTTCTGCCCCCTGTTCCTCGCTGGCCTGCACATAGCCCAGGCGCAGCTCCTTGACTTTTGCCCAGACTTGCTCGAGGGTCCGGGCTGGATGGCCCTGCTGGGCGAGCGCCTGGGCCATGCGGGCAAAGATGTCCACATTCCGGTGCCGGGAGCGGGTGTCTTAGAGGGCTGCCTCCTCCTGCCAGAGGTCCAGCAGGCTGTCCAGCTCCCCCAAGGACGAGGATGGGGGCCTTCGTTTGCGGCCCGTGGGGGCCTCCTGCGCTGGGGGTGTGGGTGGCTGATCCCTCCCCCCCCCCCCCGGAGCTGCCATGGTGCTTGGGGGGGGTGTGCTGGATGGCAGAGGCCACGTGGCAGACCTCCGGCCAGAGGTGCGAGGAAGGCTCCTGCCGCGTGAGCTCAGCAGCCTGCGTCTGCTTTAAGGGGGATCAGGTTTCCAGGAAGTCCAGGGAGCTGACTGTGGCTACGGAGTCTGCAAGCGTCCATAGGGCTTTTTTCCGTTTAGCCTGCTTTTGCGCAAAATGTCTTAGCTGCCTGTCTACACTGGCCCTTTTGCGCAAAAGCATTTGCGCAAGAGGGCTTTTGCCTGAACGGGAGCGTCAAAGTATTTGCACAAGAAGCACTGATTTCTTACATTAGAACGTCAGTGCTTTTGCGCAAATTCAAGTGGCCAGTGTAGACAGCTGTCAAGTTTTTGCGCAAAAGCAGCTGCTTTTGCGCAAAATCATGCCAGTCTAGACGCAGCCATAGGGTATGTCTACACTAGTCCCCTAGTTCGAACTAGGGAGGCTAATGTAGGCATTTGAAGTTGCAAATGAAGCCTGGGATTTAAATATCCCAGGCTTTATTTGCATCTTCCGGTCCGGGCGCCATTTTTAAATCCCCCTAGTCTGAACTAACTGCCCGCAGCTACGCGGCAGTCAAACATTAACTCAAACTAAGTCCTTAGTTCGAGTTAACTGTTACACCTCATGGGGCTAGTGTAGACATACCCATAGTGATTTTTTTGGTCCCTGATTGGATTATTAAACTTCACAAACAGCAGAACAAATGAACGACGAATAGCAAATAACTGCTAACAGGTAGTAAATACTCTTGTTTGCACACAAGTTCCCTTGTTTGCATGCTAACACAGGTATTTTCACTAAGGGGGTTGCATAATTCTAAAATTCTTTAGACCGGGCTTATTGCACATGCTATGGGCTCCTTGTATTCCTCCAGTCCCTGCCCTCTAAGCTCCCTGTGAGACATTTTTGCACCTCACGCTATTGCATGGATTAACTGCTAACTGCAATTCCACAACCCATTTCACCTCCCCATCCTGTGTTCTGTTTGCCCCCAGCCCTCCTCCTCCTCCTCTACCAGGTCTAAGGTTGCCAGCTTTCTCATGGCACAAAACTGAACACTTGTCCCGGCCCTGGCCTGTCTCTTCCCCAAGATCCCATCACCTCGCTCCAGTCTCCTTCCACTTTCCTCACTTTCACTGGGCTGGGGCAAGAGGTTAGCATGTGTAGAGGGGATAAGGGCTCTATCGGGGGCGTGGACTCTGAGTTGGGACTGGGGATGAGGGTTTGGAGTACATGAAGTGGGTCCTGACTGCAGACAAATGGTTTAGGGTATGGGAAGGGCTTGAGGCTGAAACATAGGGGTTGGGACAGTGGTTGGGGTGCGGGATGACGTGTGGGTTCCAGGTGGCTCCTAGGAAATGTCTGGCTGGCCCCTATGGCTGAATGCACTCCATGCCTCTCCTGCAGGTTCCCAGCCAATGGGAGCTGCAGTGCTGGTGCTCATGGGGAGAGGGGGGTGGGGCAGTGCACAGTGCCTCCATGGCCCCCTATATATGTAGGAGCTGCAGGGACCTGCTATCTGTTTCCTGGAAGCCATGTGGTGCCAGGGCAGGTAGAGGGCCTGCCTTAGCTCTGGTGCCCTGCTGACTGGACAGAGATGCTGACTGGAGATGCCAGGGTTCCTTTTTGACTGGGTGTTCTGGTTGAACCAGATTCTTGGCCACTCCGACCAGGTCCCCTATTTTGTCCTTTTTGTGACAGGCATTTTTTGTGTCCCATTTCCCCCCCGGGGCAGTGAGTCTGTGTGAACCCTTGTTACCCGATGACAGGGGCCCTGACTGACCTCCATTCCGCACAAAGTCAGGGTCTCTGTGGCACCTCCTCCCACATTCCAGAGTCCCTCATTCCCCCCTTGACTTCCTTCCCCTGATGCTAGTGGTGCTGTCGGCTCCTTTGTCCCCATATTCCTCGGGCTCTGTGCAATCCCCCATGCTTTCCTCCCATTTCCCCTTCCCATTATGCTGATTCTTGCCTGGGAGAGAAGTAATCCAGGGTGTTAAACTCTCCTGGGAGGATAGGCATAGGGTTCTCATGGATTTTAAAGAAGATACCATTGTGATTATCTAGTTTAACCTCCAGCACATTGCAGGCCACCGAACTTCACCCAGCGACTCCTGTAATAGATCCAAAACCTCCGGTTGAACTACTGAAGTTCTCAAAGAGTGTTTTAAAGACTTCAAGGTACAAAGAAATCCACCACTCAGTGTAGTTTAGTCTCAACCTCCCACCTCCATGCTTCCTGTCAGTCTGCCCTTGGAGGGAAATTTGCTTTGCTGAGGAAGTGCATCCAAGATTCAGATGAGACCCAACTTATAACCCCAACAGGCAGAACTGAACCTGCAACCTCTGGGGCTTAGTGCATGAACCTCTACCACTTGAGCTAAAAGCCACCTGACTCTCAGTGAAGGCTATAGCGCAAACTCATTATTCTCTCTGTAAATGGTCTGTGTGCCACTACATAGGACAGTGAACCACACCCAATAGATGTGGGAGTTACAGAAGCAGGCCTTCTTGGGCAGTCTGTCACTGCTGGGAACCCTCTGTGAAGGCAGGGATTTGAGGATTCTGCAGCTTGAAAATATCACTTGTCAGAAGGAAATGAGAGAGATGTTTCCATTCATGAGAGATGACAGCCAGGGGAGCTGGAAGCCTGAGAGTGGTTTCCTTGCGGGGCTACTAAGAGGACATAGGATGGCAATTGCGACATGGCCAGTGAAGAACAGCTATTCCTCAAATAGCAAAGGAAAAGAGACATGAACATGGTAGAACTGAGTAATCTTCTTGAAGCTGAAAGTTTGTGTACACTTTGTTTTTTGCTGTGTTTACTCAGCTGTAGTAGTGGCTGCCATCTAAAGGAAAATGCAATGCAGTCTCATCAGTGACCTTGCATGTGTTGTTGATTCATGGTGACCACTAATTCAGCAGAGGGGAGCCATGTTAGTCTGTATCTACAAAAACAGTTAGGAGTCCTGTGACACCTTAGAGACTAACAGTTTTATTAGGGCACAAGCTTTTGTGGTTAAAACCCACTCCATCAGATGAATTGGAGTGGCAAATTCAACACTAACAACTTAAGATTGAATGAGGATCTCAACTGGTTAATGCATTACAAAGGGAATTTTCCCTTTCTGGATATTCATATCTCCATACCCAAGTCTGTGAATGACCCAAGTCAACCCTGACTTGATTAGCTTCATTAACAAAAGCAACTTCTCCCTTATATATATCTCAGCTCCTATAATTTCCACTCTAATTCATCTGATGAAGTGGGTTTTACCCATGAAAGCTTATGTCCTAATAAATCTGTTAGGATATGTCTACACTATGGGACAAAGTCAAATTAAAATATGCAACTTCAGATATGTTAATTGTGTAGCTGAAATCAAAGTACCTTAACTCAGGTTTTGGCGCTGTCTATACTTCAAGAAGTCGAAGGTGGAACACTCGTCCTTCGATTTCTCTTACTCCTCATGAAAGCAGGACTACCAGCATCGACCAGAGTGCCCCTCTCAGTTTGAATTAGCTGTCTTAACTAGACCCACTTATTCGAACCCTGGAAGATCAACAGCGGCAGCTTCGATCTTCCTCTGTAGTGTAGATGTACCTTCAGTTTGAACTTCTATGGTAGTATTGAGAAGCACCAGCCTAGATTACCGGCCCCTTGTGTTTGACATTGTACAAATATCCAGAGACAGCTCTCATTCCATGAGAGAGACAAAGGGGACATTATTATCTCCATTTCAACAGATAAGGGACTGAGGTACAGATTGATTTATCCATGGTCACCTCATAAGCCTTTGGCAGATTTGGGCTTTGATTCCTGATGGAGTGCCTGTCCAGTTCTTAGCCACGCTCTCCCTTTCTAAAAGGAATGATTCTCTTGTCTTTGTTTCCAACTTGGTTTCCAATGGGTTTTACCTGAATGGTGAGGTGTCTTAGAAGACAGAGGATTGAGGTAGGGATTAATAGTGGGACACTGGTCAAAAGAAAACATTTAAAAAGGATGGCTATCAAGAAGAGGTAGAAGAATTTATGCATATTGACTTTTTATAGAATGTCTATTTTCTTCATTTGGCAAATGGGTGCAAATTATTCAGAATGGCTTTTGCTCCTTTGTTCTGTATAAACTTGTGCTTTTCTTCTTGACCCTTTTTTCCACACACTTCCTGTGTATCTTACTGTTCCATGCAAAAATCCTATTAGCAAGATACTGATTACATATAAACTAAACTGGAGGGCAGCGTGCTGCCATTTTTCCATCCGAATTACACAAAACGGGATTACAAGGGCCCCAGAATAGGGCTGTTACTGTTTTATACACTTCAAACCATATTAGTATAACCCTTCTGCCGGGTAGGCCTGGCAGTAACCAGGGCTGGGTTCAATATCTTGGGGTCCATCTCTCATAGAACCGGCTTGAGCCCCCACCCAGTAATCTGGGAAATTCACGCACCCCCAATGCTTCCCCACTCGCAAGCACTGAGTCTGAGTGTAGGAAAGAAACATTTAATGAAACAGAGAGAGAAGTCATACGGCATTAACTTGGGGAAAACACCACAAACAGAGTTCATAACCCAAACATGAGCCAACCCCCCCCCCCGCCCCAGCCAAGAATCGCCTGAAGTCCAAAGAGTCCAACACCCCAAAAGTCTCCGTCCCTGGTCCGTGCCACCCAGAGTCCCAAAGTTCACCTGCAGGGTTTCAGCTCCCAACCTCGGTAGAAATGGGGGTGGGGGGATAGATAGGGGGCACCTTATACAAAACTCCACCCCGCTCCACCAGCTGTCTCGTCCCACGCCACTGGATGCTCCGCTGGGCACCTGCTGCTGCTCCACGCCACGCCGCTGGTCACCGCCACTTCACGGGCTGCAATAGGCCTGGCTCTCAGCCAAACCAGTGATTTCAACTCTTTAGCCAGCAACTGGACTGGCAAATGAATCCAGCTTTCACTGGACTAGCAAAAGAAAAGTCTCCTCAGGGAGTCTACTTTAGGTCTGTCCTTAAAACAAAGGGGGAAACATGCAGGCTGGGCCAGTCTTATAGCTCACACCCGCCTGGTGTGAAGCAGGCTGACTCAAGCCCTTTAACCCTTCCCCCCCAGCTCAGTTCACTCAACTCTGGGAGCGGGGAGGCTTGTTCTTCTGAGACCTCTTACCATGATGGTGATGTCTTTCCTGCAAGCACTGGTGGCATGTTTTACAGTTCCCACATTTAGGGGTAGCATGATTAGTGACCCCCACAACAGTCCCAAATTATATACAATTCTCCACATTCCATTCCAACACTGACCCTCCATCAGCCCTGGCTGAATGGGATTTACATAGCCACACCTTGGATTCTCTCCTGAGCTGTATTTACATATCAACAGTTAACAGTTAATTACCTTGCAGAGCTAAACAATTGTAGTGGGCACACCCACCCCTCCTTTTAGCTGGCTGATAGCAAGCAGCAGTTCAGCCCCTGCTTACATTAGGAAAGTTTTATCTAGGGACCTTTATCTGCACATACAATCTGAAGTATTCTTAAACCTTTTGCTAAGCTATTTCTAGTATTATTCCATGATAATCTTAAATACCTAGGGATTACCAGAGATTACTGCCCCACTTTCAGAGCCTTTCAAAGACACATTCATGGATTTAGTAAATTAGATTTTTTAGAACTAAAACTGACCAGTTCCATGGCATACAAGTTTTGAGGTTTAATTCTCTTTTAAATCCTTGAAAATAATTTGTAACATTGTTAAAAAGAGCTCTTAAAAATCTGACTTTTTTTGTTACGGTTCATAGTGTGCTTTAAATAATTTCCTGAGTCTATTAACTGATCACACTTCTGGTGTAAAACTTCTTAATGGAATTTAGTCTGCAGACCTTTGCTGCATGAGACACTAACTGCAATCCATAAAAGATAAGACCGTCACACACCTACTGTAGGTAGTGCAGCATCTTCATTCATCAAGTATTCATTAAAAGTCAATAAATAAAAGTGGGGAACTGGAACTGAAAATAGGTTGCAGGCCGTTTCATCTTTAGCTCATAACTTGTTGAAATCTGAACCATGATGGTGGTGGATAAAAATCATGAACAAAGAATGCTCTTTTGTAGCTTGTGTGAAGAAAGTGGGTTCTCTCAGCCTAGTTTTTAGCAGCTGAATGTACGTATAACAAACTGGTGCTAGTTGGTATGCTTCGCAAAAACACCAAGTTTAGATAAGTCAAGAAAGCTGAATTACACTCGCCCGCTTATAGAATCATAGATCTTGTGGCCAGAAAGAATTATGGTGATTGTAAGTGTATCCTTTCTATGCATGCTGGATGGATTAGATAATTTATGGAACCACCCTTCATCTCTACATTCCTATGGTCATCATAGCCTAACCTCCCATATAACACAGACCATAAAATTTAACCAAGTGGTTCTTGCATCATCCCTATAATTGAGAGAGGGCATGAAGAAATGAGCCCATATTGTGCTATCTTTGTAGAGAGAGGATTACTGTATCCAGGACTGACAACTGGGTACCTTTTATATACATGATTACTCAGAAATGTATGAGGAAAACATTATGGAGAAAAAACACCTTTAACAAATGGGAAACAGTGGCAGCAGATCAAGTTGTAATACCAAATAGCATCTTTCTATATACCAGGTCAACTATTATGCAATAGCCCCAATTATTTTACACCTCCAGTAAGTAATGGTGTGGTGTCTGGTTCCTTTCTGGAATTGGTAATTCCAGCAGTATGTTGCAAAATCTAGTAATTTCACAGATATTTTTTGAAAACAGCATTTGGATTATTTTCTTAGTAGTTATTAAGATTGTAAATTAGTTTCTTTGCTTTCATTTTTATCAGCTATGATTTTTAGAATATTTTTTCAGACATGGATTATTAAAGTAATATATATCAGGATTTGCTGTCAGGTCACTGAGTGCTGAATATTGGTTAGCACTGTTGCACATTTTTTGTTCTCTATGTGCCGGAAAGATTTTTTTCATTGCATTTAAACTAGATCTGATGACAGGTAATATTGATATTAACCCTCCACCAGATTGTAAAATGAACTCTTTTCTTTTATCTCTGAAGTATAGCCCTTTAATAATCATTTTATCCAGAACTGGACAGGGAAGGATGACCCTCCAATGGTCCATATTGCAGGGTGCATCTGAATCCTCACTAATAAGATGAAAAAGATCTTGTTTAAAACTAGGTGGATTTTACAGGGGGCCTCTACAGCTAACACTGGAGGATTTTGGTAGTTGGCTTTGCATATCTGTTATATGTCTGAGGCTTCGTCTAGACTGCAGGCTTCTTTCAGACGAAGCTTTTCTGGAAGAGATCTTCTGGAAAACTTTTTCCGAAAGAGAACGTCCACACAGCAAAAGCACAATGAAAAAGCAATCTGCTTTTTTGAAAGAGAGCATCCAGACTGATTGGATGCTATCTTGCATATAAGGTCACCTGGAACCAGTTCAGCCAGGGCTTTAGGTCACCAGTTGCTTCCACGTGCTGTTGCTGAAGCCTACCTGAGACACACGCTTAAAGGGACCCCCGTGGACAGCCATTTCTCTGCTTCTGCTGCCTGCTTGCCTACCTCTTTGAGGGACAGCAAAGCTCTTGCAGTGCGTGCTCTGGTTGCTCAGCTTTTTTGGATGCCACAGCATTTTTCTGTGTGCCATGGAGCCGGAGCTGCCCCTGGGCATGTGATGGCTCCACACGGCCATGCAGCAGTTCTGCAGCAGTTTGTGCAGGCTGCCTTCCTGGCCCTGCATGAGCTGGACATGGAGCTCATTCTTGAGACCCTTTCCCTGTGTGCAGGAGCAAGACCCATGCAACCGCATACCACAATCGAAAGGCATTTTTGGAGGCTAGACACCAGTGGGAGCTGTGGGACGGCCAGCAGTGGCTCCAAAACTTCCGCATGCGGAAGGCCACCTTTTTGGAGCTGTGTGCCTGGCTTGCCCCTGCCCTCCGAAGATGTGATACCCACCTGTGGCCCGCCATCCTCCTGGAGAAGCGGGTCACAATTGCCATCTGGAAGCTCGCCATCCTCGACAGATACCGGTCAGAGGGCAACTAGTTCGGCGTGGGGAAGTCCACTGTTGGGGCTCTCCTTATGGAGGCAAGGCACTCGGGGGCTGCAGTCCCTGCCATGGGAGGGAGGGGGAGGCTTCTGCTGCCTGGAAAAGGGGGACCCTCAGGAAAAGGGGGTTGGGAGGGGCTGAGGGTGGGGGGGGGGAATTCCCGTCCCTGGGGGTTGTGCCATCCCACCCCCCACACAGCCCTGTTTCGGGGGAGGGGCAGCCTCATATGGGGGGGCTCATGGGGTGTTTGGGGGGAGGAGAGGAGAGGAGGGCGGGCACCTCCTAAGGGCTCGGGCACTCCCTCTCATTCTCTGTTTTGTGTGGTTTTTGGTCTCCTTCTGCAGGTTGTGAGGGCCATCAACTCCATTCTGCTGAGCAGGGTCATCCATCTGGGAGACCTGGACCCAGTCGTGGCTGGATTTACTGCCCTTGGGTTCCTGAACTGTGGTGGAGCCATAGATGGGACCCACATCCTGATCCACGCACCTCTACGTCGAGTGGCCCAATATAGCAACCACAAGGGCTATTTTTCAATGGTGCTGCAGGCCCTGGTCGGCCACCGGGGACATTTTACTGACATTTTTGTCAGGTGGTTGGGCAGGGCACACGATGCCTGCGTCTTTCGAAACTCGAGCCTCTACGGCAAGCTCGAGGCGGGCACATTCTTCCCCTGCCATGACTTTGCGGTTGGGGATGTGTAGATGTCACTGTGCATTGTGGGGGACGTGGCCTACCCCCAATGCCTTGGTTAATGAAACCCTGTAATGGCCACCTGGACCCCAGCAGGGGCCAAAGTAACTCCCACCTCTACTGGGCGAGGATTCAGGTGGAGTGCGCCTTTGGCTGCCTCAAAGTGTGGTTCATATGTCTCCTGACCTGCCTTGATGTGGGGGAGGAGGCATGGGCATCACTTGAATAAGGGGCATGAGCATCACTTGGGGAGGGAGCAGAGGCATTGCCTGGGGGAGCAAGGGCAGGGGAAATGGGCATCGAGGGGGTGGGGGGGCAGAGGGTGGTAGGCAGGCGCAGCAACAGCAGCCGGGTGTGCCATCATTTCCCGCATGATGGCACACATGTTATCGCCCTGCCGCATAAGATAGTCCCATATGCGGGTCCGCCACTCTATGTCCTCCTGGACCTTCTGTGCCAAGGTCTGCTGCATGTCATGCAGGATGCCCTCATGCTGCCTTGGGAGGTCTTCTTGGACCCTGGAGTGCTTTCAGGTCCCCTGGGGGTCAGGCGGCTGGCTCTGGTGTCGTGGCTCACCCCTCAGTCCCGGCTGGTCCAGCTGTGGAGAATACAAAGAGGGAGAGGCAGTCAGTAATCCATGCAGACACTGTTGCTGAGGCCGTGCCCTCCTCTGTGAGCAGCAAGCAACAGTCCTCGGGCCAGAGGATGAGGATGTCCCGGGAGCAAGGCCTCACAGGGGCCCCAAGTGCCCAGGGAACCATGCTGCCTGCTTCCCTCCCGCCATGGACAAGCAGGTAAGGGAAGTGTCTGGCCACAGTGGGATCCCATGGGTGGCAGAGGAGCCTAGAGCAGCCTGGCCCTCCCTTAGGCTTGCACACACACCTGCGCCTCGCAGCACTGTCTGCTGGAGCAGGTGGAGCCTTGCATGTGCAAGCATGCCCTTGTGCTGTAAGTGGCACTTCTCGGTGTGTCTGGGGTCATGCCTGTGCCCTTGTGGCTAGCCTGCTTCCAGCCATGGCAAGTGGTGGGAGGGCATCTCTCCCCCCTGCTGGGGCCAGATGTGTGTGTGTGGCCTCTCCTGAGCTTGGGAGCAGCAGTCTGGGGGTGCTCAGGGGCTGCCTGCTGAGTCCACGTGGCACACAATGGACTGCAGCACAATGTCCAGCCCGAGCAGACCAAGCAATGCTTGCACCCCATCCCCTCTGTGCCCGCCTCCCCTGCCCTGTGTGTGTGACAAACTGAGATGACTCCCCGGTGTCAGACGATGCCTGTGACACGTCCAGGCTCACAGCAACCAGCTCCAGGGACAGTGTCACAGTTGTGGCCGTGTCGTCATCCTCCTCTTCCTGCCCCTGCTGTCTGTTGTTGTCCTCCTCCTCCACGACCTCTAGATGGGTGAGGACGGGCATCTCTAGCCTGGAGTTGACGACGACGGGTGGGGAAAGGGCTTCTCCACCCCCCAGGATCTGGTGCAGTTCTGCGTAATAGGGGCAGGTGTGGGGTCCTGTCCTGCAGTGTGAGCTTCGCTCTCTGGCCCTCACATATCTGTGGCGGAGCTCCTTCACCTTACTCTGGACCTGTTCTAAGGTCTGGGGTGGGTGCCACCGCTCTGCCAGTGTCTTGGCCATCTGGCCATAAATGTCCACATTGTGGCGTTTGGAGCAGAGATCCTATAGGGTCTTCTCCTCCCCCCACAGCTTGAGGAGGGACAGGATCTCCGCTCCAGACCACGAGGGTGCCCGCCACTTGGTACCCCTCGGTGGGTCCTCGGAGCCTTGGTCATGCTCCCTGCGAGGGCCAGAAGAGTCTCAGGGGCTTGTGGCTGTGCCATGGGTCAGCAGGCCTGCAGCAGGGAGAGCTACGTGGTCAGGGTGCTGCTCCAGGGCTGGCTTTCTGCCACAAGGCTTGTCCAGGGTGCCTGCAGCTTTAAGAGGGGCCAGGAGACAGGAACTATAGAGTTGTGATTACTTTGGATGGAGTGGCCACCAGGGCACCTGTGTTATTTCCTGGAGTCCTCCTCTTTTGAAAGAAAAACCCTCTTCCTCATCCACATATGCCTTTTTCCAAAAGAGCTCTTTCAGAAAAGGTGTTCTACCTTGTAGAAAGAGGTTTATTGCTGTTGGAAAAACCCCTCAGTTCTTTCGATTTTTTTTTTGAAAGAACGCAATTGCAGTGTGGACGTAACTGAAGTTTTTTTGGAAAAACTCACATTTTCCCAAAAAACCTCTGCAGTGTAGACATACCCTCCTATAGTTTGCTCCTCCTTCCCCGCTGCTGTGAACGGGCTCTGAGTCCCTGACATGCTCAGTTTTGTCTACATACCTATAGCTATCACCAGGTCCCTTTGAACAGAGCATTATATTAAATTAAATTAAACCTTTGTACTGTCTTTTATCTGTGTCCCTCCCCCCCCATCTGATAGAAGAAAATGCCCAGAAAGTTCAAGCAGTCCAGTCCTTAACAACAGATTCCCTCTAGTACTGGAAACACAAACAGATATTAGAGGGCTTTAATTTGACCAGAGCCCATTTTGCAGGAGGAAGAGGCAGCTGCCCCAAACATTCTGGACCAACTCGGAATAAGAGCATAAGAATAGCCACACTGAGTTAGACCAAAGTTCCATCTAGCCCAGTATCCTGTCTTCCAACAGTGGCCAATGCCAGGTGCCCCAGAGGGAGAGAACAGAACAGGTAATCATCACGTGATCCCTCTCCTCCTGTCATCCATTTCCAGCCTTTGATAAACAGAGGGTAGGGACACCTTCCTATCCATCCTGGCTAATAAGCACCGATAGACCTATCCTCCATGAATTTATCTAGAATGTTTCTGGAGTATTCACTGAAGCCCACACTCCTCTCTGTGTTGGCCCAGCCTCCCTAGCAAGAGCGGACCTGGCTTTTTAGAATGCCCAGTGCTGGCCACAATCTGTCCTTGAAGCCTAGAGATGCAAGAACCAATAGATAGTCATAAGATTATAGAGGCACATAGGAGAAAAGGGCTTGTGGACCCCTGAGCATGGATAGCCATAAGGTAGCCAAAGTTGCAGATATTGACAAACAATGAAAGCTATGATGAGTCATGTTAGGTTGATGCAGGTCATGAGGGGAAAATGCTTAAATATTATGAATTAACCAAAATGATCTTGTCATGCAACCTGATGTCCAATAAATGGAAGTAAACTTAAAAGCAACTCTCCTGTTACCTTGAAACACGGCCTCTGTTCCAGGAGCAGCCTGAGAACATTACTTTTGAAAGGTCTCAGCACCAACAAAACAAGTTGGTCCATTAAAATCTACACAGAAGCAATTAAGCAAACATTTTAAATTCTTTTTCACTTTCCTCTGTCTGGGGCAGACTAGGAAAGCTTAGAGTCAAAATCCTGATTGTTAAATGGATTAGGAATAGTAGCTGTCCCACTGTGGTCATATTTCACTCCTTTATCAGAAGGTCACTGCAGCTTCTCTTTCACTTCAGCTTTTTGTCACCTGGGTTTTACAGAAAGTTACAGTAAGTAGTAGTCATTACAAGAATAAATTAAGTCATGGTTTGACTACACCCCTTTGTCACAAGTCTGGATTATAGACAAACTTTAGAAAGTTTATTTTCTCTTTCTCCTTTGACCAATTCATTAGCCCTATTAAAAAAAAAAACCCGACACCCCTCCCCACTTTGTGGTCTGTTGCATTACTCTACCGCAATTCCAGCAATACTAGCAAAAACAATTTCCCAAACAATGCGCTATCTCTTGCCAAAAAAGGTGAGCTGGGAAGATAGGACGTTCCCTCTGTTAAAATTATGTTTGGAGGCAAACAGGTTAAAAAACAACAACAAAAAAACCCCAAACCAAAAAACAACCACCAAAAAAACCTCCACCCTGGCTTTTTTACTCACTTTAAGCAGATGTTGTAATAAAAAAAAAATCTCTCTTCCTTACAGCTGCCTGGGTAAGATTAGAACCAAGACCAAGTGACAGATCAGGCTGAGTCTATTTCTTGATGTTTCTTCCCTTCCCTTTGTGACATAAAAGCCTCCAGTCTAGTATCACCTGCTGGCTAAGATAAATAGCAACAAGCAAATAGTGATGTTTTTCTCCCTTTCAAAACCTTGGCAGACCAGTTTCTATTATGCACCAGTGATAGGATGATGGGGAAGATGCCCAGAGGAAGGTTTTGATAGGTGTGGAGGAAAGGATTCATACTCCTCCTTGCTCTGTCGAGCAACTTTTCTGCAAGTACTCGCAGATTCCAAAGTCAGAAGAGACCACTGTGATCATCTAGTCTGAACTCCTGCATAACACATGCTACAGAATTAATTCATGTTTGAACTACAGTCTGTTTTCAAAAAAGTCCCCCTATCTTATTTTTAAAATTTCCATTGATGGCAAATCCACCACAACCTTTGGTAAGTTGTCCCAATGCCTTACTGTTAAAAATGCTTCTTATTTTTACTCTGAATTTACTCTTGTTATACTTTCTAGAAGAGTCCTCTGTTATTAATTTTGTGTTCTTGTAGCGCAAATGCACTCAGGCAGGCTGCTGTCTGTTTCCAAATTGGCTGACAGATGGCTCCTTCATTTTGCCAGTCTACAGCATTTAAATGGGACAAAATACTAGTTTTTGGAAAGCCCTCAGGACAAACAAACCTTGAAAACTGGCCCAATTCCAGTTTTCAGGAACATGAGGTCATCCTAGATGAGATACAATGTTTTATTATACTCTTCATAACAGCCATTCACATAATTAAACCAGAACACAACCAAACTACTCTCTGGTATCCTTTATCAAAGCCATGAAACGTATAACAATACTATGGGCACACAAGATAACACATGTACACCTAGACATCTGCTGTGATGCCCTGACCTTAACTCTCAGGCACACAATCCTTAAATAGACAACATCTGCTATCAGCTATTCCATGGACCAATAGAGTTCCAGTCAAATAAAATAAGCCTTAGTTTGAAACAGGTTGATGAAAATATGCATGCCAGAAAGGTCATTTTTATGCCTGCCTGACAGATCAGAATATTAAAAAGGGGAATGAAATGTTCTCCCTACTGCCTGAGTACATTGTGATTTGTTACTCTTTGGGAGGCTCATTTACTTGGCTTCTCTGCTCTCTTTTCACTGAACCAGGATCCCTATTTTTTTAACTGCTCTCCCTTTTTAATTTGTCCAGTGTCTCTAGTTTAAAGGGCCATGTTCTGGCATTGCTCAAATTTATCCATGAGGTTTGGTTTATTAGAGGTGGCATTGAGATGATGCAAGCTCACTTTCAGTATTAATGGTGAGAGTTCAGGTTAGTCCAATATTTCATCTTCTTTAAAGAATGCTATAAGTTAGGTGTTATAGTAATTAAAAAGATTACAAAAGGAAAAGACCAATCAGGTCCACTAATCCAGCTCTTTGAAATTGCAGGCCTATTCCCTACTGTACAGATTTTATTTAATAATTTATTAGTTATGCCAGTCAGGCTGAGGGATAGCTGCTAAGGGCTTGTCTGCCCTTGAAACACTACAGCAGCACTGTCAAGGCTGTTCCCCACTCTGGCATGACGATTGCAGAAGTGGGAGCCTGCAAGAGCACTCCAAAACCTTGCCTCTACAGGCTCTAGTACAAAATGCCGCCCTCCCCCAAATCCTAATGCCCAGATTTTGGGGGATCTGCTGCCACCATCAAGTGCTTTTGAATCCACAAACAGGGTGGACACTTGAAACCAACCCCAGAGGTACCCCAAGCTCTTTTTCCCCAAAAGATCTTGAAAAATAAAGGAGAAAAAACAAGTTGCAATCTCTGGTAGTTGACCCCTCAGTCAGAGGCATGCAGATACACACAGACAGACCTTCCAGGACACAAAAATCAACCAATACCGGTTAATTAGAAAAAGAAACAATCATTTATTATGAGAACCAAACTACAGTTGCAAGCATAGTAAAATGGCTGGATGGGAAGAGACACCAATTGATCTGGATACTCAAGGGAAGCCCCTGGGTTAAAAACTTACAAAGAGAAAACACTGTTAACAGCTCAGACATTATTTCCAAATCCCCAGACCAGGAAAACAACAAATCCTGATGGACTATCTAAACTTTTCCCTGCTTACACATTGTAATAAGTCCATTCTTGGAGAGAGAAGTGTCTCCCATCTCCCTCAGTTTTGGAAGAAACTGTTCTGAATCTCAAACAAAGAAACAGAGAGAAAAACTCTTCTTTTCCAGTTTGAAATTCCTACCTGCATTGTTATTGGCTGACCACCCGATATCTGGCTAGCTATAGGGTTAACCCCTTAGTCACTAGGTGCTGGTCAGCACTCCTGATTATGACACAGTGGTGGTACTGCAGCTAAGGCACTCGCTAGAGCAACATGAGGGATTCTCTCATTGCTGTTAGTTAATCTTCCTCCCCAGGAGGAGGTGGCAGCTAGGGCAAAAGAGGAATTCTCCCATTGACCTACCGTTGTCTACCCCAGAAGTTAGGTTGGCTCAAGGTGTGGTTCTTTCACACCCTCAAGCAATTTAGCTGGGTCAACTTCACTTTTGAGTGTAGACCTGGTCCAAGTTATGAGCAAGACCTGAGTCCAGTTTGGCAGAAAGGCTCAGCCAGCCTGCAACAGTGCTAAATCACTGCCCTCAGGGGTAGGGTGATGATATTTCACAAAAGGAAAATGGGACACTGCATGGGGATGGCCCTACTTACTTGCCCAAGCTTCCCACCACCACCTGCGGGGATGGCTTCACCTGCTTGTCCGAGCTCACCCCTGCCACCTTTGAGTCCCCAGCTGCTCACCTGTGTTCACCAACACTATGCAGGGATGTCCTCAGACACTTGCCTGAACTTACCATCACCACCTGTGAGGTTGGCCCCAGCTGCTAGCTCGAGCTCCCCACCACCACCTGCAGGACTGGCCCTAGATGCTCTCCCAAGGCTCCCTCCCCAGACTTTCACTGATCACGTGAACCCTGCCCGTCCCCCCAGTTGATGTTGTTGCTAGTCCCTTGAATCCTTCCTGTCCCAGAGGTGCCCACTTTCTACTTTTCCCCAGATCCCACTCCTGCTCCACCCTTTCTCCCAAGGTCCTGCCCCACTCCACCTTTTCCTGCATTATTCTGTCCCCTTCCCTCAGGGTGCCCTGTCCTTGCTCTTTGCCAGCACTTTCTGCACACTGTGGAACAGCTGATCGTGCTGGGCAGGAGGTGCTGGGGGAAGGAGGAAGAGTTGTTTGGAGGGGCTGTTGCGTTTTTCAACATGGGTGCTCCAGCTAATAGTCCTTAAAAAGTCAGCTGTTCATGTGAGGAAGGCTGTGCCAGAATGGGCCTTCTAGGGTTTTTTGGGTTTTTTTGCCACCATTTGAAAGTTGTTTTTCAACAACTAAGTTCAGTCAATGCACATCTCAATTAGATGGGCACTTCACTTGCAAGGTTCCTTAATTAAATATAAAATAATAGGATTAGTCTCTAATAGTGTTATAGACTTTTCATCAGGAAGGAACTCAGAGACTTCTGGGTTTCTGACGCAACTAGCAGTCAGCAGTCCCACTCTGTTTTAATTTTAGAGCTATAATGCTCAGGATAAGGAGACTGCTGTAGCTAGCTTAGCAGTTAAGTGCATTAGGCAATGTAATGATAGTTGGTAGTGATTAACACCTGATTAATATGATGGATTATAAGAAAATATATCTAGGTTGCAAAGGACTTCCTTTGTCAGAACTGTGGCACTGTATACTGTTCTGGTGTTCAAGGATACTCAGTCTTTTGTGTCCATCAGTATGCTGGAAATTATGACACAAGGACTAAACATTCTGATGTGATTAGGGACTATTCAGGGACCTTAGTAACCAATCATTTGTCTAAGACATTTTGCCCTTCTGCCTGAATCCATGAGGATTCTTTCTGTATGGATCACATCATTTGATTAGTTATAAAATGTTAATAATGTGGTACCGTTGTGCAGGGACATTACCTATTGTACAATAAGTTAATAACTGTTATCAAAGGAGTTTATTGTTCTTTCCCTATACACATACCACTCCCATTGGGAGGAATGTGTGTGTTCTGTATGGTGAGAAAATTCTTCAGACAGAGAATGGCTCCACAAGACACATCTGACAGATTCTGATGCTTTTAAACAGAAGAGCGATTGGGCAGGCCTCTCAGTTTCTAGTGGCCTTAATTATAAGATAAGGGGGTGTTGCTATACCAACACATTAAAAGTTGAATGTTAATATTCAGAACAGAAGGTCTGACACTGAGGCAGATTTAGTGTCCTCAAGGCTGAAACAGTCAATTCTATAACCTTGTTTGCCAACCTCCATTGGCCAAACCAGGATGATCCCATAGTTTTTCATGAATTTTTGAGTACAAATTACATGGGCCATCATACTATTTAAGAAAATGTTGACTAGTACTGGTCCCAGTACAGATGCTTGGGGGAATGGCTATTTACTCCTCTCCATTCTAAAAACTGAGCATTTATTCCTACCCTTTGTTTCCTGTCTTTTAACCAATTTCTGATTTGTGAGAGGACCTTCCCTCTTTTCCCATAACAGATTATTATCTTGAAAAGCCTTTGGTAAGGGACTTTCTGAAAGGCTTTCTGAAAATCCAAGTACACTATGCCTATTGGATTACCCTTGCCCACATGTTTGTTGACTCCCTCAAATAATTCTAAGGAATGACTGAGGCAGGATTTCCCTTTGCAAAAGCCACATTGACTTTCCCCCAATAAGTAGTGTTGATCTATGTGTCTGATAATTGTGTTTTTACTATAGTTTCAATCAATCTACATTGGTTACATATCACATTTAGTAGTTCTGTAATTTCGTATTTGAGTTCCTTCAGAACTATTGACTTTATAGTATCTGCTCCTGGTGGCTTATTACAGTTTAACTTAGTGATTTGCTCCAAAACCTCTTCAGTCTGGGACAGCTTAAAAATTCATCATCTAAAAACAATGCCGCAGGTGTGGGAATCTCCCTCATATCTTCTGCAGTGAAGACCAATGTAAAAAATTAATCTAGCTTCTCTGAAATGGCCTTGTCCTCTTTGAGTGCTCCTTTAGCACCTTCAACATCCAATGACACCACTACTGTTTGGCAAGCTTCCTTCTTCTAATGTAATCTACTACATATTTGCGGGTGTTTGTGCATCTGTCTGTCCATTCGTCCATCTGTGAGTCTGTTCAAGAACTCTTCCTGAATGAGTTTTCGTGGGCCAGACCCACTTCCTCAGATCATATTCTGGAAGAGAATTGGCATGACCATATATACCAAAGGAATACAATGAAAAAAGTGAACACATTATTAAACTGACAAATCAGATTTAGTACAGAAGGTGGGGTGAGGGAGGAAATAGCTATTTATGGGTCCATGAATGGCTAATCAGGAGTGATAAGTGGGGAAGCTATCTTTGTAATGGGTAAGGTAATTAGCATCTTTGTTAAGGCCCATTTGTAAAGTGTCAAATTTAAGCATGAATGAAAGTTCTGAAGTTTCCCTCTGTAATCTGGTGTTAAATGTCTCTTTGAAGTAAGATGCATGTAGTAAAGTTGCTGAGACTATGTCCAGGTAGGTTGAAATGAAAAGCTACAGAAAACCCACTGACTGCTATTTTTACCTACATGCCTCCAGCTTCCATCCAGGACCCACCATACGATCCATTGTCTATAGTCAAGCCCTTAGGTACAATCGCATCTGCTCTAATCCCACTGACAGAGACCAGAAACTTCAAAATCTCTACCAAGCATTTGTAAATCTCAATTACGCAATGGGGGAAATAAAAAAACAAATTGAAAGAGCCAGACGAATACCCAGAAACCATCTACTTCAAGACAGGCCCAAGAAAACCAACAATAGAACACCACTTGTCATCACCTATAGCCCCCAACTTAAACCCCTCCAACGCATTATCAGTAACCTACCACCTATACTGGAACAGGATACTACACTCCGAGAGGTTCTGGGGGATAGACCCATAGTCTCCTAGGGTATGTCTACACTAGCCCCCTAGTTCAAACTAGGGAGGCTAATGTAGGCATTCGAAGTTGCAAATGAAACCCGGGATTTAAATATCCCGGGCTTTATTTGCATCTTCCCATCCGGGCGCCATTTTAAATCCCCCTAGTCCAAACTAACTGCCTGCGGCTACACGCGGCAGTCAAACGTTAACTCGAACTAAGCCCTTAGTTTGAGTTAACTGTTACACCTCATTCCACGAGGTTGAGTTAACGTTTGACTGCCGCGTGTAGCTGCAGGCAGTTAGTTCGGACTAGGGGGATTTAAAAATGGCGCCTGGTTGGGAAGATGCAAATAAAGCCTGGGATATTTAAATCCCGGGTTTCATTTGCAACTTCGAATGCGTACATTAGCCTCCCTAGTTCAAACTCGGGGCTAGTGTAGACATACCCCATAGACAACCACCTAACCTCAGGAAGATTCTTACCAACAACCACAGGACATACCACATTAATATCAACCCTGGAACTTTCCCTTGCAACAAACCCTGTTGCCAACTTTGTCCACATATTTACTCTGGTGACACCATCACTGGACCTAACCATGTTAGTTATATGATCAAGAACACATATTCCTGTTCATCCAGAAATATAATTCATGCCATCATGTGCCAACAGTGTCCTTCTGCTACGTATATTGGACAGACTTCTCATACACTTCGCCAAAGAATTAATGTCCACAAATCAGACATCAGACATCTTCACAAGGAAAAACCAGTTGCTTTTCATTTCAACCTACCTGGACATAGTCTTAACGACCTTACTACATGCATCTTACTTCAAAGAGACTTTAACACCAGATTACAGAGGGAAACTTCAGAACTTTCATTCATGCTTAAATTTGACACTTTACGAATGGGCCTTAACAAAGATATTAATTACCTTACCCATTACAAAGATAGCTTTCCCACTTATCACCCCTGATTAGCCATTCATGGACTCATAAATAGCTATTCCCACCCTCCCTCCGTCTCCCTCACTCCACCTTCTGTACTAAATCTGATTTGTCAGTTTAATAATGTGTTCACTTTTTTCATTGTATTCCTTTGGTATATATGGTCATGCCAATTCTCTTCCAGAATAAGTTCTGAGGAAGTGGGTCTGCCCACAAAAACTCATCACCTATTAAACCATCTTGTTAGTCTTTAAAGTGCTACATAGTTTTTCCTTTTGTTTTAGCAAGATCAGGCTAACACAGCTACCTCTCTATTACTATTCCCCCTAAATGGTAAGAGCTAGGACAACCAAATCTGGTTTGCAGCTTCCTCTAATCATAACTTCAAGCATGGGTGGGGAACCTCGTTCCCAGCAGTTGGATACAGCCCCCAGCTTGCATGGATCCAGCCCCCAAGGCTCATCACTCTCCCCCCCAGCATTGGGCATCCTGCACTGGCACTCCAGCCATCCTGCTGCCCCACCACGGGGCTGGAGCACACAAAATCTACTAGACTGGGTTTCCCTAGGCTATGGTGTGTGAGGGTGAATGTGGGGAGTGTCTTTCTGCTCAGTTGGGGCCATATCAGTGAGAGTTTGGGGTTGTTTTTCTTCTTACTTGTGTGCACCCCTGACTGATTTTTCTATGGGTTAGCAGACCCTGACCCAAAAACGGTTCCCCACCCCTGACTTAGAACAAAGTTAGGGTTTGGTTGCGCCAGGACAATGGGATGTATGTGGAATGCAATTCTTTCTCATCAGATGGAAAGGGAAGTCTGTGATAGCAGGGATAGTTATACTGCAGAATGACCACAGGGTTGCACCAGGCATGGGGGACAGTTACACTCCAGAATGATCACTGGGGGGGCAGCAAGTTTGTCCCAGCCACCCCGACAGTCCCAGAGAACTGCAGAGCAGCTGCTAGCTGGGCAGCCTGGCCCCTACCACCTCAGGCTGGCTCAGAGCAGCAACCACTGGACAGGCAGCACAGCCCCTGCTGCCCTGGGCAGCAACCTCTGGCCATGCAGCATGATCCCCGCCACTTCGGGCCAGGCCTGGGGAGCAGCTGCTGGCTGCCCTTATACCCTGCCCTGACTCCTGCAACCCCATACCTCCCAGCTCCCTATCCTGACTCCTGCACCCAACCTCCTGCCCTGATTCCCCCACACCTCTCACCCTTGCCCTGACTCCTTCTCCCCACGCCCCCAGCTCCCTTGCCTTGAAGGATTTGAACAATGCTGGGTAAATCTTCTAGTTAAAAACATTTTGTTGTTCATTTTGTTTTTTGCTAGTTATTCTTCACATTGTTTTTTTGGCATGCCTAATTATACTTGACTTTTCAGAGTACAAGTTTCTTGTTATTTTTCTCCATAGGATGTGAGTTTTAATTCTTAAAGGATGCCTTTTTGCCTCCAACTGTCTGTTTTTCTCTTAGTTAGCCACGGTGGCATTTTTTATCCTATTATTTTTATCGGGGGAGGGGAAGATATTTGAATCTCTGTTATGTTTTTTGAATTACCCAAATGGCTACTGATTTGGGGAGATGGAGTTTATTAATCATCAATTTGCGGGGTAAAAATTAATACACTGAAAATGAATGTCTTTCCCAGAATTTTGTATGTCCTGATGGGTTTCTCTTTTCTTGAAAACTTTGGAAAACAGACAGCTAAATGGGGATATGATTGAGATCTAAAAAAATCATGAATGATATGGAGAAAGTAAATAAGGAAGTGCTATTTACTCCTCATAATACAAGAGGTTGTAATGGACAGGAGGAGTGCTGACCAGCACCAGGTGACTAATGGGTTAAACTGAGGTAGCTAGCAAAGGTGTTGGCCAGAGGGCCAGGAGAACCAATCAAGATAGAGTGTTGAAATTTGAATTGGATATAGATTCCTTGCCTGCTTTCTTTGTGTGGGAGAGAAAAACCAGGAGTTGAGACACACATAATGATTTAAACCCAGGCAGGACTACCATGTCTCCAGAGAATTCAGGGCATGGAAGTGGACTGAATCAAGAGAAGTTTGGAAGTAAGTAAAGGGGGAAAAAGTGAATCTAGCTGTGTTCAGGGTATTTTTTCTTTATTTTGTGGTTTGGTTTGTACAGTTCTGTGTGAATCTACACCTCCCCTCCCCATTTACCATCTAGCACTGTGCCCAGAGTCTTTTCTCTGTGTTTTAATTTGTTTTCCTTAGTTGCTCTGTAACATCTAGCAACCAAGTATGCTTTATCAAGTATATCTTTTGTTTTGTAATAAAAATCACTTTTTAAAGGTGATGATTTGATTCTGGTGTCCTGGAAGGTGTCCTGGAAGGTCTGTCTGTCTGTGTGTATCTGCATGCCTCAGACTGAGAGGTCAGCTACTAGAGACTGCAGCTTGTTTTCCTCTTTTCTTTTTTCAAGCTCTTTTAGGGCAAAAGAGCCGTGGGGTGGGTTCAAGTGTTCACCCTGGTTTTTTAGGGACAAAAATCACTTGATGGTGGCAGTGATTCCCCAAAATCTGTGTGTTGTGATTCTGGGGGGAAGTTTTTGTAACCAGTGTCTGTGGAGGCAAAGGGTTTTTTTTCTTTTGAGCTCTTTGCAGGCCCCCATCTTCTATACTTGGAGGGCCAGAGCAGGGAACAGCCCTGACGGATCATCACAGGAAATTAATAGGCAGTAGGTTTAAAACAAAAGGGAAGTACTTCTTTACACAATGCACAACAGTGAGCCCATGGAATTCCTTGCCAGAGAACGTTGTGAAGTCCAAGACTATAACTGGGTTCAAATAATAACTAGATAAATTCATAGTAGGGGTATAAAGGGTAACTGGTTACCAATTATCTGGTAAGCATTGCCTTACTGGCATGCTTACTAGGGTAACCAGTTAACTGGTGCCTGGCCTGGCTGGAGCTGGCCAGTTAACCAGTTAAGCATATAGTTTAACTGGTTAAAAAGGATTTTACATCCCTAGAGGATAGGTCCATCAAGGGCAATGAGCCAGGATGTGCAGGGATGGTGTCCAGCTAGAAGCAGGGAATGAGTGATAGGAATGGATCATTTGATAATTACCTGTTCTGCTCATTCCTTTTTGGGGCACTTGGCATTGACCACTATTGAAGGATAGGATATTGGACTAGATGGACATTGGTCTGATATTTTGCTTCCTCTCCAGGGCTCCTTTACTTTTTTCCATCCGTGTGCATAATAAATTTTGTTATGTGCACCAAGGCATGTGTGAGTGTGCATCACCGATAGAGACACATGGTGCTGACTGTGGGTGCTCTGCTAATCAGTTGTATGACAACTGAATCTCTTCTGGGTGAACGTCCAAGTGCTCAGCACTGTTCCCATCCCTTCATCCTAACCCTCTTTGTTTACTTTGTGTACTATGATGAACCTGGTGTTTCGGTGTATTTGAAAAAAATTACAAATAATTAGGGCTGTCAAGTGATTAAAAAAACTAATCGCAATTAATTGTGTGATTAAAAAAATTAATTGCGATTAATCATGCGTGCTGCCCCTTTGAAACACTGCGGCAGCATTTCAAAGGGGCAGCACTGTAGAAGCCCAGGATAAGCTGGAATCCTCAGCTGACCCCAGACTCAGTCCAGCTGCCCCTTTGAAATGCAGCAGTGGCATTTCAAAGGGGCAGCACTGCAGGAACTTGGGATCAGCTGGAGTCCCTAACTGATCCCGGGCTCTTCTAGTGCTGCCCCTTTGAAACACAGTGGCAGCATTTCAAAGGGGCAGTGCTGCACAGAACCCAGGATCAGCTGGAGTCCCCAGCTGACCCTGGCTCAGTACAGCGCTGCCCTGGTGTTTCCAAGGGGCAGCACCGCAGGAGCCTGGGGTCAGCTGAAGTCCCCAGCTGATCCTGGGCTCCATGCAGCACTGCCCCTTTGAAACACCGCAGCAGCACTTCAAAGGGGCAGTGCAAAGCGGAACTGGGGATCAGCTGGGCACTTCAAAGGGACCGCTCTGGTGCTTCAAAGGGACAGTGCTGCACGGAGCCCAGGAACAGCTGGGAGTGGCAGGGCAGCATTAATGCTTGCGATTAACGCATTTAAAAAAATTAACTCATTAATCCTGCCCTGCGTTAATCGCAGGCGTTAATGCACATCAATTGATAGCCCTACAAATAATTAAAAAAAAAAAGCAGTGTGGTAACTTAACTGCGGCAATTACACTGTGTACCATCTTTAAGGAGAGAAGTGATGCAATTTTGCTTAGGCAGCCAATCTTTTTGTGGGAATAACACAATGTAGTAAAGGGACCGTGAAGCCTGGAAATACCCTGGTCAGAAGGGAGAGGGACAGAGATGTGCATCTTGACTCAAGAGCAGCAACAGCTGTGAGCCAAGAGTGGGTGCCCAAGCTGGACCACTGAGGGAGTATACAGGTGTAATCACCCTGAACTGGGATGTATCGTGTCATTAGTAAGTTCCAGCTTTTGTTTTACTTTCCTCTAGTTTATCTTTGCATGTTTTTTCCTTCTGTGTTTATGCACAAGCTGCTATATCATTTAAAATGTTCTTTGTTACAGTGTGTGATGATACGGTGTATGGAAAAGTCTACAGAAATGTAAATTTTATTGTGCTGTGTCGGCAGGCCAAATATATTTTGACATGTCTTGAGCAACAATAATAAAATTGCATATTAACTTGAAAACAAAGTTCCTCTCACATCCACACAGCTATTAATGTCAGACACAATATAAAATACTAGATTTCTTGACATGAGGTTAATTAGTTCTTTTCCCAAGTCTGTCATGACCGTCATTAAACCCATGAAACAAAAAACTCCATGCCTGTAGTAATTTAAGAGGTTCCAGCAAGAATGAGAAACAGCGTAGGGGTTAGTATATCAAACCTACTTCCTTGTTGTTTTTGTGGTTTAATAGTCTTTGATTCTATTTATAAAGTCAGAGGGAAAAAAAAACTGCTGAGAGAACTTTAAGGTTACACAGCTGCATACTTAGCAATCAGCAATGCTACAGTTAATTTTGCACATGCAACGTTCAGGTTTAGGTGAAATCCTGTCAAAATTACTTTGATTGTGTTGCACATGCATTAAAATACACTTTTAAAGCCATAAGCCCATGTTGCATTATTTTGCCACTGATTCACTATCACTAATTACATCAAATCATTTTGATGTAACCATAAAATAAATAAATGGTGGCAGGTTAGGAAAAGGCAATTGATTAGCTATAGCTTTATTCTATATAATTTCCAAAGAGGCTGCAGTAACATACTATCTTATGACAATTGCATAGCATTTCTTTGAGGCTTGATTATGAAGTGGTCTACGTTCTCATGCAGGGGAGTAGGAGTGCATCAAGTGCTGGTTTCTGTGGCATAGTGGTTATCACGTTTATCTAATGTATAAAAGTTCCCTGGTTCACAGTCAGGCAAAAACAAAGTTGCTTTCCCCTTCCTTCATACAATGTCCATTTGCTCCTTTCTGCCTCTGTCTGAACTACATGCATCACAAGTCACCATTGGAGGGTCAGGGGAAGCAGCCATTGGGCCACTACTTCCCTTTCTGTCCAGGTGGTGAAGTCCTGGCTCTGTTCCCCTCTCTGGTGCCTCAGCCAACACAGCTGTGCTGGCAATGGGGCAGAAGTGACCTCCACCAGGGTAATGGCTAGAGCAGCTTATTTTCCCAGTCGAGAAAGAGGGAAGCAGGGATTGAATTGTGACTCAGAGTATGTCTACACTGCAGTTAAAAACCCACAGCTGGCCTGTGTCAGCTGAATTGGGCTTAGGGGACTCAGCCAAGGGGCTGCTTGGTTGCTATGTTGATGTCTGGGCTTGTCTTAGAGCCTAAGCTCTGGGATCCTCCCCCCTCACAAGTTCCCAGAGCCCATGCTCCAGCCCAATGAAACAGCCCCTGGGCCTGAGCCCTGTGAGCCTGAGTCAGGTGACACAGGCCGGCCATAGGTTTTTAATTATTGTGTAGACCAGCGTTTCCCAAACTATGGGCCATGGAAAAAAAATACCGGGCCTCAGTGTGGCTGCCAGGAGGGGAGCAGAGCAGGGTGGGCTGGGAGGAGGGGTGTGTGTGTGGGGAAAACCAGCCGCCAGGAAGCAGGTTTGGGGGCAGCAGGGCTGTCCCACGGAGATCTGGGTGGGCGGGCTGCAGAAGCAGGGTTGGAGGCAGTGGGGCTGTCCCGCAGAGATGGGGGGGAGGGGCGGGCGGGCGGCAGAAGCACGGTTGGAGGCATCGGGGCTGTCCCGCGGAGATGGGGAGGGGGGTCGGGCGGGCGGGCGGAGGAAGCAGGGTTAGGGGTAGCAGGGCTGTCCCGCGGAGATCGGGGCAGGCGGGCGGCAGAACCAGGGCTGGACAGGGTGCGGGGGAGCTGGCCGGGGGAGATCAGGAGGAGGAGGACAGGAGAATCAGCTGCCGGAAGCAGGGCTGGACTGGGGAGATCGGGAGGAGAAGGGGGGGAGCGAGATTGACCCAGGCACATGCAGACCCTGCAGACCCTGGCAGATGAGTGAGTCTGGCTGGGGATTCCATTTTGCCCCCCCCCACATACCCTCCCTCGAGTAGTTGTGAACTGCCTGGCAGGTAGACACACTCAGGCAGCGTGAGCACATCTACCAGCCAGGCAGATCGCAGCTAAGGACTGATACACGTAATTATAATAAAACTTACCTAATTAGAAAATACCAGACATTTTATATGTCTGGTAATTTCTCAATTTGTTTCCCGGACAAAACCCTCAAATACTGGACTGTCCGGTACAAAACTGGACACCTGGCAACCCTACCCCTCCTTGCACCCTCCCTCCTAGCCAGATACCCTACCCCCAATCTGCTCCTGCTCCCGCCTCCTGGAGTGCCCATGCGGCGCTGGGTCCCCCAGGCCCTGGCCCAGGCTGGGCGGAGGATGCAGCCGGGTGAAACACTGAAAATTTATTCAGTTTTCATTCTTTTTTTTAATATGCGTTTATATTTTTGGGCTGCAAAAAACAGTACTGAAAAAAAACGGGTTCCAACTAAAGTAAAAAGTTTGGGAAACCCTGATCTAGTCAGCTTTCTATCCATCTTACAGTCCATTTATCCAATCCATATTCCCTTAACTTGCTGGCAAGAATATTGTGGGTGACTGTATCAAAAGCTTTGCTACCGCTGGCACTGGGGGCTTTGGGAGGACCAGAAACAACTTCTTTGAATATTCATCATTTGCTTAATGAATATGCAAATATGCAAATGAATGTTACTGGTCCTCCAAAAGCTCGTGAATGGATTTACTGGTCCCTGTGTCAAAAAGTTTGGGAACCCCTGGTGTAGACATACCTTCTGAGGTCCTCTGTGGGCACATTGCACAATGGCCAGCTGCAGTCTGGGAAACCCATGCATTGTACTTCTGATCCCACAGGGATTGACGTGCTTGCTTGCCATTACACATGGGAATAGTGAAAAATCAATATAACTACTCATGTACATAAAGTTACATTTATATATAAATCTAACGGCCTCAAACTTGCAATCTTCATTTGGCCAAAATTCCCATAGAAGGGACAGGATAGCGAACATTCCCTGACTAAGGATAGGATAGGGCTCTAAATGAAATGCCTGGAATTTCCACAACAACAGTGTACTAATATTTAACATGCTGGCCACCATGTTCAGATTTCTTGTACCATTTGTGCTTTTGCTCATAATAACTGCAATCAGAAAAAGTAAAACAAGTTTCTAGTTATCGACTACCAAGCAACTGAAACTACACTAGCTTTCGAAGATTGGCATTGCAAGAAAGTTGAAGGCTGTACAACATATTCTTACTGAAAGAAGTGGTCTCATGGCAGCCTCAGGAAAGCTTTTAACCTGATGAAGAGGATTTATAAGACCAATAGTTATTAGTGCTGCTAAAGAGCAGAACATACTCTAAAAGTTAGGTCAGTGGCACACTTCCTGGAGCATTCATCTCAGTTACATGAGTGCAGAAAGCACAGTGTTGTGTCACACAGATCAAATGGAAATTGTGAACTGGATTCATTTTGCTTTTTGGGTTGACCATTCTATTGGTGATTTGTTGGAATACCAGGACATTCTTTTCTCCCATACCATGCATAAAGTCACAGCTAAGTGTCCTCTTTACTGGTTGTGGCTTTATGGGCCACAACAAGTTATAGATGACCGGTAGCAATAAAGACGTAAGGGCGGATGGCTGGGTGTTGGTGGTGGACATTTGATTTTGGATAGGGCTATAATTTTTTTAATTGCATGGTGAGGCTGTGAGGGAAGCAAAGAAATGGCTCTTTGCCTTAGCATCTGCAAAATCTTGATCAGTGGATTTGTTTTGAATTGTGGGCAGCTGGGGAAATCCAAACCATCTCTGCTCTAGGGCTGAACCAAAAATCCCCTGTTGTGAGGCAGTTAGTGGCCACTTTTCAGATAAAATTGCTTGGATTCTGTCAGAATGGTCTGTTTCCAAGGGAATAAAATGTGATTGGGGGCAGGGGGGAGGACAAATGCCAACTCTTCCATGCTTGAGTTTTGGCTAGTGTGGGCTCTCTGGGACATTGGGTGTGCTAAGGAGCACCTTGGCCATCAGCTTGTGCTCAAGATCTAGTTCCCTGCTGGCTGGTGAAGATCTACAGAACCCCCCCAAGGGTATTTTTGATAGAGATTATTAATGTCTCATTGAGAGAGGGCACTTGAAGAAGCAAATGAGGTAGAGTGGCCTCATTCTGGAACTGATGGGGTTAAGTAACCTTGTTGAGCTGCCCCTTTTGCCAGAGCAGGGGCCTGCAGCTCAGTTGGAGTCAGGCCAAAGAAGGAGCCAGGGCTCTTTCCCAAGGAGCCAACCCCCCAGTGGAGCCCACGATTGGTTGTGGCAGGTGACAGCTCCCCTGAGCTGGCCTGGGAGATGGAGAGACCACAGGAGGAAGCAGAGACCGAGCTGCTCAGCACAGAGATGTGGATCCAGGCCCCAGCGAATGCCAGTAAGAAGTAGCTCAGGAAAGCAAGGCATTGACTCAGCTATGCTGCCACGGGGGCAGTGACCCTATGATTCCCTGTCAAGTTTGTAGTGGGATCACCCATCACCTCTAGGCAATGGGGCCAACAGAACTGCTGAGCCCCGGGGCAAGGAGGGTGTGGGGGGCAGCAGCTCCCTGCTCCCAGAAGGGGTGGAGCTGGACTGCACTGACTCTCCTCCCCACACACCCCGCAGCCCTCAGAGCCACCCTGGAGCATACCACATAGGGCTTCAGCAGCGATTAAAGGGCCCAGGGGTATGACTGCTGCTGCAGTAGTAGTGGCAGCCAGGAGCTCCAGACCCTTTTGAATCACCCAGGGCAGTTGCGCCTTTGCCCCCCTGTGTCAGCGAGCCTGTTTCTAGGGCCTTTGGCTGGGACCTGATGGAACAGGGTAGACCCATGTCCTCCTACCTTTGGACTAGATGAGCACCAACTCTTCAGCCAGGAGACCTGAGCCACTGACTGTTTGGTTGCTCAGCCATTGCCCCAAAGGCCTGACTGCTTACCTGCTTAGCCCCCATCCCCGAGGCCTGAACTACCTGCTTGACTGTGAACCAGGAAGTCTGATCAACCCTCCTGCACAAGCACCACTTCCCTATTGCTGCCAAAGGGGATCCCTGGCCCTGAGAGCCAAAGAACCTTACAATGTTCTGTACACAAGAAACCATCACTTGGTCACGTCCATATCAATTAAAGGGACCAAGCTCATTTTCAAAGATATTAAGTTAAAATATATTTACATCAGGCTGAATACTTGCTAGCTTTTAGCACACAGAAAAATGGTATGAGTTTAATCATCATAATTCCCAAAGAAACTGAGTATATTATGGAAACATTGACCCAATCTTAAATATAGTGGAGTGGTGTTACTGAGTGCTGTAATTATATGAAGATTTTCAGATTACATTTTAAAAGACATGTCAGAAGCACTCTAAAAATGGAAATATTCTGAAGATTAGCAAACTGAGAAGAACCACTGCTTATTCTCTTAGCCCAGATTATTTTTTCTGAGGCTTCCTGTCATTTGTGGTGTACTTTCTGCAAACCATAAGCCTCTGTACTAGCTAGCATGTGTTTGTACAGCACTGGCTATAATGAAGCAAACTTAGATCTGTGATTAAACTCTCTGATGTAGCACTTTCATCAAGAATTAATTAATTTCGTCAACAGTCTATCCACAAGTCCTGTCACTAGGGGCAATATGGCCCAACAGCCTAGTCCATTCGCAAGTTCCTTCTACCGGGGGTAATATGGCCTACCAGCTGGAGTCTACAAATGAATCCTTCATACTAAGGGTAATATGGCATAGCAGCCAGAGTCTCTACACAAGCCTCATTATTAGGGGTAATATGGCCTAGCAACCAGAGTCTATACATGCAACCCCAATACTAAGTGTAATAAGACCTAGAGGCCTAGTCTGGAGGTCTGTCAAAAAATTTCACCCCCAAGCTACAGAGGAGTTAGGGGAACCCGGGCCCTCCCACACCACCCGGACCCAGACCAGGGCCCTGTTGGCAGTGGTGCAATCCACTGCCTGCTCAGCGGGAAATCCTTCAGCAACATGCTGAGCGCCCGGATAACAATTCCCCACCCTGGGCTACTTCCTACAGTCCTCTGGTAACTGCATTCTCCATGGTCTCATTCTGGTTCTGGGCTTCTTTGGGTAGCTCCTCTTGGTTTGGTGGCCACTGGGTGATCTGGCTTTGCTCCTTCCTCTGTCTCTGGAGCTCTCTCAGTGCCTCCTTCCCTTTCAGCTGTCTGCCCTGACTGAGCTGCTCCAGAGGCTTTTATACTCTGTCTCCAGTGGGCATATGCCCAGCAGGGCTGTGGGGGCGCGGCCTTCTCAGCCAGCTGGGCCAAGGCCATTTCATTAGCTTCAGTGCAGGGCTGGTACGCCCCATCACAGCATGAATGAAAATTTCCTCCAGATGGTTTGTCAGGTAGAGGATGCCTTAGGGCACTCACCTAGGCAGTGGGACACCAAGGTTCAGAGCAGACAGTAGGCTAACTAGATGAGTGACACAACCACCAGGCTATTGAGTATTTCAGGGTGAGTCTCATTCTCTTGTTTTTTGTTTTTATTTTTTTAAATTTCAAACCCTTCAAATGATTGTTTTCCAGCCAGTCCTATTTCTATTTCTGTGCAACTGAGTTGCATTATTTTCATCATTCGTAGATGACACTAATATCCAGGCATACCTGTATGAAATGAAAGAGAAAACCATCCTTCAGTTTTGACAATTACTGAGCAATGTTTCCCAATCTATCATAAAATGTTTGTCAAATGTTGGTGCTTACACAGTCCTGGAATTAACCTCTCCATTTTCCAGATCAGCCACTTAAAGAACCCATCTGGAGCATTTCTTGAGACTCAGTACCTAGTGGGAAAGTTCACTGGGAGCTTAGTTAGTTTCAGATGGTTGACTGGCAATGCCAAATGAATCCAATAAAACTGCTTCTTTAGTACTGGGTAGCCCGCAAAGTACATGAGGTTTATCAAGTACAGCTGATTGAATGTTTTTCTTTAAATTTAAACAAGCATTTACTAATTTAATGTGTCCATTAAGCATTATTGTCAATGCAGCATATATTGTTCTGTTAATAGTAAGCACAATATTTTTCACTTATACTGCGGTAGTGTCTCCTTTCTGTGACGTCTTCTGATAATTCACTTTTTCCAAGGTTTAAAGAGTAACTGAATAAAATGTCTCAGTAAAACCATTGTTTGACTTAAGCTGATTTGGCTGCTGTAGTTTATTTCAATGGTAATATGGATATTTTTATTTAGAAATCAATGAAATGTTTCTTTAGCAGTGAAAGAATCCTTCAAAGTACACACTTTCTTTCAGGCTGCAACTCACATGGCAAACATGTTAAATACTGTTGCTCACAGCTGATGTCTGTTGTTACCAACATTCACTGAACTGGGGATGCCAGGAGACTAGGGCTAACTAGGATGCATAACATTCTTATAATAGGGCACTAAGATAGTCCCTTTTCGTTAAGAACTCACAATTTTACAAGCATTAGTTAATGAAGCCTCACATCACCCTGCAATGCACTGAAGTTAGCGCTATCCTATTTAGATTCTGTCAATTGGCAGGAATCCATGGAAGAGTTCTCTTGATGCTCCATTATGCAGATGCAAAAGGCTTCCTATCTTACTATTTTACTAATATTGTATTTTACTAATATCCCCCACCAAAATTGGACTGGCATATGTGCTGCTAGAGATGAAGCGTTTCATGTGCAGCTTGCTGGAGAGTAAGACAAATAGGATTCCAAGTGTCCAATACTGGCTCTTCCATTTACAGAGATGCTGCAAGCCACAGTTAGGTTTCTAGCATGTGCACACAGACTGGTATCTGCGTGCCTCCTCTAAACTCTTCCTTCCTGCAACCTGTTTCTCTCCCTGCTACAGGAAGAAGTGGGACAAAAAGGTTAAAGAGACTATTTCCTCAGTCTATCCAATTTCACAGGCTCTATCGTTTACTGCCTACTGTACCTGCCTAAATTGTGGATGTTTCCCATATTTATATATATAGCATGGTAGCAGCCACAATGCAGCACACCACCAACGGCTACACTGCCAGAGAATATGTTGTCAGTATGTTGTGCCGGTCTGTACCTTTATTTTCAGCCTTTTTACAAGCCTAAGATGAATGTTGTACAAGGTATGCCTTGTGAGACATCATTTAAAAATTCATAATCTGCTGTCTTGGTAAAATATATGTGTCAAAATTATATGTAAAGCTATAATATTTTATTGTAGTATATGTGTTCCAGGTCTGGGGGAACAGCTGCATATCAGTTCCCCAAAGGCAGAAGACTAGCCAATACCTCAGCCAGGCCTCAACATAATCACATGAATTATCACCTGGTTAATTCAGGTGATTCTTTTCAGGAAGAAATGTGAGAGCAAGAAATGTGTATCTTGGCAATGGAACAGCTCAGACTATGTACACAGACTGTTGCCTGAACCACAACAGAAGAGGAACCTCAAAGAAGAGAACTGTTCTAAGAAAAGGGGGAGCAAACTCCTTAGGTCTCACCCCCCCCTTTCTCTCTGCCCATGACAATCCACATTGCTTGAAGTATGAGGAAAGGCAGGACTGGGTTGAGGGGTCTTGATCAAAGACCACAGAATCATGTGATGAGAGACACAATTTGAATTCACTCTGCTTGTTAACATAGGCATCTGGTAGCCTAGGTGGGGGAAGGCTCTGCCTTCCCAAACTGCCTGGCATGGCTCCGCCCACACTCTGCCCCCAGAATGCTTGCTGTTGGCATCGTGGGGGCAGAGTGTGCCACTTCCAGCACCTGATCTCCCAGTGCCCCTGGCCAGGGAGGCTGGAGCCCCGTGGTCTCCTCCCTACCTGGGGCTGGAGCCACACCGTGTGCTCTTCTCCACCCCCCGGTGCTCCAGGGAGGTGGGACACATGCCATGCACCCACCTCCCTCCCCAGGTACTCTGGGGAGGCTGGGGGGCATGCACATGCTTGGCCCCTCCCATCTCTCATCTGCCCCATGGGGATGTATGCACACTCAGTCAGCTGCCCCACCTGCTCCCTGTGGGGGCAGGGCTTCAGCAGAGGGGGCAGGGCTGTAGGTGCAATGGGGAGCTTGCCTCCCTTAGCCCCAGCTGCTCCAACCACCCATGCTTGTTAAGTTAGGTATAAGTTTGCATTTTCCCTTTTATTTCTTTGTAACAATGGTGATATGCCATTACTTGTAATTTTACACTAGTGATGTTACATATATATGGTGGTACCCCTGATTAACAGTGCTAAGTATGTGCTGCCAGGAACATAGGGGAAGATGTTTTGACATTGCACAATGATTCATGGATCCCAAGGTCATGCTATGGGAAAGTTCTAGAATATAGTTTTGTGGAGCAGAAGCAGCCAGTTTAGTCTCACACTTCTTGTTCCTCTTTTGGCGATGTAAATGCTTCTGGCAATGTGAGAGATCTGTGCTCAGTCTACTGCTTTAGTCTGTGCTGCCTTCAGCCCTGACCAAATCTCTGAGCTGAGAGTACACACGCAGCAGGGATGGAGTGCAGAACCAAACTTCCTCACACAGATGGTTCTGCTGCATAACTGAGGAACAGAAGAGCCTCTTAATAGGCTGAATTCTCAGACTCAGAGGGTCTGCACAGGACTTATACATGCAATTTCTTTGACCCTACTTCTGTCATACCATAATCTTCCATTATGTTACCACATCCTTTCTACTATGTATCATAGCATCCATTTTTTTTTGCATTTTTAATTATACTTCATGTCACCAACTTTGGCCTGTAACTGGAGATGGGCACAAGTTACAAAGTTTGAACCCCAAACTCAGCCCTGATCAAAGGGTTTTCGGATCTGAGGTTTTGGCTCAGCCCTGGAGAGAGAAGAGCATGCTGCCAAGTTTGGATCTGAAGTGGAACTTTCCACAGGTGTGGTAGAATTCTGCCCCAGGGTTTTCGTTCTGGCCACCTCTAATGTGAACTTCAGAAGCGTGGACAAGTTATAGCTCTACATTATATTTTTCTTAAGCAGTCTGGACTTGTTTTTAAAATAACAATGCTGATGTATTCTTCATAGGAAACAGTGTATGTCTGAGTCACACAATATGGTTTGCCTTTCTCATTCAGCGTTTGAAACTGGCACTCTATTTATAGTTACCACTCCAAGGGTTTATCCTTCAGGGATAATGTAACATGCAATTTTTTGTACTCTGTGAGAATGGAACATCATGATCAAATTCAAAATGGTCACAAACGTTTTTTCTCATTTTTCTCTCCAATATATTTATTTTATCGGGGCAGGACCTTCAGCAGAGATAATTTTTAAAACTCTCTGTTCTTTAACATTTCTGAAACCAACTGAATGAAAACCAAGTTAATGCATCAGGATACTTGAATTTATTTACAGACACATTTACAATGCACATCACTATACCATCTAAATCTGCTTCTTCTTACTGCTGGTCTGAATATGCAACACAGAATTCAGTATATGGGCTTCTGAGGTGTATGTGGCAGAAGCACTGCATTACAATAGAGATTCAATTCACAGTAGGATGGTCAGGGACCTGGTTTGATGGGAACACCTGGTCAAAAAGGGATCCTGGCAGCTCTGCTAAACACCATTGACTGGGCTGTTAAAAGTCCAGTTGGTTGCACAGCAGGGCTAATGCAGGCTCCGTACCTGCCCTGGCTCCATGCAGCTTCTGAAAGTGCCTGGCAGGTCCCTGTGGCTCCTAAACATATGGGAGACCAAGTAAGCTTTGTGTGCTGCACTGCCCTGAGCACCAGTTCTGCAGCTCCCATTAGCTGGGAGTCGCAATCAGTGGGAGTTGCAGGAGTAGTGTCTGTGGATGAGGTGGGTGCAGGCAGGATGCAGAGCATACGTAGGAGCCACAGGGACCAGCCAGCCATTTTCAGGGTGCCACCTTGTGTAAGTGCTGCCTGGAGCCCCCACTCCTTCTGTGTTCCAGCCCCTCTGTCCCAATCCTGAGCTCCGTCCTGCACCTTGAACCCTGAGACCTCCTGTACCCCAATCTCCTCATCCTCAGCCACAAGCCAGGGCCTGCATCCTCCCCCATATGTCAACCCTCTGCTCCAGCCCTGAGCCCCCTACTGCACTCTAAACCCCTCATCCCCAGCCCCACCCCACAGTTCACACCCCTAGCTGGAGCCCTCCCACTTCCCTCTGCATCTGTGCCCCCTTCCCCAGCCCAGACTCTTCAGCACCTCAAGCTCCTCATCCCTAGCCCACCCCTGGAGAATTTACTTCTAGCCAAAGTCCTCACCCCCTCCCTCATCCTGACCCCTCTGCCAAGCCTGGTGAAAGTGAGAGGAGAGGGGCCTCAGGGAAGAGGAGGAGTGGGGTGGGGGTTCAGGGAAGAGGTAGGATGGGGGGTAGGACTAAGGTGTTGGTTTGTGCCATTAGAAAGTTGGCAATCCCAGTTCACAGTGATTTCATGAATATGGCCAGGAACTTCTAAGAGATCTCAGTTTATGAGCATGTGGAAGAGGAGAATCTCAGAGTTTCTAGGTTTGAATTGAATAAGCACCCAAAATTAAACTGGATAGCTCACAAAATGAGCTTGCGTGTGAATTTCTGATGCCTCTTGGTTTTAACTTGCTTGACAATACTATGGGAAAGCACGCTTTTAATATCTGGTCAGATCTGAAACAAAGAGAGAGGTGCAGGCAAAGAAATAAAGATAACAGAATTAGTTTGAGTCTCCCAGAAAGGTTTGGTTTATATTCTGCCCCAAATAACAAATCCTCCTTTAGTGAGCTGCTACCTCACACCTATTCAATATCTGTAATTCAGTATCAAAGGCAGAAATGACCTGATCTGGCTAGGTCTTTGGTAAATTATAATCGGCGGTAGATCTGTACACTGATTTTGCTCTCTTATTTTTTCCTTTTTCATTTAAAGGCATTTGAATTTTTGTGTCCCTTGCAGCCTTTATATTGTTTCTCAGCCACACTCATTCCTTTCCTGTTGCATTTTCCATATGTAATATTACAATAAGAAGGGCAGCCCCCTCATCAACAATACTGTACTTGCATGCATTTACTTCCACGATTCGACATAGTAAGGTAAATAGGCACTAGGAAGTAGGAAAACATACAGGCGACCCCTGCACTTACAATCTAATTGGTTCCTGGAGAACCAGTCGAGCCGTCGTAAGTCGAACCCTTATTTCCCATAGGTGCAATGTTATAAATGGTGGTTCCATTCCTGGAAATCCATTTCATACCCTAAAAATACCAAAATTGACTACGGAAATGAAGGAAAACTAAACTAAGTAGTTCAAATAATGCACAAAAATAACTAAAAAGTGAAGACTGATGTGGTGGAGACGCGTGCAGTTCAAGCAGCAGCTGCAGACTGGCGAGTCTGACTGACTTTGTATGTTTCCTGTTTTGGGATGATGCGTGGACGCTGCATCTTATGCCATCGTAAATGCAAGCTGCGGATGTAAATGGGCCGGGGGAGCTATCTTGCATGAAAAGAATGGTTGTAAATGCGGGGGGTCGTAAGTCAGGGATCGCCTGTAATCATTTTATGGTAGAGGAACATGAGCTACAGGGTGGTTTCATGTGCCTTGTTTATGATTTGACACTGAGTCAATGACACATTAGAAATAGCAGCTTGCTGCTAAGCCAGTGCTCAGTCCCCTAACCAATGACGCCAGTCCAGAGCACCCTCCCGGTTCCTAAACCCCTCAGCCCCACCTCATTTCAGAGCTAGCACCCCTGCTGGTGCCCTCACCTGCCCCAGCACAGAACCCTCTTCTGCACCCTGATTTCCTTATTTCTGGCCCCACTCCAGAGCCAACACCCCCATCTGAAGCCCTCACTCTCTCCTGCACCCCAATCCCAATTTCATGAGCATGGAAATTGCTCTGATGTGGCATTTGCCACCCCATGCTATAGTCTCTTCTTTTTGTCTAATCCCAACACTTCCAGCTCCATTCAGGTGCTGTCAGATTCAGACCAATATTCACCACAGGAGAAGGCTTATTAAACTCTTGCTCTATCACTCACTGGGATGTCACATCTTCACTTGACGATACCAGTGTCTATGATTGCTCTTGCTTACTAAACTAAAACTCCCTCCTTTAATAATTTTTAAACTCCTCCCCACCCCAACAATATTGTATTTTTGTCACATTCCTAATGTGCACAAAAGAGCTCCTCTTGCTGCCCCATCTGGTGTTTAGAATAGCGCGTAGCAAGCTGGAATATATTACCTTGCTAATCTGTTGACTACTGTCATGTGCATTTTGGTTTGTTATTATAAGATTGGGTATGTGCACTGGCATGAATTGATTGACTGATTTTACTTTTACCAGAAAAGAAAAGTCTTGCAGACTGTGTGTATGTATATAAAGCTATATGTTTCATCTCCTGGATGAAATGTACAGAATTAAGATAAAAAGTTAAATTAATTTTGAATCTGTCAACCTTGAGTAGCTTTTCAAAAATACAGTTCTTAATACAGAGCCAAAACATTAGAATCTGACCTAGGTTGGTTTATATATAGGAGGGAAAATATTTACTCAGCTAGTAAGTATTTGATTAACTTTTGTTTATTAATTCAGGATGGGAGACAGAGAAAATAAAGGAATTTGTGGATTATATTTTTGCTTTTTTGGCTAGTGTTCACTTCCTCCAGAAAAAATATAGTTTATTTTAAAAAAGAATGAATCTCTGTCTCATCTCCTAACTATATTCATAAGTCAAGGGCTTGATTCAGTAGAAACATATCCATTCTTTTTGCACTGTAGAAGCCTATTTGAGGTTGCTGTGAATTGGCAGAGTCCATCCTTACATAACATACATACATTTAACAGTCCAACTGTCCTCTCTCTTTCTGGGGTTATATTTACTCATTATTTGAGACTAATCAAATACAAAAAATAGTCTGCATTTCCTCACAAACTGGCTGTGCCCAAGGATTTGCCCTAAAAAACATCTCATTTTACCCATTAATCCCACCTTTGCCAGAAGGGTGCGGAGAACAAAAAAAACCAAAACATTTTTCACTCTGCATTGAAACTAATGAGACCCATCTGGCTTAGCTATCAGCCTAAGGGAACATGAATCAGCGGGCCATTACTGCCTTACTCTTCAGGGTCCTAGCACCCTTCATTCTCTCACAATTGCCATAAAACCATCAAGTTTCTCTGACATGACCCCAGAGCCCACATCCCTTTGTACTGATTAAATTGTGTGGAGCACACTGTAAGGGCAGGAAATTCCCTGACATTGGCTTTTGCACCATAACTCAGGCAGATCCGCAAGGAGCATGACCAGAATGAGGCTGGTTCCCATATGACAACCAGACACTAATCAGATCTTAACGGAGTGTGCTAGGGAGGTTGAGCCTTGCTCTACACTACATACTTACTCTGGTATAACTATGTAACTCTGGATTGTGAAAAATTCACACTCCTGAGCAACACAGTTATACTGACCTTATGTCAACAGTGCTATGTTGACAGGAGAGCTTCTCCTGCTGACACAGCTATTACTCCTGTGGAGGTGGAGTTATTAAACCAAGAGAAGACCTCTCTCTTGTCAGCTTAGAACACCTTCACCAGATGTGCTACAAAGGTATAGCTGCATCAGTCCTGCTATGCCAATGTAAATGTGTAGTATAGACCTGCCTTAAGGGCCAGAGGGCACCACTAGACCATTGAGTATAACAATATGCACCAAACCCACCCAGCACCCACATGTTAAACCCAGTAACCAAAATGAGACCAGATTATTACAGTCCACAGGAGAACAGGGGAGATTGAAGTGTACCACTGCTTGTGGCCCCCAAAGACCTGGCGAATTAATAAATGTGATATACCCAGATAATCCTACCCCAGCACAGACACACCCACACATTGCAGAGGAAGGCAACTCCCCTCCCTCCAGAGTTACTGGGGGAAATTTCTTTCTTGACATCATACATGGCAATCAGCTAGACCCAGAGCATGCTGAGCAAGAATGAAGTGTAGCACCTGAGCAAGAATGTTCCATACTATGGCCCATGCCCCTCAATAATAGTCTACACTTAACAATTAGATTGACTTAGCTATGTTTTTCAGGGCTGTGAAAAATTTCACATCCTGTGTGACATAGTTGTTGAGCAGACCCCCAATGTAGACACAGCTAAGGTGACTAGATGTTTTGATTTGATAGGGCCAGTCCTGATATTCAGTTTTTTTTTCTTATGTCCATCCCTATTACCTCCCACTCTCTGACCCAATTTTTCACACTTGCTGTCCTGTCACCTTAGACCCAAATAGATTGATAGAAGAATTCTTCCATTGCTCCTTGAGGGGGAAAAAACCACATTTTTTTCACTGTAGCATCTAGACTGCAGCACTACAGTGACATAGCTACAACACTGCAGCTGTGCTTTTGTAGTATTTGTACTGGAGACGTACCCTAGGTGAATTTACTGCTCCTTTAAGGCCTGGAACATTCCTCACACCAAAGTTGATAAAACCTGTCATTTGGCAGCAGCTGAAGCTAGAAATAACTGGTAAGTGAAAATGGGCCAGTTTGAGTCCTTTTTATCATTTTATTTTCTTCCAGTTAAAATAATTGTGGTCAATAAAATGGGTTGTTTAGTTTGTTTGCACTTAGAAAAATAATGCTTAACATTAACAATCCCATAGAAGGTCTTTTCTGAAATAGTGTTGTCTAAGCAGGTCTTTCTCTGATACAGATATCTCCAGGCAGGGACAGGTTAGCCTGGCATGTTTATTTATATCTAGAACAGTTTGTTCATGATATGAGCCTGCCTGAAACAGTCTGCTCCAGATCTATCTGTTTAAGACTAATACTAGGCAAGCATGTGGAAAATGCAGAATAGCTGCTTTTCATCCTTCTCAGCATAGGGGGCAAGATTTTGCTCTGATACTAGTGGGTTTTTAATTAGAACTCCTTTGACTTTTCAGTAGGAAATCCCTAAGCCGCACCTGTTTTCATGACCAGCTCCAAGATAGCTGAGATTTGTCAATCGAGGCCCATTTTTTATTGTGATGAGAAACTAGGTGAAAGACTGCAGTTTCCACTGAATTTGTTTTTAAGTTCATTTGAAACCAGAATGAACCCACACATTCAAATGGAAACTTTTTTTTGGCAAAACAAAAAGGAGACTTTCTTGCTAACCAAGTGTAACCCACACACCTACTGCATATGGTTCACTGTCCAATGCAGTAGTACTTAGACCACCGAGAGAAAGAGAGAGAAAGTATGAGTTTCCTTTATGGCCTTAGCTGAGAAGCAGCTGGCTTTTAGCTCAAGCAGTAGAGGCTCATGCACAAAACTCCAGCAGTCCCAGGTTCTGTTCCACCTGTTGGCATTACACACATCTACTGAGTGGCATGCAGCTCTGCTCTGGAAATTTCTGCCCAGTCTGAAGTACATGTTCATTTCACCAGTGTCCTTTACACAGGCTATCTGTGTTTGGTTCAATCTTTACCACACTGATGCAGTTCAGACTGTATGCACTGGTAAAGTGGGAAGACATGCCCATCCTTGGGCTAAACCCTTTCCTTACCTAATTCTCATGCACAGAAACTCATGGATATGGCAGGCCATTCAGACTTCTTTCTGTTCAGTGCAGAGGATTGTACCTTTCCTGTGCCCACAAGTAGCCCAGGCTCACATTTGAGTTGAAAGACAGCCACTTTTTTCTCCTTGCTGGGCCAGGCCTTAATGAAATGAAAAAAATTAAAGTAACTGGGAATTCAATGTGTTCTGTGAAGAAATGTTTCTCGACCTATCAACTTTCACAATGGATTAGGGGGCCTAGTTCTTATATTGTGCTTTTTAACCAGCAAACCCCATATTTCCTAAAGGGCAAAGGTCCCAATATCCCCATTTTACAGAAAAGTAAAATGGAGGCCCAGATGTGACTTGCCCAAGCTCAATCACCAGGTGAATTGTAGAACTTGGAACAAACACTTGGTTTGCTGATATGCAGTTCAGGGTCTTATTCTATGGGCAATGTTCAGTTTCACAGAGAAACACTTGCTTGGCTGAGCTGAGCAAGAATCTTAAGCAAACCATATTAACAATATATGCCCTGGACTGTACTGCAAGGGAACAGACTCATAGAATCACAGAGTATTTTACTTCTCTGTCTGTGCCTAATGAAGTGCAGTGTGCTAATCCTCAGTCTGCTACCACTGTATTCAAAAGCAGTTTTGCTATGGACTCCAAAGAGAGCAGGATCAGACCCCTGATGGGCTCAGTTATGGCTCAAAGGGCCACAGCCTTAACAGGAGGAGAGGGGTTTCTGAGCAGCTGTGCCTGAAGACATTATGCTTTCAGTAGCAAGGCACAGGCACAATAAGTGTCCCTTGGAGCACTGCATTCAGTGCAAGCAGCAGTAATTCAAATTACTTGAGCTCCTCACTATAGCCCTCACTTTGTTATTAGATTGCTCTAAGGGTTCACTACATGCTTTAGTACATCATGATTTTTTTCTTTAGTGGGGAAGGGCGAAATGAACTTTAAGAACCTAAAATGTAATCTGATTATTTTTGTTGTTTTGGCATAAATAGATTTTACTATCTAAAACAATAAAGTGAAGGTTTGGGAGCCAGGTGGAATGTGGGTTCAAATTAAGTACTATCAACCACTCACTGTGAGACCAATGGCAAGTCACTTGACCTCCTTGTGCTGCAATAAACCAAGCTGTAATCTTGTTTAAAAGTTGAAAACCAGATGCTGCATCTGGGAAGAGTTCTCATTCAAAAATATCTTACTCGCTTTATGGCATTTAGACTATGTCCACACTAAGGGGTTTTTCTGGGGATACAGTATCCTGGAAAAACTCTGCTGTGTCCGGGGAACGCGTCTGTTCTTCCATTTTTTTGCGGAAGAGCAGATGCACTCTTTCGGAAGCCCTGTCTTCCTCCTTCCACGAGGAAGACGGGCTCTGAATTTGAGTACCTTTTTCTGATAGATCAGTGTAGTCTATACATAGCCTTTCTCCTCAAAATAGTGTATGGTGCAATGCATACGTACAACAGATGGAGTTAGTCATTGCCTTTTTTCTGAAGGAAGTTTTGCTTTAATTCATATTAAAAGGTAGTTTTTATTAATTATATTTGCATAAAACAGACCATTCCAGCCAACCTTGATTAAAGCAAATCAAAACTCTGAACAATACTGCTCAAATAATGTAAAGGGGAGGACAATCAAACAAATAAAGCTCAGAGGGGTAGCTGAGTTAGTCTGTAACTGGACAAACTTAGAAAACAACCAATAGTCTTGCAGCACCGTAAAGACTAACAAAACATGTAGATGGTATCATGAGTTTTCGTGGGCACAACCCACTTACATCCCTCTGGAGAAACCTCTCCTCCCCCATTAAGTCATTTAGTTGGTGTTAAACTTTTTCATAATCTAGCCCATACTTTAACAGTTTGTTTTAGGAATTATCTCTTCTCACAGTCACACTTGAACAGATCACCTTGACCTCTCATAAAATTCCAACTATAGCAATTGCTTACATGGACAACTAGTGTTAGGCAATTATTTACGTATTGTTAGCTGTCCTTCTTTCAATAAATACTTTTCACTTGATGGAAAATCTTTGTCACCCTATTTTTGATCTTCATTTTGTCTCTTCTCTCAAAACAATGTGATCAACTAGCTCTCGGTAGACCAGTGGTCACTGACCAGCAGATCAGGATCTACGGGTAGACCCCAAGGGCTCTGACAGGTGATCCTGACTAGTTTGGCCAGGAAGCTCTCAAGCACTGGCACTTCAGTTGCCCCTCCACCCGCTGTCATGCTGCTCCTGCCCTCCGCCTAGGAGCTGCCCCCCCTGGGAGCCTCCTGCTTGCTGTGTAGGCTGTGGGAGGGAGAAAAGGGGGGGGGGGAATCACTGCTGTCAGGGTGTCCCTCCTCCCCCCACTTCTGTCCCCTATCTCCACACAGAGAGAAGGGGATGGAGGGAGCTTGGCAACGCAAATCTCCGTCACTCATACACTGTGTGTGTCTCTGTCATTCTTACAAACACACACTGTCCTTCAGTCATCTCCCAACCCAACACAAACGTGGGGGTGGTTGTTATTTCTTTTACTCCTTGCAAAGTGTTTTATTGTGGGGTTTAGACTGATCTGTGCATTTCATACTTTTCATTTCTCTCTAAAATGCCTAACCTGTCATGGCCGGAGTAATTATCCCTGTGGTAATTGCTGCTTCTGGAAGTGGCTGGCATGTCCCTGCAGCCCTTGAGAGGCAGGGCAGGGGGTCTCCACATACTGTCCTTCCCTGCAGACACCACTCCTGCAGCTCCCATTGATGAATAATGGGGAGCTGTGGCCAGTAGAAGCTGTGGCCTCAGTGCCTGTAGATGAGGGGCAGCAAATTACATCATGGAGCCACTGCTGTACATGTTTTCAGGAGTGGTGCAGGGCCAGGGCAGGAGTAAGCCTGCCTTAACCCCACTGCTCTACCACCTGGAAGCCATCTCAGTTAAACAGTACCCAGCAAGAGCCTGCTTCCTGAACCTCTGTCCCAGCACAGACCTTCCTTCTACATCCAATGTCCTGCCCCAGATATGAGTCCCCCTGCATCCTGAAACGTCTCCTGGACCCCAATGCCCACCCTGGGCTATGCCTGGAGCCCCTCCCACACTCCAAACCCCTTGGCCCAAGACCAGAGCCTGCACCCCAACCTCCTACCCCAGTGTGGTAAAAGTGAGTGAGGATAGGGGGATGGAGTGAGCAGGGGCGGGGCCTCAAAGAAGGGGTGGGAAGGAAGTGGGGCAAGGGTATTTGCATTTGAGGTAGATATTACATTGCACTTAAATTGAAAACATGCTCTTGTAGTTAAAAAGGTTGGTTACCACTACTGTAGACCAAGAACAAGTACATCTCTGGCATAGCACTAGTTCACAAACACACTTGTGGAACTGCTTTCATAGGGACCATGAATTGTACTATATAATAAATGAAAATAGCCAGAGAGATGGCACTTCTTTCTAACTTTATGGCAAATATATGAAGGGACCTGTGTCTAATTTGTGTGACTGTACATATCACTTGAATGAACAGTTTTTCATATGAGATTTGCATATGATTTATGCAAATAATTTATGCCAACCCCCATTGCTTCTGTTTTGCTTTCCATTTTCTTACATAGAGGCTAATATCAGGAAAATATTTTATTGGTCTAAATAGGAAGTGATTAAACTTCATTAAGCATTAATGTCTCATGTTCTTCTTTGCTAGACTATTAAAATTATGAAATTATATATATATATATATATATATATAATATGCAATTTTCACATTTAAAAGTTATGAATGTGCATAAAAAGTCTTTTCTCCCCTCAAGATTTTAGAAAGGTTCATCAGTTTTGTACAAGTTATCTGCCTGGAAAATGTTACTTTCTTTTTAAATGTGTTCATTTTTTGATCTTGCACTGGAAAAAAAATCTCCAATATTTGTAAGACATGGGGCAACCTGTTTCTGATCTCATACATGCTGTAGTAACTGTGGAATAAATTTTGAATTACAACGGTATGAGACAGGTGAGAGGGGTGAGCAGGAGTGACATTTTTGTAACCATGGAACTAAAATATAGTCTTATGATTTATAGTAATTTGCTATAATAAGAACACTAAAATAAATGCTTTCTAGTCTGACACCCAAGCTCCAGTTTTATGTGGTTTGAGAAAGACAAGATAGTAACTATATCCTGGATAGTAAACTAGAATATATCATGGTAACTGCAGGAGAGCCGTGTGATACAAAAAATTATCAATCAAAACATGATTATGTGGGTAAAATATTTTAAAAATAGCTG